>OY998175.1:270687222-271971389 GCA_963921935.1 Galeruca laticollis | reverse complement strand
AACACAACATTTGTGTCAGTAATATTAGAAGATCTCGAATATTCGAGACAACAACCAACATAGACATGGAGGTGCATATAACGCTCACATGTTTCACATCTTTTCTTGGTTGTACCGTACCGATGACGGCTAATGAGCTAGAAACATGCATGTCTGCGGTTACCACTCTTTTCAGTAGCCCCTTCTTCTATTTGCGTGCAATACCCACTAATCTATTCGTTGCTTATTGTTCATATGTCACGCACTATTCGTACATCTTGTTATTATTTCATTAATCTGGGTCGGAAGTTTTAGACGGGAGTGTTATATGCACCTCCGTGTCTATGTTGGTTGTTGTCTCGAATATTCGAGATCTTCTAATATTACTGACACAAATGTTGTGTTTGACTATCCTGCTGAATTCTGTTATATTTTCTCATGTTTCATTCAACACCTTTGCTCTCATGTTTCACATCTTTTCTTGGTTGTACCGTACCGATGACGGCTAATGAGCTAGAAACATGCATGTCTGCGGTTACCACTCTTTTCAGTAGCCCCTTCTTCTATTTGCGTGCAATACCCACTAATCTATTCGTTGCTTATTGTTCATATGTCACGCACTATTCGTACATCTTGTTATTATTTCATTAATCTGGGTCGGAAGTTTTAGACGGGAGTGTTATATGCACCTCCGTGTCTATGTTGGTTGTTGTCTCGAATATTCGAGATCTTCTAATATTACTGACACAAATGTTGTGTTTGACTATCCTGCTGAATTCTGTTATATTTTCTCATGTTTCATTCAACACCTTTGCTCTCATGTTTCACATCTTTTCTTGGTTGTACCGTACCGATGACGGCTAATGAGCTAGAAACATGCATGTCTGCGGTTACCACTCTTTTCAGTAGCCCCTTCTTCTATTTGCGTGCAATACCCACTAATCTATTCGTTGCTTATTATATATATATATATATATATATATATATATATATATATATAGATATATATATATATATATATATATATATATATATATATATAACAACAACAAAGAGATTCATTGGTAATTCACGCAAAAAGAAAAGGGCTACGGAAACAGAGTGGTAACCGTGGACATGCATGTTTCTGGCTCATTTGCCGTTTTCAGCAGGTTATATCCAAATAAGGATGTGAGATTGGGGAACAAAGATGTTAATCGAAACATGGGAAAACACAATACAACGGATTTCAGCAGGGAAACCAAACGCTCATTTGTGCCTTCAATTGGAAGATACCGAGTTTTCGGGACAACAACCAAGATCGACACGGAGGCGCATATAGCCCCCCGCCTGAACTTTCCGACCCATAGTAAACAACAAAAAAGATGTAGGAATATCGCGTGATATGTAAGCAACAACAACAAAGAGATCCATGGGTAATTCACGCAAAAAGAAAGGGGCTACATATATACAGGGTGTCTCGCATAAGAACCGACACAAAGCAGACGCGTATAGGGGAGTCCAAAATATGACGATTGGGGGCAATTTACCTCTATACCAAGTTGAATCTCTGAGGAGTTATAGGGCGTCAAAGTAGGGCCCAAAATGTCGAAACAAATTAATTTCTTCGCAACGCCTTAACTTAATAATACCAAATTTGGTACACCCTATTAGACTGTTGAGGGCATTAAGTAGTGGTAGGTAGACGGCGATGGATCCATTCTGGGGGGTTAATTAGAGGTGACCTAACCTTAAAATTTCACAGAAGTTTTTTATATGTCGGTTGATTTGAAAAATTTCAGTTACATATCATCGATAATTTAATTCTAAGACTTTTTTTACTCCTGTAATTTTGCATAAAATTTTGTCATTTTCAGGAAAAAGTCGAATAACTATTAGACATAATTTACTCCATCCATATCATGAATTTAATATCAGGTTTAACAAATTGATAGATACATTTCAATAAGAACAATTCAATGGAGGAAAAAATTAATAATATTGTATAAAGAACATGATCATTTCAATTTAAAGAAATCACTGAAAATTATAACCATTTTCTCTTACACACAAAATTATTCTTCGCCAAAAATTGAAGTCAACTCTGGCCAGGAGCTGATGATAACTTTTTAATATTTTGCATTTTTCCGAGACTGGAAAAGAATTAACAGACTTCCTCAACGCCCCCCAAAGAAAGTAATCACATTTATTGAGGTCCGGCCAATTATTTATTTTTGGTTATTCGACGTTTCCTTGAAAATGATAAAGTTTTGTGCTAAATTACAAGAGTAAAAAAAGTTTAAGAACTCAATTATCCATGGCATGATATTTTTTTTCTCCAAATCAACTGACACATCAAAAACCTCGGTGAAATTTTAAGGTTAGGTCACCCCTAAATAACCACCCATAATGGTTGGAACGCCTTCCACTTACCACCACTTATTGCCCTTAAGAGTCTCATTTAGTGTACCAAATTTGGTATTTTTAAGTTGAAGGGCTGCAAAAAGTCAATTTATTGTTTTTCAAATATTGGGTCCAACTTTGAGGCCCTATAACTCCTCAGCGATGCAACTTGGTATAGAGGTAAATTGCCCGCAATCTTCATATTTTTGACTCCCCTATACCATTCCGCTTTGCGTCGGTTCTTATACGGGATACCCTGTATATAAAATTTGTATATTACAAAATATCTCAGGTTCTTTCCTTCTGTGCATTGGGATTCAAACATAGCAAGTATAAACAGTTTAGAAACCAAAAAAGCTTCATCTTAAGCAAAACTGTCTTTTTAATTTTTTAGATTTTTAAAGTAGTTCAGTCTATTTAAAAGAATTGGCTACCAGTAGGTTTAATTATTTCCTTTCAATGAACTGTGCATACCTCTTCGAAAAGGGTTTCTTGAATTTGAAATATTGAACAAATTATTGAAAAAAGGGGTAACATCAAGTATTTATTACTGTTATTTAGGAAGACTATAATAAATCTGACTTTCCGAATCACTTTAATGCTAAGAGAAATTTAAATTGTAGGTGCAATTCTGCTTTAGATTCATATTTATACTCTAAATAGTGTATAACATTCAAAAAAAAATGTAGAAATAATATATTAAAATAATATTCTAACCTACGATTAAACTGGGTTTATAATTCTATCAAAGTGCTACTAATAATAGGAACTATAAACTAATTCGAAATCGACTGTCTTGACCCTTACTTACTTACAGATAGACAAAATCATAATTAACTGCTCTCTAATGTGCTATGACTATAAAATTATATCATTTGATAATATTTGGATACTTACTTCTTAGTCACAATAAACGTAGCGAGAATTATTATACCCAGAAAAAATTGGATAAATTGAAGTTATTTTTAAAAACTAAATTTAAACACATCCTTTAAATGTCGATTGATGTGACATTCAGTGTCGCCAACAGAAAATGTCACGCGATGAAGGAACGCATGCTTCAGTCATTTACTAAACAGTGGGCTAGCAATCCATTTTAGTTTTCTATATCCATGGCTCCACCGGTATGAATTTCGTTAGTACAGGAGAAAGGCTGGATGACCAGCGAAATTTTCTGTAAATGACTAGAACATTTTGTCAGATATACCAAAGCGTCTCTAGAAAATAAAATTCTATTACCATTAAATGATCGTAGTAACCACAACAGCCTTGAAGTCCTACAGTTCGCAACACAAAACAGAATTGTAATATTTTGATTTCTTGCACACTGGTTTCATCATGTCCTACCCCAGGACGTGGAATTTTTCCGTCCCTTGTAAATGCGGACCATAAATTCAACTCTGATTACGGCAGAATCCTGACATAATTGTAACCCAGCTCCAAATAGTAACATTATTTAGGTAAATAGGAATACGTCCGTTTGTCCCGGACGTTTTTACCATTTTAATAACCGATCAACCTCAAAATTCTGAAAAGTTTGTCCCTTAACCTAAAAAAATAGTTCCATTGCCCAAAAATGATGACAGAACCTTGCAATTATGGTAACATTGATAAATCCTCCTCAAGTAAATAAGAAGAAAATACCGTTAAATTGGAAAGTTCTGTGTCTTCGCCAGGACCTTCCATTACACATACTAAATCAGCCGTTCTCACTGAATCATTCGCTCTTAATGTATCGGTCAAAGATATTTGTCCTCAGCTTTCAGTAGGTGATTTTCAGTCAAAGCAGTAAAGGAGTTCAAAACGTGGAAAAATAGGAACGTTGAATTTTACACTGTAACTGGATGACCTTGAAGAAAAAGGTCGCCAAAATGCAGTTAAAATTTGGAAAACTACTGCATGGAAGGCGAAACAGTGATAAATAAAATCAAGCGGCTATGGAAAACTATCTGCACAAAACAATAATTCGGAAGATATCGCATGCCGCTATTGCAATTAATTTTAGTCACAATCTACGAAAAGTGTATTCAGTGTTATGTCTGTAAATATTGGTGCCACAATGATTGTACGGGAGTTAGCCCTAAGTGAAAGTCGTTTGTTTGCAAACTGTGTCAATAAATGCTGATAATAGTAGTGAACTTCTGTGGTTTTTATATTTTATTTATTCCAATGAACTACTGGTACAATTTATTTTACATTATTATGGGGTTTGTTCCAAAGAATGTGATCTTTACGTTTTTTGGTAGTTTTTCAACATACGAACACTCCCTCCAGGGCAATGTATTCTCCTATGTATAATGGACCCCTAAAAATTATTTTAAAAATAGCTGTCGAGAAGTAATTTATTAAACTAACGTAGAATGTAATGCACGTTTTGACATCCCTCATCAAAACCCGGAAAATGATTTGGAATGATCTACAAAACATTCGTATTAATAACAATTCTGAGACATTATTCTTATCATCGGCATAGTTCCCCTAGATATTCCATCAATATCAATCACCATTGATTTAATTTTATTTATTCATAAAATAAGGTATTTATGAGTATGACCACCTCATGTCAATTTTAACGTTCATTTTCTAGTACAAGATGAATTATAAATACTAACTTAACCTTATTTGTTTCAGGTAAGTTTGCTTGATATGAAAATTTCCAAGTAAGTAAGTTTTATCTCTTCTAAATTTTTTGTGTTTATATCCGCGCATTCTCATTTTTTATCATTATTTTTCACTCACTGTAGATATTGTAGATGAGAAACTTCAAATAACAGATGACGTTGCTAACGTGAATTTTACATTAATTAACAAATTTTCGCTAACACTGATTGCGATTTCGGTAATTCATTTCCGAAGGAAATTAGATCTGTTTCTGACAGTTTCTGGAGTATCTAGAGTTTTCGTGGATTTCACAGTGACTTGATTATATCGTCCCAGAAATTCACCAAACAACAGCAGTGACTCAATTTGCGGAGTTAAAACGTTAAAAAATTGCTTGATGAGCTTTTTAGAAATATTTTCGATAATATTAATTTAGTCATTCATTGGAAATACAATACTCGAGTCATTCCAAATTGATTATATGACCTTTAGCTAGTAAACAAACGTTACAGTGTGATGGAGTGATCAATCCATGAAATGGTAACTCTTATGAATATTCCACAATACGCTCTCATGATTAATCGAACTTTCCATGTATATTGTCCACAGAGCATCCATGTTGTGATGCATGAATCTATTATTAGTAATACGAATGAAATTCTATGTACATAATGACCTATATTCAAGTAATTATTTTATGACGGCTATTTGAATTTGATCTGTTTCCTTTCCTTTTCAATTTTTCACAACATATTGATAAAATGTTAAAAATTCAAAGAAATTTGACAACTGTTTCGATACTAAAAATCAACCTCAGAATGACTGATGTTACATTCCATTCGATGCCCACCTAATGCTTAATGAATGTTTCATTTAGTATCGGAACAATCGTCAAGTTTCTTAGAATTTTTTACATTTTATCAATATATTGTGGAATTATCTAGAAACAGTTAGTTTCATTTAAAACGGTAATATGAGTAGATTCCACAAAGTAAAGGTCGAGACAAAAAATTTCAGGGTGAATACTATTTGGAAGGTATTTTTGAAAGTATGAATGAATATTATATGTTGTTACAATGTATTGCATTTCCAAAAGCAAATAGAAGATATGAATAAATGTTCAAGATATATTTTGCATTTGCGAAAAAATCAAGCCAATTTACGCTCTTGAGGATATTGCAGGGGTCCCAGTAACCATGCCTTCACCGACTGGAAACTCTTAATCCAGCTTCATAGCTTACACTGGAATTTAGGTTTACCAATGGATATTAAATTCAACGCCACCGGTTTCTTGAGGGATAACAACTTTATTTGAACAAAAATACTTCAAACACTGGTTAAGAACTGGAATACCTTATATTCATTTCCACTCAACAGAACAAAATACTGAAAATATCTTAACACGTTGGTTCAAGTTAATATCAATTACTGAAAATCAAATACTTAAGGTTTCAGCAAATTATAGAGCCGTCTCAGTTGATCGACCCGCTCTGTAGGCATGCTGACATTTATGAAGTGGTATATTCTCCAGATTCTCTGTTCTTATGTAGTTATCCACTACTTTCTCCATCGACTTGAGTAAAAACGATGTTATAAAGATGGGTCTGAAAGATCGATGATCAGTCCCATTTTTTTCTCTATTTTTGGTATGAAGGTTACCCTTGCCCTTATCCATTTTCTAGGTCTTAGACCCACTGCTAGACTGCTTCTTGTGATCTTCAGCAGGTGAAAAAGAATCTCCTCTATCCCCTGCTGTAGGGGCCTGTCTCCAGCGACATAGGCAGAGGCAACGACGATATCTCGGTCGAAACCCCCAATGTTGAGGTGAACCATGATTGGAACAAGGTCCCGTGACACGTATTCTGAAACACAAATATATTTTATGGTTATTCTTATGATTACACAGGCACGCGGAGATACTTGCCTTTGATCATGAAGCAATTTAGAATTCTTACATGCCAAACCTTTGATTTGGCCTTCTTTGTTGATCCATGGTTCTTGGATCAGTACAATATCCAGTTGTTGTCTAGCGAACAACCTTGCACTGACGGCTGAAGCTCCATTCTCGTGATGCAGGTTAATCTGAGCTACATTCGTGAACGTGAAGGGGAATTATTATGGATGAGAGAGGCCGAGTTACTCAGCCTCTATTCATCCCCCTCCTTTCTCTCTCCCTGACCCTCATTCCCTCCTCGACCACCATGGCAGTATCTCCTTCGGTAATCGAGCAGGTTTATTGATCTCGGGTCAGACTCTCGACCCCCAGGCTGCTCTGCCCAGTCTCCTGGGATGCAGAGGCATTCTCCGCATTCACAGTCTCCCAGCAGAGACGGAGGAGATCTTGGGCTAACCCAAGGTCAAGCTTTCGCCTTTTCCCCCCTTATCAGAGGTTCCGGATGTGGAGAGTATATCCATGTCCTTTGGATCCTCCGCGGGATTCTTCTTTTTTCCTAGCCCCGAGACAGGGATACGCCCAAAATGGAAGTTTAGCGCGTAACCTCCTGCCATCAGAGCCTCCCCAGATTGGTGATCAATCCCAATCGTGAGGATAGTTCCATCTCCCTCTTTTTTAGAGTTTAGGATCTTCTAAGCCGCAGTACTGAGATTGGAGTTCTGAACCCCGACTAGTTGGAGGATCTTCTCCAGTTTCATGTCTTAGCTTCTTGGAAAGAACACCTTTATGGTGAGCGGCTTCGGGATGTCGTCTCCACGTGGAGCCACCAATTCGGGTCCTTCCCAAGAGTTTAATTTCGGCGCTGACCTCATGAGCCAGTTTGCCGATTCTTGTGACCCACAGTCCACCAGTATCATTCCACAACGGAAATTAATATCTGAGACGTGGATTCCCTTCTCTTTGCTCTGGCACAGCTCTTCCATCAGAGTGTCTTCCAGTGTGGAGAGCTGCTCTGTTTTCAGGATGACCCCAGGATATTCCTTGGACATCATTCCCACCCTAAAAGCCTTCACTGTTTTGACAGCCGCTGCGTAACCAGTGACTTGCCCAAATACCGTTGCAGCTGTTTTTGATTGCTTGCTTAGAGGCCGCAGCCAGGCCTCTCTTGGCGGTGGTTCCTTTGGGGGGGGGGGGGGTCTGAATTACCTGCTTTCTGGCCTTTTCATGGGATATTACCTGATTGAGGAGTCGCGGGTATTTCCGCAGGCCTTTTCTCAGTAGATCGTCTATGTCGCCCGGTTCTCTCGGTTTTGGGAGGTGGAACGGCATACGACCTTTGTGCCGTTTGGACTTTTTTCCCTGTGTGAGGTGCCCGGATGAAGAGGTGGAGGTTCTCTCCACTACTTTTCCGGTGAAAGTCTTGCTTTTTCTTTCTCTTCCCCTAAGTTGTTCCACGAGAAGCTACGGTCATTACGGCCCACCGCTGCAGAGCCCCGCATGCAGAGGTGAGGGGTTCAATACAATAGAGTTCCCTCCGGTGCTCCAAGGTCGAAACCAGTAAGGACTATTATTCTATATAGCCACGCATTCTTCGGCCTGGATTCCCACCTTGACTTCAGGTTTTTATTGAGGTCTCCTTTCGGACCGGGCAGTAAAGCCAAGATCCCCCCCCATCTCACTGGCCCGCAAGACTTGACCACAGACAGCCAGGAGATATTGGTATAACAGGTAATTTCGAGGTAAGCTCGAAATGTCACCCGGAAAATCGTAACCCTGTGTGTATTCGAGGGCTGCCAGTTGAGTTTTTAGACACAATGAGCCCCAGGTATTTCCTAGCAGACCTCCTCCTCATATAAAATCATTTCAGGCGATTAAGGAATGTATTCGCAAGTTTTATAATTACCCAATCATATCCAGTTTCTAGAACTTATAAATAATAAAAATATGTAGTCTCTAATTATAATTACCGTCAGACAAAGGAGAATTATAATATATATGACATTAGAGAAAGCGGGAAAGATGTTCCGAAAGACAACGAGCATCTTCACAATGTGAACGTAAGTTACACTTATTGCAATTTACTCAATACTTCATCGTTACGTATTTGTTTAGTAACGATGTGGTAATAGTATAAGTAACAATAACGTCAAGGCTACAAATTGTTATTCCCCACTTAGGGAATCGTTACTTAGCATATATGGTTTACTTACGTCGCGCCAACGATAACAGTAACGTTAAAGGTAACTTCTCTGGTATTTGTTACGTAACAAGATCTTAAAACTCTAGTGGGGAACATTAGTACTACAATATTATTATAGTTTTTGTTTTGTAATTAACAGGTAAATATTTCATAAAAATACTTCATACCAGCATCAGATATTACTTCATATTTTCAACCGTAAACAGTATCAAGCATCACCAAAAGTAACTTTTTAAGATGAATTTGAACCATGCTTGAGTTCACATGAAACTGTAACTGTAACTAGCGATATATAATCAAATTCATGCAATGCGTCAGTTTCCGTAACATATTTGTCTAAAGTTTCATCACAAGAGTGCTAGTAGTTTCGACATGATCGTGAGAAATATGTAAACAAAACTTTTCAATAACTGTATCTTGAAAACGGATACCGATTTTTTACCGAGCATGCCCAATTTATTTAGCAGTGTTCTATCCTGTCAACGGAGCCACATTCTTTAAACACCTTGTATGTACCCAATAACCGACACTGATAAGCGTGATACTCTTCGCGGCACCAATTTTCAAACAGACGTTAACAGACGTGTTCAGTCGATTATACCTACAGTTCACATTAATCTGAAACTTCATATATCTATATTTGATTCACTGCTTATTTGCTTATTCATGTCATTTCATTATTCTATAACTGTTCACAACTCATGCTTCTAGTTAATTATTAGTGGCATAATAATAAACTCTAATTAAACAAGTTACCCAGTTATTTGGAGATTGGATATGAAATTTAATTACATTCTTCTCAAACAAGCCAAAGCATACGATATAAATTAAAATGAAGAATGGACAACCTACTTTAGCCATATCCCGCCAAGTCTTTAATATCTTAGGAGTTTGAGTAACAAAAGTCGCTCTTTCTACGTGTTCGAGTCCGTCGAGCCACAAAGACACAAGGGAAATTCCCGTAGCGCGTCCTGTCCAACCTACAAGGGCACTTCCCGCATACAGTAATCTAGATTACTATACCGCTTTTCTCAGCCGCTTGTCGCTCTTAGAAAACTCACGACATTGTCATTGTTGTTTAATGTGTTGATGATCATATGATCAACATCCGATCACGGATATAGAACTGTGAGAAGATTGTGTTTCCCTTGAATAAATGCATTCTCCATTAAAACAATCTCATGTTTTGAATTGTTGAAAATACCAAACTTGATTTAAGCAAGAAAATAGAGCAAGAACTTCAAAACCAAATAGGCGCTGTTCTCAACTATATACAGTGCGTTTTTTTTAACTGTGGTTGTAGGAAATTGCATGTTAAAAATTGCACCCCATGTTAACTTATGTTCTCTTTCAGATTAGCGGATGTTTGCAATTTTCACTAATAGTGCAAACCCTCTACTTTACATTGCACACTTGCGCGGAAACACGAATCAATTTGTCGTAAAAAGACATGAATAAATGAGTCCAAATTAAGTGAGTTAAAATGAAAAATATTTGTCACAACTGATAGATACCTAACTTTTAAGGTTACTATAATTTTTAAAATTATATAAGATGACCTGTGATAACATTGAATAGTGAAGGAGTTTTCTTTTGCTTACAATAATTTAGAGGGCTAATTACTCCTAAACTACTCCCTATCATTCAGGTTCATGAAATGCTCGTTATGTTCTAGAAATACTTATAAATTAAGAATGATTCTAATGATAACTTTAAGTAATTGGTTTTGTTGCAAGATTTTTATTGACATGTCATTAAAATTTTCAGTCCAAATGATATCGGTGCTCTTTCACTTAACTGAAATTGATTTCAGACTGCAATAAACACTGGGTTTTGAAACATGTAATTTCATATTTTATTGATGACAAAGAACCACACTTTAAAAATAATAAAATAACAAATAACACTCCAACCAATTTAAAACTTATTAAAGAAATTACTTAAATTGTTTCCCTCTGCTGCTTATCAGTGCGCAAGCAATCTGGAAAATGTCTTCGAACGTTTTGCTAAACTCGAGGTGTAATGGTATTACATGCTTCAGTTATTCTATTCTTAAGCTGCAGTACTTTCTGCTACTCCTGTGGTGTGTGTCTTCTGTCATGTATTAAGTGACGCGCCACCTCCCTTAACCCATATCTTTAGGAAATAGGACCAAAACAACACTGGTAGGGATAAACAAAACAGTAGAAGATACTATTTTTTTAATCGTTTTTATTTACAATAATAGCATGTTAAGTATATTACAAACAATTATTACACACAAAATACACCTCTCTCCTTTTTTCTATTGGGCGTATGTTTGATTTTATCTATTATTATCTCAATTCTATAACTTAGGTCCATTTCTGCAAATTCTTTTTCCCACCAATATTTCGAGCAATAGAAGATTCCCGAATTTCCAACCTGTATCATGTAACACGAAGTCTCTCCCTACATTTAACTTCCTTTATAGCGGCAATTACCATTTCTGTTCCTTCGGCAACTTGTTCTAAGCGTTGAAAATGTCTAAATTCATTACGATCTTTCATCTTCTGCATGGTAATGTTTTTAATATGAGTCATATCTTCTTGGGTAAAAGAGATATTCTTCCATACCTCCGTGTGAAAATTTGGCGAATGTGTTGCCTTGGTAAGACGTAATACCATCGGTAGTAAACGTTACAAACGTTTCTTCTGTAGGCAAACATATTATCTCCATACCATTATTATAAAGTATTGTGATATACCCATCTGCAATAAGAGCTGCTCTATTGTTGTAAAGACATAAATATATTTTTGTAGTAATCCTTTAAGAGGTAGACATTTTTTATGCCATCCTTTTCCGCTAATACACCAGCATAAGTATATTTGTTTTTATTGTTTATGGTAAATGCCGACAAATTATACAGATCTGCTGTGTCTAGGTTTGCCCAATAGCTATAAAAATAGTTTTCTAATCTCTCCCTCAATTGTGTTATCTTCTCTTCTTTCTCCAGTAGACTTCTATATCCTTCCTTCATTGCAGTTGTCTTTTTGAGATAATCCAGCTTCCGCCTCTTGGTATCTAGCTCATCCATTTCCTGTTTTCGTTTCCTTGTCGATGTAATGTAAGCTTATGACAGACGGTTGATATCGTTAATATTATAAGGAGAAAGTTTGTTTGTTTTACTGGTTCTCTTTATTAAAACACGGGCAACCAAATTATCTTTAGAAATGAGTCCAGCGTCCTGTATGTCTATATCTTCCGGTATAGTAGAAACAGTATTACTGGACCTAGAAATGTAGGTCTCGCCAGCTTTAATGTATTATTTTTGTATGATTCGAACATTGTCTCTGTTCTCCATTTCTTCTACAACTTCTATATGGTTAACGGAGAGGCAATTGAAGCTGCATGCAGAGAGAATGTTATTTATAACTTCCTTACTTGCGTCGTATTCTTTTGGTAAATTTATTTGTAATCCCGTCAATTTTCTTGTATTGCTGTTGTCCCAATAAACATATCGCACCATATTGTTAAACACAAGACAACAGCTGTTCTGTAGACTCTCGGTCAACTTTTCCCACATTTTTACAATCGAAACAGAGTATATCGGAGAATTTTGGAAGTACAACTTACTATCTTGTAGCAGAAATATACAATCGTCTAATGGACTGTAGCCTTCTCCATGGGAATTTCCAATTGAGTTTTTATATATCGTAGCTTCAAATATGGTAATACCATGTTTCTTGGCCAATGCAGAAGAGAAAGTTTCCTTCAATCTTGCGTCTGAGCAGTTGACGAAATCTATAATATGGTTTCCAATGCTCTTGTTAACTCCAGGACTGGTTATTTGACAAATAAATTTGTTGTATATTTTAACCCTTGCATTAGATGTGAGCCAAGTAAGGCAATCTATGCAAACTGTTTTATCATTGTTTACAATAACGTTGCACCTTTCCTTGTACTCTCCTTGGATGCAAAAGTTAAAGTTGTTTGTTGAATAGTTAATCATTTCTTCTTTGTTGAGAATTCCTGCAAAATCCTGCGTTTGTTCAAGTCCATTAGGTAGTAATCTTCCTTCCGGAGCTGCTCCAATAAATTTGGCATTTCTTTAAGTAGCCTGTCGAGTTTAGCGTCTGCCAATTCTACTTTGAATGGCTCTTCATGTTTCCTTTTAATAATTTCCGAATCTTTCCCGACTTCTTCTCTCGTTCCAATGGCAAGTGGGTTGTTACTTAGTAAGAGGGAAGGCATCTTAGATTTAACACCATGTATTGCAGAAACCTATTCGCCAAACTTTACACGTATATAACTATTAAAAGAACCACATATTTATTTTTTAACAAGTTTAGAATTACCATCGCAGTACTTCAAGCCACATACCTTTATAAGCATTATGTTGTCACAAAATGGTTCTGTAATTGGTATAAGTCCATCTTCCAGCGGGTGTGCGCCTTCTGTGTAATTAATATTTCCAATATCTGTAACCATATTGTTACCTTCAAAATTTTCCAACAGGAGCCACAATCCAAATATCTCATCGGTCGGTTTGACCTTCCTGCCGTAAATTTGGGAAACACTATATATTTTGTAGCTTGCCATGTTAACATTTTCAGCGAAAATCGAATACTAAACGTTGAAAATGTTACTTCCTGTATTTATGCTATCGCAGAAACGCGTGCGAGAAGGGGTGGGGGTCGCCGGAACAGCTTCGCTGAAAGTAAAGTCATGTGGTTTTCTTACCTATACGATAACGATCTCGCCCATTTCTCACAGTTTTCAGGTCAACTTTGGGTCCAAAGTTCATCGTGGAGTGAACGTGCTTATATACTACTGCTGTCTCTATCCACGTTCTTATTTCTCTTATCTGGTCACCCGATTGTTCTTTTCAGGTTTCTAAATATTAATATTTTGATACATTGTCTATCGTGGTGTTTTCTCAAAGTAAATTGTTGGCACGTATTCATAACTTCGATCATTTAATTTTTCTAAAAGATGTTGTGTGTCTCCAAGGTAGCTCGTTAACAAGACGGTGTCATCAGCATACTCCATATTCTTGATTACTTCTCCATTTATAACTATTCCCACTGACTCATCTTCTAGGGTTTCCCTGAAAATAGCTTCGCTGTAGAGGTTAAATAGAAGCGTGGATAGGATGCAACCTTGTTTAACATCCCGACGAATCTCCATTTCTTCTGTTGGTTGGTTTTCTACCATTGTATTAGCTTTTTGGCCCCAATATAGATTACTGATTAATCCAACGTCGTCGGAGTCAATGTTTTTGCTGACGAGCGGCTGATGTAACTTGTCATGTTTCACCTTATCAGAAATAGAAAAGTGCGTTGTGGTAGACC
Source organism: Galeruca laticollis (assembly GCA_963921935.1). NCBI lineage: Eukaryota > Metazoa > Arthropoda > Insecta > Coleoptera > Chrysomelidae > Galeruca > Galeruca laticollis. The sequence goes on along the minus strand of OY998175.1, from coordinate 271,957,021 downwards.
CAGACGGTCTGCAAATTTACTAGTCACGACGCTCATCTGGCTAGCGGAATCCAGCAAGACACGCCCAACAGTACACCGTCCTTCGCCCTCTTGCACATTAACCAAGGCCAGGACAATTGGATCCGTAGGCGAAATAGAAGAAAACGTATCCGCCTGGTTGACATGCATACAAAATGTTGTGTTTTCATTGTCAACAGGTTGTACAGTAACAAAACTAGAACTAGGGGATGAATTTACACCGGGAGAAGTACTATCTACTCTATTTACAGGTATTGTTCTGCTTTGTGGATGGGTCGAGGTGCTCGGATTCTGTCCAAAGACTTGACCATTCTGATTAGAATCAAAATGTGAAAATGAGTGGTGGGGCTTATTGCAGCTCAAACATCTTTTAAAGACTTACATTCGGCAAACTCATGCCGATTGCTTGGACAATTTACACACAAATGTTTACTTTTGGCAAGCTGATGCCTATCTTGAGGCTGGAGGCTTGAACATTGACACAAAGAATGAGAAGGATCAGGGCAGCAATGACAACCAAATCGATTAATCGATTTATTTTCATTTGCCGCACCAGTTCGGGAAGTATTGTTGTTGTTGATAACATTGTCCAAAAGACTAACCCTAGGTTTATTATGATCAGTAACTCTAGCGGATTCAGTTGTATTGTTTTGAAAAAGGTTTAGACTGTCTAATACGACATAGCGTTTTTTCAGATATTTAAAAAATATGTCAGCCGTCGGGATTTGATTCGAATCACGGTCGCTCTCAAATTCCTCCCTTGAATTAAAATCTAATTTATGTTCTAACAAGAACACTATAAGTGTTTCAAAACTAAGTCCGGGGGTTAACCCCACATTTTTTATTAGATTAATTGTTTTTTTAGACGAAATATAAAATTCACGTAACTCAGCGGCATTGCTTTCTGCCACTGGTTTTTGTTCGATCAGTGACTTGTACAAAGTATGCAATAAAGTAACTGGATTATCATAGGTTCTCTTTAGAATTGTTAAAACGACCTCTATATTTTGGTATTTTGGTAAGTTACGCTTAATGAATGAATCAATTGCAGGTGTTGGCCTCGTAACAAGCTTTTTAAATAGTGAAATTTTTCTCCTCCAGACTTGAGCAGTAGATATACTAAGCCGGTTCTGGGACGGAAGTCGGCCATGTTGGATTTCGTTGACTGTGCGCGCGCACCGGAAGTGGCATCCATCTTGTGTCAATGGCGGACGTGTTGGTGTGTCGTATCCATCTTGTGTCAATGGCGGGTCGTTGGCGAGTATTTCGAATGTCGCGACTGTGACGGCATCCATCTTCTGTGACGTCAATCATGGTCCATCCACATGTGTGACGTAGCACTTCCAATTTGGTGGGTTGTGTCGTTGGCGGGTGATTCGAATGTCGCGACGGCATCTTCTGTGACGTCAGTAAAATCCCTACGGCATCCATCTTCTGTGACGTCAATCGTGGTCCACCACAACACTTCCAATTTATAAAATTGAAAAAATGGTCGACCGTGAGATTCGAACTCACGACACACACAGCGACTTTCTCGTTCCTAACACAGTCCCTAACCGTTGCGCTATCGAGGTTTTATGTATAAATTTCTTATTTGGGTTTTACCTTCATCCGTTGGGTGTCAGTGACCCCAGATACTTTTGGCGCTCTTGTTAAAAAAGATAGTTGAGTGGGACGTCTAAATTTCATATGGTGTGTATGTAAAAAAAAAATCCGCTTGAAAAAAAAAATCATGCAATTTATAAAATTGAAAAAAAATGGATGTCTGTGAAATTCGAACTAAGAACACACAGCATCTTCTCGTTCCTAACACAGTCCGTAACCGTTGCGCTATCATGGTTTATTTATAAATGTCTTATTTGGGTTTTAACACTTTGCGTTGGGTGTCAGTGACCCCACGTAATTTTGAAAGTTGCACTTTACATTTTAATATTCCAAGATTGATGCCTTCACAGCATACGAGTGAAATCAAAAGTGTCTATGATTCTTTGTCATAAAATGTATACAGGGGTTGTTTCACGTTTCTTGTTAAAAAAGATATTTAGTTTGTTGAGTGGGACGTCTAAATGGTGTGTGTAAAAAAAAATCCACTTTAAAAAAATCATTTATTATTGATATAATAATTACAAAGGTAACGCAATATTTAAAAACCATTGTCGGAGATATTGTACATTTCTGGAGGATCCTCCAGTGGCGTGACAGGAATCACGTTCAAAGTTTCCAGTTGCCAATGATGTACCATCAAACTTGCAGACGTCAATAATGATGGGAAAGACACTAAAAATGTGACATTTCTTTTGTAGAAATTCAGCCTTTTGCTGTCCGCGTACGTAAATGAAGTCTGCAGCATACAACAGCTTAGTTTCCAATATTACATTTATTTCGCTATACTCGATGTCACCTGAAGAGTATCGAATGCCATGCACATTTTTTTCCAGGTATTTCACAGTTTTCTTATCACGCTGACTTAATGTATCAAACGATTGAGGTGGCAAAAACATGTAGTGACTCTGCTTAAAACCAATCTCGATGGTGAGTTCTTTGGGAACAAAGCATCCATCAACGACGAATCCTTGGATGTCCACGAATGCAACTCTCATGATGATGATTGCTAGAATACTAACGTGCAGCAGCAGTAGCACATTCTAGTTTAAATTCTTAACAATTTCGGTGAGGGGGAAATACTCCATTACGCAATCGTGTATTATGATGCAATATACTTTGGTATTTTCGGGGAAACCAATGTTTGCTTCAATGTCAAGTTTTACATCAACTGTAGATGCCTTCATGCTTTCTTCTTGTTTCGAGCAATCGATAACAAACAATGCACGCCTCTTGAATGAGGAATAATCCAACAGAGGACGCTTCTGTGTCGAATTCATATAGCTAGGATAAAATTCAGTATAGTTGAAATATGCCTCATTGTAATCATTCTTGGTAAAATCCAACTGCATTCTTTCATTGGGATAATACTCTCCATTTAGCGATAACCTGATACTTTGAATGTCTGCATTGTCAAATAAAGTTGGATCAGTTGTGTTGTTGTCACGTTTGTTGGTTTGAAAGAAAACAATAACATAACGAGGTCGTTCCACTGAAGTTGTAGTTTTAACAGCCCAAACTTCACGTCTAGCATTTCTGGTGATGGATGGCAGTTCATGTATCTCCCACTTTCTAAATGGAATAACTATAGGCTGATCCTTTTGAATGGTCCTCATCAGTTCCAACTTAATATCATCATTAGGGTAGATATGCTTGATTTTCAATTCGATGTTGGTAATGTTTATGCTAACAGTTGTAGTGGAAGTCACACCGGCAACATTTTTTTCTGTGATATATACACAATCATTATCGTTTCGAGCTCGAACCAAACGTATTGTTTGCCGTCCACATGTAATCATGGGATAGTCATTGAAAATGTTGAAAATGTGCTTGAGAGGAATTTGTAGGTTGAATGATTTATCTGGAGCATTAAGGATGGGATCTTTGGGATAATTCCAGCCTGCTATAGCCATATGATTGGAATCTTCTTGATTGTAGCACGTCATGGCACGTACAGCACTCACGATTCCAGGATCTCGAACCGTTTCCATTTCTCTTGCGCTTTCACTGTATGTGCACGAATCGAAAAGGAAAGCACCAAAATTATTTGCCAGCTTTACATCACCGGCTCCATGTATATTGAGCGAACCTTTAATGCACAACAATGTTTCGTTCATTGCAAAAAACGAATCAACTTGATTGATGCTAAATTCCACAATGTCACTGCAACTGAACGATTTGATGAACGGAGCATATGTTCTGTATTCAGCTTTGCGAATCGATTCATCGAATCTCGGCTTGCGATAGATATCAAACATTGGAGGCATATCGTTCATACGAGAACGTTTTCCATACATGGTTGTCATCGTTTTTCTTTCAACAAAAAGCCTAAAGATTGCAAGAACAATTTGTTAGCAAACGTAAGATGCTGCTGCTGTTGCTTTGAAGGACGTCGTTTAACTAATGGAACTGAATGTGCAGCGGAACGTCTTTTATGATTAATTATCAATCCCATCTGTTGCTTCTCGCTCTAAGCTCCAACACCAAGGTACTCTTTTCACCACGAAAGTTGATAGGATGTCCGTCTTGGTCCAAAGCCAACACAGTAACGTTAGTAATTTCACGTTGTGGTATAACAGGTAAATAAAGTAAATTATGTGGAGTTTCGTCAATGGCGTACCCAGGATCTACTTTTATAACTAATTCGTAAATAGTATGAGCAGGTCTGTCTGCGTCAAAGGCTCCAGTGGTAATGTTACATTCGAAGCGTATGCTAGATACTTTTATAATTTTGACGGGTAGATCTGAAGAGTACCATTTTTTGGCTTCGAGTATCTGTCTAGAAAAACCCAATATGTCGCCAAGACAGTTGGGAGTATCCTGCTCGCCGAACGGAATTCTATATTTACTGTAAATCATACATTGTAACGTATTATTATTGGGTTTTAACGCAAATACAGTTTCAAATGGATTGCTGGTGCCACCACCACCACCACCTAACTTGTCTAGTATGAACGCTTCAATATCAGCGATTTCGTAACATCCCGTTGGTATATCAAAACTCTGCATCATGTTGTTGTCATCGTAGTAGTGAAATTTGCGATTTTCAATGTTTGGTATACTATGGTATGAGTGAAAGGAACGTAGTGCTAACTCATAGTCTTTCTCAGGATAGAGTACAATAGGCGTAGGAGGTTGGAATGTAAATACGTGATTTGTGCTATTTACTCTCAACAACTGCGACATGATGACTGATGCATGTCAAGGGATGAAGGTACTTTAAATAATACACAGAACTATGTTCAAGATTTATTTAATACACTTTGACATAGAAAACAAGATGCCTGAGAACTTGCAGGACCATCCCAATGCGTTGTCCAATCGGGACGGTTGTAGTGAACGAAGCACGGCAGACGAATTTGTAGCTCAAAATTTGTTTTGTAGTCATTAGGTAGTTTATGCCATATATCCAACAATTCAGACGGGCTGACAAACCCAATCAGATATTGAATGGGGACTTTTTTCAGCGCATCAACAGTAAAACTTCGTGGCTTTTGCATTAATAATGTTTTAATGTCATCCCACTCCTCTCCCATTGTTCCAAGGATGTTGAAGTAGAAATTTCAAACACAAATGTCCACAATTGATTTGATCGTAGTTTTGATACTGATTATTGTTATAAAAAATATTTTTTCCTCCTCCTCCTAGATACTTTACAAGTTCTTTGGGCGGTTTCAAATTACCAAATGAATCGAAATACTCGATGACATTGTTTTTCTTTATATATGCTACCCAATGTGTTCCACTGTTTTTGGATGAGTCCAAGTTAACCACTGCACACTCTTGTTGTCGTCGAGGACCGGATTTAGGTAGAGTGTCACGCATGAAAACACCACGAAAGTGTGAGATTTTATATAATTTTGCATAACGCGCAATATCGGTGTCGTACAGTGGACGATTGGGTAGCTTTATCGCGAGTTTTTTTTTAAATACAATCCAAATCCTCTGCCACTAGGATACTTTTTCAGATATAAACCATTTCCGACATGTTCCATAACCTTATTATGGCGGTGGTCTTCTTCCAATTTTTTTCGAGCATTATTTGCATCAATGACAGTCTTTGCAATCCCAGCAGCTCCACCCGATAGTGCTCCGAGTGCTGAGAGACCGGCAAACAGAGGTATAAGTGGTAGAAAACCTCCAGATTTTACTGGTATCACTCGAGGAACAACAATTTTCTTCGATCCACCAAATTGTTTAATAAGTGATTTGGCTGCTCGTAAGGCAAACAAGGCGCTTTCTTTTAGAGATGCTCCTCTCTTCATTGATTTTCCCACCTTTAGCACTACGTCTCGATTAAAGGAACGTCGTTGTTTCTTTGGACGACTTCCCATTCCCAACTTTCGTTTCACTTTCATGGTACCAGTAACAAGTAATGCAGCAGCTTTTTCACCAAAAGATCCCTCTTTTGATTTTACTCGAGCCCAAGCCTTATCTTCCAACTCCTTATCTGCTTTGTGACGTTCTTCAAGAGATTTATTTTGCGAATAAGCTATATCGTGTTGTTTGCAGGCGTCGTCTAAAGGATTAATGCCTGCGTCACCACGTGCAAGTCGCTTTTGTAGTTTTGTTCCAGCTATAAATGTACGTAATATATGTTTAACGAAAAAAAAAGACAAGTTATATTCACTTACGACCACAATAATTGTAGGTAGGCAAGTGAAGTTCGAATGGCAGTTTATTTATTAGAGAATTCAAAAGACCTTCTCCCTCAAACACCAACATTAAGACTGATGTATGATAATGCTGCGATATCCATATTTATAGAATAACACTCTAATAAAATTCTTCACAAGATGAAGATCGTTCAACAAGAGCAGACGCTACCCATTGAAAACTTGGACTTTACCTCTAATCCATCATCTGTTGGTAAACATGGTAAACTACTACCAAATTCTTTTCGTGCAATCATCTGTGGTCCTAGTGGGTGTGGAAAGACAAATGTTATGTTGTCGCTCCTATTCGATCCAAATGGTGCTAAATTCAAAAATGTTCACGTTTATTCCAAGTCGTTATTTCAACCAAAATATAAATTGTTGCAAGAAGTCTTAGGAGAAGTTAAAGGTGTTGGTTATTTTCCATTTAAAGACAATGAGGAAATTATTAGTCCAGATAAAGCGCAGTCAAACTCGATATTCATATTTGATGATGTTGCCTGCGATGGACAACAGAAAATTCGTGAATATTATTCAATGTGTAGGCACAAGCTCATTGACGCGGCCTACTTATGTCAAACATATTCGAAAATACCAAAACAGCTCATACGTGACAATTGTAATATGATTGTGTTATTCAAGCAGGATGAAATTAATCTAAAACATATATTTGAGGAACATGTGTCACCAGACATGACATTTGAAGAATTTAAAAAGATTTGCTCAGAATGCTGGTCGACTACTAACAACTATGGAACATTGGTGATTGTAAAAGATTTTGCTTTAAATAATGGTAGGTACCGTAAAGGATTCGATAAATTCATAAAGCACTAGACATTATCCTCAGTCATCGTCACCATGTCCAACGATAAGGTTGCTATTGCCATGCGTAAGAAAAAAATCAGTGAATTGGCGAGATCTATTCGCAAGAAATATTTAGCGTTAAAATTAGGAAAATCAGAACATGATACATCTCTAAATAAGCTATTTAAACCGATATCTGTACCGCTAAAAGAAATGGTCAAATCCTCAAAATCATTACAACAAGCCATAGTTTCAAAATTCATCCCTCCAAAAGAGGAAACAACGACAAAAAAAGAAAAAAATGCTGATGTATCATTTCTCGATACAAAACCCATAGCCGAGACGGATGAATCAGGAAATATACGTTATGATGATGAAGAAGGAGAAGACGATTATTATTATGATGATTATGATATAGGCACACATCCCAACGTTTCGCGTGATGTCATAGAAGATTATTTAGATCAATATCCAATAATTAGTCAACCATATCTTGAAGATTACTTTCGCAAAGATGATGAAATTGATAGAAGTTATGGTCCATTATATAATGATGAAATTGGTTGGATGTTGGGCAGACGTAGAATTGCATTCGATAAAAGAAACGGTAATATAAACATATTACGAGAGAAGGATGAGGGGGGTGGAGAAGGAAATATACCGGGGACTTCGGGATTGTATCAGCTTGTGTTTTACAATCATCCCAATGAATACTCTGATGATGATTTGAATAATTACAAAGCTCTGCTAACAATAACAAAAGCTCATCTCAATGCAGCAGATCGTCTGAAAAGTACTGCTACCGAAAAGTATCGCAACATAATTAGACCGTTGTTTAAAACTGACTCATCAAATATTAGTAGTAGTACTATAACCAAACCTCCATCAGCTCGAATATTAAAGAAACAACGACAACAACAACAACAACAACAATCCATTCAAACCGCTCCATATACTAATGTAGGAAAAGGTCTTGTTGTCGGCGGCGGCGGTGGTGGTGGCCCTCTTTTGTCATACAACGAAAAACCGATGGAATACATTTATTGGGACGATCCCAATGAGCTGTGTGACCGTTTAAGATTACTGATTGCATCCAAGGAAGCTGGCAACACCTCATTCTCACACAACAACGAGATAATTGCAATAATCAATGAGTTGAAAGAGGCCAATATAATTGAATAACAAACGGAAAACATAATCATTTCAATCATGTCTGTCGATAAGTTTGGACATCGCCGCAATCATGCTAATGAGCGGGTTAAGCCGTATATGCCGAAAGTATCGTATCCACATACTCTAGACGGTAATATTGATGCAGAAAACGTAAAAATTTGTAATGTAAAGATGCCGACTGCAAATAGCGATGTTGCTAACAAACTATATGTTGATGAACAATTACATGTGTACCATAATGAGCTCGAAACACTTCAAAAAACAATAATCCCCTCATTACAAACGCAATTGGTATCTCATCAAAATAAAATCAACGAAATTGCTGCATTTATTTCGAGAAATCCTCCCGTCAGAGCTCGAGATATGGCAACTAAAATATACGTCGACGAGGTAGTTGCTATGGGCAAGGAATTTTTGAGAAATGATTTGGAGAGTTTTAAACAAGAAATACAGGATAAATTGTCGAAAAGTAATACTCTAATCAGTGATAAGATCGATATGTATAATACATACATAGAACGTTCGTTTCAAGTTTTGGACAGGGACTTGAAGAAGAAGCATGAAATTGAACAAAAGAAGAAAATAGATGAGAAGAGTAATGGATCATCAGTTTAGAAAGTGCATGCGCTTACGAAACATGTCATCCAAAGTCCAGCTTGTTAACGAACTCCATAAACCTATACGTAAAAATTATCCACGCAGACGTACAATTGTCAAAGGCATAGATGATTTATGGCAAATGGATTTAGCTGAAATGCGACCTTACGCTAATCAAAATAAAAATCACAAAATGATACTAGTCGTCATCGATTGCTTTTCAAAGTTTTTATGGACACGTCCATTAAAGACAAAAACCGGTGAAGAGTTAACTCGTGCATTCTCAGACATTCTCACCAACACAAAACGAGTTCCTAAAAATCTCCAATCAGACCAAGGAACGGAATTTTACAACAGCAAGTTTCAACAACTAATGAAAAAACATGGGATTAATCATTATAGTGTATTTAGCACGAAAAAAGCTTCTATGGCAGAAAGAGTTATTAGAACATTGAAATTAAAGCTTTACAAACATTTCAGTTTAAATGGTACCTATAGATGGATTGACATTCTCCCTAAAATTACACGAGATTACAATAACACAAAACATTCAACAACCAAATATAAACCTTCCAATGTCAATAAATCCAACGAAAAAGATATTTTAAACAAAACCTATACACATCTAAAGATTGCCGGACTTCGTAAATTTAAAGTTGGTGATATTGTTCGTATAAGCAAGTCGAAACATGTCTTTGAAAAGGGATACACACCCAATTGGACGACTGAACTATTCAAAATCATTAAAGTTAAAATAACCAATCCCACCACATATTTGCTCGAAGACTTGCAAGGTATCCCAATCAGTGGAGGGTTTTACGAAGAAGAGCTACAGAAAACGTCAAATCCACACATTTACTTGGTGGAGAAAGTACTTAAAAGAAAAGGCAACAAGATGTTTGTTACATGGTTAGGTTTAGATAGAAAACACAACACCTGGATACAAAGCACAGATGTAGTCACGTAATTACATCGCTTCACTACTCATGAATATATTGTTTTGTAGTAGTAGGAGATGTGAATGAGTATAAATAGAGGAGAGAGTTGTAGGTTAGATTCTCAGTCGTCAATATGAGTTCTCAAGACAGCGGCTATTTTAGTGCTACACAAAGTCATGTTAATTATGACACACAATTAGATCATATTTTACAAGTGTATGAAATGGCAGCCAAACAGGAAAACCACTACTTATTGTACACAGAGTATTGTACAGATGGAGATTTTCGAATTGGTTGTGGTTTGAGCCCCGCAAGAACGTTCAGTACTGCGATCACTCTATCATACACCGATAAACATAAGAAAATCAACTTCAGCTCATACGAATGGTTCACATTTATCGACATTTTAAATAATAATTCATTTATAAGTGCATCATTTCACGAAGAAGAAAAAAAAGAAGAAGCTGTGTTATCTTGTGGAGACTACTGCACCATTCGACAAATGGTATTTGATCGTGTTAAATGGTTGGAGGTGACCAAACATGATATCAGTGTACCTTTAAGAAAAGAAGATGTTTATCAAATACTACAAGCGGATCGTTGCCTCATCTCCCCACGTCTCACTCATTTAGAATCCATAAATTTTGGTGAATACTATGAAAATTTGGTGGAAAACATTAGAAATTTCAGTCAAACTAATGAAAATTTGACTAAATTTGAACTGATTCAAGTAATGTGTGACATCAACAATAGCGAATTAGCCATTGCACTAAGAGAATATATGTTTTTTTGTAAAGTTAACATTGTCAGTGATTTAGAGAAGTATTAAAACTAATTAATTAAAATTATTGTGTTTTATTTCATGTTCCCATCGTATGTGAGTTGATAAATGAAACGAAAATTGTCAATGATTTTGTTTCATGTTTCCAAGTTGATAGAAGGAGATCACTAATTATTTTTTATGTATTGCTTTTGAAAATTACAATACTTTTTATATTGATGAAATATATTTGAGAATAATATTTCATATATATATGTGTGTGGGTCTTAGAATAAATAAAACATTTACATTTTAAATCAATATTTAACTTTAATGGATAGACATAATTATAACGGTATAGAGAAATTAGATTTTTCGTGGGAACACCGTTTATTAAATTGCTTTTTTCAGTGCGTAGGTTAAGAATAAATAAACCATTTCAAATCAACATTTAGATAGACGTAATTATAATGGTACAGAGTAGTTCGTTTTCTCGTGGGAACATCGTTTATTAAATTGCTTTTTTTTAGTTTGTATGTTTGAGAATAAATAAAACATTTCTAATCAACATTTTAATAGATAGACGTAATTATAATGGTACAGAGTAGTTCGTTTTTTCGTGGGAACACCGTTTATTGCTTTTTTTCAATATTAGGAGAAGCTATTAAATTTTAATTTGTGTGGGTATCGTTGAGAGAACCACCTTGCAAATAGTGGGGGATATCGTTCCATATAAATTTGATATTTCACATCATACAAATCAGTTATCATTGAACAGTGATAGAATATTAAAATTAATCTGTGTGTTGTGTGAAGGCTACTCAGAAAAAAGTAAGTTTTTCATTTATTTCTTCAAATAACAAATCGTTCACTTTTGTTTTTTATGATATAAAGTTCCACTAAAAAGGTAGAGTTTATTAACACATATTTATTCTTTTGTAGATGGATCTACCTTCATTAAATTCAGTGTCGTTAATTACAGAGAAGAAGCCTATTATTAAACTTCAACATTTGACGCTTGGGGAAGCATACCCTATCTTAGGCGCAAAATTAGTTTCAAGCAAATTTGGTGGTGAAGTCATTTTGATAGAATTCGCAGACAATATCACATTCCTGCCCAAGAGAGTGACGGAACAGTACCGATGTCAACTTGATTATTTCAAAGCTCAAAAGCACTCTCTCATATTTAGAGGATTAATTGAAGTGGGCAGACCAAATCGTGCAATATCGTTTGAAATTGTTGAAAATTAGTTTTCGCTTGGTGAGTTTTTATTTATTATATATGTATATTATATATTTAAAGTGAAAAAATGGTGAATTTAATGAACAAAGCTGATCAAACGTTAACTTTCCTAAAAGAACATTATTCTAAACCGCTAGCTAATTCAATAATTAAATTAATAGACCGTCATGTTAGGAGATGTGTCTTGACTTTGGTTAAGTTCAAATTTTCCATTGGTGAGAAGAGAAAAATTCAATCAAAAATTGGGGAACTTAAGCGATTACGTCATCAAATTAATTCAATTACAAAAAAAAATATGGGTTATGGGTTGAGAAAACGAAGTGTAAAATGGTTAGATGTTGGGGTTATTTTTAATTGTAGAATTAGGACAGGGCTTATTGTAAATTTGAAACATAAAGTAATCGATGAATTTTTCAAAGATGCTTTTAATTTATTCAACGTTAAAATTTCACAAATATTGAAGGATCTAAAAATAATAAAAGTTAATACTACTCTCATTGGTGATTATATAAAGCAATCGAATGATCGGGAGGTGGTAAATCAAAAACATTTTAGTACACCCAATGCAATCATTGATGAGGGAACTGATTTAATAGAATGGTTTAAAAATAATGTCGTAGATCGTATTTTGAATAAAATGTCAGAGTTTCAAGAGAAACAGAGCGGTTGGGCATTAAGCAAAATCATTTCACTAGAGATAGCAATTAACAAATACGAAATGGGTAATGGTTCATCTTTCATTCGATTGCCTGAGCAGATACAGAAAAAACATGCATGCATCAACATCCAGAACAATGATGAAGCGTGTTTTTTCTGGAGCGTTGTTGCAGGTTTACACGCTCCCACAGGGCAGGTGAGCCGAACATCATCATATCCACACTATTCCACCGTTTTGAAAACTCGAGGCTTAGATATGCCAATGAAACTGCCTCAAATTAAGAAGTTTGAAACACTAAATGAAATTTCCATAAACGTTTATATGTTAGAGTACAATGAAACAGTGAACAAAACATTTTACACAGTATTGCCGGCAAGATTGACTAGGAAAAAATTAGACCGTCACGTCAACTTATTACTCATTCAAGATAAATACTTTCCGAAATTAAACGAATATGAAACAACGCCATCTCATAATGATTACAGTACTATTGTTGAGGTAAAATATCATTATTGTTGGGTTAAAGATTTATCGCGTTTAATTAGTTCACAGTTAAATAGAAACGATCATAAAAAATATGTTTGTGATAGATGTCTCAATTACTTTTCATTGCGTGAGAGACTGGATGATCATTCCGAACTTTGTGAGAATTTAAACAATGAAAAGATTTCATTTCCCAAATATGATTTTGTTGAGTTTAAGAATTATACATACAAGCAAAAATGTCCTTTTATTATTTATGCTGATTTTGAATCTCAATTGACACAATGTAATGAAATCATTTCTAAAACAACAAACAAATATCAACATCATAAAACTTACAGTGCAGGCTACTATATAAAATGTTCTTTTGACGATTCTCTATCGTTTTACAAAAGTTACAGAGGTGTGGATTGTATGGATTGGTTCGCTAACGAAATGACTGATATAGCTAAATTTGTAGATTCAAAAATTAAAATAATTGTACCAATGGTAGTCAAACCAAGAACTACTAATGATGCAACTGTTTGTCATATATGTGAAAAAAAGTTTAATAAAAAAGATATAGTTGTACGTGATCACAATCATTTTACGGGGGAGTTTCGAGGATTTGCGCACCAATCCTGCAATTTAAATTTTAGAAAACTGTTTGTTGTGCCGATTGTATTTCACAATTTGTCTGGTTATGATAGCCATTTTATCATAAGAGATATTGCCAAACGTGGTAGAGTCAGCCTTTTACCAATCAATAAGGAAAAATACATTTCATTCACACAATACGATTCGGAAACAAACATAAAATTCAGATTTATTGATTCGTTTCGTTTTTTGGGATCTAGTTTGGATGCTGTCGTTAAAACTTTGGACACCAATTATTTGAAAATTTTGAAAAAAGAAAACCATAATTTAACCAATATCCAATTTACATTATTGACACGTAAAGGTATCTTTCCTTATGACTATATTAATAACTTGGAAAAATTGAATGATGATAAATTACCACCGATTGAATGTTTTTATAATAAATTAAATGAAGCGAACGTAACTGATGATGATTATGCTCACGCTAAAAATGTTTGGCGGTCTTTCAATGTAAAAACACTTGGAGAATATAGCGATATATACATGCGCACCGATATTCTTCTTCTAGCAGATGTGTTTGAAAATTTTAGAGAGACAGCTTTAGCAACGTATGGTCTAGATCCTGGATGGTTCTACAGTATACCAGGATATGCGTGGAATGTGATGCTAAAGTTTACAAAATGTAAACTGCAAATTTTAAAAAATATTGATATGATAATGTTTATTGAAAAGGCTATTAGAGGAGGAATATCACAGTGTTGCAATAGGTACAGTGAAGCAAATAATAAATATATGTCTGAATATGATGTTGAGAAACCATCAATGTATATTCTCTATACAGATGTAAATAATTTGTATGGAAAAGCGATGTGTGAACATTTGCCCTTTGATGGCTTCGAGTGGATCGAAAATGATATGGAGAAATTTAACGACATCAATTTCATAAAATCCATCCCAGATGATAACCCCGAAGGCTATATTCTTCAAGTGGATTTGTTATATCCAGACAAGTTGCATAATCTACATAAAGACTTTCCTATGTGTCCCGAACACCACAAACCACCCGATTCAAAATTAACAAAATTAATGACTACCCTACACGATAAAAAAAGTTACACTCTACATTATAGAAATTTAAAGCAAGCCCTAGAACATGGACTAGTATTGGAAAAAGTTCACAAAGTTTTGAAATTCCAACAATCTGCATGGCTTCAACCCTACATCGAATTAAACAATCGATTGAGGACTTTAGCCACCAGCGACTTTGAGAAAGATTTGAGAAAACTAATGAATAATGCTGTGTTTGGGAAATGTATGGAATCCATCCGTAAACATAGAATTTGTAAATTGGTATCTACATATGAGGGTCGTTATGGTGCTAAAAATCTTATTGCTAGTCCGCGTTATCACAATAGAACAGTTTTCGATGATGGTGATCCACCTTTGATGGCAATCGAATTGAAAAAGTCTGAACTAATTTTCAATAAACCGATATACGTGGGTATGGTTATTCTTGACATCTCGAAAACTGTAATGTATGACTTCCATTACAATTTTATGCTTCCCACAATGGGAGTAGACAATTGTAAGTTGATGTACACCGACACTGATAGTTTTGTTTATCAACTTACTTGTGAAGATGCATACGAACAGTTAATTGACGCAAACATTGACAAATTTGATACATCAGATTATCCCATTAACAATATCTACAACATACCCCGAGTTAATAAAAAAATACTAGGTTTGATGAAAGATGAAGCTAATGGACAAATAATCACCCATTTTGTTGGTTTAAGGTCCAAAATGTATAGTTACAAAGTTCAGGGGGGCAAAGTTGTCAAAAAATCAAAGGGGATTAAAAAATGTGTTGTGAAAAATAAAATAATTTTCGATGATTATGTGGATTGTTTGAAAAATTGGAAACAGATGACAATTACTCAAAATACGATACGTTCCTTCGCTCATAATGTGTATAGCATTGAACAAACAAAAATCGCTTTGAGTCCTCACGATGATAAAAGGAAATTACTTCCCGATTCATTTGATACGCTTCCATGGGGACATTACAGTATTTTGGAATAATGTTTTTTGTTTTTAGATAAAAAATGTCTCCTACTCCCGAAACTGAAGATCATGCCAAACGGCGTGTAAAATTTCTTAAGAAATCACGTAAATTAATCAGAGATTTTCGAAGTGCTGTTGCAATGATTAAAGTACCTCGATCACTATCTAAAAATGATTGTCGAAGAGTACTAAAACTCATATATACTGATTTTCCAATAGAAATTTTAAATGGATTAATTCTTCATTTCAATTTACCTACAGAACCTGAAGATTCTGACTATGATTCAGATGAAACTATTTTTGCTGACTTTTGAATACAACTTTGTAAAACCATTTTTCACTTTCCACATATATTTAAATATATAATAATATGAACTCAAATATAGTTTTATACTTTTATATTAAACTATTACATATTAAGTTATAGCATGTATTACTACTTTGTGAATTATGGCATTTGTTTGTAGTATTATTAATCTTTCATATTAATTTATAACATATATTACTATACTTTCATATTAAAATGTAACATATTGTTTTTTCCAATATAATTTTAGGATATTGCCTAAATATTTTTGTTAAATGAAACAATGTTTTTTTTTATGAGTAAAACATCAGGTTAATTTCCAAATAAAATCTTCTTCAATGTTCAATGATAGCTCAATTATATCAAGAATAAATAATTTTTCAAGTAAATGGATTAAGTTATAGCATATATTACTACTTTGTGAATTATGACATTCGTTTGTAGTATTATTACTCTTTCATATTAATTTATAACATATATTACTATACTTTCATATTAAAATGTAAAATATTGTTTTTTCCAATATAATTTTAGACTATTGCATAAATATTTCTGTTAATTGAAACAATGTTTTTTTTATGAGTAAAACATCAGGTTAATTTCCAAATGAAATCTTCTTCAATGTTCAATGATAACTCAATTATATCAAGAATAAATAATTTTTCAAGTAAATGGATTTTTTTTTATTACCTAGTATCTACTCATCAGCTGAAAAATTACAGCATGGCATTCGATACTCTTTTATGTGGCATCAAGTATTACAGAATAAAAATGATTGGAAACTATGCTGCAAACACACAGCAATAAGCTGAATTTCTACTAAAGAAATGCCTCGTGTGTTTCCCTTTAGTCTACTAGTTTGATGACACACACACACACACACACATCATGGGTAACTGGAAACTTTGAACCTACTACACCACTGGAGGACCCTACAGAAATATACAACGTCTCCAACAATGGTTTTTTAAATACTACATTACCTTTGTAATTATTATATCAATAATAAATTATTTTTTTAAAGTGGATTTTTTTTTTATTAAAACACCCAATCTACTCATCAGCGGATATATTACATGAAGATTTAAATTTACGTTTAACAATTTTTGGTAAAATTTTAAATAATAAAACGAATATGAATGCTAATAATATACATAGAGTCATTGAAAATATATTATTAAGTTCATTTTTCATACTATGGAACATGCTGCTAGTGTTGGTTATATTGATCATGGTGAAAGCTTTGTAGGTTGAATTCTGTTTAATGGATATGTTGTTGTTTGCGGACATCTAAAGATATAATCTACAGCACTTGAAATCTCCTGTCGTCGAGCTCCGTTTTGTAATTCGTCTGGCACCCAATTTATTGTAAGCTTCTCCCACTTCTTTTGATCTGAGTCGGTAGTATCAGCAGCAGAAAGGCACAGGTTTGCAATTTGCTTCATAACCCTTCGTTTTTCTTCATAAAATATTACATCCTTATTCAATCGATCTATTTTTATAATAAACTCCTCAAATAGACGTCTATACTCAACTAATGACATACTACAACTGATTCGTTTACAGATATATTAGTGTCCTATATTTTGTGTATCTCCACACACACACACACACACACACAATAATGTCTCAACCTCCTAGTCGGACGGAACGGTTTTTTCTCATAAAGACCTGTGAAGAAATTTGTTATAAAACCCCTCACACCTCCCCATTAATCCATTAAATACTGTCTTTGTAATTATTATTTTTCTCACCCCCTGCGACCCCCCCAAACGTTGGATGATGTCATAGACACACACCATATGAAATTTAGACGTCCCACTCAACTATCTTTTTTAACAAGAGCGCCAAAAGTATCTGGGGTCACTGACACCCAACGGATGAAGGTAAAACCCAAATAAGAAATTTATACATAAAACCTCGATAGCGCAACGGTTAGGGACTGTGTTAGGAACGAGAAAGTCGCTGTGTGTGTCGTGAGTTCGAATCTCACGGTCGACCATTTTTTTCAATTTTATAAATTGGAAGTGTTGTGGTGGACCACGATTGACGTCACAGAAGATGGATGCCGTAGGGATTTTACTGACGTCACAGAAGATGCCGTCGCGACATTCGAATCACCCGCCAACGACACAACCCACCAAATTGGAAGTGCTACGTCACACATGTGGATGGACCATGATTGACGTCACAGAAGATGGATGCCGTCACAGTCGCGACATTCGAAATACTCGCCAACGACCCGCCATTGACACAAGATGGATACGACACACCAACACGTCCGCCATTGACACAAGATGGATGCCACTTCCGGTGCGCGCGCACAGTCAACGAAATCCAACATGGCCGACTTCCGTCCCAGAACCGGCTTAGTATATCTACTTTGAGCTTGGAGTTATTGAACACTAATGCTGAAAATAGATCAAAAAAAGAGCGCCATTCTGCGGCATCTCCTGGGAAAGGGTTGATATTAATTTTAGGCGAAGACACATTTGAAGCGCCCGTACATTCCGAGTCTGAGGAAGTTTTTGAATTTATCTTAGCCGTAAGGGCTTCAAGTTTGGCTATGCACATTTCAAACCTATCTGCAATCAAATTTTTTTCACCACTATCTAATAACTCGCCATCTACGGCCTGCGTCAATGCAGCAATTTCAGACTGCACATTACCATAATTAGTATAAATGTCGATGAGACTTCTATTAAATAGATTTCTTGAGAGTCATCTAAAGAATTCATAAAAATTTAAAAAAGGGTCAATTGGGATGTATACCCTTTTCTTTTGTTTTTCAAAACAGTTGATTGAGCTATTCTTAGGAATAAATAACCAAAATCGAATATAATTTACAAGAATAGGTTACACAATGTATTGTAATGTTTTTCTCATTTATTTAAACGATAAACGGGTGGGATAAATTTTAAACACATGGTAGGTTCACTTACTTAATTCATTTAAACACTAATCTAATCACTAACACTTAATTTATATATACTCAGTATATTCACATAAACTAATTTATATAAACACTTAACTGATTTATATTCACTTGCTTATCTCACGATGTCAAATTATCAACTAAACTAAACTCCGCTGATCGGTCCTCTATTTATATTAGTGCCTTTTTTACTAGAAAATTCCGGACTGCGGCTTACTCAAAAACAATTGGTTTTCTGGCATTTTCTAGATAAGACTGGTCACAAAAACACTGTTTAGTTAAGATAGACGTAAACAATTACATAAAAAACCCTGCGTATCCGCCATAATTTTAACTTTTATACGTGGCTTAGACAGAGTCGGATTTAGGGTCTATACCAGTGTGCTGTTTCGTAACAGTATAAATGATCTATCGAATGATGTCAAATAAAATAAATAATATTGAACACACCCTGTAGATAAGCGAACTTAATTAATAATATGATGTCACTTCAGTAAAATACCCTATATAAATATAACTCGGCTCGTTATTACGCAACAACTAAATTTAGATTTCAAATTTTAAAGGTTCAAAGAAATAATCAGATATGTGCCTTACAACGATAAAATAATATCTTCAACTATAAGAATATACAATACATAAATAAGGCTCAATATAAGGCCAAAATTGTTTCAGGTATAAAGAAAACTTAAAATAAATTCACTGAATAGTCAAAAACTTAACGACATATATATTTATAAGTTGAAATGTTCCAAAAAAAATGTAAGGGTCGTCTCAAATCTCGGTCTCTTCACAACCCATGTGCAAAGACCAGATGTGCACTGAGCTGGATGCCAATATTTGAGAATAGTTTTCGATGCGGTGTTGCCAGATTTCCAAGACTTCCGATGTTTCGTCGAAAATTTGCTGAGTATCGGATTGTGGTATACCAGATAATAGAAGACTTATATAATATGTCTATGGACACTGGGCCAGAAAAATATGAAATGAAAGAGACAAATTCGCCAGCTTCGGCGTGAGAACAAGAAGTGCTAATATCGGCAAAGTATCATTACATAAAAACGTTAGAGACAACGCATGTAAATATTTGACAAGAGCTATCAATAGATCCGGCTCGAAGGGCCAAAAAAAATTATGTAAGGAAACGGATGTGAATAATATCCTGGTAACAGTATGAAGCCAAAGTTGTTTGCTTTGGGCGGGCATTCCTACATAATTTTTAGCGGGTCAAACTAATAGATCTCGAAGGACCACTCTAGTTGAACAGCTAGAGACTGTATATATTTAAACTTGAAGAGAATATCAGGGGCCTGGGAAAAACCACCTGATTCTGAATGAGGAGCAGGTAAGAAAATACACGCTTCCTGTTTTACCTTATATTAAGAATAGTTGCCAAGCATCGGGAAAGGTATACAAAACCAGACACATGCTGTTGCGTTCCTCTGTCCTACTTGGCAGCCAGTGAATAAATAAAAATACTAGACTCAGAGGTCCAGATAGAGTATATACAATGTAACTTTGTCATCTAAGTGTCTCTTAGATACAAAATAGTTATAAACAATAATTAACCTTTCGGAACTCGCGCGCGGACTCTCGCTCCGCAGCTCAACTTATCCTAGGTTAATTCTAAAATTCGTAACTCGAGGAGCTTGCTCCGCTTAGAATCTTCCTTCAACGCTGCACTGCCTAAGCAGTAGTGCACAAGTCGGTGATTAGTGGAGCTGGTTGAAAAATATTTAGGTCTGCGGACTGTGAGTCCGCATGCGACTGTTAGTGATAAATTTCTTCTCGGATTTTTTTACAAAAGAAAAGTATGTTTTTATGTGGTTTTTCATTTTATTTATAAAATAAAAAAGTCTAATAAAATAAATGAAGGGATAAGTTAATTTTTACGTCTTTTTAGGATGGCCTACTCTTGGGAAAAGGAACAGGCACGCCTGAACCAGTTGATGATTGACTGCCTGGAAGAAAGCGATAACGAGTTTGATGTACAATTTGATGATCAGGAGGAATTTGGAGAAGAAGACCATGTTGAGGAGCAAGACCTTCACACAGACACTGAACAAGAGATATCGGACGTGGAAGAACCAGAAAATTTGGAAACGCCATGGGAAGGGCAGCCTATGTTTGTTGGTAAAGACGGCGTTACACATTGGGCAAAGCATGTCCCTAAACAAAATGTAAAAACTAGAGCGCAAAATCTAATCAAGCACCTCCCAGGAGTGAAAGGTACCGCCAGGGGTTTGAAAAGAGAGATTGACATTTGGAAATATTTTTTTACCGATGACATTTTAAATTCCATTGTTTATTATACAAATAAACATATTCAGTTGGTTAGACCAAACTATCAGCGGGAAAGGGATGCTAGAGATACGGATATCGTGGAGATTCGAGCATTGATTGGTCTATTGTATTTAGCAGGAGTGTTGGAGTCAAGTCGTCTACATACAGAAGAGCTGTGGGCTAAAAATGCTACTGGGGTAGAATTATTCAGGTTGACAATGTCTGAGAAAAGATTTCTATTCCTTTTAGTAAACCTGCGATTTGACGATTTAGAAACTAGAAACGACAGGACACAATTTGACAAGTTAGCCACAATTAGGGAAGTTTTTGACGCTGTGGTGAACAACTATGAAACTGCTTATACGCCATTCGAATTTGTAACCATTGACGAAAAGTTAGAAGGGTTTCGGGGACGCTCTTCATTTAGACAGTACATCCCTAGTAAACCCAACAAGTACGGGATTAAGATTTTTGCTATGGCGGATTCCAAGACATTTTACACTTCGAATATAGAAGTTTATATTGGCAAGCAACCGGACGGACCCTATGAATGCAGCAATTCACCAACTGCAGTGGTACAAAGACTATGCCAGCCAATCAAAGGAACAAGTCGCAACGTGACTGTGGACAACTGGTTCACTAGTATGGACTTGTTGACGTCACTTTATACAGATTTCAAGCTGACTCTTTTAGGCACTGTCAGGAAAAATGAAAAGCAATTGCCCCTCGAATTTTCACGTCCATCAGGTCGCCCAATTGCTTCGAGTATGTTTGCCTTCAGGAATGACTGTACACTGGTATCTTATATACCAAAGGAAAATAAAAACGTCTTACTGTTGTCAAGTATGCACTTTGATGACAAAATAGATGCCAGTACAAATAAACCAGACATGATAATGGACTATAACGCTTCAAATGGTGGTGTTGATTGTGTAGACAAACTATGTGCGGCCTATGATTGTGCGCGAAACACTAAACGATGGCCCATGGTTTTATTTTACTCTTTACTAAATGTAACTGGAATAAACTCTTTTGTGATTTTTTCGATAAATAACGCTACTGAAATAAGACGAAGGATGTTTTTGCGAGCCTTATCGTCTCAGTTAGTAGAAGAACATTTTCGCCGACGTGCTACCCAGCCCATTCCCAGGGCTATTCAACTGAGGATAAATGAAGTTTTTGGAGCAGAAACCACCAGAGCACATCCAGTTCCAGAAACACCAGCAGGTCAGAGAGGACGTTGTTTTATTTGCGACCGACGAAAAAATAGGCCTACACGCTATTCTTGTGTCGAATGTCACAAGTTTATTTGTTTGGAAGATTCTCTAATGATATGCCCTCAGTGTCACCCATAATGTTTGTTAAAAATTTTTTGTACCAGCTTTTTCTTATATTTGTTCGAGTTCTTGGTTATATTATGTTTCTAACATTACTAAAATGTTTAAATTTGGTTAATAAATGACTTTTAATATCTCAATTTGTATATTTATTTAAGAATTTTAACATGAAACTTGTAAAAATGGTATTTCACAGTTGCGGACTAAGAGTCCGCGCGCGACCTTTCTATCACAAAAGTGAGCGCGAGTTCCGAAAGGTTAAATAGAAAATGGAACATAAGTTTGGCTGAGTATGTGGCAACCCTGCTGATGCCAGGAGAATTAATACGGCTGTTTATCGAAATATTCACAAATATTAAATGTTATTAAAATGTGTTGACTTACAACCTTGCACAACACTATCGTCGCGATCAAAGTAACAAATAAAAATTATAACTACATATTAATTACAAAAGTATCAATTATCGATGCGAAGACACTCACACCAATTTTTAAAGAAATTGAGAGAAACTGCTCAGTGAGAGATAAAATTTACTTCTACTTCTAGAAAATTGAAATGAGGGTTCGCCGTGTTTGGCCGGGTAAAACAGATTGCTTTAAAGCAGGGGCGTTACAATTTGAAAATAACCACTCTGTTTAAACGGTTGTTTGAACAGTTATAAACAAAACATATGCAGCTTCTCGCTTGAAGTAGTGACAATTTGATTTCATAACGATCATCGTCTTTGAAAAAAATTATCATTACTTTTTCAACCCAGAACTCACCTCACTAGGATGTAACTGCATGTCGAGTCCTGCCACCCTCCCTCCCATGAATAATTAATAACTGTATATAGGTATGTTATTTAATAGTTTTAGTGCTACGGCCAAAAAAATATTGATTTATGGAATCAAATGACGGCAAGGAACTTCTTGCCTCTAATTTGACACGAGTGTAGCAATAATTTTTCGCGGCTGATATTCATTATTAGAGGTGGTTCTGTGCTCTAATACGAGTATGTACTCTCAAATTTTAAATATTGGTTAGCAAAATATTCTCGGTGTGGGAAAAATAACCATTCGTTGAAATGACCTTGTCGATAATATGGGATAAGGAAAGTTTATCGACTGACTTATTGTTTGCCATAAATGTCGAGGACCATGTTGACATCCAGGATTCGTTTTTATTGAAAACCATACAGGTGCAGAAACTTTCATGACAAAGGTAGCTAGTAAAGTAAGGTTCTGAGATGGGCTTTTTGTTGAAACATAAAGTCATGGTAGTCTGTTAGATATCGTCTAACTCGCATGACTTGCTTTTCTGGATCTTTCTTCGACAAGTTTTCAGAACAGTGCCCCTCTCTCACAGCAGAGCATATCTGATATAAATATTGCTGATCAGTACCTAGATATTTTTTATCTACGTGCGGAAAAACTGTATCAATTGTTTGAAATTGTACAACAGTTCTGGATTCTCATGATGCAAGCTTTGATCCATTCGGCCCTTAATACGAAGATAGTCCCTCAGTGTCCGTCTAAATGCTAAAGAAGACTTCTTAAAGTCAATTCATTAGGGTGAACTAAACAAATTATCCACTTGAGTGGTCTTCTGATTTGAAATTCGAGTAATCTTAACTGTACCGCGTTTCCAGCCCGTGTTAACATTACATTGGTACCATCACATCCAATTACTTTCAGGTTTTCAAGACTCACAGATTTTATTCCCACATAAGAAATAATCTTTTTCGCTATATTTGAAGAAGTTAAAAGTGGATTTATTGTTAAATGACCGAAATATTTGCTTCCTGACTCTTTAATTAGCGATATATGCATTATAGTTCGATATTTTCTTCCATAGAAAAAAAAATGCTTTAATTCCTTTATATCTCTCTGTAGCTGGTTTTTGTAGAGCTCTTCTTTTTTTATGTAGTTCCATCCGAATTTTGTTCTTATCCATCACATTGACTGTATTTGAAGTAACATATTCGAAGTCACCTAAAGTAGCTGTCGCAATTTTTGCTACTGTTCTGTTTGAAGCTCCAGTCATATATATTTTGTGATATTGGGTAAATAAACTGTAATTTAACTTTTTTGTAGGGGCTTGATTTGGTTTTTGAATGTTTGGATGATACTTGATAGGACAATTTAAATTCTTCATGTTCAAATGAATCGACAACACTTGAAGAATTTTTTACCAAGCATTCAGTAGGATAACTTATGTTTGGTTAATTAACACTACTTTTATCGGTCTTGGTGTTCCTAAGTCTTTTCCTTGCACTCTTTTTTGTTACTTTTGGATATTGTCCGTGGTTATTTTGTCTACACAACCAATACACAATCTCCTTTAATTGGTTTGATCCCTTAGAAATTCACGTTCTATCAAAGTAACCTATTTGTTCCTCCCAAATTTGTGAAAATTAAAATTACTTCAATTGCAAGAAGAAATGCAAAATAATTTGTGTACTAATTTCTTATATGTATCTGGATTTTCCTGCGGGAAATGCGATTTTCGAATTTTCATCAGTTTCATCAAAGCTCTGTAGTTTTTATGACATGATATTATCATGGTTAATACACGGTCGTGTGTAGGTAGCGGTTTGTACAAACCCTGAATCTTATTTGCAACAATTTTAGCAATCTCTGATTCTGCTGCTTGCTTGCTGGCACTCCCTTTAATTCTGCTTCAACAAAAAACTAGCAACGCATCATATATTCATAACTATGATGAAAGCTTACGAACCCTATTTATTTCTCGTATTAACTTCTACCATATTTTCACAAAAAATATAAGTCAAAGTAGAGGCCACTCGTTTTTGCTGAGAATCAACGAATAATTCCTCAAAAAATAGCCTTTACATATAATCTAGACTTATTTCTCACAACAAAATACAATTCACGACGGGACTGCAGTTTTAGAATGATTGTTAATGACTAAAAACAAAGAAAATATTGGGCATCCAGTTACCAGACCAGCTACTGCTTGGTATTCGACAATCGCGCATTGGAGAAGCGAAAAATAGGTGGTCAGTTATAGTATTCTGCACTATCTAGTAAAATAAACATCCTTGTTTACCGCGGGGCGCACATAAAGATAAAATTCAATAAATTAGTTATTTACTAGTTTAGTACTAACGGTTTGCGAACTTGACAGTTTCAAAAAATTATTTGAAGTTTTTGGCCCTTTTTTCAACAAGCTTCTTGACACACCACACAAATGTTCTTCACCATGCTAAGTCAGATTTCTAAAAAGAAAAATGTTCGCCTTTTTTCGGTCCAGCCTATTACATATGCAACTAATGGACCCCCTCGTTCTTCAATTCCCCTTGCTTACATTTCTTATAACATGCTCTAGAGCCAAATTGAGAGAAGCCGTTACCTGATTTACACATTTATCAGCCAAAACCCCTTCTGTTTTTCTGTTACTTATAAGTTTATTCACGTTTGACTGATATATAGTCGTTGCAATTAATCTTCTTAATTTAGTTTCTATCCCCTTTTATTTCAGTCCTTCCATTAGTTTACCTCTTTGTTACTGAGTCAAATGCACGTTGCAAGTTTATGAACAGCTTTTCTATCACCATTTTGTGTTCATGAGCTTTTTATATTAACTGCTTAATACTATACATAGAATCAATTGTTGATTTTTCTTGTGTGAAACCGCATTAGTATTGATCTATAACTTTGGCTTTTCCAGATATGCTGACAATATTTTGTATGCTACATTTAAGAGAGTTATACCTCTATAGCTTCTGCAATCCTGTGAATTTGCTTTTTTGTGTATTGTGACAATTTGTCCAACTTCCCATTCTTCAGGCAAGTTCTCCATATTTTGTTTATTCGCTAATTAGTCTTCCGTGAAGCTGCTGTCCTACATACTTTATCAATTTCTTTTTTTTCCTGGTGCATTCCCATTTCTTCTTCTTCTAATAATTTCTATTACTTCATTTTGTGTTGAGCCCTGTGCCACATTTTCTCCTTCGCTTTCTTCTTGTTGTATTATCTGATACTACATTCAACAGTTGCCCTGAATGTCCTTTCCAAATTTGTTTATATGGAGTTTCTGTTTGTATTACGGAGCCGTTTTTATTACCTATATCTCTAATTTTACCTTCATGGTTGATTTTGTTCATTTATTGTGTTATAAAAGGCGTTTGTGTTTTTATTATTATTTTTTTCTATTTTTCCTATTATGTCGTCCATTCATTAGTTTGTTGCATTTTTTCTTATTCTCTCATATTCTTCTGTATCTTAACAGGTATTTGAGCTTATACATTTCATTCTAGCATTTCCATTTGCTTTTACCGTTTCTCCGTATTTTACATTATGATATTCTTTATTTATTACTGAAATTAACTGTCTCGACCCTTACTTCGTGAAATCTACTCATATTACTGTTCTAAATATAACTGTTGCTAGATAATTCTACAATATATTGAAAAAAATGTTAGAAATTCTAAGAAATTAGACAATTGTTTCGATATTAAATATCTGACGATGATATTTAATATCGAAACAATAAATTGTCAAATTTATTAGAATTTTCAAGATTTTTTCTCAATATATTGTGGAATTATCTAGAAACAGTACGTTTCAGTTAAAACAGTAATTTGTTCCTTACATTTTCTCTCTCTCTAATTGACATTCAGCTGAACATTTTCCATTGTTACACCCTTCTGATTCCACATTCTCCATTTCTTCATATCCCAATAACGTTTTTTCTGCATGCTACTCATATTTTCATTTAGGTCGGTTTGTTTTTGTAACATTCATATTTTGACGTTTCCGCCAACCTATCTAATATGCGAGAAAAGTATTGGTTTACCCACAAAAAAGTTGGAAATTTGAAATTTTTTTTTGTGTTGTTTTTACGTTATCCATCAACAACAACACCTAAAAACGGTTTTTAGAAAAAAAATCCTGTGTGTATGTCGTCGTCGTCGTTGTCGTCGGCCACTTTTCCTTGCAAGTCGTGTTAGCTCGATACAGCCTCCGGAGTGCAATAAGTCACCAATTTTATGATGGAATATTGTTAAGTACATGTCACAGATGAACCCTATTGATTTTCAGCTCACCAGAGCCAGTACAACGGGTGCTATGGTACGTGAAGTACGACATTTTGTCGTTTTTCAAGAAATTTCAGCCTCCTGAGTTCAACAAGTCACCAATTTTATGATTGAATATTATTCAGGGCATCTCACTGATGAACCTATTGATTCTCAGCTCACCAGAACCAATACAACCAGTGCTACAGTACTTCAAGTACGATATTTTTGTCATTTCTGGAGAAGTTTCAGTTTGTTAGCACGATACAGCCTCCGGAGTATATACAAGTGATGAATTTTATGATTGGATATTATTCAGAGCGTCTTAAAGATGAACCCTATTGATATTGAGCTCACTAAAGCCAGTACAACGGGTGCTGTGGTACTTGAAGTACTAAATATTTGTCATTTTTGGAGAATTTTCAGTTTGTTAGCACGATACAGCCTCCAGAGAGTATACGATTGATCAACTTTATGAATAAGTATTGTTCAAGGTGTCTCACAGATATACCCTATTGATTTTCAGTTGACTAGAGCGAGTACAGCGGGTCCTATAAAACTAGATATACTAAATTTTTGGTTATTTTTGAAGAAATTTCGGTTTGTTAGCACGATACATCCCCCGAACTGTATAGAAGTAACAATTTTATGATAGAATATGGTTCAGGGCCACAGATGCGGAAAAGTTAGTTTTAATCTTTAAAACCGTTTATTTTTATTTTGTTTGATTATTGCCGCTACCACGTAACGATCCGAGTCGGCACTTGACCCTCTGTATGTTCGTACATCCATTACCAATGACTGCTTCCTTCTATTAAAAAGCACGTGATCTATTTGTTCACTATATTGGTGACCCGGCGATATCCATGTTACCTTGTGCTTTCTTGGGTGGAAGAATTCAATGCTACTCATTATCTTATTAGTCCTTACTACCAAATTATATAGGCGATGCCCATTGTTTTTGTTTTTATGGACTGTACATTTTTCCGCCTTGTCTCGCAAGTAGTCCTATTTTCCTGCTTAGGTATTAAATTCCCCAATTGAAAGTGTTCTTCTGGTTTCTTCTTGGATTTTTTCATACGTATTATTTTTCTCTTCCTAATTTGCACTATCAGTTGGTGTGTATACATTCATTGTCAATTCATTCATTGGTTTTTATTGTATCCTCAGGCATAACACTCATTCAGTAGTTGAATATTTGTAAGGAAAAGTTATCAAATTGGACAAACCATAGTGAGCTTGGTATTCTGTAGAGGTAGTTCAGGTTGAAATATCACCAACCTGTTGGAACTTCTGAATATACTTGGACATCACACACTCTGGACTCGACTCCTAAAACACGCGGTTTTGTTTCCAATGTAATAAATACAGTGCGATATAAATTATCCATCTTTTATTCTAATTGGGTGGCTTGTTATGGAATATATTGTCAATTTGGTCTTCGATTAAGAGGTGTAGCCAAATTCATTTCATCTTTCAGTCGTGTATATATGATAGCTATTTTTGTAATGTAATTGATGTCCACAACATATTTATCACTCTCAATTTGGTCAATAGAAAATGAATAGCTCATTCTACAAACCTCACGATCGTTGGGAGATAACTTTTGAGCAATACGAGAAATATTGAGATGAATTTATTTTGTTTTCGGGCGAAAAAGGTTTTGCTCCAAAAGAAAAGATTCAATTTTTTTGTAATTCATAAACAGTAACATTTGCTTTAAAATTGATGGATTTGCTCCAGAAAATATGCATCTGGTCGAAAGAAGCTTCTGTAGTAAATTGTTATTCACAATTCTCTTATTTCTTCTGTTTATTGTGATGATTCCGCCTTGAGTTGTTGCCGACTTACGAATGCCAATGCTTACTCCTGGTTTTGGTGGAAGTTGGGCAGTGTCAGGACAATCAGATTGCAATGGTTCTCCCACTTATAGTCGGCCTGCAGAGAAAATTTGAATGAAACCGCAGAATATCTACAGAATTCTGGGTAACTTTTATTGGCTTACACGGTATTTTCGCGACGGTAGGGTATACATCCAAATCCATATATTCCCATAGTAACAACGGTGGAATGCGCTTCTCACCTACTTTTCTATTGTAGATTTCCGTCTTCAGTATTGTATTGATATTTACCCACTTTTTCATTATTGTTTTCAAGGTCGTGTCTCTTCCACACAACTGTCTGTACTCCTTGACAACTTTGAGTTGAGTTGAGATTGTTACAATAATTCGGGGTATTATTTACCCTTTCGCCAATGAAGTTCAATTCATATTGCTTATCGTGCATGTCTTGTGTCTATAATTGGTCTTCTGATACTTGTCATCTTCTTCAAATAAAAATATCGAATAGAACACAATCAAACGCGAATGTAAACTTCCAATAAGGCTTTCTGTATTCATATTTACCAGCACACACTCTTATGCCCCGGTATATTACTATGATAACAATAATAACATACTATGACTTTGCCTTTGCAACTGCAAGTTCCATTTGTTCGGCAGCAGCTTGCTTACTTAACTCGCGAGTGTTTAACCTTTTCCTTCTTCTCACTTGTTCCAGTCCATCCCAGTCCATCACTAGAGGAAGGTGATACTAGCAGAGTTGGTCACTGATACAAACCAACTCATAGACGACATCACCGACAACTTGGACGCCTCCAACAACAAATCCTAAACCCACGTGTTCTGTCGATCTGAAAAGTTCGACAGTTCATTGTTATCACTCTAGAAGTGTTACAACTGTTTCTCTCGAGAAAATTTTAATTTATGAAATCCTGAAGTAACCCGATCAAATCCAACAGAAACCACACCTGAAGTAGGAAAGATATTTAACCCAGGTAAATATAAATACCCCGCAAAGCTAATAAGTCAGAACACCTCTAAATGGGGAGGCAACTCACTCCGGCAGTGAGTCCGCTATTGGTATTAGCTTTCACAGCCAATTTCCACAACTATTCCTAACATAAAACACCCAAAATTCCTTCCAAACGCTCCCATTGATCCAAAAACTCACGAAAATCCGTTTCTGACTCTCTACTTTCCGAAATGGAGGAAAATTTCCGACAAATCGAAAAACTGAAAAAAAATTAATTTTCTTGACACCAGCCAACAATCCTCTAACTCAACCTCCTCAAACCGATATTTATCCAAAAAGGTAGTTTATCTGGATTTATAGGACCCGCTGTACTCGCTCTAGTCAGCGGAAAATTAATAGGGTATATCTGTGAGACATCATGAAAAATATCCAAGTATAAAATTGGTCACTTGTATACACTCCGGAGGCTATATCGTGCTAACAACCCGAAATTTGGCAGTTCAGGTACCATAGCATCCGTTATACTAGCTCTGGTGAGCCGGAAATCAATTAGGTTCATCTATAAGACGCCCTGAATAATATTCAATCATAAAATTGATCACTTCTATACTCTGGAGGCTGAATCGTGGTAGAAAACTGAAATTTTTCCTAAAAAGGCAGAAATGTCGTACTTAAAGTACTATACCACTTGTTTTGCTGGCTTTAATGAGCTAAAAATCAATAGGGTTCTTCTGTAAGATGTCCTGAATAATATTCAATCATAAAATCAGTGACTTGTTTCGCACAGGCGCCTGTATCGTGCTAACAAACTGATATTTCTCAAAAAATTACAAAAATGTCGTACTTAAAGTACTATAGCAACCGGTTTACTAGGTCTGGTGATCTAAAAATCAAGGGGTTAATCTGTAAAATGTCCTTAACAATATTCAATCATAAAATCGGTGACTTCTTCCACTGCGGAAGCAGTATCGTGCGAACAAGACATGTAACGAAAAGTGGCTGACGACAACGACGACAACATACACACAGGATTTTTTCCCTAAAAACCGTTTTTTCTTGTTGTTCTTGATAGAAAATGTGAAAGTAACTTAAAAAAATATTCAAAATTCCAACTTTTTTTGGGGTAAACCAATAGTAATAAAAGCTTGTGAATACGAAGAGAAACTCAACATTTTCGTTTTATCGTCTCCTTTTGACCTTTGACTTTCTACTTTCAACTTTGCAGGAAACACTCCATTTTCATAACTACGACCAACTATCTTTGAACAAAGAAACAATTTTATGCAGTTATCAATATACAAACAAGCTTTTCAACATTTATTTTATTGTCATTAACTTATTCATTATATTTACTAAGATATTTATGATCTTTATTGGAAACACTAGCAGAAGATGCTGAACACTCACTGCTATTTCGTAAATAACTATGTCTGACTCTCTGAAATGTCTACGACATGGCTTATTTAATCTTAACTGGCGGATAAGCAATTGAAGAAAATATTGAATATTATTATTATGCGCCCGTTGAATAATGTAAGGTTAGGTTCAGGTCGTTTATACTTTCGTGACGCATAACGAAGGAATGCTTGTACAGTTTAGAGACGAAAATATCTACCTCCTCTTTAAATTTGGTGCTACTGAGTCATACTGGAAATAGGTTGATTTACTATATATCATTCGTCGCTCAAAATACGTCTCATCCAAAATAATAAAGCAGGCGCTACACGATGTGACAAATGTATTCCAACGTTGGACGCGTGGCGACTTGACGCATTGTGTGGCTGCCTATCGAACCAAGTGAAGCAAACTTCACGTAACCAACATTAGAGGCTTGCGACGTTCGGTATTTTTACTTGCTTCAAAGAGTTGTTCGAGGAATAGCTGGAACGTTTGAAGCATTTAGGAGCCACACGAAGTATACAGACATATGACTTCGATTTTGTCCATTGTCTTTATAAAATTAAAATATCGGTCATTTCCTTTTTCCGTTTCTAGTTCCATGCCTGAAACATTTGCAATGTTGTCCCAATCTGCTTCGATCTAACATGTACCGTGTGCAGAAACATTTCTTGAATGAACCGCCAATCTTTTTGGCACAAGCGTTGGGTCCAATGTTGGATCCAGCATTGGAGGAGCATCGTGTAGGGCTGGTTTAAGCGCGTTAAAACGAATATTATTCATGTAATCTCATTTTTAGGAATCGTCAAGGACATTTTGTTATTTCAGAATGATATTTTCATCAATTGAGACTCTGATAAAGAATGGTCTAATATGAAATTTGTACAGGTGGTAATCATGTTATCTGTATGGAGTAGGAAAATTTTCAATTCAAGTGTTATTCATGGGTATAGCTTATCTCATAATATTCCTGTATGGGAATTAATGCGTTTCTTATTACGTTTGGGATAGTAGGAAAGGCCGTCATTGATTTTAAGAACAAATATTCAATTTCAAGTGAAATAAATATGTTTTCTGTATAATAAATGAAATATAACACTTATGTCAAAATATTACATGATTCTCCATTGTTCCAGATTTCCTAATTGGTAACCCGTCTCACCCCAAACTTTGTCAAAATGCGTTAATTGAACTTTTTCATTGAGCTCGAATTTTGTGTCATATTTATGATATATTCTCGTATTCCAACAAAGGTTTTATCATACCGTATTTCATGTTCAGGTATGATTTGCATTGGACTATTAATTTTGGGGTCCATTTCTGTTCCACTATCCATTTTTTTCTTATTCTTGATGTAGTTCCAAGACCTTGGAAAATAACTGTTGATTTTTTTATTGTTGCAGCATTCCATATATTTCCGAATTCTGTATTAGTTCTCGAATTTATCTCAATAGAACTCGTCTATTTTTGTTCGTTTGAAAAATATTCAATTCTGTGAAATAGTAAATGAGGAGGTTGCAAGTTTCTAATGTTTGAGACTTGTTTCCTTTTATCTCCCAACACTTATGCCGTTTACAACTTCTTCAATCGAAAAGGGTTGTTGGAGTATTAGTGAAATGTCGATGATTTTTGGTAGTAGTTTGAACTTTATAAGTGTTATAATAATATTTTGCCAATTATCAATTGAACCATCCAACTTAATTGCAAATTTCTCTCAATTGAAGTAGCAATCTTCATACCAATCATTGAAATTATTGGAAACAAAAGCTTGTTTAAGTGTAATGTTCAACAACTCATTTTAACACCTATTACTCCAATATTTCATTCTCCAATTATCTCTTGAATGTATTTTGTATCGAATACGTGATCTGATTTTATATATATTGAATAATAGACGCTGTTTCATTTATAATTGGAGAACAGATTGCAATAGATAACTTTATACGTCTGCTTTTATTAAGATGACTACACCATTGGAAGAAAAAAATATTAAAAAATTGGGACATTTATTCAGTTGTTGGGTCTATTACTACTCAACAATTTGTTCCCGAGTACATGAAAAGGTTTATTTTTTTGAATATGGTTATTACATATACACTGACAAATATAGAATTATGGTTCTATTGTGACTTCAACATGCTTCAAAAATTTCCATTTTTGTCGATTTTTTCGGTTGTAACATACTGTACTGAACGATAAGAGGTTGTTGCTTTGATGAGCATTCGTCACAAAAAGCTCTTTATCCAAATTCCCAAAACCCATTACCAGCTTACCATCTATTTCTATCATTTCATTTAATCATTTCTTTCAAATTGTTTATATAGTGTTATCATTTTTAGATTATGACGATGAGCATGCGTCATATTACTGCAGCACAAATTGTAGCCGCAATTGATGACGGCCACTATCACCGTTGTTGTGAGTCTGTTGAAAAGGAGGAAGAGTATAGCAGTGGAAGAAACTGCCGTCACCCTTCGGTTTCTCAAAGCACTATGAACGAGAAAGAGGCCTTTTCTTAAACGAGGACTACAAATGACCAGAAACATTTTTTTGTTCCACTGCTCCAAAGGCATTCAGTAATAAGTCGGAACGGTTGACGTGGGGGGAAACTTAATTGCGCTGGATTACATTCCAATCTGGAGATACTGGCCATCCGTGCATACTAGATATGGTTGAGTTTTGCACAAGATCAATAGGTTAGGTCAGTAAAGGATTGTAATGGCGTCTCCTTATTCTATAAATCTTGACCAGGCAAAATGTTTGGCATATTTTAAGACCCGTGGTCATTATCCTGAAAGAGGTTTTAACCATAAGTTCCTGACTAATCAACTTTAAATGAACCTGTTTATGGACCGGCGCAATTGTGCGTCTTTGTCATTCCTAAACATGAATTATAGATAGGGTTCGGTATAGTTGGACCATTTTTATTGAAATTAACAAAACTTCATCGCAATGTTTAGTAAGATTCTGAATATTCGTGTAAGTATTTATTATTGACTGTCTCGACCCTTACTTCGTGGAATATGCTCATATTAGTGTTTTTAAATGAAACTCAAGGTCTCTAGTTAAATCCACAATCTAATACAAGTTATTGAAAATTCTAAAAAATTGACAATTGTTTCGATAAATCAATAAATCGATGATATTGATTTATCGAGACAATTGTCAATTTTTTAGAATTTTCAATAACTTGTATTATATTGTGGAATTAACTGGAGACCTTGAGTTTCATTCAAAAACACTAAGTATTTATTACATACAATAGTACAGGTTGGTGATAACAAAACTAAAAAGTATTATTCTCAAAAAGATAAAACTGAAAAAATATAATTGCAAAAAATTTGGGTTAGACGGACCTTCTCCGGTTTAGATGGACCATCGACATCGGGTGAGACGTACCAGTAGAAAATGTATTCCTATAGCTAATGACAAATGTCTTAAATAATAATTAACATTTAATCATAACTAATATTAGCACACAAAAACATTTATTTATTTTTTGCGGCTATTTTTCCAGATTCATTGCATAAGTTGATATAACCAGTACATCCTTCATGGGTCCAACCTTTGCAAATAATGCAACAGAGCCATTCATCTTTCTTTTTTGTACTAAGAAACTCCTCCACACAGCCTATGCACTCAGCATTGTCTTCTGTTTCACCGTCACTACTCTCATTATCTAGTATAGGATCAGAGAATTCTGAGGTAGGAACCGTTGCTCTTCTTAACGGGCGTTTTACCTTTTTTAAAATATTTTTTTGCTTCTTTAATGGAGCTTTAGATAATGGACGTTTCTGGTTCTTCACAACTTTGATATTTTCAGTTGTATTAAGAACTTCTCCAAGTTGACGTCCGCGTCTCTTGGCTTTTTGTAAACACGCAGAAACAAGAATTGGTGATATGTAATCCGGAATTTTCCCAGGTGTGACAGTTTTTGTAGACAGAGGCGTATTAATTACTTTGTCACTATGATGAGAACAACTTTGCTGTGGAGAATCGTTAGTGAATGACATATCGTCGTTGACAATATCCGTATAGGACGGCAAGGAAGCTCGGATATTGTTTTCTGCAGAAGCAAAATCAGCGTTTTCCTTTGGAGTAAGGTAAGCGTATTCTGGGATTGCATCAGGCCAAAATGGAACAATACCTGTGGCTTTAAATCCGGACACAGCATTCTGTACCGTAGCAGCTTTGTTCCAAGAGCAACCCAATAGTTCACCCAACTGAAGTCTACCCAATTTTCTTGCAGGATTTGTTTCCATGAAGCTAGTGCAGGCCGAATAATAGTAGCTCTTTAAGAACTTGAAAACGGATCGATCCAATGGCTGCAGGAAATGGGTTGTATGCGCTGGTAGGCACAAAATAATGATATCATTAGCTTCCGAAAACACCAACACACTGAGAGAGTTTATGTGGGAAGCATGTGCGTCCAAAATAAGTAAGACTTTTTAATTCGGTTTTCTTGGCAGGAAATGAGTTTTCAGCCAATGAAGATATATTGCGATATATGACCCAGGGGGCATTCCGGTTGAAAATTCTTCCTTTCTATTCATCCCCTTAAAAATACAATATGGAGGAAGGAACACTGCTTCAGCATTGCAGCAGGCACTACGGATATCGTTTCCCCTTTTTCTGCTGAAGTAATGTTTGCCACACATTTTGACCCCTTCTTGGCTAGAACCTGTCCTGGTTTATTGTTTAACTGTAGTCCAGTTTCATCTACATTGAATATATGGGCGGGCTCATCATTTGAATCATTTTCATCCAAAACCTGAGCTAGTAAGCGAAAATACTTTCTAACATTTTCTTTGCACAAACCTGTTGCTCGTGAATAAGAAATTCCCTCGGCTTTACGGATTGAAATCTCAGGATGACGAGTTAAAAATAAATGAAGCCAATCATAGCCTGCTTTACACGTATCTCGGTTAAAAGTATGCCTAATTTTTAGTTTTTCTGCAAGGTAGTATGCCATTTTTCTAACGCTGTATCTGTCTGGGGCAAAACCATATTTCTGTAACTCAAGTATGAGAGCCACTAATCTTTTCTCCGCCTCATCACCTAGCTGAGAGTCAGGTCCAAGGCGATCCATTCTATTACTATTACTAGCCTTAAGTCTTCTTTTTAAGATCGTTTTCGGTATCCCAAATTCTTTGGCTGCCTGCCTCCCTCATTTGTCACAGCTTCCATTGCATTATGGAGTGATTCCGCAGACCAATTTCCGCGTTCTGATGTTCCTTTGCGTTTATATTTAGTCGGCATGGCTCTGTTAAAGAAATAAATGTATTGAATTGACCTTTATATATATATATATATAATATATATATATATATATATATATATATATATATATATATATATATATATATATGTATAATATATATATCTATATATATATATATAATATATATATATATATATATAAATATATATATATATATATATATATATATATATATATTTTGAACTTATCGTAAGAAACAGTAAAAAGAATGGAACATGAAAGTATGAGATTTGCAACCTTGTAGAGTAACAAATGGAAATTAATTGTTTCACACAGCTGGAATTATCTTTTCTGATGATGATAATATAAGAAGAATATATATTTTCTATTGAATTGAACATTTATTATATTAGTTATGCTTCAAAACGAAAGAGATACATAAGTAATAGTGAAATTATTTACCTTAGGATTCCAGATTATAAACTGCATTATTTTCATAAAATTTTAATTATATCTTAACAAATCCTAAACTTATTTTCTTGTATATAGCAAATGATAATTTGTATCCAGTATTTCGAACATCTAACAATGAATCTGAAAAGAAAATAAATTATTATCAGACAATAATAAATAGAATGTTAGATCATGATATACCAACAAAAGTGTGATGTTTATATTAAAAAGGAGATAACTGGAATGAAAACTAAAAATTTCATGTCTGTTAATGAAGTACACTTAGTGCGGAGGTAGATTCTACCATAGAATTATTTATGTTCGTGAACTATTGATAATAGAAAAATATGATGACTGGAATAAATAAAGAGCCAAGTTTGTAATAGATAAATATGTAATGATGAGTAAAGATTTAATTGAAAGGCATCATGACAGATATTTGAACATTCTAGATTGTATATGGATTGATATTGAAATTTAAAGTAAAATAGATATAATTTTGTTGATTAAAATAAGGTAGATTTTTGAAAGAATGAGTATGTTAATAGGAATGGTAAATTAGTTGGAAATCTTACATCAACAATCCATAATCATAGAAAAATATAAAGACATTTATCGACATATAAAACATTAGAAAAGACAAAGCATATTATATCTAGTATGTAGTAAGTTTTTTGTTTTACAAATAACAAAGCGGACAACAAAATATTTGTTGATTTGAAAAAACAAAAGTTTGGTGAAGCGAAGCTAATGGAGAAGGACGCATGTAAGAAAATTTTATAAATTTCATTTTATATTTGGGAAATTATTAGAAATTAAAGTCAAAAGACATTGCAAACATTTAATCAATATACATTGAACATTTTGAAAAGAAAATACTTGGAAATAATAAGAATTTGTGAGAAATATAAACATTTTAAATTTGAGAGGGGACGCTACCCGAATTTTCAAAAAGTAATCACTTTATAATGAGAAAATACGTTTCCTGAACCATTATCATCGTAACATAAACATTATAAGCAAAAATATCTAAGTGATTTAACAAGAATTTATGAACTAACCTGCCATACAAACCATAGAGTTTGTAACTACAAGATCGAAGGAAATCCAGCTTTGGTACAGAAGATTCCACATCAATAGAATATACTAGAGACTTCCCAGTGTTGTGGTCAGGTTAGTGTTTTTAACGATTTATTTGGTTAACCATATTAAACTCAAACGTAATTCATGAATTTGGCCAAATTACACAATAATAATTTTAGGTATATAATAATAGTTGGTATTTGTAATTTGCACTGTATTATATTTGTTTTAGCATAAGTTTAATTTACTGCTTATGATGCTTTTCAATTTTACATTTGTCTGATAATTATAGGAACTAAATTTGAGTTGTTGATTTTCATTTACATGTCATTTGCCAAACACAGGGCAAGGTTTCATAACACATAGGTTGAATTACTGTGTTTCATATAATCGATTCACAGCGTTGATGGAGATGATTTTCGCAGGTTGTTTGTGGGATGCAGATTTCATATATTTTCTTGTTTAATTTTATCCTGAACCCAACGAGAGTAAGTGTTCTCATGCTCTACATTAAAACATTAATAAATAAAAATATAAATCATATAACCTGATCTAGCCAATCCAATTTAAAAAACATAGATAAATATCAACCATAGATAAACTTCAGAAATATAATTAAATGAATAATAAAAAGTAATAAAATAATAATATATATATATATATATATATATATATATATATATATATGATTTTTGGCAATATAATTTATGGTCCAACACTCCATCTATCCCAAACTTACGGGAGAGATAGACCACTGGTTATTCATACTTAATCAAGGTAACAGAGCTCTCATTTTTAGGTTAAAATAGTCTACAGGGGCCATATAATCTATATTATGCATAACTGTCTTGTAAAACTGACCTAAAATCAATTCAACATCACACAGTAAAATTCTCGAATAATTTATTACGTAGTATTAAACGCTAATCGGTCACAAAAATGTATTTCAACGTTGTTTAACGACCACCTCCGCTCAACTGGTATGGCGTGACTGGCATTCCGTCAAATTCAGATCGCGGGCGCCATCTAATAAACACGTCTGGAAATTCTCGCCCTGGTCCGTCTATCCCGCGGGTCCAACTATACCGGACTTACCCTAATCAAATGTATTGCCCTTATGTTTTAAGTGAGCTTAATATATTCCTCTTCTTTCTCAGGCTTTTTTATCCACTCCTGGACATAGGCCCTTCCTAAACCCTTTCATCCGTCCCTGTCTTGACTTTTATGCCACCAGTCTTTTCCGGCGAAATCCTTAATATCATCCACCCATCGCAGTGGGTGTCCACCTTTGCCTCGCTTGGCCACTTAGGGTCGCCATTGGATTATCTTCAGTGTCCACCGTTCATCTTTTTGTCGCGCGTCCACCGCCATTTCAGCTCAGCGACCTTCTGGATAACATCCATGTTTCCCGTTCTCCTGCGAATCCCCTCGTTTCGGACTTTGTCCATCAGGCTCATACCAAGCATGGCTCACTCCATATATTAGTCCACAGAATATCATCTAGCAACGAACTTTTCTTTCATACTCCGCCATGTCTTTCAGATGTTTTGATTTGAACTCCCTTACTTCGGATGTGTGAGTTATTTAATAGTATATGTCAATATTGTGATATGGATAATGACAGTTCACAAAGGTTTTTTGGGATCATACAGGGATGCATAAGATAGATAAATATGTACTGGAATATGTTGGGCGATTCTTTAGAGTGCACTTTTCTGTGTATCATTTCCTTTCTTCCTTTTTCTTAATCGTATGTTATTTCAAATATATTATTTTCTGTCTTTGGGTTGCACTAGGCATTTCTTTTGATCTTCAATTTCTCTGCATACACAGATCAAAATATATAGTTCTTGATCAGGCAGCAGTAATGATCTGATCTACACATTTATCAGAAATCATTGTATGAGCTATATATTTGAGATTTATTGATATTTATGGAGGTTCTTTGGTTGTGATTTTTCTTAGTTTAGCATAATTGCTAAATAACATCCACATTCTCAAATCAATTCAATTAATAGGAATTTTCACAGATAATAAATTCTAAACACCAGCCATTACTTGTTCAATAAACTCATTATATTAGAAATTATTTCTGACTCAATAGAACGTAACATTGACGAAACAGTAGTATAAACTAATTTACTTCTAGTCAACTCATGTAATATATTTTCAATATTCCATTAAAATATTTGTTAGAGAACTGGTTATATTAGTCCATCAATAATTTTAAAGCGAGAATTAATCAATTAATTCCAAATTTCCCACTTCTTATCACATGCACGTTACATGCTTCCTCAAATTAAAATTACTATGATGACGACCAAGATTAATCTTGACTAATTCGTTCATGGAAACGTACAATTGAGTTTTCTTATCCACGAGCGAATCAACCGTGAATCGCATTTGAATCCAAATGAAGCTGTTCGAGAATATGCTTTATAGCGGTCTATGAACTTTGTCAGAGGAATTGCAGATTTTATTATCTTTGGCAGCCGATCTTATTGATCCTCTCTATTGGGTAACGGATTGTGTCGCCCGCTTCATAATTCCCAATGGAGTTTTTCATTTTCAGATATTGCGGAACGCATACTGTTAATGTAATAAATAAATATAATATTGAATTTAAATTAATATTATATACATATTGCTATTCAAATTTCCTGCATTATAAATAGACTTGAAAATAATGATCAATTGAATCGTGATGTTAGGGTTCAAAATTGAGTTGCTATTTCAGAGTCACAGTTAATTTGGTTACTAAACTTCCTTTGAATATTACATAAAAATGATTATTATTGTTCATACATTTTCATTAACTGGCTGGAGTTGAAGAATAACAGCCAGTGTCTGTCAGGCATATATTGAAATATAAAGGCTAAATGTTTTGGAGTAAAATCTAGCTACTGTAGGTAATAATGGACGGGGATTACAAACCTTGATTAACGGTCACTTAGCCAAGTATTAGGTGCTGAAGGTGTGCAGTGAATAGGTTAAGTCTAGAAACCGGCATCCATATAAGTTACTTAAACAACGATGTTATAACCGCATTCATAGATACAGACCAATTTCAAGTGTCTAATATATCTTCAGATCCAGAAGAAAGCATCACAATCTTATATTATTTAGTAATTCACTTAATAGCTTTATAATGTTCGTTCGAGTACATTATCTCCTATTTATTATTATTATTATTTTTTTTTTTTTTTTTCTTGGAGCTTCGACTACTTTGGCCATTAGCTCTTTTGAATCCTTCCTTTCACTCTTTTTAATTAATTATATTTTTCTAAATATGTCGATTGCTTGTAGGAAAGTAAGTATTTTCTTTAAAGTGTCGTTGTTTTCCATCGCTTTTAAGTCTACGTCGGCGTCCAATCCATCAAATACTCTCTGAAGTCTATATTTTTTACATTTCAATAGGTGTTCTACAGATAAGAGTGTCTTACATAATTCGCATTGTGGTCTGGATTTGCCAGTCAATAGATAGTGATGTGTGATATACGTGTGGCCTATTCGAATTCTGCACATAACAACTTGTTCTCTCCTTGTTGCCTTTGGGTAGATCCATTTATTTATACTAGGCTTGATCATTGACAGCTGGCCTCCAAAGTTAGTCCATCTTTGTAGCCAAAGAGAGCGTATTTTTGTTTTTACTGCCTTTTTCAAATCATCCAGAGGGATAGGGCATCCAACGTCACTTAGGTTCTGTGTTGCTGCTTTGGCTGCTTGATCGGCAAGTTCATTACCAGGAATATTGCAGTGGCCCGGGATCCATATGATAGTGCAAGCTTTCCCTAAAGAGGTGAGGTGAGTGTTCAATTCCAGAATATTCTTACAATAGGGCTCATTTGGAAAAAATTTGCCAATGGCTTGGATAACACTAAGGGAATCGGTGCATATTAGGCAGGAGAGAAGATTTGAGAAGGAAAAATATAGGAGTGCTTGCCAGACTGCATAGATTTCCGCTGTAAAAATTGAACTCATAGGATCTAGGCACCAGAAGTGTGTTTCGTTTTCTGTGACAAAGGCTGCCCCTACCCCGTTTTGAGTCTTGGAGCCGTCGGTATAAATTATAAGGTTATTGGGGTAAGATTTGAGTATTTCTTCAAATTTTTCTCCGTAAACGGTTGGTGGCGTTTCCTCTTTTTTTAAGCTAGCTAGTGTAGTATCAGTATGTGGGGTAACAAGAGTCCAAGGGGGAGTCACTGAAATATTTTCTTGCATAACTCCTTCCAGATTGATTGATAACATGTTGCATAGCTCTTTATTGCGATAGAATGTTGATTTTTTGTTAAGCTGTTCGTTTGAAACGAGATTTTTATTTGGGTGAGATGGATAAACTATAGCTTTTGCGCAATATATTATGGTCTGGTATTTTCTTCTCAGATCAAGAGCCATTTGTCCGGTATCGCATTGGAGAGAATTTATTGGACTTGTTCTAAACGCACCACTTGCAGAACGTAGAGCAGATGATTGTATTCGGTCTAGCTGTTTTAGGCGTGTTGCAGTGCAGGAGTTGTATATATGAGCTCCATAATCTAACCTTCCTTGAATTAGGGACTGATACATATTCAATAAAATCTCTCTATCTGCACCCCACGTGATGTTAGCTAAGCATCTAATGATATTGAGTGCTTTTTGGCATTTGCTGACAAGATAGTTCACGTGTTCTGCCCAATATAAACCCTTATCCAATGTCATACCTAGTATACAAACAGTATCTTTAATATTAATTAGGTGGTTTTGCATGTATAACTGGGGTTCGGGATGTGGTTTTTTATTCCTGCAGAAGTGTATACAATTGGTTTTCTCACGAGAGAAAGTAAAACCTTTTGATTCGGCCGATCGATTTATAGTGTTTATATCTGTATTTAATACATCTTCAATTGTATCCATTGATTTGTGGCGACATGACATAACTAAATCATCGACATAGAGAACTTTCTTAGTAAGTTAGTTTGTTTCTTCTAAGATAAAGTTGATAGCTATTATGAATAAAGTACCACTGAGGACTGATCCTTGTGGGATACCATTTTGTAGCAGTTTAATAGACGACTCTTGATTACCGATACGAAT
The DNA here is from genome assembly GCA_963921935.1 of Galeruca laticollis. Taxonomy (NCBI): domain Eukaryota; kingdom Metazoa; phylum Arthropoda; class Insecta; order Coleoptera; family Chrysomelidae; genus Galeruca; species Galeruca laticollis. The sequence continues at coordinate 271,913,519 of OY998175.1, read as the reverse complement.
GCGAAATGATCTGTCTGAGAGAAATCCTAATAATACTGTTGGCAGAGTACCTCGGAGGCCCCATGATTGTAATTGTTTTAAAATTGAGAATCTCCAGGTTCTATCATATGCTTTATTATTATTATTATTATTATTATTATTATTATTATTATTATTATTATTATTATTATTATTATTATTATTATTATTATTATCATTCCTATATTTTTTTCCTCTCGCCTCACTATAGATTTGGCGGTAAAATGGGTGAATACAGTTCTCAACTAGAGATCAAAGTCATTCACCCTAGCACCTTTCTTATTATGTGAGCAGTTCCCATGAGTGCAATTTTTTGCACTTCATACATGGATGGTTTACCTGGGATCATCTCTAAGTATGTTTTCAAACTATTCCGCATAATTCTCAATGCTCCTACAATAACGGGTACCATTTAATTTTTGTATTCCACATCCGACTTATCTCGATTTCTAGAACTTTATACTTGCTTATTTTCTCGTTTTCTTTGTTCACTATATTGCTATCATCTGGGACAGATATTTCGATCAAAAGACATGTATTTATGTTCTTATCATATAGTACTATGTCCGTTCTATTTGCCAGGATTGTTCTATCAGTAATTACAGCCATATCCCACATAACATCGATGTTGTTGATGCAAACGAATTTTTCTGGGACATGATTATAATACTTTTCTGCTACACGCAATCCTATTGCGTTGCATATAGACCAATGGATGAATGAAGCAACCTTATTATGTCTGTTAGTGAATTCTGTTGGGGCAAGACTCGTACATCCGGCTATTAAGTGGCTAATGTGTTCATCTGATTTGCCACAGATCCTACATTTACTGTCTACCGATTGTTTCAATATGTTCTTTTAATAGTATCTAGTAGCTAGTACCTGATCTTGAGCTGAAATAATGAGACTTTCAGTTTCTCCTTCAAGTCCAGAACTACCTAACTAGGCTACACTTCCCATCTCATCACCTGTTGGTTTGCTTACATTCCTGAAAAATTGTCCATGTAGTGGCTTTTGTTGTAATGTCTGGATCTTGTGCCTTTCAATTACATCCTTCATCGCATTTGCATTCCTCAGAGCATTATCTGTTATAAGATACTTTTCTCTTATTTGTGCTGACTCTTTCTGGATGGAATATTTTGACTTGTCCGAATCGTATATTTTAATTGCTTTGCAGAATTTATCGTGTTCGGTATCAATATAATCGCCTAGACCTTATTATTACTATTATCATCATCATTTTCCTTCTTGTGTCACCGGATTTACACCCGGCGTGTTTCAACGACAGTCGGCCTCAACAGCAAGACTTTCGTTGGGTGTCACTATTCTAGAAATGACCTAACAATGTTTGTCGCATCCAGGATTACAGATTTTTGCATTAATCGGTAGGTTGACTCAGGAATATCAATGTCTTTGAGGGAAGTACTTAGTTTCTTGGGAATTAGCCCCATACAGGATAAAACAACTGGAATGATCTTGACTTCTTTAAGATTCCACAATTCTTTTATTTCGGTCCTTAGCTCGGCGTATTTGCTTAGTTTTTCATTGTATTTGCTTTCTGTGTTAGAATTATTTGGGATCGATATGTCAATAAGTAGAGCTTGCTTGGATTGTTTATTAATGACTGTGATGTCCGGCCTGTTGTGTCGTACTGTTACGTCCGTCATGATAGTTTTATCCCAGTAGATCTTAACATACTGATTTTCGATAACTGGAGGGGGCTTATATTTGTAATATGGATCGTTGTTTTGTGGATCAAGGTTAAGTTTTTCCAGTACTTCTAGGTATACTACTGTGGCAACTTTGTTGTGTCGTTCTAGATATTTAGTTTCAGCTATGCTTTGGCAACTAGAAAGAATGTGTTCAATCGTTTCTTGACTTCTGTTGCACTTTCTGCACCTATCTGTTGGTATTTCTTCCTTCAAGATATACTTCTGGTAATTCCTCGTTTTTATAACCTGATCTTGTATACCAACCATAAAACCTTCAGTTTCTGGGAACAGCGTTCCAGTTTTAAACCATTCAACTGATTTAGCTTGATCTATCGTGTCTTTCTGTAAATCATTAATGAATCTTCCGTGCAATTCTTTTGAACACCAATTTCTAATTTTATCTTTCTCATTTCGTGTATTAAAGGGCGTAAAGTTTTCCATGCTTAGGTTTAAAGGTGTATAACCCGTATCTGTTTTCACTATGGCTTTATGAAGTTGACTATTTTGGTGGCGGAAAAAACTCCTCAAGCCTGCAATTTGCTGAGTGCAAGCTTCCACAACATCTTTTATTCCTCTACCTCCTTTTTCTCTAGGTAAATTTACCCTTTCGACGGACGCTTTTGGATGGTGTTTTCTATGTTTTGTTAGCTCGGTTCTAATCTTTCTGTTTACTGCTTCCAGGTCCGTTTGAGTCCATTTAATTATTCCGAAGGAGTACTGAAGAGCGGATATGGCGTAGCTATTTATGGCCGTGGTAAGGTTTCTTGAATTTAGCTTACTTTTTAAGAGGTTGTAAAGGAATTTTTCGAATTCGGTGGTTAATATGGCTTTTATTTCTTTATGTTCTATCTTGTGTGTCTGAAGGATTCCTAAGTACTTGTAGGGTTTGTCTGTCATGGCTTCAATATATTTGCCTGGCTCTAGTTCTATAGGTTCTCCTTCTTTCAGCTTTCCCTTTTCAACCGATACAGTTTGGCATTTTTCCATACCAAACGACATTCCGACATCTGTGCTCCACTGGTGCATGAGTTTTAAGTTGGATTCTAGGTGTTTTTTGCACGTGGCATATAGTTTCAGATCATCCATAAAGAATAGATGACTTATGGTGGTTGAGTTTCGATCCGCTCTAATAGTTGCTCCATATCCTGTGTGGTTTAGGCCACGTGATAATGGGTTTAAACACAAGCAGAACCATAGAGCGGAAAGTGTATCTCCTTGAAAGATTCCTCTTTTAATACTGATAGATTCAGTTTCTAGTTCTGTGTGATATAGGTTAATTTTGAGTTTTGTTTTCCAATTACTCATAGTGCTTTTTAGAAACCTAACCACCACAGGGTGTATATTGTGAATTTCCAAAGTTTTTATTAACCAACTGTGGGGCACTGAGTCGAAAGCTTTCCGATAGTCTATATAAGCCATGTATAGATTTCTGTTCTTCTTTCTGATTTTACTATTATTATTATTATTATTATTATTATTATTATTATTATTATTATAATTATTTTCCTTTTTGTGTCACCGGATTTACACCCGGCGTGTTTCAACGACAGTCGGCCTCAACAGCAAGACTTTCGTTGGGTGTCACTATTCTAGAAATGACCTAACAATGTTTGTCGCATCCAGGATTACAGATTTTTGCATTAATCGGTAGGTTGACTCAGGAATATCAATGTCTTTGAGGGAAGTACTTAGTTTCATGGGAATTAGCCCCATACAGGATAAAACAACTGGAATGATCTTGACTTCTTTAAGATTCCACAATTCTTTTATTTCGGTCCTTAGCTCGGCGTATTTGCTTAGTTTTTCATTGTATTTGCTTTCTGTGTTAGAATTATTTGGGATCGATATGTCAATAAGCAGAGCTTGCTTGGATTGTTTATTAATGACTGTGATGTCCGGCCTGTTGTGTCGTACCGTTACGTTCGTCATGATAGTTTTATCCCAGTAGATCTTAACATACTGATTTTCGATAACTGGAGGGGGCTTATATTTGTAATATGGCTCGTTGTTTTGTGGATCAAGGTTAAGTTTTTTCAGTACTTCTAGGTATACTACTGTGGCAACTTTGTTGTGTCGTTCTAGATATTTAGTTTCAGCTATGCTTTGGCAACTAGAAAGAATGTGTTCAATCGTTTCTTGACTTCTGTTGCACTTTCTGCACCTATCTGTTGGCATTTCTTCCTTCAAGATATACTTATTATTATTTTTTTTTTTTTGTAAGGCGTCGACTGCTATGGTCATTAGCCTTTCCTCTGTCCATACTTTGAAACCCTTCTGTTAGAAATCCTCATATAACAAAAGTCTAAACTTCTAGAACTTACGCCTTAAGTAAAGTTGACTATTTTTTCATATTTTTAAATAATGATTAGTCATCATTAAGAAATCTATAACTTTCTTCTGGTCGATAGGTGTAGAAAAACAGGTGTTCAGATCATTTCCCAACCCGATCATTTGACGAGCTCCAACAAGACGTGTACAGTCAAGCAACAGGTGTCTAACTGTTAATCGAATTCCACACTCACAAATTGGTGGGGTTTTTCCCAGAAGAAGGTATGATGATGTTAAGTGCGAGTGGCCTAGGCGAAGTCTTGATAGAACGACTTGTTCTTTTCGTTTTTTCAAATCGTAAGCAGTTTGTTTAAGTTGTACTATTGGTTGTGTTATTTTTAAAAATTTGTTATCGAGTTGCCACTCTATCTGCCATTTATTAATAATTTTCTGTTTGATTTCTATTTTAAAATCTTCCAAGTTTTGTATGGAGGCAAGTTCTTCTGCATGTATTGCTCTTTTTGCCGCCAAGTCAGCTCTTTAATTACCTGTTATCCCAATGTGACTAGGAATCCAGATAAAAATTATATCGATTTGTTGTTGTTGAAGGTTGTATAAAATGCTTTGCATGTAGCTGGTTAATGTGTCGGTTGTTTTCTTGTTAGTTATTGCTCTTAAGACACTAAGAGAGTCAGAACATATTGCTGCATTCCTTATATTATTATTTTCCATATATTTAATCGACTCCAAAATTGCATATTGTTCGGCGAAATATATACTGGTCCAAGAGGGGTGTTTCCAATGAAGGCCTGTTCTTTTACAAATATAGCACTTCCTACTCCTTGATCGGTTTTGGAACCGTCGGTATATATCTCAAGAGGGTTATTATGGTTTTGTAAAATATGTTTTATTTCATTGATGAACGTATTAACTGGTGAACTGATTCTATCATACTTTAGACAGTTTTGATGAAACACTGGATTTTTAAATCTCCATTGGGGATAGGAAATACGTTTGAGAATTTGCTGAACCGGCATGTCATGTTGTAATCCTAGCACCATCCGTTTTACCCGGATAGGGAAAGGTATAGTATTAGTATGCCTAGATTGAAACGAATCTGTTTCCTCCTCACTCAAAATATTAGTTATAAGTGGATTATAGGATGTGGAGTATTTTTTGCAGAAGTAATTTGCCATTAGAAATTGTCTTCTATACTTAAGAGGAGGAATACCAGCCTCGCAGCATAAAGAGGAGTTAGGGCTTGTTCTAAATGCTCCCAAAGCTAGTCTGATGCTAGTGGCTTGAATATACTCTAATGTTCTGAGGTTTTATTCACTAGCAGAGCTATAAACAATAGCCCCATAATCCATTTTAGACATTATAAACGATTTGTATATATTCAATAAAACATTAACATCAGAACCCCAATTAATATTTGATAGACTTCTTAAAATGTTTAGCCTTTTTTTACATTTTGTTGCTAGATATTCAATGTGTTCTTTCCATAATAATTTTCTATCGAAAACAAGACCTAGGAATTCAATAGACGGAGTCATTTCAATAGGGTGTCCATGAAGATTGATATTCGGTTCTGGATGATCCTTTCTTAACCTACAAAAGTGAATACACTGAGTTTTGGTTCTGGATATTCTAAAACCGCGCTGTTCCACATACTCAACTATTCGATCAACAGTGTTCTGTAGAGTTTGAACTACATTTTTCATATCTAGGGATGAGTAGTAAATAGCTAGATCATCTACATATAAACTTTTCTGAACCTCTACCGGAATGACATCCACTATACCATTAATTGCTACAAGGAATAGTAAAACGCTAAGGTTTGAGCCTTGAGGTACACCATTTTCTGGAAAATGTGTTTGAGATGACTCATTGTTCACCCGAACTCGGAATGTTCTATTACATAAGAAGTTTTGAACGAACCGAGGTAAGTAACCTCTCAAACCCCATTTGTACAAATTATCCATTATTCCAAATCTCCAGGTTGTATCAAAAGCCTTTTCAATGTCGAAAAAAATGGCAACAGTGTGAGATCTATTTGAAAAGCTGTTTTTAATATAATTATCCAATAAAACAAGGTGGTCAGTTGTTGACTTTACTTTTCTAAAGCCCATTTGAAAGTCAGACAGGAGTTTTTTATTCTCCAACTGCCAAAATAGCCTTATGCTGACCATTTTTTCCAAAAGCTTTCCAATGCAGCATATTAATGAAATTGGACGATAATTGGAAGGATATTGTGAGTCTTTTCCTATTTTTGGAATTGGAACGATAATGACATCTTTCCACTGAGTAGGGTACATTCCAGTTATCCATATTTGGTTATACATATTAAGTAAAAATATTTTTTTGTTTTGGGGCAATCTCAAAAGTAGTTCGTAAGAAATTGAGTCATTTCCTGGAGATGGGTTCTTTTTCGCAGTATCTATCGCATGCTCTAGTTCTTCCAGTGAAAATAGGTCGTTATAAGGTAAATTCTCGTTGGTATGAAAATTAAAGTGTTGTTCTTCGGCATTTTTTTTGTGTTGTTTGAAAGTATTATCGTAGTTTTCAGAGGAACTGGTTGATTCAAAGAATTTTGCTAGCTCTTCGGCAATATTTTCGTTGCCTGTTATCTCCTTACCGTCCACTATAAGTAACGGTGACGGCTTTGAGAAATTTTTACCCTTAATTTTCCGGATTTTGTCCCATACTTCTTTTACCGGAGTCTCACTGGAGATAGAGCTTACATAGTCCTTCCATGATTCCTTTTTACCCTTTACAATTAGAAACCTTGCCTTTGCCCTAAGTCTTTTGAAAATTATCATATTTTCTTTTGTTGGGCATTTTCTGAAAACATTAAAAGCCTTTTTCTTATTTTTTATTGCAGTCTCTAGTTCTAAGCTCCACTACGGCACCCTTTTTTTATTTAGTGTACCTTTTGTTTTGGGGATAGATAATTCAGCAGAATTTTGGATTGCTTTGGTGAAATTTTCCACTTGCTCTTCTATAGTTACTCCTGTTATTTGTAAGTTTTCCATCGAATTGTTATATTCTTTCCAGTCGGCATGTTGGAATAACCACTTTGGGCGGGGTATACAATCACTCAGTTTATCTACTGCTGGTAATTCAATAGAGATTGGAATATGGTCTGTATTCCATTCAGATCTAACAGCCCATCTTAAATTGAATGCAATTTGAGGTGATGATATACTAAGATCAATTGCAGAAAATGTATTTGATCTAGAGTTTATAAAAGTTCCCTCTCCGGTGTTCAGGAGAACAAGGTCCAACTCATTTATGATATCTCCCAGTACTCTACCGCCAGGGCAAGTTTTAGCAGATCCCCATAAAGTATTGTGTACATTAAAGTCTCCAACCACCAAGAAAGGTTTCGATAACTGTTGAAAACAGCTCCTCAACTGCTCAGGTCTCCACTTGGCGTTCGGAAGGTATATATTACAAATAGTCATTTTCAATGGAAATTTTATTTTTATTGCTACGACTTCTAAGTCACTGTGTAGTATTACTTCATTGTATGGTATGTTCTCTTTTATGAGTATCAAAACACCACCTCTTGCTCTTTGGTTTGGAACAGCATTATATCCAACCGATTTATATCCCCTTAAACTGAATTTTTCATTTTGTCTAAGGTGTGTTTCTTGAAGACAGATACAAAAAGGAGAGGCATTTAGGATCATTGTTTTCAGCTCAGGGTAGTGCAGCTTACACCCATTGCAGTTCCATTGCAGAATATTATGGTGTAAAGGCATTAAAATGAAAATAATTTAAATGAACGGTATATATGCCCATATGCACACACATACATATAAGATTTGATATTCGTGTTATATCTGCGTATTGAGTGTAAAAAAAACAATTAAAATATTGAAATAAATATAGGTAGCGTGAAAAATAAATTAACAAAATTAGAATAAATATAAAATTTGTATAAATAAACTTTATGTATATCTGTATAAATAGGACAATAGACGAACAAGATACGTAAATAGCAAAAATTATATATAAAAACTGGGATTATACATTTTCGGCACTATTCTTAGACTGTTCTTCTCTCTCTTTTGATGTTTTTCTTGGTTTGCCTTTTGGCCAACCCTTGCGAATTTTTTTCCGGGACTCACTCGCTACTGAGCTTGCCTCGGATTCACTGGTGAGTAATTCATCTGGACTTAAAGGTCGTTTTTCTGTGTTCACTTGCCTTTGGTTCGAGTCACGTGTAGGAGGAATTTTCATCTGATTGCTAGCTGGCGGAGGCATAATCTTGGTTGAAATTTTTTCATTAATTTGTTTGGTAATTTCATCCACGATTTTAGGAATGAGACTATGAATAATATCTTCGATTTTTGTACCATGCGAGGAGGTAGCCTGTGAATAAGATATATTGGGTCTAGGTGTTATTACTACAACTTTTTTTTTAGCTTCATAGTACGATAGGTTTTCTTCAGTTTCAACCTCTTGTATAGCTGCTTCTACCTTGAAAACTGGACAATCCCTCGATCTAGATGAGTGTGATCCTTGACAATTCACACATTCTAAAGGGGGACTGCAAGGAAAGCCGGTGTGAATTTCCTTGCCACAGACACAAACTTGTGGTTTATCACATTTAAACGATGTATGTCCAAAGCGCTGACAACGGAAGCATCTTAATGGGGCTGGAATATATAGCCTTACACTCAGGAAGTAGAAAGCAACTTTGATTGTTTTGGGAAGATTCGGGTTATTGAAGGTAAGTATGTGGTTAGGAGTGTCTATGAATTCACCATTTCTTTTTGTTTTAATTCTGTGTACAGAAATAACACCTTGTTCCTTCAATTCACTCAAAATTTCTTCTATTGAGCAATTTAATAGATCCGGGCAATATATAATACCTTTCGAATAGTTCAATGTCTTATGCGGATAAACTTCTACTTCCATTTCACCAAACATGTCCATTTTCAATAATCTGCCACTTTGAGCGGCTGACGATGTTTCGATCATCAAACCTTCTTTACTTTTTCTCACATTTTTTACATTTCCACAATATCCAGATAGAACTTTTTGTATCACAAAAGGACTGACTTTGGAGAAGTCATCTTCTTTTCTTTTAATGACCAGAAACCGGGGATTTGCCGCCTTTTCCTGGCTCGTTATATTGTCACTATTTTGAGAAGGTGACACCTCCATAGGGTTTTTTTTTGGTGAGTTGTCATGTAGATCCCACGAGTTGGGCAGAAATATTTATCTGCTGCAGCAGTGCTCCCTTACTGCAGTAAGGCTAAAAGTACAAGTGGGGGTCGCCAGGTACCCACAAGACATCGTTTGGGGCTCCACTAACAAGGTGAGCCATTCATCCCGTCAGCACGATCGTTTCCACCTTGAGATTCCGGATTTTTTATTGAGGTTTACTCCTCAAAATCAGGAAAGGATCTGTAAAGGGTAGAGGAATGGGAGAGTGCAGGGTACAGTTGGACTCTTCTGTCTGGGTTACCATACCATAGCCGAGGGTCCCGGTTTTTCGGCGCCGGAAACTCGCCGCTCGTCCCCCTTGTCTGGTCAGGACTTGCCAGTGTGTTCGGATGTAACTTGGGCATGTTGAATCTTCTACTGGCATTTTTTGGTGCTATCACATCGGCATAGATAGCCCCACCAGTGCCCCACTGACCATTTCTGAGCTGTTTTTTAGTTTCACTCCTCCCTTTCCGTCCTTGCGGCTCGAGGAGGGAGGAAGTTACTCAGCCACTCCACCAACGACAAGGTCTTACAGCTCCTAGGAGGGTATTATTATTATTATTATTCTTATTATTATTATTATTATTATTATTATTATTATTATTTTTATTATTATTATTATTATTAATATTATTATTATTATTATTATTATTATTATCATTATTACACAGTGATTACGAGCCAAAGCAAAGCTTATCCGGCTCACTTACAAGATGAAATTACATAGGTTAGCAGAACTATTTTGACAACCTTAGCTTAAAATTAATTGAGATTCAAACAGATAGTAGCACTTTAGAATTATAAGACACTAATCAAGTACAATACCAGATCAATAACACCTGTCCAGCCCATTCTTGAAGCTATTCAGTAAAGGAACTGGTTGATACGATGTCACTACTTAAATTGCTCCATTCATCGAATACTCTATTTACTAGAAAGTTTTGCCTAACACTAGATCTGAAAGATTCTTTTTTCAATTGACAATTGTGACCTCTCAACCTGTTATCTTCATTTAATGTAAAAAAGTTAGAAGTGTCCTAAAAGTTATGTCTTGGAAGCCTAAACGTTGTAATGACATCACCCCTCTCACTTCTCTCAGATAGTGTCGTCAGACCGAGCCTGCTTAGTCTTGTTTCATAGTTTAAGTGAGAATTTTGTAGCTCTACGTTGAACTCTTTCTATGAGGTTTATATTACGTCCGTCTGATGTGCGGAGACCAAACGGAGATAGTAAATTCTATGTAAGGTCGGACGTAACTTTTATTTAGCCTCAAGAACAATCCTGGACTCATTCTTGGAAATGCCTTAGATATCAAGTACACAGCTGAGTTTGCCATTTTAACCGCTTTTGCACTCTGCGAGTACCAACCCAGACCTCTATTAATTATGACACCCAAATCACTGACTTGCGGAACTGATTTTATAGGCTCTGATTCAAGGTAATATTATGTGACACATGGGTTGTTGTAACCGCACTGCCAAACACAACCCTTGTGAAAGTTTACTGGTATGCTCCACTCCTTGCACTATTTTAATAATTCATCCAGATCGTGTTGAATAGAGTCTTGAATATCAGGACAATGGTAAAACTTCAAGGCATCAGCAAACGATTTGTTTTTGCATTTAAAGTTAGCAGTTAAGTCAGAATCGTATACCAGGAAAATGATAGGACCCAAAATGGAACCTTGAGTTACCCCACTGCGCACTTCTCGAAAATCACTTAAGTTATCCTCATATTGTACTTGGAAAACTTTATCTAATAAAATTTTTTTCAGTCATGCCAACAGCTCCCACGCACTCCGAAATGTACGAATTTCGCTACTAGCTTTTTAATGGATACCTTATCGAAGGCTCGAGAATAATCTATGTATACCACATCCACAGATTCGTAATGATCTAAATATAATGTCGTCATTAAGAGCAGTAAGAAGATTACTGGTTACTTATGGATTAGGTAGAAAACCATTTTGGGAATCTGGAATGATTTTATTGTCTAACAAGAATGGAACAAGTTCGATAACGATTAATCGCTCCATAATTTTAACTGAGGTTGGTGGAACCGTTATAGGCCGATAATTCGTCGAAAGCATTCTATTTCCATTTTAATAGATATGGGTAACTATTCCTGATTTCCATTAGGCAGGATTGGCATTTTCTTTTAGTGATCTGGACATAAGGTTGGATATTGGAACTTCTAGACTGTCTACGCAATTTTCATAGATTGTAGGGGATATTTTCTCAATTCCAGGAGTAGCTGCGATTTTCAGATTCTTTGATACTTCTTTAACTGTTTCCACTGTGATATTAACCGTATTTAGTGAGTTCATATTTCTAGTAGCTATTAACATTACAGGAGTTGTTAAATCAGAGTCTATTGTAAATGCATTTGCAAAAATTTCGCATACTTCTTCCTTGGTGCAAATAATGGTACACCAGTTTTAAAGAACTTGGATCTAACATATTTATAAAAAGCTGTTGGACCTCTTGTGGTTATTCGATTCTCGTAATTGCTTAGTGCTAATCTCAACTCCTCCGTGAGTCTATTTGAATACTGTCTGTGCAAGCGAATGTTTTCTTCGTATGGATTTTTCCTAACACTTATCCACAAGCATTGTTTTTATTCACTCATTTGGATTAAGTGATTATCAATCCATAGACATCTAGGGTTAGTTTTCACTGTATAAGTTCTGGAACATTTTTCTATTCCCTTATATAAATAATTTCTTTAGATTTTCCCCCCACAAATTCACAGGTGTGACCATCTGGTACCGGCCAATCTGTTTGATTGAAATAATTATTTAATATTTTACAATCGGCTTCAGTGAAGGATTTTTTTCATTTTTACATTGATATTACTAGATACATCCAGCTGGACTTTAGTATGAACAACAACATGATCTGAGATACCAATTTGTGGCAGATAGAAAATGTCATAAATCAGCTCTTCTTCATTAGAGATTACAAGGTCTGATACTGAAGGTTCATTACCTTGACGGAACCTTGTCGGCTCATTTATAAATTGTTTCAGATTAGTTTGAAAAAGTGAATCATAAAAAGGGACACTAGGATTAAAATGTGAAAGAATAGGCCATAGCAAATCTTTAAAATTAAAATCGCCAAAAATGAGAAGATTTTCTTTATTTTTACTACATTCTTCAATGTACTCACACATGAAGATTGTAAGATCATTTGACAGAAGAGGTCTATATATAATAAATATATGCAGAATGACTGAGTTAGGAAAGACAATTTTATACAAAAGAGATTCGATTCCCTCCAGATCATGTGGAATCGACTTAATTATACAATTTTTAAAGAACCCTTTATGAAAGAAAACCCCTCCTCCAATTCTAATTAATCTATCCTCACGGTAAAAGCTATACCCAATGCGGTTAATAAGAGAGCTATGTATTCTAGGAGATAACCAGGAATCTGTTATCGCAAAAATGTGAATGTTGGAGGTAGATTAAATAAATGGAAAGAAATCGCCTTGTTTTGCATGAAGAGAATCTATATTAGTATAGAATATATTTATGTTTGTGAGTTTCAATAATTTTTTGCACCAAGTCCCTCCGTAGTGTTCACAATAGTTGGAATTTTGTTAACGTATTTTATGGTTAGATGCTTATCCTACATTTTGCGCATATACAGCTCCTCATTCAAATTCTTTAAGTAGTTAATTTGATATTTAGTTTGGTCATCCTTCATTTGAATCCGAGAGAATCGAGTACGTTGTAATTTTTTTCTTATTGCGCAGTATGTAGGATGGAGTATTATTATCCTGAAATTGAATGTTTAGCGGTCTAGATTTGTTCCTATTTCCGTCTGCTTTGCCTATACGGAAAAGTGCCATCACATTAGAGTTACGAGGTTTTAATATATCAACAATATCAGTAACCTTATCCATATCATCTATGTTTGATTCAGGCAATTTATATACGATCAAGTTAAAGGATTTTTGAAAGCGAAGATTTGCCTCCTGCACGCATTCCTCAAATTGTATCTGATTTGACTGAGTTGAATATTCCAAGGCAGTTAGTTAAACGATTCTCCATTTTTGTAAATCTGTCAGATAAATTAGATAATCTATTAGTTAGGTTATTCAATTTATCATCAAATGAGCAGTAGCTGCTATAAACAATTCTGTAATAAACACGAAATATGACATAGGAAACTTTAAGGACGCCCTATATAGATATAATTTTCTTGATAACAAAATAAATCGAATCTAATTAATATAAAAACAATTGTTGACCTACACCAGAAAATAATTTATACAAACAATTTTACACCACCGACAAGGTCAATAGCAAAACACACGATGTTTGTTTATCAAAAATATAGACAAACCTTGCAACTTAGTATAAAGAAATTGAAAATTAACCTTCAATTACGGAAATAAAAAACATGAGACAAAGGCAAAAATCCCAAAGACTTCTAAAATAAATAGCAAAAAATTTGGTAATGGAGGCAGTGAAGTAGTAACCCTCATAGACTAACCAAGTACTGTAAGGCCTGACACTTCGACGGCCCTTCGTCAACAGTGATATTGTGTAGTGGTGACTTGTGATATTTCTAAAACGTATGTTTTTGTTTCTGTGTCATATAATTACTTTTTTTGGAACAAATACCGTATTGACAGTTTATTTGATTTGACTGGGGGTCCAAAAGATACATTTTCTGGTCATATTAAGTGCACTATTGACATTTGAGCCCCTCATCTAACATATTTAGGAAATGGTACGACTTGGAATCGATCTAATTTAAAAATTATACAGGGATATTCATATGTAAGAAATATCGTATGTATACCTTCAGATTTCGAAAGATTTGTTTTGATAATTATTTTCTTATATTGTACAGGATATTAATATGTAAGAAAATATCGTATTTATACCTCCAGATTTCGAAAATATTGTTTTGATAATCATTTTCTCATATTATACAGGATATTCAACTGTAAGAAATATCGTATTTACACCTTCAGATTTCGAAAGTTTTGTTTTGATAATTATTTTCTTACATTGTACAGGATATTCATATGTAAGGAAATATCGTATTTATACCTTCAGATTTCGAAAGTTTTGTTTTGATAATCATTTTCTTATATTGTACAGGATAGTCATATGTAAGAAAATATTGTTTTTATACCTTCAGATTTCAAAAATATTGTTTCGATAATCATTTACTCATATTATACAGGATATTCATATGTAAGAAAATATCGTATTTACACCTTCAGATTTCGAAAGATTTGTTTTGATGATTATTTTCCTATATTGTACAGGATATTCAACTGTAAGAAATATCGTATCTACACCTGCAGATATCCTTCATTTATGTCATAATCAGGGAATAGTACTTTCAGAATTTTGGAAGACGTTTTGCCCGAATCATATTAATTTTTGTTTTTCTCATTCCATATACAGGGATAGTCATATGCAAGACATATTTTACTGTTGTCATAATAACTAGAAACTACTTTCAGATTATGAAAGACTTTTTGCCCTAATTGATTCTAGTGTATCATACTGGGACATTCTTCCCCCAGTAACTTTTATTTTGTCCAAACCAGGGCTGAGTTACTGGATTTAATTAATTACTGTTTGTAATATATTGTAACAAATTTTAAGGTATATTATAAGTATAGATTTTTTTTAAGATTCAATTTAGATTAGTAATGTTTGTTATTATATTTGTGAAAAGTTTTTAGGGCGCCAACTTACCATGTATAAGGTAAGTAAAATAAAATAATATACTAACTAACTTGCTCCGGCTCTCTATAGTATGTCTTGCTCTCAGGGAGTCGATTCGTGAAAGAATTGTAGTGAAATGACTTCGTGTGTATGGATATTTAATATTATTAGTCGCTTGATATTGCTTAATTCAATTTCTGTCACAGATTTTTAGGTTATTACTATTGTCATCCGTTTTAGTATGGATTTTGAAGAAAATATCATGAAATTAAAAATAAAATTACTAACAAGTATGTGTTCAAATTAAATCAAATTATCATGAAGTTTATATTACAAAATTATGTAACTCTGTAAGTAAGCATTACAAATAGCAAAAATGGGTTTGAAAAATTTTTATGGGAATAATAAACAAAATGTCACAGTACCTTTAACACATGCATTAACCGATCACTGTTCCTTCCAGGGTTCCATTTATTTATTCACCAACGTTCTCAAAAGATAATTCTGGATTGGCAAGACTTAAAATTTGTTTTATAAATCAACGTTATTCGCTCACATGCATTGGAATGGAATACAATAATTTAAACTCGATTCAAAATTCTGATTTTCTCTCCTCTTACTTGACACATGATGACAGCTGCTTTATTTTTCTTTCATCATATTATAATGGAGTCAAATTATTTAAATTGTCATGAGTTCTGATTTCCAGTACGTAGTTATATCAGTTAATAATTGTTAAAAAGATAGATAAAACAAATTTTTGGCTTTTTCTAATATAATTCACAATGACTCTCTCTTCTACTCTGTCGTCTCAACAAAAATTATTTTTTTTTCCCAATCTTGCCAAACTAATTATTTTATTATCAAAATTTTATAAAAATAACCAAGCAATGCCGATCAGTTATGCCACCTTAAAATTGAGTATCAATTATCCGTATCTAACTCACTTGACAAATGTCAAATAATAAATTTTAAAATCAAAGAACCATCCAATAAAATTTAATCAAAGTTTTTCTGTTCATTCATCAAATGATTCCCTTAATGTGGTCTTAATTCATTAAAAGTTCCATCACAATTGAACCACTTTTCTAAATAAGCATTATCAAGTCCTATTCACACTCCTATTTAACATAAAAAAAATATCTCTTCAAAACATTATGAACATAATAATTTAACCTTGCTATACTTACAGGGTATATCAATTAAACCTCTATAAATAACAATAATTGAAAACTTTCTACAAAAGCTGCAAAACTTTTATTCCTCCACAATAAAACCATTTTGAAAATATTTACAAAAGTCTGTGACTGGAATCTAAATCTCAAAATTATAGATTATATTTATTTGAAATGATGGATTATAGTTTATGAAAAATATCTTCTGAATACAGGTTTAAGCTTAATAACCGTTGAGTTCATCATAATATGCCAACATTATGATTATAGGATGTAACTCTCAACTTCACTTGTTCGAGATAAAATTTTGTAACTCCTATTAGGTTAAAATTTCAAATCTTAGTTGATCTTATTTTATTCTATTATATTGGTTTGTTTGGTTTCAATAAATCTCGATTTGGACAGTATTGATAAATTATAAACAATAAATTTACATTGATTAACAATTACTGTATTTCCCCATGTGATTAATATATCAACGATTTCTTATCTGTTATAATATATGTACATATCATCCACCCAGTCTGTTTCCTTTATCAACAACCCCTACCCTCGGACCAGCAAGTTTAAACAGGTTGACGCGACCTGCCTTAGAACTCAGGCTTGGCACACTGTATAAGCCCAAGAGGCCCCACGGAGACCTTGTCTGCTCGTGCCAGGAAACCACCTCCACCGGAGTTACTCACTGGGGGATTCCTGGCTCTAAATTTGTGTCGTAGGGCACTGGTGACAGCACGCTGCAAAAATTTCTAGAATAAGTGTACAATAGGACCCTTTAGGTCATTACAATTTAAAAAAGGAATAATACCCATTCATATACCAGGGAATAAATGACCGATTTATTAGAGTGGATTAACCGATTTATTACAATTCTAACCTACTTATATTTAGCCCTTGTTATTCTTGTTACCTCCTGAGCGATATATAAACAGCGAATATGAATTAAAGCCTGACACGACATGAATGGAGTTAATAAAATAAACTTGGTGTAGGTCGACAGGTCCTCCAACCACAGTCGGCTGATTTGTATACTAAATAAAATAAACAAACCGTGGGTGTAGGTCGACAGGTCCTCCAACCACAGTCAGCTGATTTGTGTACTAAATAAAATAAACAAACAGTTGGTGTAGATCGACAGGTCGTCGACTCACAGTCAGCTGATTTGTGGTAGTGGTAGGAGGTCTGATTACGAAATAATTGTAACATCCTTCTTCTGATAATTGTTTATTTCTTGAGAAGATACCACTTTGAAGGATGAATTTGACTAACCCGTGGTACTGAGATGAAGCTGGTATATTAAGTGCAAAAACTGTCAACTCACAATAATTTTCACTTTAGAAAACAGCAACTATTTTACACAATTTAACAGAGCGACATAAACACGTCTCACCATCCGTACTGTATTCTCTATTTGATCTATTCTCATTGTAATTTTTTTATTTTTCATAGGCTGGTACACATTTTCTATAGTCTTTTTGGAATAGACAGAGAGTGATAAAACAGGTCTGGTGCAAAAACCGGTGAACTTCATTTTTCTAAATTAGGGGGAAATTGGAAAAAACTTCATACATTCTTAAATTGCTTGTATTTTGTATGGAATAATTTTTGACATTCAGAACTGGTATCAAGGAATATTTCAAAATAAAAAAAATTAGAAACTCTTAGATTTTACCGTTTCTTGAACTTCTCAAAAATAAAAAATAAACCAGAATATTTTTTTCATTATATTTATTCATTATGAATACAACGGAAACTATCTCTTCTGAACACCAGAGAATCTTTAATGTAATAATACAAAAAATGAAAATAATGGAATACATAAAAAAATATTACAAAAAAATGCGTTTCGACAAATGAATATAATACCTATATACTAATAATATTCAGTTTCAACTCCATCTCTGTCACTGCCATAGGCTTCCTCTTGCTGTTCGTTATTTTTAGCGACAAGCACTTGCTCGTAGTACAACATATGTATTGGTGGTTGTCTGCTAAAGACACGACATTTTCAATTTTTACTTTTCCGCCTAACCTATATATATGCGACAAAAGTATTTATTTACCCCAAAAAAAGTTGGAAATTTTAAATTTTTTTTCAATTATTTTTACGTTTTCCATCAACAACAACACGAAAAAACGGTTTTTAGAAGAAAAATCCTGTGTGTATGTCGTCGTCGTCGTCGTCGTCGTTGTCGTCGGCCACTTTTCCTTACATGTCTTGTTGGCCTCCGGAGTGTAATAAATCAACAATTTTATGATTGAATATTGCTAAAGACATGTCTCAGATGAACCCTTTTGATTTTCAGCTCACCAGAGCCAGTACAACGGGTGCTATAGTACTTGAAGTACGACATTTTGTAATTTTTAGAGAAATTTCAGTTTCTTAGCACCATACAGCCTCCGGAGTTCAACAAGTCACCAATTTATGCTTGAATATCATACAGAACATCTCACTGATGAACCTATTGATTCTCAGCTCACCAGAACCAATACAACCGGTGCTACAGTACTTTAAGTACGATATTTTTGTCATTTTTGGAGAAGTTTCAGTTTGTTAGCACGATACAGCCTCCGGAGCATATACAAGTGACTAATTTTATTATCGTATATTATTCGAAGCGTCTCAAATATGAGCTCTATTGATATTTAGCTCAGTAAAGCCAGTTCAATGGGTGCTATGGTACTTGAAGTACCAAATTTCTGTCATTTTTGGAGAATTATCAATTTTTTAGCAGCCTCCAGAGAGTATACGATTGATCAATTTTGTTCAAGGTGTCTCACAGATGTACTCTATTGATTTTCAGTGGAATAGAGCGAGTACAGCGGGTCCTATAAATCCAGATATACTAAATTTTTGGTTATTTTTGGAGAAATTTCGGTTTGATAGCACGATACATTTCCCGAAGTGTATACAATTTTATGATAGAATATTGTTCAGGGCCACAGATGCGGAAAAGTTAGTTTTAATCTTTAAAACGGTTTTTTTATAGTTTATACTAAGCGGAAAAGTACGATACTGTTTTGTATTGGGCAGTGCCAAAACAACGTTTGGCCTTCTAATATTCAAAGATGCATAAACCGTAAACCGTGTTACTATATTGAATAATGCTATTTTTTTGTTTTTGTTTGTTTCTGATATTTTTTTCAAAACGAGGCTGAAAGGTGCCATAAAAATCAAGAAATAAGTTCTGAGTAACGTCTATAACACGAATTTCTTTCTATATCTTTTTTAACTTAACTTATTCTTTCACGAGGTACATATACTTCCTCTTTGTTCCATTCCAATAAGCCCAAAACAACGGTCGCACGGCAAAAAGTTGTGTATGTGTGTGTTTGAGGTATTTATTTATGTGTGAAAGTTCTGAACCTATGTTTGGTTTTTATTTTGAGTAAAACAGTTATCGGAAAATAAATAGAGGTTTTCAACTGTTTTCGGAAGAAAGTTAATCAAATAATGATGCAGAAGACTTAAAATTTCATTGCGTCCTTTTTACCAGGTTAGCTCATCATACATATAAAATGTGCCTTATTTGTCTTAGACGAATATACACAAGCGTTGTGGACCCATAATTGGCAATTATAGAGCCCGATGGAATGTGCGGTGATGGTGAGTATATAAGCATAAAAATTCCACTGATTCGTCCTCCTTAGCAAAATTTGTATATTCTTCTAAGATGATAATAGGACATCTTGATTCAATGCTCATCATAAGATCAGATAAATTAAGTGAATTAGATTTTTTTAATATTACAAAAACACAAAATAGGGTTCTTATAGTCAGTGACTTAAATTGTAAACATCCGCTATGGCACTCCTATGCCACATACCCTGACACAAATGGAAATACTCTGCAAAGGTTCTGCGATAACTCAGACTGTAATATTTATAGCACAGACGATCCCACCCATTTCCCTTTCAATAATTTTTCCCCAGTACCATCGATATTGCTATCGGTCGTAATATAAATACTATTACCAAATTGAAAACCATCCCAGACCTCAATTCCATTCACGATCCTATCCTCCTTGAACTAAAAATGACACACACAATACACACCTATCTTACAAAAACGCACTATCACAAACAACCAATAAGACACAATACAGAGAGCACATAAGTGAACGTTTAACAATTACAGACAAAATTGAAGACACAGAACATTTAACAAATATAATACAAAGTTTACAAGACATTATCATTGCAGCATAAAATAAAACCACCACCCTGAAACCTAAACCCCAAATCCTTAACCACCTTCCTGAATACATTTTAAACATAATAAAATATAAAAACAAAAGTCGCTGCAGATGGCAAGTGACCAGAGCTGACAGTGACAGACAAATTTTAAAATATTATCAAAACATGATTAATACTCTAATAAGAGAATATAGAAATTTTACGTGGAAAACGTTTTTAGAGAAGCTGTCACCTCGACACAACTATCTATGGTGGGTTACAAGAAAACTGAGAGGAAATAGACAAGAAATCTCAAAAAATCTTGCCAACGGTGAAACACTCACTCAAAAACCAGATATCGCAGAAGCCTTTGCAGAGTATTTTCAAAACAACTTCACAAACAACATAGCAAATACACTACACGACACTAATATCACTCATTCAGTTGAAAATCATTTACACAATACACATACCTTCCTCACACACGAAACATAAAGTCACAACTCATGAATTATATCATATAATTAATACGCTTAAATATGAAGCAGCTCCGGGGAAGGATGATATACCAAACATCCTCCTCAAGAGCCTTCCCAAAAAAGCTATAGTACAATTAACGTACCTAGCCAATTTCATAATTAAAACTGGAAATTGCCCAGATATGCACAAGATCGACAATGTCATCCCCATAGTCAAATCTAATAAACAACCCTGTTATGTGGATAATTACAGACCCATTTTCTTGTTAAACAACATAACAAAGGTGATGGATAAAATCATTCCTAATAGAATACAAACATACGTTGATAGAAATGATATAATACCAGAACACAGAACGGTAGCACAGATCATTCGTGTGTTCAACTACATAAGAGAAGGCTTTTTTGCTAAAAAAAAACTGTTATGGTTACAGAAAGCCTTTGATTCCGTATAGCACAAGGGGTTGTTGTATAATTATATTAAATTAAAAGTACCTGACTACTTAATAAAGATAATAAATCCGTATATTACAAATAGACAATTCTATTCCAAAGTGAATGATGGCCTGGTGGGCCCATTCCGGATTCAAGCCAGCGTACACCAAGGATCAGTCTTATCACCTTTGTTATACTCTTTATCCACCCCCGATCCTCCCAACTCCCCAAAAATCCTGACAGCCATGTATGCCGACGACACTTGCTTCGTATCATCAGCTCCAACATCATAAACAGAATGTCCAAACACATATTAACACACACATATTACCATACATGAGAGACAACAAACTTATAATTAACACCGCCAAAACAGAGAACTTGTTACTCAGGAGGAGACCAAGGAAAAACTCGTTGCAACTTCAGTTGTGTATTGATGGGTAGTATATGACACCCAGTAACACACTGAAATACTTGGGCTATACTGTGCATGGCACCCCCAATGCTAATGCGTATATTGCACAACCATTTTCAAATACCAAAGTTGCAATGAGAAAACTTTACCCGTTAATTTGTAAGAATAGTTGTCTCTCTTCCAAAAATAAAATCACAATATACAAACACATCATCATACGACCAATCCTCACAAAACAAAATTTCCACACACTGCAGGTGGTACAGAACAAGTGTCTTCGAATGACAATTAAACACGAAACAGTTTATCCAACACATATTAACACACACATATTACCATACATGAGAGACAACAAACTTATAATTAACACCGCCAAAACAGAGAACTTGTTACTCAGGAGGAGACCAAGGAAAAACTCGTTGCAACTTCAGTTGTGTATTGATGGGTAGTATATGACACCCAGTAACACACTGAAATACTTGGGCTATACTGTGCATGGCACCCCCAATGCTAATGCGTATATTGCACAACCATTTTCAGAAGCCAAAGTTGCAATGAGAAAACTTTACCCGTTAATTTGTAAGAATAGTTGTCTCTCTTCCAAAAATAAAATCACAATATACAAACACATCATCATACGACCAATCCTCACAAAACAAAATTTCCACACACTGCAGGTGGTACAGAACAAGTGTCTTCGAATGACAATTAAACACGAAACAGTTTATCCAAGACTTCCCAAAACTACTTGGTTTCATGAACAAGCAGACTTGCCCAATATCAAGGACTTCATAACTAAAATATCCACAAACTTTTACAACTACAGTCTCCCTGGAAATTTTCGTAATACTCTCAAAGCCGCTAGTCGCAAGGAAGACAATCTTTATAGTGGGTGTAGGCTTCTGCATGGTAATTTATACACATAACTAGTTGTTCATTCTCCAATAACCAAATACATCGAAATAAGGGACTACCATATCCCTTATTGTCTGTCCTCAAAAACATATAATGAACTATTAAAGCGTCGGCCATGTTGCCATTCCTCATAAACTAACTTTTAGTTCGCTTTTGAAACCTTGTTTTTCTGCTGGTTTTCAGGAACAACACAGTCGAAATATCTGGGGCGTCATACTTGTATATGCGGGACAAAGTTATTTAGTTAATCAAAACAAATGGGTGATGTGTGGAGCTAGGAACCATATACATCACGATTGCAACACGTAGATGGTTTTGAAAGGCCAGAACATCTGCTTTATTACTATGTATTTCAAGCTATCTATGTAAATATTCTAACATAAATTATTGTTAATAAAGACATTTTCAAATTAAAATCTCATAGCAAACTTTAAATGAAGTATGCGTATAAACCATATCTAGTGTAGTATTTAATCAAAATAAGAGTCCACTGACAGAAAAAAGCGGTTTCCTATTCAATTATAATTTTACGTTATTTTCAGAATATTAAAATTCTAATTTTGAATATTGAAAAAGTTTTCACCTCGATAGGTTGAAATTTCATTCATATCCTCATTATATTAACCTTCGTTCTCCGCATCACATTTACAGTTTAACGATTCCTATTATTCAGATAAAGTTGAACTGATTCTAACAATGGAATGTACTTTTTTATTCACTGTCATCCAGTGCCATTTATCACATGAAAATGAAGCAAACGTTACCTATACGCCGGGTGGGTATTGCCGTTTTGTGCCTTTAAATTTATTACCACAAAATTGAATGTAATATTCAAAACCGGTAAACATAAATTCGACGACGAGATAACGAAGAAACAATTTCCAATGTTTCGGACACTAGGCCTGTTTGTTAAAGGATTTTAATTCCACCGTCAGCTATAAATTACTCATTTGTATTTCACGAACTTCCTCACGTTCCTAAATGGGCCCAAAATTCGGTTTGTGATAGACAGCTATATAGTATCGGTTAAAACAGAGTGGTCAGAAATT
This sequence comes from Galeruca laticollis, assembly GCA_963921935.1. Taxonomy (NCBI): domain Eukaryota; kingdom Metazoa; phylum Arthropoda; class Insecta; order Coleoptera; family Chrysomelidae; genus Galeruca; species Galeruca laticollis. The sequence goes on along the minus strand of OY998175.1, from coordinate 271,889,959 downwards.
TAATTTTCATACACTGTGATACCATCAAGCGAATTAGCCTTTTCATGCATTTGTTCATTATTTTTTAGATATAGTGTCAGTAGATGTGAAAATTCAGAAATAATATAACTGAGGTAATTCATCCTCCTAATTTCTCAAGTGACTTGATGAAAAGAAACATTCTGGTTGAATAGAAGTTAAGGAGGATTTGCAAAAAGGTAATTGTCTAATAAACGTAGACACCTCACTTTATATTATTGCTGGAAATGTCTTTCCTTTATGGAATGGAGTTTTCTGACTACCGCAATTATTTTGTCGTCAGAGAAAGAACCATTTATGCTTCTGTGTTTTGATAATAGCACTCCGAAGTGATCTGGGATCAACTCACAGCGCAATGGTCCACCTACCTTTTGGCATTTGACCTGGAACCACGCACCATCGAGCCAAACCAATGTCAAGGAAACCCGTCCCATTATCCACACTCTAAAATTAGCAAAGTCAAGTCCCCATTTTTTTATTTCTCAAAATAAACATTAGTTTCACATTGGTCATAATAAGCGAAATGATAACAATTGCTAGGTATAGTATAAATGAAAGTAAAACAAGACAAATTAAATTAACTATGCTTGAGAATGTAAGTAAGAGTATCCTCAATAACAGAAAATGATACCGTGTAAAATAAATTTAGTACCGTAATTAAGGTGAAAGTACTGTAATGTTTTTCTAGTTTATTTCAACAACAAACGGGAGGGATAAATTTTATACACGCGGTAGGTTCACTTACTTAATTTATTTGAACACTAAGCTAATCACTAACACTTCAATTTATATATACTCAGTATATTCACTTAAAACTAATTTATATAAACACTTAACTGATTTATATTCACGTATTCACTTGTTTGTGTCACTAACCTACGCTGATCGGTCCTTTATTTAAATTAGTTCCTTTTTTACTAGAAAATTCCGGACTGCGGCTTACTCAATAACAAATGGTTTTTTGGCATTTTCTTGATAAGGCTGGTCACAAAAACAATGTTTAGATAAGATAGTCGTTAACAGTTATGAAAAAAACCTGCGTATCCGCCATACTTTTAACTTTTATACCTGGCTTAGACAGAGTCGGATTTAGGGACTATACCAGTGTGCTGTTTCGTAACATTATCCCCTCCTCAAATGGAAGTTCCTCCTGGAACTTTTGTGCAGCCGAAACTGGATATTTGAATTGGCAACTGGCCCCGTTTCTACACTTTCCAATCTTATGGAAATATCAGGGCACCGTCTTCATCGGATACTGGACAACGGTATCTTGAAAGATAATCTCTACCATGTTCCTGATGATTCGCCAATATAACAGGTTACTCGCTATCTTAGGCATAGCCAGTTTCTTCACGCTGGATTCCAACAGATGGTCTCGTAGGTTTCGAAGTGCTTCCCACACATCGCGGTAGGTAGATCGATCTTGAAATTCATTTTTAGTTACCACGTAGAAGACGTATCGCGAGTTATGTTTCAGTTTCATTGTCTTGCCAGGGGCTAGAATCTGGTCTTCAATTTTCTAATTGCCCGAACTTCTTTCAAAAGACAGTTGCCAACCCTCGTGCGTTCTTGATACGGGCGGGGATGTTGTATGCCAGTGAATAATCTTCCGGGAGAGTGAACAAATCTTGTTGTTGTTCCAAAGTGACTCCATATCTAGCTTTTCCGGTACCTCCATACGTGCCCATAAATCCCTCGAAGGTAGGGTCAGACACATATTGAATAAGGTTTACTCCTTCCTCCAGGTCATGGTCTCCTTCGAATGGAACTAGTCGGTTTTGGTGAACTACTTTTGGTTTTCCGTTGGGGATTTTGTATATGCGATATATAATATCATTGATCCTTTCCTTGATTAAATATGGACGTTCCCAGGATTTTTGTAATTTTGAAGAAAATCCTTTTCTCCTCGTCGGGTTGTGTAACCATACTTTGTCCCCTTCTCTAAAACCGCCTTCTGTGGCCTGCGTGTCGTACCGACTTCCCATTCTGTCGCTGGCAACTTGAAGATTTGTTCGAACTAATTCATGAATATCGTCCAGCCTTCTTCTCAATTGGATCACGTAATCTTCGCCTGCTTTATGTTCTCCAGCCCGGCAGCCAAATTCGAGATCACAAGGAAGCCTCATTTCACGTCCAAACAGGATTTTCGCCGGTGTTTCACCCGTGGACTCGTTGAAGGCATATCGATAAGTCAATGCGCATAGGGAAAGATATTGGTGCCAATTTCTCTGATGGCTGGATACTACTTTTGACGGGTATTTTCCAATAGTCCTGTTCATTCTCTTGACCATTCCATCTGACTGTGGATGTAATGCTGTTGTCCTCGTCTTCTTCATTCCCAGCTTGTCGCAAATCCCCTGGAATAGGTGGCTTTCGAAATTTCTTCCCTGGTCGCTGTGGACTTCCAAGGGACTCCATATCGGCCGATAAATTTTTTCACCAATACATCTGCTACAGTTGTGGCCTCTTGGTTCGGGATAGCGTATATGTCCACCCATTTTGTGAAATAATCCATTACAACTAGTACGTATTTGCTACCATTTTCCGTCGCCGCAAATGGACCAGCGATATCTAAAGCAATCCTTTCAAAAGGGCTTCCAACATTGTACTGTTTCATGGGTGCCTTTCTCTTGCGATTTGGTCCAGTACTCGTAGCACAAGTATTACATTTCTGACACCAGTCCTTCACATAATCGGAGCTGTTCATGCAATAAAACCTCTCATGGATTCTCTGTAGGGTTTCCTCCACTCCCAGATGACCTCCCGATGGACTGTCGTGTAACTTCTTCAGTACTTCAGCTACTCTTATTCTCGGGATAACTAGCTGTCTCCTCATCTCGGAACCAACATCGTTTTCGTCGACTCTTTTCAACAGCCCTTCTTCCAGGACAAGGGAGTCCCACTGAGTCTAATACGCCTTGAGTTTCGGTGACAATCTTGAGACTTCCTGCGAGGTAGGTTGTAACGTGTTGATTTTTGGATAAGCCACTGGCTTTTGGTAGAATCAGTATTTTTGATTTATTGGTACCTACTAGTTAGGCTACCAATTGAACTTGTCAAGTATAGAGTATTTGTTAGGTTGTGGGAGAGAGACAAATGATCTTATTTCATTGCATAGGAAAGTTTTTGAATCGGCATTTGGTAGGAACCAAGAAACGAGGCAGGTTTTACCTATACCTTAAGGTGATTTTTTTGTTATTGGTTAAAAACACTTAGTAATCCGAAATTAGTGATTTGTGTGGGATACAACCCTCTTAATAAGGTGAGCTGCCTACTTGAGATGCTATCTATTCAAATTTAATTTATCCATCTTTTTTTTGTCATCTCAAAATCAGGAATGTTCTTTTGGTTGTTACAAAGAGTTTTCTTTTTAGGGTCCTAAGGTAGTTTAAAAATATCATTTGTTGGCACGATACGTCTATTCCTCTTTGTGTTTGGTAAGACGTGTGCTTGATTTTGAGTATACACTCCACGCCCAAACGAAACAAAAGTGATATCTTCGTAGTGGAACTCCATTTGGTTGCTACGTCAAATGAGGATATGCTAGAGACCAAGAGAGCCTATGGGAAAATGTTGTAGGACCTACAAGAACGAGCAGGCCAGAAATTTCTTCATTTTTTTAACTTTCACTAATTCATTTATCACTTTTAAAGTCTGAGGGAAACTGTGTTTTGGAGTTTAAATAACAGTAATTAAAATTAAGTAAATTTCACCATAAAGAAATATACAATCATACTATGTAATACAAAAATATTTCTTTTGAAAGTTTAGACTATAATACTATAGTGTTGAAAAGCCACTATTGTAGTTATACTGGGAAATATCTAAGGTTTTATTAACTCACTAATTAAGACCTAATTAACTTTAATTTCTTACTTGAATATTTTAGTATAAAACAATAGAGTATTAACCCCCTTGTTGTAAGTAGATTTCTATACATATTGAAACTTGATTAAAGGATTGATCTTTGTTATTATTCAAATAATTCTTTTTTTGTTTGACCTCACGTCTTCACTAAGTTTTTATATTTTGCAATTTAGTAAAATCTATATCTTCTCAAGGACTTGTTTTTGTCTATAAAACAAAAAATTGCATAGCGCCGCGTGTTATGTGATATATTCCTTATTCACACCCATAAATGCTCTCCGATGAACAGCTGCCGTCGCATTTATAACCTTCAAATTTTCTTAGATATACTTAATTAATAGTTAATTTTGATAGAGTTAACAAACCCAGGTTATAAGGTCGCCGATTTTCTTCCTTCCATTGCTGGATCATCTTCAGGTGGGGCTAATTCTCCTGATCTTCTCTGATCCGGGTATATGACCATTCCTCGTTGACTACTGTAATTCTTGAAACTGAAACTTCCTTAGATTTCGACTTGGTGCATTGTGAATAGTCTACAGGACATGACCGTCTAGGCAAAGAGTTGGCTTTTTGGTGATTCACATCAGCTGACTGTTCACTCCTGTCTGGTTTCCCCTGTGACTGGAGTTCTTGGGTTGAAGGAGTCTTGGGGCGCTTAGACGAACTGCGTACGTGCTGTAGCTCGCCACACTTCCGGCATCTGATTTTCTTCGGCTTCTTGTCTGCCATACCTTTCAACAAGTTGACGATCTGGTCAAGTTTGTCATCGTCATCTTCTTCCTGCATGGTCCTACCTTCATTGTACCGCGAGCCCTTCGTGGCTGCTTTGCATTTAAGATGTTCTTGGTTTGCAGGAGTCGTAGGACGCTTACACGAACTGCGTGCATGCTCTAGCTCGCCACAATTACAGCACCTGATCTTCGGCTCCACGTCCACCATACCTTTCAACAGGCTGACGATCTGGTCAAGTCTGTCATCGTCACCTTTTCCTGCATGGTCCTACCTTTGTTGTAACCCGAAGCCTTCGTTGCTGCTTCATATTCTTGAGCAGCTGTCAATGCGCCAACTAATGTTTTGGGATGGGCTGATCGAAGCGTCTTCTCCATATCGTGGTCATATAAGCCGTCAATAAAGACCTGGATGCCTAAACATTCCATCATGTTCTCAGGTGCTGATGGATAAGCAAATCGAACTAGTGGGGCAATATCCATTCATACTCATGAAGGGTTTCGTCACGTTTCCACCTTCAGTTCTTCAGCTGGAATCTGTACAACTGTTCCAAATGTTCGTGACCATATCGCATGTCCAATCTCTTCGTTATCTGCTCGAAATCATCGGTTTCTTCCAGAGGTATTGTCTGAAGTACATCTAAGGCATCTCCCCGAAGCGCGATAGTTAAGTTCACTGCTTTCTTCTTGTCGGACCAATTATCCACTCTAGCGGCTACTCGAAACTGTTTTACGTAGTTGGTCCACGACATTTTCCATCGAACGTTGGGGCCTTGACTCGGGTAAAACTGCCAATGTCTTCAAACTTAGATAGTGTGCTTGCAAGGTTTCATTTGCTCGGTCTTCTTTTCTTCCTCTGGCGTGCCTCGCGTTCTTGAAAAGGCAATCTTTTCCTCTAACTCCTTGATTTTCTCGTCTATCGTTGACATCTTATCCTCGATTTCAGATTTTAGGGCCGAAATTTTATTTTCAATGTCAGCGGCAATGTCGGTTTTCATTAATAAGATATAGGCCGATATATCGTTCTTCAAAGTAGAAATCTTCTCGTCCATGTTCTCTTCCATGGCAGAAATCTTCTCGTTCATGATAGCAGAAATATTAGCAAAAATGTCGTGCTTCATAGCAAAAATCTTCTCTTCCATGTCAGTAATCTTCTCGTCCATGTTTGCCGAAATATCATTCTTCATAGTAGAAATCTTCTCGTCCATGTTCTCTTCCATGGCAGGAATCTTCTTGTCCATGTTAGCAGAAATTGACGGGATTAAGGTGGAAGCCTCGTCATTGAATAAAATCGTTTCTGGATCAAAGCCTTAATTTTCCAGTGCCACTTTAAGTGTTTCTACTAATTCACTTTTCTTGCCGGACGTTTCCAATTCACGACCTTCCAATTTTGCTCTTAGTCCCTCCACTTTGAGATCACATAGTCTATTGGCCATTTTACCCAATACCTGACACCAATGTAATGTTTTTATTTATTTAAACAGCAAACGGGTGGGATAAATTTTAAACACGCGGTAGGTCCACGTACTTAGTTTATTTAAACACTAACCTAATCACTAACACTTAATTTATATAAACTCAGTATATTCACTTAAACTAATTTATATAAACACTTAACTGATTTATTTTCAAGTATTCACTTGTTTGTCTCACGATGTCAAATTATCAACTAACTAATCTCCGCTGATCGGTCGTTTATTTATATTAGTGCCTTTTTTACTAGAAAATTCCGGACTGCGGCTTCTAGATAAGGCTGATCACAAAAAAAATGTTTAGATAAGATAGTCGTAAACAGTTATAAAAAAACCCTGCGTATCTGCCATCATTTCAGTATAGTTATAAGTTAATATTAGGTAAAGAGTAGTTGTGAAGTGAGCAGGCCTAATAGAGTAAATAAAATATAAAGTAAAATGAAATGCTTATCACAATAGTGGTTTTAGTTGTATGTACATAATAGGAGAAGAAGTCGAAGGCAAAGCAAAATCGACTAAACGGTAAGAATAAGTAAGTAAGTTTTGAAATTATTAATAACAGCAATAACAATAAATGGTGTCACATATAATAAGTTTGATGCCGTCAGCTTGATAAAAATATAGTGTAGTTTCATGCAATTGTTAGGCCGACTGAAGTTACAGACTGAGCTGCCGTAATGGAATAGTTGTTCCAAAGGTGGTTAGTTGGTATGTACATAGTAATATTAAAATAAACATCTATCGAGTTGTATCTCCTTTTTTGTTTTGATCGTTATTGTTTTGTCATTTGTCTGTTTTGTTAGTCTGTCTGCTTCCCTAATTCCCGCATTGTGGCGCTCTAATTTGTTGGCTGAGTATTTGATGTTATGTGTGTTCAGGATTTCTAGTTGTTTCTTTATGTTTATAATGGTTTTATTTTTGTTGTTTCCGTGACTGTCGCCCTGGAGTCTGTGTATATGGCTAGTGTCTTGCCCCCGTGGTGTTCCTTTTCGTTTGTTATTATCTTGAGTCCTAGTTCGATAGCTAATGCTTCTAGGTCATTTATGTCCATTTGTGTTGCTATTTGCTACGCTTCGGTTATTTGTCTGTTGTTTATTTTTAGGTTAATTCCTGTTGTTTTTCTGCTTTTATAACCTTCAAATTTTCTTAGATATACTTAATTAATAGTTAATTTTGATAGAGTTAACAAACCCAGGTTATAAGGTCGCCGATTTTCTTCCTTCCATTGCTGGATCATCTTCAGGTGGGGCTAATTCTCCTGATCTTCTCTGATCCGGGTATATGACCATTCCTCGTTGACTACTGTAATTCTTGAAACTGAAACTTCCTTAGATTTCGACTTGGTGCATTGTGAATAGTCTACAGGACATGACCGTCTAGGCAAAGAGTTGGCTTTTTGGTGATTCACATCAGCTGAATGTTCACTCCTGTCTGGTTTCCCCTGTGACTGGAGTTCTTGGGTTGAAGGAGTCTTGGGGCGCTTAGACGAACTGCGTACGTGCTGTAGCTCGCCACACTTCCGGCATCTGATTTTCTTCGGCTTCTTGTCTGCCATACCTTTCAACAAGTTGACGATCTGGTCAAGTTTGTCATCGTCATCTTCTTCCTGCATGGTCCTACCTTCATTGTACCGCGAGCCCTTCGTGGCTGCTTTGCATTTAAGATGTTCTTGGTTTGCAGGAGTCGTAGGACGCTTACACGAACTGCGTGCATGCTCTAGCTCGCCACAATTACAGCACCTGATCTTCGGCTCCACGTCCACCATACCTTTCAACAGGCTGACGATCTGGTCAAGTCTGTCATCGTCACTTTTTCCTGCATGGTCCTACCTTTGTTGTAACCCGAAGCCTTCGTTGTTGCTTCATATTCTTGAGCAGCTGTCAATGCGCCAACTAATGTTTTGGGATGGGCTGAACGAAGCGTCTTCTCCATATCGTGGTCATATAAGCCGTCAATAAAGACCTGGATGCCTAAACATTCCATCATGTTCTCAGGTGCTGATGGATAAGCAAATCGAACTAGTGGGGCAATATCCATTCATACTCATGAAGGGTTTCGTCACGTTTCCACCTTCAGTTCTTCAGCTGGAATCTGTACAACTGTTCCAAATGTTCGTGACCATATCGCATGTCCAACCTCTTCGTTATCTGCTCGAAATCATCGGTTTCTTCCAGAGGTATTGTCTGAAGTACATCTAAGGCATCTCCCCGAAGCGCGATAGTTAAGTTCACTGCTTTCTTCTTGTCGGACCAATTATCCACTCTAGCGGCTACTCCAAACTGTTTTACGTAGTTGGTCCACGACATTTTCTATCGAACGTTGGGGCCTTGACTCGGGTAAAACTGCCAATGTCTTCAAACTTAGATAGTGTGCTTGCAAGGTTTCATTTGCTCGGTCTTCTTTTCTTCCTCTGGCGTGCCTCGCGTTCTTGAAAAGGCAATCTTTTCCTCTAACTCCTTGATTTTCTCGTTTATCGTTGACATCTTATCCTCGATTTCAGATTTTAGGGCCGAAATTTTATTTTCAATGTCAGCGGCAATGTCGGTTTTCATTAATAAGATATAGGCCGATATATCGTTCTTCAAAGTAGAAATCTTCTCGTCCATGTTCTCTTCCATGGCAGAAATCTTCTCGTTCATGGTAGCAGAAATATTAGCAAAAATGTCGTGCTTCATAGCAAAAATCTTCTCTTCCATGTCAGTAATCTTCTCGTCCATGTTTGCCGAAATATCATTCTCCATAGTAGAAATCTTCTCGTCCATGTTCTCTTCCATGGCAGAAATCTTCTTGTCCATGTTAGCAGAAATTGACGGGATTAAGGTGGAAGCCTCGTCATTGAATAAAATTGTTTCTGGATCAAAGCCTTAATTTTCCAGTGCCACTTTAAGTGTTTCTACTAATTCACTTTTCTTGCCGGACGTTTCCAATTCACGACCTTCCAATTTTGCTCTTAGTCCCTCCACTTTGAGGTCACATAGTCTATTGGCCATTTTACCCAATACCTGACACCAATGTAATGTTTTTATTTATTTAAACAGCAAACGGGTGGGATAAATTTTAAACACGCGGTAGGTCCACGTACTTAGTTTATTTAAACACTAACCTAATCACTAACACTTAATTTATATAAACTCAGTATATTCACTTAAACTAATTTATATAAACACTTAACTGATTTATTTACAAGTATTCACTTGTTTGTCTCACGATGTCAAATTATCAACTAACTAATCTCCGCTGATCGGTCGTTTATTTATATTAGTGCCTTTTTTACTAGAAAATTCCGGACTGCGGCTTCTAGATAAGGCTGATCACAAAAACAATGTTTAGATAAGATAGTCGTAAACAGTTATAAAAAAACCCTGCGTATCTGCCATCATTTCAGTATAGTTATAAGTTAATATTAGGTAAAGAGTAGTTGTGAAGTGAGCAGGCCTAATAGAGTAAATAAAATATAAAGTAAAATGAAATGCTTATCACAATAGTGGTTTTAGTTGTATGTACATAATAGGAGAAGAAGTCGAAGGCAAAGCAAAATCGACTAAACGGTAAGAATAAGTAAGTAAGTTTTGAAATTATTAATAACAGCAATAACAATAAATGGTGTCACATATAATAAGTTTGATGCCGTCAGCTTGATAAAAATATAGTGTAGTTTCATGCAATTGTTAGGCCGACTGAAGTTACAGACTGAGCTGCCGTAATGGAATAGTTGTTTCAAAGGTGGTTAGTTGGTATGTACATAGTAATATTAAAATAAACATCTATCGAGTTGTATCTCCTTTTTTGTTTTGATCGTTATTGTTTTGTCATTTGTCTGTTTTGTTAGTCTGTCTGCTTTCCTAATGCCCGCATTGTGGCGCTCTAATTTGTTGGCTGAGTATTTGATGTTATGTGTGTTCAGGATTTCTAGTTGTTTCTTTATGTTTATAATGGTTTTATTTTTGTTGTTTCCGTGACTGTCGCCCTGGAGTCTGTGTATATGGCTAGTGTCTTGCCCCCGTGGTGTTCCTTTTCGTTTGTTATTATCTTGAGTCCTAGTTCGATAGCTAATGCTTCTAGGTCATTTATGTCCATTTGTGTTGCTATTTGCTACGCTTCGGTTATTTGTCTGTTGTTTATTTTTAGGTTAATTCCTGTTGTTTTTCTGCTTTCCGTTATGCTGGCGTCGGTGTACAGTGCTATATCTGGTTTTTCATATGTATTCGTTATTCTTATTGTCATTTCAGTCGGGTGTGGTATGTCTGTTGATTTTATTTTCAGTTTCAGTAAGGCCTCTTTATTGTCTGTATAGGTCTTATGTATTGCCCATGTGTCGACCTCTGTCACTCCTGCCAGTACATGTAGTGCTGTGGTTGGTGTAGTTTTGTAGGCCTTGGTGATTGCCAGTAAAAATGGCCGTTCTGAGGCTGCTAACTGTTTGGCTATCCCGCTGTCGTAGGCTCGTCTGCCTCAGATCTCTGTACCGTAAAGTAGCATTCTCGCCCTGTAATTATGAACAGTTGATGTCCGATGTCTGTCGATTTCTGTATGTTTTGTTTTACATGTTCGAGATACAATAGACCGGTATCAATCGTCAGCCCTAAGTAGCGTAGGTTATCTTTAAATTGCACATTGGCGTTTGTTATTTTTAATCTTGGTGCTCGTGTCGTTTTGTAGGGTATAAATATGGCTTCGGTTTTAGAGTTATTGTACTGTGGCTTGTTACTCTGTGCCCATTTTTCACATCTTTTCCATACATCGGCTCATTTTTGTTCTATGGACTTTAGGGGGGTGCCCGATATCAGGATGATCTGGTCATCGGCGAAGGCTTGTATTAAGTCGGTTTCTGTCATGGTCGAGTCTTTTTGTAGCGTGTCGAACCGGTCCTCCATTATAAGGAGCCATAGGATGGGTCCTAAACTTGAACCCTGTGGGCAACCTCTTTCTGTCTTGCCCTCTGTATCTTCGGTCTGGATGTGTCTCTCGTGTTGGAAATCTGTGCATAATCTTTGTATGTTTCTGGGTGTCATTGTATATCTTAGTTTTTCTGTTATTTTAGGCGTCCAGTTAGAAGCATTGGTCATGTCGAGTGTAATTATCGCCGTGTGTAATTTGTCTTTTTGTTTTCCCCCATTCTATCTGTAATGGCTATTATCGCATCTATTATCGAGTGGCCCTGCCTAAACCCATATTGATTTTTGTTCAATTTGTCTTCATTTTCTAGGTAGTGTGTAAGACTTTTGGCTGTTTAGTACTTTCCCGAGAGTTGGGAGGAGACATATCGGACACTTACCGCCGTCTTTTTTGGGCACCCATACCATGTTCGCCCTCTTCCAGCTACCCGGGAATTTTCCTGTAGTCAAACACCTGTTATAGATGCTGGGTTATACTGTAGGCTGAGTATTATGAAATATTTCAACCAGCTCCTTGCCAAGGCCGTCTTTTGCTGTAGATTTCTTGTTCTTCATTTCTCTTATAGTTTGCGTGATTTCGTCTATTGTAAATTGTTGTTGTTCTTATTCATTACTGTCTTTATCTTCGTCTTTCCTGGCGTCTCCGTGTTTTGGTTCGTTATATTGTTCGTTGTCCTCGGAGAAGCACTTTGTGTGGAGATATTTCATTGGGTCTTGTCTATTTGAAGTGTAGTTTCCGTCGTCTTTTTTGATGGTGTTGAGGGTTGTTGTGGTTTTTGTTTTATTTCTTACTATATTATACCCGTTGTCCCATGGGTTGTCTGGATCGTTGTCTGTTAGCAGTTGTCGTATTGCGTTTTGTTTAGTGCGTTTTATGCTGTCTTTGTAGAGTCTTCTTTTTTGTTGTAGTCGTATTCTGCCCTTGCTTTGCTTATATTGTCCTTTTCTTGTTGATACCGCTCTCTAAGTCTGTTTGTCAGTTTTTTCTGTTTGATCAGTTCGTCGTGTCACCATGTTTTATCTGCTTTGGGCCCTGCGAAGGTTTTCCTAGTTGATTGCCAGATAACCTATACGATTTTTTGTTGGGTTGTTGCGGCTGTTTGTTCAGTGGATCCTGTTATTTCCCATTCCTTGTCTCTGATAAGGTTTGTTAGTTTGTCTCTGTCAATATTGTTGATGTACATTTTCTCTGTTTTGTGCTTTGTGTGTGATTATTTTGTATACATATGTCGAAACTTATGTACTGATGATCGCTAAGGGTATCTTCATCATGAACTGCCCAGCTCGATATGGTTACGTCTTTGGACATAGTGATGTCTATCCAACTTTTCCCTCTGTTCGCCAAAAAGGTGGGAGGGCTCTCGTATGTATTGTTTATTATTATATTCTTTATAGTTGTCCAATCTAGTATATCTTGTCCTCTGTCGTCTATTGTGCCTCCTCCCCAGCATGTATATTTAGCATTCAAATCACCGGCGATCAGTGTCTTGGTTTTGTCAGACTCTATTTGCATTTTATGCTTGTTCAATGCTTTATTTGCTTATCCCCCTGGTTCGTGGTAAATGTTAATTATTGTCATAGAGTACTTTTCTATTGTGAGGTGAATTGTTGTCACGTTCCTGTCTGTCATGTCTGTTGCTAATTTTACCTGTTGTGTTGAACGTTTCCTAAGTATTATAGGCGCTTTTAATGTTGTGTCTGCGGGTATCGTTATATAGTTATTGTGGTTTTGCCAAATGTTGCTTCCTCGTTCCTGTATGAATCCAATGTCAATTTTTTTGTTGGTCATTGTATGTATTGGTTGCTCTGTCGCCTGTAGGCCCCTTGCCGCGTTGAATTGTATCATTTTGTGCATCTCTTTTAGGTCTGTTTTGACTTGTCTTGCTTTTGTGCTCTGGCTGTAGGTGTGTTTTAGTTTGGCTTTGTGGTTTTTGTTTTACCTTGTATAATTAATTTGGCTCCGAGTTTCTTCCCATTTTTGTTTGAAAATAGGACACGAAGTGGTAACTTCTAGGTGTGAGTCTTAAGATTTCACCGTTTACGCAATTTAGCTTGTTACTCTCGCAGTGTCTCCCGACGTGTTTGCCACTGCATTTGTAGCATGTCGATACCGACATGTATTTTTCTTGTGATGTCGAAGTATACAAATCCTTGCTTCTAGGCATACTTCCACGCCTCTGCCGGTCCTTGGATGATAACATTCTCCTTCCACTGGTTTCAGCAGGGTCTAGTTATTAGTATTTTTATGTCGACTAAAAGGTGGCCGTATTTTTCCCTTAGCTCCTCGTCCTCTAGGATTAGTGTTTCTCTTATCGTGTCTATGCCCATGCCTTTTTGAAGTACGGTCAGTATAATTGCTGGGTCCGTTTGCCTAGTTGCGTCTTTCATGTTTAGTGTCTCTCGTGCTTTGGCCTTGTTAATTATTTGCTCGTGTATGTTTTTGGTCTCTGTCCCCATAATTATTGACGTGTTTGTCGCTCTGATATAGGTCCCTCCCCTGTCCTTTGGGCATAACGATTTTTTAGTTCGCTCATTGTTTGTCCTTGTTGTCCGTCTTTCATTGTAACTTGTATCTCATATTTTTTTTTGGTCTGAGGCGGTGTTGTCCTGTGCTTCGGTGTGATTGTTGTCGATGGCTTTGCGGTCAGTTCGTCATATGTTTTAATAGGTGGGCTTAGTATGGGGAAAAGAGTCTCGGTATTGTGCATTAGTGTTGTGTTGTCTGGTTGCGTTATTGTTTTCCTGATTGTAGTTGTCGAACTTGTGTCTGCATTTGGTTTGTTGACTGTTGTGTCAGCTGGATTTACTATCCTAGTTTGGGCGGTTAACAGCGATATGGCGGCTGAGAGCTGCAACAGCTGTTCCTTAATGTTTCTGCTTTGTAATTATTTGCTTATTTTTTCTTTCACGATTTCCATCTTTAAGTCTGAGATTTCTCGTTTCTGTACTGCTATGAATCCTACAAGGTCGTTAACCAGTCCACAAAGATTCTCTGCCGCTTCTATGACTATAGTTTGGTCCTTTTTGTTAGTTTCCACTCAGCTTCCGGGGTAGTGCAAGTGATTGAATGTCCAGCTTCTTTCTCTTCTGGCTTCTTCCTTTTTCTGTCTGTGTTTGTGGAACCAACTTTATAGCATCCGAAATCCAGCTGTTGCTTGCCGAACGAGCACGAGGTGTTGGCGTGAGTAGGACTTCCGAAATTACAATATTGTCGTCTACCTCTAGGTCTATGTCCATGTCGCACGATGTTTTATCTAGGTTTGCTTTGTATGCCACTATTTATAATTTAGTGATTTCGCGATACTGTCACTTAACTATCATGAATTCGGTGATTATACAGAGTTTCAAAGATTCTAAGATTTTAACAAAAAATAAGTTTTTGGGGTAGGGATACACTTAATACTACCTTAATCTACCTGTTTCTATACACTTTATACAGTTTTGAATTTTACAAAATTAACTGCCTTAGTCTAACTTAGTGTCTTATAATAATTGTGAGAATCCCCAAGTCCCCAAGAAGCTTGTGTAATTTTTAATAATTGCCTATAAATGTTTGTACAAAAATCACAAAAATGGCGCATGCGCAATATTGGCGAAGGCGTAGAATTGGTGAAGGCAACGAATTGGTCAAGGCGATATATTGGCAAATGAGACAAACCTGTGAAGGCGGCAAATTGGTGGGTACGTCCAACTGGTGAAAGCGCCTAGTTGGCGGAGGTGCCGATTTGGAGGAGGTATAAAATTGGCTAAGGCGCAAAACTGGCAGAGGCACGATTTCCAGAGGTTAAACAGTACTTACTCGGGTTTCTGTGCTCCTGATACACAAACTCACTAAAACGGCTGTAACTCGCGTTCTACGCGTCGTATCGCGATGATTCTCACGGCGTTCAAAACTTGTCACTTAGGGTTTCACCTAGTGATGTATGAATTCGAATTAAAATATTCGTCGAATCCGATTATTTAGCTACTCGGATCAATCCGATTATTTTTTAACGATACGAATGCGAATATCGATTTCTTCGACTCTGTCAGCCACGCTCACTCCGTCAGGTGGATGAATGAGCGGTATTCCGCATGTATTCCGATTTCATCCGAATCCGGGCGGTCAGTTCCAATTTCGACATCGCATAACATCTCACTATTCCCTATCTCCTTTTAGATACGGAATACGCCGAGGCACCCATATTTTGGTTCAGTGAAACGTATAATGGCCAGTTATGTTATTATGTTAAAGATGAATGTTACTGGAATTTGTAACAAATTGTGTAACTTATTGAGTGTGAGTTTCCGTTACTTCTTAATAATAAAATTAGAACGTTTCGGTATAATATTTATTTAATAGAAAAAAACAAATTTTTAACGAAATATTTATAAAGAAATAAAATTGGCAGGATTTTTAAATGGAAAATAAAATTTGGTTTATAAACAACTATTTAAAAATAAGATAATATCCAAATTTTTAGGTCCTAATCTATTTCTTCTCACGTTGGCAAGTTGTCCGGCTTTAGAGAATAGCCGTTTACTTGGCACAGACGTTGCAGGTACACAGAAATATTTTAATTGTAGACGATATGATTCAGGAATCATATTTTTATGTTTTTCCCAAAATTCCAGGGGATTATCAGACCTAGGACAGTGGGGTAGTTCTAAATACTGTCTTACACAAAGAGTTGCTGAAGTTGATGGAGTCGTTTTCGTTGTTACTTTGGTTCAGTGAAACGTATAATGGCCAGTTATGTTATTATGTTAAAGATGAATGTTACTGGAATTTGTAACGAAACGTGTAACTTATTGAGTGTGAATTTCCGTTACTTCTTAATAATAAAATTAGAACGTTTCGGTGTATTATTTATTTAATTGAAAAAAACAAATTTTTAACGAAATATTTATAAAGAAATGAAATTGTCAGGATTTTTAAATGGAAAATTAAATTTGGTTTATAAACAACTATTTAAAAATAAAATCATATCCTAATCTATTTCTTCTTACGTTGGCAAGTTGTCCGGCTTTAGAGAATAGCCGTTTACTTGGCACAGAAGTTGCAGGTACACACAAATATTTTCATTGTAGACGATATGATTCAGGCATCATATTTTTATGTTTTTCCCAAAATTCCAGGGGATTATCAGACCTAGGACAGTGGGGTAGTTCTAAATACTGTCTTACACAAAGAGTTGCTGAAGTTGATGGAGTCGTTTTCGTTGTTACTTTGGCAAGTTTTTTATCAAAATATGACCACAGCGAATTTGTTTGTTTTTCTGAAGAAGTCCCCACAATTTCATTAGACTCTGTCGAGTTTTGAACATTTGTATCCTCTTCCTGTCGATCGCTTGCTTCATTAGAATTTTTTGAAGCCGAAATTATTGCTGCAAGCTCATCAATAATCCAGAATTAAGCATTTTTAGCGTTTGCTTCCAGTCCAAAACCAGTTTTTTTGAATCGTGGATCTGAAAATGTACTCTTCGCTGCTATTTTGTTTGATTCAAGAGATCCCAAACGCCTAGATATTATGTCAATCAAGTGATTTTGCAGCTACAATCCAATATCTATAGTAGGTTTTAATTATTTTAGATGAAACTGTAGCCCTCGAACCAAAGGAATTATAAGTGACATCGTAATATATTTCTCCTCAGATAGTTCACTAGTTAATAATTCTATGGGTTTTAAAATTGGCACACAATCTGTCACTATAGACCATTCTGAAGCATCTAGATTTTCAGGCGCTGTAGGCAAATTTGTGAGAGTAATTGTCAAACTATCTTCTATAATTAAAAGTCTTTCTAACATTAACAAAATAGATTTCCACCTTGTATCAACAGCTTGTTTCACTTTTAACGTGGGTAAGTTCATTTGCTCTTGACATTTTTTTAAACTAATTGTAGCAAGACCACTATGTTTGAAATAGCCTACCAATCTTCTACTTTTTGCTATTATATTTTTAAGCGTTTCATTGCAATTAAGGGATTCCTTTGTACTTGAATTGAGCGTATGAGCTACACAAGGATGGTGATTTTTTCGCAAATGCTCAATAATCGCATATTTTATATTTGCGCCATTGTCGGAAATAACTGTCACTATTTTATTACCTAATTTTCATTCTCTAATTATAACAGATAAATGATTTGCCATATTTTGGCCAGTGTGATGCTCCTGTTCTAATTCCTTTACACTTAATGTTTGAGAATATAATTTCTTGTTGTCAATAAAAGTCAGGTCAGTGAAATATATGACTTATTGCTATCTGTAGTCAGAGCCACATATTGCAATGTACTAGCGGGGGTTTTGATTCTTGTTTGAACTGAACCACATATTTTTCTGGTAACAATCTATTAGTTAAAACTTGTCTACTTGGTATGGTGTACAATGGGTTTAAATGTTTGGTATATTCTATGAAACCGCTATTTTCCACGATGGCTAGCGGTTGAAAATATATCACAATCAATTTTAATAAACTTAAATCTCATTCAGTCTCTTGCCATCCTGTAAGTTCATTTGTGTTCTTGCCATCATAAATTTTTGATTGCCGTGAGCGTTTTACAACAGGTTGACTAGAATTAGCACTACCAGCGGTAGCAGCAGAACTACAAGCACTTCTTTTTGAAGACGTTGCTTGCACTATGTTAGAAGGAGCATTAGAAGTAGAAGGAATCTCAGTATTAGGTGAGCGTGTAAGCGGATTTTCATCATCTTGGACTTCTTGATTCTCTCCAACCTTAGGAACGAAATTCTTTTTCTGAAGTTAATGAAGATATTGCAAGTTGTGCTTACGGATAACATGCTGTTTTGAGTTGCTAGTACTTACAAAGTACTTAAGTTGTTGATGGCACAGTTTACATGTAACCAGACTCTTATCTGCAGATTTATCAAAAAATGTCCATACAATTGACTTTTTTGCTGGTGCCATTTTATTTATTATTCTAATTTTTTAATAAGCACTGAACACTTGCCGTTGAAATGATTGTATAACATCAATTTTATATTTATTAGACTACTAATTTACGCACTTCAACTTCAACTCTTAAAAATCACAAAGTTTAAGAAACTGAAACGAAATTAAACGAAACGTAATTATGGCATGGGATTCACAGGTGACGTAAGAGAGTTGGACGATAATTTGTAAAAAATACTCATTATTTTTTAAATTAAATTCCGAATAAATTACATACTCTGATTGCTTTATCAAATAAAAATATTTTAATATAATAATCCGTACGTTCAAAACAATAATAATCATGCCTTAATGCATGTAATGTGACCTAATATTATAGATCATGATAATATCATAATATATTAACTGTTACACCAGTAGTAGTTATCCCATCTTTAGTAGATGTTTCTTCCCGCTACCATCGGCACCAGCTTTCATCCATTCATTCTGTTACCGAATGATAATAAACGGATGCAAGGCCCGGTGTGTGCCTGTGAGTTCTACTCCAAGTCACCTTACCATTGCGAATGCGGACACCTCGAATCCTCGAAATATATTTGAAATTAACTTGGAATCGAATAATTAATCCGAATATTTGGATCATTTGAATCCGATTATTGAAACCATCCGAATATCCACATGACTAGTTTCACCACCGCAGCACTACCAAGTCTAAAAAACTTGCACAGGGCTACGCACTCCCGACACTCGTTAGTCGATTTGTGTACGTGGGCCCCAAAAATTACCGATAGACTCTCACACGTCCGTACTGTACGAAGTTCAAGCTTGAAGTCGTCAGTTGAGTACTTCACGGCGTGTGAATGTAGCCTCAACAATGAAGACCAAATTAGACTTCATATTTTGCCGCTCTTCAAAGATGTGGCGGAACCGTAGGCGAGCGGATTTTATGGCAACAAATTATGTAATGGAGTGTAGTGATACGGATGAAATGGAGCTTCTCTTCGTTGAAAATTCTTCAAATCGGTGGGTAACTTAGGCACATACCCGCACTTAAACGACTAATACTTACAACCAGATTTACGTACAATCTAATTAAAACCTCCTCTTCCTGATTAACCAATATAGGCTTTGGGGTGCGATTTTCACTTTGAAGACGGAAAGATCCTTTTTCACATAAGCTATTGTTCAAATTTGTAAATTACTCATAATTGGGCCGTCTGCGAAGAGGATATAACTGAAAATACCCACAGCGGTTTGACCATTGAAATTTGTCTGAGCAATAACATATGCCTCATCTCACAATTGGAAAAGTTATTATGCCGTGGTTTTTCTTATGTCTTCAGAGTGAATCTTGAGAAACTAAATAATTCCCTACTAAGGCATTGTTTTAGTTAACACATCAAACTAGTATAAATTTGGGATTAAAACATCATCATCATAGTCACAATGTGTTGTCAGACATGTTGTGAACTCATAAAATGTACTAGAGTATTGTGGGTACAAATATTGTCAATTGCTTTGAGAATCATCTTTCTCCATCTTTCGCAATCTTTGTTTCCGTTCGGTTGCTATTGTGGCACTAATATCTATCAATTGCTTTGTCGCAACTACCCAACGTGTACGAGAGCACCCACTACGCCTTTTATTCGAAGCATGGCCCTGGAGAACAAGTTTTCCCATGTCATCATCCCTATGAATATGGTCGAAGACAGCCAGGATGCGTGTCGAAACAATTGAGGATAGTCACTTTTGATTTCCAAGTTCGCTTAATATATAGTCGTTAATTCGGTAGGATGTATAGGGAACTCTTAGCATTCTTCTCCGAGTCCACATTTCAAAAGTGTCTATGCGGTGGCGATCTACCTTTCTAGCTGTCCAAGTTTCACAGCCATACAAAAATATTGAAAAGACAAGAAACTGAACCAGCGACATTTTGGTGGCTTAGGTGATATTGTAGCCGCGCCATATTTTAGTCAGTTTTATCGTGGCTGACCATACTTGTTGAATGCGCAAACGAATTCCAGCCTCGCAACTGCCTGCGTTGTGGATCAGTGAACCGAGGTATCCAAAACTCTGGACTACCTGACAACTATCTACTGACGTAATTTCAGGATGATTGTTATGTTCCCTATCGATGATCATGACTTTCGTATTGCTTTAGTTGATACTGAGATCAAGCGCTGCGTTGTGATGTTCTAAGATATTGTGTAAATTTAACAATTCATTCTAAGAAGCAGTAATAAGGGTAGTATCAGATAAAATACTATCAATAAATTACGGAAAAATATTTTGCAAAATTTTTTAACGCAACTCGAAAAATGGTCCCTGAACACAGGTTTTGAATTCTCCTCATCAAAAACAACCGCCATGTTCTTTAAAAAAAAAGTCCAGACGCTTATTCTACATTACAATTATATGGTGGAAATTTATCGTTCAGATCATCGGTAAAATTTCTGGGAATGTGGTTCGATGAAAAGCTTACATAGCACGAACATATTAAACTAACGGCCCGTTCTTGTGACAAATGACTAAATCTAATGAAGGCATTGGCTAATAAATGTTGGGAATCTGATTACAATACACTACGTACAATTGATAAAACATCAATAAGGTAAAAAATGGACTACGGTTCCATAGCATACGCCTCGGCTTCCAAAACAACTTCTGTTACTGGACACTGTGCACAACAATAGCCTCCAAATTGCACTAGGAGCTTTCAAAACAACTCCCGTTGAAGCTATATATTGCGAAACTGGTGATACACCTCTACATTACAGAAGAATATCCTTAACTCCCTCACACGCAACATCTATAGCCTCGAATAGAAACAAACCTCTCTACACCAATGCCTTCACCAAAAAATATACTAACTATTTCAACAACAAACCGCATACACCTAAACCTCATTCTAAGAGAATACGTCCTAACTCAAGTATTTAGACATACAATTTCCAGAATTATTCCCAATAAATCTAGACCTCCCCCCTCTCTGGACCATCAACGTCCCCACCATTAACACTAATTTGAGCAGATTTAATAGACATGAAGTATATCCAGCCGTCTTTGAAACTAATCTTAAATTAATATTGGAAGAATATCAGTACTTCATCAAAATATACACAGACGCATCTAAATGTAAAATGGGAGTCTGAGCAGCAATTGTAACAACCAATCTTGGTCTGCAATTTGAAATTTCTTCAACCCTGAGTATTTTCTCAGCCAAACTTTTTGCGCTCTATCAGGCACTCCAACACATAAATTCTTGCAACATACCAAAAACGTAAATTCTTACTAACTCTCTCAGTTCTTTGATAAACTTAAAATAGACCTATCCCCAAAACCCTATTGAGAAATTGATGAAATCAGAACTGCTACAAGCTCAACAGAACTCCAGATGCGTCAACTTCATATGGATCTCATCCCACATCGGCATCGAAGGCAAAGAAAAAGCAGATATTTGTGCCCCTAGTGCTATTTATAATGACGAGCCAGTATCGGAGTGTTGCTAGTGACCTCAAGGTATTCATTAAAATGATGTTTTGTGTAAATGAAATCGGGACTGGGAAAGTTCTCAGTCGAAATTAAGGCACATCAATAGTGACGTTTCTCCATGTCTGTTTAAAAGTAGTGATCGACGTACGCAAGTGACTCTTCCACGCCTACGCTTGGGCCATACCAGGTATACTCACTCCAATCTTTTGCCAAACGATGATCCACCAAAATGCACTGTGTGCAATATAATAGACAGTGTAAAACATTTCCTTGTCGAATGTCCCAGATTTCATAATCATCGAAGCACGCACAACATTCTTACCGATTTGAAGGAACTCATTGGAAATTACTGCGATCACCGGCTCGTAATAGACTACCTAAAATCATTTAATATAATTTTCAAAATATAAATTTTTCCATTTTACCGACGCTAATAAACTTTGGATGGATGCGACTCTTCTAGATAAATAAAAAATACTAAAAAACCTTCTTTTTGCCATTCTCCAGCTATGCCAACTCACTACCCCAATATGAAACATTGAATATCGGGAACAATATATAATTATGTTTTCACTGATTTAATATTTTAAAAAAAACTTTATTTTCCACAAAAAATATACAATGATTATTCTTTACAACTTATGATTTTTTATAACTAAACTATAAATGAATCTAAATGTGGTACAGCAAAGAATGGATAATTTTATTAGACGAAAAATGTTTTTATAGTACTGATTAGCTTTATCTCCAGGTTCAACGTGGAGTCGGTCGATAATGATCCTACGGAAAGCGTTGGTTTTATCTCATCTTCGGGGTCCAGTGATATTATGGTTACATTTCCATATTAATTCGTTCAGCAGGAAAAATCAAATATTTAGGAGTAGTGATAGATAGACACCTGATATGGAACTATCATGTTGACCAAGTACCTAGAACATTGAGGAGCATTCTTTATAGGTTCAGGTATTTAAGAAATATATTAATATCAGATACCTTGCGAATAAAAACAATCTATTGTGTAATTGTGAAGTCTCGTCTTGCATATCGCATAGTGGGCTGGAGTGGGTAGCAATATTGCAATTGAAAAAATTAGATGTATTACAGAAAAAATTTGGGAAACCATCAACGTACTCATCGGAAACACTTTGCGAAGAGTCAAAATCTTACTGTTTTTATCAGATTGTATGTTTTTCAGCCTTTCATATAATTCTCTGATCTTATTTGCCATGCCGCATTTTGTCAGTGTCTCTTTGTCTTTTAATGTCTGTTTTTGTGGTAATCGTTATTATATCGTCTGTATAATTGTGGGCGATTCTTGCTAGCATGTTTGCTTCCTTAATACCTACGTTTTTTCGTGGCAGTTTTTTCATTGTTGTATGTTATTTCATTCACTAAAAATATTTCTAGATTTTTTTTGGTTTGCATTATTATATTATCTCTGTTATTTCCGGTTTGTAACTGTTTAATTACATGTTTTGAGTCTATATTTGATGTGATTCGTGTGTTTTTGTGTATCAGTATGTCATTCATAATTAGGTCGGAGCACAGTTTAATTGCCAATGCCTCTAGTTTGTTTATGTCCGCTGATGTAATTACTCTATATTTTCTTCTTATTGTTGTATCATTTGTCGTAATGTAAACCCCAATTGTTTTGTTGGCTTCTTTTCCACTGGCGTCTGCATATATTCATATATCTTATCTTATGTCTATTTCTGTTGTTTTTATTGGTCGATATATCGTGTTTGGTCAGTATCTTACTGTCCTTCAGGTATTGTGTATTATTTCCTTCTCAACTCAAGCTTCAGCCCGCACTATAACATAATCTAACAGAGTTGAAAAAGTTGCTGCTACCCTTGTAGGTACATCTATTAGCTATTTTAAATTTAAAGAATCTAATAAAGAATAAAAATTTTCAACAGTATTACTGTATAATTTGAATAAATCTAAATTAACGTCTCCCATACAAACAATTTTATCAACAAGTACAGCTATTGATCCTTAACTACCTTCAAATTCCTCCAAAAAATACTAGTATTTTGTTAATGAGGTTTGTATATGAGGTCTACAGCAATAGTTTTTTTATTTATTGTAACTTTGATAAATACAACATTGTTACCATATCAAATTATAAACATCAATTATTTCCCATTTAATATTATTCCGAATATACTTGCATAAGCCTTCACCGTCCATATCACGATCCATCCCATAAATATCAAAACCATCTATATGTATCTTATCACTGGTAATTGAATTTCTCAATCAGCTTTCACAAATTAAAAGTATACCGATGTCATTATCTGTGATAACTCTTTTAACTTTATGTAATGAGGGAACTAACGACCTCGCATTCAAACATGCAATATTTAAGGAATCCATAATACCTAACCCATCCAAACACCCGTTATTCAAAACCAAATAAAAATTATAATAATAAAACCAATAAGTAATTAATGGTTGTTAACAAAAAAGTTTAACGCCAGGTACATCCAATTGCACGTGTTGCTACTGATAATAAAATTTAAAAAATTATAAACGCAAAATTTATTGAAAAAATGAATAGAGTTAATTTCCCTTAAAATACCACAAAAAAAATGATAATTGAATGTATATTGCAGAATATAATTGAAGAAAGAAGAAGAACCTAAAAATTATACTATAATAGTGACAAAAATAAGATTGGAATTGGAGGAATGATACTTTTATTTAATCAGCGTTGGTTACCAGCTGGGATTCAAGCTGCTCAATATTTTTAACGATCATTGTTTCATTTCTATCGGCCATTTTGAAATAAATATTGTCCATATTGTTCGATTATTGTCGACTTTTTGGCGTACTGATTTTAGAAGCTTCATTGGTTGCGATGTTAGATCTTCTCTTATTATAGTATTTGAGGTTTTAAGTAGCTTCTTATTATTATAGAACACACACGTAACAATAACTTAAATTGGTCTAATTTTGTGTCTTCGAAACTTTTCAATTCTATAACAATAATCTATGCACTTTTCGTCTATTTCTAGGTTCATTTTAGTATTACAGATATCCAGCACTGTTTCCATACACTTTTCCCCAACATTCTCATCTACCCCATGAAACCTTATATCTTTACGTTTAACCGAACGTTCTTGTATGTTCTGCCCCTTCACAAGTTAATCTACAGTAACTCTCTGACTTCTTAGTTCATTCTCCAATTCTCTAGTTTTTACTTTCAGGTCTTCAATTTTTTTGTCCATCTGCTTCATAATACTATCTGCTATAGTTTTTGAGAGTTGATTTATCAAAGCATAAGAAGTACAAAGCTTTGTCTCTAAAGTTTTCACAGTTGAGTGCAGTTCATCGTCACCTTTGTTTTCTGTTTTGTTTCCTCGGTTTC
Organism: Galeruca laticollis; assembly: GCA_963921935.1. Taxonomy (NCBI): domain Eukaryota; kingdom Metazoa; phylum Arthropoda; class Insecta; order Coleoptera; family Chrysomelidae; genus Galeruca; species Galeruca laticollis. The sequence goes on along the minus strand of OY998175.1, from coordinate 271,865,225 downwards.
GAAACATAGAGAAAAAATAATTTCACTTTACATGATACTGATTAACAATTTTGCGTGAAATGGAGTAAAAGTACTTAGTGCGTACTTACGTCTTACAGTAATGACAGTTTCCAAGAATATAAAGTACTTTTACACGATTTAAATCGATTTATTAGTAGCACCACGTGAAAAACTTATACAGGGTGGTCCTTGAGTAATTGTACATAGAAATATGGTAGATTCCTGACTTCAAAATATTACGATTTAAACCAACTTGCTTTAATAAAATCTTGCTAATAAGAAATATACAGGATGTTTAAGGTAAAATTTTAAAATTTCTTTTTTGCAATAACTTCAACGTTTTTGGATATGTATACATAAAAATTTGGAAATAGAGGTTTTTGGGCACGAAAAATTATAATCTGGTACCTACTTCGATGTAATTTGCAGAGGGCGCCACATAGACTACATTTGTGGCATCAATGTGCCCTGAATTTTTTTGCTGTTTAAGTTAGCGGTATTTTTGTAGAAGAATATTGAAGCCACGTTATTTTAATAGGAAAAAGGTACAATTGTGATTAACCTTAAAACTCAACGGTTTATGATATAATCGCATTTTAGGGATCAGCTGCATGATTATTATTGAAAACATTTAGAAAATAAATTTAAGAAAAACTAAGCTAAATAACAGTATAACTTCAATTGTGTCACATTAAATATTCGATATGTCCTCCATTCTCGTCGATGCATTTATCTACACGTTCCATAAAAGATCGTCTCATATTAAACAAGATCATTGGATAAAAAATTACCGCTGCTCTATTTATTTCTTCCCAAAGTTGGTCGCTTGTATTTATGGGATCCTTATAAACAAGTTGTTTCATCGCACCCCATACACCGAAATCGAGAGGATTCAAGTCTGGACTACGTGCTGGCCAAGTAAAATGGCTACCACGACCAATCCAGCGTTCAGGAAATTTGTTATTCAAATATGTTTTGACTGCTCTCGTATAATGCGGCGGTGCACCATCTTGCATGAACCACATATTTTTTCTTATATTCAGTGGCAATTCTTCCAATAGATTAATGAAATCATTTTGCAAAAAATGTAAGTAGTTCTCACCATTCAAATTACGAGGTAACTCGTATGGTCCTAAGAAATTGTTACCAATGATACCACACCATACGTTTATTTTTAATTCATATTGGAAATGGCTTACTCGTTTATCATGGGGATTTTCAATAGCCCAAAGATGATTGTTCCTTAAATTAAAAATACCACGGCGGTTGAATGTAGCTTCGTCGGTAAATAATATTCTGTCGACGAAGGTGTGATTAAGATTTTGCCTGTTTTGGATAGCACTTGCAAATTGGTATCTTAACGGTAGATCTGCTGGCAATAAATTTTGTACCGGAGTAAAATGGTATGGGTGATACTTCTCGAGGTGTAGTCTTTTTAAAATAGAAGTTTTACTGATTTGTAAAGCAGCAGATAAAAGCCGTGTACTAACTTGAGGATCATCTTCAATGCGAACCATTATTTCGTCATCTTTATCAGGCGTAATTATTCTTGGTCGGCCTAAGTTATCACGCTTAGGACGAAACGAACCACTATCGCCTAAATTCCTAAATAGATTCTGAAATGTTTGATGATTAGGTTGCTGCCTGTTTGGATATTTTCTCAAATATTCTCGTTTCGCAGCTCGTCCATTAAAATTTTGCTGACAGTAAATAGCAACCATATCTCTCATACCTGTATTAGAATAATTATTATGCCTCGGCATTTTCTGCTTTTTTTAAATTAACAAATAAAATGCAAACTAAATATTACAAGACTGACATAATATTGAAACAAATCGAATGTTTCGCTGTCAAAATCATTCGTGACGTCAGCCTACTATGTTAATAGTTTCCGAAATGAATAATTATTACTTTGGGAAGAAATAAATAGAGCAGCGGGTGTTTTTGATCCAATGAAGTTGTTTAATATGAGACGATCTTATATGGAACGTGTAGATAAATGCATCGACGAGAATGGAGGAAATATCGATCATTTAATGTGACACAACTGAAGTTATAATGTTATTCAGTTTAGTTTTTTTTTTAATTTGTTTTCTAAATGAGACATAGGTTGAATGGAACGTACCCAAAATACGAAATATCTCCAATTGTTACGGCACTGTTATATAACAAAAATGTTAATTGTTCAGATATCAGCATTATCGTGTATGAAGCCATATTTTTTATTCAATCTAATCATTATTCCGCAGGCAATGTTGATCAAATTCGAACACGTACACGATATCAAAGAGATATAATTTTACTCCATTTTGCAGATTATTTGGTAATTATATATCATAAAATTTCATTCAAGTTACTGAGCACGAACATAATATATAAATTGCATTCTATTATGCCAATAACTACTTCAGAACCAAAGCCGATTTTATAGGAACGTTTTTAATAACATAATACCAATGTACGGATAAAATATCCACATTGTTTAATTATCTCTTCAAAACCGAAGTTTTTTTGCATTTTCTATCATGCGTTTTCGTAAGAATTACGTTCGAATGGCTCGTTGAAAAAACTTTTTGCCAGATACACAATAGTTTGTTAAGAACTGTTCACGATTTTTTGTGGCTATCTTATCTAGACATTGTTTTTGTGACCAGTCTTATCTAAGAAATTCCAGGGAGTCGATTGTTTTGGTGTAGGGTAAAGTCGGGTGAGATGGCCACCGTTTTGCATAGTAGGAGCCTGTAAATTTTTGGTGAGGGTTAGGCTCCATACAATATTTTTTTGTCATTGTTTACCTATCATTCGAGCATACTGATGAATAAATACTTTGAAAACACTTTTATTTATTATTATTTATAAAAATCAGTTGTATATGGCCATATATCCCGGTTCGGTCTGGTCAGTTGGCCAATGCAATAAGGGATAGATGGCCACAATATAAAAACGCGAATAAAATATAAAAATATGAAAACAAAACACTACCTATTAAAACAAAATATAAAAAATATCCTTAACAACTATCTTGCTTCTTTTTAAACGCAGTTTTACCACAATTTTGGCATGTGTTTAAATAGGAAGAGCAATTTTCATGAAACCACTTCTGGCAAATTATGCACTGCAACCAATCTTCTTTTTTTTGTGATGTTATAACTTTCTCCGTATCCTACACCTTCAGTTTCATCCACCTCAGAAATTGCATCACTTTCCTCTTCATATTGAACTTCAATATTCTCCTCCTCATCAGAAGGCGAACGTTTCTTTTTTTGGCCAATTGTTAGTTTCCGAATTTTAGTTTTCGGGGTGTCCTTCTTAGTCTGTTCAGATTTTTTTGTGAACTTGTTTTTTACAGTCGCTATACAGGGTGGTCCTTAAGTAATTGTACATAGAAATATGGTAGATTCCTGACTTTAAAATATTACGATTTAAACCAACTTACTTTAATAAAATCTTGCTAATAAGGAATATACAGGATGTTAAAGGTTAAATTTTAAAATTTCTTTTTTGCAATAACTTTAACGTTTTTGGATATGTATACATGAAAATTTGGAAATAGAGGTTTTTGGGCACGAAAAATCATAATCTGGTACCTACTCCGATGTAGTTTATAGAGGGCGCTACATAGGCCACCTTTGTGGCATCAATGTGCCCTAAATTTTTTTGCTGTTTAAGTTAGCGGTATTTTTGTAAAAGAATATTAAAGCCACGTTATTTTAATAGAAAAAAGGTATACTTGTTATTAACCTTAAAACATAACGGTTTTCGATATAATCGCATTTTATGGATCAGCTGCTTGATTATTATTAAAAACATTTAGAAAACAAATTAAAAAAAAACTAAACTAAATAACATTATAACTTCAGTTGTGTCACATTAAATGATCGATATTTCCTCCATTCTCGTCGATGCATTTATCTACACGTTCCATAAAAGATCGTCTCATATTAAACAACATCATTGGATCAAAAACACCCGCTGCTCTATTTATTTCTTCCCAAAGTAATAATTATTCATTTCGGAAACTATTAACATAGTAGGCTGACGTCACGAATTATTTTGACAGCGAAGCATTCGATTTGTTTCAATATTATGTCAGTCTTGTAATATTTAGTTTGCATTTTATTAGTTAATTTAAAAAACGCAGAAAATGCCGAGGCATAATAATTATTCTAATACAGATATGAGAGATATGGTTGCTATTTACTGTCAGCAAAATTTTAATGGGCGAGCTACGAAACGAGAATATTTGAGAAGATATCCAAACAGGCAGCAACCTAATCATCAAACATTCCAGAATCTATTTAGGAATTTAGGCGATAGTGGTTCGTTTCGACATAAGCGTGATAACTTAGGCCGACCAAGAATAATTACGCCTGATAAAGATGACGAAATAATGGTTCGCATTGAAGATGATCCTCAAGTTAGTACACGGCGTTTATCTGCTGCTTTACAAATCAGTAAAACTTCTATTTTGAAAAGACTACACCTCGAGAAGTATCAACCATACCATTTTACTCCGATACAAAATTTATTGCCAGCAGATCTACCGTTAAGATACCAATTTGCAAGTGCTATCCGAAACAGGCAAAATCTTAATCACACCTTCGTCGACAGAATATTATTTACCGACGAAGCTACATTCAACCGCCGTGGTATTTTTAATTTAAGGAACAATCATCTTTGGGCTATTGAAAATCCCCATGATAAACGAGTAAGCCATTTCCAATATGAATTCAAAATAAACGTATGGTGTGGTATCATTGGTAACAATTTCTTAGCACCATACGAGTTACCTCGTAATTTGAATGGTGAGAACTACTTACATTTTTTGCAAAATGATTTCATTAATCTATTGGAAGAATTGCCACTGAATATAAGAAAAAATATGTGGTTCATGCAAGATGGTGCACCGCCGCATTATACGAGAGCAGTCAAAACATATTTGAATAACAAATTTCCTGAACGCTGGATTGGTCGTGGTAGCCATTTTCCTTGGCCAGCACGTAGTCCAGACTTGAATCCTCTCGATTTCGGTGTATGGGGTGCAATGAAACAACTTGTTTATAAGGATCCCATAAATACAAGCGACCAACTTTGGGAAGAAATAAATAGAGCAGCGGTATTTTTTGATCCAATGATCTTGTTTAATATGAGACGATCTTTTATGGAACGTGTAGATAAATGAATCGACGAGAATGGAGGACATATCGAACATTTAATGTGACACAATTGAAGTTATAATGTTATTTAGCTTAGTTTTTCTTAAATTTGTTTTCTAAATGTTTTCAATAATAATCATGCAGCTGATCCCTAAAATGCGATTATATCATAAACCCTTAAGTTTTAAGGTTAATCACAAGTATACCTTTTTTCTATTAAAATAACGTGGCTTCAATATTCTTTTACAAAAATACCGCTAACTTGAACAGCAAAAAAATTCAGGGCACATTGATGCCACAAATGTAGCCTATGTGGCGCCCTCTGCAAATTACATCGAAGTAGGTACCAGATTATAATTTTTCGTGCCCAAAAACCTCTATTTCCAAATTTTTATGTATACATATCCAAAAACGTTAAAGTTATTGCAAAAAAGAAATTTTAAAATTTCACCTTAAACATCCTGTATATTTCTTATTAGCAAGATTTTATTGAAGCAAGTTGGTTTAAATCGTAATATTTTAAAGTCAGGAATCTACCATATTTCTATGTACAATTACTTAAGGACCACCCTGTATAGTCAGGAGACGTTAATAGGGTAGCAACTGTGCTTGCTCGTTTTTTTGCAGAAACAACTAACTTAGGTGTGGGATTAATTTGATCTAAGAGCTTTCCAGGCGTCAAATCTGGAACAGATGTCCCTTCCGCTGGAGTTGAACATCGAGGTTCTGTACCAGCATGGCTACAGGATGGCATCGACTCATCCATTACGATGACTGGGTGTCTAAGTTCTTGTGTTGCTTCAGCGTTCGATTATTGAGTTCTCGTTACTTGTGTCTGTGTGAGGGTTCTACGGTATTCCCGAGATTCGCTGTTTACTATTCGATCAGCAACTGTGTAAGAATGATCGGGTATGGAATCGGGGTTCCAGGGAAATATGCCAGTAGCCCTGAAGTCGGATATAGTATTTCCAGCGTTCGCGGACTTGCTCCAGCTTCTCGTTAAAAGTTCACCAAACTGGAGTCTCCCCAGTTTCCTTCCGGGGTGACTCTGCATCCACTCTCTGCAGGATTGATAGTAGAAGGACTTGAGCGACTTGAAAATAACTCTGTCGAGCGGCTGCGAATAATGGGTAGTGTGCGGAGGTAGGCACAATAAAACGACATTGTTTGCTTCAGCGGTTTCTAAAAGTTCAACACAAGAACAGTTAGAAGCATGCCCGTCAAGAATTAATAATGCCTTCCCTTCTCCATTACGTGGCAAAATGTGGTTTTTAAACCAATTCGAAAAAATCGTTGCAGTAACGTAGGCTGATTTTTGAGACATACAATATGTGAACCAGGCGGCATTGAATCAGTACACTCAGTCTTCAAATTCTTGCCTTCAAATACACAGACCGGCGGCAGAAAAAAACCTTCAGCGTTACATTAAGCTATGCACGATATTGTCTCACCCTCTTCCCCTGATGTCACTGTGACAACATCCTTTCCTCCTTTTTGGGCTAAGACAGGGCCAGGACGATAATTTAATTGAAGGCCTGTTTCGTCGACATTATAAATGCATCCAGGTTTGTCGAAAAGCTCGTTTTGTTCCAGTAATTCTTGCAGTAAAGTGAAATAATTTCCCACATCTAAACGGTTCATGCCTTCACCTTGCCCTAGAGATACACCCTCAGCCTTGCGAATAGACAAGTCTGGATGTCTTCTCAAAAAAGACCTAAACCGATCGGAACCGGCACATCCTTTTTCTTTGTTCAACTTGTGATTGATTTTTAGACTTTCCGCAAAGTTATAGGCAAGCTTTCGAACATCTGAAACTGTCATGGGAAAACCGCATTTGTGTGCCTTCTTAATATGTTGCACCAATTTATTTTCATTTGCCTCCCCCAACATGCTATCCGGCCCCATTTTTCTTGTCGTCGACACATTTTTTTTCAATTTCCTTTCTAGAGTTTTCCTAGGAATGCCATAATTTTTTGAAGCGCCGTTCACAAAGAACCGTTTCTGACAGCGTCCATTGCTCGCCGCAGATTTTCTTCAGTATAATTTCCACGATTCGAGTTCCTTCTTTGATACTACGTTAGCATGTTTTCGCAGCAAAATGGGAATGATGCCAAACTGTAAAGAAAGAGACGTAAAAATATATGGCCTCTGTCCCTACTATTGGTTGGTCATCTCTCCCAAATGCTAGGGAGAGATGGCCAACGTGACAAACAAAACCCACCGCACATTTTTAACTGTTGTTTGAGGTTAGAATCATCAAATGAACATTGTACTCACCTTATATGTTGAAATCGGCACTAAATTTCCTCACAAACATTCACAGTAGAAGGTGACACAAAACTAATATAAAATTTTATAAGGAGGTGATAATATTTTTATTGTTTTGACGCTTCAACGTGACCTCGACTTAAACGACAACACACTGGCTGTGCTTATGGATAATCATTTATTGTCGGAGAGGACAGGCAGCACCATCTCACGACCCGTTAGTCAAGTTTTAGCTGTTGGCCATCTCACCCGACTTTACCCTAAGCCATAATCTGGAATTATCTAGTAAAAAAGGCTCTAATACATAAAAGACCGACCAGCGGGAGAAGTTCAGTTTATAAACTGATCTCGTGATATAAAAAGCGAACAAGTAAATAGTCTAAGTAGTGATGTGTTCATATAAATTAGTTTAAGTGAATATACTGTGTATATAATATAAATTAGTGGATAGTGTAGTGAATAGGTAAATTAAGTTAGTAGTCATAACGTGTGTGTATGAATTTATCCCACCCGTAATAAAAAATGTTTAAATAAATAAGAAAAACATTACATTGGTGTCAGGTGTGGGGTAATATAAATGAATATTTACGTTAAAATGACCAAGAGACTAAGTGAATGAACTAAGGGCAGAATTGGAAAATCGGGAAAAACGTCCGGTAAGAAGAGTGAGCTAGCAGAAAACCTCAAAGTAGCACTGGTAAGTGATGGCTTCGATGCAGAAATATTTTTATTCAATGACGAGGCTTCCACCTTAAACTCGTCAATTTCTGCCATGGAAGAGAAAATTTCAAATATGAAAAACGATATTTCTGCTAATGTGAACGATGACATTTCTGCCTTGAGGAAGGATATATCTGCCGATATCTTATCAATAAAAAACGACATTGAGAATGACATCGAAAATGAAATTTCGTCGCTAAAATCGGATATTGAGAATAAGATGTCAATGATGGAAAACCAGATGGACGAAAAAATCAAGGAGTTAGATAGAAAGATCTTATTGCCATACAGTCGAATTAAATTTTTAGTGGCAGAACATAGTTGTCGCCATTTGATTAGTGCAATAAAAAAGGTTTCCGGCAAAGTGTGGCTTACCATTGTATTGCTCTAAGGTCTTCATTTCAATTGATTTATTGTTGAATCACTATGTGCAGAATTATATATTTTTTGCACCGAAAACTTAAAATTACAATACTTGCTAATGAACCGACTAATTATTATTAAACAACGACTTTTAACAACTAACTAACTATAACTTAAACCGAACAACTTATATTTAACAACAACAGCTTGAATAATAATGAATATGAATATATATACTAAAACAAAGCTAACTGTGAATTTCTTATCTTATTAACAGTAATATATTATTATTATTTATTTATAGAAATTTCTAGTTCTATAACTCCTCCATCCCTAAGATCGAAAAATAATGGAGTTGTTTTTCGATTTTGAATTTGTTTCTTCCAATTCAATATCTTCTGTCTTGGTATCTTCTTTCTTGATTTTTTCTTTCTTGATATTTTCTTTCTTGTTTCTTCTTTTACTTCTTCGGAATTTTCGTATGAACCAAAATATTATTATACTTATGCAAATAATTAAAATTATTGAAAATAAACTAATTGTTGTATGTTGCTTCGTAATTATTACTTCTTAAATAGGTTTTATATTTTTAGCAATTTTATTAATTTCATATAATCCTTAGAAATCTATCTTAGTTAAGTTTGGTGAATTATATGGTTGAATTTCTAAAAACTTTGAATCTAATTTTGTAGGTAATTATTTAATATAATGATCGATTAATTTCTTATTTAAAGATATTTGCATATTAACTTCGTGAATTATTTGTTTTTGGTTTTGCTGTAATATATTTATAGCATTATCGTATCTCTCTTCATCATCTGAATCAAGAGTACCAAAAAGCCATTTATCAATTTTTCCAATAGCATTTACTAATCCTCTTTTTGCTCTAATATGAGGGTAAATATTTTTTGATTTTCTATCCAATGTATTGATTAAACCTTTTGTTCTTTCCATCATTTGCTCAGCCAAATTATGGTATGAAATAGGGTTTGTTGCATTAGCTTCTACTAGACTACTTCTTAATTCGTAGAAATATTGTTTAACTGTTTCTATTTGCTCACTTATTCCTTTTAAATTTATATAATATATAAAAGTATGTTTAGTATAAATAAGCTTACATAATCCTATATTAATTGGTAATATTAAGTTATTCAATTTGGTAACTTGTATGTCTTCGGTTTTGCATTTGGTATGAAAAACCAGGAACAGGGTTACCATTATCATCAATTTCATTTTGCTGTAACAATTGGTTTGAATTAGTTTTCAATTTTTCAATTACATTTTTTTATAATAAATTCTTTTGGTAGTTCTAAAATTATTTTTGAATCTTTAATGATTTCTGCTTTCTTATATTTTGGTGAAATTATTTTTTCTATCTCCAAATTTTATATCTAAATTTTGTTTGTATAATAACTTGGAGAAATCTTTATGATTTTATATATAATGATATAGTATCAAGTTATCGCTCAGATCAAATAGAATTATTTAAAATTAAGAAATATTATTTTAATCAAAGGAAGATTAACTTAATATGACAAATCTGGTAAATAATCAATTTCTTTTAGAAGTATCGAATTAAGATCATCAATTTATATTTTGACAAAATATATAAAATTCAAAATGAAAAATTGAATGTTTCATATTATTATTTTCAAAATTATTATGATACGTATATTCCTATATCTAATTATATTATTGTTTTTAATAACTAGATGCTATGAACTTAAATAATAATGAATAAAATCATTAAACTAACGAATTGAATATTTCGTATTATTTCTTTGAAAATTATAATCTTTATCTATATATTTCTATATCTAATTATTGTATTTTTATTCATTTATAGTTCTACTGTAACTAAATAATAAGTATTTAGATTTTTATTATTGTTATTATGATATTAATTCTTATATCTATCCTTATTGTTATTTATTTCTCCCTTGGAAAATTATTATCATGATATTAATCACTATTATCTAATCTAATTACATATGTACATAGAATTTCCATAAGTATTATGCCATTTGATAACTTCTTGTATTGAGTACCACCTTAAAGCAAAGTTTTCCCAATACTTTCCTATAAATTCTTGCAATTCTTGAATATCCTCTCGTCTTCTTATTTTATTTTCATGATTTAGAATTTTCTTGTTTACTCGTACATTTCTCTTGTTTACGTTCTTGTTACTTTCATCTATCTTCGTATTTCTCTTAACAATTTCCTTACTTCTACTCCTTTTCCAGTTTTCAATAATTTTCTTGGAACTCTCTCCTATTTTCTTATTTCTATCAACTATTTTCGTATTCCTATTCTTCTCTATATTTTCATTCATTTTTTCGTTACCTTCTTCTGTTTTCTTATTTCCATTAACAATTTTCTTTCTTCTATTGTTCTTTATATTTTCAAGAGATTCCTCGTTAAATTCTTCTATTTTCTTATTTCTATTCTTCTATATATTTTCATTTATATTCTTATTTTTTCATCCATTTCATTATTTATGATTTGATTCTTTTCTTCTGTCTTCTTGTTGAAGTTTTCATTTTTCGTATAATTTCCATTCACCTGAATTACTTCTTTTTCCATAAAAACCTGTATATTTTCATTTGCATTCATTATCTTTTTATCCATTTTTTCTTCTATTTCTTTCTATTTTAAAATCACTGTCATTCAATACAATACTTTTATTTGTTGATTGAATATCAGAAATATAAATTTTATTAATATCATTTTCATTGTTTTCAATTAAATTATTTTTTACACTATTCTCAATATTGAATAAATTTGATAAATCAGGTACTAAATCTACTTCATTATTTTCAATTTCATTATTTTTCATAACATTATCAATTTTAAATAAATTTGAGAAATCAGGTGAAAAATCTATTTCATTATCTGGAAGATATTTAAATTTTGGGTTTTTTAGTTTAATGTATTCAAACGGTTCTTGATTGTCTGTTTCTCCTGTATGAACGAACGTTTCAAAATTCTCTAACGGATCAACTGTTATTTTGTCTATTTCTTCCGTTTTATCATAATTTTTGTTATATAATTCTTCTGATATGAAATTTGATCTTTGATTATTATTTTGGAAGTAATTATTATTATTATTTCTAAATCTATTATTATCATTATTATTATTACCAGTATTATTATTATTATTATTATTTCGATTTATAAAATTATTATTTCTCCTTGGAGAATCCGTAAAATTTCTCGACGTTGTCGACATAGGCTCCGGTCTAGGTAAACTATGTACAGGTATTTGGTGTGGCCTGAAAACATTTCTTTTTGGACCAAATACTTGCGCATTAGTCGGATAATGTCGAGGTTGTTGTGGTTGTGGCTTTATATCAATTGGTTGGCTTGGAAAGTTCTGTCGTTGTTGGAAACATTGATATTGGTTATAGTTATTTCTAGCATAATTTGAATACTTATCATTGTGACTTCGATTATTATTATAATTACTATTATTATATGAATTATTATTAGGTGATTTATAACTACTAGAATTTTTGAAGAATCTCGGCTCATTTAAATGACCGTATAATCTTTCAAAATTCTCGAATTCTTCGACATCTAAAGAATTAGGCTTTTTCAAATGTATATTGTTTTTAAGGACACCGGTACATCCTGAAACAAAGGTGTTCAGTGCCGTCTTATAAAAATGATTTATGTTGCATCTCTCATAATTTTCAGTAAGAATAAAGTCATTACTGATTCTTTGAATAATTTTACTTTTTAGCAATTGGAGTCTAGCCCCGAAATCGATTAAATTTTCGTTTTTGAATGGCCTTGTTCGTGTTAATTCCTGCACGATGCAGTCCAGATCTCTTCGATCTGAGAAACACTGTTTCAAGGCTTCATTAATCTAGTGCCATGTGTTTATTTCCATTCGATTGCCCACCATGGATTCAGCTTTTCCTATAAGTTTTTCCTGTATACAATCCAATATATGGTTGTTTATTTCGACGTCATTATATATAGCGTATGTTTCAATCAATTTCTCACACTTGACTATAAACTTATTTAATGTATTACTATTACCATCATAGGGTTTAATATTTTCTAATTTTAATTTAAATAAATCCCAATTGAGGGTTTTTACAGTAGCAGTAGCCATTTCGTTTATATTCACAGATGAAATTGAATTCTCAAAATTATTATTAGTTATATTATTTTCTTTAATATTCAATTTATTGAATGTTTCCAATAAATTTTCCAATTCGTTCATAAAATAAAATCAACAGCAAGTATATATATATATATATATATATATATATATATATATATATATATATATATATAATATAATATAATATCTCTCCTACAGTTTTAAAAAGGTATGGAAAAGTAAAAAACGAAACTTGGCACTTACAATTGATTTGAAGAGCTCCGGTTTCTTCTTTCTTCGTAGATAGTCGATTCTGGAATCTGCACTCGATGTTGAAACACCAAATCGTGAGTTCTTTATACGTACGGTTCGACAAAGTTTTTACACGACCGCACAGATCCTACTGACTGCGCCAATTATATATTTTTTGCACCGAAAACTATTTTTAAAAAACTTCATTTTCACAATATAATTAAAATTACAATACTTACTAATGAACCGACTAATTATTATTAAACAACGACTTTTAACAACTAACTAACTATAACTTAAACCAAACAACTTATATTCAACAACCCATTTCAATAACAACAACTTGAATAATAATGAATATGAATATATATACTAAAACAAAGCTAACTCTGCATTTCTTATCTTATTTATAGTAATAGAATATTATTATTTATTTATAGAAATTTCTAGTTCTAAAACTGCAGTCCAATAGTAAGTATTCAATATACAGTCAATACCCGAAATCCGTTATTATTCATAATAACTAGTATGAACTCGAAATAACTAGAATAATCGATGACTGCTACGATGTTTAAGAAAATACCGAATAAAAACTTTTTTTCAGCCAGTAACTGAATAAATTTGAGCTGTAGATCCTTTTGACAAAGACTAAATATTTATGATAACGGAGAAGATGGAAAGCTTAACTTCGACCAATGTAAAATCCTTCTATTTTTTATTAAGAATCAGAAATCAATTGAATAATTGTAAATAAATTTGATATTCGTCCTTACATTGAACAATTATAATGAATTCAAAACAAATAAGATCAATACAATTTCAATATATAGTAGATTGATCAGATCTCTCTACACATATCTATAATTGAAATTATATAAATCGTTGTAACCAGTAAATTCCGATTAATTTAGATAGTTGCTGCCAAACTGTCTTGAAATAATTTATTACAATTTCAACTTTATAGATTTCAATCAAAATTATTTAAGTGAAAACTTCTTTAGCCGCGTAGATCAATTTTTGGTAGGGGAACAGCTTATAGGTTTGCGATACTGATTTTCTAGACATGTTCGTGATATATTGCATTTAGTGTTGGGCGATATATCGGTAACCGTGACATATCATCGGAGAATAGAACATCACTGGCGCGGTAGTTGATTCACTTCTTGTAGATACGGTGATCGGTGTTTTCGACAATCATTATTTGTGTCCCGTTCCGGACCATCGTTCGAATCCCACCTCCAGTTATAGAAGCATGCCCGTTTCAAATTAACGTTTTCGTCCCACCTCCAGTGACGAACTAAGGTTCGAGAATATAGACGTTCGCCGAGAGATATTTCGTTCGGTTGACGTTTTCATTCAAGTTGTAAGAGTGTTGCTTTTTATCGATGATTAAAACCTTTCAAATGATACTGCATTACTTCTACATCAGTTTATCGTATCCCATGCTGAATTAAATGTGTATAAAGCTATAATTAAAAAACATTGTGGTTCTGCGTTAGCCCAATAATACAGTGATTTGTGGAAACTGCCACGCTAAAAACTTGTAGTATTTGTCGTAATGTAAGTGTGCATCCTTTATCCTCAATTATACCATCCTAATCCTATTTCATGTGAAAGCTCTCCTAATCTTATTTAACATGTCTGATCTAGCTGAAGATATCAATACCTTGAAAAAGATTGGTGTCTCTCAAAGCCAACTTAACTCGTTGCAAAATATTTGTTGATACTAATATACATAATAATGAGAAACCTGATTCGATAAATCTAGAATCTCGTCTAAAATCAACATTAACTATATTTGATAAATTCAATGATACCCAAATGAAAATTGAGTTTGAATCTCAGACGGGTGATGATATAATTCCAGACGAGAAAGAACGTACAAGTTTTGAGGATACTTTTTATGCTATTACCAGTGAAGCTCAACAAATTCTATTGAAACATGAATCTGCAGCTAATACTAATGCAAACTCTTCATCACCACAAAACTACAATACTAAACTTCCTGACATAAACATTCCTTCCTTTAATGGACAATATAAAAACTGGTTGATCTTTGAAGAAACCTCCATATCTGTTATAGATAAACATCCTTGCATGCCTAAAGCACAAAAACTAAACTATTCACGTCTTTCACTAAAGGGAGAGTCATTTAAGCTTATTGAATCTCTTGACATTTCTTATACCAATTATCAAATTACTTGGGATTGTTTACTTGAGAAGTACGAGTACATTGAGAAACTTATCAATAATCAAATGAAATCTTTTTTCAATTTGCCAGCTATTATCAGGGAATCATATACCACATTTTCTCAATTACATGACGAGAGCACTGGAATACTTAAATTATTGAAAGCGCTAGGTGAACCTGTCCAACATTGGGACACCCTTGTGGTAGTTCCTTAGTAAGTGCCCCTCGTATGAACCATCGAACCATTCATCTTAGGGAAACACTCACCACTTGAACCATTCTTTAGGGTTAAATGGATAACATCGTTTATCAAAACTCACTGGGACAACATATCTTTAAAACTACGTATACAAAATTACTGACCACGTGTAATACAGAATATAACATTTGTACTAATAATAATTATCAAGAGAAATGAACTTTCTATATATAGAAGGAAATTCTATTGGTATACTAACACAGTCAACGATCTGTTTTCTATTCTTATTTATTTCTCCATATTCCAGAATGACCAAATCCCCCGCCCTAAAGTTTACGGGTGTAGATTCCTTTTCACTTTTATTCACTCTAATTAACTCACTTTTTTATCAAAAACTGCTTGGCTCTTTCATTCGCGTACTGTAACTTATATTTCAATTCCTTATCATACCTTTCAAGATAGTAACATGGTTATATTTCTACATTTAAGAATTCTGGTATGTTGGGTTTTCTACCGTATAACAAATCAAAAGGAGTGTATCCGTGATACGTGTTTGGCGTGGTATTATACAATATGCAAACATTTTTACAAATTCACACCAGTTATCTCTAGAATCTTTAATAAAGTTTCTAATGTACTCATTAAACGTTCTGTGTAATTTTTCACAACTGCCTATCGCTTCGTAGTGATATGCTGTTGAAAAATTGTGTTGTATTTTTAGAAGTTCCGCTAAGTTCTTCATTATTTCGTTCTTATATTCCGTTCCTTGATCTGTCCTTATTTTTTTCATCAATCCATAGTTTGGTATAAAGTTGTCAAATATAGCTTTTGCTATGTGGCTGCCTCTTTGTTAACCACCGGTATCATGACCGCGTATTTCGTTAATTCGCATAATATTGTGATATAATAACGGTTCCCATTGTTACTTTCTACAAAAGGACCTACTGTGTCTATATAAATGATATCAAACGGTTTTATAGATGTGTCCGTGATGACAAATTTCTCTTTATGATTAGGTTTAACTTTATTCACTTGACATTCGTGGCAATTCTTTACATACTTCCGTACATATTTCTCCATGTTTTGCCATCTAAAATTTGGTGTCAATTTCTTCAATAGTCTATTATTTCCTACGTGTTCTCCAAACATTGGATCATTGTCATAACTTTCTAGAATCTTTTGAATCTCTTCTTTCTGCTGTGCCGTTTTTGGTACTTCGTATATACATATTTAACCTTTTATTCCCTTCTTCTATAAATTCTTCTATGGTGCACTTTTTGAATATATAATCATTTGCATATATCTTCATTCTTTTGACTTCACATTTTACCGAAAGCTCCTCAAACTTTTCCAACGTTCGTCCTAAGTCGAAGTTGTGTGTTCCGGTAAATAAGGCTTCACTAAATTTCAACATATTTTTCATCCGAATGCTCATCCTGACAGTTTATTCACCTCTTACTTGTTTAAAACGTTTATCATTGAAGGTTGAATTAAAAATTTTCCTTACATGATGAATTATTTTCCGTCATGATCAGGCTTCTAGATTTTCCAGTCAGTCTTGATTTAATTAGCAGAATCGCATTCTCTTCGATACTCGTCGCGTTTCTTTGTAACAAATCTAATTAGTCTAAAAACGATTGTAACTTGCTTGCTTCTCCGTTGAATTCTGTAGGTGAGACCTTAGTCGTGAAGTCAAAAAAATCATTCATACTTGTCGTCATTTTCAACTTTTTGCTTATTGCTTGTAATACACCCGTATCGATCTCCTCAAATATAGGGGTAGGTATTTTAACAATACAATTAAACGCTGGAAATGCCCTAACAGTTTTATCCCTAACCTTATCTGAGTAATTTCTACAACTTTCTTGTTGTACTAAACTTAAGTTTTTCCAATTTTTACCTATCAACTTTTCAAAATTATTATAAAGAATTATTATACTATTAATTACTTCAAAGTGTATATCTGGATTTTTAGGAGTTTCCTCTTTCAAAACCGTTTTTCCCCGTTTATTTATTTCTTCTACGATTGCCTTTAGCTTATCTTGGAAATCTTCCCACGTTACTGACATTCAAAAGATGTACCATTCCTTCATAAAAATATAGTGCATAAGTACTTACAATTTTATACGGTCAAAGTTTCTGACGGCTGCTTCGCTGCAATACCTCGGTTTATGTCTCTTTTCAATGCTCTTCGATGGGTTCTCCATAGGGACCACACGATATTCAGAATGAAGACTACCGTTACTATGTACAATAAACCATTATCTGTGTTGTAAAATTATCTTGCTGTACCATGAAATTATTGTGTACTGTACCAGTTTCCTGTACCTCTTGCTTAGTAGGTGCACCACCCATAGTTTTGCTCCTCCAAGGTCCAAAATTCAAATAAAAGACCATATACCTTCACTCGTTTGGATTACCCTCAGTTCGCAGGATTATTTACCACTTACCATTTAGTTCGTAGTACTAATTACCATTTACCATTTCATTTGCAGGATCACCATGTGGTGGCGATGTACAGGGTAGAATCCATTTCACCATCCATTCCACCATTACCATTTTACCATTACCATTTGTTCGCAGAATCGCCATGTGGTGGTTACTTAGCAAGTGCCCCTCGTATGTACTTCTTGAACCATCTAACCATTCATCTTCGGGAAACACTTACCACTTGAACCATTCTTTAGGGTTGAATAAATACCATCGTTTATCAAAACTCACTGGGACAACAAATATTTAAAACTACGTATACAAAATTACTGACCATGTGTAACACAGAATATAACGTTTGTACTATTAATAATTATAATCAAGAGAAATGAACTCTCACTATATAAGGAAATTCTATTGTTAAACTAACACAGTCAAGGATCTGTTCCTCGACCTTGTCGACGCATTATTTATAAAACAGTCGTGATTCTTTGATACGCTATTGACTTTACTACACCTTGCCAGTGACCTTCAAATTCACTGGCCGCTAGCAGTATATGGAATTAATATCAAATTAAATCTAATAATGTCTTTTGGGATCATCACACCCTGTTAGTATATTTGCTCAACAATAAACTTAATTTCGCAGCTCGTAAAGATTGGGAATCTAAACGTGCAAAACGAACAAGTCCGAAATTGGACGATTTCTTAAAAAATTTACGTGAAAGATGTGATATTTTTGAATCTCTTGAGAAAGATAAACGCCATTAGCTAAAATGCAGTCGACTATTCAAACTAAACCTAAACCTATTCCTACTATAAAAACTTCAACTTCTACTTTTACCCCATAGTAAACATTTTGCGAAAAACTGTTCTTAATACTTAGAATTATATATTAAATATTTTTTTGATGAAGCCAAACATAGACAATTATTTATGTACCATAAATAAACAGAGTAGAGTTTTGTATTTAAGTGTATAAATTCTAGTGTTTTTAAAACACTAATATGAGCATATTCCACGAAGTAAGGGTCGAGACAGTCAGTTTTTTGTATAAATTCTCTTTATTGCAAACCGCTTTTGACTTTCGTCATCTTCAGTGCTTCCTGAAAGTGAATACTTAGTTGAAAGTACAGAGATATGAGTTGTAAAAGTGAGGTTATAAACTTTGGAAAAATTATTAGGTGAGTACTTACAAGTCAGGTAAACAGGAAGTTGCTGAATAAATGAAAACATTGTTACAATTAATATTGTTCTGCTCAGTAACTAAACAAAAACATGTTGAAATTCAGGCCATGTGGTATGCAGAAGCAACATCAACCAAATGCGGAATGTGTAAAGTCAAATGTCAAAGTGGAAACACCAGTACCAACCTAAAGAGCGGTCTAGTGAATATTGAAATGGAAGCGTTACTTAACGTAAATTTAATTATATTTAATCCTCTGATAGAGAGGAAGAAAATCTCTGTCCCAGTTCACTTGTGTGTTTAAACAAAGTTCATTTTCATTAAGTTCTTTGGAGATCTCAAGTGTCTCAAACAAATCCAATCTAAGATATTCTTTATTATGAATCCTGTGCAACATTTTTGAGTTTCTGTTAGGGCTAAAATTATGCTTGTGGAATTTGAGATGGTTACCAAATATGGACTTGTCAGGTCTCTTCAGATGTTCATTGATGCGAGTGATAAGTGGTCTGCGTGTTCTACCAATGTAGGAGGCCGTGCAATCAGAAAACTCAAGTCTATACACACCGCTGCTTTTCAATTGACTAATTTTTTCCTTTGAGTTAACTAAATAATTGCTCAAACTGTTGTAAGCTTTAAAGGAAACTTTTGTAACAGGTACTGTATTTTCTATGAATTTGGAAATATCCCTGCACATATTTTGATCAACAAAGGCATGGAAAATTATTTCACCAAAGGTGGGTTGATTGTAGGAGAAATAGTGAAGGCGAGTCTTCTGTCTATCCTGTATTTAATTATGTTAATCAATTCATGAATAATGTAAGGTTGGTAGCCATTATTGACAGCAATCTGTTTTAATATGTTAACCTCGCTGTTGTAATTTGAAAGAATTGTTAAAAGTCTATTAACGTAGTAGTTGAAGGAGGCCATTTTATGTTGCATATGATGATGAGTATTGAAAGGTATGACGTGATCAGTCTGGTGAGTTTTCTGGAAATGGAATAATCTAATTTGTTGTTCAATTCAGTTATGGTTAGATCCAAAAAGTTTAATCTGTTGTCTGATTCCACCTCAAGGGTAAATTTAATTTTGGGGTGTACATTATTTAAGGATTCGAGTACATCCAGAGCATCATTGAAGTTACCTACAATGAAAATCAGGTAATCATCGACGTAACGAAACCAACTAACAATTTTATCAATCTTGTTGATAATGTATGAGTTTTTCAAATTTTCCATAAAAAAGTCAGCCAAGAACGGAGAGAGAGGGTTACCCTATCCATAGCCAAGCCTTCAAGTTTGCTATAAGATTTCCCATTAAAGACAAAAATCATCTTGAAAAATGCAAAAACTCAAAAAAGTTAAGATATCAGTTTTGGTACAATCAGGAACTGAGTGTAGAGAAAGTAAGTTTGACACTACAGGTAAAGTTTCAGATTAAGGTATGGACGTAAACAGGTTGCTGACATCAAAGGATATTATCATAAGTGTATTGTTGTGGAGACGAAAATTTTTAATTTTGATAATTAATTCTGCAGTGTTACTTACCGAACTGGACGGTTTGTAGTTGGTGATGTTCATTATCACTTGCAGGATAAATATTACCAAAGTAGAGACACGAGTGTTGTGAAAGCTCAACACTGATCTGACTGGAATGTCCTCCTTGTGTATCTTCAACAGACCATATAATCTGGGCATTTGAGGATTGCTAGGAATTAAATTGTATGTTTTGTTGGATTCATGAGAAAGATCTTCACAAACTTTTATGTAATTTTTGGTTTTTGAAATCAACTTGTTAAGTGGATTTGAGTTTAATGGGATGAAGTTGTTGGAGCTCAAAAAGTAATTAACCAAATATTAAAATATAATAATATGTACCTAGCATTAATGTTGTAGGTAATGATTGGTTAGAGAATGAAGGAATATTGCTTTTAATTATTTTATTACACAGAAAATTTGAATTTTGTAGAACAACTGGAATATGGGAGAAAAAAAAATTCAAACAAAACTGAACAAAAATAACTTGACTTACTTATTAATGCAAGGAATACTAGTATGGGATTTTGAATTACACAACACATTATTTTTTTGCATTTGCATAATTAGCTGACAATTTTAAGTGCATTTCCACATAAAAAACCGTGGCTAGAACAAAAGTTAGGTGATGCTGCTTGACGTGAAGAAATTGGTTCATCTTTCCTTATTAGGTAAAACAAATTTTTGTTGGCAAATGTCCAATTCTGAGCTCTTGTACAGATTATTTATAACTCCATCTTTTGTAGCTAACTTGTACATATTGTCGTCGGCCATCAGTAACACAACAGCATCAATAATATTCCTGAAAGGACTTTTTTTCTTATCCACATCAGGAATAAGCACCGTAACATTATCGCCAATGTTTGCAGGTGGATGTGTTTTATCACTCTTACTATTATTCTTTTGTTCCTGGACAACAAGCTGGCTGTTGCTTCAGACCTTGCTGCTTTTATATTATCTTCTGTATCACAATTCAAGCACAAGTCTCAATCAATGATAGCCGGTAGAATAGCACCACATTTATTACAAAAGCGTTCTTGTTTTTGATCTGCTTCTGAAGCCTTCTGAATTTTAGTCTTTTCCGTCGTGTTAATACCTTTGATGACTATCTTGGAATGTACTTTCCTCTCTGGGTTGAATTGAGCCTAATTTTGATTTTTTTTACTTCAAATACACTTACCGACTTGAAATTCGATCCATTCAAAATAATGATTTATTTGAAAATGCTCTTACTTTCAAATGCGGAAGCTGATTTATTTGAATTTTTTGGCAACTTTTAGATAAAATACTGTAGTTTTAAGATCATTATTCGGACATCTAAAAGTAATTCAGTAGTCGCTGGATATACAGGGGGGAAAAGCAAACAATTTTTTCCTCTACTTTTGACACACGCTGTAAGTTAATTCTGCTAGTAGATCTGCACACAATTAACTTTATGAAGAAGACTGATTTGTTCCCAACATTTTACTTTTTATTTATCCCGATATCTTAATTTGTTTGTGAAATGTGACGGTTTAAAGAAAATGCAACATTCTTAAATTTTTTATTCAGTTCTAGCAGAGTAATACATAATTTTATAAACAAATCAAACAACAAATAAACTAATAATTATTACAAACTCATAACGGGCGCGAATAACTGCCGCAATGCGTCGTGGCATACCCTCTATTAGATGTCGAATCTCCATCTGGTTAATCTGATCCCATTCTTGGACCAAAGCATCTCTCAAAAAATTTGAATTACTTGGAGAAGGAACTCGGTTACGAACTCGTCTGCCCATCACGTCCCAGACGTGCTCAATTGGATTGAGGTCTGGGCTACGTGATGGCCAGTTCATCCTTTGAATTTCTGTTGCGTCCAAATATTGAGATACAATCCTCGCAATATGTGGTCGAGCGTTGTCGTGCATAAACATGAATTCGTTTCCTATCAACGGTGCAAATGGAATTACATGTGGATCTAGCATATCACGAATATGTCGGTTTGCTGTCATTGCTCCGCCGCCAACAATGACTAAATCAGTACGAGCTCCCATGATTATGCCGCCCCAAACTATTACCGACCCTCCTCCATAACTGAGTCTTGTGAGAAAATTTGCTTGGTCAAACCTTCCGCCTCTTCTTCGGTATATTCTTTCACGGCCATCTGGAGAACGTAAACAAAACCTTGACTCGTCAGAAAATAAAATCTTACTCCAGTCATCGACATTCCAATGTTTATGCTCCCTGGCAAATCGAAGACGAGCTGTTCTGTGATTCCTGAGTAATTCCGGACCAGTTGCAGGTCTTCTGGAGCGTAATCCATGTTCTCGTAATCTCCTTCGAATCGTTATTCCGTTAACAGCTACATGGCGTACTTCTTCCAAACGATTTCGAGCCATGACAGCAGTAGTATTTCTTTCTCGCAAAATGTTTAATGTTACAAAACGATTATCTCGAACATTTGTAGAACGTCGTCTGCAATATCCTTTTCGTCTCGAAAAACTACCAGTTTCATTGAAACGTTGTACAGCTCTCTGGACGCTAAACCTTGTATTATTGAGATACAATCCTCGCAATATGTGGTCGAGCGTTGTCGTGCATAAACATGAATTAGTTTCCTATAAACGGTGCAAATGGAATTACATGTGGATCTAGCATATCACGAATATATCGGTTTGCTG
Organism: Galeruca laticollis; assembly: GCA_963921935.1. Classification (NCBI taxonomy): domain Eukaryota; kingdom Metazoa; phylum Arthropoda; class Insecta; order Coleoptera; family Chrysomelidae; genus Galeruca; species Galeruca laticollis. The sequence goes on along the minus strand of OY998175.1, from coordinate 271,842,155 downwards.
TCATTGCTCCGCCGCCAACAATGACTAAATCAGTACGAGCTCCCATGCTTATGCCGCCCCAAACTATTACCGATCCTCCTCCATAACTGAGTCTTGTGAAAAAATTTGCTTGGTCAAACCTTCCGCCTCTTCTTCGGTATATTCTTTCACGGCCATCTGGAGAACGTAAACAAAACCTTGACACGTCAGAAAATGAAATCTTACTCCAGTCATCGACATTCCAATGTTGATGCTCCCTGGCAAATCGAAGACGAGCTGTTCTGTGATTCCTAAGTAACTCCGGACCAGTTGCAGGTCTTCTGGAGCGTAATCCATGTTCTCGTAATCGCCTTCGAATCGTTATTTCGTTAACAGCTACTTGGCGTACTTCTTCCAAACGATTTCGAGCCATGACAGCAGTAGTATTTCTTTCTCGCAAAACGTTTAATGTTACATCTCGAAGATTTGTAGAACGTCGTCTGCCAGATCCTTTTCGTCTCGAAAAACTACCAGTTTCATTGAAACGTTTTACAGCTCTCTGGATGCTACACCTTGTAACACCCAATATTCTAGAAGCATAATACTGAGAACTACCATCTTGTACCAGAGCAACTGCTCGTGCTGCATCAGTAGGTGTTAAAACCATGATGTTAAATTAAATACTGATAATTAAACTACAATTGTTTTCTTTTCTCCCCTGTATATCCAGCGAATACTGAATTACTTTTAGATGTCCGAATAATAATCCTAAAACTACAGTATTTTATCTAGAAGATGCTAAAAAATTCAAATAAATCAGCTTCCCCATTTGAAAGTAAGAGCATTTCAAAATATATCATTATTTTGAATGGATCGAATTTTAAGTCGGTAAGTGTATATACATTTCATCCGTAAAATGTCAAATCTGACGCAATTTTAGTTTCGTTTTCTGAATAATTTCTCGTAGGTGGCCGCGATTTTGTGTGTACAGTGAATAATTAGCTTAAAATTATATCTAAAGTATTATTTTTGTCTTAAAATTGCATTTCATTGAGTTTGCTAATGATGAAATCTAGAAACTGTAGTTTTTTATACGAAACTTCTGTTATCCTAATACATGTGCCACACATCATGGTAAATAGCTACAATAAGTTACTTCAAAACTATGCACACATTACCTTTCTTTATTCCTAAATAAAGGAGTAATATATAGTTGTTCAATTTTCATTCATTCGAATTTTCAATTTTCATGTCGTTTTAGGTGAAACCGGAAGTTGACTTTGTGAATTCCTTGTATCAAAAAATGTAATCCAATCAAATTTCAATAACATTGAACAACCCATTCAAAAGTTGAAGGGGTGGCCCATGTTTTATTTACACCCGTCATAATTGCCTTGATGTGAATGAATATTCTTTTGTTTTGTGAACAAAATATTTTCCGAGCATATAGTGGCCATCATTCACTCAAATGATTCATGCTAGGCTCCCTGCATTATAGAATGGATTGTAGAATGAGTTTCCAACCGACGACTCATCCTCTGAAAACTGTACTTTTTTAGGCACTTGTTAAAAGCTCCCAATGGACTAAATCATCAGAGGATCATTCCAGTTAACTTGAAGCCCATTTAATTTTACTACGCTCACTAATTATTCCGTTGGGATACTCTGTCACGACATGAAAAATATCTCCAAGTTTGTACCATCAAGACATGATCATTAATCTTGTTGAAATTTGATTTGTTGAATATTACGTATCATTGATATATTAGGTTTGAATAATCAGGATGGGAAACAGTACCTCCTTCCAACCTTTATGTACACAAACTTACTCCGTTCTGACTCATGACAACTGTCATATTATTGTAATTTCATTGTCTATTTAAATTGTGCAAAAAAATAACTTGATGATACAATACATTCATTTTTCGCAAATGAATGATCGGGAGTTAAGAAACGACAATGGCTGACTCATGTAAAATATTTACTAATGTTGTATTCTTAATTAACTCTATATAAAAGAATAATCGTGTGATAATGAGAGAGATTGTTGGTAACTTTCATGTAATAAGCGTCTTCAACAGTGATTTTTCGTTTTTTAAAAAGTATTTTTCGTGGTAACAAAATATCATTGGCGCAGTCGTAGTAGGATTTTCGGAGTTTTTAACGTATAGTATGTGAGCTATTCATATCAACGATTTACCGAAAATTTCGAACTTTTATGACCGGTTTCATGCGAGTGAACAATTGAATGCAAATGTAAATGTTCACCAAAATCAAATTGAAGCGCCCACAGTAATTATCCCAATAATTTTTGATTCAAATATAAATAATGATAATAATGTAATAAAGAATTATTCATTCATTTTATATATATATATATATATATATATATATATATATATATATATATATAATAATTTTGCAATCATAACAATCATAAATAGTAAGGAAAATACAGTAACATTAGATATAAAAGAACCTTTCTAAATTCCAAACTTACTAGAGGTACATTTTCTTGAAAACATAGAATGTGAATCTGATTCAGAATTGACAAATATTCAACAAAATGAGCTAGAAGAAAATTTAAAAAATCGCATACTTGATCATTGCAATAAAGAAGAGAAAGAAGCAACTCGAAATTTGTGTTTTAATTATAGAGACATTTTTTATTTTATTATTAAGTTTTCGAATCAAATGAAACATAAAATCACTTGGACTGATGATAACCTTATATATACATAATCTTACAGGCTTCCCGAAATACATAGGGAAGAAGCTAATAAACAAATTACAAAAATGTTGGACGAATGTATTATTGAACCGCCTACGTCTCCATTCTCCTTGCCAATATGGTTTGTTCCCAAACAATGAGATGCATAAGGCAAAAAGAAATGGCGTCTAGTTTTTGATTATAGAAAATTAAATGAGAAAACAGTTCAAAATCGATACCCGATTCCTAGAATACACGAAGTACTAGACAGACTAGGTAGAGAAAATTACTTCACAACACTTGATCTCGCAAGTGGTTTTCACCAAATTGAAATAGACCCTCACGACATTGACAAGACGGCTTTCAGTACTCCCCTGGAACATTTTCATGTCAACCGTATGAGTTAAGTACTTAAAAATGGTCCATTAACTTTCGAAAACGTAATGGATGATGTATTGCGTGGTTTGACTGACGACACGTGCATAGTTTATTTGGACGATATCTTAATATATAGTACATCCCTTCAGGAACACTCAGAAAAATTAAAATCTGTTTTTGAAAGACTTAGACAACACAATTTGAAAGTTAAACTAAATAAATCTGAATTTTGAAAGAAAACAATTATGTATTTAGAACATATAATTACGCCCAACGGGGTAAAGCCTAACCCAGACAAAATTTCAATCATTCTTAATTATCTAATTCTCAAAAATCAGACAGAAATTAAAAGCTTCTCAGGTCTCTTAGCTTACTACCGACGTTTCATAGCATACTTTGCCGAACTAAAAAACCCATGACGGAATGTTGGAAAAAAATTTCAAAAATTATTCATAATGGAGAATTTCCTAATTAATTTCAAACTTGTAATGAGATATGATTCAATGACCCCATTTTGCAATATCCTGATTTCTCAAAAACTTTTATTCTCACAACAGATGCTAGTAAATATGCAATAGGTGCAGATTTATCCTAAGGAAACGTACCCAATGACAAACCCATAGCATATGCTTCTAGAACTCAATCTGAAATCAATTATTCGGTTAGTGAAAAAGAATTGCTTGCCATTGTGTGGGCGTGTAAACATTCCAGGCCTAATTATACGGCAGACAATTTCATATTGACTCAGATCACGAACCCCTTTCTTGGTTATTTAGTGATAAAGAACCAAATTCCAAATTAGTCCGATGGCGTTTAAAGTTGGAACAATATGATTATAAAATCTTCTATAATAAGGGAAAATTGAATTCCAATACCGATTGCATTGGAAACAGAATCATTAGTCAATAACCCCGGAGATTCACAAGACATTCTAGATTTCTTACAACAGTTTGCTGGAAATATTCCCATACATCCACAACCTTCTACAAGTTAAATTAATCAATCAAAAGTGAATATTATATCTGACGTACAAATACAACCCCGTAATACTACAAGAAAATAATGATCGTAATGCTTTAAACACTCCTGAACCCTTCTGAACAGACGACTCTGACAATATAACAAACCATTCAGCAAAAGATAACAACAGTAACGTTATACCCAAAAACAGATGTTTCTCATGAAACATATCAAAATAAAAAAAAATGAAAATTAAAATTCCCGTGATAGATAACAAAAATCCATTTTTTGTTTCATAGCTGAATATGCCGATTTAAATAATACATTTTATATGTACTTTCATAATGATAATTTATGTCGTGATTTTAATAGTGTTAATCTAAAACATTTTTCCGCGATCGCACTGAAATTAATTGAATGTGCTAAACACTGTAAAAATCAGGAAGAACAAGTTCTTTTGTTACAAAACTACCATGAAGGTGAAAACAACCATCGAGGAATCAATAAAATTTTAGAACAACTACGTAAACTTCATTATTGGAATAATATGAAAAATATAGTTACAAACTACATTAATAATTGTACCATTTGTCAAGAAAATGAATATTCAAGACATAATCATTATGTTCCTCTTATGTTGACAGAAACAGCTTCTATATAGTTCCAAATTGTTCACATAGATGTTTTCGTCTTTGACGGAAAAAGTTATTTAACAATAATTGACGCGTTCACTAAATTCGCACTAGCAATATTTATACCAGGCAAATCTTGTTATAAGCAAAGCACTTATAGAATATTTTGTTTCTTTTGGAATTCCCCAATCAATAATAGTCGATAAAGCTACAGGATTTAACAATGAAACAGTCAAAAATCTCCTGGCACTGCACTAAATAAAAGTTCACTTCAGAACTCCTGGTCATCACGTGTCAATATCAATAGTTGAAGGATTTAATTCCACCTTAATAGAAAATTTAAGAATTTTAAGAGAAATTTATCACAATGAAAATGACTTGACGGAGTATGCTATAATTGCCTACAATAATTCAATACACAGTGCCACGAATCTCACAACTGTTAAACTTACCATTGGACATACACATTCCAGAAACCATAACGAAATTTTTATGTCTCATTCATTTTATACAGATTGCGTTGATAACCATAAAGAAAAAATTAGAGCATATTTATGGAAATTTTCGAGAAAATATGAATGGAATTAAACTAAAAGTGATAGAGAAAACCAATATATAAGGTGACACAAACACACAATTTAGGACAAACTGTATTCAAACAAATCCCCAATAATAGGAATAAAATAGATAAAAAGTTTTTAGGACCTTATAATATAACAATAATATTAGATAGAAATAGAATAGAAATATCCAGAAAATAATTAAAACGAAAATCAAATAATAGACAAGAAAATAATAGATATTAAAGAATAAAGGAAACCCCCTATTACATATTCTTCCTTTGGATCGCCAACGCAGAACCAGACACACTCCAATTCCATAACCTAATGGATAATACCGGTCTTTTCCCTCTCCATTTAGGAACAGCACAAATTGAAATAAATTATTGAACATTTATACATATATTTGATATTACAAACATTAACAAAGAATTTGCTTTAAAAGAACAATATAGTAATTTCTATAACTCTTTATCGAACTCACCTGAAATTTATAATTCAAATAAATATTTCCAAAATTCCCATTACCTGATCAAACTTATTGAACAAGAAAGTACCCTTCACTTGAATCAGTTAAATCCATTTTGGAACACAAAATCAGAAACATCATTATTGGACGGATTAGCATCCGCAATAAAATTTATAACTGGAAATTTAGATCAAAATGATTGAAAGCGTTATGAGGAAGCCATTACATCCTTATCCAACATTCAAAACAAGTTGAAATCTCTTATTCACGACCAAATAACTTTACTCTAATTATCTATCAACAACTTTGAGAATAATACCAAAATATTAGCTCACAACTAATTAATACCAAGTTCACGTATCAATGATTTACAAAAAATAATTACAGACTTAAATTTAAATAAAGTAGAAACTTATCACTATTTTGCAGCAGAACAACTTGTTTCACAATGTGCTATAACTTTCAAAATAACATATGATATACTTGAAAAAATTGAAACGGCAATCAGTTTTGCCAAACTCAACACTTTTCACAATTCAATAGTTGATCCTAACGATCTATTTTCTGAAATATTAGAAGTCAGTAGAAACATAGCCAAAAATGACGAATTTCCAATCAATTTTTCTCTGCAAATAATTTTATTTCTTGAGAAAATAATTGAAATCAAAAACTATAGTAAAGGTAACAATATAATTTTCATACTAGAAATACCAATTGTCGAAAATTCAGAATATAATTACTATCATCTCTATTCTTTACCTACACCATCGAATCAATCCTTTAAAACTATTATCCTTCTAAACGTTAAAACATTACACCTTCTTAGAAGAAAGCTGCAAAGAAAGATCTCAAGAAGATTTCCTGTGTAGTGATCTCCAAAAGTTACCAATTACTCCACACACACCTTGCGAAGACAACTACTTAAATACTGTCATTCAAGAGATTCACTACGTAAACAAATTCACATGATTATTAATAAGGTGAAAATTCAGAAGATGGAAGACAACCAGTGGATCGTTATATCTTCCTTTAACACAGTGGCCATCCAAAAATGTGGTGAATGCATTAACAACATTCCATTGAACGGTAGTTTTATAATTGAATTGAACAACCAGTATGTAGTCTCGATAAAGAATTTCACATTAAAAACTTTTTCAAGTAATATAACAAAATCTGAAAGTGTAGATCTTCCTAAATTAGAATTTTCCGACGAAGACTCTAAAACAGACTCTTTTCATTTAAATAAAGTGCAAATACCCTCAGTGAATTTAGAAGAACTAAATAACATTCCAAACAGGCTCCAAGGAGACAAATCGAAATTAGCAAGATTGCACTTGACTCCTGTTCATTTCGAAAAAAATAAGTTTATACACTATATTATCATATGTTATAATCTTTTTTAGCATGACCCTGTAGCTTTCAAAAGGTACCAAAGAAAACAGAGGAGTTAAGAAACGACAATGAGTGACCCATGTGAAATATTTGCTTATGTTGTTTTTTTAATTAAAACTATATATGAGTAAATGACTAATCGTGTAGTAATGAGAGAGATTGTTCGTGACTTTCATGTAATAAACGTCTTCAACAGTAATTCTTCGTTTTTTGAAAAGTATTTTTCGGAGTGACAAAATATCATTCGGGTAACCTTATAATTTACCAATAGAGTAAGTTAATTGATATAGATTAAGCATCAAATGAGTTACAGTTGAATGAGCATAAAAAATTGGCTATCGGATCTGAGCAGTTCCTGTTAAATCTGATTTAAGATTATTGAATATACATCTAATGAGATTAAGGTTAGAATTTGAGTATGTTTATATAAACATTTTTCATCAATTCTTTAAAACCAATTACATCCTTCCATTTGGCCACCAGAAAAATTACGGGAATTTTTTTCTAGGCGAATCGAACGTTTATTGTTTTTTTTTGACAGTTGAGATTAGATTAAAATTGTTCTTTATTTACAGTTTTTGGTTCCCTATAATCAGTATACTGAAAAGAAGAAACAATGTGCGTATAATTGCGTGTATCCAGATGTCCCTAATGGCTCCTTGCTCCAGGGGCATCATCCATATATTCTGGCTGTCTGTATAACTTTCTCCCTAACATGTAGTTTTGACTCCTAGCGTCTTTCGTCGGAGGTATTCCTGGAAAGCAGCTGAATAGCAGGGTTTCAAAGTTGATTCGGGGGAATTAGATTTCGAGAGGAATATTGTTTGTTTTTGTAGTGGTAACACTTGAAATTGTATTATGGTTTGGCAATGCTGAGGGACATATATCTAGTTTGTGTGTATTTGAGTGAATCGTTGCCATACCATAATAATGTGAATGTCATAAATGAAAAAAATATCTTTATGTTATATTGTAATTCCACCGAAGTAAACATTTTCTTTCTAAAGGAGATATTTTATTACTACCATCATAAGCTCCCACCACAGGTTATGGGCCCAATGTAATTCTCGAATTGTGGTAGTAATCTGATTTTTTTTTACGATCTCGGCTTGAGCGCCATAGTAAAAAGAAAATGGAGACGATCGCTAACAAACTAAATAATTCAAATTGGAATATTTGGAGATTCCAAGTCAAAGTTGTGTTGTTGGCGAAGGGACTATTTAAAATTACCTGTGGGAATGAATCTATACATATTGACTATGAAGACAAAATTATCAAGTGGAAAATAAAATATGCTCGTGCACAAGCAGTTTGGAGGATGGAAGATGAAATTATTTCATATCTAATGCAGTGTGAAACCGCAAAACAAATGTGGGAAAAATTCGAAAGCATTTTTGAGCGAAAATCTGAGGATTGTACACATCTTTTGAATGAACAGTTTTATAATCTGAAGTATCAAAATGAGACAGTGAATAGTTTCATATCAAAAGTTACCAATTTACAAGTGAAACTCAAGCAGTTAGCAGAAGATATTCCAGAGAAAATGGTTTTAATCAGAATCATAATGGCACTTCCTGATAAATTTAAACAATTTCGTTCAACATGGGATATTGTTGGCTCAGATAATACAATCCTTAATAACTTAAGAGCCCGTCTTTTAATTGAGAAAGCAAGATTGAAAAAGAAGAAGATGAATCTGTGGCAATAATGGCATCTCGATCAGCTGAAACTAGTCATGTATCAAGACCAAAATTAATGTCAAACCAAGATGTAAATAGAAATAGAAGGAATGTTTGGTTTGCAGAAAAGAAGGCCATTTGAAGAATCAATTCCGAAATATCGAGTGCAATTATTATAAAAGAGAAGGGAATTTACTTGAAGATTGTTTTGTTATGAAGAATAAAGAAGAAAGGGATAAAATTCAACGAAATAGACCCAGTAATAGTGATAATGGAGCTTTGCACTTGTCGTTTCATGTGATATCCAGTTCCAAGTAAATATGGAACTGTTCATGTGTAAAGAGAAAGCTCACTTCCGTCCACAAACCCGATTTTCTTTGTCAACAAGAAACTAATTTCAAAATCAAACACAATCCTTTCTTAAAACACTTCGACGGGTATCACTACATTAGAACGGACTGCATTAGGGTCAGTGGTAGTGTATCAACATTTGCTTCAAGCGATATTTATTCCGTATTCCATATTTATTCCGGCCTTGAAGCTATTGCCATTACCGCCTGGTGCCCAAATAAAATTTCAATATGTAGTTTATATGTTCCTCCTGACCACCTACTTGGAGAAGAGGAGCTTGTCGATTTGGTATATCAGCTTCCCAAACTTTTCATACTTGTTGGTGAGTTTAATGCCCACAACACTATGTGGGGATCTAAACGTACATTTGGCTGAGGCAACGTTGTTGAACTTTTTCAACCATATCTGGTGCCTGCCTTTCAAATACTGCCTCGAACACACATTTTATTATCTCCTCCAATACCTTTCTAGCTATAGACTTAAGCATCTGTAACGCTAAATCCGCTCCTTCTCTAACTTGGAATACACTAGACGATCTGCATGACAGCAACCACTTTCTCATTCTCATCTCCAATCCCATATAACCAAGAATTGATTTCCCGCAGATATTGGAATTTAAAAACTGCCAATTGGCCAGATGACACACTAGCAACTCAAAATACACTCCTGTCATTACCTCCTTCAACGAATGCCATCAGTAACCTTCAAATGATAATCGATGTCATTAAATCTGCAGCGGACCTGCACGTAGGTAAAACTGTCATATCCGCCAGCCATGAAATGGTTCCCTTGTGGAATTCCGCCTGTGAAAATGCTGTGTGCCCATCCAAAACTGCCCTTAATAGACTGCGCCGAAATAGAACTCTAGCGAACCTACTTTTACACAAGTTACTCAGAGAAAAAGCTAAATACATCATAAAACAAAGCAAAAAGTCCTCCTGGCTAAACTGTGTCTCCCTAACAATCGGCACTAGTCCTAGTCAAGTCTGAAATATAATTTGAGAAATACAAGGTGACAAGACCAACCTCAAAATCCCCAGCCTTATCTATAACGACTCGCTTATAAGTGATAGCCAAGCTATTGCAAACACTTTCGCAGAATACTTTGAAGATAAATTCAAAAATAATTTATTGACACCTACCCCTATCTCTTCTCTCTGTACCCCTTCTCTTGCCGAGCAAATTGATCAGCAGGATGGAACACCTGTCAATGCCCCTTTAACTTTTTATGAACTAAAATCCGCTTAATTCTCTTGTAAAAATACTGTTGCTGGTCCCGACGATATCCCATACATATTCCTTAAAAATCTCTCCGATGTTTCTCTGTTCAAAATGCTCAACCTATATAATATTATTTGGACTTCCCAACAATTCCCCGATAATTTACACGAATCCACTCTTATTTCAATTAAAAAAAGCAGAACAACCTTCCTTAATACCAAAGTCATTTCCCTTACCTGCACCACTTGCAATCTTCTAGAGAAAATAATTTACAAAAGAATTCTATGGTTCCTTGGAAAATACCAAATTATTCCACGCTTCCAATCTGATTTTCAACGTAATCGGTCAACCCCAGATAATCTTGCTCTCCTCCAGGCTAACATTTCTTCAGGACTCAACAGTCAACAGGAAGTTGTTGCCGCTAACTTCGACATCAAAGGTGCTTTTGATACCATCCCTAGGGAAGCGGTTTTAAATAAACTTCCCCTCCTTAATCTCAATGGAAATATCTACCACTTAATCGAACATTTCTCACTCTCCAGGCGCTTCAGAGTCTCTGTTAATGGTAAACGTTTCGTCTCTCGTCTACAAACTGATAGTGTTCCCCAAGGTTCAGTCTTAAGTCCCACTTTGTTTATACTTTCTATAAACGACATATGCACCAACTTACCAGCCATTGTTCAATAGGCACTGTATGCTGACGATCTAATTACTTATTGCCATGGAAAATCCACTTTCACTTCCTGCCAACTCCTACAAAATTCTGAAAATCTATTACGAAATAAAATTGATAGTTTGGCTTATCCTTATCTCTTAATAAGTCTAAAATGATTGAATTTAGTAGAAAATCTGCATCTCCTGCTCCACTTATCACTCTAAATCATTCCACCAATAATTCCTGCAAAATTCTTGGAATGATTTTTGATTTACTGCTTAACTGGGAACAACATATAAACGATTTCAAGGGCATTTGCCTGAAACGCTTAAGTATTACCAAAACTCTATCGCACTTCGTCTGGGGCGCTGACAATAACGTTCTGCTTAGAGTCTATAGAGCACTAACTCGTTCCAAAATGGACTATGGCTGCTTCATGTACATGACAGCTCCTACATTTTATTTAAACCTACTTAACTCAGTCCACAATACTGCTCTTCGACTTTGTCTCGGCGCTTTTTGTACTAGCCCTGTAGACAGTTTGTACTGTGAAGCCGATGAAACTCCTCTTTTCCTTAGACGACAATCCCTACTCCTAGCATACTCCGCTTCTGTATCTTGCAACCCGTATAATCCTGTTTATGACATTTGTACCTCTGTAGCTCTTCTATCTACCAATGACTCTACTCGCTTCATAAAATCTTTTTCCCGGCCTATAGCTCCTCTACTAAATGGAACAGCCTACGTTCAACTTTAACATTTCCATCCCCACATAACGCTCCTTGGAACAAGTAACTACCCATATCTCTTTCACCATTTATAATGAACACGAATCGCCCATGCGCTTATGAAGGAAGAATTCCTTAAAATTCTACACACAAATGCATTTAGATACACAGACGCTACAAAAACCCTCACCGGTGTCATATGCGCCATCACTACTACAAACGATATTCTTAGCACCACTCGGTTGCCCACTTCATGCAGCATACTAACTGAAGAGATGTTTAGTATCCTTCAGGTTTTCAAATATGTTTCCTCTTCATCTAAATATGTCGCTATCTGCACTGACTCTCTATTCTCTATAAATTTTAAAATCTAAATTCACCGACCATCCACTAGCTCAAAACGTACATAATTTATACCAATGCCTTCATGCTCGACATACTAAAGTTTCACTTCTCTGGCTCCCATCTCACATCGGCCTTCATGAACCAAACGTCCATGTTCATCAATTTAAATCCTTTTTGTTGAATTGTGATTGTTTGGCAAAATAATTTGATGTTTACAATTAAACGGAAAGTTACTATTTTTTAAGCGTCCACCAACTCTCAATAAATCTTTATGAATGAAGGGATTTAAAGAAAGAATTCGACTTTTATTTGGTGTATATTTATTATTAATTAGATTTTTATATTCAATCGGAAAACATTCTATTTGAACTGATTTAATTGCTAATGTTAGAGCCGCTTCAATTTCATCAAGTTTGAGAAAACCATCCTCTCTTTCTAATGAACTAACTTTGCAATTGTTTATAAATCTAAGAATGTATCCTAATACCCTTTGAAATTTATTAAAAGACGAAAACGGTCTAACGAGTAATTAATTGAATTAAAACTATTTACATTTATACAAGTAAATTGGTAAATTTTGACATGGTTCAAAATTTAAAATATTCCATTCCCTGCCTTTGTGAAGGGGCCATTTTGGCCCAAACCACCATAAATAACTATTCCTTAAATTGTCTACCGAAACCCCTCTTGATAATAAATCTGCGGGATTATGTTCTGATCAAACATGATTCCAATAACTAATACTTGTCAAAAGTTGTATTTCTTGGACACGATTGGCCACAAATTGCTTCCATTTACTTGGTTCCTCTTTTATCCATCATAAACAAATTGTGGAATCTGTCCAACAATAAATACTATTTAATGGGATTTCCAAATTATCAGTGACCTGTGACCTTCTTGAATAAATTAGATAGTAAGACTGCCGCACAAAGTTCTAATCGTGGAAGACCTAGAAGTTTTAACGAGGCAACTCGTGATTTTGCGCATAGTAAATTAGATATATAGTGGCCATATGACGTCAAACATCTTATATAAATACAACAGCCATATGCCTTCATAGATGCGCCACTAAAACCATGCATTTCAATAGTAACAGAATCTGAAATACTTGCGTGACGTGGTATTTTCTAATCATTCAAAGTATTTAAACTGCTATAAAAATGTAACCAATTTTCATCAAAATCCTGCAGTAACTCTTGATCCCATTCAAACTTTCTTATCCAGAGATCTTGCATAATTAATTTTGCATTTATCACAATAGAACCAAGTAGACCTAAAGGATCATAAATCTAACAAATTACAGAAAGAATATTATGCTTGTTCCACTGACATGGTTGAATGATAAAATCAATGTTAGTCTTATATCTGATAAAATCATCCTGAGGATCCCAGTATATGCCTAATGTTTTATTTTGCTCGCCTATTGGATGTATGGCAACATCTAACTGATTATCAATTTCAAAGTTTTTCACAATATTTGAGTCATTGCAAAGCCATTTTCGTAATTCCAAACCTGAATCACCTAAAATTTTTGAGACATCTTCTTGTACTTTAATAATTTCATTTCTAGAATCTGCAGAAGTTAATAAGTCATCCATATAGAAATCGCGCCTAATTATTTTGGAGGCCAGTGGATATTCACTACTATTGTCTCCCGCAGCCTGTAATAAACTTTTAACAGCAAGGTATGGTGCCGAAGCTGTGCCGTACGTCATTGTATTCAACTCATAACATTTTAATTCATTTTTTGGGTCTGTTCGCCGAATATCTTTTGAAATTGACACTCATCCTTGTCTACTAAAACTTCACGATACATTTTTGATATGTCACTTCTTAAAACAAATTTATGTGAGCGAAATCTCATAAGTATTAAAAATATGTCTTGCTGTAGAGATGGACCGATATGCTGCACATCATTAATACAAAGATCTGAGCTTGATTTTGCGGAACCATCGAAAACTACACGACATTTAGTTGTCAAACTGTTTTACAACAGCATGATGTGGCAAAAAATATCCATTATCATTGTTAGAATCTATCTCAGACATATGTCCTGAGTCAATATACTCTTTCATAAAATTATTATATAAATTCTTCAGCTCTGGATTTTTATTTAACCTTTTTTCTAACAAATCGAATCTATGCAACGCCATAGTTTTAGAGTCCCCCAATTCTGATAAGGATTCCATGAATGGAATTCTAACTATATATCTTCCCGAAGTATATTTTTTAACAGTTCCTCTAAGATAATTTTCACGAAATATTTCTTCTTTTGAAAATATTTTTTCAACTGGACTTAATTCTTCAATCTACCAGAACTTCACTTTATTCACCGAATTATCATAAATATTACCAGTTAAAAATGTTAACGAATTTCGACTCTTCAATGAATTAAGATATAAATTCCCTGCTATCACCCAACCAAATTTAGTATTTTGGAGAATTGGCATATTCGGACTCAATTTCTTATTACTTGATATTAAAACTGTCCAAAATATGTTAAATCCAAGCAACACATCTATATTTCAGGATACAATAGAATCTGGATCTGCTAATCTTAATTCTGATGGAATTTTCAACATATCTTTATTGAAAGATTTAATCGGTAACTTTCCTGTTATATTAGGTAGAACTACACAATCTGTCTTAATAGTAAATTCTCCTTGACAAGAATTTAACGAAATCTTAACTTCATTATTAATCTTTGCCAAAGCCTCTCCTACGCCCTTAACTACATGTTCCACTTTTTTGTATTTTAAACTTAACATTCTACATATTCTCTCAGTAATAAAATTACTCTGAGAGCCGCTATCTAATAATCTGCGACAAACAACCGATTTATTTCCGTTTACGACTCGTATTAAAACCGTCGACAATAAAACCTCCGAAACCTCATACGAGCTGACAACGCCGACTGTTTTTTGTGACGACACATGGCAAGAGGAGTTTTCCCCATCTTGTCTTAGATTTGGATTTGGACCATCCCTTACCTTTTCTACACTGTTGTCGCTATAATCATTTTTATCGAGTGTTAGTTGAGGTGGGCCATCTGCACCGGTTGTAGACGCTGTTTTATTAATACTTGAGTGATTTGAATAATTATTCAAATGCAATAACGAATTATGTCGTTTGTGACATTTAATGCATTTTTGCAATTTACATTTCCATGTAGGATGTGAATCCCTTAAACAATTTGAGCATGAATTGAGTCTTTTTTCAGCCGAAATTCTGTCATTAACATTTGATTTTAAAAATGCATCACATTTATAAATTGGATGCTCTTTTTGACAAAAGTAACATTTAACATTTGAACTCCCTTCAAAAGACGCAAAACTACGGCTACTAACATTACGAACCTTTGTTTTATTATTCAAATTTCTATAACCTGTGGTTATTTGAAGCTTTTCTAGCATTTCGCATTTTTATTTAAGAAATTTACTTAGATCCTTCATGTTAGGTAAATCATTTTCATTTTTAAAACATTTCCACTCCCTTCTTGTGGTAGAATCAAATTTAGAACACATTATATATATATATATATATATATATATATATATATATATATATATATATATATATATATATGATTATACTATCCCAACTTTGTGTGTCTAAACCTATACTATTTAGTGAGCGTAAGTGTTTTGTGACACTATCAAATAAATTTCTTGATTCAGAATATGATTCTTGATTAATACCAGGGTGGTCAAAAATTGCCTTTAAGTGATTATGGATAATCAATTTTTTATTATCATAACGCTCTGCTAACATTTGCCAGGCTATTTTGTAATTAGCTGACGGAACCTCTGTAGATTTGATGATTTGTTGAGCATCCATTTTTAGGGGTGATCTTGAATAATAAAACCGTTAACTATCTGTGAGTCATCATTGTGTACCAATGCAAGAAAACAATCTTTGAACTCAAGCCATGAATCATAGTGGCCATTGAATATAGGTAGCTTAATAGGTGGTAATTTAACCAATGCCTGTATATTAGTTCCCTGATCCAACTGTCCACACTGAATTAAGTTATTATTACTAGATGCACTATCTGAATTTTCCCTATCAAAATGTTCGCAAAATGATTGCATTGAACTAACAAGCTCAAAATAAGATTCTTCAAAGTTTTCAATTTCATCATCATTACTATCTTCTAATAATTCAATTTGCTCTTGAACCTCATGAAATTCATTGTACAATGGTAAAACTTTCTCTAATCTAACCTCTATTTCTGTAATTAACTTCTTACAAACCTCATTCTCGTTAAAATTATCAAAATAACTCTTAATCCTCGTAAGTTTTCCTTTAACCATCCCCCTTTTAACCTTCAAAATCCTTAATTGTTCTTCAGCCATTGTTGCTCAGAGTAAGGGATATAATGAAATGAAATGTCACTTACCAATAATGGTAAAACCTGTTCACAGACACCGGCCGCCTTGCTTGTCAAGCTATTCCGTACACCGCACTGAATGTCGCGTTAACCTCACTATTTTTAAGGACAATTTAACCAAATGTTTCGCTTATCCGCTAGTAAAGGACCAACCAGTTATGTGTAAACCTCTGGCTAATCAATGATGATTGACTATATTCCTTGATAATACATTTATTTTTAATTTTTACATTAAAATTTATACATTAAGAACAGAGGGATGTCAAATGTGACAAGTATTCAACGAGAGCTTGAATAAACAGAGGGTGACAGGCAATTGCAGCGTTGTCACGTATAATATGTAAAATATTATGTATAAACACCTATATTTGAAAAAATGAAGAAAAGTACTTAAATAAATGTATGCGAAATAGGGGCCTCTTTCTAGTTCACTTAATTAACACATAGTATAATTGGGCATATTTCACAAAAAATTGTTTTTTTAAATTTTTTCTCCACAGGTTGCGCCCCCAAACGGTTAACCTAGAAACTTGAAAGTTATTCCCTGCGATTTCTCTTGGCCACTTTTACTAAGGAATTTTTTCTCCTGAAGTTATATCATGAACATTGGCGCAGGTGGCATCTAACTTTTAATTCCCAATTCTCATAAATATTTTTTCAAATCTTTATTTTTCTGAAATTGCTCTTGCTACTATATATTTTTAGTCGCTCTGTATATCGACTAGTACCTGTTCATTATATCGTGACAATTCAATTAGAAACATCAATGTAAATTATTCTCATAAACATTTTTTTAAATTAATATCATTCTAAAGTTCCTCTTATTGAAACGAATTTCTATTCGCCCTATATAGGAGAAGTTCCCTTCTTATCTATTTCAATAATAACCACGTGCACTACATTTTTTACCAAAAAAACATTCTATCAATTCACTTTCTGCTAACTTATCAATTCTTAGAAAAGTATGCAAATCGAAGAATCCCGAAATGCTACCGAATGCACGATCTTCGTTTGGTTTTTTGCCGAAAGGAACATAGACAATGCATTATACGGTAATTATGTTTCGCCATTTTACAATTCGGAGGTGATTGATTCGAAACTAATTAAATTATTCGTGTCGTGAGTGGTGCTTATAAAAATATTGTGCAAACTATACAAAATTGGACTTATTTGTATTAAATATTTGATTGGGTGAGTTAATTTCATGTAATATTTCATATAATCCAAGGTTTTGTTTCTTGTATGAATTAATAGTTCTAGTTTATCTAGGTAAACATTTTTTGTTGTTGGAGGTCTAGCAAACACAGGGATATATAATATTTGTCCATTACATACACTTTTAGTTGTTTCTTTTAAATAATTCTTATCATTAATAGAAATATTTTTAATATAAGAAATATAATACCTATTTTGTTAGGGTTACTATCCTCATAAATCCAGACGTTATTCTTAGTACACCGATTTATTCGACCTTGAATGCATTTATTCTTCTTATAATATTATTTTTTAGATGTGTCTTTCACATATTGATGTTACATTACTCATTAATTGTATCAATTGCATTAACGAGAGGAATGTTTTTTTAGAAAATTAATAATAAATATTTTGTGTGCTAAACTTATAAACATACTGAAGGAATATTTACATCTATAATTGAGGCACAATTACTACAGGACGGGTTTTACTAAAAAAAATGTTATCAATTCTTCTATGGAGCAAATAAATAATATATTACTAGCCAACAATGCAAATAAATATTACAGTTATGTTATTTCAACATCACATTGTGATAATGTTATTCCTTTTTTTCCTCTTGCTCTCATCACATGCACATCTATACAACCGCTTATGCCCAGCTTGTGGCTGTTAACTTTTATGATGTTTCAACTTAACTTCTCAGCAATGTTAAAGCGCTGCCTTTTTACATTACTGTGATGTTACTAGAACTTCCTCAAAAGGAAATCTTTATAACGAACTAAAAACAACATTTCTGTTACATTCTGAAATGCCTTTTGACTTCTCGTCAATGTTAATGCAATGTCTAAAAAATAACATCTTATCAATGATCTAAATGCGACATTTTAAAAACAATACAGTGTATTCTCTAATATGTTGTATGGACATTACTTAAACCTCTAAATAACATACCTCAAACATTCTAGATGACATCCTATAGATGTTTCTGTGCCTAATCAGCAAATACAGGGTGAACAGCTAAGAACGCCGGCTGTCTGTCATATTTCAAGAAATAATCATTGTACAACTTTAAAAAAATACCTTCAGGAAAATGACCCTGAAAAATCGGTATAAAATATTTTTGAGTTCCTAAAATATCTGCTATGGGGTGGAATGAACACTTAAAAACATAATACTGTGAAAAATGTAGACAGGGACTTTTTGTCCTTATTCTTCAAATAAGGGGTGGGAGAAGGTTCAACCTAAAAAACAAATGTCGTAACGCTTTTTTGTTTTTAAATCGATATCAATGTTTTTGGCGTCATTTAAGAGTTTTTCCTCTTTAATAAGATATATGCTCAACAAAACTGGCGATTTTGTCAACGCTATGTGAAAAAGTCGACAATTTTCCCATTTTCTCGGAAATTTCAAATGTAATGAGACATTTTTTAAATTCTGCTGATAAGGAGTTTACGTTATCAGATATAAAAATAAAAAAAATGCTCCAATTTACATTTGAAATTTCCGAATGAATACAAAATTATCTAATTTTGTTATCCATCTTATTAAACAGAGAAACTCTTTCAAATGCAGCTAAAATCATTAATATCGGTTAAAAAACGAAAAAGTTATACATTTGTTTATAAGTTTGAACCTTCCCCACCCATTATTTGAATAATAATGGCAAAAAATCTCCTTAATTAAATTTTTCCATAATCTCTTCAAGATTTCAAAAATTGTATTTTTAGGACACCTTTAATATGTTTTTTTGAAGTTTTATGTTTTCAAGTGTTCATTCCACCCCTAGCGGATATTTTAGAGACTGCAAAATATTTTCCAGCAATTTTTCAGTATCATTTACCTAAAGGTAATTTTTTTGAAAGTTGTACCATGATTTTTCTCTGAGATGTGGCCTACAGTCGTTCTTAGTTGTTCACTCTGTACATTTAAAATAAAATAGCAAAAAAAGCAATAAAGGATTTAAAACGTTTATTCACTTTTAATGAACAGTACAGTAAATTTGAAAAATAAGGTACAGAATTAAAAAGAGATATCTTGTCCAGGAATTCAATCTAAAAAAAATAAAATTGTGTAAGCATATTACATAACAAGTGTGGAAAGTGGAAACTATTGAACGCATTCAGTGAACGCAAGGAATAAAAATGGTATATTAATCTGTAGTTGCCATAATGCAACATACTTTGAAACTGAATTAATAAAATTTAACGGATACACATACATTACAGCTAGTTTACAGAAAATTTATGAGAATAGTTTTTTAATGAAATTAAAACTAATAAAAAATTTACACCATAAAGATTTTATGGAACATTACGTTAAATCAACAGAAATCCAATCTGATTAAAGAAAATTCTATCGTTCACTTACGATTACTTTTCCTTACGTAAGAGTCGCTGTTTCGAGTGCCTCAACAATTACATAACGTACACTTCAAAATAATTATCTGTGGAACATTTAAAGGTGTTCTGAACATCAGCTAATAAAACAATCACTTTAGATCAAATGGTGCCCATGGAGACCTTTGATCGATCGTCATAAACTACATCAAACTAGATGTTCAGCCAATTGACTGGGACCCATTTTCCACAAGATACATGCGGTGCTCTTCAAAGGAATAACAACATATTTTATTCTATTACATGCCTCACTCCGTTTCGCAGGTGAATTCAGATGTGCCATGAAAATTTATAATTCTTTTCTGTATAAAATAATATACTATTCTCATCTTGATATTTTCATCCTGGAACATATTGTATATTAACATCGTGGAATTGTAACTTAATGAAAACTAAGCATTATTAATACACTGTATACAAAAAAACGTCTTATGAGGAAGAGATATGAACACAATATCAAGTTAAATGAGTTTATAATTAATTGTATCCCATGGAGTATCCAATAGCTGTGTTTCTACAATAATAAATAATTGAATTCTGTTTGTTGACTGGAGCATTCAGTGTATTTTCAAATGGAAATGATGTTTTTAACAGAAACTTCTGTTTTTAAAGTCTTGAATAGTCTCTAATTGTTCACAAGAATTGTAAGTATGATTGTTAAAATTTTCTAAACCTGCAATACTATATTGATGGCATGATGGCTATGACTGCTACTACAAACTAGAACTAGAGATACTCAATTCAATATTTTTTTAACTGTTTAATACAATATCTGTATCAGACTATCTGAAATAGTTATTCCCCTTTCTTTACATAATTACCAACTATTTGTTTTTTTATTTTATTTATGTAAGTAGATTCTGAAATATCTTGAACATTGAAAATATTTTCTTCTAGATTCAAATCTCTGCCAACATATGAGCATGTTTTATTATTAATAATAATATCTACCCTATTCCTATATTAAGTTTTTTGTATGGTATAATGCATATCTAGGATTTAAAATATTGTGAACCGTTTTTGAAATATACTTACTAACTTAAATATTTTAAAAGTTGAAAAAACCGTTATTTTGTAAACTCTATTATATATTGTTAGTGTACAATTCCGCCACCTGGAATTTCAATGTACAATAGCCGATTAAAGTCTTGAATGAGTATTAAGTTTTAATAATTATGATTTTGGAATAGGTACTTATCGATAACAGCTGTTGTTCGTCCATTATAACTAAGCGTAGAAACTGAAGCTAAGTAGGAAATAACGAAAACGAAGACCACTTTATTCAAGTACTTGCAAAAAATGTGCTTCCTGCAAATAAAATATAACACAAAACTAAAACCATCCGCCATTTCATGCTTGTAATTTGTTTCCACAGATAATGTTCGTTCATCAGTTCATTTTCTGTTTTCTCCTTTTTTATGTTACTGTATGTTTAATATGAGACATTACTGAGAGTTTCATGAAATAACATCGTGAAGAAGTAATCACACGAACTTACTAAAATTTATTTCGAAAGATGTGAAAGTAACTGCAACATGTGATCATCTTAGAAACATGTTAATATGTAAGTAACGTTCTGTATGTGATATTAGTGAGAAGTATACAAATTAACATCGTATTGATGTTTCCTATAGGAAGTTGCTAAAAAGAAGTTCATAGGATGTTTATGTATCTGCGAATTCAAGTATTATTGTGTACATCGAAAATATGTCCTATTTACATGACATGGATGTTAATAGAGTTGGTAATAAAATTAAAACATCTAGGAGATATCCTATTAATGTTTCAAATAAACATCACGAAAAGTCTCTAAAAATAACCTCACAAAATAGATTTGTTATATTTCTTGTTTAGTGGGAGAGTTGTCGTTCCTGCATTAACAGTTAGCATCACGTTGATCGGTGGGCCACCACGATTGGGTACAGGGTACAGGAGAGACAATTAAATTTGGTAGTTTGGATTATAGGTAGGTGAATTTTACAAATGGTATCTCATTTTTGATAAAAAAAATTATAATGTACAATTCTAAGATTAATATTACTGTTATAAATGAAACTAACGATGAAAATTCTAAGGAATTTGACAATTGTTTCGATACTAAATATCATCGTCAGAATGACAGAAGTTATATTCCATTTGATGCCTACCTGATGATGAATAATTATTTTTGGATAGTCCAAGAATTGACCTACCTTGTGATTGACTTATTATACAGTGCTATTCAAAATTTGGAGGGTGAAAATAGAGTGTTGTAAACTTCTCTACGAATGGTAACAGGTCACGTAATAGTAATAGATGACGTCACAGTGCCACTCTGGCAAATAATTTCAAATAGGACCTTATGGCAAGTGATATCTCATTTGAAAGGCACTGACATTGGCTACATAGCCATATTAATTTTGTTTGGGTTTAAATTAATTTTGACGGATAAATTGAATAAATACCAAAATTATGATTCCACATTTAAATATTGAAGATTTTTCCGTCCGCCTCTGGTTAGTTGTCAGAAAAATTGACGTTTTCAATTTAATAGTATTTGTTGCTTTGCAAAGTTTTTCTAAATAGATTAAATATTTAATTTTATTATTGTTCAACGAGACGTTTAAGAGTTTACATAGGCAAAATGGTACGTACTCCAGCCAACAAAGTAGCAGCTATCTTAATTTTGACAGATAAATTAAATAAATACCAAAATTATTGAAATTATTTTTTTAAATTTAATTATTAAAATATCAACAATGGATTCTTATAGCAAGGGTTTGAAATGTGCTAATCCTATTAGTGAACTCTTGTCGTACTCGTTCGAATGTGTCAGCTGAAATTGCATTGCATTCTTCAGTAATTCTTTCTTTAAAAACGCCAATGCTATCTGGTGCCGTAGTATAAACCTTGGATTTCAAGTACCCCTATAGAAAAAAATCATGTGGTGTCAGATCTGGTGACCGAGGTGGCCATTTTATAGGACCTCGTCGGCCGATCCATCTACCTCGATATTCTCCATCCAGGTCACGTCTTACTGCACCATAATAATGTGCAGGAGCACCATCTTGTTGAAATGTTATTTCCAGATGGCCGAATTCGTCTTGATTATCTTCCAGAATTCCAAGAATTAATAGCTCAATTGCATTTTGTAACATCTCCAGATACACTTCACCGCTTAAATTTGAATTTAGGAAAACAGGACCAACTATGTGGTTTCCCAAAATACCTGCTCAAACATTGACTTTTTCTGTAAATGGGGTATGTTGTTCACGAAAGGTGTGAGGATTTGTGTCACTCCAATACCTTACATTTTGTGTATTCACATTTCCATTGAGGCAAAAAGTACTTTCGTCACTAAAACAAATTGTTTCTGTGTAATGTGGGTTTTGACTAATTTTATTTGTCATAGAATTCGAGTCTTCTGTCGGGGTCGTCATCCGAAAGATGGTGCACCATTTTCAACTTGTATGGATGGAATTTATGTTTAGCCAACACTCTCTGTACTGTACTTTTACTAACTCAACAGATAGACGCACCTTAAGTTGAAGAGGAAGTAGGGTTCAATACCATTTCAGCAACTATTTCAATTTTTTTATTATCACTAAATGTTGGTCGACCAGATCGTTTGGCATCTTGAACATTACCTGTTGCTTCAAACTTGTGAAGAAGCTCCCTCAAATAAGTTCTTGAGATATGGCGATCTGGGTATCTCTCATCAAATAAACGTTCCGCTGCATGGATATTCTTTCTAGATCCACCAATTATTAAGATAGCTGCTACTTTGTCGGCTTGAGTACGTACCATTTTGCCTATGTAAACTCTTAAGCGTCTCGTTAAATAATAATAAAATTAAATATATGAACTATTTTGAAAAACTTTGCAAAGCAACAAATACTATTAAATTAAAAACGTCAATTTTTTTGACAACTAAGCAGAGGCGCATTAAAAAATCTTCAATATTTGAATTTGAAATAATAATTTTGGTATTTATTTTATTTATATGTCAAAATTAATTTAAACCCAAACAAAATTATTATGGCTATGTAGCCAATGTTAATGCCTTTCAAACGGGATATCACTTGCCATCAGGTCCTATTTAAAATTATTGGCCAGAGTGGCACGGTGACGTCTTCTATTACTATTACGTGACCTGTTACCATTCGTAGAGACGTTGACTACACTTTATTTTCACCCTCCAAATTTTATTAATGTAAGTGTAGCCGTTCAAAAGATACGAGGGGGAAAGGGACTTTTGAATAGCACTGTATATCAATAGAAAAAAGTAGATATGATATTGCAAATATCAAAGGTTAGATATTATTAGCCCTATGGGGATATCTCAGTGCAACTTTGCAATGATATAGAAAACCAGGAAAACTTTATCTACTGATCTTTACAATTATCACTTGAGAAGACAGTTCAAAAGTGAAGAACTCCCTAGATTTATCTGTTCCTTGACGACTTCATATTGTGGGTTTCTTAAGTGTCTTCTTATTTCCAGTTCTACAAGGGAATCCCGATTTTGTTTGTCATTATAAATATGTAGTACTTCTATTTCTGTGTTAGGTGTCACCGAATGTTTTGTGTCAAGTAGATGTTTTGCGTAGTGGGATTTATCTGGTTGTTTCAATCTCTATGCCCGTAAGTTCACTGTATCGGATTTCAAAATTTCTAAGGATATGACCCAAATAGACAGCATTACATTCTGCACATTTAAGTTTGTATACCAGACTTCTTTAATGGGGATACTTTTGTTTTTACATCTAATAATTTTGTACTCACATTACTTTATATTGTAAAAAAAATTGTATTTGTTGCTAAAGATATTATCTTTGAAATATTATTAGAAATATCACCTGCATATGTGATGGTTTCATAATTTTTTATTTCTATAGTTTGTTTAGGAAATATTAGTTGTAATGCCGATTTTTCCTCTTTTTTATTAATTAATTTATTTATTATATATTTGTTTGATAGTATTGATTTCTTTTCCATAATTACATTTGCTCGTAGGAACAGAAAATGCTCTATGTATCATTGAATTATATGCCGCTTATTTATGTGACATTGTGCGTTGGCTTTCTATAAATTGGAAAATCAAGCAAATCATTAACTCTTTGAATTTTGAAATCAAGAAAATTGATTGAGTTAATTTCTTCTACTTCTAATGTACATTCAATTTTAGTGTGAAAATTATTTATATGTTTTAAAAATTAATCTAATTGTCATTCACTAACTATAAAACAAGCTAATATGTCCAATTACTCACTTATCGTGAGAGATATGAAAAACTTTTATTAGGATAAAAGTTAAGCCATATATTGTACCATATTTTAAATTTTTTTTCAAATATACAGGGCGACCCATATTGACAAGATGAACTTTTTTTAAATGGAACACCCTGTATATTTCTTTTTTTTTTCATTCCCCTCGATTTTCTTGTTTGTGCGATATGAGGTATTACAGTGTTATACAAGGTAATTTAAAAGATATAAGCACTTTTTTAGTAATTTCCTAGTAAAATCAACACCCTGTACCCATTGTATAGATTTGATATCAAGAAATCTATTTGCATTCAAACGATTTTTGAAATTGTTCACCATGTTCCAAAATTATTAACAATGCTTGATATTTGTTCCTTATATACAGTATTGGTCATAAATCGGAATGATCATTTACTGTGTTTTCTTATGGAACACCCTGTATTTTAGTATCGTAATGAAATGGTATTGTATGGCACTTTATTATTCCTTAAGCATTCCCCATACCTAGAGGCCCTTATTTGTGAGTTATGGATGATACTTTCAACCAAACATAATTTGAAATAAATTTTAAAGTTACCACATGAACTGAGCAATCTGGCAAGTCTCGGAGATGTGTCCTTAATATATGGCAAAGTAGCAAAAACCGATCGAGAAGGGGGGACATCAGTCCCAACATCCGTCTGGGCTAAGTTAGGATGGCTATCTTAAAGCAACAAGTCCACAGCATTAGATGTGCGGAATAATGTCTTATTCAATAAAGTTGTTGGATAAGAGTTATCCAAGAATAGGTTAAGAAAAATATTAAGATTTTTATTATGAAAAACATTATTGGAAATTCTGAGTACTCTCTGCTTCATTTGTTTAACCAAATTCACTTTCATGGAATGTTTATGGTAGGAGTGATAATTAAGATATCTACGAGCTGAGTGGCTTCCTGTACAAATCTATAATAATTGTATTGTTGTCACGTATAAATTTAGTGTCTAAGAAAGGTACGGAATTCTCCAAGTCTTCCATTTCGATTGTGAATTGGATATTCGGATCAAAGCTATTAAATGTATCCAGAACTTCATCTAGGCCTTCTCGAGGAAGTGCCAAAATAATGTCATCGACATACTTTTTAATAAAAAACTTAGAGAAAGAAAGAACAGGTATGACTGTATCCAGAACATCGTCCATGACATATGCTGCCAAGATAGGAGAAATTGAAGCACATATTGAAGTACCAAAGGTTTGTTTGTAAATTTTGTTATTAAAAGTGAAGTAAGTACTGTCAAACAGAAAAACTATTAATTCGAGAAAAGCTTCCTTCGGGATGGAGCAATGGGCACTGATACGATCCCAACCCTTATCGATTGCTCTGAAACAAGCATCAAGATAAACTTTTCAGAGATTTCAGAAGAATCTTTAATAAAATACAAATTGTCATAATCATACGCTTTTATTAGTATTCCCGTACAAAACTGTGCAATATTTTCTGTGGGGGCTCCTATCGAAGCCACTATCGGTCTCACAGAGAGAACTGGTTTATGAACTTCCGGAAGGAAATAAAATTTAGGTGGGACACCATGGTAGCTCATGAGTTTCTTCTTAACTGTCATATATATATGATGATTATTAAATAATGATTTAATTAAGTTGTTACCATTTCTCTGTATAGAAGAAGTTCTACATAAGAACTGTTATTAGAAACAATATCATTAGACAATTCAACTTATTGTTACTTGTCCATAATGACAGTGACGTTACCCTTATCGGATTGAGTGAGAATCAGATGAGGGTTCGTCTTCAAGAAGGCTTCAAATTTAAGTGAAAGGTTATGAAATGAAGAATTATTATGAGGTTTATGTATGTAATTAGTGATAATATTAATGGCTCTAGCTACGGTGATGTTTTTCAATTTGGAGTATGTGATCGTGGAGGTCGGATAGTCCACATCAGATAAATTTGATTTGATTGAAATATCCTTTAAAATGACTGGTTCTACACTAAACTTGTGACCAAAGCTAAAAACTATGAAATATCATCAGGTATAGTGGTATTATAAATATTTCTCAACCAACCCGCCTTCGATTTTAACAACAATTTAAATTGATCATTTTGTAATTTATTAAGTTTATGTATATTATTATACCACTATACCTGATGATATTTCAAAGTTTTTAGCTTTGGGTCCCAAGTTTAGTGTGGAACCAGTCAGTATAAAGGATATTCCAATCAAATCAATTATATCTGATGTGGACTATCTCACCTCCACGATCACAGACTCGAAAATGAGAAACATCACGGTAGCTAGAGCCACTAATATTATCACTAATTACATACATAAACCTCATATTAATTCTTTATTTCATAACCTTTTACTTAAATCTAGAGCCCTCATGAAGACGAACCCTCATCTGATTCTCACTCAATCCGATAAGGGTAACGTCACTGTCATCATGGACAAGCAACAATATGTTGAATTGTCTAATGATATTGTTTTTGACAACAGTTCTTATGAGAACTTCCATGTGATCCTACTTGCCCTATACAGACAAAGGGTAACAACTTGATTAAATCATTATTTAATAAACAGCATATAGATATGACAGTTAAAAAGAAACTCATGAGCTACCATGGTGTCTCTACTAAATTTTATTCCCTTCCGAAAATTCATAAACCAGTTCTCTCTGTGAGACCGATAGTGGCTTCGATAGGAGCTCCCACAGAAAATATTGCACAGTTTTGTACGGGAATACTAACAAAAGCGTATGATTATGACAATTTGTACTTTATTAAAGATTCTTTTGAAGTCTCTGAAAAGTTCAATAATTTGGTAAGTCCACAAAATTATGTTCTAGCCAGTTTGGATGTGGTCTCGTTGTTCAGTAATGTTCATCTTGATGCTTGTTTGAGAGCAATCGATAAGGGTTGGGATTTTATCAGTGCCCATTGCTCCATCCCGAAAGAAGCTTTTCTTGAATTCATAGTTTTTCTGTTTGACAGTACTTACTTCACTTTTATTAACAAAATTTACAAACAAACCTTTGGTACTCCAATGGGTGCTTCAATTTCTCCTATTTTGGCAGCATATGTCATGGACGATGTTCTGGATACAGTCATACCCGTTCTTTTTTTCACTCCGTTTTTTATTAAAAAGTATGTCGATGACATTATTTTGGCACTTCCTCGAGAAGGCCTAGATGAAGTTCTGGATACATTTAATAGCTTTGATAAGAAAATCCTGTTCATGTGGTAACTTTAAAACTGCTAATAAAACTGTTATTTGAATCAGATCGATTTACACTAGAATAAAAGATAAAAATCCTTCGACCTCACTTAGTAACGTGGTGTATAGTATTCCTTGTAGAGATTGTGATGAACAGTATATCGGACAGACTTTAAAATCTCTGTCGAGCCGTATAGTTTCACACAAGAGTAACTGTAGATTACACCCAGAGAGGTGCGCGTTAGCTTTTCATGTAAATTCTCTTGATCATCAGATGAATTATGAGGCTGTGAAAGTGTTGGCGACTGAGTTTAACAGAACGAAAAGATCATTCTTGGAAATGGCTTTAATTTCACAATACAACAACGTTATAAATAAAAAAACTGATATTAATCACTTGAGTGAGATCTATTCATTTTTGTTGTCCTAAGATACTAATTTCACTCCTTATTACTTTGATTTGATAATAATAAAAACTTAAATTTGTATGTATTGATGTTGGTAGATACATTCTGATTATATAATTATTACAATTTTACTTAATTACTATATTATATTATTATCACTACATCCTAATACTGTTATTGTACTGTTTGATTTCTCTTTTATTCATAAGTGTAAGTCATATTGGGGTTCTCTACACACTCAAATTTTCCCCCTTAACACAATTTGAGAGCGTTCCCCCTCTCTCTGTCTCGCACTCTCTCTCCCTTTTCATCTATTCTGAAATAATTCATGTTCTTATTGAACCAATTGTTGGCCCTACAACAGAGTCCATTACTGAAATGGTAACATTGCTCTACAGTTCTCTGAATTGACTGTTGGCAGCACTGTTTGTTTCTTGTTACATCCCAATTGGAGGGAAATTATTTCATTTCCTTCCCGGCGTTCAACATAGTAACGCATGGAGATTAATTTATTCATTTCATTTTATAAAAGGTTGCGACATTTTCACTTGGTGTTGTAATGCGGTTGGTTGTCCTTCCGTTAACTCAATTCCTGTAAAACATTTCACAATTTACAATCTGTAATTTACTATTTTACAACTTGATAGAGTCTAACCTCACTTCGGAGGTAAGTACACACGTGGTTGTGGACTTCAATTCAAATTATTCTTTATTGACCACAGTATCTAACTGTTGTTTTTTATTTTAGTCTCCCTGATGATGAGGACAATCATCCTCGAAAGCTTGGACATTTTCCGCTAAGAGTATACCTTTTTCATTTTCTTGCTGCAATATCCCAATATTCACTACTTTTATTCCTAACTACTCAGCAAAGACTATCCTCCTTTTATATACATATATATTATACATAATTGATAGATGTAAAAAGAAAAATATCCTCATTAAAGAAGTCTGGTATATATAAACTTAAACGTCCAGAATGTAATGCTGTCTAATTGGGTCAAACCCTTAGAAATTCTGGAATTATATACAGTGAACACTTGCCAGCGTGAAATTCATCACATGAAAAAGCCCTTTCGTTCTTACTGTTGATAGAATTGTGTTTTCGTATTGATAGAATATGAAATTCAGGAAAAAATAAATCAAAATAAGTTTTTCACTACCTTTCGTCGGGCATTTTAAGGTCATGATTTCACAGCCTAAGCAAATGTTCAAAGTCATTGTTGAAGAAAATCAAACGAGAATATTCTCGCTCGATTTTAGATTATGCTCAGAGATATCGTTGATTGAAAGTCTCCGACTCTGCATTATGTAGAGTACTAAACTACCACTAATCCCAGTTGAACTACGGTAGGAGCTCACTTCGTGTCCTCAAATTCTTATGAATCTCGCCTCCAGTTAGTGGAAATGAGTTCAAGAAGAAAATATTTTTCCAAGTTTTTCATTAACGCAATTCACGATAATTATCTTTCAATGCCTGGAATCTTAGCCTACAAAATATGTTAGTTTTAACAAATAAGAAACGATCAATTGCTCTGTAGAAACGTTTTATCTGCCATTTAAAAGTTGTTCCATTCGCCCGAATCTACCCGAAACTAAATTCATTTCCTTCTTGAATACACGTCAACTTAAATTACTATGGAAGACTAAGCACTAAGAAATATTAATTACTCTAGCTTGTTATCGCATCGTAGTCACATCTCGCTGGACCGATCCTGTGCGTGGATCCTCATTTCCTCTCTCGCTGGTTCATCCGCACAAACTGATTCAGTTGACAAGACAGATGGCTCACAGGCTTACATTCATTTAGCATTTTATGTGTTTTGAACAGTTTTAATTTGTTGGAAATTTCTATGTCTACATTTATATTTTTGTTAGCCGACAATTTCGGTTGGTCTTTCGCTTTCGTGGAAAAATCTATTAATTACCGACGGTTCCATGGCAGGAAGGATTCGTACAAAGGAACGTTTAGCACAGAAAACTTGGCTGGATATATTCTTTCATTTGTAATAGAATAAACTTTTCAACTGTAAAAACTCTGTCATAGAAAATGTATTATCCTGTAATGGAATTTTCCTGCATATATTGTTTGTGCCAATAAAACTGTTTCGATATTTTAAATGGAAGCAAAATCACAAAATAAGTTATTTTTCGCATTTTGACTACATGCAAAATCGATTACTGGAGTGTATCTATAGTATACAGAGTATCATAAGCTTTCGGCACTCGTGCCCACTATTTGTTATTGGGTACTCGCGCCTCCTGTCTTTAAATAAAAATGAGTTTGATAAAAGAGACACCACAAGCTATATATTGCAACTTTCAAAAGAACAACTAACCATCATAAAACTGTTTTACATAAACTCGTAATTGATCATTAATATAAGATATCGCGGGTGATCTGGCAAAAGCTCCTATCTATTGTTAGGTTAACTTTACAGGAAGAGATAAAAAGGTTTATAATAGAAAATTACGTTACATAGAAAGTTAAGATAATTCAAGTAACGTTATAATACGTGCTTGTGACTTAATATCAATTATTTGCGTAAAAAAAAACTACTTGATGTTTGTAAAATCAGATAGGTCTTTTTGGTTTTTCCGACATCTCAGATAGGATTTTTTGTTTTATACGAAATATGGGAAAGGATATTTTACTTCAAATAATAAGAAGAAAGATTATTTGCTTTTATAAGTTTATTACCTTTAATTCTTACAAACTGTATTAAAAATACAAAACAGTCAGAATGTCGATCATTTCTGGTAACTTTAAATAGATTATCATTAAAGTAGTGTGTATCTTTGGGAATTACAGATTTCAATTCTTGGAGATGTTACCACTTCTCTTCTTTAATTTTGCATGGTTCAGTGAGACGTGGTGGATATTCTAAAATTGGATTCAATTTCTTTGGACGACTAGGTAATTCTATGTATTCGTTTTTAAAACTAAGCTTTACTTTGATTTGGCCATTTGGTAAGTACCTTATAACTCGAATATCGTTAATTACAGAATCCCTTGCCATTTTTCCAGGTCTAATTGACTGATACCTCAAATTTTTTGACAATGAATAATTTTTGAAAAAATCGAACTCCCAAAGTTTTACTCTGTATGGAAAAGGTGTTACTCTAGACTCTTTGGACACACTGACATAATCACTAGGCAAGTGTATTTCACGGTTTCTTAGTTTCCTTTCGATGGTGCTATGAACCGAGTCTCACTCCATCTGAGTATGACCCGATTCTAAATATTTCTAAAATACCTCTATTTGGTTTAACATAGCAAAATTCAAGAGGGCGTTTGCAAGAACGTTATTTCTGTTTTGGCTGAGGCAACCGTCTGACCAAATTATTATTGGTAATTTTTTTTCCGTTAAACAACTCTGAAGATAATCCAGAATACATGAAGTGAAAGTCGACGCAACTAGTTTGTGGTTTTGATCTTCAGACCACTAATAGCAAACAACACCTTTGGTTGCCAAATTGAAAACTGTAAAGTTATGGCAACACAACTTAGTTTTAAAGTATATTTTGCCAGCATTGAGGTATGGGGATAACTTAACCGCTTGCACGTTCATCGTAATTGTTATGCAATTCTTTTCTTCTGCCAAAACTTTATCTTTGGATTTTTCCTTCCGAGTTTCTTCCTTCCTTTTTTGATGTTGCGCGTGATGTTCCTCTGAAATATTTCCACATTTAAATGAGACACATGTGTTACATTGGTCCTTTTTAGGATGGTACACGGATAGATTTTTAGCGTGGAAAACTGTAGTGAAGGATTTTCTACACAGACTTGGAACAGCTTTATCTTTGGTGTAAATGAAATATAGTTTATGAACGTCACTTAAAGACTGGAAATGTGGTTCTAGATACAATTTTAAAGAATCTTTCCTTAAGTAGTGAGCTGGTAGTTTTGGCAGTTGTACAAAAAATTCTTCCACGATTTCATAATGAGCTTCATGCTGTTCTTTGTCTCGCTGTTTTATATTAACTCTGCTTGATTTTTCAGCATGCATACTACAGAAACTCTGATCAACCCATGACTGAACTGTTTTATAACCAATACACAGAGTACTAAGAAACATTTCACGACATACTTGCAAGTTATTTAATGTGTATGTATAACTACCCTGTCGTCTTGAAGGTCCCTCTATTGTTTTACGTTTTGTAACATTTTTATTTACATTGAATGATACACAGACAAGTCTCTGATCCCAGTTCATAGTCTCCCAAAACTTATTAAAAATTGCAATTCTCGTCTGCTCTGCAATATCAGAGCAGTATTGATTCGTTGCTTTTTTACAAGCTTGTGAAGAAAAATGAGGTTTTAGTTCTCTCCGGATTTTGACCACATTCCGTTTTAGTTTTTCACTTTCATTCTTTCTAATCCCGAGATATTGTTGTTCTTTCATGCGAAGCTTTTTGTTCTTATTTCTGGCCCATTCCATTTCTCTTGCCTTGAGGCGTCTTTTCCTTCCTTCATTGACGTTAACCTCTACTTCATTTACATTTTCTGCTGTTAATTCCGCTGTAATATCTTCATGCTCATTTTCTACAGTTTTTTCATTTTTCGAAGAGGAATTATCACTTTCTGATTGTTGTTCAAGATCATTAGACGGAAGATACGCTTCAGAATCGTCAACGTCTGAGGGTTCCTCAGGGTTTTGGTTGTGTACTAAGGTGGTTTCTGTAATAACTAAAAATAAAAAATTTATTATTTATTTGGCAGAAATCATCGCTAGAATTTAGAATTTGTACGTTTTGTTATGTCTCCATTTAGGATATTTTAGCAAGCCAATTCGGTAAAATAAGAACCTACCACCGTCATTTACTGCTCAGTGTAAAGAAACAGTATGCCGATGCCGTCTGGATCCAAAAATCCTATATTTTGGTCGTCTATGATCACATTTTGTTCAATGATCATTTCTCTTATGTCTGAAACAACACGCACGTTATTAAAGGGCAATGAAATCTAAACACCCAAGAGTTTACAGACTTACAGACAGGAAAATGCGAATAGAGCGCTTTGATTGTTATTATTTCATGCTATTACGTTGATACAGGAATTTGTTATTATTCTACTTAGGTATTATTGTTATTATCAGGTAATTAGGTAGGTACCTACCTGCCGTATCGTTTGTTTTTTGAAACTCTAAGCTTTCGGCTAAAACGACCGACATTCCATCCAAATCTGAAAAGACCGTAGGATTAGAATTCTCAGGCTTTTTTTTGTGTTTTAGTGAGCTTGGCTGTTCTATTTTGTTCACTGTTCCAATCTCTGTCATGCTCATGTTTTCCAACAGCAAGGTGCTTTCTGTAGTACCTCAACAATAAACAATAAAGTTTTACCCTTTCCAAACCAAAATTAATTCATAACGTAATAAAAAAGTATGGTACTTTTTTATTACGTCGCACATGAATTTACTGTTGGTACTTACCCGGTAAAATATTATCCTGTGTACTTGGAAAGTTTAAATTTCGAGTTAACACTACCGGCATTTCATCTACATCTGGAGAAATCATAGCTGCAGTTAACTGAACAAGTCTTTTAGATCGAGAAACCATAATATATAAGTTATAAACACTGTTTAATACAAAATCAAAACAAACCAAACTTAAAATCTGGAGTTTCAAATAATATGTCTATTTTTTATACACAATCACAAAATAACTGCGAAGAATCAGCAATACAATTCAATTTGTTTGGTAAAAATACACCAAACACAAAAATGAGTGTCACTGTTGCTTTCTAACATGAACAGAATGCAGATAGGAGTTTTTTATAACAGTTGAGTGCAGATGGAAGGTTTTGCTTTAACATAAAAATCTGTAGATAGGAGTATTTGCGCCCAAATATCAGCTGAGTGTAGATAGGTGTTTTTTTTTAATTCGTAACCTACTGTATTATTCTTCAGATATGATATTTTGCCAGTACATGCGTATCAAACCATGGAACGTGATTCTACTCAAATCTCAATTTTAAATAAATTGTCAGATAGGAGCTTTTGCCAGATCACCCGCGAATATTCAATATTGCAAGTTTTACATTGATAATTTTCACAAATGTCTAGACAAAAATTCAGTAACAGCATTTTTCACATTTTTTCTGTAATTAGGATCAGATAAAGTGATTATCTTGTACCTATTTCAATACATCACGAATTCTCTATGTTTTGATTCAACAGCCTATTCAGACCTAGTCCTTCATTTTCGAGAAATTAGATACCATCTTGGAGACTATTTAAGAGAACATGAATTTTCAAAGTTTCAGATACATGTGCTGCTTTAAAGCATTTTGATAACATTCCGATATCTTTTTCGTATCGTGGCTCAACCTTTCCTGTCGTGAAACATTGTTTAACTACTTTATTCATACTTTTAAACGAGGAAATGAAACCCGTGTGAAGTTAGCCACGAATTTTTTTTAACATCCATCAATATTTTTTTCACAAAATAAACTTCACTTTTGTAAAAAAATGTTAACATGTTAAAACTATAAACATATAATGACATTTTAATAGGCTACATAATTTTACTACCAAAAATTGGAGATTAAGTGAATAAATAGTTTTCAAATAATTGTTCCTGTTCATATTTCACGATTTTGTATCGAAGACCCACAAATAGAAAAAAATTATTCAATAATTACAAAGAACTTCTAATTGGAAACCAATTGACAATAAAGAGTGATGTTAGTATTTTTTATAACGTCAAAATAGTATATTAAAGTATAAGTGGATAAAGAGGTCTTTCAAACACGCGCGTATTTTCGAACACGACGGCGCAGCCGGAGTGCTCGAAAAAGAGCAAGTGTTTGAAAGACTAGTTATCCACGAATACTTTACGCTATTTTTTTTATTGGTGCACTTTGAAATCATAAATTATCATTATAATATTAGTACAAAAAAATGAAGTCCGTCCTCGATGCCCTGCCAAGTTTCATTTCATAAAAGTCCGCCCTCGATGCCCATCCAAGTTTCGTGAAAGTCCATCCTAAATAGTATTTTTTTTGACGCTACGAGGTACTGGTGTCAGATTGATAATCAAAAAGTTTCTTTATTCATATTTAAAAGGATACAACGTATATATCAATATATGAATAAATTTGGCAGGAAAAACCAAATAAGACATTGGTTCACAATGAAAATATACAATATAAAAACTAATAAAAAAAGTTGTCATTGATACTTACGTTTCTCGAGTTGTTGTTGTTACCATAGGGACTTCAAAAAACGCGCGTGTTTGAAAGTTCGATTTAAACACACTGAGGCGTGCTTTGAATAGGTGATATGAGGCATAAATGAAAAAAAAATCATAAAGATTACGATTGAGGGCCGACGCGCATCGTTCGTTTTGAACTCTGAGCCCCAAATTTTCTTCAACTATTTCAAAGAAAGCTTAATTAGGAACCTACTAACAAAAAATTGTGATGTAAGTATTTTTTATAACGTCAAAAAAATCATAAAGGTACGATTGAGCGCCGATGCGATTCGTTCGTTTTGAACTTGAAGCCCCAAAATTTTGTGAAATTCTCTTCAATTATTTCAAAGAACACTTAAAAAGACACCAAATGACAAAAAATTGTGATGTAAGTAATTTTTATGACGTCAAAAAAAATCATAAAAATTACGATTGGGCGCCGACGCGCACCGTTCGTTTTGAACTCGAAGCTCCTAAAATTTTTCAAATTTTCTTAAAATATTTCAAAGCACACTTAGTTAGGAACGTACTAAGAAAAAATTGTGATGGAAGTATCTTACACAACGTCAAAAAAAACTCATAAAGATACGATTGATCGTCGATGCGCTTCGTTCGTTTTGAACTCTAAACCCCAAAATTTATTCAATTTTTTTCCAACCATTTGAAAGAAAACTTAATTAGAAACCAATTGACAAAAAATTGTAATGTAAGAATTTTTTATAACGTCAAAAAAAAACATAAACATCACGATTGAGCGCCGACGCGCATCGTTCGTTTTGAACTCGAAGCCCCAAAATTTAGTCAAATTTTCTTCAACTTTTTCAAAGCACACTTAGTTAGGAACCTACTAAGAAAAAAATGAGAAAGAGAGAAGTTTGAAAGAAGTTTGTGTTGGATAGTAATTGTTGTAG
The DNA here is from genome assembly GCA_963921935.1 of Galeruca laticollis. Taxonomy (NCBI): domain Eukaryota; kingdom Metazoa; phylum Arthropoda; class Insecta; order Coleoptera; family Chrysomelidae; genus Galeruca; species Galeruca laticollis. The sequence goes on along the minus strand of OY998175.1, from coordinate 271,805,165 downwards.
TTGAGGTGTTTATTTTAGATGTGTGCCCTGATATAGGATTAGTTTCCTCTGCAGGGCTGGGTTGGGAGTGTGATGGGAGGGTTTGTGTGCGTTTGGTGAATTGGTTAGGATGTTTGGGAGATTGAGTTGGTGACTTAAAAAGGTCAGGGGGTGGCATCGAGGTTTCGGAGTGGGCTTGTCGCTAAAAAAATGTTCCAGAGGAAAAGCATTCTCGTTGCATTTTTCATTTTGAAAGAATAACAATAAAAATATCGTTATGGGAGGGGGGGCGGGTACAGCTGCGGCTGCATTGTTCGATTGAGTCATTGGGTGATTGGCCCGTCGGTCCATTTGGCTAGTGAAAAAATTCATCATGTTGAATAGATTCACCGTGTTACAGGGAAACCGTAGAAAACCTGTAACCCGACGGGTGGGTGGGGGTGGTTAAAGAGTTTGTCAGAAGTGTTGACTAATTGTTGTGAGGTGTGAGCATGTTTAGAGATAATGGGTTGTGTGATTAAAGAGGAATATGAAGAGAGATATAGAAGATTGTATGTATGATGTTAGCAATGTTTGGTTATTGGATTGAAATTGGGGATCGGTCTAGATAGTCGATGTATATGTCTGTGAGATCGTCGTAGGCCGTGGCAAGTAGCCGTACTGGGGGGAATGGGAGCTTCCTATTGGGTAATCTGCCAAGAGGCCGTCTGTTAGCAATCCACGGTGTGAGGAGGGCGTTTTTCGAGATTTTGCTGCCCGATTCGATAGTGCGATTAACGTATCGGGCTTGAAGGGTGTTTAGACGGGACGGAATGGGCTCAATGTCGATCTTGGTATAGACGGTGTTACTGGGTGAGTATCGTGCCTTATATTGGCAGTATCTCAGCATAGGTTGCTCACAAGTTCGGAGCCTTTTTACGAGGCGGCCGGTGAGGGAGCAATAGACGTTTGCTCTATAATCGATGATGGGGCGGATACATGTCTTATATGTATGGGGTAGGGTGGTTGCATGAGTGCGTCCGAAGTATCCGCCGAGCGCCTTGAGAAGATTAACTCGCCGTCGGAGTTTATTCGCAGTGTCCATGAGGTCGGCCATCAAGTTGAGAGTGTGAGTGAATCTCACTCCCAAATAAACGACTTCCCTGCGGATTTCGAGTTGATCTCCCCAGAGCACGAGGCGGAAGTTTCTGGGTACAAGTCGTTCGCTCATGGTATCGGGGTGTTTGGAAACGATGGCTTGGGTTTTTTGAGGGTTGCGAGTCACCCGCCATTTCCTGCACAAATTTGAAAATTGGGTCAGTAGATTTTGGGATCGAATATTGAGAGAGCGAATGTCAGGGGCGGAAATGATTAGAGCGGTGTCGTCCGCATATAGTTGGATATTGTCTTGGGGATGTCGTGGAATTGGTGTGTCATACGTATAAATTGAGTATAATAGTGAAGCGAGTATCGAGCCTTGCGTAACGCCAGTTTGGGGTGTGAATGAATCGGATAGGCTGTAACCAATTTTGACGCTGATCGATCGGTCTGTGAGGTAGGAATATAATAATTTCATGATTTGGTTTGGCAATCGGATGCTCAGTAGCTTTCTCACTAGTCTGGCGGGCCAGACTTGGTCAAAAGCTTTTTGAACATCCATCAAAATGGCGGCTGAGCAGCGTCGTTGGTTTAAAGATCTGGTGGCGAGGGTCTGTAAGTTGGTGGTGGCGTTCTGACAGGAGTGACCTGGCCTAAATCCTAATTGAAATGCCGGAATGATATTGTTTTCGGAACAAAAGTTCCAGATTCTCTCTTTTAACAAACGTTCAAAGATTTTATCTAGGACGCTGATCAATGAAATTGGGCGGTAAGATTCAGGCTTTGTGGGGTCTTTGCCAGGTTTGGGGATGAGAACTATGCTGGCAGATTTCCAACAACGAGGAAAGTAAGAGTATGCCAAGCAGGCGTTCAACAGTGAGCAGAGCGGGGGGAGAATCTCTTCTGGCAGGTTTTTAAGTGCCTGTATCGAGATTCCGTCGTGCCCGGGGGCACAGTTTCTCCCAGCTCGGCACGCCTGCTGAACTCCTTCGATTGTAAAGGGTGTGAGAAGAGGAGAGTTCTCATTCAGTTGAATGTGGACGTGTGGACTTCGAGTTATATTACGGGTGAGGAGGTCTGTTTCGATGGCAAAGTCCCTGAGAAATATTGGATTGTCAGGTGGTGTAAAGACAGTTTGCAGGTTGTTTTTAAAGGCAGTGGCTTTATCTTCATGGGTGTAGATCTTCTGTCCTTGCACTTCGAGATGTGATTCCTCCTTCCTCTTGAGGCCGACGAGGCGGTTGAATTTTTGCCAAAACACTCGCCCTTGTCTAAAGTCCAGTCCGGCTGTGTCGGCTTTCCATTTCATCTGCTTTCCAGCATTGATTTCGTACCGGACCTGGGCGTTTAGACGGTTCCATTGTGTTTTGACTACGGGATCACGAGTGCGGACGTATAACCTGTATAACTGTCTTTTCTGACGGATTTTTAGAAGAATTCGTTGGGAAAGTGCATAGAAGTTGGTGTTTATGGTGGTGAGAGGGACGGCGATGTCTTGTGCATCGATTAGGAGGGACTGGAGCTCCTCTGCATAATTATCTATGTCATCAGTCGTCTGACGAATGATGGGTTGTGGTAAGTTAGAGGAGACGTGGTTTGCGAAGGAGTCCCATTCGGCTTTTTTGAAGGTGCGGTATGTGAAAGTTGTTGGAGGTGGTGGTATCGGTTCGTGTAAAGAGGTGTTGATCAGAAGCGGAAGGTAGTCAGATATGATTAGATCACCTATAAAGCATTCGTCGTCTATGCGGGTGATTAATCTGTCGGTGCAGATTATGTGGTCGACAATGGGGGAGCCGAGGTGACTTACTATGGGCTGGATTATTGTTTTTAATCCGAGAAATGTGGAGGGAGACTAATTGGTCGGCGAGTGATCTGCCGCTTGGGTTGGTGTGTATATCACCTAAGAGAATGTTTCGTGAGTTTAAGTCACCCATTATTATGGGTCGTGGTAGAGAGGATGCATATTCGAGGAGGTCGATTGATAATACTTGGTTGGGGTGTTTATAGTAGGAAAAGAAGGTGGTCGCGGTATTATTCCACGATATGTCGATGGCTATGCAATCCAGGTTCTGTTGAGACAAAAAGGGTGGGAGAGGGTGTGGGGAAGCGGGGAGTCCGTTGCGGACGATGAGTCCGTTGCTGTGACAGTAGAAGTTCCTGTCTAAGTGGAATGTGGTGTAGCCAGAAAAGCGAGGGTCATTTTTTTAAGAGAGTGTCGGTGACAAATAGTATTTGTATATTTTGGGAGAGTAGGAGGTGTTTAAGAAGATGTCGCTTCCTGGCTAGAACTTGGCAATTCACGGTCCCGATTACGAAGTCCATGACTTAATTGTGGCGTTTCTGGGTGAAGGCGAAGTGAACACGGTTGCCCACGCCGCTGGTTACGGTACAGTTGTACCCGTGAAAAGAGGGGATGAGGTGTGTTAGGGTGTTGGCCACAAGACCACGGGCTGTCGGGACATCGTTCATTATCGTTGTTGCCAAAATCTCGATCAAGATTTTGGTGTCTGTCGAGAGGTCGTTAGGGGTCTGGGGTTTCTCTAGGGTGATGGGAGCGATCTCCTGAGGGTTCTGTGTAGTTTCCATCCGCTTTGGACAACGAGGATGGGAGGTCGGATTGGAGCAGCCGCAGGTTTTACAGGAGGGGGCGTTTGCCTTAGGGCAATTGCTTGATTTATGGTCCGATGCCCCACAGGAGGGGCAAACTGGTTTGGCATTGCATGTTTCAGCAAGGTCGACTGTGGTTGAGCACCTATTGCAGTATCTGGATATTGCAGGAAGTGGATTGGAGGAGTTTGAGGCCTCACACTGATGTATGAGCCCGTGAAATTGGATGCCGCGAGAGAGAGCTTGGTGGTAGGCTATTTCAGAATCCGTAATGATTCTAAACATGGAGGTGGCCTTGTTTGTGCGGCGGACGACAATGCGCCAGGATTTTGTTAAGTTGAAATTAACTTCATCACGGAGGATGTCCTCGAAATCTTTGTCGGATAGAGACGTATCAACATTCCTGCAGACGAAGGAGAAGGTGCGGGCTCTTGATTGCGAGCGAGCTTGGGGGGTTGAGTTGAGACGGATGATGGTCACCTAGGGGTCACCGATGGCGTTTCGAAGCTTCTGGGCGAGGGCTTCGTGTGGAATATTAGATGGAATTTTGAGGAGGGCTGTGCGATTTAAATTGGCTTTAAAGTGGGTGATTTTCCCCCTCAGGAGCTCGTAGGTATTGAGGAGATTATATAGCTCTCTTTGGGAGGTGTATTTAGAGGGAAGGTTTCGGATATTGAGGGTTTGAAGTGAGGGTGTCGGTTGGGGAAGTAGGGTTTGTTGGGGAGGTAAGGTTTGTTGAGTAGGTAAGGTTTGTCGAGGAGGTAGCGTTTGTTGAGTGGGCCAGGGCTCTTGGTGTTGAGGTTGTGTGGTTGGAATTTGGGAAGGTGAATTGGTTGGTGGTTGGGTTGGTCGGGTTTGTTGAGGGGGTGGTGTTTGGGGTATTAGTGGTCTCTTGGGTATGGCTCCCAAGAGACTGAAGTTGTCCTCTGGATATTTAATGATAGTTTTGGCGGTTTCAATTAAGGAAGTGTGGGAGTGACGACGAGAGGTGTGGGCTTTTGTTGAGTTGGTTAGTGAGCTGAGTTGGGATTTGGCTTGTGCGAGTTCTAAGGTGAGTTGTTTGAGTGGTTGGTCTCCGTGTACTTTGTCTTGCAATAACTGTGACACTATGGCACTTAATCTGGTGAAATCGTTAACTAGCTCTTCGGTTTATCGGTTGGTGATTTGGCGTGAGCCCATGGGTGGGAATTCATCGAGAGATGAGAGGGACGGAATTTTTTGTCAGTTTTGGCTGCGGTTATTGTAAGGGGATCGTTGCCCGGAAGCTATTGCTGTTGATTTTGGGGTGGAAGGTGACGACACAGAAAATTGTTTCGTTTTGTGGGGGGTTGTTAGTGCAGGGAAAGCAGATAAAAGCCGGCAGCGGACTCACTGCCAGAGGGAGTTTCCTCCCCGGTTAAAGGTTTCCTGACCCTATTATCTGCTGGTTAGTTTTTATATTTACCTGGAAAATCGTTCCTCCTTCGTCTGGATGGCGGTGGTTATCTAATTTGCGACTTCTTCACTACGTTGTTGTAGAACAAAGAGCAAATTTCATTGATGTTGCTCTATAAAGAGCAGATTTTCATAAATAGTAAGTCCTATAAGGTATGTCGAAATGAAATTCTCGTAAAATTGGCGAAAGCCCCGGTAAGTAGCTACTGGAGTGATCCGGTATGTAACAGGGACCGAATTTCCAGTTTTGCTTCTTCTTACAGGTCAACGTTCTCGCTCGGAGTCTCAGGAACAGATCGAGAGAAAAATGTGATGGAAGTATTTTTTATAACGTAGAAAAAAATTCATAAAGATACGATCGGTCGCCGACGCGCTTCATTCGTTTTGAACTCGAAGCCCCAAAATGTTCTTCAACCGTTTCAAAGGACACTTAATTAGAAACTAATTGACAAAAAATTGTGTTGTAAGTATTTTTTATAACGTCAAAAAATTTCATAAAGATTACGATTGAGCGCCGATGCGCATCGTTCGTTTTGAACTCAAATCCCCATTTTTTTTTTTAAATTTTCTTCAACTATTTCAAAGCACACTTAATTAGAAACCTATTAACAAAAAATTGTGATGCAAGTATATCTTAATAATTTACCACTATACAAGGTAAATAAATATTAATTTTGAGTTCCGTGCGAAAAAGTGTAACTTTGCGCCCAGAAACGGTTGCGAAAAAGCACTACACTTTACGCACGCTCGTAGGAAATAGTGATTTATGCAACAAGTGCAAAAAGTGAGTGTTTTTTTTTACGCGACGTGAAATTGTCCAACGAGGCCTTTAGGCCGAGTTGGACAACATTTCGAGTGCAAAAAACACGTTTTGCACGAGTTGCATGAAATATTTTTTCTACATTCATGCAAAAACTGGAAAATTAGAATATAATATGATAGGAACTCAAACTTAACCGTTCTTCCTTTTTTGTATCTTTATGGCCTCCACCTTGTCAGTACTTAATCATAGCTGGTTTTCGCTTTAACCATTTAAATTTCAAATAATCAAAGATTTTTGCAATAATTGTAACTCGTTGAGACTTTTTTTTATTTAAATCCTTATGTTTGTCATAAATCATCACAAAACTGACAAGAATGACAGATGAGTGTAACAGAAGATTTTGTTGCACTAGTGCAAAAAAGAACCACTTTTTTCCATTAAATGTGTTTCACAAAAGTGTTGTTTTTTGCATGAATGTAGAAAAATATAATTTTGTTATAGTTTAATGATTTGTAATTTGTTCATTTCTAGATTGTAATTAAATTACTAATGTATGATACTAGTTTTCCTATTCACATTGTGATTCCTATGTAGATTTGGATGTTTATTTTTCCATCTGTACACTGTACCATTGTCGTATGAGAAGGGTGGTAGATCGCTATTTTGGCGAACACTGACCCTTTATAAAGTTTTCCTGATGTATAATAAACGTTAATATTATTATTTTCTTTTTTTATTCCCATATATAACCCTGTTTACTGCGTTTACTGCTCTAGTAATTGGCATCTTTATGATTTTTTTGGCGTTATGAAAAACACTTACATCACAATTTTTTGATAATAGGTTCCTAATTAAGTGTTGTTTGAAATAGTTACTAAAAATTAGAAAAAAATTTGACGCTTCCGGTTCAAAAGGAAGATGGGCGTCAGAGCACAATGGTAATCTTAATGAATTTTTGTTGACGTTATGAAAAATACTAACATCCTAATTTTTCGTTAATAGGTACTTAATTAAGTGTTATTAGAAATAGTGAAATTTTGGGGCTTCGAGTTCAAAACGAAGGTAGCGTGTCGGCGCACAATCGTAATCATTATTATTTATTTTGACGTTATAAAAAATACTTACATCACAATTTTTCGATAGTAGGTTCCTAATTAAGTGTCCTTTGAAATAGTTGACAAAAATTTGAGAAAATTTTAGGGCTTCGAGTTCAAAACGAACGATGCGCGTCGGCGCTCAATCGTAATCTTTATGAATTTTTTTGACGTTATAAAATACTCACATCACAATTTTCTGTCATTTGGTTTCTAGTTAGATGTTCTTTGTAATTGTTGGATATTTTATTTTTGGGTCTTCGATTCAGAATCGTGAAATATGTACAGGAACAATTATTTGAAAACTATTTATCCACTTAATCTTTAATTTTTGGAGCCTATTAAAATGTCATTAAATGTTTCCTATATTAACATTTTTTTGCAAAAGTACAGTTTATTTTGTAAAAAAAATATTCGTGAATGGTGAAAAAAATCCGTGGCTAACTTCACACGTGTAAAAATGAAAGGAGTTAGAGGAAGTAGCTCAACATTTTCCATAATTTCAGGGCCAGCAAACGCATCACTTTCTTTTACAAGTTTTCTGCACGAGTTTCCCTAGAAGATTTCCTCTTGATAATTTTTTGCTATCAGTTTCAATTTTTCAACAGGCCCTTCTTCTAGAACTTGGGTGCTGGGTATTTATCGAGAATTATCAGTTGTTTGGAATGTTACGTTAATTTCGCGTGCTGTACGTGAAACAGTTATTACATAGAAAAAGTATAGATCATTAAAAAGCAATATGCGTACTAGATTTCTGTATTACTTAAATCAAACAAAATTTTTATTGGTCTCTAGCTCTTGCAAGAGTTCATGGATGCCTGGATAGGATAAACCCCCATAAATAATTAACTCTCACCAAGTATCCAGCACAGAGAATAATTTATTAAGTATCTAATTCATTTAACTGAGTAACTTGAAGGGATGAGTTTGGCGACAGTTTAGAATATATCAAACAATTATAAAACAAATATTTCTTTAGTTCATAGTATGTGAAATTTCCCACGAAGGGGTACTTATCGTTAACTGGATTATGCTGATGGTAGGTTAGCCCCCTAAGTTGCACGGGAAGACAGCGGTAACTTTTATCTCCCCGTCACTTTCCATCTATTACCCCACTAATAGTTCCAATAATTTCGAATCACATAGGCTGGTGATTTCCCATGGACAAAACGCCTGAAGAAAAAAAGATGCATTGTGCTACCCTTCTAAATAAAATTCGCAAATACTGACCTCTCGCACAGTAATCTTTATCGCCAGAGACGTTTGCTTTCGTTATTCTTAACCCTGAACCAGTTATATCCGTACACCCGTATACCAAAAATTGTGTAAACCACAATATCCGAAATCACATAATTTTACAGAAATAATAAATGAATCTGCGTACAGCAATCATCTTATTATAGAAAATATATCTTCACTGTTTGCTGGAGAAGTAACAATCATTTCCTTTCACACAAAACCCACCTTTCAATCCTTCACTCGTAGTCGCTATACCCATGTTTTTGTTGATACGGCAATTGTAAAACACAACTAGTTCAATTTGTTTTTATTCTGCTAGTAATTATACCGAATGTCCCGATTAATTAAAGGAAAGTGATTGAATATATTTCGGATATACTTAAATTTATTGCGGTGACATTATTGGATTATTACTACCCCAGATGCATGTTAGTTCGTAACAGGAAAATCTGGGATACCAGGTGTTCTCTAAATGTCGTTATGTCCATTGTTTTATTGTTATTTGGAATGAAAGTTTTAAAACTGCGGTACCCGTTAACAGTTTAATTCCAACTTTCCTGTATCACTTTATGGAACGTCGATCTGGCGTGGAATAAGAAGATCTTGATCGAATGAATAACTTGATGGAGTTATATTCTTCATATGTAGAAGACATTCGTTTCTTTCCTAATTTATTCTCAACAGCTACCATTTCAGGCCAAGACTTTGTGATTAAAAACGCATTTGTCATGCCACTTTAAGACAATTTCATTGTTGTTGCTGTGTAAAGCTGTCATCTCACCCTTTCCCATTATTTTTTGAAAAGTGGCGATGGATTCTATTATTACCTTTTCCGCATCGTACTCATTGAATGCATTTGTTGTTCACTTGATTAGTGTGCTAGACTCACACTTGTATAATCATTTTCCGTAACTGAAGTTCTACCAGCGCGGAGCAGAAAATGAATCAGTTCCATTACCACTTGGGAAGCCACCGACTGCTCTCTTGATCGAACATGCAAGGACAAACAACTTGTGAGTGTAGCCACCGCACGCACATAGTTTCAATATTTTAATGCTATACTTACGGCGTTTTGGGGTACGGATTGCAAAAACGATAAGCGGCATCTGAATGGTATCATACTTACACATTCTCCATATGCGATTTCGGCCCGCTTTGGTACCCCACTTTGGTCCCTCGAATACATATCAATCCATTTCGTTCCGAGAAACGAGAACGTCAAGCTAACTTTGGTACACATTTTGGTCTGTCAAATCACTGACCAAGATATATGCAGCACGGTTACTGAAACGGTAGCTTTCTATCCTTCTCCTAAGTAGTTTTTGTCTTTCTTTTTATTTGTAATAAACAAAGTCGCTGGAACGAACTGCATTTGTTGTCAATATTCTTAAAATTTTCAAATTTTGTCTCTTTTTCCTTGTTTTGGTCTGGTAATATTAGAATCTGTTACTTTCATCATAAATGGCAGGACCCTGTCATTTTAGGCGAATTGGGAGAATTGCCAATTGTTAAGGACTGGTTGGTAAGCTCAACGTTTTTACTATATTTGGGTTATATATATATATATATATATATATATATATATATATATATATATATATATATATATATATATATATATATGAATATATATATAAATATATATTTGACTCAAAAGAAATACAGGAAAACTCAATAAAGCATGCTTCCGATCGCAGGTAAATGTCAATTTCTTTGATCAGCTTTACCAATTGACAACCAAACGTTTCCGCCTGTAATTTGCACTTAATGTCATACAGGTGACGTAGGACCTACATATTGGTTAACCAAAGTCGCTACCAACGAAAGCGGGCCTGATTGATTTTCAACAGTCAGGGAGCTATATTTGTTTATTTATGCCTCACAAATAATTTCCATAGGTCGTAAAATAAAATCCAAGGAATCCAAGGAACGTATCTAGCATGATTCAATGAAACATTCATCTATAAAGGATTTATAATCTTCGAATAAACTAGGATTTTTCTCAGAACGACTTTCTAAATTGTGAAATCTATTTTTTGCCATGGAAAAGGAATGACCTAACTTTAAATGTTCATTTGAACTTTTTAAAGGCAAATCGACTTGGAAGGAACCATTTTCTAGAGTTTCTATACAATTTGTGAAGATATTCTGAGCTAAGTCCTTGTCAGGACTAAAAATTTTATTTCTTGGGGAAATTTTTTCTATTTCCCGGAATTTTTGCAACAACTTATCAGTATCAGAACTGTGAAGAAAGAAACAAGAACTATTATTTGAACTATCACCTTGTGGAACATATGAAAAAGCTTCTCTAGGAATAGGACCACCTACTATATAACCAAGTTATCTACTAGTGTCAAGAATTTTTTTGAATTTTCATTATACCACCAGTTATCAGATTATAATAAATATCAGCTCCTAAAAGTATGTCAATTTGAGAAGGAATGTGGAAATTAGGATCTGCTAATTTCACATTTGAAGGAATTACAATTTTTCTCTACGCAATGGAAATTGTGGCAATTTTATTGTAATTTTCTTAATAACCCAACAATTTATGCTGAGACCATTCATATTTTTTGTTTCATGAAGTGACAAATTCTCTGAGGGCTGTGGAATTGGTTTTGCTCAAGAAAAAAGTATCTAACAAATTTTTGATATAAGCATAAATGATATTCAGTTGATTATCATATCTACTTTTGAAGGAATCTAGAGCTACCTGGAAATTATCACTAGATAATTGAAGATTCGAAATTAAGTGCAAAGGTTCACCCTTACATAGGACATTTCAATATCTGTCAACGATGAATCGTGTACTATCAAAGTTTCAAATAATTGTATGAATGCATTCCAATTAGTAATATCTCCTGAAAATTCTTGAATGTTTAATTGAGGTTTGTTTACATGTGATATCAGAAATTCTGATTTTATACTACTCGAATCCTTTTTGACAGAAAGTGGATTCATTTTTTTTCCAATAAGGATGAAATTAAACAATATTCATTTTCGACTACCTCTCTATCTGAACTTTGATCTCCATCTAAACATTCTATTTGGTCTCGTATTGAATTGTAACTACCGAATGCTTTAGTTAAAATATCTAATCTGGTTTTAAAAAATGTTATTTCACCTTCTGTCATAGAATTTTCATTAAATCAATTCTCGGTTCTAGTAATTTTACATTTTCCAATGGATCTCGGTTTAATTAAGGCATCCATAGTTGTATATATTAGATATATTCAATCCAAATCAGTAGGAATCTAAATTATTATTTATTTAGTAGGATACACTAAAAGAACTATTTAATCTGCTTCTGTATACTATTTGAAACCTCAAGAGTTTATTTACATGTATTAATTTTAATTTGGAAAGAAAACAAAATATCATTCCAACTAGGAACTGGCTTCCAATTACTTATATAAAGTAATAATTTATTTACCAAATTTAAATGTTTATCTGACCTTATTTTCATGAGAATGTTTTATGAATTTATTGACCAATTTTCATTTTACTTCCCTTCTTTAACACACTGCTGATCTATTCTTCGAAATATACAACAACGCTATTTTTTCTTAGTCATACAGAAACTTCAATTTTGACAGGTAGTTACTTTGGAACAATAACAAAATGATTGGAACGGAATGGAACTCGTAAAACTAATCTTTCATACTCTAACCTTTTTTTTTGAAATGTACTTGTCAACGCAAGTGAAATTCTTCCAACGTTTAAATAGGAATTTCATTACTTTCCTTTTTCTGGATTCTTCTCAGATCCGGCTCGAATAAGGATTAACTGATTTTTTTTCAACAGTCAGAGAGGTATATTTGCTTATTTATACCTCAGAAATAATTTCCATAGGTCGTTAAATGAAATCGAATGTAACTTCTAAAGACAACTTCATTTTAAAATCTTTTTCGAAGGACCAGTGGGTTTTTAATCCACAAATAACAAATTAATAAAATAATTGGAATAGTAATCTTCTTATATGACGCACATAATACACAATGGACAATGACATCTCTTTCAACAAACTCAGATAAACAAACTTCACTTTTTTCTTCACTGCTTGATTAATAAAAATAAAATTGATAAGAATAATTGTCAAAAATATTAAAGAATATTTGAACTAATTTCAAACAGGGCCCAAACCGCCTCCTGTTTAAAAGCTGACTGACATATTCGTTTTCTGATACACATACGTTTTCTGAATGAAATGAGTGGCCCAAAAATCTCTTAATCTATGTTTCAGATTCAGATCAATCCATATAATAATACCCAAAAATAGCGATATACCTTGTATAGAAGTATCAGCCCACTTTGTAAGTATGGATGGTGGTGTAATTGACTCATTCATAATACCTTTTACAATCTCCTGATTCATATAACGATTGGTCTCGTCCACTGACATATCTAACACTTCTTCGGTTATAAGAAGCTTATAAACTGAACCGACCCACCATCAACAACAAAATCGTCTTATTGTTTGGGAAATTCGTTTAAGTGTCCTAATACAGGATCCTACACCACATTAGCTTGAAAATTGTGCACAATATCTCTACATCCATTGTCGTCAATTTTTTTCAGCGAGGTTTGTGACAAGGCGCTGCGAATTTCATCCGGTGTGTATACAGTGACCGAATCTTCAGTAGACTACTTCTTGCAGGTTCACTAACTGACCTAAAATACAGGTGAAATTAGTAGTACATATTATTGTCGCATTTATACCGGATACATTCCTCAGTCAAAAAAAATTGCCATGGGCCATCGAAGTGTATTTCCGTTGACGTCACAAGTAGCACAAAGTTTATCCACAGTATCCAATCGGCCTTTGGTAGAATAATAAAATGTGATAATTTCTGGTTTATTAATGTCCCCAGTGTCAGCATATATTGCGACATCATAACGTATAGAAGAAACTAAAATAACATTTTAACCTTTTTTAGGAACATAGAATACGATGATACTATGCTCATGAGAACCAAAAATACTTGATGTAGTCGGATGCCACTTCATATTTACAAATTCACGAGGTTATTCTCTATTATTTTCTGTCACAGTTCCTCCGAACTCCATCTTATGATCATTTTTTTAATGTTTAGACAAGTGGAAATGATGTAAACCAGTTATCGCACATTCCATTCCGACCACTGCCTGAAATTGGAGTGAGTAGCCTCTCAACAATACTACTTGCATCATTTCCTACACAATAGGATCCATTAGGTTGCTTTCCGATATATACCTCCAAATTCTGGGAATATACCGTTTTTGTATCAACCAAAGCAAATATTTTTGTGCCATATTTTTTTTGCTTCTTAGGCACATCTTCCCCTAAAATCTTCCAACTTTCGATCGATGGTTGTGTATTTACTAAGAGTGTAGTTTCTTTTGAAGTTTTCGTCGACAATATCAAATATTTCTTTTATAAGCGCCAATTTATCAACCGGTCTTCTCTGGATACTTTATCATCGAATCAAACATATTGTAATAGGAATTGACACTGCTCTCTGCACATGGTCAGCCAAAATCTCTTGACGTCGGCACCATTTCTCTCCCATAATTCTTTGAGATTGAGACTCTCACTTTGTGAAGAACCTACTAAATATAGCAAGCCCAGGAAATCTTCAATTTCAACTATATCAGCATGTGTTTGATCCCGGTTTCTTGAAAATTGGTGAGACATGGAAATTATCATACGATAAGTATTTTACACCAGCATTTGAGTGGGGTTTTTGCAATTTTTATATTAGGTTTGACTCTGTGAAAGTCTATAAAAATATTTTAACCTCTTGTTCTAACCGGTTTGTTGACTGCGTGTTTCTGCGTTTGTCCATATTTGCATACAAACGTGTAACATATATTCTGCCCCGGCTTGGGACTCTTCCTCAGGTTGTGGTATTCGACTCCAGTTAATGTATTTTTATAGCAATCACTGGGATGGGGTGAACAATCGATATTAAATTGGACGCCATCAGCTTTTTAAGCGATACTTTAATTAAACAATAAAACTAAATAGGTTAAAAACTGGAAAACCTTATATTTACTTTAACTTAACAAAACGAAATACTAAAAATATTTCAACGCGATGGTCCAAGTTACCATGAATTGCTGAAAATCAAATATCAAATGTTCAGCAAATTATATTCATTCATAACTCCATAGATAATTCACATTAACTGCATATCCAAAATACAAGACGAATACAAACGCCGTTATACAATAAAAATCTCCAATTCTAGATTTCCATGAATTGAGTATAAGACAAAGGACTAATTTTGGAGAGGTTCTGGAATTATTCAGCTGTCAACTAGGTCCTAGTGGTTGGAGATATGGTCCTTAATCCATCCCGGCCGGTTTTGTGTTGTTTTCAATGGTGGTGCTCAGTCCTACGGCCTACCCAGGGGCCGTAGAGCAGCAAATATGTGAAACCACAACGATGTAGGTATATTAACTTATCATTGTTGTTACACCCCCTCTACTCGGAGAAAAAAGAAATTACTTATTTATAAACATAAACAGTCTATGCTGAAAAGTAGCCATAACATCACCACAACATATTGTGGTGATTAACGAATGAAAAGATTTCTAAAGATTATTTCACGAAAACAATTAAAATTGGGCTATGATTACGTTCGTTGCAAAATTCCATGAATTGTTCCCACACGTACCTCTTAGATCGCACGGTATTTTGCGGCATGTTCTTTTACTTTCTTTTGAATCTCTTTTAGAGCAAACAGACCAAAACGGTTTTTAGAATTAATTCTTGATACAATAATTCTGACGTTTCTTTATTAATTTGACATTTTCTGTCAGTCACTAGATTTTTTATATCGAATAAACCAACTAATGGCAACGCGAAACACGCAGATAGGAGAATTGCATGTATCCAATCAGGTGCCGAAATACAAAATCGAATAGATGGTGTTTTGAGATATCATTCCTCATATTTAAATAAGCCAATCGAAGGCGCGTATTTTGTATTGATTGAAATAATCAAGAAAATTATTAAAAATTGAACGATATCAATTCTTGGTACCGTACAGAGATCCTAAAATATCAAAAAAATTAATTGAGGCGTAGCCTCTCCAAAAATATTAGATGCTAAACGCTTCTGCAAAATATCTAAAGAAATTACAGGGGTAACCACTACTTAAATATGAAATGCTAACATCTCAACGATAAGACAAGAAAACAACTACATTCCTCATCTACAAAAAAAATAATCACTAAGTGTGATTGGTATAGGGTGCTTAAGATCTCAGGTACACTAAACTCAGAAGAAAATTTTTTAATGAACTAAAGAAAAGAAGGGAAAAATATCAATAGAGTATGGTTAACTCAGATTCATAGATTGATGAGAGCAGCAACCATGTAGGAAAAACCTCGCGAAATATAGAAAAAATAATACAAGGTAAGGGATAGAAATCTACTAAGAAAACTTTCTAACGTTACTAAAAATGTGTGTGTGTTTAAAATACATTACGTAACTATAAAGGAAAAATAAAGACAGAAAAAAAATAACAAGCCTTGGCATTTCCCCCCTTTACTACCTTCGGAAGGACTTTTCCTATGTACGATATCGTTTATATATACAAAATTTGGAAGTGAAATGAGTTTTTTAATTTCGAAACATTAGTACGATGGAATTAGAATATCATGGTCTGATGGAAATCGTAACAGCGGAACGGCTTGTTACAAACGACAGCACTCTATTCTGTATTTTTGCATCAGCAGATTCCTTCGAATGGAAAATTGCACGCTACGCGATATTGTCTTCCTCTAAATCTACAGCTCCTTTTCAATTATTCCCTCTTCAAAATTTGGAAGTAAATGTTGCTGTTATTTTGAATAATGCATCTGAAAGATGATGTTGTGAATTTATTACTTTTGGGAAAAAATAGGGCAAAATTACCTTAAATGAAAGAACACATCTCTAACGATGAAAGTAAAAGATTGTAGCACAACTACTCGCCCCAGGTCTAATAGATTTTTTCATGTTTCACGATGAACAAAAACGCCAAACGTTCTCAAGTGATCAGAGTGGGATACTAAACTATGAATCAGGAGACTTCACGAAGCCGCATATGGCTCTTTAACATGTTCTCATTATACTGTACAATTTCAAGAGTTCGTCAAATTTTTTTATATCATTTAATTCTTATCTTTAATTATTCTAACTTTCGAATCACATTTGACTGGATGGAGTGGCTTTAGGATATTTATTAACATCTACTAGAATTAACCTTCAGTCGTTAGAGTAGGAAATGAGACAACAACATATTTAGAATTCACAATAACTGCTCAATATATAGAGAGGTCCTGACCAATAAATTCATCTCTTGTGTAATAATCAACAAAAGAAGATAATTCTAGAACAGTTTTTATATGTGATATGATACTTTTCGAATGAAATTGTTCTCCTGCTATTTGAACTTCCAGGACCAATTCATACGAACAATGAAATTGAACAATTTAATTTGTGTGAAACTCCATTTATTTGAACTGATGTTCAATTTAAACTGGTTGACCCGTTTCACCAACACAGTAGCTTTCTCAAAACGAGTGAATGTGTAATTTAAAAATGTTTTCATATATACAGTGCAAAAATACAGAATTCTATTATACTAATATTCTTCTTGCATAATAAATTTTTAGATCAGGTACGGTTGTACACTTTTGTAATTGTTTCCTTTAATTATATCAAAGAATAATAATTTCTACCCTGAAGATGGCCTGTATATAGGCCGAAACTAGTACCGAATGAAATTGTTCTCCTGCTATTTGAACTTCCAGGACTAATTCATACGAACAATGAAATTGAACAATTTAATTTGTGTGAAACTCCATTTATTTGAACTAATGTTCAATTTAAACTGGTTGACCCGTTTCACCAACACAGTAGCTTTCTCAAAACGAGTGAATGTGTAATTTAAAAATGTTTTCATATATACAGTGCAAAAATACAGAATTCTATTATACTAATATTCTTCTTGCTTAATAAATTTTTAGATCAGGTACGGTTGTACACTTTTGTAATTGTTTCCTTTAATTATAACAAAAAATAATAATTTCTACCCTGAAGATGGCCTGTATATAGGCCGAAACTAGTACCTGCACTGTTGTCAACTGTTTTATTCATAAAAATTACTGTCAGTCACATTTTAGCCATGGATGATATTTTCCTTTTATATTCATATATTTTTCGCACATGTTTCATGTGCTCGGGTATGGGACACCCCACGTGTCGGATGCCGGGTTAATTATGTTCCTATATCTTCCATCTCATCTATTGACATCTGGCATAATTCAGTAGCGAGAAACGCTCCCGTAATTCCAAATATTACGTCAACCTACAAACCAATATCAAATTCTAGTTAAATTAGCTACGTACTTATAACATACCTCAATCATTGACTAAGATCAATAATTTGTGTTCCAGTAAAAATATTAGATTTTCATCTTTTTGAACTTTGCTCTAAGAATGGAATTAACTTAAAATATTTCGAAATATTTACATCGTTGTTTAATATTATCGTGCTTTTAACCATAGGTAGAATACTGGATGAACAACGTCGATGGTTTCACTTGTTAAGACAGTTCTGACGTGTACTCCCATCTGGCGATCCAGCCGAATACGTGACACGGAAAAAAGTAGAGCTAAATGCGCACTGATGCCGCCAGTCGAATGCACTATTAAAGTCGCATTCGATTCCTGCGCTTATGAAATCAAAAAGCAGAGAAGATCAAAATTGACTTTTTTAATGCCAAGTTAACAATTGAAACTGTAAAAACTGTTACCAAAACAACGTCTTCGAAAATATTTAACCATTTATTTGATGTATGCAATAATAAGAATACAATGTATATATAAATAAATTTGGCAGGGAAAACCAAATAAGACATTGGTTCACAATGAAATTATACAATTTAAAAACGAAAAAAAAAACGAAATTTATTAAACTTAAAGATGGGACTTTCTGTCATCTTGTTCATAGGAGAGAACATATGCTTCTCCACTGACTAAAGATTTCCACGATATTAATAGCACCCTTGAATCGTTATATTCGTGCCATTGTCCCGTGTGGGGATGTAGGCAATATGCTGCGTAGTGACCATTGTAAGTGGTTTCACTATGATTTGATATAGCGTAGAGGTTGTACATACAAGGTGCCATATTATTAGCCGCGTAATGGCTCATATCAAGCCCTTCTATTGGAAAATCTATTACATCATCAAGTTCTCCACTAAGTCTTTCTGTTTGCGAAAAGCGCTTCGGGTGAATAACCAATATTTATGAATTAAGAATGATTTTGTGCATCGTCTACGTTCCTTACATTTCGAACATGTTGATTTCTCATCACCGTCGAGTGTTTCTTCTCTTGTAAACGAATCTAAACATTGTGAAAGTCGTAATTGACCTGTTTTTTGGGTATCGAAAGGGATAAATCCCAAAAGGGATCGTATGTAATTGAACAGTGACCGCGGTGTGTGCAATTGATTGTTGATTTTAATTGACCGACAAAGTTATCCACAATCTTGAAGTTGTCCATTCTCGGATACCTCAACCAAGATTCTTTTGCTCTCTCAATGTCACTGAGTTTGTCATCAATTTCTGTTAATATGGGCTTCGGTTTTTCATATACCTTGTTGACATCTTCGTGAAGCCCTGCTAATAGGTAACGATGAAACTCCTGTGCATCATGTTGAGTGTATCCCATGAACCTAAATCGCTGAATCTGACTTTTAAATGATGCTGCATTAACCACTCTGTCTGAACTGTCTTTAGACCAAAGCTCTTGAATAACTTCAGCAAATGCTTTAAATAGTGCTCCTTTCATGCTAGATATGTTTATGTTGATATCTCTTATGTATGTGTCTTTCTTTAGATATTCTAATAGCCACCTCGTGTTTGATAGGCATTGAATAATACTATTCATAAAACCAATATTTTTGAGGCCTTTGAGACCCAAATATTTTTGGAAAATACCCTTTATGAATCTGATTATGGAGATATTGTTAAGAGCTCTTTCGCAACTACTATCATTGTCCGAATAACCTCGAATTCTATTATTGTCTTTCTCACTTGATCGGCGTGATAAGGATTTTGAATTGATATTGTTTGCTATTGAATTGGATGGAGGGAGATATTGCGGTTTTGGAAAGTTTGGTTGATGTCGATAGATCATTGGTCTGGATCACTTTGTTAATACATTCCTTGTTATCTACATCATTTTTAGACGTGTCCTCTTGTTCTTGTTGAGTTTCATCCCCTTTCTGAAAATCTTTAATCGAAAATGGAATGTATAAAGAAAAGTTGTTAACTCTAGGATTATTTTTAGAAAGGTAATTGATGTTTATTGATTCCTCAGTTACTATGACCCTATCGACTTCTGACCCTTCATTTTCTTCCAATTTTGAATTTGACTGCAAAACATCGGGGTTATTTTGACATTTGTTGGAGGCAATCTCATTTTTTTTGGTCACCGATAGATTATTCCTAGATCTTCCAACTCTGGTTGATATTGTTTTGTACTTAGTGGTTTCACTCCATTGGTCACATCAGAAATTTTGGATCTAGCCTCAGTTGTCTCATTGGTGAGATTAGTACAATTTTTTACTGTTCTGCAGAGTTTGTCATTAAAATTTCTACTAAAATCGGGTACTGATGCGTGAGTCCCATTATCATCTTCATCAGATAAATTGTCTGTATTAGTATTGTTTGAGTATGCTACACTGTTAGTATAAATACATTCCATTTGGTCGTTTACCTTTTTATTTGATGTCTTCAACTCTATTGAGGGTGAATCAATTTAATATTTTGCTTTGGTCGAAGATAATTTATTGCGTATAGGAATCGCATCATTCGCTAGCATAGTCATATTCTTCAGTATTCCTATAAATGGGATATCTGGCTGGTGGTTATCTATATTTTTCAGTACGTACACTGAGGCCCAAAAGATTTTTAGAGGCATTATTTATAAAATTGTCAACGTATGTATTATCAGAAGGCACACATTTTGAAGAAGAGAATGAAGATGCTGAATAAGAATATCGGAAAAAGGAAAGATCATATGTTTTAGGGTCGATAATGTGAAAAAAATTGAAAGTGGTAGAAGAATTGTGTTTTTTATGAAAAATATAGGCAGAATGTAATTAATGAAATTTTTTGAACTTTTTAATGATGACAAAAAAGAAGGAAGAGCTACTTAAACGATTGAGCGAATTCCTAAACCACCATATGAAACATGTAGTGAAGCTTCTTTCCAAGAGAGAGCTTCTAGTTTAATGTTAACTAATGACTCTAATGAATGACGAATGGTGTTGTCCAAATTGATTTAGATATCATTATGTAACCAGGTTCGACTACATCTTAAGATGTATGTTAATTTTGGAATTAATAGGCAATTCTTGAGAAGGTAATAAGTAATATGTGTCGGTAACCAGGATAAACGAGATGACATTTTCTTGAAAAAGGTTTGTTTTTCATTGAGAGCTGATAGAAAGGATTCGTTTGATGAAGGAGCACCCGATAGGAATAAATTTTGTCTGTTGGTAATTGTTATGTCTGGTGTTACAGAATTGAATTTATTAATGGCTAGATTATTTGGTGATTCTAAGAAAAATAACTCGCATTTGCTGAAATTGAGTTTAAGACCAATATCCTCTGAACTGTTTATAATACAGACAAGAGACTTGAGCACGGAATTAGTATTACCATCTAAAGAACCATCATGAAGGTACCAAGTATCGAATTCTGTGTCAATATTGCTTATAAGTTTGTGTATCAATATGCAAAGGAAGAGAGGTGCCAAGGGGTCCCCTTTTTGCACATCTCTTTCCGAATAAATGATGTTTTCGCCAAATAAAAGATATCAAGGAAAATTTCAGGTAGAATATCTGCTACAAGTTTTTATAAATGATCGCGATGAATTGCATTGAAAGCATTTTTAAAATGAATTTTCAGAAAAACTTTATTATTAACGTCTGGATGATTAGAGACGAAACGTCTTCCTGCATGTGCAATTGCTTCACAACCACCTTTCGACCCGAAACCAAATTGTAATGGACGAAGTAAATATCCTAATTTGTCTCTGATATTTGAACAATTTATTTTCGCTACTGAACGACAGTAAACTGTACCAATAGCAATTGGTCTAATACCTCCTGCGTTTTTGAGGTGAAGCTAATAGTGACGCTCCGAATAAAATAGGACGAATATTGAGGTTGACTATGTCATTTAAAATGAAATTATATAATTTACACAAAGATGATAAGATATTTTTTCCTGAAGGGCCAGCGCTGTAACTTATTAAATCTTGTAGATGTGAAGGTCTTAAATAGTCTAAACCATCAGCAGAACTTGTTTTAAGAGAGTTTATTGCGTTACTGAGAAATTTTTCTGTTATAAGAATAGAAATAGGTTCCGACCTCAGAGTAGGGAACGTACTATCCAGTTTCTCTAGAGGATGTTTCAATTTTAATTCTGTTAAAGTGGCAGCACTGACATCAGCAAAACTGTCATCTGAAGCTAAGATTTTGATTGCAGATGTCAAGTCGCCGTCAGAAACTTTATTATTGACATTTTCAATTTTACTATTTTTTGATAAATTCATGTTTGTCCGTACTGAGAAATTTGTGTTTTTGCTGATTAGAGAACTTTAAATGATGATCTATATTTTCAAATATTTTTAAATTATTCTTGATTATAGTAGAGAGAGAGATACTTTTTATTAGAATTTTTGGAAGGAAGAATTAAAACATTGTATGTAAATAGCAATAGATTTTCCCAGGTAGGAATAGAATTTTGTCTTACGTATTCATCAATCAGATTAGAGAGCGTTGAGGCTCAAAGAGCCCTAGAAGCTTTTGGGACTCTTCTGATTACTGATCCTTGGCTCTTCAATTTTGCCAGCTTAAGATGTAAATTTATATATTTTATTTCCTTATTTCCAAAACTTTTGTAATAAAACTTAAATCTTCTTAAAAAATCTACCACATATTTCACACTTCACTGTGACTGGCGCTGACATCAGGCTTATATCATACAGAAGTTGAAGTTATGCAGTCTAAAAAAGAAGAGTACCTTGTATAGGACAGGCCAGCTAACAGCAATTCAACAGTCTGTTGGATTGTATCACGATTCTTACAGGACACCATATATCCATTTACCGGCTATAAATCTTGAATTAATTTTGTATATAATCATGCCAAAAACAGGAACAAAATATTTTTTATACAGGATGTTTTCTATGGATTTCTATGGATAGTAATTTCAATAGTCAATATAATTATTACAACTTCTAAACTCCTTTTTCTTTGTAATATTTTCATCTGTCAACCCCTTCATAAACGTCAGTATGATATCGACTGTCGTTGCCACTATCTACCAGATCTAATATGCACACATCTTCTAATTTTCCAATTTCATTAGGTTAATAATATTTTGCTGTCGTCATCTTACTGTCTCAGAAAAAAATAGTGTATTATACACTGGAAAAAAGTGAGATTTGAGCGCTTGGTGTTTTTGTCTTCCTCCACTTCGCGCCGCGAAACAAAGTTACACCTCGCGTAAAAATCTATTACTTTTTGCCCGTATATAATGAATAAATAATTTTCAAGCAAATCATGGTAATAACTACCATAATAATGAACTGTTATATTCATATATTAATTCCTTAAATTTTTAGTTTCTCTCATGGTTTCTGTGCTGAAATGTCACAACATGATAGACAATCGCTTCTCCCCCCGGGGTACGCCCTTGGTAACGTACGTGATATTTTGAAACAAATATTGTGGGTTTCATATATTTCAATTACGGATATGTTGGTTATTGGTGAAATGAGCCATTGCATCGAATATTAACAATTATATTAGGACTAACGAGAGTTGATAAGATTTGCTTTCGAAGCAATCTACTATTTCAGCGAGAATTCGAATCAAATTGTATATCCGTTGCAAGCCATGCTTATTTCAAGGTAATTGATCGACTACCTGAAAGATTGGCATGGATTTGAAAGTAATATAATTTCGTAAATTGCACTGGATCTCGTAACAACCATATTGCCAAGAAATTGAGTTATAATACCATACTACCGACTCTATTTCAGAGTTGATATTTTTATATCGAAAATCTGGGAAGAAATAATTACGGAGCTTTATGGCAAAACAATAAATATTTTAAATTTTTTTTTTGCAATAATATGTAAGTCTTCAAGAGCTACACTTAAAAAGTATTTTTCAACCTACAGGGTGTGGCATATCAAAGTTATGTTTTTTCAAATGGAACACCATGTTTTGTTTCAAATTTGCAAATTAATCGTAACACAATAATATCTGTTTTATAAAGGTTCGCTATACCTATCCTTAATTTTTTTCGATATATATCGGTTTTTACGCATTCCAGGGTGTTGATAAAAAATGAATAACTGAAAAATGGTTTAACACAAAAAAAGAGAGTGTACAAGGCAATAAGAAGGCCTCGGGGCAACAATTTGTAAGATTGCTAGCTAAATAAAATGTACAGGGTACTCAAAAAAGTGGGTGATATCATTGACACGTTTCAGCCTGAATAACTCTCTTAATTTAAACCAACGCCCTCTATTTTTTCACTTTGTTTGATACAGTAAACAATTCTCTGTCAATCGATATATGGGTTCCCCATATCAATAACTAGTATTTTTTATGTAATTCAGAAAAAACTTTATTTTTATATGGTTCTCGGGCTTTTTCATTTATTATAAAGGTGTAGTTGGCTTAGTTTTATTAGAAAAATGATATAAACGTTAAAGCGTTGAACGTCAATATTAAGAGTAGTTGCTGTCAGTCAGGTGATAGGTTTTTTAAATTCGTGATACATTTCAGTCTATGTTATTTATTCATTTTTGCTTTTAATCGAAATGACAATAAAATTAACTGTCTCGACCCTTACTTCGTGGAATCTACTCATATTGTTGTTTTAAATGTAACTTACTGTTTCTAGCTAATTCCACAAATATATTGAAAAAACGTTAAAAATTCTAAAAAATTGACAATTGTTTCGATATTAAATATCATCGTCAGAATGACAGAAGCTACATTTCATTTGATGCATACCTGATGTTTAATAGTTATTTTTTGCAAGCACAAAAACATTTAAGAAACAAGAAAAAAAGCGACAGAATCTTGAACACACACAACATGGAATTCAATACTCTAAACATCATGAAACTGTAAGTACTAACACAGAATTTTTGAATAAAGGTTTAAAGTACAGCATACCACCAAAATTTACGAATAATATTAAACAAATTATAGCTACAGAGTCAGAAATAGCTTTAAAATCTTATTCGAATAATTTTCTTTATGAGAAATTTAAAATTGACAATTCAATCAAAAATATTGTTACCTTCAAAAGTTAAACATCAAACAAAAAGTGACATCACAGTTTTAAATTCACTCAAAAATAAAGCAGAGGATAATAACCTAACAGTCTGACAAGGGGAACGCAACTGTCATATTGAAAACTAAATAATATAATTCAAAAATATATAACTTTATAGAATCTAGCGATGTGAAAGTTCTGCGCTAAAAATATTTTAACGGTTAACACTACAAAACCTAAGATCATGTCTATTTCTAGAGGTGGGTTTCAACAAAAGTCTTATAAATTTTACTTTAACGAATGTTTAATCTCTATGACAAACAATTATAATTATCTAGGAGTACTATTTACATCAACTGGCGTATTTTGCGAGATAGCAAAAACAATACCAAATAAGGCAAAGCAAGCTATAGGACCAGTGTTATCTTTAATGGCAAAAATGAAAATAGATAATTTGTCGCCGCGGATAAAACTATTCAATTCTCCTATTGCTAGTATTATGTAGAATGCATTGCCTATTTGGGGATTAAGGTATCCAGATATAATAGAGCGTGTTGAGGTATCTTTTCTAAAAGGAGTTTTGATGGTGCCCTTAAATACTCCCGACTATGCTCTACGATTTGATGCGTCAGGTAAAATTGTCGTATAATTTGTTCAAGATAACATTAAAATGGATTATTAAGACACTTCTAATGGATGATTGCAGATACCCTAAGTTATGTTTCAAACGGCAGTTGAAATTATTGCCGGTATGTTATGAGAAATTTAATTTGGCAAAGCAAGTAAAATCGTATTTTGATTTTATTGGCGTATCTGATATTTGGGATAATATTAGCGCTGTTAAACTGAAAATTATTAGAAAGTCGTTGCTCTCAAGGTATTGTCAAAAGCTACATTCATTGGACGTTACACGAAAAGGAAACAACTCACTCCCTATATTATATAAATCACTTTCTAGCTGTTCGGTGCTCAGTTCTTATTTAATCCAGAAAATGCGTATGCAGGCTACCTGCACTATTTCCCAGTTACGTTTCAGCAACCAGTTGCGTATGAAATTCATATTTAATGGCTGCTCGTATATAATTGACCCATCAGAACGCTGCACTGTGTGTAACATGGAAGAATCGGTAACTATCTTACATATGCTTTTTGAGTGTCCCATATACACCTCTATGAGATCACCGAATTATGACCCTCTCAGGAATATTGAATCTCTCATAGAAACTCTAAATAATCTCAATGTTGATGATGCAAAATGTATTGCTGCTCACATATGGAATATTCTAAAGCTCCGAGCATTCGTGATTAACGAATGATGATTTTTGAACTCTTTCGTTGGTTTCGGATTAGTCCAATAGACAAAAAAATAATTTAGTTAGTTCCATGCGACCATTAAATGTGCTATTTGTTATTATTTTTCAATGCTTTGGATGTAAATATTGATTTTTTGTTTGTTATTTTCTCTTTACGTATATTTGCCTTATATGATGCAGACCAAAGATGTAACTATAATTATTCAATTATTCATGCACTGTCCACCGAACCCTTGCTATGAATGTATATTCTATGAGCAATAAAGTTCATTAATATTATTATTATTATTATTTTTTTTTCACACTTGTACGTGGTTGGTGGTAGCAGTTTCTACCGGACGCAGTTGCATCAAGGTATAAACCTACTTAATTAGGGGGTTAGTGTTCTTCGGACAATTTCAGTTGTTCCCAGAATTACTGCTTTTTGCATCAAACCACAGATATGTCGAGATATGCTTAGCTCTTCCAGGTGTTTAGTTACTTTAACGTGCACTAAGCCATTTTCAGAAATTATGAATGGTTTGATCTCTACCTTTCTTGAATTCCATAAATCTCTTACCTCATCTGCTAGCGAACGATATCGCACTATCTTGTCTTTGTAAGCTTTCCCCAGATTTTCGTCCAGTGGAACCGAAAAATCAATAATGATCGCAGATTTGCTGTTTTTATCTAGCACGATCATGTCCGGTTTGTTGTGTTGAACTTCTCGGTCTGTTCTTATCAAAGTATGCCAATAGACTTTATAGTGGTCATTTTCAACTAGACTTAACGGTTGATGTTTGTACCCTGGTGTTTTTCCTGTTTTTAGATTTATTATTTGAGTCACAGCGAGATGTAGTTCCTTTCCCATATTGTTGTGTCTACTCAGGTAAGCGGCGGGGGCTAATTGGGTGCAGGCTGATATTATGTGCTGGATCGTCTCCTGTTCCTTATTACAGAGTCTACAGCGAGGGTTTGGGATGTCCATTTTGATGATATATTTCTGGTGGCAACGCGTTGCCACCACTTGGTCCTGGATTGCATGGAGTGCGCCTTCGGTTTCCGCAAACAAGTACCCCGTCATGAGGTAAGTATTCGTTGCACTGAAATCTGCATCTTCCTGGTGCAGTGAGTTGTAATATCTGCCATGTAACACTTTTACCTGCCAAGTTTCCTTCATTTTATTGATGCAGTCATTTTCCCTATCAGGTTCCCCGTCGGCGAGGTTTAGTGCCGAGTATCCATCATCAACTGTAACTAGGCATCTGAATAGAGGTGAGTTCTTATTTTTAAAATATCCTCTCAGTTTTTGAGTTTCATCCACTAACATGCTCTCGAGATTAGTCAGTCCACGGCCACCTTTTTTCCTGGGTATATACAATCGCTCCATCGCAGATTTTGAATGGTGTAGGCGAAATTTTGTGAGCGTTGTACGTACTTGTCTGTCTATTTGTTGTATTTCTGTATGTGTCCAATCTATTATGCCAAATGAGTACGCCAACCCGGGTACTGCCTATCCATTGATTGCCTGTATTTTGTTCTTAGAGTTCAGTTGTGTTTTCAAAACGGTATTAATTCGACCGAAAAATTCTGCTGTTGCTCTTTCTTGATTACCTTTCTTGTCGAGGCTTAATCCTTGCTGAAAGCCTAAGTATTTGTATCTGTCCTCTGGGCCTAGGGATGGGATTGTTGTTATGTTATCCATCAGTGTCATATTTTGGGACTGTGTGACCTTTCCTCTATCCACATGAACGACTGCACATTTTTCTAGCCCCATTTCCATTTGAATCGCATCGCTGAACGCCTTAACAAGCTCTAGCGAACTTTGCAATCGTTGAGGGTTTTTGGCATACACCTTAAGATCATCCATGTAAAATGCATGGGATATTTTTGTCCCTTTGTCAAGCTCGTATGAGTTTCCTCTTTTTTTTAACATGTCGCTTAAAGGGTTAAGTGCTAAACAGAACCAGATTGAGCTCAGGCTGTCACACTGGAAAATGCCTCTATTGATTTTTATCTCATCTTTTCTGTAGGTTTGAAGATTTAGTGTCGTTCGCCATGTTGCCATTAAATTTCTCAGCACTGCAGAAAGATGGGGGTGGATTTTATATACCTCTAGTACTTTCAGTAGCCAGGAGTGGGGAACTGAGTCGAAGGCTTTCCTATAATCGATCCATGCCATGGATAGTTTTCTTTTCTTTAATTTTGCTTGTCTTGTAACAATGTTGTCAATTACAAGAAGTTCCTTACATCCCCGTGCATGTTTGCATTCATGTGATGTGTGATCTTTGAGCATATGATCGAAGTGAAGATTTTATAAATGGACGGTAGACAAGTTATGAGCCGATAATTTTTAGGGTCTTTTATGTCTTCACATTTAGGGAGCATGTGGGTAATCCCGAGAGTGAAGTATTCTGGTATGATCGAAGGATCCAGGATGGCTGCTGCAAATTTATCTGCTATTTTTTGGTGAATTCCGGTGAGTTTTTTCCATCAGAAATTGTGAATATGGTCGGCGCCCGGTGCTGTTCAGTTTTTCAGCTTGCTGGTTGCAGCGGTAATATCTACGTTCCGTATTTCAGGCTGCGCCATCTGTCCAGCTGTTTCGTGAGAATTAACTTCATGCGCGATCCAAAATGCTCTGTCATTATGCGTGACACTTTGTTCCCATATGTTCTTCCAGTATCTTTGCATGTCTTCTTTTTTAGGTTTGATATGTGAGGTTTCCACTGTGTTTCGTTGTAGTTGTCTATAGAATGCTTTTTGGTCCCTTCCAAACAGTTTATTCTCTTGATAACGACGGCTTCTTAGTCGGCACCTTCTTATCCTATTTTCTAATGCTTTTATCTTTTGTTTCAGGCCATCCAGATGCTTTAGAAGATCCTGCTGATATGATGGACTCCCTGGGTTGATTTTTGCACGTTTGGCATAGCTATTCGCCTTCTTTTTGAACTTTTGGCTGCTCTCAGAGTTAAGATACGTGTGTAGAATACCTACTTCTTTACGTATGGTATTTATTCTGCATTCTATGCGTCGCTCCCAAGGCGGGGTGTTTTTCGTGGGCGTTTCATTATCCAACTTTTTGTTTTTGTGTTTGGAACCATATGTAGAGCAGACAACATGAGCAGCACAGTACACTGCATGGCAGATATCAAGTAATGACTCTGAAGGGATAGTGTCGTTAAGAGTTTTATTAGTTTTATCCACCATGTTTAGGATTTCTTGATTTAGGGTTCATTTTGGTAGTGCTGGTCTATCTTGCATGGGGATGCCTCGGAGTTTAAGGTCAGCTTCCTTTAGCAGATCTTCGATTTCTGTGAGGTCTTCTACTAGCTCTGGTCTTTGTTCTTATTATTATTATTATTATTCTAAGAGCAGACCCAACAAAAAATCTTCTAATAATGTAAGGGATATTATTAATAATTCAAATTATCTTTTAAGTGATCACGAAAAGTGGTCCATCATAAATAAGAATCCCATTCCCCACAATTATATGGAACCGTCAAATTACATAAAATAACGAAACCAATTAGATCTGTAGTTTCTTAAGTTAATACTCCTAATAATATATTGGCAAAGAAACTTAACAATATACTCAATAGTTACGGATGTACATCTAAATACTTAAATAGAACTTCAATAGAGCTAATCAAAAAATTAAAAGCATTTAACTTGTAAGATAACTCTAAGATCATCTCATTTGATGTTACTAATATGTTCACTAAAATTCCTCCTAAAGAATGTCTAATACTAGAATTACTAGAAGATAAAAATATTAATGCAGGAATAATATCAAATATAATTAATTTATTTGATGTATGTATTAATTAGAATTGTTTCACTTTTGACAATAAGATATATATTCAAAATGAAGCTTTACCAATGGGAAGCACTATATCACCAATTTTGGCAAACATTTTTAAGGACAGTGTAGAAAGAACAATATTTGAAAGTAATATTTAAAACATGTTTTATTTTGGTATAAATATGTAGATGACATATTAGCTTGTTTTATAGGTAGTGAACGACAATTAGATGTATTTTTCAACCACATCAATAATTTACACCCGAAACTTAAATTTACATTAAAAGTTGAATAAAATTGCTCAATCAATTTTCTTGATTTAAAAATTCAAAGAGTTGATAATGTACTCGATTATTCAATTTATCGATAACCAACACACACTGATGTGACTATTCCATATAGTTCCCATTACCCCATGACATAAACTAGCGGCATATAATTCAATGATATATAGAGCATTTCCTAAGAAATAATCTAATTTTTATAAAGAGATTAATACAATTAAACAAATAGCATCATCCAACGGTTATCCATTATATATATATATATATATATATATATATATATATATATATATATATATTCGTTTATTGACCATTTTACATACAGGGCACGTTTATCATCTCATATAAAATATTATTATAATTACAAACGATTAATAGATAATTAATTACATTATGAGAAAAAACAAAAAAAAAATAGAACAATCACACAATAAAAAGTACAAATAGTTACAAAATATCTACAATAGAATAAAAATCTAAAAGTACACCAAGACATATTATAGGAGGATGAAAAACTATATAAAAACATATAAAAGTATAGAACTGTATAGAAAAAATAAACAATTATCGTAGGTTAACCATATTTCATCAGGTATTCAAGTATAATGCACTCTCAAAGGAATAGCTCATGTACTCATCAATTCTGTAAAAACAGTGTTCTATCAGATAAATTCTGACAAATTTAGAAAATTTCGCATCGCTCATTTCCTTTATCTTTTCCTCCGGGTATAGTTTATCTAATTTATTAAACAGATTGAAATCAAGTCGGTTCCGTTTAGCCGTTGACAGACGTGAAAAGATATTTACTCGATCATTTGCAATTCTAGTATTGTAACCGTGTAAATCGCTATGACTCGAAATAGAATTTAGGTCCCGATGTATTCTTAGAAGTTGGTCAGAGATATATTGGCAGGGTAGACACAGAATCTTATATTTCTTAAAAATTTCTATACAATGTGCTCGGTATGCTGATCCGTCCACAATTCGGATTGCTGCCTTTTGGAGCGAAAAAACCTTATGGAGCCTGCTTGAGTTACCCCATAGCGATATGCCATAAGACAGATGACTGTGAATCAAGGCACAGTAGGCGACTTTCATTACATTATTGTCACTAATATTTTTACGTAACTGTCTTAATACGAATATTTGAGAAGATATTTTTGAGCATAATCGATCAATCTGGCTCGACCAAGTCAACGAAGTATCGAATACAATTCCCAACAATTTAACAGGCTACGACTTTTCTGCAAATTTGTCAACACTGAAAAGAATATGTTGAGTTTTTGATTCAGTTAGTTTCAGTTTATTTGCTTGAAACCAATTTTTGGCCATATCAAGACTTCCATTCCTCGCAGTAACTCCCTCGTTTGAAATTAAGGTAGCATCATCAGCATATAGAACCACTCTGCTCTGCTGTTCCAAAGATTGGGGTAAATCATTGACGTAAATTAAAAATAATAAAGGACCCAGAACGGAACCCTGGGGTACTCCGTTATTCATTTTAAGTTCGTGTGAATGTACGTTGTTCAAGTAAACGTATTGCCGTCTATTATTGAGATAAGAAAACATAAGGTCATATTGCTTATCTCTGAACCCGTAAAATTTCATTTCATCCAGAAGAATTTGAGTATTAACGCAATCAAACGCCTTAGACAAATCACATAAAGTAGCACGAACTTCATGTCCCCTATCGAGGCTCCACTATGTCATCTACAATTGTAACCAATGCAGAGACAGTGGACTTGTTCTTTTGGAATGCGAACTGTGACGCCGAGAGAATACTTTGTTTTTCCAAATAAGATATAAACCTATCCCTTATCAGGATCTCAAATATTTTAGATAATATGGGAACGATCGCTATTGGTCTGTAATTATCCAGTTCATCCACATCTCCCCCCTTATGAACGGGCACAATTTTTGATATTTTTAAAGAGTTGGCCCAAATGCCTTCGATAGTGCACTTGTTTAGAGCAACTGTTAGGGGTGCAAGTAAAGAAGTGCTAGAGGCCTTAATCATTTGTGCATTTAAGCCATAGTAATCGGTACTTAATTTGTTTTTGAGGGAATGAATGGCCTCAAGTACATCAGATTCTAAAAATGGTAGCAAGAAAAATGAAGATGGAGGTTTTTGCATTTTATTCAGGAAGGAAATATAGTGCGTGTATGGATCATTAAGTGATTCAATAAGTTTTTCAGAAACGGTAGTGAAAAAATTATTTAAATCGTCGGCAATAATATTAACGCTATTTGAACGGGATTTACTTTCATGCCTTAGTTGATTTATAGTACCCCAAATCGTTTTACTCTTATTATCGGATTTTAAGATTCTATTCGTACAAGCACTCTTCTTAGCTTCCTTTAATGCTTGTTTATAATTTTTTCTTAATATACAATATTTGCTCCAATGTAATGGTGAATTTGAAGATTTAAATTTATTTCGAAATTCATATACTTGCTGCACATATGATAAATAAATTAATTAATAAAAAAGAGGAAAAAGTGGCATTACAACTACTATTTCCTAAACAAACTAAAGAAATAAAAATTTGTAAAACCATCACATATGCAGGAAATATTTCTAATAATATTTCAAAGATAATATCTTTAGCAACGAATACAACAATTTATTTTAAAACAGAAAGTACAAAATCGTTAAATGTGAACTTAAATGACCAGAATGTAATACTGTCTATTTGGGTCAACCCCTTAGAAATTTCAAACTTAGATACAGTGAACAGTTACGAGCGTGAAATGTATCAGATAAAAAAGCTCTTTGGTTCTCACTGTTGATTGAAGTGTGTTTTCATATTGATAGAACATGAAATTCAGGAGAAAAATTAATCAAAATAAGTTTTTCACTTTCCTTCGTCGGGCATTATTGATTTAAATATCACTGATGTGACTATTCCATATAGTTCCAATCATCCCACATAAACTAACATCATATAATTGAATGATACACAGAGCATTTTCAGTTCCTATGAACACATGTAATTTTGATAGAGATATTAATACAATTAAACAAAAAGCAACATCCAACTGTTATCCATTAATTGGTGAATAAATAAATTGATAAAAAAGAGGAGAAAGTGGCATTGTAACGAATATTGAAGAATTAAGGTATATATGGTTATTAATTATTAACAAATGTATGTTCTATGTTTTTATGTAAAATTTCAAATTTTACCTCCTTTCCCTTTTTTACTTGAAGTTCCTACGAATCTCTATGTATACTTATTTATTATGTTTTTCAATTTTCTTATCCGGCTAGCTATAATTATTATTGAGATTCTTATTGTCGGGTTATGGTCCCCTCAATATAACCTTTATTATCAAAATAAATAGAAAAAACTTGAATGAATGACTTTAATGTATCACATGCAAATATGGGTTCATTATCCTTTCATAAATTAAATTTTACTGTCAAGTGATATCTATAAATTGAAGCACTTATCGTAATAACTCTGTATTACAACTAAAATCTCGTTATTTGCCAATCTGAACGATGATCATGCGCATTGGTAGTTTCTCCCTCTCTCTAACTTTCTACTATTATGATGTCAACACTTGCTTCTAAATGTGGGTTATCTATCTTTCTAAATGGATTAATATTGTGTTGTTTTGGAATATTAAATAAGTTTATCTTCCTGTTTTATACTAATTTCAACGATCATATCTAACTATATAAATACCATCAGAACGAACAATTATATTCAATTAATAAATAAATAAGGAATGAGCTGTTTCATCAATGTTCGTTTATAGGGTTATTCTGGTTCAGAATATAAATAAAATTCACCAAGTTTCTGTATGGAACATGAAATAACATCAGAGCTGCATACAGATGTCATGTACACGTCAGTAGAAAATGAAATATTTCCTTTTTTACTTGGAATAAGTAAGTAATATGGCAGTTGATATAATTTCTAGTCGACTATAAATTTGAGAAATCGCTTACCATTTTCTGGTTCAAAATTATGTAAGGTGTCTCTCACAGGTTAGTTTTCTTCACTATACTATTAATCTGGTTTTATTTTTAACTTTTCATTTTTAATTTACCTTTTATAAAAATCCAATTTCATAACTTATTCTTTCTATCTTCATATCTAATATCAATCCACAACTACCATTTTTCCATTTTTTTGTCAACAAAATATCTGTGTTTCATTTCTGTTATTGTAAAGATAATGTCACATGTTTATTAGCGGCTACTCACTGTCACTTCACCAATTAAAATTGAAAAAAAGATTTGTTCAGATACAATGATTATTTACACTATATGCAAAAAGTGTATTGAAGCTAAAACTGTTTGTATAGGTGTATAAAAATAATTCTGAAATTCCATATTTGCTATTGCTCCTAAATTTTTGTCTTTTTCATTTTTAAATATGGTTAGAGTCCCAAAATCAATATGTATTATAATATTCTCGAACGAAATTATAATAATAAACTAATTAACTATATCCTTTTTTAGTTATCTAACCTTCAATTGGACTTACCAATTTTAGATAGTTTCAATATAAACTTAAATGTCCAGAATGTAATGCTGTCTATTTGGGTCAGACCCTTGACATTTTGAAATCCGATACAGTGAACAATTTCGAGCATACAGATTAGAACAACCAGATAAATCCCACTCCGCAAAACATCTACTTGACACCAATCATTCGTCAATAATAATAATAATAATAATAATAATCATTGACAGTGTCATTATGAAACAAGCAGAAAAACAAAAAAGAAACATACACACATGCTACACTGACTATAAGAAAGCTTTTGACCTCACTCCTGGCTGATAAAAATACTGGACATATATAAGATACATCCGATGATTAAATCATTTCTTACGCACGTAATGACAACATGGAAAACAAGAATACATTTCACAACAAGAGATGAAGAAATAATAACAGAGAACATTGAAATCAACAGAGGGATCTTCCAAGGAGACTCCCTCAGCGCCCTATGGTTCTGTATGTGCCTAAATCCCTTATCAAATGCATTAAATGACACAAATCATGGATTCCAAATCAAACATCAGAAAACAGTTAAACACACCATCAACCACCTACTGTACATGGATGATATCAAATTATATGCTCCATCTCAAACACAAATGAAAAACTTGCTCAAAGTAACAGAACATATCACAAACGACATAAAAATGGAATTCGGAATCAACAAATGCAAAATACTACACATAGAAAGAGGAAAATGGAAGGAAGATATAGAGACAGAAATACTGAACGATGAAGAACTAAGAAACATGCAGCAAAATGAAACATACAGATATTTAGGATTCCAACAGAACACAAGGATAAATCATACAGAAATAAAAGAACATATTGTACAAGAATACAAAAAACGACTAACATTACTAATGAACACTAAGTTGAATTCGAAAAACCTCTTCAAAGCAATAAACACATACGCAATTCCCCTCCTTACATATTCATTCGGGATTATCAAATGGACGCAAACCGACCTTGAAAACATCAACAGAATTACGAGAACAGAACAAACAAAACATAGAAACCACCACCCACACGCATGCAAAGAAAGAATAACAATAGGAAAAAAAGAGGGAGGAAGAGGAATGATGGATGTTGTCACACTACACACAAACCAGATACAAAAACTCAGAAATTTCTTCTATAGTAAACAATCATTATTACATAGAGCAATTGTACAAGCAGACAGAGAATACACACCTCTCAACCTCTCGCACACGCAGCAAATATACAATACACAAACACAAGAGCAGAAGATAGAAGAATGGACACAGAAAAAATTACATGGTAAACATACTTACAACATGAAAAATGAATACATCAGTAAGACAGACTCGTACAAATGGCTCCAAAAAGGTGAACTGTATCCTGAAACAGAAGGCTTCACATTAGCGATCCAGGATCAGGTTATTGCTACAAGAAATTACAAAAAATACATAATGAAAGACCCTAACACCACATACGACAAATGCAGAAAATTCCACCAATTTCCCGAAACAATCGACCACATCACGGCAGGATGTAAGTTGATGGCTGGATCTGAATATACTAACAGACATAATACAGCGGCAAAGATCATATACCAGCAGCTTGCACTACAACATAAACTCATCACAGAAACACAACCATATTACACATACACACCACAAACGATATTGGAAAACGAAGAATACAAGTTATATTGGGATATTACCATTCATACAGACAAAACAGTAATGCACAATAGACCGGATATAACATTACAAATCAAAAAAGAGAAGATCACCTACATTATTGATATTGCTGTTCCATCTGACAATAATATAAATAACAAATACAGAGAAAAGAAAGATAAATACCAGCAGTTAGCAATAGAAATAGAACATATATGGAAACAGAAACAAGTAATTGTAATACCTTTTATATTATCTGTTACAGGAATTACCCCAAAAGCATTCATCACACACCTCACGCAGTTAAATCTTCCACATTACACCCACATCCAGATACAAAAAGCAGTCATCCTACACACATGCAATATCACCAGATCATTTCTAAACCAAAGATAGAGTAAAAGTAGACTTGAGTGCAAACTCCGTCTGCTATTTATAAGAAACCACAATTGTAAGAAATAGAGACGAATGATAATAATAATAATAATGTTCATTTTTACAGTACAAAAAAATATAATATAACCTAAGAAGGGATATAGGACACACGACCCAACACAAAAATGGGAACAAATCTAAAAAAATAATAAATTCTATAACGAAAATAATGAAAAATTATCCGACACAGACAGAACTAGAAATCCTAGACACACTGAAACAAAAACTTACCGTCTACGCCGGCAGACTACGAAGATACAAAGAATCCAATGAAAGGAAATATACCAACCTAACCTTCAACAGAAATGAAAAACAATTCTATAAAACCTTAACAACACTAGAAAATAACCCAATATCTGAAATACCTTCTAAGCAAGAATTAACACATTTTTGGTCAAATATATGGTCTACACCCCTACAACACGTCGACAATTGTAACTGGATCAAAACAGAAACAGAACGACACAATCACATACAAATACAAATGGATCATCATATTACCCAGGAAGAACTCTCAGAGACCATCAAACACACCCACAACTGGAAATTCCCAGGAGCAGATGAAATACAAAATTTTTGGTATAAGCAGCTTACATCCACTCACGAAGCACTCGCCAGAGAAATAAACAAAAGTATACTGGACCCAAACACATTTCCAAATTTCCTGACACAAGGCAATACCTATGTGAAACCGAAAAACACAAACACAAAGAATCCATCCAACTATAGACCAATAACATGCCTACCTACACTATACAAAATAATAACAGCTACCATATGTAAAAAAATAGAAAAACATCTAACAAAACATAACATACTCACGGAAGAACAAAAAGGTTGCACAAAATTCAGTCAAGGATGTAAAGAACAATTAATAATAGATTCGATAATTCTACAACAAACCAAAAAGAAATGCAGGAATCTACACATGTGCTACATAGATTATAAAAAGGCTTTCGACTCCATACCCCATAGCTGGTTAACAAAAATCTTAGACATCTATAAAATAGACACAAAAATCAAACAATTCCTAACGGAAATAATGAGAACCTGGAGAACGAAAATTACCATAACTTCAGAATTAGAAACCATACAGACAGATGATCTATACATTCGACGAGGAATTTTCCAAGGTGACGCACTAAGTGCTTTGTGGTTCTGTATGTGCCTAAACCCACTCTCAAACGCTCTAAATAACTCCCAATATGGCTCTAACATAAAATATCGAAAAATGGTACAACATAAAATCAACCACCTACTATACATAGATGATATAAAAATATACGCACCAACAACAACACATCTTAAAGGACTGCTTAAGATCATAGAAACATTCACAACAGATACACAAATGGAATTCGGTATAAGTAAATGCAAAACACTACATATCGAAAGAGGAAAATGGGAAGAAAGCGAACACAAAGAAACCCTCAACAACGAAATCCTAGACAACATGACAGAAAACGAAACATACAAATACCTCGGATTCCAACAAAACACTAAGATAAACCATGCCGATATAAAAATAGAATTAAAAGAACGTTACAAACAAAGATTACTGGCAATATTGAAAACACCACTCAATTCCCGTAATCTTTTCAAAGCCATAAACACAGATGCAATCCCAATATTAACATACTCGTTTGGCATAATCAAATGGACCCAAACAGATCTGGAAAGCATCCATACCCTTACTAGATCAGAGCTCACCAGACACAGAAAACACCATCCCAGCTCATGTAAAGAAAGAATAACAATTAGCAGAAAGGATGGAGGAAGAGGTATGATAGAAATTCAAGAATTACATACAAGACAAATACAACAGCTCCGGAAATTCTTTCTAAATAAACAAACATCCCTTCACCAAGCAGTTTGCAAAGCTGACATAATTATACACCACTTAATCTATCAACATCCAATCTCCCATTGGATACTTACACTCCATCACAAAATATTGCAGAAAAACGTATTTCATGGAAAACAAAAGAACTGCATGGAAACATAGATACAACATAGAACATGATCACATATCAAAAAAACTCTCTTATAAATGGCTTACAGAAGGAAGACTTTTCCCTGAAACAGAAGGCTTTCTCATCGCAATACAAGATCAGGTCATATCTACACGTAATTATCAAAAATATATAATAAGAGACCCAAACATACAGACCGATAAATGCAGAAAATGTCACCAATTTAACGAAACCATAGACCATATAACCAGTGGATGCAAAGTCTTAGCAGGCACAGAATATACCGAAAGACACAACATGGCAGGAAAAATTATTCACCAAGCCCTTGCAAAGACATATGGACTCATAACAGAGAAAACACCCTACTACAAATACACCCCAACCACAATTATAAACACCAACGAATACAAACTATATTGGGATGTAGAAATCCGTACTGACAAAACAATAAAATGCAACAGGCCGGACATCGTTTTCCAAAATAAAAAAGAGCAAATCACCTATCTCATAGACATATCAATTCCTAACGACCCCAACATCCAAGTAAAATACAGAGAAAAAATAGCAAAGTATACTGAATAAGCCATAGAAATTCAGACACTTTGGAAACAGAAAAGAGCAGAAACCATACCGTTCATCATTTCAACCACAGGCATCACCCCACACGCCTTCAACTCACACCTTGAACAACTAAGTCTTCACCCAAATACCCATACAAACATACAAAAGTCTGTCTTCCTGAAAACATGTAATATTGTGCGATCTTTCCTCAATTCAAGCAATAGACTCTGAGACGACCTGGTACAACCTGTCATCCCAGAAAAGAAATACCACTTGATCAAGTGAGAAGAAAGAAATAATAATAATGATAATAATAATAATGTTCATTTTTACAGTACAAAAAAATATAATTACATAAATAAACAAAAAGAAACTGCAAAGCATAATTCGCTGTCTGGATAGTGTATACAATAAAAACGTGTTTAGACTAATTATCATAATATTATTTTAAAACATATCAAGAATGTTCAGCACAAATCCGCAAAACCGCAAAGCCAAAGGGCTGTCTGCGTTGTACTTTTGCGAACTATGCGGAACATCATTAAAGAGTTGGCAACAATTTCGGTATAGTACATTATGTTTTCTTAACTAACAGTAAGTGTATGCCTATTAGTGACAAATTAACAACGCCTAGAGGCTGTCCGCTAAAAAAATTGTTACGACTAATATGAACATCAACTTCCAATTTTCAATTTCAATACCAATAAAGACGGGACTACTAATCATAAGCAGAAAGTCAAATGTGAAATTTTAAGTGCTACTCTATACATTCAGTTTATGCTCTATTATATGGTGTATTTTTCTTCTATCTTCTATTAAAATAAACTGCTTAATCTTCGATTTGAATAAATTATAATTAACTATACTTTTCAATTTCTGGGGAAGGTAGTTGGAGACTCTAGGGGCAAGAAAGGTGTAACATTTTTGACCAACAGTTTTATTTGGCGTTGATAGGACAAATCTTTCATTGGTTTTATGTCTGGTCTCAAGAAAATGGGAAATAAGCAAGAACTTATTCTTGTTTTTTTGACAAGACAATGCTATTATATAAAAATAAATCTGACGTGGGTCAAGTATTCTGCTTTCTTCATAGAGAGGATCACTTGAAAAGTGACGGCCCTTTTTCAAAATAATTTTCAGAAAAAATTTTTGCAGTGCATTGATCCTCTCCAGATATGATGAAGCGAGTCCTCTCCACCCTAATATACCATAACTTATCCTAGAGTCAACAGGGGCAAAATAGAATATTTTCAATTGAGGTACTTCCATTACTTTAGCAAGATATTTGAATTTACATATCATTGTCCGAAGCGTATTACTGACTTGTTCAATGTGAATATTCCATCTCAAGTGGCCATCTATTGTGATACCTAAATATTTCATATTATCTGTCAGTTCAATTGCAATAATTTGGTTGTAATATGGAATATCTAGTGTATCAAAGTCAAGTAATCCATTCACGTAGCTTGAAAGTGGAAGTGCCATGGTTTTTTTGCAATTGATCGTCAACAAATTGTGATTGAACCAGTCTATGAATTTAGTGAAATCATTCTCAGCATTCCGTTTCAGATCATTCCATGTGTCAGCGGTATAAAGCACTGCAGTATCGTCACACGTCACGACACCAATCATTCATTGACACCTAACACAATACTACAAGTACTATATATTTGTGATAAGAAACAAGAATTGGATTTCCTTGGAGAATTGGAAATTAGAAGACGTTTAAGAATCCCATAATATAAAGTTGTTAATGAACAGATAAATCTAGGGAGTTCTCCCCTTTTAAACTGTCTTCTCAAGTGATAAATGTGAAGATTTTGGTTTTCTATATCATTGCACAGTAATACTGCTCTTAATTGAGAAAAATGATATCCAGGATATCCCCATAGGGCTAATAATATCTAAGCTATAATATTTGTAATATCATATCTTCTTCCTTTTTCCTATCAACATATATTAAGTGACTTACAAGGTAGGTCACTTCTTGGTCTAGCCAAAAATAACTATTGAACATCAGGTAGCATCAAATGAAATGTAACCCGTCATTCTGACGATGATATTTAATATCGAAACAATTGTCAATTTTTCAGAATTTTCAACATTTTTTCAATATATTGTGGAATTAGCTAGAAACAGTAAATGTCATTTAAAACACTCATGGAATAACAATAGTTCATTCTACACAAGAACAAATATACATGACTTTAATAGTAAATGCTAAGAAAATTGTTTATTGACCTCCAGGGTTTACGCAGAGAGGTATCCCAATCTCATCCAAATAAAAATAAGCTAAGGAGATTGCTCGAAAAATTTAGCGAGACGGTCGGCGTCGCTTCTAAAAAATATCAAAAAATGAAACCTATTACAGGAATCTAAGGAGATTAATATATGGTTCTTGGTTCCATAGCCAACAATCCTAGCACCAGCACTATGGTAATTGCCAGAGAAACGGAGATTAGTCAATCCAGTGTCTCACATTCAATTCCATCAGCAGTTGTACGGGACTGACTTTTAGAGAAGGATAGATTTTATTTCATTTTATAACGTATTATTTACCGATGAGTCAACTTTTCATAATAAAGGACTGGTAAATCGCCATAATTTTAATTTTTATGACACAGAAAATAGATACTTTTTTCACAGTGTTATTCGACAAAACCGTTGGAACAATAATGTTTTTGGCGGAATAACTGGTGATAAAGTTATCGGTCCCTATTTTTTTGATGGCCAATTAAATAACATTGAATTAACATTTGTTGAAATGTTAGACAAAAAATGTGGTTGCAATTACATGGTGCGCCTGCTCATTTCTCTAGATCTGTAAGATACTATCTAACCAGAAAATTTTCAAATTAGTGGATTGGATGGGACTGACCAGTTAACTGACCACCCAGATCTCCAAACTTACCTTTAATGAATTTTTTTCTTTGGAGCTATGTAAAAAATGTAGTTGATAGTACACAACCTGCCACAGCAGACTATATAAAAATTAGACTAGAAAATGCTTTTCCTGATGTTCC
Organism: Galeruca laticollis; assembly: GCA_963921935.1. Taxonomy (NCBI): domain Eukaryota; kingdom Metazoa; phylum Arthropoda; class Insecta; order Coleoptera; family Chrysomelidae; genus Galeruca; species Galeruca laticollis. The sequence goes on along the minus strand of OY998175.1, from coordinate 271,763,082 downwards.
TCCTGAAATTTCAAAAAACGTAAGACAATCATTCAAAAATAGAATTATGATGTATATTCAAGAACATGGCCGTAATTTGATACATTGAACTTAATTTCGCAGACACTTTTTCCAGTTATTTTGTTATTTTTTACATTTCATAAAATGTTTTTTTCTTGTTTGAAAATATTAACAGTTTAAATAAATTATTTTAATACTAGAAAATGACATTATTTTGAAATAAACACAACAGAACGTGGGCATTAAAATTGACATTTTTATAATAAAATTCAGCCCACTACAACTTTATAATAAATAGAAATGCCGAGAACCTTATAAAATCATCTTTTTTTTTAATTACATGAAAAATACTAAATATTGATTTAAGGAAACCTTATATCGATAGAATGCTAATTATACACTACATCAAATAAAGTAAATAAAATACATTAAATTAAGAAAGTTATTTAGATTGGAAGGTGTCAATGAAATGTCCCACTTTATTGAGTACCCTGTACATTATTTAATTAGCAAAGTTAGAAAAAGTTGCCACAAAGCCTTCATATTAACTTGTGCCCTCTCTTTCTAATTTATGTTAAACCATTGTTCCGTTATTATCGAGATATATCGAAAACCATATAAGTAGGTATAGGGAACCTTTATAAAACAGATATTATTTTTGTTACGTTTAATTTAAAAATTTGAAAAAATAGTGGTGTTCCATTTGAAAAAACACAACTTTGATATGCCACGACTTTTTGGAACACCCTGTAAGTGTAGCTCTTGAAGACTTACATAATATTGCAGGAAAATTTTTTTAAAATATTTATCGTTTTGCCATGAAGCTCCGAGGCGTTCTTGGTGACTCACTCTGTATATTAGGGTGGATCGAAAAGTATAGTGAAATTATAAAAGTTTTTTATTGCTATCGGCCCGATCGGCAAAAGTTGCTAAGCAATATTTTTTTTTTAGTTCTTGAGGTGCCCCCACCCACATTTCAGAAAGATAATTTCATTTTTTATTAAATTTTTTGCCCTATTGGAAAAAGTTTTAGTTACGTCTAAAAAGCACCTAGATAAAAACTTAGGCATGTATGAGCATTTTTTTAAGTACCCCAAATGAAAATCGAGTTTTTAAATTTTCCTATTTTACTAAGTTTGTTACATTATTATGGAAATAAACGAAAAAAATCATTATTCCAGCTGATATAATAAGCTAAATACGAATATGTTAAAATTTAATAATAGAATAAAACATAAAATAATCATTTGAATCTCTGCTTTTGTATAAAAATTGTTCATTATGGTTCTTGACTCAAGCCTGGATCTTATAAATCCGTCTCTTCTTTCTTGTCCACAAACAAGTGAAGCAGCCTCGGTTACCAATTTTACACACCGTTCGGTTCCTAGTGTGTGGCATGGAATGCTTAACATGGAAATTTCGTTGCAATGTTCTGATCTGATACAAAACATTCTAAGTCTTCATCCAAGATGTCTTTTAAAACTGGAGGATCTCTTCGCTCGTTTATTTCAGCCCAATTAATTAAATTATGTAATTGTTGGCTTTCATATTTATTTTGGGCTCACGAAAATTTCTGACAGAGGAATTTCGATTCATCTATCTAACAGAAATTACTCTACAGACAGCAAATTCTCCATGTGTGCAAAAAATACATTTCTTCGAATAACAACGTCAACTGTTTCCCTAAGCCAATCCGGCATATATCTTGAGTATACGATCAACTTCCGTAGGTGTTTAGGACCTTCGATGCACAATGGCTTTACTTTAATAATAAACCATATTGAGCCATATACTTTCATTATATAAGTTACCAAATGTATGCAAGTTTTCGGAAGGCTTTTCAGTTGCCACATAAAGACGAGGGATTCGGTTTGCACTCGTCAGCCATCCAGAATCCACTACCGGTCCAGGTTGGATAGCAGCTAAATCTTTAGAGCATTCTCCTGAGGACACAGCTTTCATAATATACAACAAATAACGCTGATCTGTACTCAAAATATTCCTATCTACATCTGGAAATGGATTTGCCTCGATCTTCTCGAACTTAATAACAGGTAGCGTGTGACAAGTTTGTAGTGATTTACCAACAGCACCAGAAAATGCTCTAGGTCCCTGAGTTACACTGTCAAGCTGAACCGAAAGATGACGTAGAGGCAGTTCGTTAAGATGTAACATACAAATAAACCATTGAAGGGGACGACTTCGCTGGGCTTCTAGAAGAGTTATTACACCTGCTTTTGTACCAGTATTAACGACCGTTCCATGTCATCCAACTGCAATCAGTGAATCAGTTGATATTCCTTTATCGTTGAAAAACGTTAATATTTCATTTCTAATTTTAGACACAGATCCAGACAGAACAGCCAAATACTCAAGGTAAATGGAATTTGGTTCTTGTATCAAAGAAATATGTTCTTCTTTGACAGTACTACCGTAATACTTTTCGCCTTTTTCAGTTTGTGTTCTAGTATTATCCTTTCGTCCGTCGAAATAGAGACCTTGCACTGTTGCAGCTATATTTGCTTGTAGTTCTTACCTGCGTTTCTGATGTTCTCTACGAACTCTATTTCTATCAATAACTTTACTGGTATCCGTTTCATTGACAAGGCCAAGGTCCTGGAGAAGAGCGGATGAAAGAGAAGCTGCTGCTGTGTCTGAGAGTCCTCGACGGTCACATTCTCTGGCAAAGATAAAAAGTTCATGTTTCATTTGATCTCTTGAAGATCCACTAGAAAAAGAAGAAGAGGGTTGTGGATCAAAGTTCTGGGACTTGCTGGAAGTGTCCATTTCTCCTCTTTCCTCTTCTACTTCTTCTTCATCTCTTCCTTCTTCTCTTCCTTCTTCTCATTCTCCTTCTATTTCTTCTTCTTTTCCTTTTTATTCTTTCTCTTCGATTTCCGATGAGATGTTTCCAAACTCTTCACAATCACCGATTTCCTTTGAACTAGATTGTTGCCAAAATGATTTCGGGTGGTCAATGTTATCTGGTTTTTTATTCGTTCTTGCCTTTTTTGCAACTGCTTGGTAGTTTTGATGTCTAGTGGCTCTATTATCATAGTCCTGGTACTTCGCTGATTGGTCAAAAAGACTCTCTCATTTACTGGAACCTTTCTTTCTTTTGAGCAGCAACATACTGCGAAATCACCACATTTGCAGCAGGCAATGTCAAAAAGGGTATGCTCCCACTTACACTTCACTTCGTCCAATTTATTTTTAAAACTTGATTCCTTTCTACGTTTGTAGGGTTTTAGACATCTTCTATAGTCGCTGTTAACCTTCGTTACCTTCTCAACGATATTATTGTTTGAAATTGTTGGAATGGAAGCATTGTTTCATATAATTTCCAACGTCTCTGCGATCTCTTTCGAAATCGTTGAAACATGTGGGTCTTTGTTTGCCATAAGATTTTTTGTGTGGTTCCTAACCAGTGTAAAATTCCGAATAACGTCTGAATTTGTAGGAAGAACCCTTGCTGACATCTCGGTTGGGAGGCCAAATATAGGGCAAATAGAAGAATTTCTAGTGGGAAGGCTGCCTGAACTCATTATGCTTAATGTTTCTGTAACAAAAAGAAATGAGTAGTTAAAGTAATGAAATAGTTAATTAATGGGAAAGAACGTATACTGGAAATAAATTTAAGAAAAACACCGTGTCAAAGAATTTATTTACTTAATATATCAATTACATTGTCGTGTAAAATATTCTAAATCATTCAACTTTAAACTAGCTTTACTCATTTGATAAATAGACTAATTTAATAATTTTCTACCCCTATCTTTCGACAACCTAAAAAGAGAGTCATTTGAAATGTAAGTACTTATGGGGCACCCGAGGGGGCACCTAAAGGAAAAGTTTAATAAAAAAAATTGAAAGAAAAATTATTATGTGAATATTTGGAACATAATGCTACAATGCCACGGCCCGTAATGGGTGGGGCACCTGTAAAAAAGTTTAAATTATTTTTTTTAAGTAAAATTCTTGTCAAACTGCTCAAAACATCATGCTACCAAGGCGGTAAAAAATAAAAAAAGATTTTGAGTGGTGGGGCACCTGAAAAAAATTTTTGGAACTTTTTTTGTTTCGTTTTTTCTTTTCCTATGAGGGTTTAGCAACTTTTGCTACCTAGGCCTACCTAAGCCTAACTAAAAAAAAAAATATTTTCGATTCACCTTACTTTATATCTAATATGCTCTGACTTGCTTCTTTTCCACAACATCATATTCTATGGATTACTGAAGCTTATTCAGTTTTTCATGTGAAATGAAAATATCGACGATCAATACATAAACCTAACAAGGCCATCAACAAATGACCAATTTTATCACATGGCTCCAACCCATATCATTCTCCTAACACTTCGAGGCAGCCGTTTTCAATCGATAGAAGACAAGTGAGGATTCGCATCGATTTCTGGAAATGTGTGTTAAGATACTTGGATAGATGAACGTTAGTATATTATGTTATCCTCATTCTCTATCATGGATCATATTTTAAATTTATTCATTCCCATTTTCTCGGTTTTTTCTACATAATCTCTGTTACTTGTTCTCTAACCTCAAAGTTGCAGTGTAACACTGCTAAAAATCAAATCTAATCTACTAGTTTTTCCTCTTTGCATCAATATATCTCCAATGTTTTACTTACCGAATAGGCCCTGATCTTTCACGGTTTGTCACATACGATTCGTTAGCCATATCAAAATCAAATTATTCTGTTCCTTCTTTATACTCTGGTGTAGTCGAACTCTGGAAAATTCCATTTTCTACTAGTTTAATAAATAGTTTGTTGAGTTAATTACTATTGAGACATGCCATTTGTTCTGTCTTGGAGAATTAATTAATCTAATTTCCGTTTTTATTCGTCGGGTGCCATCTAATTCTCATTTATCTCTATTTTAGTTTTCAAACAACTTGTCTTTGACCATCTATATCTGTAGTTAATTGCAGTAATAATTTCCAAGAATTTCCGATGTTACTGGAATCTATAAATCTGACCAGCCTATACGTGGAATCGAGACCATATTCCCTCGAGACTCCGAAGGGACCGCTAAGAATTTTGAACGGTGGCCAGTCACTCGGGTGATCACTAGGAAAGACAGGGATTGTACGTTATACTAGAGATGCGACCGAACTGGTATGAGAAAATATGAAAGTGAATACTTAAAAATAATAGAGTTTACAATATCTTATTATATACTTGTCGCATCAAATTGTATCTACAGTAATAATAAAGGTTCACACAAAATAGAAATACAATTTTATTTAAATTAAGTTTCAAGATTGTGAAAATTTGCCTAACAAATTTTCTCTAGTTTCTAATTGATTAAAAGTCCCGGTGTTTTCACCATAGAATAGTTATTTATACGACACTTTATTCTCTAGATAAATAAAGTACCGTTTTTTCACTGTCAAATATAGTTATCTATCGGATAAACTGCCGAATAGTTATTTGCTAGTTCAAGTTCCAGATAAAACTTTATTTGATGGATTATTCATATATACCTAACAAAATTTTATTCCAACTATGTTGGTGCTTTTGGATAATATATAATAGTCATTTTGTGGAATTTAATAATGGAAGAAATATTAGTGTTTTAAATGAAACGTTTCTAGCTAATTCCACAATATAATGGAAAGTGTTGAAATTTCTAAAAAATTGACAATTGTTTCGATAACTGAATATCATCATCAGAATGACAGAAGTTACATTTCATTTGATGCCTACCTGATGTTTAGTAGTTATTTTTGGCTAGGCCAATAAGTGACCCCAGATAGCACTAGATATTCAATGGACGTACTAAAAATATTCGTTTTCGGATATTGTATTATTCTATAGATCCACTATAAATTTATATATATATATATATATATATATATATATATATATATATATATATGTATATATATATATATAAATATATATATATATATATATATATATATAAATATTTATTTATATATATATATATATATATATATATATATATATATATATATATATTGAACTTATCATAATGAATATTCAAGAGAATGATACACAAATATGAGAAATTTGTAACTTTGTTGAATAACAAATAAACAAAAATACCTACTAAACTACTAAACATCAGGTGTTTAGTAGTTATTTTTGGCTAGGCCAATAAGTGACCCCAGATAGCACTAGATATTCAATGGACGTACTAAAAATATTCGTTTTCGGATATTGTATTATTCTATAGATCCACTATAAATTTATATATATATATATATATATATATATATATATATATGTATATATATATAAATATATATATATATATATATATATATATATATAAATATTTATTTATATATATATATATATATATATATATATATATATATATTGAACTTATCATAATGAATATTCAAGAGAATGATACACAAATATGAGAAATTTGTAACTTTGTTGAATAACAAATAGAAATCACTTCCTTCAGACAGATAAAATTACTATTTATATTGACAATTATAACTAAACAATATGTATCATATCAAATCGAACATCTATGAGATTAATTATCCTTTATAATATAGAAATATATTAGCAAGATTAAAATTTGTTACCTTTATTTTCAGATTGTAAATAGTTATGAATCACAAAACCTTAACCCATTTTCTTAGTAAATTATAAATCCAAATTGTTATCAGCAACATAGACAATGAATTGTATATTCTATCTAGAATAACAAAAGAATCTGAAAAAGAACATAAAATTATTATTTAAACGATGATAAACAATATATATAACTGATACTAATATGAATACATGTTATATCATTTGTTGATTCTTATGTAGAAGTGTCAGTAAAAACTTCATGTCATGTAACACAGAATTAACAGAGCAGAAATATTTTCAACCATAGAGATATGTTATGTTCGAAGTATTGATTATTTTCAAAACAGCAGGAGTGTTTAAAGATTGATAACAATAGTAAAGGTTAAGCCAAAGTTTATATAAAATAATTGTTGAATTACATATAAAAGAGTAATTGAAAGACATTATAAAAGATTTTAAGAAGATTATGATTATAAATTCATAGATATTGTAATTTAAAGTGGGATAAAAATTATTATTGATATAAAAATAAGGCATATTTTGGAATGATATTGTATGTAAATAGATATAATGAATTATTTTAAAATTTTTCACAAATAATTAATAACAATAAAAATACGAGGAAAATAATTATAATTAATGTTAGACAGTAAATAAATTAAACCATGATTTTTAGTTACTTGTTAGTTTTTTGTTGGAAATAACAAGGCTAGCAACGAGAGTTTTGTTGATTTGGGGAACAATGAATTAGGTGTGGTGGTTCAAAAGCAGATGGACATGTAAGAAAATTTTTCTAATAATTTGTTAAATTCTGCGGAAATCTTTAGAAATCAAAAGCAAAATTGAATTTAAATGATAAATAATAATAATAGAGACATTTCTAGAAGAAAATATTTGTAAACATTCATTATTTGTGGAAAATGCAGCTAATCCATATTTTGAGAAGGGATGCTATGTCTGAATTTTATCAAAAGTCCACAATGGAATATTGATTATTAGTTTCAAAGACATTTAGTAAGATAATAAACATTATAAGTTGTATTTACTGAACAAATAAACTAAAATCTCGACTTACCTACAACAAACTATCAAGTTTGTTTTCCTACGATATTCAACAAGAATCCAGCTTCATTCCAGAGAGATGAATCCGAAGCAGAGTACACAACAGAAACTTTAAAGTGATAGAAACAGGTCAGTGTATAAACAATTTATATGGTATACCATTAAAAAATTTCACAAACATTATTAATTGGCCAAAAGTTCACTATTCGTTGTTTTATATGTATTAAAAATTCTAACCATTTCATGTATATTAGTTTATAGTAATAATTTGTTTTAACTGATTTTTCTTCATACCGATAGTGTTTTTCAATTCAATGATAGTTCGTATATATATAAACTAAATTTCATTTCATATGTTTGTTTTTATTTTAACAATTGACATAAATAGTTCCAGAAAATCATCATAGAGGTTCGAATAGGTATGTTCCGCATAGATATTCAAAGCGTTTTCAAAGGAGTTAAAATAATATAATATTTAGTAAATACAAATTTCGCATATTATAATATCTGCCAGAATCTAAAGGGAGTTAAGAGTTCTCATGTTTTCCAATAACACAATAAAGTAAAACAATATAATCAAAATATCCTGAGCTAGCCAATTTACTATATAAATCCATCGACAAAAAAAAAAAACATAAAGTAATTAAAAATAATGCAATAGACAAAATTCAAAAATAAATATTGTTTAAATATATTTATTTATAAACTGATAAATACATAAATTTCATATAATAAATGTCACCGCAACGTGGGGCAAATTAAGTTTTTTTTTATGATAAGAAGGTTTTAAAAACATTAGAATTACATATAATAAATGGCACCCAAGAACGTGGGGCGATTTTAAAATATTTGGTAGGTTGTTTTTTGTTAAGGGAATAATTAAAAGTATACAAATATTAGAAATTTTATTGACTATATTATAAATATAAGATGGAAAAGAAAATGATGTTAAGAGACGGAAAACAGGTAGGTACGGATAGTGGATCGGAAGAGGAACGAGAGGAAAGAAGACATGGTAGAGGGGATTTCCAAGTACATTACTTAGAACAGGGACAATCTGGAGAAAATGTACCAGAGGAAGACTCAACAGGAGATGAGGAAGCACAAGAACAAGAAGAGAGGATACAAGAGAGCAGGGAAAAACAAGGAAGAACAAGTACAAATAGAGATGATCAGATGATGGACAGGATGCAACAATTATTTATCAGAATGGAGGAGAGAATAAATGGAAACATAGATACAATGAGAGGAGATATCAACAGGATAGATGGAAAAATGGACCAGATGAGTGGGAACATAGACAAATTGGAAAAGAAAATTGATGATGTGAAATCTGAAAGTATTAAAGAAATCCAGAAAATCAGGGAAGAAAACGAAGTATTTCAAAGAAGAATGGATAAGGTGCAACAAAATATTGAGGAGCAAAATAAAAATTTAAGAACAGAGATTCAAGACAATGGAATCAAAATCCGGGAAGAGATAGAAAAACATGTTGATCAAGAAATTCAAGAATGGGGTAGATGTTTAGAAGAAAATCTAACAGGAACTATTGTAATGGAAATCAACAAACAAAATGAAAATATAATTAGAGAAGTGGAACATATAAAAGTACAAGGACAAACTAATGAAGAAGTAATACAGAAGGTGGATAAAAAATTTCAAGATTTAAATGTGAGACTGGAAGAACAAACAGGAACATATGAAAAAAGGTCGGAAGTCATGGGTAGATCATTCAATAGGGAATTAGAAGAGATGAATAGGAATCTACAAGAAACGGTAGAAGAAATGGAGGATACTGTGAGAAGAAATGGAGGAGGAATCATATACAATGGGAATATGGATGTAGGTGTGAAATTCGATGGGAACATTAATTTAATACACCCAAAAGTTTTTATTAAAATTATAAAAAGTAAATTGAGGGGAATAAAGGATTTGATGGAGAAGAAAATAGCGATAAGAGGTATGTTGTCAGGTCACGCGTTACTCTGGTTCTGCAATAAAGAAGAGCAGATCAGAAATATGGAAGAATTTGAAAATCAGTTCTTAAACTATTTTTGGGGGGAATTACGGCAAGCAAATTTTAGGGAAAAATTATACTTTGGTAAATTCGACTATAATAAAGGTAAAAATTTGAATTCATATGCGATGCAGTTGTATAATATGGCACAGTATCTAGAACCGGTGATGAAAGAGGAGGAACTGGTATTATATGTAGGCAGACAATTTAATGCAGAAGTATCGGAGACTATTGCACTTCATAATATCAAGACGATGGATAGTTTGTCATGTTACCTACAGAGAGTGGAGAGGAGTATTGTGAACACAAATGGAATAAATCGATACCAGAATAGGAATGAGGAGATAAGAAATGATCGAACAAGAGAGAATGGAAATGGATTTATCAGAAGGGACAATAATAACAGAAATGAATATAGAAATTATGGAAACAGGAATTTTGAAAACAGAAGAAATACAGGAAATGGAGATAGATGTTATGGAAATGGAGACAGAAACAATGGTAGGCAGTATGAAAATAGAGGAAATCAGGCAAATTTCGAAAGAAGAAATTATAATGGAAACAGGAATGGAAATTGGCAACAGAATAGAGGGGAAGGAATAAACAATTATAGTGAAAGAAGAAACTATAATCAAAGGAACCCAGAAAGGAATTATGAACAAGAAAATAATAGAGAGGAAGAGAGAAGACAGGTGAATCATATAACACAAGAACAGGAAGGATCAAGTAATGATCCAAACCAAGAGCAAAGCTTGGTAAGAAATTTTGCGTAAATCGTCCTTACATTCGTAATATTATCTATTATTCTCATTATCAACATCCAAGAGAATTTATAGATGAAAGTTCACAATGTACTGAAAACATAAAATTAATTTTCATAGAAGGGTATTTATTTGATGTGAAATGTAAAATTTTATTAGATACAGGATCGGAAGTTTCTATAATAAATCAGAATGTAATAGAAAATGTGAAACAAGATGATATTACGGTGATTAATACTAACAAAATATCATTAGTAGGGGCGAATGATAGAAAACTTTATGAAACAAATCAAACTATTATAGTTAATTTAAAAATAAATTCAGAACATATTCCAGTACAATTATTGATAGTTAAAAATTTAAGATATGATATAATATTAGGAAATGATGAATTAAATAGACATAGGATAATTATAGATTATAATCAGGGATGTATTAGATATCAAAATTCAATTATACATTTTATAAAACAATTTTCTAATAATGATATACAAAATTCGAACATAAAGGAAATAAACCAAAATGGTGAAGAGATAAAAGTTTTAGAAGAGTTATGTAACAGAGAATATCAAGATAGGGTGTATGAGCTTTTACAACATCATAAACGATTATTTAACGAGGAAGTACGTGTAGCATCTAGATATGTACATAAATTAGAAGTCACAGAAGAGATAAAAAATTTCAAAATAAAAACATATCCAATACCATACAGGCTGAAGACAGAAGTATATGATGAGATTACAAAGATGCTGAATGATGGAATTATTGAAAGATCAAATTCGCAATACATCAGTGCCATCACATGTGTCAAGAAGAAAACAGGAGAAATTAGGTTATGTTTGGATGCTAGAAATATTAACAGCTATACAAAGAAACAATATGAAAGTCCATTAAATATAGAATGTATTTTTGGTAGAATTACAAAAGCTAATATTTTCTCAAAACTGGATCTCAAACACAGCTTCTGGTTAATTCCTTTAGATCCAAGAAGTAGACCGTACACTGCTTTTATGGTGGATGGAATTGTTTATCAATTTTGTGTAGTACCATTTGGGCTACAAAGTTCTTGTGCTGCGCTGGTACGAACTTTACATACTATCTTGAACCAGTATGAAGATTTCACGTTGCACTATATCGACGATATCCTCATATTTTCTGAAACAGAAGAAAAACATCAGGAACACTTAAAAATTATACTTAAAGAATTGGAAGAAGCAGGTTTGAAATTAAATTTAGATAAATGCCAATTTTATAAAAAGGAGGTAGAATATCTGGGATATATTTTAAGTGATACAGGAGTAACAATGAATCCAGAAAGAGTTAAAGCGATACTGGAATATCAAACACCTAAGAACCTAAAAAATTTGAGGGGGTTTCTGGGGATTTTAAATTATTTTAAGAGGCTAATTCCAGACTTAAGTAGAAGAGAGATTCCACTAATTGAGTTGTTAAAGAAGGATACAAAATGGAAATGGGATGAAAGACGAGACAAAGCTTTCCAGGAATTAAAAGAAATATTTCTGAAGAAACTCAAAGTTTATCACCCACAATATGATAAACCTTTCATCTTGAAAACAGATGCATCTATGGAAAGATTGGCAGGAGTTTTGGTACAAATTCAAGATGAAGAGGAAGTTCCCATAAGTTTTATATCTAGGGTAACAAAAGCAGCGGAAAGAAAATATTCCATAACTGAGTTAGAAATGGCAAGTGTAGTATTTTGTGTAAGCAAACTAAGATTTTTCTTACTAGGAGCTAAATTTACATTAGAAACAGATCATCTAGCACTAACATCTATATTAAAGAACAGATATGCAAACAATCGAATACATAGATGGATTCTACTTCTACAAGAATATGAGTTTGACATAAAATATGTACCAGGAAAATTAAACATTGTAGCGGATGCCTTAAGTAGAGTTAACGATAATGGAAGCGAACCAAGAAGATTTCAAATAGGAGTAAATACATTACACCAAACTGAAGGAATATTTACTCTAGAAAGAGTAAAAGAAGATCAAAGACAAATAGATAAAATAAATACCAGAGGAGCAGTAAATATAGAAGATGTATGGTATAAACAAATTGAGGATAGAGAAGTATATATCATAACAAGAGATTATGCTAAAGAAATTATTGAACATTTACATATAGAAAATGGACATATAGGAATAAGAAAATTGTGGATGTTATTTAGAGAAAATTATATAGCTAAGAAAGATTTAAGTATTGTAAAAGAAGTATGTAAATATTGTGAGTTTTGTCAAATAGGCAAAGAAAAGAATTATCATAATTATATGACAGCGAAATCTATTATAACGAGTAAACCATTGCAAATAGTGGCAGTAGATTTTATTGGTAATTTAATTAAAAGTACAATGGGGAATAAACATTTATTAGTAATGGTTGATGTATATAGTAAATATGTTGAAATATTTCCATGTAGAAAGACAAATGCGAAAGTAGTAATTGATTGTTTTAAAGAATATATAGAAGAGTTTGGAACACCAGAAACAGTGATACTTGATCATGCGACATATTTTGAGAGTAGGAAGTTAAAACAATATACTGACAGTAAACAAATAAAATTACAATTTATAAGTATCAGAAAACCAAGTTCTAATCCAGCAGAACGATATATTAAAGAAATCATTAAATATTTAAGAATGTTATGTCAAGAGAACCATAAAAGATGGGATGAATACTTGGATAGAGTAGAAAAATTCATAAATGAATTACTACATGGTGTAACAGAGGAGAATCCGATTTATATTATGAAAGGAATACAGCCAGAACGCCACTGGATTTTGAACAGAAATTCAACTATGACAAGTGTACTTGAAAAGGTTAATCGGAGAATAATACGAAATGCGGAGAAGTATATTAAAAAACAAGATAAAAAGAAACCTAGGACAACACAGTTTAATAAAGGAGATATGGTGATTGTCAAATCTTTAAGAATGCCAAAGAAAGATGAAGAACAATGTGCGAAATTATTATATCCATTCGAAGGTCCATATATCATAGATACAGAAAACGGTAAAAACAGTTATCGATTAATATATCCAGGTACTAAAATATTAAGGGGTATCTTTAACATAGAACACATTTACAAATATTATTCTTAAGGAATATGTATTGAAAAACGAGGAATAGATAATATTACAAGTAATTTAAAATCATAGGAAATAAGTTGTTTGTAAATAGTAGATTAAGATAGGATAAGGATACAACCAAGAATTAGTCTAAGAAGTTTCTAATATTTTTATAGTAAATAGTGAAGGAATGATAATTTTGTTTGGGAAATTGAAATTTAAACAAAATTAACCATGTTAATATTTATTAAATTTAAATTTGAGGGGATTTGAACCTATCATAATGAATATTCAAGAGAATGATACACAAATATGAGAAATTTGTAACTTTGTTGAATAACAAATAGAAATCACTTTCTTCAGACAGATAAAATTACTATTTATATTGACAATTATAACTAAACAATATGTATCATATCAAATCGAACATCTATGAGATTAATTAACCTTTATAATATAGAAATATATTAGCAAGATTAAAATTTGTTACCTTTATTTTCAGATTGTAAATAGTTATGAATCACAAAACCTTAACCCATTTTCTTAGTAAATTATAAATCCAAATTGTTATCAGCAACATAGACAATGAATTGTATATTCTATCTAGAATAACAAAAGAATCTGAAAAAGAACATAAAATTATTATTTAAACGATGATAAACAATATATATAACTGATACTAATATGAATACATGTTATATCATTTGTTGATTCTTATGTAGAAGTGTCAGTAAAAACTTCATGTCATGTAACACAGAATTAACAGAGCAGAAATATTTTCAACCATAGAGATATGTTATGTTCGAAGTATTGATTATTTTCAAAACAGCAGGAGTGTTTAAAGATTGATAACAATAGTAAAGGTTAAGCCAAAGTTTATATAAAATAATTGTTGAATTACATATAAAAGAGTAATTGAAAGACATTATAAAAGATTTTAAGAAGATTATGATTATAAATTCATAGATATTGTAATTTAAAGTGGGATAAAAATTATTATTGATATAAAAATAAGGCATATTTTGGAATGATATTGTATGTAAATAGATATAATGAATTATTTTAAAATTTTTCACAAATAATTAATAACAATAAAAATACGAGGAAAATAATTATAATTAATGTTAGACAGTAAATAAATTAAACCATGATATCTAGTTACTTGTTAGTTTTTTGTTGGAAATAACAAGGCTAGCAACGAGAGTTTTGTTGATTTGGGGAACAATGAATTAGGTATGGTGGTTCAAAAGCAGATGGACATGTAAGAAAATTTTTCTAATAATTTGTTAAATTCTGCGGAAATCTTTAGAAATCAAAAGCAAAATTGAATTTAAATGATAAATAATAATAATAGAGACATTTCTAGAAGAAAATATTTGTAAACATTCATTATTTGTGGAAAATGCAGCTAATCCATATTTTGAGAAGGGATGCTATGTCTGAATTTTATCAAAAGTCCACAATGGAATATTGATTATTAGTTTCAAAGACATTTAGTAAGATAATAAACATTATAAGTTGTATTTACTGAACAAATAAACTAAAATCTCGACTTACCTACAACAAACTATCAAGTTTGTTTTCCTACGATATTCAACAAGAATCCAGCTTCATTCCAGAGAGATGAATCCGAAGCAGAGTACACAACAGAAACTTTAAAGTGATAGAAACAGGTCAGTGTATAAACAATTTATATGGTATACCATTAAAAAATTTCACAAACATTATTAATTGGCCAAAAGTTCACTATTCGTTGTTTTATATGTATTAAAAATTCTAACCATTTCATGTATATTAGTTTATAGTAATAATTTGTTTTAACTGATTTTTCTTCATACCGATAGTGTTTTTCAATTCAATGATAGTTCGTATATATATAAACTAAATTTCATTTCATATGTTTGTTTTTATTTTAACAATTGACATAAATAGTTCCAGAAAATCATCATAGAGGTTCGAATAGGTATGTTCCGCATAGATATTCAAAGCGTTTTCAAAGGAGTTAAAATAATATAATATTTAGTAAATACAAATTTCGCATATTATAATATCTGCCAGAATCTAAAGGGAGTTAAGAGTTCTCATGTTTTCCAATAACACAATAAAGTAAAACAATATAATCAAAATATCCTGAGCTAGCCAATTTACTATATAAATCCATCGACAAAAATAAAAAAAAACATAAAGTAATTAAAAATAATGCAATAGACAAAATTCAAAAATAAATATTGTTTAAATATATTTATTTATAAACTGATAAATACATAAATTTCATATAATAAATGTCACCGCAACGTGGGGCAAATTAAGTTTTTTTTTATGATAAGAAGGTTTTAAAAACATTAGAATTAGATATAATAAATAAATAAATATATTTAAACAATATTTATTTTTGAATTTTGTCTATTGCATTATTTTTAATTACTTTATGTTTTTTATTTTTGTCGATGGATTTATATAGTAAATTGGCTAGCTCAGGATATTTTGATTATATTGTTTTTCTTTATTGTGTTATTGGAAAACATGAGAACTCTTAACTCCCTTTAGATTCTGGCAGATATTATAATATGCGAAATTTGTATTTACTAAATATTATATTATTTTAACTCCTTTGAAAACGCTTTGAATATCTATGCGGAACATACCTATTCGAACCTCTATGATGATTTTCTGGAACTAATTATGTCAATTGTTAAAATAAAAACAAACATATGAAATGAAATTTAGTTTATATATATACGAACTATCATTGAATTGAAAAACACTATCGGTATGAAGAAAAATCAGTTAAAACAAATTATTACTATAAACTAATATACATGAAATGGTTAGAATTTTTAATACATATAAAACAATGAATAGTGAACTTTTGGCCAATTAATAATGTTTGTGAAATTTTTAATGGTATACCATATAAATTGTTTATACACTGAACTGTTTCTATCACTTTAAAGTTTCTGTTGTGCACTCTGCTTCGGATTCATCTCTCTGGAATGAAGCTGGATTCTTGTTGAATATCGTAGGAAAACAAACTTGATAGTTTGTTGTAGGTAAGTCGAGATTTTAGTTTAATTGTTCAGTAAATACAACTTATAATGTTTATTATCTTACTAAATGTCTTTGAAACTAATAATCAATATTCCATTGTGGACTTTTGATAAAATTCAGACATAGCATCCCTTCTCAAAATATGGATTAGCTGCATTTTCCACAAATAATGAATGTTTACAAATATTTTCTTCTAGAAATGTCTCTATTATTATTATTTATCATTTAAATTCTATTTTGCTTTTGATTTCTAAAGATTTCCGCAGAATTTAACAAATTATTAGAAAAATTTTCTTACATGTCCATCTGCTTTTGAACCACCACACCTAATTCATTGTTCCCCAAATCAACAAAACTCTCGTTGCTAGCCTTGTTATTTCCAACAAAAAACTAACAAGTAACTAGATATCATGGTTTAATTTATTTACTGTCTAACATTAATTATAATTATTTTCCTCGTATTTTTATTGTTATTAATTATTTGTGAAAAATTTTAAAATAATTCATTATATCTATTTACATACAATATCATTCCAAAATATGCCTTATTTTTATATCAATAAAAATTTTTATCCCACTTTAAATTACAATATCTATGAATTTATAATCATAATCTTCTTAAAATCTTTTATAATGTCTTTCATTTACTCTTTTATATGTAATTCAACAATTATTTTATATAAACTTTGGCTTAACCTTTACTATTGTTATCAATCTTTAAACACTCCTGCTGTTTTGAAAATAATCAATACTTCGAACATAACATATCTCTATGGTTGAAAATATTTCTGCTCTGTTAATTCTGTGTTACATGACATGAAGTTTTTACTGACACTTCTACATAAGAATCAACAAATGATATAACATGTATTCATATTAGTATCAGTTATATATATTGTTTATCATCGTTTAAATAATAATTTTATGTTCTTTTTCAGATTCTTTTGTTATTCTAGATAGAATATACAATTCATTGTCTATGTTGCTGATAACAATTTGGATTTATAATTTACTAAGAAAATGGGTTAAGGTTTTGTGATTCATAATACTCCTCTCCACTCTCTGTAGGTAACATGACAAACTATCCATCGTCTTGATATTATGAAGTGCAATAGTCTCCGATACTTCTGCATTAAATTGTCTGCCTACATATAATACCAGTTCCTCCTCTTTCATCACCGGTTCTAGATACTGTGCCATATTATACAACTGCATCGCATATGAATTCAAATTTTTACCTTTATTATAGTCGAATTTACCAAAGTATAATTTTTCCCTAAAATTTGCTTGCCGTAATTCCCCCCAAAAATAGTTTAAGAACTGATTTTCAAATTCTTCCATATTTCTGATCTGCTCTTCTTTATATATATATATATATATATATATATATATATATATATATATATATATATATATATATATTATTTCGTTTTGACAAAGCTACTGTGTTAGTGAACCGCGTCACAAGTTTAAATTGAACATTAGTTCAAATATATGAAGATTTAAACAAACTATATTGTTTTATTTCATCGTTCATATATATATATCCTTTCTAGAATATTCTATACACCACGAAATGGGAACTTTTTTAAATATTCTATAAATATTTCCCAGGAATATTCACGAATATTCTGATAACCCAGAATATTCATAGGCATAGTCTACATATTCTACAAATATCCAAGTAATATTAGGAATAATATAAGGATACCTGTGGAACGTATATAGCAAAATTTCAAATATTTGTAGAATATCCCAGTAAGGATGATACCTGTTGAGCGGGTGACACTGAATCATAGTTATCCTCCCGTTTCATATTTAGTTTCAAAGATAATTGATTGAAATGTGGAAGAGCCTGTATACTTAATGAACGACAATAATGTACATATCAATTCTTTTCCAACTTCTTGTTCCACCAGGAATGATAGCAACTTCCGTTCAATATCGCCAATTATTTTATCCATAAGCTCCATTCGTGTGAGAGAGAATAGAATCACCCGCCAGGGGAAGCTTCTCTCTCGCACTTATTCAGTAAGCAAACGGCATGTCCCAAATTTAAATAAATATTCTTTGAAACTAAAGGAGAAAAGGGGGAGTACAATGATCCAGTGTTCCCTGGTATATATCTTACAAATATCTAAGGAATCTTTCAAAATTTCGAATTGTATATATAGGAAAAAATATTTTTAATTGAAACCATTTAAGCACGCGAAACACAGTTCAATTCAATTTATTTATACATAAATATAAGATTTACCTCATAACATAACTGAAACTAATATAATTTTCAAATCCGAGATTCCAAAATTCACTGACTTCCTCCATACTCAACGAAATTTTTGAAACCGATTTCTGCAGTTCCTTACATTTGGCTAAGAAAATTCCTGTTTTCAATTCAACATCTTTGTTTGTTATGTTCTTGTCCAACTTTTGGACGGCATCTGAAACAATAAAATAATCATATTTTTTGTTAATAAGCAATTTCTATTCTACTCTGTCTACTCTGATTTTTATGTATGTACGTATAACAATCAAAATATAGTTCCAAAAACTGAATCTTAAAAGATTAAGTTAAATATCAAATATGTAATTTAAATAATAAGTCTTGTAGGAGACAAGTAAAAAGCAAAAATATTCCAAACAAAATAGTGATTAGAAGCTATTTGTTTCTTGTAGATGATATATTAAATTAATTCACATGTACATTCCAAAATAAAATAATATGATTATACCTACCACTGCTTCAAAGAGCTTTGTTTTTCCAAAGCATTTTTCCCTTTTTATCCATGCATACTGTAGCCCTCCATTAATCAGGATATTTGCAAGAATCTTTTAATATATTGTTGCAAATAAGAACTTTCCAATCTTGCCAGAGGTACAACCTAAAATTGTATTAATTTGAAAGTTAATCTCAAAAGTTTTAATAACTGAACAATTACAGTTTATAAGCAAAGTTATATTAAATGAACAAAAATATAAGACCGCTTTCATCTATGTGAACAGTATACATATGCCTGAAACTAGAAACTTGTACAATTGACCAGCAATAACTTTTATTTACAAAATGTCAGAACTAATTTAACTTTTAATTATCAGATCACCAGTTGTAGAGCTTTCCAGTCAATCCCAATTAATATAAGGAATAGAGGTAACTATAGGCAATTTGAATAAGGAACTCATTGCATACATCACGGTTACATAATTACGTGAAACTACCTGAGAAAATAAAATTTTGTTGTACCTTTAGCAACGAGGTGAATTTCTACTCTATTTACAACTGAAAACATTTATCTATTAATTTGGTTGCAAAGATTAATGAAATAAACAATTATTTCAATATTTTCATGCACTAAAATATAAAAAGTAACACATAAATACTCCAATATTTCGAGGCAGTTTCATTTTGATTTGGATATAATATTGAATGTTCAACTTAAAAAATATTCATGTGATTCTTCAGCAAGGCTGACTCAATTTCTTCAAACTTTGCCTCATCATTTATTGGAAGTTTTAGCAGCTTATCTATGATTATCTGAAAAATGCATTGATTAATCAACAGGCATTAAAAAAATAGAATAAAACGTACCTGATTTGATGCGTAAGGTCGTATGTATTAGTTCCACACGTAGCATATAATACACAGTTTATTAGTGGAGAACTTCCTAGATTTATCTGTTCATTGACAACTTCATATTGTGGGTTTCTTAAATGTCTTCTGATTTCCAATTCTTCAAGGAAATCCAGTTCTTGTTTCTTTTCACAAATATGTAGTACTTCTAGTTCTGTGTTAGGTGTCAATGAATGGTTGGTGTCAAGTAGATGTTTTGTATACATTTAAAACACTAATATGAGTAGATTCCAAGTAATGGTCGAGATAGTTAATTTCATTTAATGGAAGAAATGTTTGAAAATTACGATTTGATTGAAGGAATGCATGATGGTTAGCATAATCGAGGAAATCACATACGGACAAAGTCTGATTACTTTAATACACGAAATGACACAGAATTTGACTTCAAATCATGCTATTTGCATGCTGCACTTTTCTTTATCCTTCCAAACCAAAGCATGCCTTTTTAATTTTCAGTAATAGCTCTAACTAAACTATTTGTAATGACAGTCCTATTTCAGCTTGTCTGAAATAAGGAGCCCTCGATCGTTCTCGTTATCCGTCATATAATTTCGGAATCAATTTGAACAACACTCTCTGGTTTCATGGGACTGAAATCTCACAACTTATAGTTGGCGACTGTTTGTTTATTCAAGAAAGAATTGAGTAGAACTAATTGGTTTTATACTTATTCAGCTCATTTAGACGAAGATCACGTTAGCACCATAAATTTTTATGTTGTTAATAGAAACATGGACACCGAGTTTTATATTGGTATATCCAATAGACAAAACTGAACTAACTTAACCAATCAATCATATTATCTGTCAAATATCAACTCGGTGGAGTTAGGAATTTAAAATTCCAGGTCCGTTCCTGGTTAACAAAAGCTGTTATCTGTCAGATCAAGAGTGACTGCTCGTCACTCGCGCCATGTCACGTCTCGACTCCGCTCTCTATTATATATTTTTGCGCTACACGACAGACACTCTTATACCAAAAATTTCGTCTTTCTCCTCTCCCCGAAATTATATAATTTTTAATTAATTGAAAAGTACATTATCTACGGGCAAATTATGCATACATTTGTCATATAATACATATATGATCTTCCAGTGGCAGCATCAATGATCATTTTCCATGTATTTATTAAAAAGTTATTCAGTTCTTAAAAATAAAAGTTGTAACTTTTGTAAAAATATTTCTAAAGTTGAACGTTGGTCATGTGTGGTTTCGATATTTCGGAAAGAGAATCAATGTCGCCTCCGGTGATTCATTTCTTGCAGGTGTGGTGGTTGATGATTGAGTTTCATCCGCACTGATGCCCTGAATCTTGAATAGGGGCGTTATTATGAACCTAGTTCCCAACGTCATGCATACTCAAGCCTGTGAATGCTCCATTTGCGAATAGTTTCTGAAATTATGTTCTCGAGCACCGTTACTAAAATCATCGAATTGTATCATCCTCACAACAGCGTCAGTTGACGTTACAATACAATTGTCATTTGGTTATGTCAAATGTAAGGGTGCATTCAGATGCTACCTCGGGCGCGTTTTATGCGATCAGATGCTTAGATCTGGTAAATAGTCGGGTCGTTCTGATGCTAGCGGTAAATTTTACCAATCATCCAACCCAACTTTTTTTAATAGTAGTTATATGATCTGTGGTCCAACCATTTAACCCAGTCGACACATCGGTAGAAATTTACCAGCATGCGCATTACATTTTATAATGCATGATTGAGAAGTTTGGGTTATGTTTACAAAATTACAAATAATAAATTAATATTCAACGAGACTGTTTACATTTTTTTCTACACCCACATGTATATTATTCATTTTTGGCCCAATTTACAGAATGGAAATGTAGGCCAGTTCGGTTAACGGAACGCATATGATTTCATTTACATGACCAAAAAATTCGTAAATATAATGACAGTCTAGTAGCGCATGATAGTCGTGAGAAATGAAATAGGTATTTCGATACAGTTAGCCCATGGGAAATGAAAATCTGTATTACAATGTGGTAGGTTCCTTAATCAAAGACGCACTTGAAATGTACATTTTTCTTTATGGTGGTAGAAAAAATATTTTATATTCTTATGATAAATTTGAGTATGCTCCAGAGGAACAAAAATTGTACGATTCATTTTATGATGTTTTCTTTGTGACTCTAGTTCTAATATCTATAGTAAGAAGTAATACATTTATTCAAGACCAATTCCTACTTTTTGTACTAGGGCAAAGGGAAAGTGAAAAAAATGGAACTATTTCAAATATAATGTAGCTATAAAATTTCCTTACCGAATCTCCCTTGAGCTCGGAATATTTTCCATACATTTTTTCTCTTTGCAAATTTTTTCAAGAAAATTGTCACTTAGAAACTTTTTTTGGAATAATTAAAGATCTTAAGAGATTATAAGTGAAAATATTTCAGGTATTTATTTGTCATCTAAATGGAGTTTATTATGGAATACTTATGCATTCAATAGAAACACAACCATACACTAAGATCAGGAAATAAAATGCAGAAAAAAAGAAACAAATATTTTAACTGTCTTCAAAATAACAAAATAAATAAAACAAATAGGTATAACTAACTTAATCAAAAACTAATAAACTAGATAAGTTAAAATTATTTGCAATTTCTTCTCTAAATCTAGTCCCTTCATTCTCCATTTCGTCAATATTTAATATTTTGGATGTTATTTACTATTGCATTGACTTCATGCAGAACTAATTGTCCTCTTCTTCATAATTTGCCTCATCATCTTTAAACATTAAGCATATGTTGCGTAGAATACAGGCAGTTTGAATAACGTGGGAAATTAAATTTGTACGATTTATGTCTAAATATTTTAATGTTTTGAATCTTCCAAATAACAGACAAAATGCCCTTCCAATAACCTGTCTGGCTTTAGTAAGTTGGGTATTGAATCTAACTTAATGAAAATGGAGATATCTCCTATC
Source organism: Galeruca laticollis (assembly GCA_963921935.1). Classification (NCBI taxonomy): domain Eukaryota; kingdom Metazoa; phylum Arthropoda; class Insecta; order Coleoptera; family Chrysomelidae; genus Galeruca; species Galeruca laticollis. Next base: position 271,739,943 of record OY998175.1, on the reverse strand, counting down.
TTTATAAGGTGCTATATACCAATTATATACTGGATATGCTTTATCTCCGATTATGAAAGAGCTTGGTTGAAAATAAACATCTTTTGTCTTATGAAGTTATCAAATATGGTTGATTTCCTGAAAATTCGAATATCACTAACACTGCTGGGATAACCACAGACAATGTCTAAAAACTTTCTTTTGCTATCACAAATTACTTGAATTACTTGTAAAGTTACATGTCTCTGAATTTTCATGACGTGCTTTTACGGGAATGTATGTTCCATCGATTGCTCCAATACAACCATGAAATTGACACATAGAATAGTAGTGTTCTAACACTTTGAGTTCTTTCTTTTAGTGTTGGCCATTTCAAAACTTTGTCGGTAATCGAAATAATTGCATTGATTACTCTCTCTATTGACACAAATAGAGAGAATTTTGCCATATCAAACCTGCTTGCAATGCTTCTGCAAATTAAAATCAATGTGAATATTTCATAATTCATAAATTTTTTCTACTTTACCTATAGCTATCTGGAGTGCTCAAAATCTAAAGAGTTGATAGTAGCTGTAAACTAGGATCAATGTTTCCTTTGAATGTGTTGTTGCTTTTCAGCAAATGGGCATTTTTGTTAAATAAATAATTATAAGCGGACCTCGTCAAACGTAAATGTTGTTGGAATTATGCGTCACACATTATTTCTATGATCTTCATAAATTCGTGAGTTCGAAAAATATTTTCTCTACCAACCTCTCCAACTAATGCCAATATCCTTGTTTCAATATAATCGTCAGATAATGACGATTCATTATCTGCCTTATACCAAAAATTGGGCCAAGTTTTATAATTTTTTTATTGCTAAATGATTTTTTAGATCAGCTTAAAATTAGTTGGAAAATAACTATGTATACAGGGTGTCCCGGGACTAATGGGAAAAAAGTCGAGAGCGTATAATATGAGCTAAAATAATGTTAGTACTTCATATAAACTTTTTCTATGCAGGCCCTCGTTTTCGAGTTATAGGCCTCCAAAGTTTTAATTTTGAATTTGGTTTTTATTTTCAATTTTTGTACTAGTTATTTTATCTTTATAAAATTTACGGCAAAGATATAATGTATGTGTATGTTTATTTTGGTAAGGTAAACAGATTTACAGTAGTGCATTGAAGCCAGGGACGAACTACTTGCAATGGTTAGTGATCCAAAAAATTTGCAGGGATGGCACACCCTGTATGAAATTATCGAATTTCACTTCCCCACACATTAAGCTAACGAAAAGATACTTTTGTTGGAATTCGATAAAATAAGCCGTTTGGCTAATATTTAAAGTTTTATTCATGCACTACGTACCAATTTACGCATTCACCATTTTTATAAGTACACAACGAGGTAAAACGTAACTTATTAATAGATGTCCAAGATTTACCTACAGTACTACAAAAAAATAATAGCAGGTGATGAAAAACATTAACGACTTATTAATTCGAAAGTTGGTAAAAACTTTTTATAAGTGTTTTTACCGTTTATCAAGTTACCATAGGATTAGTTGTCAAACGTTGTGTAGAATATTTCGTAGTCAGTACTTGTCAATAATTCATAAGTCCTTAATTTAACAGTTACAATGGCAAAATTCGCTGTTATCGAGTACGCAGATATGCATCTAATGTATGGACTGGCTTCTCGAAACTGTTTAGAGGCCAGAAGGCTTTATGAAGAACATTTTGCAAACAGAGCATTGCCAGACAGACGAATGTTTGAGTGTATTGATCTCAGGTTACGAGAAACAGGTATGAATAAGTAAATGTAATTTTCTATGTATACAAAACAAAATTTTTAATTTTAGGAATATTTTTGCCAAAAAAAAGTGGAGAAGGTCCAGTACGAAGCATACGTACTGTGGCAGTTGAACAAGACGTGTTAAATGCAGTTGATAATAAACCATCAACGAGTTTTCTAAAAGTATCAAGAGAACATAACGTCTCTAAATTAGTTGTTCATCGCGTCCTAAAAGAACAGCTGTTATATCCTTTTCAGATGAAAAAAGTACACAGTATGACAGTGGCTGATTATCCTGCACGGCTTGAGTATAGCCAGTGGTTTCTGCGACAACAACAAGCAGACAATACAATTATTAGTAACGTTCTCTTTACGAACTAATCCAGTTTCACCAGAGATGGAATCATAAATTCTCATAATATGCATTTATGGGATGATGTGAATCCACATGGCATTATCCAAACTAGGAGCCAGCATAGATTCATGGTTAATATTTGGACAGGAATAGTTGGCAATCATTTGATAGAGCCATATACTTTATTGACGGTACTTTGACTGGTCAGAGATATTTGGAGTTTTTGCAAAATTAGTTATGGAACCTGTTTGATGATGTGCTACTACAAACTCGTAGGAATTTATGGTTCATGCATGATGGGGCCCCTCCTCATTTCAGTTTAGATGTACGACAGCATTTACACACAAGGTTTCCTAATAGATGGATTGGTCGTGGAGGCCCTTTTCAATGGCCACCGCGATCAGGGGACGTTAATCCTATGGATTTTTTTCTCTAGGGTTATCTCAAAAGTAATGTATACGCAACACCTGTGCAAACAAGACAAGATTCAATAGACAGAATTGTGTTACACTGCAATGTTATTAGAAATAATGTGGGATTGCTCATTCAAGTGCAAAGAAACAACCTTCGTAGACTTAGAATGTGCGTGGAAGTGGGAGGAGCTCATATTGAACATTTATTAGAATAACGTTAGTTTTTGTTTTTGTTTAGGAATTAGTATTAGTCTAATGTTCTATAACTTGTGTTTTTTGAGGTTTTCTTAATGGTTTAATAATGTTATGTTCGTAATTTTGATTAAAAGGAAGTAAATCCTGGACATCGTATTAATAAGTTAGTCAGGTAGATTTGTACGTAGTGCATTAATAAAACTGTAAATATTATCCAAACGGCTTATTTTATCGAATTCTAACAAGAGTCCCTTTTCGTAAGCTTAATGTGTGGGGAAGTCAATTTCGATGATTTCATACAGGGTGTGCCATCCCTGCAAATTTTTTGGATCACTAACCATTGCGAGTAGTCCGTCCCTGGCTTCCAGGCAGTACTGTAAATCTGTTTACCTTCCCAAAATAAACATACACGTACATTATAGCTTTGCCGTAAATTTGATAAAGATCAAATAACTAGTACAAAAAATAAAATAAAAACCAAATTCAAAATTGATACTTTGGAGGCCTATAACTCGAAAACGAGGGCCTCCATAGAAAAAGTTTATATGAAGTACTAACATTATTTTGGCTCAGATTATACGCTCCTGACTTTTTTCCCATTAGTCCTGGGACACCCTGTATATAAAAATTATATCTGAATAAATTTCAGTCAATAAATTGAGAATTATTAGGAAGAATATTTCTTTGTAAGTATCAATTGAAAATAGAAAAAATTGGATAAATTTAATATACGACATGGTATTTTACGTGATTTCAAAAATTTTTGTAATTTAAATTTGATTAGGTAATTTAGTTGTTTATTAAATGGAAATTTTATTCTTTCTAGAGTAACTTGAGACGTGTGAATGGCGCAAAGTTTTACTGACATCCGTAGATGGCAGTTTTGGTAGTATAGTAATCTACCAGATAAAATGGCATGAAAAGATGCGTTGGACTTATTCGATGGATAAATATTTGTCGAATAAGGCTTATCCGTAGATGAAAAGACCGGCCCTAAGGATGGACCTTATTCACACTATATTTGTGTCATCACTTTTAACAGATTTGGATTAAAAAAAAACTTTCACATGTGATATGGTTTACCCATCTTCCCATAATTTGTTTAAACAATCTTACTGAACATATACAATCTTCTGCAGTGTTTGCTACTAACCATTTACTGTCAGCCAACTTCTGATTTCCCCCTTGTGCTGTCTCCGTAAACCTTGGGTTATATTCAACTCTTCTGATCTCTCTTCCACAGTTGTCTGTCTCGATTTTGAAATAGAATACCTTACAATTTGGTGCTTCTCGACCTCTCCAAGAGCCAATGCATATGCAGCAATGTGATAAATTTTTTTTTGTAGGCCTACAGGTTCTTCTTCACCCCAGGACATGCAATTCCAAAAATTTCTCGCTTTGTGAGCGTACTAGAACTCACCTTCCTTTTTTTTGGGATTTCTTGTAAATTTTTGCGTTTTGTGTCGCGTGCATTTCTCGCTTCCTTAAACTGTATGTCTGTGAACGGATTGAAAATTCTTCTAATAATCTCTAAAGTAATTCTCTTGTAACATTTTTGCTGAATTGTTCCAAATCGTCTATATAATCTTCTCCATTGTTCTTCTTCATGTTGAATGCCCAGTCACCTAAAGTAGAACCTAACTCTTCAGTGGAAGTTTCTGCTATGAGTTCATATTTTTTTCCAAACAAAACATCGCAAATTGTCGCCAAATTGTTGTAGTTGAATTCACAGTATTGCGAGGCACATCATCATTGATGGCTTTTTCAATTTCTCCACTGGAAGACTCTCAAAATCGCGACATTTCCACAGATGAAAACTTTTCTGGCAACACAAGTTTGATAAAAATTGGCGTAACGTTATGAAACATCTGTTTACAATGCTGGTTGTCATGCTTTCAAAAGTTAAGTTCCATTATTGTCGCTGGAAAAGTTAGAGCAAACTTTTTTCGCTGTCATAATGACAAAATCACGCGGATTATGAGATTTTTTAAACACGAATTGAATTGTCTCATAAATATGTTTCCCGGTAAAACTCTTTATAGACCTATTGTCATTTTGAATCATCATTTGAATGTGCTCCTATTTGGCAGTTTTTTGAACATTGTTTGATTTGAAATGCAAATTTATCTTCATTAATGCAATATATGCGTCTAGGAATAATCAATATGAAGGTACTTCGCTGAATAACTGGGAATACGTTTTTAGACAAAGAGATGAATGAAAATATGGAAAGAACATGCTAGGTAAGCTGCGTTAATGAATGGGCACTGGGTAGAAAGAGATACTGGAACGAGTACATCAGTAGAATGGACGACAGAAAATTTGTAAAGGTCGATTCATAAACTTGACGTTCCGCTAGCCGTCTACTGTTGGGCTTGCCGACAGCCGTTCACTGCCTGTAGACAGAAACTACACCTTTCATAAACCTGCTGTCGTGAGCTGTGCCGCTAGGTATTTAAATAAACATATTCCAATTTTTTTTCTCAATATTTTTATCGAGGTTTATCAGAAATCCATCCATATTCAACATCGGCAATTGTCCCCAGCCCTACAACAAATATACAATGAATAAAGTCCTAGCCTCATATAATACAAAAAGTGAACAAAACTACCAACATACTGATTAGTATCCAGTGACCCGTCATACAACATTAGATTTGCTGCGAAAATTTTGCGGACGGCTTATAGCAAAAGATAATATTGCTTCATGTTATAATAGCACGAACGGTAGGTTTTATGATAAATAGCTCAGCAACAACACACACACCTACTTAAAGCCTCCCCTCCCAGATTGTAACCTTTGTGACGCGTTTTCCTCGGAGGCGACGTCGTGCTGCGTTGCGCGTGATATATCGGTAGCGGCCTCTTGATCCACCTCTTAAGGCCTCGGAACGCCACTTCTGACACCTTTGAAACCATACACTTTCTCGGGCGCCAGATTTTCAACGTGGTTCTCTCCGCGGCCCCTCGACTTCACTCGTCGAGAGTTCCAGATAGCCTCAGATGGAGGTACGGTATATTCCAGGGGTCTATTGTCGTCAAAATTCGGGAGGTTATTGCTAAATATAAAAACGTTCTCGCTAGTCCTGAAATAAATATTATTATCCTGATCCACACTAGGGAGAAGCTAAAATGCGTGCAGCCAAACAACTACTCTACCATAAGGAAGTACCAGTCTATAATAGGTCAATAAAATACAACAAAGGTTTATTCCAGTTTTATTACAATTATACTCTCTACCAAGCCGTTATATATAAAAATAAACAATACTCATAAGGGGAGACAATACCTGTGTATCCCAAAAGCACATATGTATTACTTAGCTGTATGTATATTTGATATGCAGTAATTAGCGACGAAACAGGCAGGATATAAGCGAGAGTGGTTTATGATCATAAAATAGCGTACATGCAAAAAAAAGCCGTAAAACCAGCAAAAACTAATCAAAGTTTGGTGGTCTTTTCATTCAAATGTTTGATAATCTCTCATGAAACGGACGGGTTAGGCGTTACTCCAAAAAAAAGTATCAGATCGGGAAAAAATACTAAAGATCGGGAACTCTAGATTTAAAATATTAGGAAACCCTATCGTTCATGTATACCTGGCGCTTCCGGAGATTTCAATCAGGATTCTCCCTATGAAATCGGAAAACACAATACTAGGGTCGGGGCTCTAGACTTAAATTGTCAGGAATCTCACTAACATTTAAACAAAATCGGGAAAGGTACCAAAACTGGGGATTCTAGATTTGAAATATCAGGAAGCCCTAGCGTTTATGTATGCCTGGGGCAACCGGAGATTTCAATCAAGAATTGTCCCTACAAATCGAAAAAGGATTTAAAGAACGGGACTAATTCCAACAAAACCCACCAAAAGAAAATTCGGGAAAGGTATTGAAACTGGGGATTCTAGATTTAAAATATCCGGAAGCCCTAGCGTTTATGTATGCCTGGCGCAACCGGATATTTTAATCAAGATTCTCCCTAAAATCAGAAAAGTTATCAAAAAATGGGAATTCTAGATATAAAATATTAGGAAGTCCTAGCGTTTATGTATGCCTGGCGCAACCGGAGATTTCAATCAAAATTCTCCCTAAAATCGGAAAAGTTATCAAAGAATGGGAATTCTAGATTTAAAATATCAGGAAGCCCTTGCGTTTATGTATACCTAGCGCACCCGGAGATTTCAATCAAGAATTTTCCCTACAAATCGAGAAAGGTATTAAAGAACGGAACTAATATCAGGAAACCCACTAAAAAAATCGGGAAAGGTATTGAATCAGATGAGATATATAAATGGTTTACCACACTCCAATGTACAAGATATTCCAACTTATTTTGAAATGAAAATCAACTGAATGAATATTTTAAATTGATAATTGAAAAGACCACATATTTTTCGGATTTTTATTACTAAAAGCTCTTACCTTTACAGCAACGGAATTATCGAGAATTTTAAAGGGAAAATCAACTGCGTGAATATTCTAAATTTTATTGAAAAGACTATTTAGTTTTCGGATTTTTATTACGAAAAGCTTTCACCTTTACAGCAACGAAGTTATCGAGAAATTTTTCACAGTGCGGAAAAAGAAATTTACGGTTATCGGCGAAACAAAGCTAAGCAGTTTTCGGCGGACGGTGCACAATTTTCTCGCTTCTGCTTCGGTTAGCTAGCAGCTCGCTACTGTTTGTTCGATTTTAGTTCTACCTGCCTTTCAGCCTTACTTTTCCACCTCTCTCGATTAGTTCGACCTGCGCGCTTCTACCAATATCTACCTCGTTGCAGTGGGGAGACCAGTACATTGAAATGTTGGGTTTTATAATCGGAATAAATATTTTACACAGAAAAAATGATTTCTCCATCGCAACTAGATAGGAAAGAAATGTGAAAATCATCGGAATTTTGAATACCCATTAACCTGTTGCAACAATTGGTTCTACCCCGAAACCAGGGGATAAAATAAAATATTCACGGAGATTTACAATTATTATAAGTATTATGCCTGAAAGAATTTCGATACAGTGGTCGAAATATAAAGCGGGTAGTTGCTATATACAAATGATTATATATACTCGTCTCGTCGACATAAACTATAAAATAAAAATATACTCTGCGCATAAACTATAAAGTATTTGTATACAAAGGAACAAATATGTAAGGGGTGATACATAATATAAATGAATATATATTTATATATATATATATATATATATATATATATATATATATATATATATATATATTATATACTCTATATTATAATTATATTTTCCCACGTTCGGGTGACAAATTATTGTATAAATCTAATCTCTCCTATTTTTTTTTACTTCGCAATTTGGGTTTAAGAACTATACTATTGTGAAAATACCTTTACCTCTAAATATTTGGAATTCAAATTTATATAATATATTATCAAAATAACACTTACAAAAATCAAAACTCTTCAAAAAATATCATAAAACGCATAAACAAAGATAAAATTTTCAACAAACCTTAATATTAAAAACAATCTATATTAGAAATTTCCGATCTAAATAATTTAACCGAAAGTTCAAAATGTCTTAATTTATACTTGATATCTGTCAATGTAAAATACGTAAATTTTCTTGTAAATTGTCTGTTCCCAAAATTGTCTGCACTTGACGTAGAATTTTATGTAAGTAACGTTACTATAATTTAATCATAAGATGCATCTATTATCGAAATAATTTTGATCAAAGGCCTATTCATTCTCGAGAATAATATATAATATGTACTGGACTCACCAAACTGGATACTAGAAGATCCTCATCGACTATGCTTACATATCAACTTCTTTTTCATCCTTTAATTCAATCTTTTGTATCATATATTTGCTTAGTTCATATAACTTCCGTCCGTTTGTTCCTATAAATGTAATTATTTTATCCTGTCCATCTATTTTGTTGCTTAATTTCATTTCTATTTTCATTATCATATCTTCTATCAAAGTTTCTAAAATCTCTTCTATTCTCACAATACATACATAAATTTTTTCTCCATTTCCATATATTCGTTTTTCATTTCTGTAACTTCTTTTTTCATTTCCATAATTCATATCAACATGTCTATCATTTCTTCTACTATCAATCCATGTTTATATAATTTCTATTTAATATGTTTTTAAATATTACTTATTAATCATAAATATTTTATTTACATATTGTTTTTATATCCATTCTTTACCATGTACAATTCCTTTTCGTTTTATAGATTTCATTCCTATAATCCTGTCATATCATTCAATTTTATTTTCTTTTCCTAAACTTCGTCTTATTCTCTTCTCTTATTGTTTGATTCTCTATCGGTTTCCTAAATTCAATTAAATTTTCCACTATATCCTTTTTAATTTTGTTGTCCCATATCTCATCAATTTCTCCCAATAAATTCATCAAAATTTGCGTTTCCAGTTACTTCAAATTATTGTTTCTGTTTCTTTTTATTATTTTATTTCCCATAATATTCTCACTTCCTATCATTTCATTTTTGATTGTCCTATTAAATATTCTTGGATCAATTATCCTTATATATCTGTTTTTTTTTACTCTCATTTCGAAATTTTCTGCATAAATTCTTCTTTCTATATATTGTCTTATGGTTTCATCTATTTCTTCCTTAGTTTCTTGTAGTATCTTATTCATTTCCTCTAACTCCCAATTAAGTTTTATCCCCCTATTATAATTATTATTTCTTTCATCATATACCATGATTTGTTTTTCTGTATTACCATCTAAGTGTTTTATTTTCAAATACATATTTTCTTGATAAATTTGCATCACTTCTTCACTTCATATGTTCTGTAAATCAATGTCTAACATATCATCTTTTGTTTGTTTTTGTACTTTAATAACCTGTATCTCTTCAATTTCCTTCTCAACTTCTTTGATCTGTATCAAATTTTGTCTTTTTATACATCGTATTTCCTCAGTTATATTCTTATTTTGTTTGTTTAGTTCCACTTGAATTGCTCCAGATACATTTTCTTCTAGGCATCTATCTAATTCTTGTATTCCTTCTACTACCTGTTTTTCAAATTCTTGTTTCATTCTAAATCCAATTTCTTGGTCTATTGTATCATTATTTATACTTATTTTGTCATTCATATCTACTCTAATCTGCCATTTGTTCATCTCTAATTTTCTTTATTTCATTCAAGGTTTCCATGTTTACTTCTTCTATTTCATTTTTCATTTTATTACATATTTTCTGTTCAACAGTAGCAACATTTATATTGTCATTTATATTTACATTCATATTGTTCTGCTCATCTGTTTCTTGTATCATGCTATCCATGTTATCTAACATATCATCCATCTTTTCATTATTATTCTCCTCTATTTTGTCAAAATTTTCCACCATTATATCAGATTTTTTCTCATTTTCTCAGAATCTACACTTACTTCGTCCTTCATTGTGTCCAATTTTCCACTCAAATCTCCCTTTATATCGTTCATATCTACATTCATCTTGTCTTCTCTGTCAATCGTTCCTTCCATATTAGTACTCTTCTCATCTAACGACTTATCCATCTTTTCATCAATGTTCCACCTTACTCGTTTAAAATCTTCCACCATCATGTCCGATTTCCTATCTTTATTTCTTTCATCACGCCACTTTCTCATATCTGCATCCATCTTATCCATTTTCTTCATAATCATTTGAATCATACTTTTCACGTCCATATCCTCTTTTTCTTTTGATTGTTTGTCCTTTTGTCCTGTTTCTTCTGACAATGGTGCATCTTCTTCTGATGGCTGTCCTCCCTGCTCCAAATATTGCACCTGAAAATCACCCATACTATGTCTTATTTCTTCTCTTTGTTCCTCAGGTCCACTTTCAACTCCTACCTGTTTACCATTCCTTAATGTCATTCTTCTTTCCATGGTCGATACTTAATTTCTCTATGTAATAATAGTGACAAATCTATTTTTGCCCCACTTTGCGGCGCCAAATTATTATATATCTATATTCTTTAATAATATTTGCCCCACGTTCGGGTGACAAATTATAGTATATATCTAATCCCTCCTATTTTTTTTTCTTTCGCAATTTGGGTTTAAGAACTATACTATTGTGAAAATACCTTTACCTCTAAATATAACCTATAAAATTTTTAATGTTGTCAATTATGCCCGGCTAAATAAATATTAAATTTAATATTATGAAAGATAAATCAATACAACACGAATCAACTCACTCTTTTCTCAAGGAGGGATCAAAGATTTCAACTAATAATTCAAATTTGTAAATTTCCAAATAATTTTCTAAATTACGTATCACACTATTCAATTCTACAGTAACTGTTTATCCAATACACTATAAGACTATTTAAATTATCTTATGACATATATGAATTTACTCTCAGGAGATTAACTAAATGTCACTTATTATACTAAATTTTCTATAGTATAAAAATTATCAAATATAATGAAAATGAATATGAAAAGAGAGCCAAAGAGATTTGGAATTCAAATTCATATAATATATTATCAAAATAACACTTACAAAAATTAAACCTCTTCAGAAAATATCATAAAACGCATAAACAAAGATAGAATTTTCTATCAAACCATAATATTAAAAACAATCTATATTAGAAATTTCCGATCTAAATAATTTAACCGAAAGTTCAAAATGTCTAAATTTATACTTGATATCTGTCAATGTAAAATACGTAAATTTTCTTGTAAATTGTCTGTTCCCAAAATTGTCTACACTTGACGTAGAATTTTATATAAGTAACGTTACTATAATTTAATCATAAGATGCATCTATTTTCGAAATAATTTTGATCAAAAGCCTATTAATTCTCGAGAATAATATATAATATGGACTGGACTCACCAAACTGGATACTAGAAGATCTCGTACGTATTCTAAAACGTATTTTTAGAATTTCCGGAACAAACGTTTCCAAATCAATAATTTAGAAAACGCGAAAAACACTTGCACTTTAGCAGTAATTCTTTGTGAATAGTACACGCACTGGCTTTACAAAAGGCAAGATATGTTGATCTGATAACGATTATATGAATTCCCTAATATTCAAAATTAAATTTGAGACAACTCTTATTATGATGTTGTCTCATGGGGATTTAAAATTCAACTAACTAAAATGTTTCAATAAATAATTCTCTTCTCCTTTGGTTACCTAGAATTCTGTTTTTAAAAAAAAATTACAAATTTACGTTTTTATATACCAAGTGAGATTTCTATTATTTTATTTATAAGTGCCATTTGCTAATAGGGACATCTGTATTCTGGTTTTTCAAATCGTTTCAAAATCTATCTGTCATTAAGTCTATTCTGCAGTAATGTCATATGAAATTGAAATGTCAAATTTTATTGGTATATTGAACCTTTCAAATTATTGATAATACAGTGTGTATTACTAGTACTACATCTAAATATGCATATTTCCTTTATTTCAATGTTTTCTATAGAATTTAGATAGAGGATATGTATTAATATATATATTTATATATATATATATATATATATATATATATATTATAACACAATAGAATTAGCAAAGTAAGTTTCTTATCAAAGAAAAAACATAAATTTCAGAATATTTTGAGTTATATCAAAATATGTCAAGTTATCGTGGAACAGTTTCATTCCTACCACAAATGTATATATTTGTTAAAGTTCAATTTAATATAAAAATAATTATCTAACAAGTAACAAGTAATTTCTCTTTTACATCTAATCTGAACTGATCTGTTATAGGTTGTTAAAAGTGGCACGATCACACATACTCCCTGAGTGTAGGTAAATAGAAAGACACATAAATACCTGAGCCAAAAAGGTCCCATCAATTAAAATAAACGAATCATTTTTATAGGTAATTGGTGCTCCACTTTTTATAGAAATATAATTAACAAAAGGGAGAGTTAAACATTCAAAATTTCATACCACAATATAAGTAATAACACATTCTTGTCAAGAATAAATCAAAACCTTACAAATGTTATAATAACAATATCAAAAAATAAATCAAATAAAGAACTCTAACAATTTGAAATTGTCGTTAATTATAAATGAAAAGACCAATTGTCATAAAAAACTGTACATATAATTATTTTTAACAGTGCGCGCAAATGAAAATGAATAATGTCATAACAATACGGAAATCGAGACCCTGACCTGATATACCTATTATTTATTTATTTTATAAAAACAAGTGATATAGCAACGGACGTGACAACCAGTGTGAGAAAAACAATTTGAGGAGATTGATTTGAATTTTGAAAGAAAGCGGAGAGATAGAAATTTTGAGAACTTTAAAATAGAAATTAACAATAAAAAAACTTTATAATATTGAGAAATTGTAACTAAACGTTTTGAAAGAAACTTCTAGGTGATACCAGGAATGGAGATGCCGTCAAGAACAATTCGTGGAATGTAATTATGGAATCTTCAGAATACACAGGATACCGATAAGTACCTATTTTCGTTATAATTTCTAAAACAACCATCCCATAAACATTTGAAAAACTTGAATTCACAAACTCGCGTGTGTCTGAACGTTTTCAAACGTAACAATAAAAACTTATTCAATTTAATCCTAGCATCATAAATAATAATTAGCTCACCTGTGTAGTAGATATTCACTTCAGAGATATCTTTGAACTCTTGATGATTTGAAACCATATTATTAATAACTAAGTAAATTTTTTATCACCTTTAAAATACTTAACGAATTACACCAATCTTTCTTCATATAATAAACATCTAATAAAACTATTTCACTATGCATTCTTTTATTCTTAAAAATATTTTCATAAATCAGATTAATGTGAGGTTAACTATCAAATCATCAAGTAATAATTTAGTCTAAGAATCGTATTCACATCATAATATAACTTTCTTTATTTGACTTATCACCTTGGAATGAGAAGGAATGTATGTATTCTTTTGCATTAAATTTGGGAATCATTCTGCTCTGTTTTAATTAGACAACCAGTAATACATTTCCAGTGGCGTAACCTAATAAACTTAAGATTAAAATATTTCCCATAATATTACAACAACGTAGACAAATAAAATACTCACTACACTACAATACATTATAATATATATGTATATATATATATATATATATCTATTAAACTATATTTGAGACTGTATAATTTTAATTTGAATATTTTTTAAGATAGCTCAGTTATTGCTTTTTTATATAATTGTTATATTTATTATATATTAATTAATTCGGGAGCATGAAACCCTTTTTTCTCTTTGAGTGCTGGCTTTTTATAATGTTGTATTTGTTCAAATAAAAAGAAAACACTTTATTTTTAAATAGATTTAATCTTTTTTAAAGGAATAATTTTATTTGATAATAATAATTTGAGACGCCCATGGATATATTATACCTACTTATTCATTTTGATAATTTCTTCAGTGCGCGTGCGTGAAAAAACTAGTCATGCACTATAGCATAAAACGAACAATTCTTACACGTAAGAAGCATCTATACATATTATACAAACATAGTTTGTTGACGATGCATACAAGTGAATGGTTCAAACACATGAAAAAATTTATATATAAATCATACATATATATGATACAAATTGCTGTGGAAAGAAAATAGTTATCTACATAGATAGAAATATAGGAATTATATACAGATGGACATAGTTATTACATTAATAAAATTTCAAGCACCATATTTATGCGATTACAACATGGCGTAAGTACATATTTTAATTTATTTGAATTCGGCCTTTCTATTAATATTAACGATTTATGCAATTAATTAACTATATAAAGTCTGTTCTCCTTCTTTTCAGATCGATCATATTCGCAAATGTTTATCAATTTATGAAATCAAGTACTTATTTGAGTATTTTGAGTTTTTACTCTGATTATTGGCCAATAATATTTTAAACACACTGACCTGTTGTTCTTGAATTGGGATGAATGTCTCTGGACCCCAGGAATACTCCTCTGAAGCTCCAAAAACCAAAAATGATGAGAAATTTCGAAGATTCTTGCCGAAAAACTCGATATAATTAACTGTGAGTATTAATAAGATTGTTTTTTATAGTACTTTATAGTTTTAATTGTGTTAAACTGGAAATTTCTTGAAATTTCTGGAACATTATCACACACACTCCTCGCTTCTTGACACCAGCTTCCACATTCCTTTAGCGTCCCCTTGATTCTCCACTTTTTTCAACAAAACAGTCTTTTCTTTTTCTTTAGGTCACTATTTCAAAGTTTATTTGTTGATTCACAATTTGTTCTGTCATATTTTATAACCAATAAAATATTGTCCTTTGCAATCAAATTAATTGAAACTTCTTTCACTTATTAGAAAAGTTTCATACATACACTCTTTTACATTATTAGTTCATTTATAGAGTTCCTATGAGTTTTTTTATCATACAAATAAATTAAAGTTGGTTATACATAGATACATTTAAATGGTACACCATCCAATATTGTTATTGACAGTCTATCACTGTTACACTCATATTATTTATAAATATAAATTCTTATATGTTATTTGTCTATACTCTTTGCATTATATTATTTATAATAAACTTTAACAAATTATTATTTATTGATTCAACATTTATTTTATTTACCATATATCATTTGTCTATATGTCATTATTTGTTTATCTATGAAAATCTATTGAATTATATTCTATTCAATATTTGTATATGTTTCTATTCTTAAATTAATGATTAAAATGAATTAACTATAATAATATTTGTTTTCATTTCAGATGAACAGCTGATTATGTTATGGAAAATAATCTCCGTCTTGGGCAACTTTATTTACATCATTACATTGGTTAGGCAATCTCTATATTTTATGTTATTATTGAGGTAATTTCTTTATCTATTATATTGTTATAGACAATTATTTAATATATCTTTACTTGATATGTTGTTTAAATTAAGAAAAGTGTTTCCTTTTTACTTGTTTTCTTAAATTATATTATTTTCATATATTTTCATACTAGCAACATATTTTTATAGAACTAATTCTCTTTTTATCTATGATATCTGGTTCAATTCCCCTCAAATTTAAATTTAAATGATATCCATACCCTGGATATTCATTTAAATTTCAATTTTCTTATTATAAATGATTGATTTTATTTCATTAAAAAAAAATTTAACAATTATATGGCATAATCTTAATTTCTTTAACTTTGTTTCTCAAATATTTGTTCAAATATTTCCTACTACAAAACCTATTTCTTTCAATAGCTGTCTCCTAATTCTTTCCTTAAAATACACTTGATTAAGATCAATGTCAATTTATATTTTTAATATTACTTCATATAATACTTCTCTATTATCATTTCTTACTAACATCCACTTATATATCAACCTATTTCTTTGTAATTACATTATACTTCTATATACTCCTCATATCATATTTCTTTTCAATATTCATAATTCAATATAATTAATTATTTCTTAAATTCATATATATCAATATCAATTTCCTTATTCCTGCCTGTATTTTTAAGTAATCTATAAGATTCTAATTGACATTAAACATTACCTCCTATATTTTTGATCCATATCATTCATTATTATCCTTTCCTATCCTTTATTACTTGCATCTTATTTCCTTATTTAAAAAATGTGAACTTCTATTTGATACTTGAGTTATTCTTATTTTATCCCCTCTATCCTATATTTTCATATTTTCCTTCTATTTAAAGCCAGTATTTCTTATAAATTGTTTTCTTTATTTGTTATATATTGATTTGCCATATTCACAAATTTTTAAAATGATTTAATTATAAGTTTTATCTAATAAATTTTTCTTTATATTACGTTATATGATATTTATTCATTCATTTGTGTTTTTTAGGTTCTGAAGAAACAAACATGATGAATTTAATTGGATCATCAGCTGTCAAATGGATAACAAAACTCTATCTACTATCTAATTATCTTTGTACATTACCTAATATTAAATTTTAAATCTATCCTTATGACTATTATTTCCTCTTTTCAAGTATTATTCGTAACATATCATCATCTATTCATAATATCTATATACATGTTCTACATTGAACACTCCCCTTTCTAATTGTGTACCTGGATAGAATAAGCGATAACTATTTTCAGCATCACTATTGTCGACTACATATGGCCCTTCAAATGGTGATAATAACTTTTTACATTGATTTTCACCTTTCTTTGGTGTTCTCAAAGATCTTACTAGGACTAAATCTCCTTTTTCAAATCTAATCTTCTTATTATTTTTGTCTCCTTTTCTTTTAATAAATCTTATAGCACTTCTCTCCAAATTCTTGCTTACTTCATCCAAAACTTGAGACATATCCCATTCTCTCTGTATTATCCATTCACGTTCTGGGGGTATTCTTTTCAAAATAAATTGTGGACATTCTTCAGTAACTCCATTAGGTAATTGATTTAAAAATTTCTCGACTTGATTTAGATTTTCTTCCCATAAATTGTGTCTATTATTACATAAAATCCTTAAATACTTAACAACTTCTTTGATATACCTCTCAGCTGAATTAGATGAAGGTCTTCTTATACTTATGAAATACATTTTAATATTATAATTTCTACACAAGCGTTTGACTTTTTCACTCACAAAGTAAGTAGCATGATCCAATATTAAGTTTTCCGGAGTTCCTATTTCTTCTATAAAATTTTTCAGACAAGATATTACTGTGTTTGCATTGGTACGTTGACAAGGGAAAGTTCTTACAAATTTTGAAAATATATCTACCATAACTAAAATATGTTTATTGCCTTGCTTGCTAGGTATTAATTGTGATATGAAATCAATAGCTACTATATGTAAAGGCTTGAGTGCTATTATAGGTTTTGGTCCACTAATATCATGATAGTTCCTTTCCTTCGCCAACTGACAAATTTTACAAATTTTACAAATTTCTTTAACCAATGATATGTCCTTCTTTGCAGTGTAATTATCTCTAAACAACATCCATAGTTTTCGAGATCCTATATGTCCATACTCCTCATGTAATTGTTTGAGAATTTCCTTAGCATATTTAGGTGTTATTAAATAAATTTCCCTATATTCCATCTTCTTATACCAAATTCCCTCGTTTTGAAATACTCCTCTTTTACAAGATTCTTGTAAATTTCTCTGATCCTCCATTATTTTTTCCAAATTAAACAAAACTTCAGTTTTTTGCAACCTATTTATGCCAATTTGAAATTGTTGATCCTTCTTCTTCATTTCTGTTACACGGCTAAGAGCATCCGCTACTATATTAGTTTTCCCAGGTATAAATTTTATTTCAAATTCATATTCCTGTAATCGAAGTATCCATCGATGTTTGCATAACGATTTTTAAACATTGCTGTTAAAGCTGAATGGTCTGTTCCCAAGTAAAATTTTGCTCCTAATAGATAAAAACGTAATTTAGTTATGCAAAATACTATGCTTGCCATCTCCAATTCAGTAACTGAGTATTTTCTTTCATAGTTTTTCGTTACTCGGGAAATAAAACTGATTGGTACGTCTCCTTCCTCTTGTTCTTGCAATAAAACTCCTGCTAATCTATCTATGGATGCATCTGTTCTTAAAGTAAATGGCTTGTCATATTGAGGATGATAAACCTGCAAATTTTGTAAAAATATTTCCTTGAGTTCTTGGAAAGCTTGTTCTCTTCTAGCATCCCATTTCCATTTCGTTTCCTTCTTGAGTAATTCAATTAATGGAATTTCCTTATTACTGAGGTCTGGTATTAGTCGTTTGAAGTAGTTGAGAATTCCCAAAAATCCTCGAAGAGTTTTCAGATTAGTCGGTGTTTTATATTCCCTTATGGTTCTAATTCGTTCAGGGTTCTTTCTCACTCCAGTAGAATTTAAAATATATCCCAAATACTGCACTTCTTTTTGGTAAAATTGACATTTTTCCATGTTCAATTTTAATCCTGCTCTTTCCAATTCTGCCATTATAGTCTTCAAATGTTCGTGATGTTGTTCTTCATTTTCCGAATATATTAATATATTATCGATATAGTGCAATGTAAAATGTTCATATTGGTTCAGAACAGTGTGAAGTGTTCTTACCAATGCTGCACACGAACTCTGTAAACCAAATGGAACAACACAAAATTGGTATACTACACCATCAATCATAAATGCTGTATATGGACGACTTCTTTTATCTAATGGAATCATCCAGAAACTATGCTTCAAATCCAGTTTCGTGAATATGTTAGCTCTTGTAATCCTACCAAATATCCCCTCTACATTTGAAGGACTCTCATATTGTTTTTTAGTATATGAGTTGATATTTCTGGCATCCAGGCATAATCTAATCTCACCTGATTTTTTTCGGACACATGTTATCGCACTTATATATGGAGAGTTGGATCTTTCTATAATAACATTTTATATCATCTTTTCTAACTCCTGGAATACTCCATTTTTTAGCTTATAAGGAATGGGATAGGTTTTTATTTTGAAATTACTAATATCCTTGTTCATTTCCAACTTATGTATATACTTTGCTGCTATGCATACTTCTTTGTTGAAGAGTCTTCCATATTTTGTCAATAACTCATCAATCTCCTTTCTATATTGTATGGGACAAAATTGTTCTTGTAGATCTTCCATAATTTCTATTTCATTTATTTGACATTGTCTTTCCTCTACCTCTTGTTCTTCCTTTTTGTCAAAAGTTATTATATTACCTTCACATACCATGTACCTCAGTTTATAATCAATAATCATCTTGTGATTGCTCAATTCATCATTTCCCAAAATTACATCATATTTTAAATTCTTAACTACTAATAATTGTATTTTATAAGCTATATTTCCCAAATAAAAATCTGTAATTATGGTACTATTTGTATAATATAAATTTTTATCATTCGCCCCTACTAATGATAGTTTCTTTGTATTTATCATCATAATATCATCTTCATTTAAATTATCTACTATATCCTGTTTAATTAATGTTACCTCTGAACCCGTATCTATTAAAATTCTACTAATAATATTTTGTAATCTACCCTGGATAAATATAAAATTAGGTTTTTCTACTTTTTTACTATTATTTTCATAATCTATAATAAATTTTCGAGGATGTTCATATCGCGATGAATAGATGATATTATGCACGTAAGGACGGTTTAAGCAAAATTCGCTATGTTATTCTGTCCAGGAATACACTCTTCTACCTGTATCTCCTGTCTTACCATGTTTACCTGTCTCCTATTATCATCCTCCCTATTTCTGTTTTGTTCTGGATTGTTTTGGTTTTCTCTGCCATTTTGCCAATTTCTTCCTCTATTGTTATTATTATTATATTGATTTCTTCTTTCGAAATTGCTATGGTTCCTATAGTTCTCCGGATATCTGTTTCCATTATTCCTCTCTCGATTTCTATTTTGTTCCCCATTTCCTTGGTATCGTCTATCATCAAAGTTCCTGTTTCCATAACTTCTATTTCCATTATTTTCATTATAATCTCTTCTTATATTTCCATTATCCCTTCGGGTATCATTTCTGATATTTCCATTCTCTCTTCGTGCATCATTCCTATTATTTCCATTTCCATTTTGATATCTAAGAAAACCATTTCCATTTTGGACACTTCTTTCAACTCTCTGCAAATACCTAGATAAATTGTCCATTGTTTTTATGTTATGTAAGGCTATCGTTTCTGAGACTTCGGAATTGGAATGTCTCCCGACATATAAAACTAATTCCTCCTCCTTCATAACAGGTTCCAAATATTGTGCCATATTATAGAGTTGAATAGCATATGGATTTAAATTTTTATTCCGATTGTAATCGAATTTCCCAAAATATAATCTTTCCCTAAAATTAGCTTGATGAATTTCACCCCAAAAATAATTCATGAATTGGTTCTCAAATTCTTCCAGATGATTTATGCTTTCTTCCTTATTACAGAACCATAATAGGGCATGTCCAGATAACATCCCTCTAATACAAATCTTCTTCTCCATCATATCTCTCATTCCTTTGAGTTTACTTTTAATTATTTTAATAAACACCTTCGGATGAATGGTATTTATATTCCCATCAAACTTTACTCCGATATCCATGTTTCCCGTATAGATTACTCCACCTCCATTTCTCCTAACGTTAAATTCAATTTCTTCCATGCTTTCCTGTAATTTTCTGTTCATTTCTTCCAGTTCTTTATGAAATATTTGTCCAATGTGCTCGTTCCTCTCCTCACATGTTCCTGTTTGTTTTTGAAACTTTACATCTAATTCCTTAAATTTATGTTCCGCGTTTTGCTGATAATTTTGCATAATTCCTTCGATTGTTTGTTCCCTGAATTTAATATACTCCATTTCTTTCGTTATATCTTCTGTTTGTTTTATAACTTCCGCTTGGATCGTTCCCGGTAATTTTTCTTCTATTCCTTCCTCTATTTCTTGAATTTGTTCTACTACTTGATTTTCTATCTGCTCTCTAATTTTCATACCGTTTTCTTGAATTTCCATCCGTATATGTTTGTTTTGCTCCACCATATCTTCTTTCACCTTATTTATCTGCTGTCTACATTCTTCATTTTCTTCCCTCAGTTTCCTGAATTCCTGGATGCTTTCAGTTTTCACCTCTTCTATCTTCTTTTCCAATTTATTCATATCTCCATTAATTTTATCCTTCTTCCCGTTTAAGCTCCCCTCTATTCTATTTATATTCCCATTCAAATTGTCCTCCATTTTGTTCATATTAGCAAATAATTGTTGCATCATGTTTTCATTTATGCTCTTCAACATTTGCTGCATCCGTTGTTCGCTGATATTCATTCATCCCTGTGGTTCCCTTCTCTCTTGTTGTTCTACAGTTTCCCCATCTCCTGTCATACCTTCTTCCTGTACATCACCTTCCGCTTGTTGTCCCTGTTCCAGATATACCGCTTGGTAATCTCCCATACCATGACTTCTTTCTTCCCTTTCCTCTTCCGATCCACTGTCTGCTCCTACCTGCCTTCCATCTCTCATCATTCGTTTTGCCATTTTAATTAAGTATTAAATTTTACAAATATAACCAAAATTTTTACAACGCCCCACGTTTTGGGTGACAATTAAACTATATTTGAGACTGTATAATTTTAATTTGAATATTTTTTAAGATAGCTCAGTTATTGTTTTTTAATATAATTGTTATATTTATTATATATTTATTAATTCGGGAGCATGAAACCCTTTTTTCTCTTTGAGTCCTGGCTTTTTATAATGTTGTATTTGTTTAA
Organism: Galeruca laticollis; assembly: GCA_963921935.1. Taxonomy (NCBI): domain Eukaryota; kingdom Metazoa; phylum Arthropoda; class Insecta; order Coleoptera; family Chrysomelidae; genus Galeruca; species Galeruca laticollis. The sequence continues at coordinate 271,717,976 of OY998175.1, read as the reverse complement.
ATAAAAAGGAAACACTTTATTTTTAAATGTATTTCATTTCTTTTAAAGAAATAATTTTATTTGATAATAATAATTTGAGACGCCTATGGATATATTATACCTACTTATTTATTTTGATAATTTCTTCAGTGCGCGTGCGTGAAAAAACTAGTCATGCGCTTTAGCATAAAACGAACAATTCTTACACGTAAGAAGCATCTATACATATTATACAAACATAGTTTGTTGACGATGCATACAAGTGAATGGTTCAAACACATAAAAGAATTTATATATAAATCATACATATATATGATACAAATTGCTGTGGAAAGAAAATAGTTATCTACATAGATAGAAATATAGGAATTATATACAGATGGACATAGTTATTACATTAATAAAATTTCAAGCACCATATTTATGCGATTACAACATGGCGTAAGTACATATTTTAATTTATTTAAATTCGGCCTTTTTATTAATATTAACGATTTATGCAATTAATTAACTATATAAAGTCTGTTCTCTTTCTTTTCAGATCGATCATATTCGCAAATGTTTATCAATTTATGAAATCAAGCACTTATTGGAGTATTTTGAGTTTTTGCTCTGATTATTGGCCAATAATATTCTAAACACACTGACCTGTTGTTCTTGAATTGGGTTGGATGTCTCTGGACCCCAGTAATACTCCTCTGAAGCTCCAAAAACCAAAAATGATGAGAAATTTCGAAGATTCTTGCCGAAAAACTCGATATAATCAACTGTGAGTATTAATAAGATTGTATTTTATAGTACTTTATAGTTTTAATTGTGTTAAACTGGGAATTTCTTGAAATTTCTGGAACATTATCACACACACTCCTCGCTCCTTGACACCAGCTTCCCCATTCCTTTAGCGTCCCCTCGATTCTCCACTTTTTTCAACAAAACAGTCTTTTGGTTTTCTTTAGGTCACTATTTCAAAGTTTATTTGTTGATTCACAATTTGTTCTGTTATATTTTATAACCAATAAAATATTGTCCTTTGCAATGAAATTAATTGAAACTTCTTTCACTTATTAGAAAAGTTTCATACATACACTCTTTTACATTATTAGTTCATTTATAGAGTTCCTATGAGTTTTTTTTATCATACAAATAAATTGAAGTTGGTTATACATAGATACATTTAAATGGTACAACATCCAATATTGTTATTGACAGTCTATCACTGTTACACTCATATTATTTATAAATATAAATTTTTTCATGTCATTTGTCTATACTCTTTGCATTATATTATTTATAATAAACTTTGACAAATTATAATTTATTGATTCAACGTTTATTTTATTTACCATATATCATTTGTCTATATTTCATTATTTGTTTATCTATGAAAATCTATTGAATTATATTCTATTCAATATTTGTATTTGTTTTTATTCTTAAATTAATGATTAAAATGAATTAACTATAATAATATTTGTTTTCATTTCAGATGAACAGCTAATTATGTTATGGAAAATAATCTTCGTCTTAGGCAACTTTATTTACATCATTACATTGGTTAGGCAATCTCTATGTTTTATGTTATTATTGAGGTAATTTCTTTATCTATTATATTGTTATAGACAATTATTTAATATATCTTTACTTGATATGTTGTTTAAATTAAGGAAAGTGTTTCCTTTTAACTTGTTTTCTTAAATTATATCATTTTCATATATTTTCATACTAGCAACATATTTTTATAGAACTAATTCTCTCACTATCTATGATATCTGGAACAATATATATATATATATATATATATATATATATATATATATATATATATATATATATATATATATATATGGCGGAGTGCGTTGGAGCGCCGGAAATTGGGTTTTCTTGACCTGAAGGACGGGGGTCCGAATCTCACTCTAGTAGGGGCTTTTTCATAAATAAAAGGTTCCACTAAAAATCTGGGGGTACAGGGTCCGTCAGTAAATGGCGAAAACTGGCGTACGACATCCCTCGCCCCTTGCCAACCCGAATTGAGGCAGCGTGGTAAGGTACGCCTCACAACCCCAGCATGACAGACAAGGACAAGTTACGGCCCTCATTCTCCGTAAGCCCGAAGGGCCCTAGGAGGGGTAGATCTTGGGAACCAGCCACGAGGGCAGAGGGTGCTAAGAATCTGCGGAGTCTAAACCACTACCCATTGACTACATTACACCTAGCAACTTATAACTGCCGTACACTCTCTAATCAAGCTAGGATTATGGAACTGGAAACAGAGGCAGCAAAAATAATGTGGGATATCATGGGCATTAGCGAAGTAAGACGAAAAAATGAAGAACTCATAGAACTTGAATCAGGGAATCTTCTATACCACCAAGGAACACCAACAGGAAGAACAAGCGGAGTAGGATTCCTAATTAAGAAAACCTGGAAAAATAGAATCATAAGGATAACAAGCACCTCAGACAGAGTAGCCAGCCTAACACTAAGACTCTCCAAAAGATATACTATCCAGATTATTCAGGTATACGCCCCAACAATCAGCCATAGTGACGACGAAATAGAAGATTTCTATAATGAAATAACCCAAGCGCTCAGCAACGACAATAGTCACTTCAAATACATAATGGGAGACTTTAATGCCAAAGTAGGACACAGGAAAGACCAAGAAAAAGGAATAGGGAAATATGGATTTGGAGAAAGGAATGAAAGAGGAGAGAGATTAATACAGTTCGCACACTTTCAGAACATGTATGTGGCAAACTCCTTCTTCAAGAAGAACCCTAACAGGAAATGGACGTGAGAAGGCCCCGGTGCAACTATCAGAAACGAAATAGACTTTATCCTCACCAATAAAATTAACACAGTAAAAGATCTAAGCACGCTCAACAAGTTCACTACAGGAAGCGACCATCGACTAATTAGAGCTCGACTGGTCTTAAATATAAAACTAGACAGGTCAAGACTAATCAAAACCAACACAACGAAAAACATAAACAACGAAAGGCTGAGAGAGAACTCTCACCAATATGAAGCACTACTAGAAGAAAGACTACAAAAAGTGGAATATAACAACCCTGAACTGATGGACACAATTCGAAACTGCGCCGTAGAAGTGGGAGGTCTGCAACAACGAGGTGAACACAAAAAACTAACTCCGGAAACAAAAGCACTATTACAAAAACGAAGAGAAATGAAAAAGACAACAAACATTCAAAGAATTGAATACACCGAACTGTGCAAGACGATACGAAAGAAAATCGCAGAAGATATCAGGAATTACAACGAGAAACTGGTACAAACAACAATAGAAAACCGTAAAAGCTACAAAAATGCAAAAAGGGCACTAATAATAGGGAAAAGACAGATAGTTGCATTAACTGATGGAAACACAAGAACCACAGACAGGAATGAAATAATAGACCTAGTAGCCAAATTCTATGGAGACCTATACAAGGCCCCTGAAAATTTGGAAGAAATAATAGAACACTCAGAAGATGCCATACCAGAAGTTTTGGTGGAGGAAGTAGAAATGGCACTAAAAAGCATGAAAAATGGCAAAGCAGCGGGAAATGACGGTATCACGACCGAAGTACTCAAATATGCAGGAGCTAAAACATGGAAGTACCTTGCCAAACTATACACGAACTGTCTGATGTCCAGGAGCATACCTAAAGAGTGGAACAGCGCCCTTATAGTGTTGATCCACAAGAAAGGCAGCAAAGAAGACATTAAGAACTACAGACCAATAAGTCTACTACCAGTGACGTACAAGGTATTCACAAAGATCATTCACAACAGAATACAAAATACACTAGACTCGGCCCAACCACGAGAACAGGCTGGATTCCGCAAAGGCTTCAGTACAATAGGTCACATCCATACCCTCAAAGAGGTTATAAGTCGAACCAAAGAATACAACCAACCACTAGCACTAGCCTTCATCGACTTTGAGAAAGCATTCGACTCTATATATCCCAGAGCAGTAATAAATGCCCTAACAGAACAAGGGGTCGACAAGCCATATATTGAGACCCTAGCAAATATATATAGGGAAGCCAAAGCGAGAGTTAGGATATATGAGGGCACACCAGAATTCCCCACCAGCAGAAGAGTTAGACAAGGAGACGCAATATCACCAAAGTTATTTACAGCAACACTAGAAAGCATCTTCAGAAAACTGGGCTGGAACAACACAGGTCTGAATATAGATGGAGAATACTTGAACCATCTAAGATTCGCTGATGACATCATCCTGATAGCGAGTAACCCTGGCGAAATGCAACAACAAATAAATGAATTGAATGCAGCAAGCAACGAAGAAGGCCTTGAAATAAATCTGAGTAAGACCAAGATAATGTATAACATTATCTGATAAACACACAAGAAATAACAATTAATGACACTGCCCTGGAAATAGTAGAGGAATACATATACCTGGGTCAACTAATACACATATCAGGCTCTCTACTTCCAGAAATAAACAGAAGAATCAAATTAGCATGGAGAACATTTGGACAGAACTCTATCATCTTCAAGTCTAGAATGTCACTCCGTTTGAAAAAGAAAGCGTTTGATCAGTGCGTACTACCAGTATTAACATACGGCTGTGAAACCTGGACCCTGAAAACTGATATCATTAGAAAACTCCAGGTAACGCAGAGGTCTATGGAACGATACATGCTTGGAATAACAAGGAGAGATAGAAAAAGGCTTGATTGGATCAGACAAAAGACCCAAGTGATAGATGTCATAAATAGAATCAGGTCCCTAAAGTGGCAATGGGCGGGGCATCTCACTAGAAGGACAGACGATAGATGGACCACAAAGATAACGCAATGGTATCCCCGAGGCGTGAAAAGACCAAGAAGACGCCCCAACTTAAGATGGGACTACGACATAAAAAAACTCGCAGGATCAACTTGGGGCCGCATAGCTAGCAATAGACAACAATGGGCCCACATGGAAGTGGAATATATAAATATGTAAAGGGAGGCTACACCATAACAAAATGGTTGAATAAGCTGCATATGATGATGATGATGATGATGATATATATATATATATATATATATATATATATATATATATATATATATATATATATATAAATATATATATATATATACTCGGCGACATAAACTATAAACTGATTTTTATACAGAGGCCAGAATACATAACAGGTGATATATAATATAAAATAAATATACTCACAGGAAATATAAAATGAAAATACACTCGGCGATACAAAATGTCAAATCATTCTTCCTACAGAGGCCAGAATATATAACAGGTGTATGTAATATAAAATGAATATATACTCGGCGACATAAACTATTAAATAATTTTTATACAGAGGCCAGAATACATAACCGGTGATATATAATATAAAATAAATATACTCCGCGACAGAAAATACAAAATGGAAATACACTCGATGGGACAAAATAACCTTTTAGTAACGAAAACCTCGTTACACCTTCAAAGAACGATGCATTCTGGGATGGGGACCTCAGTGGTCGCTGTTGATGACTCCTCCATTCTACTTCCCTGGGTTTTTGTGAAATTGTTTGGCCGTTGTCTTCTTTTTTTCAGGGTTGGGTGTGTGTGTTTCGCGGCCTCTAGATGGAGCAAATCTTAGCCGGCTTACTACTTCTACTTGACTAGAATTTCATAAGGAATTTGAATGTATGAAACTTTTGATTTTGGTGCCATCTTGCGGAAAAAGTTTCCGTATTTTTAATAATGATAAATTATTTGAAAGTAAAACTCAACTATTTAATAGACAGTTCATAATAAAAATTAAAAAAAATAGAAAAGTGAACATAGAAATTAAATTGTAAAATTTAGAACAACTCCCATAAATAAAAACTAAATTATTTGAATGTAAATGCTGAAAGTGTTGTCCATTACCTTCCATTCACGAATATAAATTATTCTCGAATCTTTGAATGACGTTTCGGAGCATTTCTGGAGTTATTTAACGACATTCGGTGATAATACGTTCACATAACTCTACGGATTTCACTAAAACTTTGCGCCATGTACACGTCTCAAGTTACTCTAGGAAGAATGGAATTATCATTTAATAAACAATTAAAGTACCTAATCAAATTTAAATCACAAAACATTTTGAAATCATGTAAAATACCATGTCGTATATTGAATGTATCCACCTTTTTCTATTTTCAATCGATACTTACAAAGAAACATTCTTCCAAATAATTCTCAATTTATTGACTGAAATTTATTCAGATAAAATTTTTATATATACATAGTTATTTTCCATCTAATTTTAGGGAGATCTAAAAAATCATTTGGTAAGGAAAATAATGCACAATTTTTGTTATTTTGCGTGATTTCAATAATTTTTGGGATTTAAATATTATTATGTACTTTAATTGTTCATTAAATGGAAATTTTATCCTTTATAGAGAAACTTGAGACATGTACATTGCGCAAAGTTTTACTGACATCCGTAGATGGCAGTTTTGGTAGTATTCTACATACAAAAATATGTTATTTTTTTCGTCTCTACTTATTTCTTACATACATTCAATTATTATCACTAGTAATCTCCCTAGTGCTTGAATAACTATCGGAAATATTTCCGACAGCATGAATTTTTTCAAATTATCCCGAGTCGAAGACGAGGGATAATTTAAAAATATCATGCTCGAGGAGATGTTTCCAGGTAGTAGTAATTCAAGAACGTTGGAGATTCGGTAAGAAAATTTCACATCAAAGTAATATAAAAAATTATAACATGACAAATATTCTTGATAGAATCATTTCTTATTTTAGTCAGTAATTATATTGGGTTTTTATATCCAAGAAAGACCTTCCTAGGATTAAAGTTATTTGTTCGTTGAAAATATTATTAGTTATCAACAAATTCGTTAAAATAATGATCATTCTTATTTACAATAGATAGGAGACTATTGAATATTCACATTAACCTTACTTATTGAAATGTTATTTTGAGGATGTATTTTAAGACATATCCCTTAATAATCAACTAACACTAAATGAAGGAAGACAGAAAATAGTATACTCTAAACCACACAATGACTCGTTTTGCAGTACGAGTTACGCAATGCACGAGTACGACAAAATGTATTTGTGATACGAATTTTACATACTATTTTTTATAATGAACGCGCACAAATGTTTTTATTGAGATTATATTTGTAATTAGAGATGTTTGTGCTTATTTATTGATGTTGCTAACCCTCACATATACAAGTGACAGTTGACAGTATTTTTAATTTGAATGTTCAATAAAATACTAATATATAGTTCGGAATTTATGATTATGGACCCAAACAGCGAATTATTATGCACTCCACCAGAACTTTCCAATATTGCTGATTACACAGTAAAAAGTCTTTAATACATTTTACACTCTGGTTCATGCTTTTTGGTGACCAACCAACTTCAAGTAAAAGTATAGGTACTTAAGTTTTGTAATGATATATTATCACGTTTTTGTTGTACTTTGTTATCCACAGAATAGAATATAAATAATTTTGTACCCAAGAAGCCGAACAAAACGTCCTGGTTCCGAAAAGAATTCAAAACAAAGTGTGAAGAAAAACGAGGAGCCCGCTTAAAGTACAGATCACAACAAACACCAGAAGCTTATAACAACTACAAAAGAATGAGACACGAAACTGAAGCATTTGTAAATAAAACAAAGGACGAATACTGACGGGTTGTCTCATCAAGAATAGAAGCCGACTACTACGGACTGCAAAGGCAAATATGGAGATTCATTAGAACGTAGAGAAAAGAAATTAGCGAATTAACAGAAACCAATAAAATAGATGTTGACACCTGGACCTCCTATCTCACCCAACTGTTCAAGACAAGCGAAGACCAGACCCTACGAGAAACTCCAGATATAACAATCGAAAACGAAATCGTCACAATGGAGGAAATTACTAAAGCCTTAGAAAAACTATATAACTGTAAACCTCCAGGACCGGAAAGAATTCGCAACGAAATTCTGAAATACGGTAGAAACACACTAACTGGAAAACTGAGGATACTTGTACAGAAAATTATCTCGGGACATACAATACCAAATAGCTGGCGCACTAGCACAACGATCTTGATGTTTAAGAAGGGTGACAAAACTGTACCCGAGAACTACAGAGGAATAAACCTGCTCAGCACCGCTCTGAAACTGACCACAAAAATCATGACCACCAAAATCACCTTCTCTCCTTCCTTCTAGCTGTTTTCTATCTGTTAGATATAGGCCTCTCTCAATGCTCTCAAGGTTTCCCTGTGTTGTGCAACCTGATACCAATTTAAACCTGCTGTGCGTTTTATATCGTCGTACCAACGCTGTTGAGGTCTGCCAACGCTTCTCCTCTCGCCCCAAGGTCTCCATCTAGTCACTTTGCTGCTCCAGTTGTTGTTGTTTCTAGCAATATGCCCAGCCCAGTTCCATTTGAGTGAGGCTATTCTCCTCTCGATGTCTTCGATTTTTGAAGTTCTCCTGATCCATTCGTTAGTTTTTCGGTCTTTCAGTTCTACTCCATCTATCTTTCTCTCTATTGCTCTTTGATGTGTTTTGAACTTGTTCAAGTTCTTTTTTGTCAAGACCCAAGTTTCCGATGCATATGTAGACACTGGCAGGACACATGTATTGTATACTTTTGCTTTCAGTTTCATTGGTAGATGTGAGTGAAACACCTGTTTTAGTTTTCTATATGCTGCCCATCCTAACCGTATTCTCCTATTGAGCTCTGTATTCTGGCATTCCTTACTCATTGTTATTTCTTGGCCTAGATAAATGTACGACGCTACTTTTTCGATTAACTGGTTCTCAATGGTTAGTGTATTGGTAATTGTATCTTCGTTTGTCATGAATTTTGTTTTATTTACGTTTATCTCTAGTCCAACCTTGTTTGCTTCATGGTATAGTTCCTGTATCATGTCTATCAGTTCTGCCTCGGTTTGAGCGAATATGACGATGTCATCTGCAAATTTCAAGCTGTTCAGTTTTTCGCCGGTTTATTCCTCTGTCTTCCCTGTGTAAATTTCGAAATACATCTTCGAGAACTAGCGTGAATAATTTTGGTGATATTACGTCCCCTTGTCTCACTCCTCTTCCAGTCTTTATCTCATTTGTATCTGTTTGCATGCTGATCTTCTCTTTAGAATTTATGTAGATGTGGCTTATGATGTCGATTACCGCCCAGGATTCCACCGCGTCGAAGGCCTTCCTTAAGTCAACAAATGCCATCCATGTTGTGATGTTGTACTCCGTGACTTTCTCTATTATTACTCTGATTGTGTGTATGTGTTCTATTGTACTCATATTTTTCCTAGAGCCAGCCTGTTCTTTCGATAAATATGCCTCAAATTTATTTTCTAATTTATTGGTAATTATTTTCATGAATAGCTTGTAGATCGGTGAGAGAAGACTTATTGCTCGGTAATTTTCAAGACTGGTCGGATCTCCCTTTTTATAAATAAGGATACTATGGAGGTATCCCAGTTTGTTGGAACGGTTCCTGCATTCAGGCATTTGTTAAAAAGCGATTTTAGTTGTTCCATTAGAATTTTTCCTCCTTCCTTCAGCATCTCTGGCAGTATACCATCATCTCCTGCTGCTTTTCCGTTTTTGGTTTGTCGCAGTGCTCTATTGATTTCCTTGATCTCGATTTCTGGAAGGTCTTCGGATCCAACATCCATTATTCTTCTCTTTTCCTCGCTTTCTGCCTCCTTTTGTCTCGTGTGTGAGCTGTATAGTTTTGTTCAGAATTCCTCGGTAACCCTCATAATTTCTTGTCTATGAACGACTATATTTCCCTCCTCATCGGATAGCTTTTGGATCTCTTTCTTGTAGCTGTTTTCTTTATGGAAAATATTCAGTCCCCTATTCCGTTCAATATTTTCTATTTGTTCCTCTTGGTATTCCCTGATGTCTTGTTTTGCCAATTTCCTGGCCGTTTTGTTCATCTCCTTGTATTCTACAGTTTGTCTCTTCCCTTTTCTGATGAGTTCTCTTCTTTTTTCTAGGAGTTCTTTCGTTTTTGGAGAGAGCTTGTCTGGTTTCTTCTGTTTTCGTTGCATGCATTTTTCAGCCGTGTCTTCCATTATTTCTGTTAGACGCTTATTAATTTTATTTATGTTTTCGGTGGGAAGCGCTGTTTCATTTGTAAACTTTTCCACTAGCTCAGTATTATATCTCGCCTTTAGATCTCATAAATTGGTTATGTCGAAGTTTTGTTGCTTGCTCTTGAATTTTTTGGCCCTTTCCAGTTTTCCATTTATTGTTACTTTACAACGGACCATTCTATGGGCACTACCCGTATTGAACGAGTTCAGTACATCGACATTGGATATGATGTGTTTATGATGAGTCAGAATATAGTCTCTCGTTCTTAGTTTCTCCCTTTGGCACTTATCCAGGTCCACTTCTTATTTGTTATTTTTTTGAAGAAGGTGTTAGTGGCGTATAGTTGCTCTTTTTCCAGGAAGCTGGTTAGCATATTGCCCCGTTCGTTTCTTAATCCAAGACCAAAATTACCGACATACTTTGAATCACGACAGCTCTTGCCTATAACCAAAATAACCAACGAAGTAGATCTAGTAGATGAACAACAAGGCTTCAGATCCGGACGATCCTGTAACGATGCACTTTTTGTCGTCAGGCAAGTCATGGAAAAGTCACTGGAATAAAACGTTTCGGCTTTCTGCTGCCTCATAGACCTACAGAAGGCATTCGATCCGGTAGATCTAAACGACGTAATTCACCTGTTATATAAACTAAACATTCCATCATATAACATCAAGACTATCGAAAACATATACCGAAAAAATACCATACAGGCCAGAATTAATAACAAACTAACACAGCCGATTCCAGTGGAAAGAGGAATACGTCAAGGAGACTCATTGAGCCCGCTGCTCTTTAAACTCATCACGGATGAAATTATCCATAAAGTCAAAAATCCGAATAGAGGGTACAGAATGGGCGAAGAAACTATCTCTATAGTATGCTATGCAGATGATACCGTACCATTTGCGGAGAGTGAATATGATCTTCAGAGACTTCTACATCAATTTAATATAACAGCAAGAAAGTTTAGCATGATAATATCACCGAATAAAACAAATAGTATGGTGATATCTAAAGATCCAATAAGGTGCAAGCTAGAAGTGGACAGAAAGATAATCCAGCAAGATTAAATCATCAAATACCTTGGAATAGTAATGCACATTTATGGAGATACAGAAGCGGAAGTTGCCAACAAATAAACAAAGCCAACAGAATAGCAGGATGTCTTAAACACACTATCTGGCAAAACATACATTTACGGACAGAAACAAAGACCAGGATTTATAAGAGAGTAGTGAGGCCAATTATGATTTTCACTGCGGAAACCAGACCTGATACAACAAGGACAAAAAGACTGATGGAAATACGTGAAATGAAAATAGTCCATGATATCATAGGAAAAACACTATGGGACATACAACGTAGCACAGACCTCAGGCAAAACTGTAATATAGAGAACATAAATGAACGGACACTGAAAATGAAAAAAGAATGGTATAGCCATATAAGTAGAATGGGAGGAAGAATACTGGTAAATATTGCACGAGACATATTCCTAAACAGTCGAAGGAGTACTGGAAGGCTAAGGAAGAGATGGAGTGATAAGCTGGATATATAGTGAGGAGGCATCCGAAGATGGTACAGGCGCGAGACTATTAAGGAAGCAGGAAGAAGAGGATATTAAAAGAGTCGTGTTTCGTTTCTGGCTGGTCTACTTAATTGCACTGCCATGTCAACCACTCTTTCGTCGCTTGTCTAATATCAGCTTTAATCTCATTTTGCAACGCTTTGAATCTGCTAGGATCTTTATTACTTTTCCGCGCAACTTAACTAATATGCGAGAAAAGTGTTGGTAAGCAACCACTACAACCTCAACAATTTCGAATTTTAATTTCTCTGTAGTGGAATAGTTGTTTACTTTTCAATGCTACCCAAAAAGTTGAGTTATAATTCCACCTTCAATTATTTTATCGGTCAAGCACAATGGTTTGTATGAACCGACTTACGATCTAGAGTTCAGGACTGATCGACTTTAATAGTGCGCGTCTCAAACCATGAATGGAGTTCAACCTTGAACTGCTGTTGAAATTTGTTGGTACAATCGTGATCAACCAAGCCTAAATGAAATTTTTCTTATTTGAAAAAAAAATTGACATGATTATGCTTTGGACCCAGTATACATTCCCAACTTTCCACTAGTGAATGTGCAGACAACATACCATTATGCATATTTCTTTTAAAAGGCTTGTTAATCTCTTCGAAAAGGCGCTTATGTTTTTCCAAAGTAATCCACATTATACTATCCGCAAAGAGCCAATGCAGTGGCTAATATTTTTTTCGGTTTGTTGTATTGCAGTGACTTTCTGTTTAAAAAGAGCGAAGCCACATGCAACAGAGGATATAAAAACTTAGTATTCATATCGGTATCTAGTGTCGCGATTATATCAGTAACGGTCCTGTAAAAGCAGCGCTTTCCCATCACAACGGCAAACCCGTCAGGGCGGCTCCTATTATCGATCGTCTCCCTTACAGTCCAACTCTTTCTGTCGTTAATGTACCACACTATTTCTGTTCCACTTTTGTTATCCCGCTGTTCTACCGTTTTCGGGATTTTCATTCATCGGTACGGATTCGGTTGACTGAATCCGTTTTTGCTGTCAGAAGAACGGACACACATACAGTGGTGTGCTGCCTTTAATATAGCTTAATAGTTTTTATCTTCTTTTTTACGACTCAATCTGAGTTCTTCTCTCTCTTTATCCATCCTTTAAGTTTCAGGAACAACTACTGTTATTGAGGTATTGGGAGTATTTGAAATACGTTTGAATGCTGTGCGAGTTACAATTAGGTATGTGGAAACGTTGTTTTTACTTTTATTGACAAGGAGTTGATTAGTTAACGGGTAATTTTTGCGCAATATATTCAATGGAATTAACAAAACCTTTCGAACAATCAAGTTTTCCAATAGCTTAAAAATGTGTAGCAGTTACATTCTATCACTTTTTTAATAAAACTAACTGTTTCTGAATAATTTCACATATATTGGGAAAACGGTAAAAAATTCAAAATTTTGACAATTTTTCGATTGCTATCATTGTCAGAATGAGAGAAATACATTTCATGTGATGCCTACCTGATGTTTATTAATTATTTTTGGCTAGACCAAGAACTGACCTACCTTGTGATCGACCCAATATATATATTGATAGAAAAGAAAAGAAGATATGATATTACAAATATTAAAGCTCAGATATTACTAGAAGAACCCAGCAGACGTTGTCTGCCAAACATCGGCCACTGTTTACACGCTATAGCACTTTTGCCACGGAAATATCAACGTCAACTTTTTTTAGTCAATATTACATTATCCTTATAATGAATTACCCTGACATAAACTAATATTACAATTATGGTTAATTGAAACTTATTATCAAAAAATGGTAGACCAGGCATCAAATTTCAAAGTTTTTTAAATTTCACTATTAACTATGGCTACGTTTAACTGATTTTCCTTCATTCAATATTAATTTTTCAAATTCTTTCTGTTCAAAATTTAAATGAAATACCTAGATAATTACTTTTTTCTTTCATTAATAAACGTATTTGTAGACAAAATTTTGTGTACAATTCTAAAAACGTTTTAGAATACCAACGAGTTAACCGGTATCTAGGTTATATTCAGTGGTAAAGGTGTGTTCACAATAGTGTAGCTACAATCACAAATTGTGAAAACATCGACAATTAATATTTTATATTGTTATATATCATACATCCATTCAATTATAATTATTATAATTATTAAACATTAGATATATAATGTATATATATATATATATATATATATATATATATATATATAATAAGCAACGAATATATTAGTAGGTATTGCACGCAAATAGAAGAAGGGGCTACTAAAAAGAGTGGTAACCGCAGACATGCATGTTTCTGGCTCAATAGCCGTCATCGATACGGTACAACCAAGAAAAGATGTGAAACATGGGAGCAAAGGTTTACCGTACCGATGACAGCTAATGAGCCAGAAACATGCATGTCTGCGGTTACCACTCTTTTTAGTAGCCCCTTCTCCTATTTGCGTACAATACCCACTAATATATTCGTTGCTTATTGTTCATATGTGACGCACTATTCGTAGATCTTGTATATATATATATATATATATATATATATATATTTATATATATAAATATATATATATATATATATATATTTATATATATATATATATATATATATATATATATATATATATATATATATATATATATATATATATATATATATAAGCAACGAATAGATTAGTGGGTATTGCACGCAAATAGAAGAAGGGGCTACTGAAAAGAGTGGTAACCGCAGACATGCATGTTTCTAGCTCATTAGCCGTCATCGGTACGGTACAACCAAGAAAAGATGTGAAACATGAGAGCAAAGGTGTTGAATGAAACATGAGAAAATATAACAGAATTCAGCAGGATAGTCAAACACAACATTTGTGTCAGTAATATTAGAAGATCTCGAATATTCGAGACAACAACCAACATAGACACGGAGGTGCATATAACACTCCCGTCTGAAACTTGCGACCCAGATTAATGAAATAATAAAAAAATGTACGAATAGTGCGTGACATATGAACAATAAGCAACGAATAGATTAGTGGGTATTGCACGCAAATAGAAGAAGGGGCTACTGAAAAGAGTGGTAACCGCAGACATGCATGTTTCTAGCTCATTAGCCGTCATCGGTACGGTACAACCAAGAAAAGATGTTATTGTTCATATGTCACGCACTATTCGTACATTTTTTTATTATTTCATTAATCTGGGTCGCAAGTTTCAGACGGGAGTGTTATATGCACCTCCGTGTCTATGTTGGTTGTTGTCTCGAATATTCGAGATCTTCTAATATTACTGACACAAATGTTGTGTTTGACTATCCTGCTGAATTCTGTTATATTTTCTCATGTTTCATTCAACACCTTTGCTCTCATGTTTCACATCTTTTCTTGGTTGTACCGTACCGATGACGGCTAATGAGCTAGAAACATGCATGTCTGCGGTTACCACTCTTTTCAGTAGCCCCTTCTTCTATTTGCGTGCAATACCCACTAATCTATTCGTTGCTTATTGTTCATATGTCACGCACTATTCGTACATATTTTTATATATATATATATATATATATATTTTTATATATATAAATATATATATATATATATATATATATATATATATATATATATATATGTTCGGAAAGGTTTCCGCGGTTAGAATTATGAACAAACGAACTAGGTTCACGGGTTGAACCGCGTTGGAAATTTGAAATTTCTATACGTTTCGGGTTCCACTTTGAAGGCATTATAAAGAGGGGGGGTAGCTTATTCGTTCATTAATCTAGGAAGTGATCCGATTCCGTAGTCTCAATCTGCCTACTCTACGCAACGAATCACCCCCTTCGGCTAATTCCAAGGCCTCAATCTGCCTACTCCTTGGAATTACACCGAAAAAAGACATAAAAATAGGATAAATGGATCGAATAGGATAAAATAAATATAGTAATAAAAATTGCTTACCAGTTAAATCACCGTAGAACACTAACACTCACTACTGGCTTGAAGCCGACTGACCAATAAGTTGTCTGGACCGTGTATTTATGGGGGACCTATTGGCGGGTATGGTCTTTTTTGCGCGCGCGGTGCGCGTGCTGCTGGCGGGAGTACTAATAGATATGGAACGTTCAATATCCTGCGATATTTTAGGAGGCTAATTGTTAATTTTGGTGCAGGCCATGGTGGAAGGGGGTAAGGTGGTATCGGAATGGGGCGGGTGGAGAAGATATTTCCAGGTTGATGGCAATCTCTGGCTGTCCTTGGTATTTGAACAGTTTGGAAGTTTTTATATTTCGATAGCTTCTCGAATTATTAGTGACCTAAAGGAGCGAGTTGGGGCGATAGTTATGGTTCTATCTAAGTTGATTGTGTGCCCTGTTTGGACACGATGTTGGGCCAAGGTGGAAGAAAGATCGAAATTTCTGACAGACAATGAGTGCTCTTTTGCTCTAACCGAGATACGTCGGTTGGTGTGACCTATGTAGGTGCGAGGACAATCTAAGCAGGGGATTTCATATACTCCATGCTGTTCATTGAGAATTTTATTCTTGACAGATCTGATCAGGTGGGAGATTTCTTGTTGGGGTTTGAAGATTGTTCCAATGTCGTGAGGTTTGAAAATTTTACAGACACTGTCTGTCACGCCTTTTATCTGAATGCTCCTGTTGATTTGGGATTCTTTGTGACCATTTTGAATTAGAGTTTGTTTTAGGAAATTGATTTCTGATGGTCGATTGTATTCGTCAGATAGAGATATGGATCGGAATACGAGTGTGTTGATGACATAATCAAGCTGGGCCGGACATCAAGAAATGGTAGAGATCAGTTATCTTCCTCTTCCATCTTGAATTGTATACAGGGATGTACACTGTTCAGATGGAGTAGGAAGGAATTCAAAGTATCTCTTCCATGGGGCCAAATGACAAAAGTGTCATCCACATCGTAACCAACAGCTTGGTCGGAGGGAAGAGGAAGATAGTTCCGAATTTTCGAAGTGTTCCATGAAAATGTCAGTTATCTGTAGAATATGAAGTAGGTGTTGGACAAAAAGTGTTTGATTAAAGAAAGACAATTTCAGGAGATGTGGTATTTAGTATCTAAGATAGACAATGTTTCATCGATAGGGATGTTGGTTAAGCCACTACCTCACAGCTCTGGCATAATGAACTGAACACCCATCTAACTGGACAATTAAATTTGATAGTTCATTGATTGGCAGCTCGTGAATAGCATCTGTGTTTAAAAATTCTAGCAACCTCTGCGCATTAATGTTTCCCTTAAAAAAGAAAGGATCAATAATTCGTTCGTTCAATATCCCACACCAGATGTTGATGTTGATTTTTTGGGAATACTGGCTTTTACAATGTATTACCAAATTAGGATTATCCGCTGCCCAATAGCGACAATTCTGTAATGACACTACTCCATTTGTAGTGAAAGTGGCTTCGTAGGTATATAAAATATTTTGTAGGAAATTTCTATTGTTAAAATATTCCCCTTGGGCCCATAAACAATATTCCATACGTCTTGCTTCGTCGCCCTCTTGCAGTGTGTGTAAAAACTTTGGCTTGAAAGGTTTAATATTCTTCGCCTTGAGACATCTCCGAATAGTTTCTCGTGGAATATTCAAATCTAAAGTGGCATTCCTTATACTGGCATTAGGATTATTTCCGAAATATTCTAAAATGATTTCATCATTCCTGTTTCGTCTTTGTACAGGATTACTTTTTAACATCATTTTTGATACTGCACCAGTTTCAATGAATATTTTATTTATTTTATTTACCGTACCGCAGCTAATACGAGGACGACCTGGATGTCTCTCATTAAATACTCTACAAACCTCTCTAGCACTTCTAACGTCATCTCCCGAAAGGCGTACAATTTTCTCTCTTACGCTTAATCTTGCAGCCATGACACAAAATAATCCGAAGAACTGTATGGTGAATATTGTTGACAATAGTATACTCAAATCTTTCACAAGTGTCAAACTGTAATATCATTTCCATGGCAACTGAGATTTAAATTGAAAAATGTATTAGGTCTTAGTTTCAGTTAATTTGCGTGAAAACTTCAATGTAATTCCGTTATTTTCATTAAACATATTTACTCTATTTGTTTTTTTTTCATCTGGTGACACTTTATTGTTGAAATCATAGAAAAAATATTCTCATTGCTATATCTGCTGATATTGGGTGTTTTTGCGACTATTAGCTGTATGAGACATATTCGGTTTGTGGAGTTAAATGTCAATGACACGATTCTAAATAATGGATATCACAAAATTATTTGGAAGGAATTCCAATTAAATTATTATGAACGGCTTATCTCAAATGAAAACTAATTTGGAAAAGGATATATACAAAGAATTACATATGTAAATATCAAATTTATTATTCTATGGATCGTATAGTAAGTAATACATCATTTGATAATTTTGACAGACTGAAGTTTAGAAAAAGTATAGATTTGTGGTTTACAATGAACATTGTATAACAATAGACATAAAAAAATCTAGTGAGATGTGAAATGGATACAAGAAAAGTTTGTTAAGAAAACAAAATAGGAGAGCAAGTTGGTTTTGGGAAGAGATAAGAGGTTTATGAGTGAAGAGACTCTGAAATATGATAAAGAGTAAGAAAATTTAAGAATTTCGTTAGAAGAGGTTTCAATAACTAGTAGCTACATAATGAAATACTCACCAGAGTGAAATTTCCGGTCGAATATCTTTTTTTTGACGAGAAATCAAGATTTCAACATCCGTTCTACAACAATCAGCAGGCAGACATTTTAGTGCGACAAACTATAACTAATAGTTAAAGGACTTAAATGTCCGTGAACGTTTATTACTTAATAGATGTACTTAACTGTCTCGACCCTTACTTCGTGGAATCTGCTCATAATAGTGTTTCAAATGAAACTCACGGTTTCTAGTTAATTCCACAATATAATAAAAATTATTGAAAATTCTAAAAAAATGACAATTGTTTCGATAAATCAATATCATCGTCAGAATGACAGAAGTAACATTTCATTTGATGCCAAAAATAACTACTAACATCAGGTAGGCATCAAATGAAATGTAACTTCTGTCATTCTGACGATAATATTGATTTATCGAAACAATTGTCAATTTTTTAGAATTTTCAATAACTTTTATTATATTGTGGAATTCACTAGAAACCGTGAGTTTCATTTAGAACACTAATAGATGTACATCTGAAAAAAGGAAAGTTAATATTAAATAAAGAAAGATCGATCAATATTTTACAGACATTATATAATTAAAGACAATTACTTACCTCATCAATATAAAAACCCTTGAACATTAATATAGCATAAGAAATCATTATTTTAAAACAATTGTAAATTAACAAATGTAATTCGATTCAATAATATTTTCCATTTATTCCGTTTGTATATAATCTTTGGTTTATACAGTAAAAATCTCTTCTTCTTATCGCTTTAATACAAATTTTAACATTTCAACATACATAGAGATCCTGCTCCCATAGAAAGATATTCGATATTCAACTGTACAGGCGAATATGAGACATATTGACGAGGACATTTCATAGGTATATAAGAAGGACAGGGGTGTAACGCAATATTTGCATTCAAACCAAGAACTATGCATTTCAAAATTTTAATAACAAGACAATTAAAGATACAAAAATAATAAAAATATCTTATGTCTCTTATCACAAATATGTGGTACTTCTACTCCTGTGCTAGGTGTGAAAGAATGTTTGGTGTTAAGTAGATGTCTCGCAAAGTGGGATTTCCCAGGTTGTTGGTCTTAATCTGTATGCTCGTGAGTGTTCACTGTATCTAATTTCAAAATTTTTGAGGGTTTGACCCAAACAGACAACATTACATTCTGAATATTTAAGTTTATATTTACCAGACTTCTTAAATGGGGATATTTCTGTTTTTACATTTAACAATATTGTACTCGCACTACTCTCTGTTTCAAAAGAAATCGTTGTATTTGTTGCTTAAGATATTTTCTTTGAAATATTGTTAGAAATATTACCTGCATATGTAATGGTTCTGTGATTCTTTATGTCTTTAGTTTGTTTGGAAAATATTAGTTGTAATGCCACTTTTTCCTCTTATTAAGTAATTTATTTATTATTTATAACGGATAACCGTTGGATTGTGCTATTTGTTTAATTGTAGGACCCCAAAAACGGCTTCAATATCTTCTATATCAGTTTCAGATACTAAATATTGGTAGTCAGCATTGTAAGGTAGTTGAATTAACTTTATTTTGCTATTGGTATGTTTTACAATATCTGTTACTATTACCTCGTCAATAAAAAATCTCCAGCACTCTAGAGGTGTTTTCAAGTTCTTTCCTTGTTGCTTTACACCAGATAAAAGCGTGATAACATTTCCGGCTGTAGGTTTTTCTCACTTTGTACTTATCTCTTGATACATAAAACCTGGCAGATTCATTGTCATGTTGTTCTTCGTCACTATCCTCCTCTTCTTCATTACCGCTTTGTCTTGTGTTCGTTTCATGAGAACTTTGTTTTCGTGATCCGGAACATTTTCGTCTTTAGAACCTATGATGGGAGGATTATCAACACCATTTTCGTTGTCAGCCTCATTCCAAGGTCTAATTGAATGTTTTTGTTCCTTCTCACGACTCCACGTTGTTGTAGATAAATAAAAAGCACTAAATGTAAAAATTATATACAATGTAATGACAACAGTAAAGACAAAATGGTTAATGAAACTGTACGCGAGTAATGTGGTAGGGTTTAATATATAAGAATGATTTTTTCCTTTTTTATACTTAAAATTGGAATAAAACAACAACAGATTCTTGTGACTGTACGATGAAGTTAGATATATAAGCTATAGCAATTGAAAAACAGGTGGCGATAGAAAATCTGTTAATTACTAATTTGTCAATTTTAAAAGCCGTGGGGTATGTGATACCCCACCACACTAACGCAGCGCTAAAATTCGTTTGTTGATCAGTTGCTATTTTGCGTGAGGATTTTTTTCGGCCCATGTTTGTGCGCTAAGTGATTCGTAATAAAATTTCTATTGATTGATGCTTTATAGCTAAACAAAATATGACTAAACAGATTGATATTTAGATTATGCTCCATTAAGAACCAGTGGCAAAATCCCATTCTTTTAGGATAATCTTCATGCAGTAATAATGCTTGAACGGTTGTTAAGTGATAGGGATGAAGCTGGTGTTCCTTCAATCATGTTCAAACCATCATGCGACCAACATCTAATTGAGCAGCTATTACCCTACTGCTTCCAGGGTTTTCTTTGAATAATTATAAATATCCTCAGCGTTTGTATACATTTTTGGACTACCACTATTATATCTGGAAGTACTCGTCACGCATAAACGACGATCAAGGGAAAGAAATTATCGTCTGTCTGAAGTATTCCGATTGGATAACACCTTGCAGCTGGAACACTATTCCCTTGGAATTCACCTGTGATAACAAGAATTGCAGGTAATGATCTGAAACCTTATTTCAGCCTTACTGAACTAGCCCAGAATTAAATGCATATATGCCATTTCTGCAAACATGTAAACCATTGTAATAGAAAGTTTAATTTTTCCAAACTCTTTTACAATGCACAATAATCGAAAGCTTCAATTGATAGTATGTAATTGTTAAAGCAAGTCTTTGTTATTTATCTTTAGAAATAACATGTATTGAGCAGCCAACTAAGAATTTTTTGTACCTCGATAAAAATTGGCTTTTCGAGAAAGTGGTAAAAGACAAAAAATGCAAAAATTACTAATTAAACCAATGGTATCACAATACTAATTCAATTCTAACGTGTAGAAAAGTATATAGAAAATTTTCCAGTGTTTGTTTAATTCATGATATTATTATATACCATGTATAATGATATATTTTTCTTTATTTCCAGGTGAGTGATACACATGTTTGACCATTTAAGTGGACTGACCGGTAAGATATTTTATTTTAATAATCAGAAATTTGAGTTTATTGTGAAGATACCTCTTTCATTTAATATTAAGCTGGTGATATGGGGTATTATACGTTATGTTGATTTCTTGTTCATGAACAATGTGGCAATAAAGATGCGCAAAAACCTAGAACAGTGATTGTGGATTTTGTAACATTAATTAAAAGAATTGAAATATTTTTGCCACGAAAACTTCTCAAAAACACAGGTATTTACTTGAATGAAAATTTAACGAATAAGTTTTATCAGCTTTTGCGAGCTGCTAAGCAGAAATATGCTAATCAATTTACTTGGTAGGAGAGTTGAAAAATCATTGTTAGATATGTAAACAATGGATTGGCGATTAAGACACAAGCGATCTTAAGTGAGCTGCATGGTTACAAAAAGATGAAATGTGTGTACTTACTTTTTATATGTTTACCGTAATTTTTTTAATATATTGAACTCATCACAACATCTATAGGAGTTTGAAGGTGTTGATGTGTGAGGTTTTCAAGAGTGAGTTTGGTTGTAAGTTGTCAAAACATAGGGAATTATTTGTTTTTCATCATATGAATGAGGTTAAAGTGAATTATATATTGAGTTTATACCTATGATATCGTTTGTTTGATGTAAATATTGAGGTGCTAAAATAATATTCAAAACATTTACCATTGTGTCAGTGCTTCATAGAATAACTAAACTTATACTTGTATATCAGACCATAAACCATCTTAGAACAATGTAATAATTTGTAAGTGTGGCATACACGTCATAAAAAGTATATGGAGCCCTGAAAGAATGAATAAATGTATTTAGATTATTATAATACATCATGTATAATAAGAATTAGTAGCAAAATTATTATTTTGATGTTTATTATTTCAATGACACAGAGAACTGTCAACAAGATTGGAATGTCAAAATACTTTCAAAGCATGAAACATCAGCGACATAGTTCGATGTCAGCGACAGGAATTCGTTGTCATAGAACTATGTAATTGGAATGTCAAAATACGTTCAAAGCATGAAACATCAGCGACAGAGTTCGATGTCAGCGACAGGAATTCGTTCTCATAGAACTATGTAATTCTGACAAGTGTATAAAGCGATGATGAAAAATAACACAGAGTTTTTGTAAATAGAAATTTCGGGCCGCGTTTATAATGAACTCTAATTGTGAAAGAATTCTAATATAATTGGAAAAGGATTGCATATGTATTTCAGAGTAATCAGACTGTAGATTTGTTTCATTCAGAATGGGAAAGTTCTATACAATAAGAGGTTTTTTCTAATAAATAAGGTTAGTTTTAGGGAAGTAGCGTTTTAGATAAATAGATTAAGTTATTTTGGAAATGGAAAGAACAATAAATATTCTGATATAGTTAAAAAAAGATATTGAATTAAGTAAAAAACCTCAGATATGTAAATAATTGTAAAAAAAATCTAGTAAGATTATTCGTTTTTGTCTATAACAACGAGAGAAAAAAGATAGTTGTTGATGGGGAAGCAGAAGGAAGTGGTGTGATATTATTAAAAGCGGAGAGATGTGAGTGAAAATTGAATAAGATATAATAAAAGTCCTCATATAATACAATGAAAAGTATCAGAAAAAGTGAAATAAAGTTGAAGAAGTAATTTGAGAAGATTTGAAATTCAATTAAAGGAACATAAGATAAATAATTGAAACAGATGTATCAAAAAGGCATTAGAATAATAAAATAAAGCATCATTTGAGAAGATCTCTAAACTAATGAACAAGATTTCTAAACAAAATAAGATAAATAAAACATTATAAAGTATAACAATAATATTGCAAATGAATAAAACGTTGAACGAGACACGGTGAAGAATTTCAAGACTTACCTGGACAAGTTTTGTCAAGCTGGAGTCCAAATTGAGTGAATGCAGTTGACACATTAATATGAAAGTTGGTGTTATTGGATATTAGTGATCGTCAGTGCCAGAAGGAACCATCGTTAGTGAAAGGTTAGTGTTAACCTATTTGAAATTTCATAATTTGGCCATTTCCAATAATATAAATTTGCGCAAAGGTACCTATTTGTAGAGTTATTAGATTTTAGTTGTTTGTTCCACTATTTTGATTTTAAATTTGTTTATATTAATAAATGTATTTCTTTTCCAATTTCCAGCGTAGTTTTGACAATATATAATTACAGTGGTCGTCATTTTCGTTTTTCTATACCCTCTATTAAAAACAGGAAATACGCATTCCATTAATTTCAAGTGTCAACTAAAAACCGGAATATAATTGATAACATAGGCGTCTCAACATAAATTTAGACAAGGTATAATTTTATTTTGAATAATAGACAAAAACAAATAATTATTTATTAAAATATATAAAACAAAATAATTAATCACATATAAAAAAAAGCTTTATGCCTGAACTCAAAGAGATTAATGAGTACTCATGCTCGCCTCGATACATTTACCCTGAGCTAGCCGAACAACATTCATTGAACCTAAAATAAAAGAATTAATTATGATACAAGAAATAATTATTGACAATTATAGGATAATATATCATGGTATTTAGTCCAGGCGGTAGAGCAGTAAAAGTAGTGTGTAATGGATGTTGTTTGATAACGCAAGAATTTTTATGCAGAAAGTTGCTGAATATTGTGTACAACAATAATCTATGTTTGCCTACTCCAAAAAGTGCTTTCTAAATGCTGTAGAACAACAAATGTATCGAAATATCAACTTTGAAAAAAAGCCATAAATCAATAAAATTTACTTCTTCTTTTCTGTTCATTTGACGATGTCCTATAAGGTAATGAGAATCGCGAATCAAAAAACTTTAATTTTCCATGAATAATTTGCGAAAATTAGTAAAAAATCAGAAGTCAACTTTGAGAAATTTTTTCGGTAAGTAAAAATTGATAAATATTTATCAACTTTTTAGAAAATATAGTTAAACATATGACAATGACGCACAAAAATTTTTGTAACGATCGACCGGGTAGTTTTTCACTGCCACAATTATTAATTAACAAATTATAAAAAAGGAGCGAAAAAGGAGCACGCAATTTTTAACAGTTACTTAATGTCATAACAAACAATAAGCAATTATAAAAATATCCATTTTGCGTCTTTTTTTACAATTTTTTTAAAATTATGTCAAATTTTTTCCATTATAAACAAGGACGGTTAGTTATGATAAACAAAGACCATTTTACCTTCATGGGACGGACATCAAAATTTTAGGAAAAGGACTAACTGGGGTCCGAGAAGACCCCATGCGTAAAATTGCAGAAATGCTGTATTTTTCTTTAAATTAAATATATAGAAAAGAAGTTTTATTAATGTTTTACTATTAACCATTTATTAGTCAAAAATCATCACGAAAAAATACAAAATACCCTAATCACTAATACTACTAGCTACATATCATTTCAACATTTTTTAAAAACTATCTCCGATTTTGAATGTTCTAGGCACACAAAGTTATTACACCTTATACATATTTTTCTGGATTTTCTGTCTTTCCCTCTTTGACACATATGGCAGCGCCCCTTGGTAATGTTTTGTTGTTCAACTCTATGTTCTGTTGCATCCAGTAGTTCAGGAAAAACGTCTGTCATATGCCGTTTTCTATTCGTCTGAATGTATTTATTATTATATCGCCGGAAAACGTTTTTCTTTATGAGTTCTTTTCCTAGTCCCAAAATATACATTTTACGTTTATCCAAACTGTTTTTTCGCCAATGCGGGTTTTGCAGTAACCACAATTTATAAGCATTTATTCCTGCGATATCTATGAGATGCGAAAATATTACCATTGGTCAACGGTTTGACTTTCTCTGCACTGTATATTCTTTGGCCAACTTATATGAAGTGTCGACAGCACCTTTTGTTTTGTTGTAATGAAGAATAATTTCTGGTTTATAGTGCTGTTCTTCTCCAGCTACTTCACTATCAGTATGCTCACTTGAAAGTAAGATGACAGCATGTTTTTGTTTTGGAACATACTAGCGTTCTTTGATTTCTAAAAGCAAACATACTTGAAAACTCTGTCTTGTACGATGCTGGTAGAAGTTCCCTGGGAATAAATGTTTTGTTTTTCCGGAGGGTTCCACATAAAGTTGCATGATTTGATGAACATTAAGCAAAAATATTTATAATGGAAAAATTTGACAAAATTTTAAAAAATTGTAAAAAATTGTTAGAACGTAAAATGTATATTTTTATAAATGCCTATTGTTTGTTATGACGTTAAGTAACTGTTAAAAATTGCGTGCTCCTTTTTCACCGTTGTTTAAACAAGGTACGCGCGATCAACTTTTTTATAATTTGTTAATTAATAATTGTGGCAGTGAAAAACTACGCGGTCGATCGTTACAAAAAATGTTTTACGCGATTGTCATATGTTTAACTACCTTTTCTGGAAATTTGATAATTATTTATCAATTTTTACTAACCGAAAAAATTTCTCAAAGTATACGTATTGAAGTTTTTCGATTCGCGATTCTCATAACCTTATAGGAAATCGTCAAATAAACAAAAAAGAAGGAGTACATTTTTTTTATTTAAGGCTTTGTTTCAAAGTTTTAGACACAAATGTATCGAAAAATGGGTCATTTTTCGATATTTCGGTACATTTGTTGTTGTACAGCATTTAGCAAGCACTTTTTGGAGTAAGCAAACATAGATTATTGTTGTACACAGTATTTGGCAATTTTCTGCATAAAATTTTTTGCGTTATCAAACAACATCCATTTCGATTGTTCTATCGCCTGGACTAATTAGGATCAGTTCACATTTAAGGAATATTGGAGTTTCGTTTACAAGATGTATCGTTTTTATTTATATTTTATTCTTTTCTCAGCTTTTACATTCTTCTCCTTCACGAGAGTTGATAGCAGCAAAAATGGATTATTATTATGATACAATTACTTTTTCATTTGGTTTTTCATTGTTTTGAACCATGAAAGGCATAAATAAAAACAACTGTTTCTTGAATTTTCATATGTGTAGCACTTAATGTGACACATTTAACATATCTACCCTCAATGTATATTTTCAGAACTACAGAGGAATGAATAGTAAACTAAATGACTTTTCTAATAATAGTTTTAATGGTAGTTATGACATTGTTATTGAAGCAGGAAAGCGTTCTGGATGGAGAAATAGTGGATTCAGTTTTCAGTTTGGTAAGATCTGACAGGGACCTTGAATTCAGCGGGGAATCTAGGGGTAGAGGGGTTCTTATAGCACTTAGAAAAAAATAATGAACATTTGAATATCACAAGGTAAAACTGTTACGGTATTAAAATTCACTAAATCATTTTCTTACAATTAATTGAAATTTAAAATTAACATTTTAAAATTCACTAAATAGTTTTCTTAAATCTAACTTAATAGGATTTATATCACAAATATTTTAGGATATTTATTTGCAAATCGCTTTATCAGTTGTTGGCGATTAGCTGGACAAACCTGATGGTTTAATTTTATAGTTAGTTCTGTACTTAACTTTTCGGCTATCAATGAAATTATCATTTAGGGTTTTAACTGGATGCTGAATAGAACGATAGAGGATTTAATTTTCTAAAATGAGGGGATGTGTTTGAGAGTCGGTGGGCATGTCTCTTTATCTTGGATACTTGCTGAGAAGTATTTTCTGTGGAAGTTTGGCAGTGAAGATGGGTGAGTTCGTCTCTGTAGTATTTCGTCTACATTGTTTATTGAGATCTGAAATTATTTTGAATTTCTAGAGTGGCAATTTTGGTAATGATAATTTTCGGAAGGAGTGGGGTTTTCGCCCGGTAGAACCTCTTGAAGCAGTTGTTGAAGAATAGGTGAACGCCATTATTAGTGTTGTTGCTATTGCTGTGCCCCTGTGGTAGCAAGTTGTCTCCATAGCCTGTGGATAGGTTTAAAGGATGTTCCGTATTAAGCGGGATCTTAAGCACACCTGTTGTTTGGAGGATTGGAGTTGTTCAATCGTTCATCACGTCTAATTATTAGGATTTGAGATTTAGTGGTAGAGACGCCATTTTAAAAAAATCTCGATTTTTAGAGGTAAGTCTTTTCGATAATATTTCTCTTGCAAACCTACATCCTTAATGGTTTTATTTTAGATTTTTTTTCGTCACGTTTTATTTGGAAATTTCCCATTTCCATTGGAAAACCCGATATTCAGATAGTTCGCCGGAATCAACTTTAAAACAAACTAGAGTAAGCTGTATAAAAATATCTTTGATGGTATGGATTCGATCGGAGATCTAGAAATATTATTTAATTCAGCGGCTACTTTCTTAGTCTGATGTATTCGTCGCCACATGGTGAAAGTTATTTTCCATAGTATCCAGTTGACTGCCGCAAGCCTCGTGAAAACATGTTCTTGTGCAGGTAGACATAGTTTTTTTTTGACTTATCTGATTAGTGTTACTTTTATTCTTATACCTACATTTTTCTTTTTTTAAAATAATACTTTTAAAGATAACAAAAATAAATTTGATAATTAAAACAATCCTTTATTGTTAATAAATAAAATGAATTAATCATGGAGTTTACCACAACAAAAAAAAATTTTGCAATCCATTGCGGATGCTTTTTAAACTTTAAATTATAATAAGGTTCACTTAATATATTTGTGTGCTTTAAGCAATTGCTTCGAGTTCTCATTTAAAGTTGTTGATATGGAATTTATCAAGGTTGAATGAAATTCATTAAGGTTCAATGAAACCTATTGTTTGCTGACTATTCTTTCGGACAGCTCTACTTAGCTGTGCTCAATTGTAATTTTAAATTGAATCTGAAACTATATATTTTTATCATAGAATAAACGCCAGTGGGTCACCTGAACTCTTTGTCTTCGATTTTTTGAAACTATCATTATTTACATCTAGAGTAAGAGAATATCAAATCATTTAGTACACTGGAAGAGTTTTGTAAGACAAATCGGAGGTCTAGTTGTCCCGTCATCGAGTAGGCTCTGCTGCAGAGCGGATTGTGGTTAAGGTGAGATTATTGTAATTATTTTGTCGTTTTTGACTGGGTACAGGTTGGCTGTCTCCATAAAATTAATAATAATAAATAAATAAAAAAAATAAATAATAGAATAATGGTAATAGTATAGATAAATGGATAAGTAAATGCACAGCTGAAACGTAATAAAAGTTATAGTTTACTTTCTTAAAAGTCCAGTTATCGTTGATTAATTTGTGTTTATTAGAAATTTATATTGCTACGGCACTTGGTATGTAGCAACTTGTTTTGAGGTCGTCGTAGCACTTGTTTTGAGGTCGTTGTAGTGGATTTTAAGATGAGTAGTGGTAAATACACATTCTGTGCTATATACATACCTTCGGAAAGTGTGGTAAATGTATACGAGTCTAAATTCGAATGATTGAAGTCTCATATAAAGGATGAGGAAAAGTATACTTTCTTGTAGATTCTAATATATGTAGTATAACAGGAATTAACTGTGGTAGTATCATTTCTAATGAAATATTGGACAAATTTCATGATTTTATGGAATTTATTGGATTTAATCTTTATAATGGCATCAATAATTTCCAAGGTAGGACACTAGATATGGTAATCTATGCAGATAACAACTGAAATAATTGTACAGTAACTAAGGATTATATTCCGTTTGTTAAGGAAGATGCTCTCGATATTATTATTTAAATTAGATCGGGCGTGAAATTGAACAGTATAAGTCCAATAGAAAGTAGGTATAAATTTGAAAAAGCGGATTTTGTAATATTAAGCGAGAGCATTAGAGATGCATACAAGGAAAAAGTTTTTTAAGATAATTTTGACCGAGCTTTACTAGAATTTTATAAAATTTGAAATAAAACAATGAAAGATTATGTGATTATGTGTGATTATGGAAGAGTCAAGAAGTTTCCCGATTGGTTTACGAAAGAAATTAAGTATTTGCTTAAAAAAAGGTAGGATTAGAAGGTTTGAATCAATATCTGATTAATACAGCCAAAGATATAAGGAATTGAGGAATGAGGTGAATAGTCTAATCAATTCAGAGGAACGTAAACATATTGGAACAAATTTAACTACGAATATCAATAGTTCATGTGATCACATAAATAGTAAAATATTTCTGATTCTGGTAATTATATTTACAATGGAGAACAAGTATCGGAGGCAGAAACTGTTGATGCATTCAGATTTATTTTCTTCCCTGTACTCAACGGTAAAAGCATCTTATGATCTAAATTTTACGGCAGGAAAAACTTTACATAATGATTTTTTTGTGAAAATAGTGCAACAAGTGCGCAAAGTGATACTTTTCCCACGAGCTCTGAAGTTTGCGAACAAGAGCCGCTATGCGAGTGTTCAGAAATTAAGCGAGTGGGAGAATTACTTTGCGCACATATTGCACACAATACTTTTTCTACGATCACGATTTTCAAAGAAATATTTTATTAATAATATATTTTGGGAATGTAAATTATATTAATCACAGGTCTGCGACCAAAAAACTGCATAGAATTTTTTTACATTTTCTTACAGATTTTGACCTCCCAAAAACAGAAAAAATATTCAAATTATTATATCACACAAGTTTTTATGTATATTGCAGTATCTAAGTTCATTGGTAATGAACATGTATGATTTTTATTTGTTAATGGAGAAAAGCAACCTAAGCTGTTGGTGAGACTGGTAATGTTTTACCATGTTGAGACAAGTAAAATGACGTATATCGCTCAGAACAAAGAAAAACTCTCAGTAGACATACTGATATTCAAGTGAACAGTGCTGTTGTCTCATGGCTACAAGGGGTTGTGTTATTTCTCCAAACAGTTTTTGTTATATCTGTGGAGAATTCACTATTAAAAGTCAATTGAGAAATATGAGTGATTTTGTAAGGAAAGATTATTTTGCCTCCTTTAAATTGAAACTTGGTGATCACGATAAACCATGGGCCCCGCATAAGGTGTGAAGAAGATGCGAAGAAGATCTTCGTTTGTGGTTTAAAGGAAAAAATGCATTTCGATTTGAAATTCCTATGATATATCACACCGCTGACTGCTACTTCTGCTCAGTTGACGTGAAGGGATTCAATTTAAAAAACTAAAAAACAAAAGAAACATAAGTTATCCTAATCTTGACTCAGCTATACGTCCAGTGCCCCATAGCTCCGAGATATCTATCCCGCAGCCACCTTCCAGTTTGGATGAATAACCTAGTGAGTTGGAGGATGGAGCTACATTACCTCCTCCGGACAAATCAAGCTCAGATTTATCTTTTGACGAAGATGGAGGGCCTCAACTATTTTCTCAAGGTGAACTCAATGATTTACTAAGAGATTTAGGTCTTTCAAAAGATGCAGCCGATCTGTTAGGTTCTAGATTAAAAAATAAAAACCTTTTATGACCTGGGACTTCTTTCTACTGGTACAGAGACCGAGAAAAAGAATTTACCCAGTTTTTCTCAAAAGAAGGAAATTTAGTTTTCTGAAATAATGTGGAAGAACTCATATATCGCTTTGATATGAAGTATGACTCATCTGAATGGCGCCTATTCATTGACTCATCTAAGACTAGCCTTAAAGCAGTATTATTGCACAATGGAAATAAATTTGCCTCGATTCCGATAGGACATTCTGTGCATATGAAAGAAGATTATAAAGATTTGGTCATTATCCTGGAAAAAATCAAGTATGGAGACCATCAATGGATGATTTGTGGGGTCTTCAAAATACTGACAATGCTTTTGGGTCAGCAGGCAGGCTATACCAAATACCCATGCTTCTTATGCTTGTGGGATAGTAGAGTCAGAGAACAGCACTGGAAAAAAAATGATTGGCCATCCCGAGAAACCTGGAGAGAAAAATGTTATAAACACTACCTTGGTACTACCAGAAAAGGTTTGTTGCCCCCTCTCCATATCTAAATGGGGTTGATGAAACAATTTGTAAAATTGCTGCAAAAGAATGGAGACTATTTCAAATATTTATGTACAAAACTCCCGAAGCTGTCAGAAGCGAAGTTGAAAGAGGGAGTTTCCACCGGCCCCGACATAAGAAAACTTTTAACGGACCCTTCATTTGTGGAAACTATTAATAAGAAGGAAAAAGAAGCTTGGGTATCGTTCAAGGACGTAGTGCGAAAGTTTTTGGGAAATACTAAGGATCCTAACTATAAAAACATTGCGCAACGGATGCTAGCAGCATACGAAGGATGCAATATGAGGTTGAAGGTCCATTTTTTACACTCTCACATATGCTATTTTGCTGAAAACCTGGGAACTCACAATGAGGAGTAGGGGGAGCGATTTCACTAGGATGTCCGTGATATCGAGACAAGGTACCAAGGGCGATGGGATGTCACTATGCTTGCTGACTACTGTTGGCTGCTTAAGCGAGAAACTGAAGATGGAAATCGGAAAAGGACTCGTCAAAGTATCAAGGAAAAGAAAAAGAGGTTTCATAAAGAACGTGAATAAGTATATTTATCAAAATACTGTTTCGTTTGCTTTAAAAAAATATTTATTGTTTGAAAACTTTGAATAAAGGAGTGCTTTAACTAATTTTTTGTGTTTGAATTCGCTAAAAATCCTTATGTGATAGAAAAAAATGGCCATCACTTTTGAAATCAGAGCACTTTAAAACATATAATTCAGTAAAAATGTCTTATGCAGCTGACAAATTCTTTTTTTCGCAGACCTGTGTAATTAGTGAAGTGAAGGTATATATTTCTGGTAATTAAATAAGTAAAATAATCAAATACACAGATTTTTAATAAACAATAATATAAAATTTCGATACAGTAACTTAGTATAACTTAATTTAACACAAACACTTATCTACTTTTTTTTTTTTTTTTTTCATTTTACCGCATCAACCTCGAGGGTTATGAGCGGGGTTTCAAAAAAAACATACAATAGGTACTTATAGTCAAAAAACATACAATAGGTACTTATATTTTATGATAAAAATTGGAGTCTTTCAGAAATTTGAGCACTTTTTCACAGTTTTCACTTAACGCGCGGTTCATGTTAGACGGAATGTTGTTAACTGTTCTTGTAACACTTAAATTTGTACAATCCAATAATATATGTTTTGTGGTTAGAGGCACATGACACGTAAAACACTGCTTTGGTGGTTCTTGATTTAACAAATGCTGGTGTGTGAGGGCTGAATGTCCTATTCTTAACCTGTTTAAAACAACCTGGTCTTTTCTGTTCTGTGGAAGAGGAAGTCTGGATTTTACTGATGGCATAATTTCTTTAAGAAGCGTATTGGTTTCTTCCCATCTTTTTTGCCAGATATCCCATACAAAATCTTTTATAACTGATTTGAAATCGGCAGCTGGAACTTTTTCAAAATATGGTAGATTTTTGTTGCCTATAGAGTGTCGTGCGATTTCGTCAACTTTTTCATTGGATGGTATGCCTACATGAGAAGGGACCCACAGGAACTCTATTTTAACGTGTGTCAGCTGAAGTCTGTGAAGTTCTTCTTTAATGTCTATGAGTATTTGGTGAGAAGGAAATAGTTGTTTTATTCCTTTGAGAGCACTGTAGGAGTCCGATATTATTAATATGTTTTTGTCTGGCTGTTTGTAGCTTCTCAAGGCTTCACGTATGGCGACTAGCTCTCCTGTGTATATTGAACAGTGAGGATTTAGCCTGATTGCATGATTATTTGTATCTTGTAAAAATGCCGATGCGATTCCATTTTCTGATTTAGATGCATCAGTAAAAATATGATCATAACCGGTGAAGTTGGAAATGAGATCATGGTATTTTAATTTGAAAATGTGGTCGCTGGTCGAGTGTTTGGGCTGATTTGCTAATGAGAAGTTGACTGCTGGTATTTGAATTGTCCAAGGTGGAGTTTCATGACACAATGGTAAAGACAGTTGAAATTGTTCAATATTGAAATCTGATCTCTTTAACCTTTCATAAAATGGTAAGTATTTTTTCTGGGTCTCTGGAATGGTATTTGTGTCATGAATTTTTGTTATAAAAGAAGGATTGTAGTTTTTTTGAGCTGAAACTCTAGATGCATAGCATAAAGATAAATATAGACGTCTTAGATATAAAGGTGGTTGTGATGTAATAACTTGGAGACTACTAACAGGACTTGTTCTAAAGGCTCCTGAAATTATTCTTAGGGAACTGGTCTGAATAACATCCAATTTGTGTAGAAGTGTGCTGCTGGCTGAGTTGTAGCAAATGCTCCCATAGTCAAGTTTACTTCTAATTATTGACTGATATAGGTTAATCAGTATTTTGGTGTCGGCTCCCCAGGACTGGTTTGAAAGGATTTTAAGTATGTTTATTCTCGACTGGCAAGTTTTAAGTAGGTTATTGATGTGCAGTGTCCATTTCAGCTGATAATCAAATGTAACTCCCAAAAATTTTACGCTTTCCAACTGTTCTAATTGTTTTCCATTCAGATGTAAATTAATGTTGGCCTCGCCTTTTTTCCTAAAAACTATAAAGTGAGTTTTTGTTGAGGAAAAGGTTAACCCCGTTGTGATTGACCATCTTTCTAATTTGTTAAGGTAGTTTTGCAAAATATTTTTGGATGAATCTAAGTCTTTACTTTTTGTGTAAATTAGTAGATCATCTGCGTAAAGACTGGCTTTTACTGGTAAATTGAATTGTTTTGCTAGACTGTTTATTGCAATTAAAAACAAAGTCGGGCTTAATATTGCGCCTTGTGGAAGGCCGTTTTGGATTATCTTTTTACTTGATAGTTTGCCATTTATTCTGACTTGTATAGTTCTGTTTGTAAGAAAATTTTTTATAAAAGCTAACATTTTGCCCTGAATACCTAGATCCGCCAGAGTGTTTACTATATAGTATCTCCAAGTAGTGTCAAAGGCTTTGTTAATGTCAAAGAATATTGCAACGAGGTGTTGGTTATGCATGAAAGCTTCATGAATTTCAGTTTCCAAAAGAACGATATTGTCTGTTGTTGATCTACCTTTTCTATAACCACTTTGTATTGAGCTAAAATAATTTAGTTTCTCTAAGTGCCATTTGAGTCGGTTATTTAAGATTTTCTCAAGTATTTTACATATGCTACATGTCAATGAAATAGGACGATACGATGTAGGAAGATTTTTTGGTTTGTTTTCTTTTAAAATTGGTATGATTATGGCTTCTCTCCATAAGGGAGGAAATTTTTGGGAGGAAAAAATCAGATTAAAAAGTTCGGTTAAAATTGATTTGGCCCTAGAAGGCAGTTTCTGCAGAAATATTGGAGGAATTTCATCGGGACCTGCTGCAGAGTTTTTTGTAGTCATGAGGCTTTCTTCAACTTCCTGTAATGATATGGGCACGTTTAGATAGCTGTCATCATCGCGTATTATAATGTCTACCAGTTCAGTTCTCGTTTTATGTTCATTAAAGGCTTTTGTGTAATTAGCGTCACTGCTATTTTGTTCGTAGGTTTCAGCTAAAACTTCTGTTATTTCTTGGTTGTCAGATATTATTTTATTGTTGTGGCTAAGGTTATTTATGTGTTTGATTGAACTTGATCCTTTTATTTTTCTAATTTTATCCCAAACCATACTAAGTGGTGTGGATGAGTTTATTGTTGATACGTACGAGATCCAACTTTGTTTTTTGTATTTCTTGATCAAGTATCTGGATTTAGCTCTGCATCTTTTGAAGTCGTTTAGATTCTCCGCTGATTTAAGTCTTTTATATTTGTTAAACGCATGTTTAGTGATTTTTATTGCTTCTGCTACCTCTGGATTCCACCACGGGACAGGACGCTTTTTGATTATTTTTGTTTTTCCTACTGCTTTAATAGCCGCTTTTGTAATGATTCCATTAAAGGACATAATGCTACTTGTTACGTTAGATGTTACTATGTAGTTTGACGTGTAGAGGTCTATCAAATCTGCATATTTATTCCAGTTTGCTGATTTTATTTTCCATATTTGTGGAGGTATTGCTTCAGGAATTATATCTGAAGTATGGTTTATAATTATAGGGAAGTGGTCGCTGTCATGCAGATCATCTAGAGTATCCCATGTTAGGGAAGATGATATTGATGGACTGCAGAGAGATAAATCTAAGGCTGACATGGTACCATTATAGGCGTTAAACCTCGTAGGTTTGCCGGAGTTCAACAGAGTTAAGTTGTTGTTATTAATAAAATTTAATAGAGAGTCCCCATTGCTGTCGGTGGATTGCGAACCCCAGGCAACATTGTGACAATTGAAATCCCCGAGTATAATCTTTGGAGCTGGAATTGATTCGATTATGTATTGAAGTTCGTTGAGTGACTGTTTGTCTGGATGAGGCAGATAAAAATTACAAATGTTTAACTTAACATGATGAATTACAGATACGGCTATGACCTCCAAATTGGTGTTGAGAGGAATGTGTGCGGCTTCAATAGAATTGTTGATTAGCATGGCAACTCCCCCACTAGCAATAGTTTGAACTGGTCTATTTTTACAAAAAATGGTGTAGTTTTTAATTTTAGGAAGCTTATTTCCTTTGAGGTGAGTTTCTTGCAGGCTAAGTATTAACGGTGACAATTCATTAATTAAGAGTATGTTCGGTAGGTGGGTGTAAAAACCATTTAGGTTCCACTGAAGAATAAAATTTGAGTAAGCCATTACTTTATCTTGAAAAACCAGAGTGAGAAGAGATATCGCTTTCTTCGTCTGTTGATGTTAGGTCAGCTTCTTCCGTCAATTTTTTCTTAATCCTTGTTATATTATTTTTTACAGATGTGTTATCGATGTTTTTATGAACGAATGTAAGTAGATTTTTCAGATTGTGTGAGTCGTTGGTGTAATTTTTTGCTATGCTTGCAGCATGCTTAGACCCAGATGCATTTACTATAAAATCACATAATTCGGTAAAGTTCATAAAATTTGGTGGTTTGAAAGTAACTAGGAGATCTTTTATAGGTTCTAAAAGGTGAGTTAATTCTTCTGCGTTTTTCTTAGTTTTACATTTTTTTGAAGATTTCGGACGTCTAAAAGATTCTTCATCAGGTTTTTGGTTTTCTAAATCAGGTGAAGTAGAGATTTGACGTTTACAAGCTGCAGAAATCGTCTTAGTTTGTTCAGATTTGTTAGGAATGTCAAGTGATAAATTTGATTGCCTTTGCGATTGCTCTGGGGATTTGGTAATTTCAAGTGATGTGTTTGATGGCTTATCTAATGGATTAAAGTCTGACTCCATATCTAGATTTGTTATACTTATATGGTCGTTAGAGCATTCCCTTACGTTAGGAACCATGAGGTTATCTTGATTAGAAATGCAGCTTGAATGTGAATGTGCAAGAGTAGGGATATCTGTTGGTTTAACTTTATTTGTGGATACTGGAGATTTGGGAGTTGAGTCCAGTAATACCATATTTGGAAGTAATTTAGAGTGAGAACAATTATTTGCAGTGTGACCAGGTTGTTTACAAGTAAAACAGACATTGTCTAAAGATAGGAATATTCGGTAAGATGTATTATCATAATTGAAGTCCAGAAATTCAGGTATTATGATTTGATCAGGAGGAGAGATGTAAATATGTCTACGAAAACTATAAATGTGTTTATATTCCGGATTTTGTGTGCCAATCTTAAGGAAATTCAATCGAGTTTCCAAATTCAGTCCCATATTAACAAGCTCAGCTTCAATGATGTTATGTGGTACGGAGTGGCACACATTTGAAATAATCAATCGTATGTTTGGGTTTAGTAATCTTCGTGCTTGAATACGTTGATGGTTAACTGTGATAATTCCATTATTAGTAGATACGAAGTCGTTAACAATTTTTTCATTGGTGAGGTAAATACATATTCTATTGTTAGAAATCCGAGAAGCAAACAAAATATTTTTTGGCGTAATTATATCTCCCACCGCATATATATATTCTTCCAATTTTGTATTGTCCAGTGCATTAAATACAATTGCTTGCTGTTTTTTGGGGAAGGTTGAATTGCTTTGGCTGGCTATATATGAATAAGGCAGTGATGATGTGCTTGCTATGTTCTGAACTCCCCCATTTGAAGTTCCAAACGGCGGATATTCATCCATTTTTAAGTAATGACATGGACCTGCCTGTTAAGTGCGGCCCTGTCTTCCTTTGGAATTTACAGATAACCGATGGTAATTAGGTATGGAAATGTATATATTTATGACTATGTGACGATACAAAAAGTTTTGTTTTACCTTGTAAATGTTTCTTGTTGTTTTGGTTCACTTTGAAATATACACTAATTACTTTTTAACTACTAATTAAATCGTTTCGGAGCGCACAACTGTTCTGTACAAAGGTTCGACACCGAATCCCCTTATCTACTTTGAAACGAAAGAAATAAACTTTTTTTTGATTGAAATTATAATTTATGGTGAAATTCGAGCAATTTTTAAGTGTTAATCCAGGCGTGTCTCTATTGTTTACCAAATTTTTAGTAACAGTTACAATATTAGCTGATGACGTGGAAGGATGTTCTTGCTGATTGTTAGATGATGAGTCTACCTAGTTTACAGTTTAGTTAGCTATCTCTATTTTATTTGAAATGGAGTCATCGATATAGCTCTCTGCGATATTACAGTCAATAAATCTTTCCCTGTGTTAACTAGAATAGTTGTAGAAGACAATGTCCCGTATAAATATTGGAGTTTGGCAGTTTTAAAAATGCTGCCACTTATTCAGGAATACTGCCAATTATATTAATTCCGACAACTTGCCTTGTGTATTCACCCCCTTGATAATTCACAAAAAGACGACTGGCAATGACGTTATTAGGTGGAAGACAACCCTATCTCTTGTAGATATTACAAAATTATCCCGTTACTGTGAATGTACTGTCAATTTTGGTTTTCGTATTTCGAATCTTGACTAATAGGGCTGTGTTTAGATGTTCTATGTCTTCTAATTTTACGTTCCACAATTCTTGTTGCTGACTGGCTCCAGTTAATCCGATAGTAAGGACAGCCTACAAAATACATTAATGTTATATAATTTAATATACTTCTTTTTGTGAAAAGGAAAACATCAATAGGAATGAAATATCTATTATAAAGAATAGAAAAAAATCCGACGTGTAGCGTAGGATTTGGACCCCGGCTAGTTTCTTACCAAACAAATATTCTACTCTCTACGCTATGAAAACTTATCATTACGTTTCGCAAAACATGTAAAAATTCAATGATGTGTAATGAGTTAGAATGGATATTTTAAAATACGCATTTGAAAAGTGTTAATGAATTATTAATAGGTAATAAAACAAAATATTGAAAATCAGTGTCTTGGCTGATATTTATTGTAACGTTTATTTAACTTTCTCAATGAATATTTATAATCAGGTGCCTCATTCGAAAAAATATGGATTTCTTCGGATGTTGATTTTTGTGTGTATATTTCTCATTTTCTATTTTTAGAAATTTTCTCAATTTAACTTATTTTGAAATATTCTCATTATTTTTAATGCTTAATGTGCTTCGCAGCATTGAATATTGAAACCACAGTGTTGCAGCCTTATAAGATTTTCATTGTTCTTAAAAAAAGGTTAGAATTACACTTTCAGATTATGTTGAGATTTTCTTATCTTCTCTCCACTCCATAAATTTTTTATAAGCGTATTCACCTTTCTCTTCATTTTTGCGGCAAAAGGTTTAAAGTTGCATTCATTTTAATTTCCACAATTTCTGGAGGTGTGTTTTCTATATAGCTAGTTAAGAGAATGTATGGAAATTTATTCCACCCATGAGTCCTCCTTGGGGCGGTATTTGGGAGGATGCATCAAAGAATACAAAGCATCATTTATACAAAATAGCTGAAAATGGCTATTCCACATTTGAAGAGTTCAGCACTATTTTAGCACAAATAGAAGCAATCTTGAATTCGAGACCTTTCCAACCTCTTTCAAATAATGCAATTGACTTATCTTGTTTAACTCCTGGACATTTCTTGATTGGTGATAGTTGTACATCCTTTCCTGAACCTGATTTGTCAGGGAATTCTGAAAATTGCTTGACTCGTTTTGAAATATGCACTCGTGTTCAACAGAATTTTTGGAAACGATGGACAAAGGAATATTTGAACCAATTGAAAAATAGACCAAAATAGCTCATTCTTCATCCAAATTTAAAAGAAAATGATAATGTATTACTCAGGGAAGAAAATTCGCATCCGTTAGTATGGCCCCTTGCTAGAGTTGTTTAAATTATTCCTAGTAAAGATGATAAAGTACGTTTAGTTGAAATTAAAACGAAAACTAGAACTTATATTGGAAACATTACAAAACTATGTCCTTTATCAAAAGAAGATTAATAAGAAAACTAATTTCTGCATTTTTAAATACTACGTTCTTGTTAGTCGAATTTTGTTATTTTTACTTTATCGAAGCTAAGAAGCTTCAATGGGGGGTGTATGTTTGAAATTAGTTCAAAGATTCTTTAATATTTTTGAGAATTATTCCTTTCAATTTAATTTTTATTAATCAAGCAGTAAAGAAAAATGTGATGTTTGTTTTTCTAAGTTTGTGAAAGGGATGTCATTGTCTATTGTATATTATGTGCGCCAATTAAGAATATTACTATTCCAATTATTGCAATAATTTGTTATTTGTGGATTAAAAACACACTGGCGCTTCGAAAAAGATTTTAGAATACAGTTGTCTTTAGAAATTACATTGAATTTTATTTTACGACCTATGGTATAAATAAGCAAATATACCGCTCTGCCTGTTGAAAAGTAATCAAGTAATATGAGTAAATTCCACAAAATGTGGGTCGAGACAGTAAATTCCATTACCTATGTTTGCTAATGTATTAGATGAAATTAACTGTCTCGACCCTTACTTCGTGGAATATGCTCATATTAGTGTTTTTAAATGAAACTCACGGTCTCCAGTTAATTCCACAATATAATAAGAGTTATTGAAAATTCTAAAAAATTGACAACTGTTTCGATAAATCGAGAATAGAGACCGTGAGTTTCATTTGAAAACACTAATGTATTAGATGGTTAATTTTTGGTTATTATATTTTTCTTGTGAATGTTTGGATATAAATAAATAAATAAAGGGAAATCTGGATATAAATTGAGGTGTAAATACCAATCAAGTTTATTTTTTGAACTTACCAATTTAAATAAATTTTGGAAATTTCTTCGCTCCTATGAGCACAAAGGCTAATGAATGTTTTTATAACTATAGTGCTGAAAATGTTTCAGTTATTGTTCTGTTTGAGAATGGCGAATTCAAATGTTCACCATTGTTATATCGGAGGACATAAGAGATAGGAGGACGATGAATAAAAAAAGTAGAATATCACATGGCTTGATTCTTGTTCATGCCAATCATAATTTTTCTCTTAGGAAAGTATCCGACAATCGGAAAAGATTCTTCTCTCAGATGCACTCTGGAATTCGATGTTTCGTCTTTCGGGGATTCTTTCACCTTTTGTTCAACACATAGCTGTTCCGTACAACAGAAATATATATAAAAATGAGGAGACTAATTCAGTTCTGTATCATGATAACGTTTCCTACGAGGTAATTATTTATTGAAAATTATCATCTTTATCAGCACTTTTTTAGTAGTATTGTGTTTGTTCCATTAAAAAACGAATTATATTTAATCCAGCTAGAACGAATACACTGATTGGTGTTCCCGATTCCTCATACATAAATTGCGATGTCTCATTAGACAATATTCCAAAAAAATTTGCAAACTTTTTGGCCGGATACTGTGAGAAGCTGAATTGTTCCTCTTATTTCTGAGACGTCTAGCTATTAGAACAGTTTTCTATTTTCCAGCCGAAGGGTATGTGGAACCTATTGATGGTTACAATGTCTCACAATTCTTGAGAATGTGTATAACAACTGACGAAACTTTACTTAATCTAATACAGTTCAGTCTAAGGTAAGTGTGGCCAGCAAAAATTAAGTATGACAGTTAATGTCTACCATTCAAAACATAAGATTCTCGCAGGTTTTTTCTCATCTCGAACATCTATATTGCTTTATTAAAACAATGAATACGCACCCGAAACCTAAATCTCGAAGTTTAAAATGACATTTTAGTTGAATGGTCAACGCATCGATGGCCAATAATTCTAGAAACTTTTGGCATGTAACCATTTCATTTTTGTCACTATTCATGTCAGAAATAGGAAAAAATCTACTTTAGTAAGCACTAAAGTAGATTTTGATGTAAAACTTTTTTTTGGCTAATTAGAGGTCGTTGAAGACGAAAATGAAACAAAAAGTTGCGCTCTCTCTCCAAAAACGAGTTATGAATTTTTGAAGATCTGTTCAAATGAGTACTGCACTGGTTTAGTTGTCACATTATAACTGCTTTATAATGATCCGTAATAACTGCTCCACTATACAGTATACAATACACTGATGCACTAAAGCTGCTTTTTACGATATCACTCTCTCACGCAAATTAAAAAAAGACTGATATTGATATAAGTCTCTTGCAAAATTCTTTTTTTAATTCCACAAATATTATATATTTTGACGTTTCCGTGTGATATGACTGACATATAAGTTTCGTCTGGTTCCTCTTAGTAGTAAAACTTGTACCTATCAGCATATACAGCCATCATTAGGTACTTAAAAAAAGCTGAATATTCTCGATATGCACAGATCATAGCAATATGTACATCAATAACATACACAGGCTCCTGTGCATTTTACGACCCTCGGAACTAAACAATTTTCTATAGTAGAATTGAAAGTTTACTTCGTTTGGAGATATTTAAGACAAAAAAAGTGTGGACGAACCATAATGTTTAACGAAAATTGCCAAAAATGGAAAGACAATTAATTAAAATCAATGACAGAATTGAGAGATATCTTCCCGTGAAACGTAATACAAAAACAAAAATCTAAATATGTATTCTCTAACATTTCTTTTTCGACTTTCAATGCAAATGAGAACATTTTAAATTTGTTAGATTATTATAAGAAATTAAATTGTTTTAATCATTTGATTTTTAAATAAATATCGCGTTTGGTTCTCTTTATTTTATACTTTATAATATACCATGAGACCAAAACTTGAACATTTATATCAGTAGGGGTGCGTTCACAAATCAACCCCTTGAGTGTAAGAGTTATATTCAGGTACCAAGTAGCCGTTCACAAAACATTCAATATATATCTCACACTCTGCAACACAGCGTTCATAAGCGCACCACGGGAATCGCGGGGAATGCACCCATAGTTCCCCGCTCAAGTTCGGGGAAATTATTACCCTGACATGCTCAATTCGTATTACACAAATGTTCTTGTTTATAGAGGTTGAGGCGTCAGTCATCGCTATTCTGTGGGTTGAGATTAATAAGTTTCCATCAGCAGAAGATTTTCAAATTCCATTGGTAATGTTAAAGGTAGAAACATACCACAATCCCTGTTTTTCGCAACCAACGTAAAATAATTTCAATTTCAAAATCAACCTAACCCAACCTTTTTTTTAGTGGGGGAATCTCCAAAAATATGTGTATTTGGAACCTCAGTTATCGTCTTCTCCAAAAGTTCTGCTAGTCTTGTCGTTTTCCTTAACGCTCCATTAAGAATTAACACTTCTGTCCTCTCCTTTCTTTTATTGGTTTGTCCAATGTGCGTTTTTTCATCTGCGCTTCTTTTTATTCCGTAATCATTATTTGGTGCCAAACCTCTTCGGCAATGCCCTGTCATCATCTTCTCCAACCTTGTTAGATTTTTGTCTATTTTTTAATTTTTTTCTTCGGGTTGATCGCTCCCCGGCAAGTTAGTAAAACCTTTTCTATTACTCATTTCTTCCCACGAATCGGGACGTGTTTTTCATCCAACGCTGAGGCTATCCTCACCACCGGTTCGCCTGGTCCGATGGGCATCGCTTGTGACTCACATGTTTCTCCTCCCTGGACGATTCATTATATGGGCACGATGAAGTTACAACTCAGGATTGGGAGGGGACTCTTCTGTTTGGGTTACCACACAATAGCCGAGGGGTCCCTGTTTTACGGCGCCGGGAACTCGCCGTTCGTCCATCGTATCTGATAGGACTTGTCAGTGTGTTCGTATGTAACTTGGGCATGTTGGATCTTCTACTGGCATTTAATGGTGCTACCTACTGGACATCAGCAGCACCGCCAGTGCCCCACAGACCATTTCTTGAGCTGTTTCTTAGCTCCACTCTTCCCTTCACTTCCTTGCGGCTCGAGACGTGCAGAAGTAACTGAGCCACTCCACCAACGACATGGTCTTACAGCTCC
This sequence comes from Galeruca laticollis, assembly GCA_963921935.1. Classification (NCBI taxonomy): domain Eukaryota; kingdom Metazoa; phylum Arthropoda; class Insecta; order Coleoptera; family Chrysomelidae; genus Galeruca; species Galeruca laticollis. Next base: position 271,674,153 of record OY998175.1, on the reverse strand, counting down.
AAGGAGTGGAACCTAACCCAACCTAACCCAACTTAACCTAACCCAACCAAACCAAACAAAACCTAACCTAACCTGACCTTTTTTTATAAGGTGGCTAGATTCGACCGAAGTGTTCCGTGCCCACCCTGCTAATCAGGGAACGACACTACACACCTTTCGCTGCAACTAGTCGATCGCCTACCAGCTAAACTCTAAACCACCTGCTCCTCATCTAACTCCCGGAATTGCCTCTTTAGAATAACTTCAGAAGTTAGCGGATGTCCAACTATCTTCGTTGATATTCTAACTCCTCTCTTCCCTTCATTTCCATCACTTTGGTTAAGTATTTATTGATTTCTGTGAAAGATCTCTTATTCTGCAACATTTCTTCTACTATATTATTCTTGTTCAACGCTTTTCCGATGGTTTTCTCTATTTTTCTTTGGTCTTCTGCAAATCTATCGCGTTGGAACAACGTGTGGTTGGCATCGTCCTCAGCTTTACGGATTTTGTGGGTGTACTTCCTGGAGGCTCCATGCCCTGACCATAACTGTGTAGAGTGGTAATTTACCTTCCTGTACTCACAATTTACCCACGCACTGACTTCCGGTATTAATTCACCAGTCCACGCTCGTATACCTATATCAGACCTCCATTCCTGTTGCCAAATCTCAAGTGATTTCTCTCTCAGCCTTGCGATCTTCACTGGTTGAGTTGTAACATCTTGTCCTCTCATCCACCAGAATGTGGATAGAAATTTCCCCGCAGATCACCTGTATTGCTACGGCTGACACTGTACTGTATGCGGATCCAGCTCTTATCAGAATTTTCCTCTGAACTGGAACATAGTGCGTTTCATTGATTCACATTTCAGTACCCCATGCCATACCGGTGCTCCATATAATATACAACTCCTACTACTATCTCTCTCTTGTAGGATATTGGTCCCCCTATGTTGGGAAGTATTTTACCCAGTTTACGCTGTAGTGATCCCTTAAAAGACATTAAAGACAAAAGGACACTAACTTAGAAATAATATTTAAATTCAGGTTAATATTAATTATAGTATGTAGGGAGCATTGATCGGCTATAGTCAATGGCATTTATCAAGGAAAGCTTGTTTTTGTTATTTTATGAACAGACATGTACAGTTTACAGACGGAGGTCGGATGTGTAGTAAAACACAACTATGTTTCCCATATAATGGGTGTGAACGAACCAGGATGATATGATTGTTATTAATACTTTGAATAAGTCGTTTTAATATTTATAATCGTGTATTTTTAAATGTATTAAACTTGAACCCAGTGATTTTATAAATGTGTTATTGTTTATTCTGTTCCCGAATACAGGTTGCTAGGTAAGTGGTTTCCTCCATAATAATATGCCTTTATGGTAAACGTCGAGTATACGAGGGACCCTTACTAAGTAACCACTACATGGCGACCCTGCCAGAATATGGTAATACGGTAATGGAAAAATGGATAGTGAAATGTATATTAATGGTAATAGTAAAATAGTAATCCTCCAGAACAAATGGTTATGGTAAATTATCCTGTAAGTAAATGATAAGTTATGGTACAATCGATGTTATAAGGATAGAACTAGATGGTTTTCTACTTAAATTTGGGACCTTGGAGAAAAGAAACAGGGAGGTTCATCAACCAAACAGGAAGCAAAAGAAACAGGAATTGTCAATAACACTTTCATGGTACAGCAAGATAATGTTGCGATGCACATCATGGTATTACTATACATTATAACAATAGCTTTTATCTGCAAATTCGTTTGGTCAGTATGGAAAACACACCGAAGAGCGTTGAAAAGAGATATCAACAGAAGCAATGCAATAAAGCAGGCAACAGGAACTCTCACCGTATAAATAATTTGTAAGTACACATGCATTCTATTCTTATGAACAAAATTTTTTTTAAATTTCAATACCGTGGGAAGATTTTGAGAATAAATTACGATTGATTGTAGAAGAAGTTAATAAACAGGGAAAAAGGGTTTAGAAGAAGGAAACTCCTAAAAATCCTGATATACATATAGAAGTAATTAGTAGCATAGTAGATCTTTACAATAATTTTACTAGGTTAATAGTCAAAAATTGGAAAAAATTTGGTTCAATGCAACAGGAGACTTGTAAAAATTATTCAAGTTAAATTAGGGATAAAGCTGAAAGGGCATTTCAAGCGTTAAATTGTATTATAGACATACCTACCTCTATATTTGAGGAAATTAATACTGTTGTATTACAAGCAATAAGCAAACAGTTGAAAATCGCGACAAGTATGAACGATTTTTTTAATTTTGCGAGTAAAGTTTTACCGAATGAGTTTAACGGCGAAGCAAATAAATTACAGCCATTCTTAGACTCATTGGATTTACTACAGACGAACACGAATGGTAATGAGGAGAATGCTATCCTATTGATAAAAACGAGATTAACAGGAAAAGCTAGAAGTTTAATCACAACGGAAAACTCCATTGCAGACATCAAAGATAAACTTAAAGCAGGGATAAAAGGAGACAATCCAAGCCTTCTCCTAGCGAAACTTGGTAAAATAAGACAGAACGGGAAGGATGTGACACAGTATGCAACAGAAATAGAGAAACTGGCGGAAAGATTACAGGCAGCATACATAGCGGAAGGGATGCCTGAACGGCTAGCTGAAAAATATACGAAAGAAGCAACGATTAAGGCAGTAACTATGAATGCCGCAACGGATGCAAGCAAAACGATAATTGCAGCGGGAAGTTTTGAAACAACACAAGAGGTATTATCAAAATTGCTTTCAGTAGAAGGTATAGTAGGACAACAAGTCTTACATATAAAAGATAACAGGAATTTCTTCAGGAAATCAAACTTTGACTTCAGGAATAATCACCGGAGAGGAATCAACAGAGGATGTTATAATGGTAATCATTCAAGAGGAACATTTAGACAGTATAATCAAGGAAACAACTACGGCAGATACGAAAATTTTAATAAAAATAGGAAATACAATAATAATGGAAATTACTTCAATCGAGTCGATAATAACGTGAGAATATGCAAGATAGAAGAGAAAATTGAAGAAATTAGTAGACAAATAGCGCAGTTAAAGAAAGAAAACTACGATCCAAGGATGGAAAATATGGAACTAAAGGAAAAAACAGAATTTTTGCAAGGAAACATGACAGATAATCAGAAAAATATTAGGGAGAAGAATTGAATAATACATGGTATAGAAGAAGATGAGGAACAACTAGAAAACAAATTAGAAGATGTAATGAACAAGGTTAATAACACAGTAGATGGTAAAACAGATATTTTGAGGTGTAAAAGATTAGGAAACAAAACCAGTAACAAAAATAGACCCGTATTTATAATGATGAAAGATGTGAATAAGAAAGTAGAGACTTTGAACGGAACGAATAAACTAAAAGGAACGAAGGTATACATTGATGAAGATTATCCAAAAGAGATATTGGAACAGAGAAAACAACTAATTAGAGGAATCACTTGTATTTTCAATTTTGCCGCTAAACGCATCATTGGCGCATGATTGATAAACCGTCGACGTGCCCAGAAAGTGGTACCTTGTCGACATTCGCACGGTATACATGATTTTATAAAACCACCGGTAAATTGTGTGGACGAGATTCGGTCAAAAGAAGTGTACCAAATACGACATCGTCAGCCCTCCCAGGCGCCTGTATACGACGGCAAGACAGCTTCATCAGGTAGGAGCCTTATATATATATTGTTTTTATTTATGCGTTGATGATGTGCTATTTTTTTTGTTAATTAATTCTTCGAAATACAGTCCATTAGTCCCTTTTCATATTTCCAACCCTTAACATTGGTCCTTCTCACGCGGATTAATATACCTCATTTATACCCTTTTACTTTTTCAAGCTAAGTTCATTTTTTCGGTACATTTTTAAATTCGTTTACCGGTTTCTCATTCATTTTTTATGCAGATAAACTCTGTTTTGGTTTATTCCACTAGATGTTATTATAATTATCATTTCACCGTCAAATATCAACAGTTAAAATCAAATTTAAACGTAAATTTTGCATTCTTCTTTGCTAGAGAATTTTATTGCTTTGTTCGAAAATATTTATTAAAATATTATTTCCAGTTCTTAATTACCTTTTCAATTTAACTTTTTCTTGGCATACAAGAACCACATTGACCTTGAGCAGGTGCTTCGATATTTGTTTGTTTATAATTTTCAAAACAATTATTTATATTTGTAATGGCTCCACCATCAGATAAATTAACAAAAGCGAATTTAAATCGCACGCTTGCTCACAGAAGATTACAAGAGACTCATCAAGCAGGTCTTGATGCGTTAAACGATGAATCCTTGAAATCCATTTTCTTAGCTAGAGCAGAGGATCTTGATGTTATTTATAATGACTTCCAAACAGCCCATAATACTGTCATTTCTCTAGTTAGTGATGATGAGTTCGTAACTTACGATACAATGCGTAGTTCGGCAGATAAAGCATTTTATGGGGCTAAATCTATCAAGCACGATTTTTTAATCTCGGATTCCGTCAATAATTCGGTGACCAATTTAAATAGAACTTCTTCACATCAACGATTTGTAGCAAAGCTTCCAAAAATTAATTTACCGACATTCGACGGAGATTTTAAAAACTGGTCTTCTTTTTATGATCTGTTCAATTCGCTTATTCACAACAATACTGATTTGTCCGACGCTGAAAAATTTCAATATTTGCTTTCGTCACTAGACAAAGAACCCTTATCTTCAATTAAGGGTATTCCCCTTACTGATGCAAATTACCTTATAGCATATGAAATGCTGGAGAAACGATACCAAAACAAACGGATTCTAGCTACTCACTACTATAATGAACTTTCGAATGCAGCTTCAATTCAAATGTCTACTTCTAAGGAGCTAAGGAAACTTCTAAATACCTTTTCTGAAAATGTAGCATCTTTTCGAGCTCTCAAATTTCCAGTTGATCAGTGGGATTTTTTGTTGTTCAATATGCTTATGAATAAACTTGATACTAAAACTAGAACTGATTTTGAACTTGAAAATAGCTTAAATTCAGAATTGCCTACTTACAGACAATTAATAACATTCTTAGAAAGGAATTGTATAGCTTTGGAATCGGTTCAATTTTCTATTATTATCCCATCTACCCATGTAGATAAATCCAAAAACAAGTTTTCAAACTCAAAAAATTGTAATAAACCTTCAACATCTACATTTGTTGCAAATACACAACAAAACAGTAGTAACTTGAAGTGTATCTTATGCTCCTCTTCTCACCCACTGTATAAATGTCAATCATTTTTGGCCAAGATGCCACAAGAAAGATTTTCTTTTGCTAAGCAGCACCAGTTATGTGTTAACTGTTTAGTATCTCCCCATTCTATGAAAATGTGTTCATCCACACAAAAGTGTAAAATTTGTCGATTTCCTCATCATACTGTGTTACATTTTCCAAAAAATTCTCCTAATTCTAATCACATAAATAACTCGATTTCCGCTTCTGACAATCTCACGAATACTTCTAGTGACAATTCTAGCTCTTCAATTACAAATGGCCATTGTATTACAAATACTTTAACGTTACCACAATCTACAGTTTTATTATCTACTTGTGAAGTGCATATTAAGGACATTCGAGGTAATTTTCAAAAAATCCGAGTTTTACTGGACACAGGCTCCATGGCTAACTTTATATCCGAAAAATGTATTAGAAAACTTGGACTTTCTCGCAAACACTGCTCTATTCCCATTGAAGGCCTCAATGGAATGACTACCTTTACAAATCGAGGCACAGCACATTGTATCATTAAACCATGTAGCGCAGAAAATCCTGTTTTTTCCTTCGAAGCTATTATTATTCCTCAAGTTTGTTCTGATCAGCCGAAAGTCTTTATTAATCCTGCAGAATTAACATATATTCAAAATTTAAACTTGGCGGACAGTAAATTTCATGTTCCCGGACCCTTGGATATGATTCTTGGAGCTGAATTAATACCTTTAATTTTGAAATCAGGTCGTATATTTGGAAATCCGGATCAACCTGTCGCTTTAGAAACTGTCTTTGGTTATATTCTTCAAGGACGAACAAACTGCTCCTATGCCTCAAACAATTATTCTTTAAGTTGCCATGCATCTTTGGATGTAAATCTTGATATCCAATTGCAAAGGTTTTGGGAGGTCGAACAGGTTGTCAAAGCTATTTTCCCAGCATCCCCCGAAGATAAGAAATGCGAAGAAATTTATAAGACTTCCACTTTTCGAGAACCTTCTGGACGATTTTCGGTACCTCTGCCATTTCGTCAATCTTTCCCCAATTTTATTGATACTTATACACAAGCTCATCGGAGATTCTCAATGCTAGAAAATAGATTTTTAAAATCGTCTGAATTACACATCAAATACTGTGAATTCATGCAAGATTATCTTACCAGTGGACATATGATTCCGGTCCCATTGGACGATTATAAATCTTCATCTGCTTATTATATACCCCATCACGCCGTCTTTAAAGAACAACTTTCAGGTTCTCAAATAATTTCCAAAATTAGAGTTGTGTTCGATGCGAGTTTGCGTGATGTACAGGGTGTCTCACTTAATGACACTCTTTTAGTTGGCCCAAAACTTCAACGTGATATTTCTACAATACTTTCAAGATTTCGATTTTTCTCTCATGTTTTTGTCTGCGATATAAAGCAAATGTACAGACAAATTAACGTACAATCTCAATTCTGGAATTATCAAAGAATTATTTGGCGCTTCAAGCCCACTGAGCCTCTTCAGGAATTTTTTTTGCGAACCGTAGTCTACGGAATTTCGAGTTCTCCGTTCTTAGCTCTACGAACTTTGAAAGAATTGGCCACACAAGAGCAATCTTCTTTTCCTCGAGCATCTAAAATGATTCATCATCAATTCTACATAGATGATGGCTTGCTTGGAAGCAATGATCTAAGTTCAGCCATTTCACTTCAATCTGAATTAATTCAGCTCATGCAACGAGGTTGTTTTCAATTGAGCAAATGGGCAAGTAATCATCCTGCTCTTTTAGCTCAAGTAAGTCATTCCGATCGCCAAGAATCGTGCAACTTTGATAAAGATGAACCATCCTTTATTAAAGTGTTAGGGCTCAAATGGGATCCTAATATAGATTGTTTCTCTTACACTTATATTCCATTTGAACGGCCTTGTACAAAACGAAACATCCTGTCTGAAATAAGTCGAGTTTTTGACACCCTTGGATTTATTTCCCCATGTCTTCTACTTGCAAAACGTATTTTACAACAATTGTGGGAATCCAAGACTTCCTGGGATGATACCCCTTCAAAGAATATCTTGGATGTCTGGTCAAGGTTTAAGATAGAAATGCCGAATTTAGCTAATATTAAAATTCCGCGCCATGTAGGTTCCAGTTCTATTTCCCGGATTGAGCTACATGGGTTTTGTGACGCCTCACAAGTTGGCTATGCTAGTGTTGTCTACTTCCGAATTCTCAAATCTTCTGGACTTGTGAGAACGTTCTTAATTTGTGCGAAATGTCGAGTGTCTCCATTAAAAACACAATCTATAGCAAGACTTGAACTTATGGGTTCCGTTTTATTGGCCGATCTAATGCACTTTGTTAAAGAAAGCTATAGTGACCTAGTCGTTTTTGATGCTATTTATGCTTGGACAGATTCTATGGTAGCTCTTGCTTGGTTATCTTCATCTCCACATAGATGGAAAACATTTGTAGCTAATAGAGTCAGTCATGTTCAAGATCTCATTCCCCCCTCTCTTTGGTATTATGTTCCATCTTCCCAGAATCCAGCTGACTGTGCTAGTCGAGGTTAAACCCCAGCACAGCTCTTAGAAACTCCTATTTGGTGGTCAGGTCCTGAATTTTTAGCTCAGTCTAGTAATACATGGCCTACGCAGACTAATAACAAATTAACTTTATTTGAAATCTCTCAGGAAGAACAAAGGGTTATACTATCTGCCTGCACTTCTTCTGACAATTTCATCTTCACCCTTTTAAATAAATTTTCCTCTTTATCCAAGATTAAGCGAATAGTAGCGTATTCTCTCTTTTTTATTAATAGCTTAAGGTTACAATCTCAGTCTCAAATAAGCGTGGATGTAGATAATGCCTTCAAAATCATTATAAAATGTGTTCAGCGACATACATTTTCTGACATTTTTCTCAAAATTAAACACAATCAACTATTACCTAAGCCTTTTAGAAAACTCGCCCCTTTCATTGACTCCTTTGGGTTGCTTAGAGTTGGTGGTCGAATCAGAAATTCGGAGTTTTCGTTTGATGTTAAACATCCTATTTTGCTACCCAAATCACACCGACTAACCCACTTGATAATCGAAGCAGTTCATCAGGAACACTTTCATCCAGGTTTAAAAACATTACACTATTTATTATTACAACAATTTTGGATTTTATCTCCACGTAGTGCAATTTATAAATGTCTTTCAAGTTGCATTCGTTGTTTTCGTTGCAAACCAAGATCTTACAACCCATACATGGCTGATTTGCCCTCTATAAGAGTTTCTCAAGTCAAGGCTTTTTCATCAGTTTGTATTGATTTTGCTGGTCCATTTTCACTTTCGATGAGTAAACATAGAGGTGCAAAAACCTACAAAGGCTATGTTTGTGTTTTTGTTTGCACATCCACAAAGGCTATTCATTTAGAAGCTACTTCAGATTTGAGTTCTGAAACTTTCTTAGCCGCCTTTAGACGCTTTATCGCTCGGCGTGGAAGATGTCTCACCATTACCAGCGACCAAGGCACAAATTTTAAGGGTGCTAATAACGAACTCCTTGACATGGCTAAAACTATCGCGCAGAAATTGGCCATTTCTTGGAATTTCAACCCCCCCGGTAGTCCACATTTTAATGGCCTCGCCGAGGCGGGAGTAAAATCGTTTAAAACTCATTTTTATAGAGTCTTAGGTACTCAGATACTATCCTTTGAAGAATTCTACACCCTGTTGTCGCAGATCGAAGCACTTTTGAATTCACGCCCGTTGTGTGAAATTAGTAGCGATCCAAATGATTTACAACCTCTTACGCCGGGGCACTTTCTAATTCTTGAACCCCTCACTAGTCCTATTCCCGAGGTGGATCTAACGCATTTATCTTTAAACAGATTGAATCGATGGCAATTGCTGCAACGTATGCGGAGTGACTTTTGGAAGCGTTGGTCGCAAGAATATATTCATTCTCTCCAAGAGAGATTTAAATGGACCCAACCTTCACATCCTATTGTTAAAGGTGGTTTAGTTTTAATTAAAGACGAACAAACGCCTCCACTGAATTGGGAACTTGCCAGAGTTATCGATGTGCACCCTGGTCGGGACAATGTGGTTCGTGTGGTTACATTGAAAACCAACCACGGCGTTATGCAACGCCCTGTGGTAAAAATTTGTCCCTTACCGATTAATTAATTTACTCTCACTATAATTAACTAAAGTAGTTAAGTCGTTTTTTTTTTTGATTTAAGCGCGGGAATATTCTATTTATTTTTTCTCTCACTTTATATATATATATTTTTTTTTATCTTTATATTCCATTTGGTTAAAAAACATTCGTTTTGGTGGGGTGAATGTTAAGGAATCACTTGTATTTTCAATTTTGCCGCTAAACGCATCATTGGCGCATGATTGATAAACCGTCGACGTGCCCAGAAAGTGGTACCTTGTCGACATTCGCACGGTATACATGATTTTATAAAACCACCGGTAAATTGTGTGGACGAGATTCGGTCAAAAGAAGTGTACCAAAAACGACATCGTCAGCCCTCCCAGGCGCCTGGATACGACGGCAAGACAGCTTCATCAGGTAGGAGCCTTATATATATATTGTTTTTATTTATGCGTTGATGATGTGCTATTTTTTTTGTTAATTAATTCTTCGAAATACAGTCCATTAGTCCCTTTTCATATTTCCAACCCTTAACATACATGAAACAGGCGAGAGAAAGTGGAGCTAAAGCTAAGATAATTGAAAATACAATATTGATTAATGACAACGTGTACAGTTTAAAAGAACTAGGAGAAAGGAAGAATAAATTAGAAATACATACAGGATGGAACAAATCAACGTTTATGGAAAATAACGAAACTGATCCGAAAATTTTGGATAAAATTTTCAGCGATAAAAGTTTTAATCAACTAAGAGGTAAACAAATTGTCTAGGAAAAACGTGAAATTTGATCGATTTGGAAGAATACGATTTTGAAATACAGTATGTCAAAGGTATAGAGAATTACGCGGACAGTATATCGAGAATATCCATTGAAGAACTTAAGGATTTATACATAAATAATTCACATGTCTTGGCAATCACAAGAGCACAAACGCAAAAAGGAAACGTACAAACAGCAAAGGATCAAAGGAATAAAGTGGAAACAAAAGAAGTAAGAATACAAAAACTTGCAGTAGTAAAAGTTTTAAATAACCTTGAGGCACATAAATTACCAATTTTACACTTTGAAAATAACCGTATCTCACTTAGGTTGAGCATCCGGATCAAAAACAAATTGAAATTTAGTGAAGCTTCAAATACCGGTTTACACAACTTCGACCTAGGACGAACGTTGGAAAAGCTTGAAGAGCTATCGGTAAGAAATGAAGTAAAAAGAATAAAAATATATACAAATGATGATATATTTGAAAAGTGCACGGTAGAAGAATTTATAGGAATAGGAAATCAGAAATTAAAAAGTATTCATGTATGTATATGCGACGTACCAAAAACGGTACAGCAGAAAGAAGAGATCCAAAAGATATTAGAACGATACCACAACGATCCAATGTTTGGGGGACATGTAGGAAATAATAGGTTATTAAAGAAACTAAGAGCAAATTTCAAGTGTAAAAACATGGAGAAAGACGTAAGGAAATACGTAAAAAATTGTCAAAAATGTCAAGTGAATAAGGCAAAGCCCAGTCACAAAGAAAATTTGTTATAACAGATGCATCTATAAAACCGTTTGATATTATTTACATAGACACAATAGGTCCGTTTGTAGAGAGTAACAACGGGTATCGTTATTGCATTACGATATTATGCGAATTAACTAAGTACGCAGTTATGATACCAGTTCAGAATAAAGAAGCACACACAATAGCAAAAGCAATTTTCGACAACTTTATACCAAATTACGGATTGATGAAAGAAATAAGAACAGATCAAGGGACGGAATATAAGAACGAAATAATGAAGAATTCAGCAGAACTATTAAATATAAAACATAATTTTTCAACAGCATACCACCACGAAACAATAGGCAGTTGCGAAAGATTACATAGGACATTTAACGAATATATAAGAAATTTTATCAAAGATTCTAGGGATAACTGGTGTGAGTTTGTAAGAATGTTCGCATATTGTTATAATACAACACCAAATACGTATCACGGATACACTCCTTTTGAGTTATTATATGGGAGAAAACCCAATTTGCCAGAATTTTTAAACGTAAAAATTGAATCGTGTTACAATTTTGAAAAATATGATAAATAATTGATATATAAATTACAATACGCTAATGAGAGGGACAGACAGTTTTTAATAAATAATAAATTAAGTAGAGTTAATAATAGCGAAAATGTTTCATCACCCCTAAATTTTAAAATAGATAAATGAACAAGTAGTGTTTAGTAAACAAAGACAAAACAAAAACATTCATAAAAACAGTTATAGGTATAAGTGATATCGAAAAATTAAAATGATAATTTTTCTCTTCCAAGCGGGAATGATGTAGTGATCCCTCAAAAGACATTAAAGACAAAAGGACACTAACTTAGAAATAATATTTAAATTCAGGTTAATATTAATTATAGTATGTAGGGAGCATTGATCGGCTATAGTCAATGGCATTTATCAAGGAAAGCTTGTTTTTGTTATTTTATAAACAGACATGTACAGTTTACAAACGGAGGTCGGATGTGTAGTAAAACACAACTATGTTTCCTATATAATGGGTGTGAATGGACCAGGATGATATGATTGTTATTAATACTTTGAATAAGTCGTTTTGATATTTATAATCGTGTATTTTTAAATGTATTAAACTTGAACCCAGTGATTTTATAAATGTGTTATTGTTTATTTTCTTCCCGAATACAGGTTGCTAGGTAAGCGGTTTCCTCTATCATAATATTCCTTTATGGTAAACGTCGAGTATACGAGGGACCCTTACTAAGTAACCACTACAACGCAACCTGTCGTCCGCTTTTGCACATGTCCTCCTGATGTGTTCGGTGAATCTTAGTCTGTCGTCCAAGTAGATGCCAAGATGCTTAATCACTCTGGTAGGGATTACCTCCGTTTCATTTATGATAAACCCAATGTAATCTCTGTCTCTGGGACCCTTAAGAATGATAGCTTCTGTTTTGTGTTCATCAAGCTCGAGACTGTGTCTTCTTATCAATTTATCCACTCTTCTTAGCATCAGATTTACCTCCCCCATCAGTTTTACGTCACTATGGTCTTCTATATAGATCTCCACGTCATATGCAAACGCTAGTAGATTTGCTCCGCTCGGGGTTTTCAGATGTAACATATTATTGTATAGAATATTTCACAAGGTCGGTCCAATTACCGAGCCTTGTGGTACTCCAGCGCTGAATTTCATGGTTCTCCCTGGTGTCACTATAATTTCGCGTTCCGACAAGCAGCTTTTCATTATATTAGGCAGATCATTTGGTAGCCCTATGTTATGGTATGCTCTAATTATATGGGGCCAGGAGGCAGAGTTGAACGCATTCTTAATGTCTACCGCAATGATTGCTATCCAGCGGCATTTCGAATTTCGGACTTTGTTCACAATGTGATTTACAGCCCCAATAGTAGACCTTCTCTTTCTAAAACAAAACTGCATATCCGATAATATGTTTCGACCCTCCAGTAGTTTTTCTATTCTGTTTTTTATCATGTTCTCATATAATTTGGCCAGGCAGTTTAATAAACAGATAGGCCTATAGGAAGAGTTGTCGTCGATAGGATTTCCTTTTTTCCATATGAGTACAAGTTTGGCTACTTGGAATTCATTAGGTATGGTTTCTCCTTTCAGTAGCTCATTGACCAAGTTGAGGAAGATGTTTGGGTTTGCTTCTACTGCTTTTTTCACGGTTTTCGGGGAAATATTGTCTGGACCAGGGCCCTTCCACTCGTAATGCTAGAACTTGCTGTTACCAGTTCTTCCATAGTGATCAGTTTGAGGTTATTATCCGGTATTATTGCATAATCGACAGTAGGCTTTGTGGGAAGCAGATGTTCAGCGACCTTCCATTGCTAATCCGCTGTCAGTTTGTAGGAAGTCATCGTTTTTAGCTCCCTGAGTGCCATCTTGTAGCTGTCCCCCCATATGTTGTAATTTAATTTATTGATGATGTTGCCCCACATCTTCCTCTTCTGGACGTTTATTTCGTATTTTAGTGCCTTCTTTGCCTCTTGGTACTCCTCAGTCCTGTTTCCAGTTTCTGTGTTGGTTTTGTGCGCCCTAATTAACTTCCGCTTTAACTTTGAATTTATTTAGACATATTATCGATATTTCTGCCGTATCGGAAGATATTCAACAAAATAGAATTGTCATTTTACTAGGAAGTAAATCTTATATTTTTTCACTTCTTCCATGATAAATGGGAATCAAACGTTTCTAACATACAAAATAAAATTGATTCACATTCATATTCGAGGCATTTTTCTTCCACTCTTCATATTTTATATTACATGTATATTTGATATTTCACTGCTATAATTTTTTGTGGACCGCTACATACTTACCCAGAGTCTCATATAAAATTAACTTGAATTTATGAGATTTGAACAGTAAATCATCCGGCAAGAAGAATATTCCATATCAGTTTTTTGTTATTTTAGAAACTCACTTTAAAATGAGTATATACCTAGATAACACAGGCTGAGTCATGACTAGCACACGCACCCACACACACATATGTTATATATATATATATATATATATATATATATATATATATATATATATAATGGATATTTTTGTGGGGATGTGGCAATAAGACTCCAGAGTAAATTCTTTCAGATATTTATTCCCGAGCTTTCGAATGATTTTCATTCATTATCAAGGGATAAAATCTATAGCGAATTTTGGAATAGTTGTAAATTTTTATAATAAACTCTTTTAAACATAAATCAATGAAAAACTCAAAAAACAATATGACAATAAACAAAATATAAATATATATATATATATATATATATATATATATATCCATTACAAATAAGTTGGCAAATATCTTTTTTCAAATTATATATATATATATATATATATATATATATATATATATAACAACAAATATATTCATGGGTAATTCACGCGAAATAAAGGGCTACTGAAATAGAGTGGTAACCGTGGACATGCATGTTTCTGGCTCATTTTGCCTCATCAGCACGGCATAACCAAATAAGGATGTGAAATGATGTGAAATTTGGGAGCAAAGATGTTAATCGAAACATGGGAAAACACAAAATAACGGATTTCAGCAGGGAAACCAAACGCTCATTTAAGTCTTCAATTGGAAGATCCCGAGTTTTCAGGACATCAACCAACATCGACACGGAGGCGCATATAGCCCCCCCGCCATGAACCTTCCGACCCATAGTAAATAACAAAGAAGATGTAGGAATATCGCGTGATATGTTAACAACAACAACAAATATATTCATGGGTAATTCACGCAAAATAAAGGGCTACTGAAATAGAGTGGTAACCGTGGACATGCATGTTTCTGGCTCATTTTGCCTCATCAGCACGGCATAACCAAATAAGGATGTGAAATGATGTGAAATCCGTTATTTTGTGTTTTCCCATGTTTCGATTAACATCTTTGCTCCCAAATTTCACATCATTTCACATCCTTATTTGGTTATGCCGTGCTGATGAGGCAAAATGAGCCAGAAACATGCATGTCCACGGTTACCACTCTATTTCAGTAGCCCTTTATTTTGCGTGAATTACCCATGAATATATTTGTTGTTGTTGTTAACATATCACGCGATATTCCTACATCTTCTTTTTTATATATATATATATATATATATATATATATATATATATATATATATATATATATATATATATATTATATATTTTTTCAAATCAGAAAACCAATACAGATGTTTCTGTGGTAATTATCGACCGTACTATTAATCTAAGCAAAAGGTGATGATTATCACAGGTATGCGATCAGTATAAGAATTAAAACTCTATATTCCCATTCTCAATATTTTGCCATTGTTTAATAGCTTTATCTGGAGACACTACAATAATTAAAATAGAAATAGAATAACAATGAAACGAACATAAACACTTACAGATTTTAAGAGTGAATAAAATTCGATGTACACCATGTCAAGCCACAACTAGACTAATTACTAATTTACAAAAACGGTTCTAGTGTGAATAGGTAAAAACAATATAATTTAAATTAAAAGGTGGAACAATAAAATGAGTAATCTGAGCATAAAAATACCTGATGTGACAAAACAATATTAAAATGAATTTAACAGGTGACAATAAATATCACAGAGTTTATTAGTGTCAGATTTGAGATTAATAGTATCCTTTTGCTTGTTGATGTGATACATTTCAAAAAATAAACGATTCTTGTAATGGTCAACTTTCTGCAGAATTTCTCGTCTCGTCATAATCGAATGTATGTCCTGTTTTTATAAAATGATCAACTATTGTTATTCTTACCTACTGGGTAATCACTTCTGTGTTGGGTAATACGGTTTTTTAACCATTGAGACGTTTGACCAACGTAGCATCCTGAACACTGCGAGCAATTTATTTTGAAAATAACGTTAGTTTGGTACATTAAAGGTGTTTTATCTTTGACTTTAGAAAAGAGAAGTGAATTAGTAGTTGAACTCTATTTAGCAACTCTGAAATTGGTGAACTGTTTAAACAGTGGCAGAATCAATTGAGTTAAACCATTAATATATGGAAGTCTTCTAAATTGAATGACCTGTTGATTAGATTTGTCAACCTGACCATCGTAAAAGTCTGTGTTATAGATTATTTTTTTAAAAATGTGCTTGGGGTAACCAGTGTTAACAAAAATATCAAATAACGATTTTAAGTTATTATTAACAAATTTTTCATCGCTAACGTGTATGATTCTATTTTTCATAGTTAAAACCAAGTTGTACTTCTGACTCTTTGGATGATCAGAGTAGAAATTCAAAAACCTATTAGATGATGTTGGCTTCTGATATCAATCCATCCATATCTTGTCATGAAATGTAATTACAACAATTTTAAGACGTCCAATACTAGAATGCATTAGGTCAGTTAGCACAATCTTCAAAATCTGAAAATAGGAAATGAAAGAATTTTGGTTCATCTTCAAGAAACTTGAAGGTGAAAATATTAATTCATAGAAATAACCCAATTTTTGAAATCACAGTTAAGAATCCGCTGTCAGTTTGTAGGAAGTCATCGTTTTTAGCTCCCTGAGTGCCATCTTGTAGCTGTCCCCCCATATGTTGTAATTTAATTTATTGATGATGTTGCCCCACATCTTCCTCTTCTGGACGTTTATTTCGTATTTTAGTGCCTTCTTTGCCTCTTGGTACTCCTCAGTCCTGTTTCCAGTTTCTGTGTTGGTTTTGTGCGCCCTAATTAACTTCCGCTTTAACTTTGAATTTATTTAGACATATTATCGATATTTCTGCCGTATCGGAAGATATTCAACAAAATAGAATTGTCATTTTACTAGGAAGTAAATCTTATATTTTTTCACTTCTTCCATGATAAATGGGAATCAAACGTTTCTAACATACAAAATAAAATTGATTCACATTCATATTCGAGGCATTTTTCTTCCACTCTTCATATTTTATATTACATGTATATTTGATATTTCACTGCTATAATTTTTTGTGGACCGCTACATACTTACCCAGAGTCTCATATAAAATTAACTTGAATTTATGAGATTTGAACAGTAAATCATCCGGCAAGAAGAATATTCCATATCAGTTTTTTGTTATTTTAGAAACTCACTTTAAAATGAGTATATACCTAGATAACACAGGCTGAGTCATGACTAGCACACGCACCCACACACACATATATGTTATATATATATATATATATATATATATATATATAATGGATATTTTTGTGGGGATGTGGCAATAAGACTCCAGAGTAAATTCTTTCAGATATTTATTCCCGAGCTTTCGAATGATTTTCATTCATTATCAAGGGATAAAATCTATAGCGAATTTTGGAATAGTTGTAAATTTTTATAATAAACTCTTTTAAACATAAATCAATGAAAAACTCAAAAAACAATATGACAATAAACAAAATATAAATATATATATATATATATATATATATATATATATATATATATATATATATATCCATTACAAATAAGTTGGCAAATATCTTTTTTCAAATTATATATATATATATATATATATATAACAACAAATATATTCATGGGTAATTCACGCGAAATAAAGGGCTACTGAAATAGAGTGGTAACCGTGGACATGCATGTTTTTCTGGCTCATTTTGCCTCATCAGCACGGCATAACCAAATAAGGATGTGAAATGATGTGAAATTTGGGAGCAAAGATGTTAATCGAAACATGGGAAAACACAAAATAACGGATTTCAGCAGGGAAACCAAACGCTCATTTAAGTCTTCAATTGGAAGATCCCGAGTTTTCAGGACATCAACCAACATCGACACGGAGGCGCATATAGCCCCCCCGCCATGAACCTTCCGACCCATAGTAAATAACAAAGAAGATGTAGGAATATCGCGTGATATGTTAACAACAACAACAAATATATTCATGGGTAATTCACGCAAAATAAAGGGCTACTGAAATAGAGTGGTAACCGTGGACATGCATGTTTCTGGCTCATTTTGCCTCATCAGCACGGCATAACCAAATAAGGATGTGAAATGATGTGAAATCCGTTATTTTGTGTTTTCCCATGTTTCGATTAACATCTTTGCTCCCAAATTTCACATCATTTCACATCCTTATTTGGTTATGCCGTGCTGATGAGGCAAAATGAGCCAGAAACATGCATGTCCACGGTTACCACTCTATTTCAGTAGCCCTTTATTTTGCGTGAATTACCCATGAATATATTTGTTGTTGTTGTTAACATATCACGCGATATTCCTACATCTTCTTTTTTATATATATATATATATATATATATATATATATTATATATTTTTTCAAATCAGAAAACCAATACAGATGTTTCTGTGGTAATTATCGACCGTACTATTAATCTAAGCAAAAGGTGATGATTATCACAGGTATGCGATCAGTATAAGAATTAAAACTCTATATTCCCATTCTCAATATTTTGCCATTGTTTAATAGCTTTATCTGGAGACACTACAATAATTAAAATAGAAATAGAATAACAATGAAACGAACATAAACACTTACAGATTTTAAGAGTGAATAAAATTCGATGTACACCATGTCAAGCCACAACTAGACTAATTACTAATTTACAAAAACGGTTCTAGTGTGAATAGGTAAAAACAATATAATTTAAATTAAAAGGTGGAACAATAAAATGAGTAATCTGAGCATAAAAATACCTGATGTGACAAAACAATATTAAAATGAATTTAACAGGTGACAATAAATATCACAGAGTTTATTAGTGTCAGATTTGAGATTAATAGTATCCTTTTGCTTGTTGATGTGATACATTTCAAAAAATAAACGATTCTTGTAATGGTCAACTTTCTGCAGAATTTCTCGTCTCGTCATAATCGAATGTATGTCCTGTTTTTATAAAATGATCAACTATTGTTATTCTTACCTACTGGGTAATCACTTCTGTGTTGGGTAATACGGTTTTTTAACCATTGAGACGTTTGACCAACGTAGCATCCTGAACACTGCGAGCAATTTATTTTGAAAATAACGTTAGTTTGGTACATTAAAGGTGTTTTATCTTTGACTTTAGAAAAGAGAAGTGAATTAGTAGTTGAACTCTATTTAGCAACTCTGAAATTGGTGAACTGTTTAAACAGTGGCAGAATCAATTGAGTTAAACCATTAATATATGGAAGTCTTCTAAATTGAATGACCTGTTGATTAGATTTGTCAACCTGACCATCGTAAAAGTCTGTGTTATAGATTATTTTTTTAAAAATGTGCTTGGGGTAACCAGTGTTAACAAAAATATCAAATAACGATTTTAAGTTATTATTAACAAATTTTTCATCGCTAACGTGTATGATTCTATTTTTCATAGTTAAAACCAAGTTGTACTTCTGACTCTTTGGATGATCAGAGTAGAAATTCAAAAACCTATTAGATGATGTTGGCTTCTGATATCAATCCATCCATATCTTGTCATGAAATGTAATTACAACAATTTTAAGACGTCCAATACTAGAATGCATTAGGTCAGTTAGCACAATCTTCAAAATCTGAAAATAGGAAATGAAAGAATTTTGGTTCATCTTCAAGAAACTTGAAGGTGAAAATATTAATTCATAGAAATAACCCAATTTTTGAAATCACAGTTAAGAAAACCTTCTATTATAATTAAGTAATACATCAAATTCACTTATACACATATATCCATTCTAAATTTCTTTTAATGTTAATATCTTGCATAACTAGTGATAGAATTTCAGTACGTCAGAAGTAAACAAACACCACTATAGGTTCACTCACATATTATAACCTAAATAGTTTTTTTTTATTGACATTTGACACCATAGATTGATATTTTAGGGGGCATATATATTATAAACTAGGGTAGTCATTATCTATGGTTGTTACATTCAAAGTGTTGAACTTAATAATAAAGTTGTTTAAAAATGTATGAGAATATAGTGATAATGTTTTAAAATAGCGACGATATATGTGTGCTTGACGGTTATTTAGATTTGATGATGTGTTTTGAAAAATTTGTATAATTTCGTATATTAAACATTAATAGGAGAATCTAGGTATAAGGATATTTTCTTATTTTCAGTTAAAACAAATTTAGGTGACGCGCTGGGAAAAAAATCCAATAACCTGTTATAAGAAGTAACATCAAAATTTATTATTAAGCTTTTTTATCTATAAAATATAATATAGAAAAGTTTTCCTCTCATTTTGAGAGTGTGTGTATGTAAAATAATTGTCGCAACCAATGTGGGGCATTTTAAAAACGCAAACCAAATTATAAAAATACAAAATTTCTCAGTTGTATACGAGATTTGTAAAAAAATATGAGTTTTAGTCAAGAGTAAAGTAACTTTGAATTTGACAATATCGAAAAATGTTACAAAAGAAGTTGATTATAATCAAAAACTACGTTTCATTATGAGAGTGCATCCATTTAAATGAGAACTTCAGATTATTTTATTGTTTAGTAATATTTCTATTTTGAATGAACATTTATCTCTTGAGATTACGAAACATATGATATCCTTTTAGTTTTTCGATGTTTTCTAATAATTTTGCCAATAAAACGCGTTGTTAGTACGTATTCATTTATTTTGCAAATAATAAAATACATTCAAATACAAGGTTATAGAAATATATGAGTTTTTTGATTTTTTGCATCATTTTTATTGCCGGTATCAATATACGCATTGAACTAAATATGAAGAAAAATACAACAGTCCATTTATTTCCCGCCCAAACAATTTTGGTCATTCGAGCACGGATTTTTCAGGATGTTCTCAGCCCTTAAAATCTCATAATTTATGATTTATTAATTTTTAAACATATGTTGACAAACTTAAATCCCTTTTGTGGCCGACGTTTTTATTCATTATCTTTTTCGGTAAGTCTAGACCGTAGGTACCGAACGAGTATATCAATTGACGCACCTGTAAATTTCATTCTTGACCTGGCCACTGGCCAGTGACCGGTACAGTAAATCAGCTGGCAGAAGTCGATATCATATTTACATATTTTTATGAACATTTTCTCAATGAATATATTTTATTCCAATGATAGAGTGCACTGCTTAATCTCTATATCATTCTACATTTATTGTACTCGTGATTATAGTCCTCTCTCACACAATTAATATCATTCAATACTTGATATAATTAAGTAAATGTTATTTAGTCAAAAGAATCTCCTTTTAACTTGGTTTTTTCGCATTTTTTCGCTCGATATAAATAATTTATTTGCGAAAGCAGTAACGTTCGCTCTGTCTCTTCTTTATATGATTTTGATTTGAATAATATTTCAATAATTCTTCTTATTGTCGAGTGTTTACGTTTTATAAATACTGGTAATGTCTGAAGCTAAGAAACTTAAATTGATAATTATTAATTTCTCAACGTCAAAGCGAAATTCTCAACTTAAATGCTCTATTAACAATTGCTAACGACGCTCTCACAAATACAGGCTTACAAAATAATTTTAAATGTAGCTATAAACATATCGAAAAAATTCGTGATGATTTTCTTAAAGCTCATAATTGCATAATTTGTATTGTGTCTATACAGGAAGGTGCGGACTTA
Source organism: Galeruca laticollis (assembly GCA_963921935.1). Classification (NCBI taxonomy): domain Eukaryota; kingdom Metazoa; phylum Arthropoda; class Insecta; order Coleoptera; family Chrysomelidae; genus Galeruca; species Galeruca laticollis. Next base: position 271,652,637 of record OY998175.1, on the reverse strand, counting down.
GAGCCACATAATATCACTCGTACAGATTTTGATAATAACTATTATCAGGTTCAAGCAGTTTATACTCAACTATTCGAGGATGATATTAGTGATAATCAAATTAATCAAAATTCTACTCAAAATGTGACTACTTTTAGAACCAATTGTTATTTTAGATTTCCCAAACTCACTGCTCCTGTTTTTGACGGAGATTATCAACATTGGCAAACGTTTATTGATATGTTTGATTCATTGGTACATAATAATGATTCTTTGACGAATATAGATGAGTTTAATTATTTATTGACGTCAACATCTGCAATTGCTCATGATCTCATTTCTAGTGTACCTTTACGAGGTAATATTCATGTTGTAGCATACAATAGACTCAGAAAGCGCTTTGATAAAAAGTTGTTAATATCTCGCTCCCATTGGCATGCTTTAAAATTTACTTTCGCAATGGACAGTTCAGATTGTCATGAGACTTTACGTAAGTTTACTGATAATTTTGAGAAGAACTTGGTTATTTTAGAAAATTTAGGTTATAGTGTCAAGAATTGAGATTTCATACTTTACAATATGTTGTTAGATAGGTTAGATAATAATACTAAAACTCGCTTTGAGCTGCAATATAAGGATAATCTACCTGCTGATGAATATTATACTACGCTTATAGAGTTTTTAGAGACTCATTGTGACGCTATGGATAGTGTTCGTATTTCTGAAGTTGATGTCAATGCACGCGTACTTGCAAATAATGAAAATAAAATTATTATTCCTTCTCCTAAGAGGTTCTCTTCTCCTAAAATTAAAAGTACTCCAAAACACACTCCTTACAAACAGCGAATTAGTAGTGCATTTATCACCCAGTCTGACTCTGAAATAAATTGTCAATTATGCCATCAGCAACATCTAACATAAAATTGTCAAGATTTCTTAGCTAAATCTCCTAACGAAAGGTATGCATTTGTAAAATCCAAGAATTGGTGTACAAATTGTCTTGGTTACAAACATAACAATTTTAATTGTCCTCCTCACCTGCGTTGTAGAAAATGTCCACGCAGACACCACACTCTATTACACTTTGATGCAATTCCTACCTCACAAGCTCTCCCAAACAATGCTCCCATTACTCCAGTTGCATCAACTAGTGCTTCCCATTGGGCTGCTCGTTCTAATGTTGATACTTGAGTCAACCTACTCTCTCGTGTAAATAGCACAGTACATGTTGTCGATCGTGGTGAAAATTATTTTTATCTTTAAATTAAGTGTGTAACTCCAGATTTTAGAATTCACGTGGTGGTCCTAGCTTCATCTTCAGTCGGTACCGACAAGAAGACCTACAGTCATAACCAGGGTAAGTGTTATCTGCTTCCTGTTTTTTTATTTTATTTTTTTTATTTTTTGGATCATTTTTATTGCCGGTATCAATCTATGCATTGAACCAAATATAAAGAAAAATAATACAGTCCATTTATTTCCCGCCCATACATCTACAAACAAATTCAATTTCCACTTATACTAATGTTTCGACATATACGCCCTCTCGTTCAATACACTTAATCATGCTATTATGAAATTCACGTAATACATTCCTTCTCATTTGTGGAAAAATTTCGTGACATGTTTCTAAAATTATTCTCTCCAAGTGGTCAATATCTTGAAACGGCGCTTTCTGGTAACCTTATAAATTCCAAGCCGGTTTTAAATTTACTGTCAACATTTCCTTCTATCAACAAATTATTTGTTTGTCAGTGCATCATAGATTACATGTAACTACAGTTAAATTTGCATTTTTGTAGACATACCTGTTACAAATAATTTTATCAATGTAAACGAATGTAATCATAAATTTAAATGTAATTTTTAATTCCGATCAACTTTTTTTAATAAAATTTTTCGGTATTGTCAAATTTAAAGGTACTTTACTCTCGAGTGAAACTCATATTTTTTGACAAATCGCGTATACGACTAAAACATTTGATATTTGATGACTGTATTTTAGGTTTTAGATTATGCAGAACTTTTTATGAAGAATAATTTTTTTCCTAAAATTAATAATAAAAAGTTTTCCATATGTTTCCAACTTAGGTGGACATATTGTATACAGTGTTGGGAACATTACGAGGGAACATACGTTTCACCTTCAATGTGTCAGAAAGAGACTAAATACATATAAATTCAGTGTAACATTCTTTTTCGCTAACAGGATATCATAAAGTGGGAAACGTGCTTTTACTGTATTTCTAATGGGGTGTCTGCTAGACACCGCCTTCGATAAGACTACCGCCTAGTGAGTTGGAGGGTCACGGATGATCCTAACCAATGGAAATTAACAAGAATAACATTGTCGACGATTGAAGCAGCATTGCCAAATCAAAATCATTATCTGATGGAAGATTATTTTAGGGTGATAGAAAATAATTTTTACAATAATAAAAAAGTTATTGGCAATTTTAAAACTTTTCTAATTATACTCGATTCTCTAATTTATTCATTTTACACTTTTTCAAATATCTCCGAATATTTTTGATTTGTAAAAGTTTTGCTATTCTGAGGTATTATAAGTTTTAGTATACTGGCATTGGCAAGAATGGTATCAGACTTTTAAATGATTTTGTAAGGTTTTGCGGAATGTAGAATAGAAATGTTTATCATTGTGCAAGATTATATGTAAATTTTATTAACGTTCCTTGATTATTGTGTACTATTTTATTCAGTTTTTGTCGCCAAACTATTTTCTCTATTGATTATGAATTCTGAATGCAAGGAGTGCAAGAAATCGCTACCTCTCCAATTATAATTCTTAAGACAATTCTTAATTGTGACATTTTCCCATACAGAGATGGGAGATTAAGTTGAAGAATTATAAATAGTGATAAATTGACTAAAAATTTATTAGGAAATCTCTTGCAACTGACTAAAAAAATTTAAAGGTTCGATTACACCACAGAAAAAAATATCTACGCCGCTCATTGGAACTTTTCTGCAGAGTGCAATTTAATCCACGTATTTTCCCTTTTTTCATAGTTTTTATGACTTCTCATGTTATTTTTTTTGGTGACGAAAGTAGTCGTCATATGCACGTAGTCCAAGAAAATTTCATTGAAGAGGGCTGCATTCTCAAAGAATTATATGAAAAGAATAGTTCAAATTATTTAAATTTGAAGAGAAAAAAAATGGAATTAAAATGAAGTTTTTGTAAATTCTTGAGGCTACAATTTCATTGGAGGAACTTGAGATTGTAGATAAAACTATTGCCCCGATACCACCAATTGCAGCACTAGTGTCTAAATACCACCTTGTTAATTCTGCTTCTTCGCAAAATATTAATATTCCACACAATAAAAAAATAGGTTGTCCACGACAAAGAAGAAAAAAGTATCAAAAAGTGGTGTTTGTAAGCCCAGTCATGAAGAAGTCGAAAAAATAGCTTTAAATTTGGCATCCAAGAATGTATAAATAAATTATAATTTATAAGATAATCACAATAACCTTAGTAGTTTTTTTGTCCCATGGAATATTCATATTTCCTTATGACAACAGATATAGGTCAAAATATAACAGTATTTTTCTCGTTCCAACTTTAATCAATGTAAGATTTAGAACTTTCTTAACCATTCCATTATTTTTAAATCTCAGTAAATCTGCACAATTCGAAGTCATAACGACATATGCTGTTAAACGATTTTTTGTTGTTACTATATCAACAATTATTGTTAATATTGCTATAACAGCAAATTGATCGATACAATGAGAAAATAGAAAAGTTAAATAATTTTGACTCTCCTACTAAACGATTTATATTATAATTTGAAAAATGAAATGCCTATATTAGTTTAAATTTTTTGATAACTCAAACATGTATGAGTAAATTAACATTCCAAAAAAGTTCGCTTAACCGTTAAACAGTTTTTTTTATTCTAATTTAACAGAGTTGAAATAACTGGATTGTACTATACTGATAGCTTAATGCAATGAACAATAGAAAAATCAACATCACTTTCGTTTATCCCTTTATAATTAATTTACAAAGAAATAATTCAGTAGTAATAAACTAATTCACTATATCAGTTCGGGTAGTACACGCTAATATGATTTGAACAATGAATTAAAACCTACCTAGTAGGTATTTGAAATAAGTACCACTAAAAAATCACTAGTAGATGGCTAAAAAAATTACATTCGTCGATATTGAGGGTACAATTAATGAATATAAGCATAATAATTTTTATTAACATCATAAGCAATAATCTATGGCAACAAAACAGAGCCCAAAAGCGACAATATGTTGAAATAAAATAAGTGTTTTCAGTATATCACCATTTTATTTAACAGAGTATCATAACATAAATAAGTCGTATGCTAAAATTTGTTTACTGTCTTGTACGTACAAAAAAATCTCAATATACACCGCCTGTTTCCTACGTTCCTGATCAAACGATTCCGCTTACGGCTCTAATTCTTCTACTTTTATCTCTCCCCTCACTTCATTTTCAATCCACGTGTTAGATTGTAGAGTGCCTTCAAAAAATTCCTTCTTATTTGTGAGAGAAATCAGTCACATTCAATTTCAACGTAAAACGATATCCTCTCACGGCCAAAAGGAAATTATTATGGTCACATGGCGTTACCAGTCTGTTGGACAAAGACAATCATGAGACAGAGAATTAAAATCCAGCGTAGATTATTATACCAGACGAATACGAATCGCGCGTGCGCCTCTTGAAGATGTTCAACTGTACAATCTAGGTACTTCACTAAACGTTTGTTTGCGAATGAGTAACGATCTTTTGCAAATCTTATTAAAATTAGTATGCAAGTACACCATAAAGTGCAAATTGTAAAATGGTACTACCAGGGTCATTCATATCGAGAAATAGCAGAAAATTTGTTTATTGTGGCATTGGAAAATGTCCAACCAATTAGCAAAAAACAAGTGAGAACGGTTATAAAAATTTTTGAAGAGGATGGATGTGTCCATCCTACTAAACATGGACCGCGTACACAAAATCGTCAAATCCAACCCGAAAAGAAAAAAAGAGATATTTTAATTCGTGCCAGTGTGGAGAATAATCCCCTACAATCGTCCACTCATTTAGCAAAGGATTTTGATGTTGATCTGAAAACGATTCGGACTGTATTAAAAAAAATGGTTATCGTAGTTTCAAACTGAGAAAGAGCCATGCAATTTTTCCAGACGATCAATTTCGTAGAATGGAATTTTGTGAAATAGTTATGGCAAGAATACAATTGGACGCAAACTTTTCGAAAAATATTTTGTTCACAGATGAATCGACTTTTCCCATACACGGTGCAAATAAATCATCCGTTATTCGATATTGGTCAAGGACAAATTTACACAAAAATTACAATAATAGGACTCATATCCCCAACAGTTAAATGTTTGAGCTGGAATATTAGGTGAACATTTAATTGGACCATTTTTTTATTGACGGCAATTTAACCGGACAGAAATATTTGGACATGCTGGAAAATCAAATTACTCCTGCCCGTATACAATTAGGTGTCAAGTTCAATGATATCTGGTACCAACATAACGGTTGTGCATAACATAATTATAGACTAGCAATAAATTTTCTAAATACACAATTTCCCAATCGGATAATCTCCACGAATGGTAACATAAGATGGCCTGCGAGATCTCCAGATTTGGCATCCAACGATTTCTTTTTCAGGGGTTATATAAAATCGAGAATTTATGGGTTTCAAGAAAACAGAGCCTCTTCTCTAAATGAACCAAGGGAACAAATTTTACAAATTTGTATGCAAGTAACACCTGAAATGCTCATATGTGTTCGTCAAGAATTTTATAACCGTCTCGGTTACTGCTTAGCTCAAAATGGAGGTTTATTCGAACATTTGATTTAAGCTCATTTGAGAATTTAGTTTCATTTTTTAATTTATTTCATATCATAATATTACTTTTATTCAAAAATTGTAGGCATTAGAATTCGATTTAATTTTTTTTTCCGTTTTTTTTAATTTGTTCTATGTGTGTGTTTACACAGAGAATTCGTTCTCATTTGCATACAAACGATAAAGATACCAAATTTTTTCTACTAACATTCGAAACACAGCAGATGTTTCTAGAACAATTTAACGTTGCCAAATCTGAAAAATAGTAAAGGTTTTAACCGCTCTCAAACCGAAAACTAGAACAATTTCCAGCATTACAATGAAATATTCAACGAAAAGATGGAATTAATTATATCTTGATCTGTTACAACCTCTTGAATTATCATAATTAAAATCTCCTTATAACTTGTTCTCGTGTTAGAACAATGCATTTTACAATTCATATAAATATACAGTGAAAATTGGCAATACTGTTAGTAGCTATAAATATTCTGGAAAACTCTGGCGTTGTGGGTATATATTTTTCACTTTATGAGATCCTGTTAGTGAGAAATGAGAATTGAGATATTTGGAAACACATATTATTATTTACAAATTTTATTTGACATGTTACGGTTATTTATTCCAATACTAACCGAACTAATATAGTGAATTAGTTCATTACTACTGAATTATTTCTTTGTGAATTCATCATGAAGGGATAAACGAAAGTAATGTTGATTTTTTCATTGTTCATTGCATTAAGCTATCAGTATATGTAGTACAATCTTATTATTTCTCAAATAATAAACTAAACTGTTTACATTACGCATCTGTATTTCTAACATTAACTTCTTTTGTTGCACGTTTTCCACTTTATGATATCATGTTAGCAAAAATGAATGATACACTGAATTTATACGTATTTTGTCTCTTTCTAACACATTGACGGTAAAGCGTATGTTCCCTCGTAATGCTCCCAACACTGTATATATCACCTGTATTTATATGATTTTAGTGGGCAAACTATGACATTTCCCAAATATCATTTCACTTAGCCATATTTGAACTTCATTCAGGATTACAATCTAAAATTATTTACAGTCACTCAGGATGTCCCAATCTCGATCAATTTTTCGTCTTAAATAGTTTAGAATCAGTCATCCATCAACACTCAAAGAAATATTCCGCGACACCAACATACTCTTTTCGTGAGAACATAAATTGCAACTAGTTGATTGCAAAATATGAGAATTCTTACACGAATATAATATTTAGTTTATTGAGCAATTAACCCATACAAACACCTTCTGTGTCAGGAACTATTGGCAACAATATACCGTCACTAAACTTTATTTTCTCAATTGTACTATACTTGGATGTAAACTTCCTTCAAAAATAATTTGGAGAATAATCAAAACTACTTTCGATCATGAAATCCAATTATATTATGGGAAAAAAACTACTATTTCTTCTCATCAAACAAAAACCGAAATATACGGCTGTTATTTCTACCCAAAGTCCCGTTTTCTTCATAAATCTGTTTTAGGAATATTTTTATATCCAAAATCGAATAATATTTTATGGTATTGCGTCATTTCCCGATTTTCGCCGAGTCGAAGGAAACATTCAAAAGGCAAACAATATATTCATAAGTGTCGAGAAAATAAATGAAAGTTACTTGTCCGCAAACTGAACAGTGGCAACACCTGTCGATGACCACTTGCTATTTTGCACCTGTGTCCCTTTTATCTCGTCATCCTGGCTTGACAGCAGAGTCAGATCGATTAGCACGCTTTGCTTTTAGTGTCCGTTTTATGCAAGTTCCGGTTAACGTGAACTTTAGATCGATGCTTTTTATTTGGAAGATTTTATCTAGGAATTTTGTTTACTGCTTACACATGCTACGAAAAACTTCGACAATAAAAGCCGTTTAATGATCCCCAAGATATTTTTCAGCAAATAATGTATGAGTTATCATGAATAATATGATCAAAGAAAGAAACATGATTCGAAAACATTGATATTTACAATTCAGAACTGACTACATAGTGCAATAACGAAACACTATGGAGAAGTGATCCGCCTAAAGAGATTGTCTGTTAGTTGATCTACAGTGTATTTCGAGATTTCCACAATGGCTATAAATATCAAATACAGAATGTGTCGAATTTTGTGTTTGGAAGTATACGGTGGTAGATAACAATGCACCAAAGTCCTGTATCTCAACAATGATTCGTCGAAAATACTAGTAATTTTTCAACTAAAGTGGCAAAAGATCTGTGGAAAATACTTTTGAATTTCAAAGATAAACTTAAACTTTTAAATGGTTTTCACTAAAATTCACCTAGTAAATGTATTAAAAACGTTTGTTTTTTTAAGCCAAGCTCTATTCGAATAATTTTTGTTTAACACTTTTTCACGTATCCATAGAAATAGAGTGATGCGAGTGGAGTCAACATTTTCAAATAAACGTCTGCAACTTCAAAACGACTAAACAGGTTTCGATAAACTTTGGAAAAAGCATTATTTATTGCTCCGTCAAACCCATCTCACCTGTGATAATATGTCTAATTCCTATTGATGCCGCTAGAAAATTTGCCACTTGTGAAGGTTATATTGACATTGCTTTATATTATAGTGGTCATATCCTAATTCATGTTGCATCCAAATATCCATATTGTTTCCTACCAAATCACTAGAACTGTATTGAAAAAATTCAAACTACTTATTGGGTTTCATCATATTTTTAGTGAAATATATTAAATCCTATTATGAAATAGTTGAAAACTATGTTAACAATCATCCAAAATCTCAGAAAATCTACCTAATCTGATCAACCGATATATTTCTCTTTCAACTTTTTCATCTTGGTATTATTGAATGAATTCAATTTTAATGATTTAATGATTATCTTAAGATACAGGAGCGCGGAGCCATGCGGCCGCCTGTCTGTAAAAATATGATTTTCACCCCTTACCATTTTTTTAGTAACAATGTTTGAATAGGTGGGTACACATAAATAAAATTTAAATACGTGCTAATACGTGTAGACATTTATTTTATACTGATACATCAGATAAGAGGATACACAAAATTATTATATTTCCATATATTTCAATAAAGGAAGTTTTTCAGGAGTGGTGAACATAAAAAATGAATAAAATAGATTCGACAAAAAAAAGGATTTTAAAAAATTTAAATATTATTTACTCTAATTTTCTGTACATTCGAACAAAATTGAATAAAATGAATCACTGATCTGATAATTCTTCAGCAATATCTTACTTCTACCTTATACACAAATTTTCACGAACACTATATATATAATTCCAAGAAAGATATTTGCCAACTTATTTGTTACAGATATTTTGGTGAGGATGTGGCAATAAAACACCAGAGTAAACTCTTTTAGATATTTATTCCCGAGCTTTCGAATAACTTTCATTCATTTTAAAGAGCTGAAAACTATTGGTCAATGCTGTCGTTAATTATTATAAAATAACATGATACATATTTACATAGAATCTATCGAGAATTTTGGTAAAGTTGTAAATCTTTATAATAAATTCTATTAAACATAAATCATAGAAAAACTCAGAAAACAATATGACATCAAACAAACTATTTGATCTTATACTACTATAATTTAGATTTATTTTTCATGAAATTGAAGATTGTTATGCATGTTGTGTTCTTTTTTCAAAATCTAATAAATAGGCATAGATAACACTAAGGTTTTATAAGTCTGTTTTTTTATTTATGCAATAATTCTGTTCTGCAATATACGCTGTTTCCAAAAAAATACGATTTCTATAATTACTTTCTAGTGGAAAAACTTTGGCAGATTGATAATGCATAGAATGGCCTTCACAAAACACTTGTTCAGCTAAAGCACAACTGTATATATTCTGAATATAATCTACTGCCACTTTTATGAGGAGTGATTCGATTGGTTAGCGATCTTTTGGAGTGACCAATGTATTCATTATTACAAATATTGCAAGGAATCTCATAAACTATATTGGTTAATTTGTTGGTAGGAGTTCTTGTCTTTGATCTTACTGAAAATTGAATTTATTGTAACACATTGTTTATTCGAAATTTTCATAGTGTTTATCATTTTATTTTATTTTAATTAATGATAACATTGACCAATAAATTTTAGCCCTTGAAAACTAATAAAAGTTATTCGGAAGCTCGGGAATAAATATCTAAAAGAGTTTACTCTGGTGTTTCTTGCCACATACCCACCAAAATATCCATTTAATATATATATATATATATATATATATATATATATATATATATTTATATATATATATATATATATCTATATATATATATATATATATATATATATATATATATACATATATATATATATAACAAGATGTACGAATAGTGCGTGACATATGAATAATAAGCAACGAATAGATTAGTGGGTATTGCACGCAAATAGAATAAGGGGCTACTGAAAAGAGTGGTAACTGTAGACATGCATGTTTCTGGCTCATTAGCCGTCATCGGTACGGTACAACCAAGAAAAGATGTGAAACATGGGAGCAAAGGTGTTGAATGAAACATGAGAAAATATAACAGAATTCAGCAAAATAGTCAAACACATTTGTGTCAGTAATATTAGAAGATCTCGAATATTCGATACACAAACCGACATAGACACGGAGGTGCATATAACACTCCCATCTGAAACTTCCGACACAGATTAATGAAATAATAACAAGATGTACGAATAGTGCGTGACATATGAACAATAAGCAACGAATAGATTAGTGGGTATTGCACGCAAATAGAAGAAGGGGCTACTGAGAAGAGTGGTAACCGCAGACATGCATGTTTCTGGCTCATTAGCCGTCATCGGTAAGGTACCACCAAGAAAATATGTGAAACATGGGAGCAGAGGTGTTGAATGAAACATGAGAAAATATAACAGAATTCAGCAGGATAGTCAAACACAACATTTGTGTCAGTAATATTAGAAGATTTCGAATATTCGAGACAACAATCAACATAGACACGGAGGTACATATAACACTCCCGTCTGAAACTTCCGACCCAGAATAATGAAGTATTAACAAGATATACGAATAGTGCGTGACATATGAACAATAAGCAACGAATAGATTAGTGGGTTTTGCACGCAAATATAAGAAGGGGCTACTGAAAAGAGTGGTAACCGCAGACATGCATGTTTCTGGCTCATTAGCCGTCATCGGTACGGTACAACCAAGAAAATATGTGAAACATGGGAGCAGAGGTGTTGAATGAAACATGAGAAAATATAATAGAATTCAGCAGGATAGTCAAACACAACATTTGTGTCAGTAATATTAGAAGATCTCGAATATTCGAGACAACAACCAACAAAGACACGGCGGTGCATATAACACTCCCGTCTGAAACTTCCGACCGAGATTAATGAAATAATAACAAGATGTACGAATAGTGCGTGACATATGAACAATAAGCAACGAATAGATTAGCTCCTTCTTCTATTTGCGTGCAATACCCACTAATCTATTCGTTGCTTATTGTTCATATGTCACGCACTATTTGTACACCTTGATATTATTTCATTAATCTGGGTCGGAAGTTTCAGACGGGAGTGTTATATGCACCTCCGTGTCTATGTTGGTTGTTGTCTCGAATATTCGAGATCTTCTAATATTACTGACACAAATGTTGTGTTTGACTATCCTCCTAAATTCTGTTATATTTGCTAATGTGTCATTCAACACCTTTGCTCCCATGTTTCACATATTTTCTTGGTTGAACCGTACCGATGACGGCTAATGAGCCAGAAACATGCATGTCTGCGGTTACCACTCTTTTCAGTAGCCCCTTCTTCTATTTTCGTGCAATACCCACTTATCTATTCGTTGCTTATTATATATATATATATAATATATATATATATATAGATATATATATATATATATATATATATATATATATATATATATATATATATATATTATAATATATTTAATGTTCTACTGTTTTTATAATTATGTATTATATGATTTTATTTGAAATTTGATTATTAGATGCTGTTGTTACAATCGTGATAGTAACTACACTAATGTGGAAACACCTTTATCACTGAATATAACCTATTTGAAATTTTGACAGGAATTGTCAAATTATTATGCCCGGCTCAGATGAATATGAAATTTTATATTCTGAAAGATAAATTACTACAAAATCGACTTACTCGCTCTTACCTCAGGGAGGGTTCAAAGATTAAAAAAAATTAATAATTTAAATTTTAAATTTATAAATTTCCAAGGAATATTCCAAAATTGTCAATTATACTATTGCAAATCTATAGTGACTGCTTGTTCAATATATTCTAAGACCATTAAATTATCTAATGACATCTACAATTTTTCTGTCACTGAAAATTAACTAAATGTCACTGATTATATCAAAAGTTTTATAGGATCCAAAATTTTTCAAATTCAATGAAATAGGAGTTGAATTAATACCAAAGTGAGTTGGAATCAAAAATTATATATTATATACCATCAGATAACAAAGGAAATGAATTATTATTCCCAAAATATAATAAAGAACAATAATCGTACTTTCTACGAACCATAAAATTAAAAAAACAACCTATATACTAGAAGAACAACCTAATTAACTACTTATTCTAAACGTTCAAATCGTCGAAAATTACACTTGACGTGTATAAATGTCAAATAACTATATGCGATAAAATTGTCTATTCAAAAAATTTTCTCTTCTCTTCAGGTGAAATTTTATATATCTTTAACGTTAATTTTGTCAGTATTCAAAAATGTGATATAGATGCATCTATCTTAATTTTATTTAAAGGCCTGTTAATTCTTGAAAAATAATTTATAAAATCTGGACTGGACTCACCAACTTGGTATCAGGATCACTCGTTCTGATTCTAAGCACGTCTTCTAGAATCGCCGGAACCACTTTTCTAAATTTATAATTTAGAACCCGGAAAAATCACTAACACTATTTCGAAATAATTATTTAAGGAATTATTCACGCACTGATCTTATCATGCTAATTATTATAATCTGATGCTATTTTAATATATCAATTACTATTATATTATTCAGCAAATTTGAGAGAACTCATATTAGATGTTCTCTCGAGAGGAGTTCAAAATCAACTCACTAAACTTTTTCCATAAATAATTCTGTTCTCCTTTGGTTACCAAAAAATTCCTTTTTTAAAAAAAATACAAATTTATGTTTTTTTATAACAAAGAGAGATTTTCATTCTTTAATTCTAATTGTAATTTTGCTACCAGCGACATCTGTATTCTTCTTTTAAAATGTTTATAAAATCTATGTATCATTAAGTATCTTCTGCATTATTGTCATTCGAAATTGTAATGTCAAATTTTATTTGCATATTGAATCTTTTAAATTATTTATAATACATTGTATATCACTAGTATTACATCCAAATATGTACATTTTTCTTTATTTCAATGTTTTCTTTAGAATTTAGATAGAGTATATGTATTAAATCCCCCTAATAAAAGAATGATAAATCGATTCTTGCATATAATTATAATTTATCTTTCAAAATTGCCAAATATCATACTAATATCTTAGTAACATAGTTATACCTTTCAAATAATTATCTCTAAAATTTATCTTCAATCAAATTAAACCATTATTCCTAATTCCTATAAAACTTCTTAAATCTACTATATCTATTAAAATTTCACGTAACATAATATCATTTGTTCCAAGTTAAGTATAATATTTATATACCTGTTCTATGTTAAAAACTCCTCTTTCATTTCCCGTAATGGGGTCTAATAATTGGTAACTATTTTGTGCTCCTTCGTTACCTACTACATAAGGTCCCTCAAACGGTAGCAATAATTTTGCGCAACTATTCTCTGATCTTTTTGCAACTTGCAATGATCTTACAATCACCAATTCTCCTTTTTCAAAAACTGTCTTCTTTTTATTTTTTTGGTTCATCCTTTTAATATATTTTTTAGCTTGCTTCTGCAGTCTTTCATTCACCCTATTCAAAACATCTTCCATTTCCAATTTTCGATTCACTATCCAATTTCTTTGGGGTATTGTGCCAGTGAATAAATATTCTGGGCATTCATTTGTAACACCATGAGGTATTTGGTTAAGGAATCTTTCTACGTGATTTAAATTATTTTCCCATTGACAGTGATCCTGATTACATAAAATTCGTAAGTACTTGTTTATCTCTTTGATGTATCTCTCAGCTGGATTTGACGATGGTTTCCTAATGCTAATAAAGTTCAACTTAATTTCTTGATTTTGACTAAATTTAGCTAGTTTTTCAGTTTCAAAATAAGTTGCATGATCTAATATTATTGTTTTTGGCGTTCCATATTTTTTTATGTACATTTTTAAAATATCTATCACAGTTTTTGCATTGGTTCTTTTGCATGGGTGAACTTTAACAAATTTCGTAAAAATATCAGTGATAACAAATATGTGTTTATTCTCTTGTATGCTTGGTATTAAATTGCTTATGAAATCTATAGCAACAATTTGTAATGGCTTCTGTGCAACTATTGATTTTGTCAAATTTTTATTGTGATAATTTTTTTCTTTTGCTAGTTGACATATGGCACACACTTTACAAATATTTTTGGGAATTGACAAATCCTTTTTTGTTATATAGTTTTCTCTAAAAAGCATCCATAACTTCCTAGTCCCAACATGTCCATGTTCTTCATGTAAATTTTTCAAAATTTCCTTTGCATAATCTTGTGTAATTACAAATACTTCTCTATCTTCCAGACATTTATACCATATTTCCTCTATATTAATAGCATTATTTTTATAATTTGATTCCAAATTTTGTTGATCTTTCCTAATTCTATCCAATGAATATAATCCTTCCTCTTGTAGCATTCTATTTATACAAATTTTATACTTTCTCCGTTCAAATGTGGTTTCTGTCTCTCTACTTAAAGCATCTGCAGCAATATTCTGTTCTCCAGGAATGTATTTTATTTCGAAATCATATTCTTGTAATAATTAAATCCAGCGATGTATTCTATTATTCGTATATCTATTTTTAAGCATAGCTGTCAAAGCTGAATGATCAGTTTCTATAATGAATTTAGCTCCTAATAAAAAAAATCTCAATTCAGTGATACAAAATACCACGCTTGCCATTTCAAGTTCTGTTACTGAATATTTCCTTTCATGCATTTTAGTAACCCTAGATATGAAACTAATAGGTACTTCTCCTTTTTCCTGTTCTTGTATCAGTACTCCAGCAAAACGATCAGCTGATGCATCTGTTCTCAAAATAAATTGTTTATCATACTGTGGGTGATATACCTTGAGATTATTTGTAAAATCTTCCTTTAGTTCTCCAAATGCTTTTTCCCGTTTGTCATTCCACTGCCATTTTACACCTTTTTTTAATAGTTCAATTAATGGTATTTCTTTTCTACTAAGATCCGGTATCAATCGTTTGAAATAGTTTAAAATTCCTAGAAACCCTCTTAAAGTTTTCAAATTTGTTGGTTGTTTATATTCTATAATTGTCTTAATTCGATCAGGATCCATAGAAACTTCTTTAGTGTTCAAAACATATCCCAAATAATTTATCTCCTCTTGATAAAATTTACATTTTTCTATGTTTAAGTTTAATCCAGCATTTTCTAGTTCTTCGAAAATAATGTTCAAATGCTCTTGATCTTTTTCTTCATTTTCCGAATATATAAGGATATCATCCATATAATGAAGTATGAAATTTTCATATTTGTTTAAAATAGTGTGAAGTGTTCTTACTAAAGCTGCACATGAGCTCTGTAATCCGAAAGGTACCACACAGAATTGATATACCACTCCATCTATCATAAACGCAGTATATTTCCGACTTTCTTTTTCTAAAGGAATTAACCAAAAACTATGTTTCAGATCTAATTTTGAAAATATGTTTCCATTAGTAATTCTACCAAATATACTATCGATATTCATGGGACTTTCGTATTATTTCTTTGTGTAGCTATTGATATTTCTTGCATCTAAACATATTCTTATTTCTCCATATTTTTTTCGTACACACGTAACTGCATTAATATATGGTGAATTTGATCTTTCTATTATTCCATCTTTTAACATATTTTCTAATTCATGGTATACTTCATCCTTCAATTTATATGGAATTGGATATGTCCTTACTTTGAAATTCGATATATCTCTATTCATTTCCAGTTTATGTATATATTTCCTTGCTACTTGTACTTCTTCATTGAATAATCTGTTGTATTGTCTTATCAATTCCATTACAATTTTCACATATTTTTGTTTACACAAATTTAAATCTATTTTAGGTTCTTCATTGATTTGATTCATTACATAAAATGTATCTTCTTCTAATTTGTTTGTTTCTTGTTTGAGGAAATGAATATCTTCTCCTTTACAATTCATCAACTTTTCTTTATAATTGATAATCATTTTGCGATTGTCTAATGCATCGGAACCTAATACTATATCATAAATTAAATTCTTTACGACCAGCATTTGTACTTTAAACGAATTATTTCCTATTTGTAATTCCTCAATTATCATTTTACTTGTATCATATAGTTTTTTATTATTCGCTCCCACTAGTGATAATCTATTTGTATTTACCACCATAATATTATTTTTTTTGCACTTGTCTATAATCCTTTCACTTATCAACGTTACTTCTGATCCTGTATCTATCAGAATTTTACATCCTATATTTTGTATTTTCCCTTTAATGAATATTAAACCTAAATTGTCATGCATTTCCCCAATTTCCCCAATATCAACAAATTCTCTTGGATGTTCGTACTTAGAAAAAATAATATTATGCACGTGAAAGCGGTTTAAGTAAAATTTCTATCTACAGTTTGACTATGATCCTCATATCTTTCTTGTTCTTGTATTATGTTTACTTGTCTCCTGTCTCCTATTTCTTGATTTCTTCTATCATAGTTTCTGTCTTGGTTTTCCAACGTATCATTTCTCCTATCATCATTTCTTCTTTCAAAGTTTCTTCGATCATAATAATTATTTGTTCCTGTCCGTCTATCCTGTCGCCAATTTTCAATTCTGTCTTCATTATCATTTCTTCTGTCCGAATTTCTGGTATCTCTTCTATTTTCAAAGTACTTATTATCATTATTTTTATTTCCATTTCCATATCTTCGGTCTTCATTCCTATAATTTTTATTTTCAGTTCTATAATACCTGTCTACATGTCTATCATTTCTTCGGTTATCAAAATCCCTGTTTCTATAGTTTCTATTTTCATATGTATTATTCATATCTCTTCTGTAATGTCCATCTCCATTTCCCCCTATTTCATTAAAATTTTTAATTTCATTTCTTTTTTCATTATTACTTCTTTCAAGTCTGAGTAAATAATTTGATAAACCTTCCATCGTCTTGATATTTTGTATCCCTATAGTTTCAGATACTTGTTGGTTGAAATGTCTGGAAATATATAACACCATTTCTTCTTCTCGCATGCTTGGCTCCAAATACTGTGCGTTGTTGTACATTTTCATTGCATATGCATTGAAATTTTTACTCTGGTTATAATCAAATTTCCTAAAGTATAGTTTCTCTCTGAAACTCGCCTGTTGTATCTCCCCCCAAAAATATTTTAAAAATTGTTTTTCAAATTCTTCGACATCGGGTATTTGTTCCTCTTTATTGCAAAACCACAATAAAGCATGTCCAGATAACATTCCTCTACTAATGATTTTTTTCTCTACAATGTCCCTTATTCCTCTCATCCTACTTTTGATTATTTTGATAAATACTTTTGTGTGAATTACATTTATATTACCATCAAATTTCACTCCAAAGTCGATATTTCCAGTATACATCGTTCCACCTCCATTCCGTTTTAGATTATCTTCTATTTCTTCTACAGTTTCATGTAATTTTCTATTCATTTTCTCCTATTCCTGGTTAAATAATTTGTCTATATTTTCACTCCTTTTAATACACGTTCCTGTTTGTTCCTCTATCCTTCCATTTAAATCATTAAATTTCTTATTCAAATTCTGTTCATATATTTGCATTACTTCTTCATTTGTTTGTCCTTGTACTTTAATGGACTGTATCTCTCCAATTAAATTCTCATTTTGTTTCTTCACTTCTACTTGAATTACTCCAGATAAATTTTCTTCTAGGCATCTTCCTAGTTCTTGAACTTCTTCTACCACCTGCTTGTTTGTATCTTCCCTGATTTTAATGCCAATTTCTTGAATTTCCATGCGCAAATTTTCCTTCTGGCCCTTCATATCCTCTTTCACCTTTTCAATTTTCTTTCTAAATTCATTATTTTCTTCCCTAATTTTCTTAATCTCCTTTAAATTTTCAATTTTTCCTTCTTCTATTTTCTTTTCCAGCCTGTCCATGTTTCCTGTGATATTGTTAATATCCCCCTTAATCTCCTCCCTCATTGTATACATATCTCCTCGCATATTCTTTTCCATACTATTCATATCTGCCCTATTTTCTTCAAATTTCCTATTCATATTCTCATTCATTTTCAAAAGAAATTGTTGCATCCAATGATCATTGCTATTTGTTCCTCCTTGGGGTTCCCGTCTACTATCCTCCTGTTCTTCCCTTTCTTCATCGGATCCACTTTCAACTCCTACCTGCTTACCATCTCTTAACGTCAATCTTTGTTCCATCGTAAATATTTAAATTTTTTTTATAATAATGTCAATAAATTTTTAATATTTTTATAATTATATGCACAGTTTTAATCACCCCACGTTTTGGGTGACAATTATTATAATGTTAACGTCAACCTAACTATCAAGAAAAATTCTTAATTCGCCACACGTTGGGCCGCCAAATTATAATATATTTAATGTTCTACTGTTTTTATAATTATGTATTATATGATTTTATTTGAAATTTGATTATTAGATGCTGTTGTTACAATCGTGGTAGTAACTACACTAATGTGAAAACACCTTTATCACTGAATATAACCTATTTGAAATTTTGACAGGAATTGTCAAATTATTATGCCCGGCTCAGATGAATATGAAATTTTATATTCTGAAAGATAAATTACTACAAAATCGACTTACTCGCTCTTACCTCAGGGAGGGTTCAAAGATTAAAAAAAATTAATAATTTAAATTTTAAATTTATTAATTTCCAAGGAATATTCCAAAATTGTCAATTATACTATTGCAAATCTATAGTGACTGCTTGTTCAATATATTCTAAGACCATTAAATTATCTAATGACATCTACAATTTTTCTGTCACTGAAAATTAACTAAATGTCACTGATTATATCAAAAGTTTTATAGGATCCAAAATTTTTCAAATTCAATGAAATAGGAGTTGAATTAATACCAAAGTGAGTTGGAATCAAAAATTATATATTATATACCATCAGGTAACAAGTGAAAATGAATCATTATTCCCAAAATATAATAAAGAACAATAATCGTACTTTCTACGAACCTTAAAATTAAAAAAACAACCTATATACTAGAAGAACAACCTAATTAACTACTTATTCTAAACGTTCAAATCGTCGAAAATTACACTTGACGTGTATAAATGTCAAATAACTATATGCGATAAAATTGTCTATTCAAAAAATTTTCTCTTCTCTTCAGGTGAAATTTTATATATCTTTAACGTTAATTTTGTCAGTATTCAAAAATGTGATATAGATGCATCTATCTTAATTTTATTTAAAGGCCTGTTAATTCTTGAAAAATAATTTATAAAATCTGGACTGGACTCACCAACTAGGTATCAGGATCACTCGTTCTGATTCTAAGCACGTCTTTTAGAATCGCTGGAACCACTTTTCTAAATTTATAATTTAGAACCCGGAAAAATCACTAACACTATTTCAATATAATTATTTAAGGAATTATTCACGCACTGATCTTATCATGCTAATTATTATAATCTGATGCTATTTTAATATATCAATTACTATTATATTATTCAGCAAATTTGAGAGAACTCATATTAGATGTTCTCTCGAGAGGGGTTCAAAATCAACTCACTAAACTTTTTCCATAAATAATTCTGTTCTCCTTTGGTTACCAAAAAATTCCTTTTTTAAAAAAAATACAAATTCATGTTTTTTTATAACAAAGAGAGATTTTCATTCTTTAATTCTAATTGTAATTTTGCTACCAGCGACATCTGTATTCTTTTTTTAAAATCTTTATAAAATCTATGTATCATTAAGTATCTTCTGCATTATTGTCATTCGAAATTGTAATGTCAAATTTTATTTGCATATTGAATCTTTTAAATTATTTATAATACATTGTATATCACTAGTATTACATCCAAATATGTACATTTTTCTTTATTTCAATGTTTTCTTTAGAATTTGTATAGAGTATATGTATTAATATATATATATATATATATATATATATATATATTTCTTTTAGCAATTTATTTGACTCGGATCCTTATTTTAAACATCCACAAACTACATGATAGACTTCATCTGATAAACATTTATTTGACGTTTCGGCCTATTCTCTAGCCTCTTCCACAAACAAGATACTCAGAACAAACAAATTACCTTATCCTCAAAGTGGGAAGGTCACATTTAAAATAACTGTATAAAATTGATTTAAAATCTCTCCTCGTAGGACGCACACGAACAAACTTCAAGACTATCCTCTAAATAGTTTTGGGGTTAGGTCCTCACCATAAAATAACAGAAAATCTGTTTGAAAATCATATTTATTGACGTTTCGGCGAGAAAATTCAGCCTTTATGGAAAGGCTATAAAGACATCAAAAGCAGTGTAGAAATTATCAGAAACATGATCTGTTGAAATTAAAATAGCTGAACATAATTCTATATTTATATCCTACACAAAAACTTGAGGAAAGCAAGTATCCATATGACAATCACAAACAGATGAACAGTCATTTACAACTCAAAATGACAATAAAAAGACAAGTTTTGGTTGGAATTTCTTGTCTTTCGGTTGGTGATGTTTTTGGATTGAAATTAAATATATTTATAAAATTAATTTAATAGGTTGTTTTGTATCATTTTCAGAGTTAATGCAATGTCGTTTTTTCATTTTCATAGAATTCCCATTTTTTCTGGAATTATTTTCAGTTTGAATATTTTTGTGTTTTCAAAATTAAAATTGTGGTTGCCCTCAAGTGATTGCTCAAATCAGTTTTTATTATATTTGTGACCATTAAACCCAATTTTTTAGATATTGACTGGTTTGTCCAATGTATACTTCATCATGTATTTCATCTAAGATTGCATATGAATTAAAAATAGTAAATGTTTACCACCCGAAATATACGGTTTGCCTAAATTACACAAACAAGGTATTCCTTTAAGACCTATAATTTTTTGTATTCAATCTCAATTCGGAAACATCTATATATCTAAAAAATATTCTGAGTAATGTGGTATATAACAATGAGTAGAGTATTAAAGTTCCATGGGTTTTCAAAAATAAAATCAATACCGTTAGGCTACCTAATGATTATATTCTAATCTCCTTGGACGTTGTATCACTATATACAAACGTTCCGTAGGGCTTAAATCTAACTTTAATAAGAATGAAAACTACACTAAAATCGAACTTGAGGAGATTTTAGAATCAATTAAACTAACTATGAATTCTTCTTACTTTCTTTATAATGATAATTTAATCAAATTGGAGGATATGCGATGAGTGCATCCAATTCAAGTATAATTGCCCAACTAGTATTATAAGACCTAGAAAAAATTGTAATAGATAATCCATTTTTTAAGTTCCCATTTTTCATAGGTACGGTTACGATTGTTTATTAGCGATCCCTGATAATAAAGCTGACTACATTCTACAGCAATTTAATAATTACCACCACAAACTTAAATTCACAATTAAAACTGAACAATATAACCAAGTTGACATTTCAGATCTAATATTACATCATCAAAACGACATAATCGAAACCGATTGGCACACAAAACATACTTGGTCATGTAGATACTTTAATTTTGAATCGCAGCATCCCCTCTCCCAAAAGAAATCAGTAGTATTTTGTATATAATGATTTATATACTATAAATGCAGCATAGGGATACGAAAATATTTGTAGAATTATTAAATTATAATTTAAAGAGTTTTATTTAGTCATTCAACAAATCATTTGACAACAACTCAAATTATGAAATTGACTGTCTTGGCCCTTACTTCGTGGAATATGCTCATATTAGTGTTTTTAAATGAAACTCACGGTCTCTAGTTAATTCCACAATATAATGAAAGTTATTGAAAATTCTAAAAAAATTGACAATTGTTTCGGTAAATCAATATCATCGTCAGAATGACAGAAGTTACATTTCATTTTATGCCTACCTGATGTTTAGTAGTTATTTTTGGCTAGAACAAGAAGTAACCTAAATTGTGATTGGCTTAATATATGTTTATAGAAAAAAGATGTGATATTACAAATATTGAAGCTTAGATATTATAAGCCCCATGGTGATATCCTGGATATCATTTTTCCAATTAAGATCAGTATAACTGTGCAATGATATAGAAAACCAGGAAAACTATATCTGCTGATCTTCACAATTATCACTTCAGAAGACAGTTTATTAGTGGAGAATTCGCTAGATTTAACTGTTCATTGGCAACTTCATATTGTGGGTTTCTTGAGTGTGCTGCATATTTGTGAAAAGAAACAAGAACTGGATTTCCTTAAAGAACTGGAAATTAGAAGACATTTAAGAAACCCACAATATGAAGTTGTCAATGAACAGTTGAATCTAGGGAATTCTCCACTAATAAACTGTCTTCTTAAGTGATAATTGTAAAGATCAGCAGATATAGTTTTCCTGGTTTTCTATATCATTGCACAGTTATAATGATCTTAATTGGAAAAATGATATCCAGGATATCACCATAGGGCTAATAATATCTAAGCTTCAATATTTGTAATATCACATCTTCTTCTTTTTTCTATAAACATATATTGAGCCAATCACAAGTTAGGTTACTTCTTGGTCTAGCCAAAAATAACTACTAAACATCAGGTAGGCATAAAACGAAATGTAACTTCTGTCATTCTGATGATGATATTGATTTATCGAAACAATTGTCAATTTTTTAGAATTTTCAATAACTTTCATTTTATTGTGGAATTAACTAGAGACCGTGAGTTTCATTTAAAAACACTAACTCAAATTATTATTATTAAAAGAAATGTAAAAAGTGCAGCATCAGTTCAAAATGAACGCCCACACTCCAGTCTCATTGGTCCGTCATCGGAGATGGGAACGAAAAGCTTCTTTGGAACGTGACATCACTTGCCCCTAGAGGTGGGAATTAAAATTATGGTTCGGAACAGGACAAGTAGTGATAGGCCTAGCAGAAAGAGCAATAAATTTATCAGATCCAAAATATCGAAAATATTCAATTGAAAAATCTAATGATGTTTTACAATTGAACAACTATCCACAAAATCTAATAGATTAACATCTTTAAGAAAAGAAAACATGAAAATATAACTCTGAAAACAGGAGATTAAAATAGAATGACACCAATATTCATTTTTAGTCTTATTTCAGAATGAAATAGGGCTATTGTAGAGAGTAGCATGACGCGACTTCGGAAAAATTTCAATGCAGTTTTTCGTTTTGGTGTTTCTAGCCAAAATCACCCTCCGTTCCAAAGGTTATATATATATATATATATATATATATATATATATATATATATATATGTTAACATAGAGTAAAACAACACCCTGTATACTGAACATAAAATAAAAGACTACCTATTTCAAGAAATTATAATTTTTGAAATTTGATTTTTTTTAAAAAGATTATCCAAAAAGGAGACAATCTGTACCATGTACTATTCAATAGAGAAAGCATCTAATTGTATAATTATGAAGAAAATTTAAAAAAAGATTTAAAACATATGTGAAATGAAATAACAAAATTTATATGAACCTACAAGACAGAATTTTAGAACGTTATTACATATATAAATGGAAATGATAATCCTTTGTTTTTATTGTCAAAGTAAATAAATAGTGTGATTCTTTTTAAAATGAATATTAGGGATTGAAGGATGTGTAAATAAGGTTTTATAAATATTTAAAAACAAGACTATATAAGAAGTAAAATGAAAACATTTATTCTATGGAATGTGACATTTATTGAACGGTTTGACATTATGAATACATATTTTATAAAGTTGGAAATGTCATTTTCTAAAACGAATGAAATATAATTTAAGAGATAAAATATGAGTTAAAATCATTAAAGAAACTTAAAACAAAGTGTTTTCAAATGATGGATGGACAATTCACTATTTGAGATGAAATCTATCAAGAAAAGTTTTGATAACCAAATCTGATTGGTGGAATGTTTTCAACATACTTTTATCAGCGACAAGTAGTTTGTTAATAATAAAAAATTGAATGAGAAAAGTTTGTTGATTATACATGCTATTCACTAGGTATTTTCTTTTTGGGGTGGTAGAAATTTTTGGAAGAAGCAAAATTAGTTTAAATTAATTAAACTTTTCGGAAAACAACGTTTTTGGTATCAAAATTCAAGGAAGGATATTCATTGTACTTGTGATCTAGTAAATTATATATTAAAACAAGCAGATGTACAAACTAAGAAAGAATTTGGTAATTATGCTGGAATACTAACCGTATAATTTATAGATGATATTTGATTAATATTTTGTATGGTGGGATTGATATATCCACCATACCTTTTAGAAAGCTTTGGATTATGTGATTTGACTGAAATGTATTGATATGGACGAAATATAGCATTGATTCCTGATTTTGTGCAAGCTGGACCAGTGATGTGGTAATTTCCAGAAGGTAACCTGAAATAAAGTAAAGAAAACTAATAATTGACGTGAATTACTATACAAGAATAAGGTATTCAAACTATTTTCATTATACGTAAAGAAAGTTAAATAAACTTACCGATTTAGTGCAAAGAATTGAACATTGGTATTAAACAAACACTTGTAACCTTTGTCTTTCGCCATTTCTAAATCATAGACGTTTATATAAAAGATTTCGTATTATAAGATTTTTATTAAATGTTGCCTATTTTGGAATTGTATATAGAGATAATTATTCATCTGAGTACATGATTTTGTTCGAATGAGTGATCATAATAGATAATAGGTTTTTTATTAATTTGTGTCCTGTAAAAGAACAATGTATTTGTCTTTTCATAACATTAAATAACGTTTTTTTTTATTTTGAAGAACATTGTAAAATTGATTTTTGATATATTTCATTTCTTTGTGGTGATGGCTCCATCTAGTTTAAACCATTGGTAGTTTAAACTGACATCTATGAATCGTAGAGGGGTTCAACATTAAACACAGGACCGTCTTTGGAATTTATTTGGTATTATTAAATAAAGCAAGTACATTTTTGATTGACAAAATTTTTATGAAGATAGAGATATCTAATCAAATTTAGGCGCTCACATTAAAAATTTATTTTTTTTTGTTTTTCTATATCTGAACCCTACTCTGAGGTTAAAGAATTTCTCATGTTCAAAGTGTAATCATCTTAATAATAAAATTTTGAATTTTACAATATACCAGGCAAATCAAAACTAAATATAAACTAAACTAATAATAACGTTAAATCATTCTTTCTCTCCCCGTTCTATCCAGTTTAATATATGTATATATATATATATATATATATATATATATATATATATATATATATATGTATAAATTTATTTATATATATATTTATATATATATATATATATATATATATATATATATATATATATATATATATATATATGTGTTATAACGGAATTTGTAAGCACGATAGAGGGCGTATTTTTTGACGGATCGGAACCAAACTCGTTACAAAAATCGGTTAGCACAAAATCTTGGACGAGTTCGCTAATGAGCCAAATCGGCCCAGTAAAAACAAAATGGCGGCCTGTCAAATTTGAAAAAAATCGTATTTCCTTTGTTTTTCATTTGACGCAAAAAAGTTAATGAGCTTTTTCATAGACCTTAATACGTTCTACAACTTTTGTATTTAACATTTTTCTCTAAATCGTACATTAAAACATTTATTTAAGAAAATTCAAATTTACCAGAATTTTTTTTGATTTTTTTTTTTTGATTTGATGCCAGAATGTTACTTTGGTTTTTTGTACATCTCAAAACATTCTATTACTTTTGTATCTAGAATTTCATTTTCGGTTTTATGCAAACATGTTACAGAAATAAGACTGTCCAATTGGTCCTGTGCCATTGGGATTTTTTAACAATACGTTATGTGCCGAACCTGTCAAAAAAATAAAAAATGTATTTGAAAAAGAAAAAGTCATTGTAAGTAATAAGGGACATAAATCTTTTAATAAGTAATTTCAGTATATTGAAACTACCATTCCCAAAAACAATAAAATACATATGGTCTACGAAATATTATGTACCAATTGCAATGGAGTATACATTGAAAAAACTAGTCAGTATTTGAAAAATAGAATTAATGGTCAAAAATATGAGGAAAAAAAATAAAACTGCCTCAGGATATAAAAATGCTCGGTAAATAATAGCTCACTGCTCAACCTAGGTGTAAAATAAGCTATTCCTTGATTGTTCCCTACAACTGCTCAATATTAATTCAACGTAATATTTCATATTGGAATTTCCCCATTATTCTGAAACCAAGAAATCGATATACCATATAATGAAAAAGAGAATCGAGTAGTTGTGGAATGTAGACGGATTGATCAAACGAATTCGTTCAATCATAGCTATGGCTATAACTCCGAATTTATTGCATTTCATATGGCAATCCATAAAATCGCGTAGGGCATCTGCCACACACATTTGCCCAAACACGTCCCACAAAGAACTATGCATTCCGGGAAGAACTTCCATCACGTCTGATAGAATCGTGAGTCTTTTTTGTTACGTACTACCCACTTCTTTCCTTCGGGGTGGTGTCATACACTTTACTCCTCCCATCTCGTCATTCGCTTTGGTGTGTTTTTCGCAGCCTCTCGAAGGATTCAATTTTTAACCAACTTAGAGAAATTGAAACTACTAGAGCTGTTCAATCTGTCCTTACTCGAGATCCTGTTCATAATTCTGGAAATCAGCAGCCTTGTAAATGGTTTCTCATCTTTATTTGTACTTAATCTCCTTGAGGGCTTCTATTCTAGACGTGATATCGCTGATTTCTCGGCCACGGATGCCTGACGTAGTATTCCATCGTGTAATCGGTCAACTCCTTCATCTGTATATTGGGGTGGGTCTTCAGCTCTTTAATCTTCTTCCTGCGGTTTCTCCCATGATTTCTAGATTCTTCTGCTGTATTCCAGATTATTGGAGCGTTCTATACTCAAAACTCGCCCTGTAAAATAATGTTTCTGTTCATATATTGTATCCTCCCTAAATAATAGAATACATATATGATAGAATCATGAGATACATTTCTTCACCCTCCCACTACTCCCAATATAATTATCGATCATCTCATATTATGAATAACCTAACTTTTGGTTTCTGTCAACCGAATGTCTAGTTCATATATTCTCATACTTCTTTCGTGAGCACATTTGAGTGAGTATTTTCATATAAAATTGAAAATAATTTCTGGTTAACCCGCGCACATCAAGCGAATTTCCTCTATTTCAGCACATCATCCATATTTTTCGAAGTGTACTTGTTTAAAAATCGTGTGAAAAACAAAATCCTGGTTATGACGGGTCGTATATGTTCAGATTAAAAGAAAGTACCAATAACTCGACTTCCGCCGTTGACACATCCACCCGAGTCAATGATGAAGCCAGCCTTCACTACAGGTGCCACCGTGCTATGTTATCTTGTAGGATTTCACGGATAAGGGTTTCCAGACAGGTTACTGAAATAATCCCGTCAATCTCACGCTACCTTGTGACGTTTCAATTTACACACGGGATGCTTTGGAAATCAGATTTTATTTTCATAGGGAATGTACTTTTCTCTCGTAAATTATCAAGAGATCAACATTATTGCAGTAGGAAATCAGAGAAATTCACACTATTCATGAAAATCTCACCATAAAAATACGTTATAATTAGAAATGAGGAAAATTTTCCAACATGAACAAAGAGGAGACATTATAAGGTTTTTAACTAGTATTTTCTTGGCTTTATTTATTATAAAGTAAGATTGAAATATAGTAGGTAAGAAGGAATGAAGTATACTACTAGTATATCAGTTATCCATATACACGTCCAATGATGGAGTCAGAATGTCCTGTTATATGAATATTCACAATATTGAAAGAGTTAGATAAGAAGCATAACAATTGGTTACGTCGTTCTTGAATGTAATATCCCACTTCATACTATTGTCTTTATAAAAGGCATCACAATTATTCCTACATTTTACTCACTTCAGCTTTTTGTTAGCAGATGGGATAGGGGTATTACTTTCAAAATATATTGTTTAGTAAATCTAAGCACATCATTATGAGACACAATTGTTAACGTGCCAGTGAAGACATTGTTTGTGCATATCGTTATTTACCATGGAAGTTGCCAAATGGAAGTGAGTTATTTTTTGTTTCGGATTTATATGCAACATGTGAAATTATATTTGTTATCTGGTACTATTTAGTTGTAATTTCAGTAGGAAAAGTTTGTATTTTTTATTTAGTTACTATTTTCCAACAGTTTCTGTAATGGTCTTACGAAAGGACGGTAGTATGAAGCATCCCAGATAAATCTTGAAGACGTCTGTCTTAAACATTGCTTATGTCTTAAAGACGTCTATTGACGCCTTACATACGTCTATAAGACAGCTTTTGTTAAAACTAAAAACGTCTCTAAGACATCGCCAAATTTTTTTTCTTAGTCAAAATCAACTCAAAATATACATCTTTTAGGCGTAACTTTTAGACCTTTAGGCAGTGGTTCCCAACGGGGGCGATACCGCCCCCCTGTGGGCGCTGCAGCCTTTTAGAGGGGCGGCAGCGAATTGAGAAGCAAATAATAAGCAGTCAAGAGGAATGGTGGAATAAAAATGATTTAATAAGGGTTAATAGTCAGTTTCAAATTAGCATTAATAATAATACTAATAATTATAATAATTTCTTTTAGTTCTGAATAGAAGTATATGACTTTTCCTCGCACGTTGATAAGCGAACGCGCGAATTTCATACAAAATAACATGTTTCGACATGTTCGCACACAGACAAGTTGAATCATGCACGAAATGAAACGTATAAAAGCAACAGCTCTACGAATTTTTTGTTAGTTAGTTGTATGTGCTTGGCCGCGATATATAGTCGTGAATCATAAGCTCTGCCGTAGTAAATAATAGTGAGTGGTGTGTCATTTTATAAACATTACTATCTATAAATCTATTGAGAATTTAATTTTTGTATGAAAATAGCTGAATCTACTTCTAAATTAAAAAAGAAATGCCGGCAATACAGTATAGAAAATTTAAAATATGGATTTGCGGAAACTTCTACAAACAAATCATTACCTATGTGTTCAATTTGCCGAAAAGTTTTTTCAAATGAAGCTATGAAACCTTCTAGGCTACAAGAGCATTTACATAAAATGCATCCTGATAAGAAGAACAAAGATATATTCTATTTTCAAGAACTCGAAAAACAATATTTAAAACAGCCAACTATATCATACCTTTTTGCATCGTCTTCTAAACGAGACGATGATGGGCTACGAGCGTCATATAACGTTTCATTGTAAATCGCAAAGTCAGGAAAACCACACACCATTGGCGAGGAATTAATTTTGCAGGCAGTCGAAGAGATATTTAAAACTGTTCTACATCATAAGACACCATTTGATATCATTAAAAAAATTCCTCTCAGTAATAATTCAGTGCAAAGAAGAATATATGAAATGGCAAATGACGTTGAAATATCATTATGCGATTACCTAAAGACTTGCAAATTTTACATTCAACTCGATGAATCAACTCTACCAAGTCACGAAGCTCTACTCTTATTATTCGTACGATTTATAAAAGAAGAAAAAATTCATCAAGAGTTATTATTAGCTAAGAATTTGGAATCTGGTACAAAGGGACATTCTATATTCAATATCATGCAAGAATTTTTTCAAGAGAAAGAAATTCCTATTGGAAATATTTTGTCTGCTGCTACTGATGGTGCTCCAGCAATGACCGGGCGTCATAAGCACATTTGAGAAAAGCAGTGCCAAATGTACTCGCTGTACATTGTTTTATTCACCGTCAGCATTTGGTTGCAAAAAAATTAAATGAACGTATGCATGTGTCCCTCAATAACGTTATTGAAGCAATCAATATCATTAGAAGAAATTCATTGAATGACCGTTTGTTTCATAAGCTTTGCAATGAAAATGATGAAGACTTCAATCGCTTGCTGCTGCACACAGCAGTACGTTGGCTCTCTAAAGGTGTTTGTCTGAATCGTTTTTTCAATCTATTTGACTCAGTGTTGGAATTCCTTGAAGGAAACGGACAATTGCGCGAAAATCTGCTTACGTCAAAAAATGACATCGCTTATTTGACTGACCTGTTTAAAGTATTTAATCAAGTTAATCTACAATTGCAAGGTGATGATTTAAATTTAATTAAAACTAAAAACGTCATAGCTGCTTTTGCAGGAAAACTTCTTATATTCAAAATAAATCTTGGTAGAGGTGAGTACAACCATTTTCCCACATTATCAACAGTGTCTGCGAAACCGGAAGATTTACTTACTTACTGCCACCACTTGGAAGTTTTTCATGTTGATTTTACAGAGCGTTTCCAAGATATTTTGAACATGGAAATACCAAGTTGGGTTATAGATCCTTTCGCAAACACAGATACTGAAGACTGATCAAATTTGGAAGAGGAGCTATTAGAACTCACAACTAACGAAGAACTGAAAGTAAAATTGAATTGTGGATATCAAGAGTTCTGGCTTCAAAAACCAATACCAGTTCTCTATCCTGGATTGTGGACAATAGTACAGAAGTTGTTAATTGCATCTCCTTCGTCGTATATGGCTCAGCGTGCATTCAGTGCAGTAACTGATTTGCTGTCAAAGAAAAGGAACAGACCACACATCACTGCACGTGGCGATCTGCGATTGATATTAACGAAATTGGAACCCGATATTAACAAACTGGTAACACTCCACTAACCTCAACCGTCTCATTGATTTTTTCTTTATTATTAATTTTGTATTTCTTATTGTATTGCATTCCTTATTTCTATTGTGATTGTATTTCTTATTGATTCTGTGTTTATATTTAAAAGTTCAATCAACAATTTTATTGTACATTTGGTAGTCGTTTAATAAATTTCTACTTCATCATTCCTCTAAAATAAAATTTAGACATCGGGGGGGCGGCGAAATTTTTGTTCTCTTCTATAGGGGGCGGTGGTCCAGAAAAGGTTGGGAACCACTGCTTTAGAGGATCAATTTACTTATTTGAAAATGTGTATTTAATTGAAAATTTGAGAAAAAACAAGCTATAAGACAAATTTATTTTCAATAATGAATTTTAAATATGTTGATGTTCACCTAATCGTTAATTTTTTAATGAACAAAGAAGTACGTGTTAATTGTACTTTATCAGATAAGTTAATCCACATTTTTAGACTAAATTCCAGATATAAAAGTGAATAATTTTTTATTAGTTTCCTTCAATATTAATATTCATATATGTACAATAAATGTATTTCTCTGAGCTTTATAATTATGGTTATGACTTTTTTAAAACGTTAAGCACCGGGGCTTTAAAGGAAACTTGACCTCAGACCAGAGAAATTGTTTATCAATTTTGAATCAAGATACGTATTATGGTTAAGCGTTATTTTAGTAAATTACAAAAAATTATGTTTTTTGTGAAATAAAGCCGTGTACAAATTGGGTACACGCGGTGCATACAAAAAGTTTCTGCTCCTTTTAGTTATCCTGGACAACGTGTACGATATTATGTCACACTCGAAATCGCGTGAGTATCTATTGGTTAAAGTGTACAGCACAATAATTTTTTTTAGGATGACAATTGGTTAGAAAAAAAAAATACTTTTTCTACGATCACGACACAGCTTACTCGCTTCCAAAGTTACTAATATCCTACGCACAGATCATGTAACTACTAATAAAAAAAGAAGATAGCTCACTTAATGTAGGCTTTATAGTTACGACTAACAACACAAAGGCGCTGCCATAGCAGTGACACCACAAAACTTTTTGTTCTGTGAGTGACATAGATACTGTCATTGATCTCTGGCGGGAATATTTAAAATTTTAAAATGGCGGTAGTTTTTCAAATTTCAAATTGTCGGGTATATCTTTCAATTTTGTTGTACTTGTAT
This sequence comes from Galeruca laticollis, assembly GCA_963921935.1. Taxonomy (NCBI): domain Eukaryota; kingdom Metazoa; phylum Arthropoda; class Insecta; order Coleoptera; family Chrysomelidae; genus Galeruca; species Galeruca laticollis. Next base: position 271,620,420 of record OY998175.1, on the reverse strand, counting down.
AGTATTTTTCACGATCTAAGAAAATGACTAGTCTCCAGTTATTATATGAGAGGCAATAGAATAGATTTTCTTAGATCGTGAAAAATAGTATACAAATCAACTGGCTATGTTGCATATTGAGAACATTACTACTAGTAATTATATGCACCGTTTCCAGTTTTTTTTTGTCATTCACAGCAAGCATGGTAAACTAGCATAATATGTAAATTATTTCATGCTGCATATTTTACATTATACTATTTCAGTCGATATTCTTTTCTGCACAATTTACAAGGAGTTATTTTTGTACTGGGAATTTACTTCAATATAAACTGGGAACAAAGTGATACATACTATTTTCAGAAAAATTTAATTATACATTTTACATAATTTATAATATATAACTTAAAATTATAATTCAGAACATAACCATTACATTTAAATACAGATACATACAAAACAATTCTAATATTACTTCCAGATATTTATTATTTAAAAAAAAATTCATCTTTTTGTATGGCCCACCCAGGAGACGTAAGTTAAAGACTTCAGGCCTCATTAAGGTTCCCCATCAAAGACAGGCCTACATTTTGTGGTATCTCGAACACTTATTTCAAAGTTAGTTGAAACAGTTCTTCAATTTGTCATGTAGCTTCACGATCAAATTCCTTTGAAATAAATCGAAGAGGTTCTTTAATATGCCAGTGATCTGACTTAGATTAGTTTCCAGATCACTATATCAAAAACGAGATCTTTGAAGGCTCTAAAGCAACAATAATTACAACTTATTCATGTATCCCCCTGACTAGCCACACAACAATGGGTAGAACATACTCTTATGTTTACTTACCTATGATACGATAAATATGGATTCAAAAGGGCTTACTTATTTCTAAACCAATCAACCTTAAAATCAACATGAATATTTATACATACACTACAGAGCTTGACAACATAAAGAATAGCTTCTATTCGATAATTAAAACGTACAATAAATTACCGAGGTTAAAGCAAACGAAATATTTTAATGAATACATGTCTACTAATCTGTAACTACTGTTAAAGCTTGCCAGATTTATTCCATTTTGTTACTATCACGCTGTTTTAGCATTCAGGATAAATTAAAGATTATTATTTTATCTTATATCATCCGGTAAATGAAGTTTTTTTCACCTAAGTTAGTGAAAATTGATATTGACGTACCTATAAATATGTTTCAGAGTTAGTAAACTCCATAATATTTGTTAAATACTCTTGATTAGTCAAACTTTGTGTGAGTTTATATTCAAAAAATGTTTTTATGTGTTGAGCAGTTTGCATGAGATTTTTCCGTGCAATAGTACATCTAGGGATTGTCTTGTACAGTTACTTTGTTGTAACGTTTAGATCTTCTCACAATGTCCTCACTTGTTTTAGCTATAAATAAATAGAAACAATATAATTAAACTAAGGTACAAAGCCGTGAGAAGAATACCTTCATGATACCACAATATTAAATTATCATTAAAATAATGTAATTTAGTTTGTTGATAATTTTTTATGTTTTTATCACTTTGATATTTGTACCTTTAAACCTGTAGGTGTATTTCTTGTGTATACTATAAAATATTGCAATTTAATGAGTATTGTCCTTGCATACATAAATTATTCTCTTCATTTCATTACTAGGAATATATACCTTTATTTCACTTTTTAATAATATAATTTACATTCCCAATTTATATTTTAATAAAATATTTCTTATTTTTCTTCGAAAATCGTGATCGTAGAAAAAGTATTGTGTGCAACATCTGCGCAAAGTACTTTTCCCACTCGCTTGATTTGCGAACACTTCGTGGGAAGAGTACCCCTTTGCGCACTTGTTGCACAAACTACTATTTACGATCGTGCAAAAAGTGACTATTTTTAAAATTATGTACTGTGCCAAAAGTTTAACTTTTATCCACTAGTGCAAAAAGTATCTTACATTGTTGCACTAGTGGATAAAAACACTTCGAATTGTCAATGAATTGGATTACATTGAGGAGTAAATATCTAAGATAACAGAAATAGCTGCTCAAATTCTAGAAGGTGAACCAATCCAAGAGCTGATCATCGAGGATGGACTTCTAAGATGCTTGACTGGGCATCTAGGATGAACTTCTAAGATGATTGGCTAGGCATCGAGGACGGACTTTTATGATGAGACATCCACAAGCAAAAATAAAACCAAAACTCAAAAAATCACTAGAAATGAAGTTTCTCCATCACTAATAATCGCTAATTGCGATATAAAAATTGGAATTATTTCAACAAAGTTAAATTATTAGTAATTTTTGTTGTACCTGTTGTAAAATAGTCTAATAAAATTTGATTTAAAAACATATTTATTTCGATCGTAGAAAAAATGTTGTGTGTAACATGTGCAAAAAGCATATTTGTTGCACTTCATGCTTCGTGCAACGTATATGCACTTTTTGTACTAGTTACATAAATAACTATTTATGCACATGAAATTAATATTTGTGCACACTGCTCAGAACGAATTTACCCGTTTAGTGTTTTTCATGGCAGACGCTCTTTCTTCTCTTTCCGAGTATGTTTTGTAACACACTGGACATCTTTCTTTTTTTTCTTTTCTTTCAAGAGTGTGTCTAGGTGGCTTTTGCAAATTATTTGGCATATTACCTTGAGCCTGTAATAGAGAGAGAGATGTGACAACTTTTTCTGGAAAGTTGGTAATACTCATTTTATTGCCAATCACATGACTATAAACTGCTTGAGCATTTACCATCGTTGTGTTGGTTAACAGTTCTATAGCTACCTTACGATACCATTTTATACTTCAGCGAACTGGAGAACTGTACGCTCCCTTCTGATCTGAAACATCAATAAACGATTTTGGCGAATTGTATTCATCAATTGTTGACAGTTTTGCGACTGGACCTTGTTTTAATTGGATTTTTTGGTTGTTAAAAAAATAACATCCTTCTTGTCTTTCCATTTTCCGACAATTGCTTTGGTATTACTCTGTAAAAAATTTATTTTGCCCCTCTTCGACTTTGCATCCACCAGGGCCTTTGGATTACGTTTCCTATTAGAACGAAGTGTTCCAACCAATTGAGTTTTATTCTCATTCAATTCATGGGCTAAAGGTATCATTGGTATAAAAATTATCGGTATAAAGGGTTCTACCGGTATTTAGAAGTGGCTGCATAAGCTCCTTCACCACCCTGGACGCTAAAAACTATTCAGTCGGTGGATCTTTTCCACCCTAAATTTTAATTGCGTACGTGTAGCCTTCTGTACGCAAAGCTTAAAAAATTTGATGCAGTACTTATGTCGTTTTTCCGGAATCGACAGTAAAAAGCTCAATGGTATTGTTTGCTCAACCAAGATATCCTGAATAAATTCGTGAATATGCAATAAGTAAAAATCATTTGTTTCATGTCCATGAAATTTCACTATCTATTCGGGATTGAACTCTGGAATTTCCGTACAAGCAAATATATTTAGATATTCGGAACTACACGCCTCACTTCACTGTATTCGGTTATTTGTTAAAATTAACTCTGCATTATTTTCTTCCAAGCTTTCACCGGATGAATCGTATTAGTAGGAGACCCGACACCTTGGACCACCCCCACCACTCTCCCTCTGACGTCATGACCACGCCCTTGGACGTCACACGACCACGCCCTCACCTCCTCTCTGATTGGTCCGCCAATATTTAGTCCATGCCCCCACCTCCTCTCTGATTAGTCCGCCATTATTTAGTCCACGCCCTCACCTCCACTCTGACTGGTCCGCCACCATGTCCTCCTTTGATTTGTCCGCCATCTTTAGACCATCCTCCTCTCTGATTGGTCCATAATTCCCTCCTCTGATTTGTCCGCCATCTTTAGGCCATCCTCTGATTGGTCCGCTACTAGTAGGCCCTCCTCTGTTGGCTCAGCTCCCTCTGGTTGATCAACTCCCTCTGGTTTCTGAGCTCTCTCTGGTTGGTCAGCGTCCTCGTGTCTGATTGGACTCGTTCTCTGGTTGGTTAGCGTCCTCGTGTCTGATTGGCCAACCTACATTGTCCACCAGGTGTCGGTAATACTGTTACCCTACCTTGTCTTGCCATCTATCGTCAATACTGTCAATCTACATTATCCACCACGTGTCGGTAATACAGTTTACGTACACTGCCATCTGTCGTGGAAACTGTCAACCTACATTGTCCAACATGTTTCGGTAATGCAGTTAAACTTGTGTTATCCATCTTCTGTGTGACGTATATCAAGTCTGTGTCGTCTGTCATGTGTTTCTTAATTTATGTCGTATGGTCTGTCATGTGTGTGTCGTCTGTCACATGGGCGGTGTGTCTTTTGTAGTATGGTCTCTGACGTGTGTCTTGTATTCAGTGTCATGTCTGTCATCCTGTGGTCAGTCTACATCTCAAAAATACAACACATTGTTATAAATAAACGTTTTAAATCCATCTGAATAATAAAAACCTTTTCAAAAGATTCCTTTTCGTTTTTTTCCATCTGTCTTTTTGTTGTTTTATAAAGGCCTTCATCACTTTTTTTTCAATCATCATCATAAAGCCTACGCAGAGAATATTTAAAAAAACTTTATCCTCCACCTAAAACAAATGTCTTGAAAACACATTTTTTATTTACTTTCCAAAACCATCCATAATTCCTATCAATTATTTCTTTCCATATGTCATTCTTAATAGACACACATGTTCCCCGAAATACACTTTTTTCATTACTGAAATATAATATGACGCATTTGATTCATCATCAAACAGCCTGTCTCGTCTACTGCTGAACTTAGGCATCCGTTAACGATCTCCATTTATTTCGATCCTGGGCATCCTGGATCCAATTTGGTGTTACTCGTTTTATGTCATCCGTCCACCGGGTCGGCGGACGACCTCTGTTCCTGAACGCATCTTGCCTAGGTGTCCACTCTATGATCTTTTTGGTCCATCGTTCGTTGGTCATTCTTGCGACATGTCCAGCCCAGTTCCACTTTAGATATGTTATTCGCTGGATTGCATCGGTAACCCCTGTTCTCTGACGTATCCGATCATTCGGAATCCTGTCTCTCAGCGTGACACCCAACATCGAGCGTTCCATGGCTCACTGGGCCACTCTTACTTTATTTACCGATTTTCGTGTTAGAGTTAAGGTCTCCGAACCATAAGTCAGAACCGGCAGAACACATTGATCAAATACCTTCCGCTTAAGGCATATGGGGGTTTCGGACATAAAAATGTGCTTCAGCTTTCCATAGGCGGCCCACGTTAGTCCTATCTTTCTTTTGATTTCGCAGGTTTGATTGTCCCTGCCAATCGTAATATCATGGCCCAGATATCTGTAGGATGTAACTTGGAAAATTTCTTTTCCTTCTACTAAGTAGTTTCGGCTTGGGACTAGATTTGTCATGAAATATGTTTTCGCATTTGATTAAATGAATAATAATAACATCGACCCCCAGAGGTCACCAAACAAATAAGTTATGATAAGAATGTAATTTGATAAATTCGTCAATATGTCCATTATACAAGGTGTAGCCATAAAATACGTCCAATTTATATTCGTTGATATGTACTTTAACAACGCTAGTTTAGAAGGGTAAATCTTATTTCTACAATAGTGATTTTACACTACGTATAACTCGTTCAACAATAGATGCCTTTTTTTCGCTATAAACACTGTAATGAATAATTCCATATTTTCTGGTTACAGTATATGAATTGAGACATTCAGTTCTCATATCTGGTTGAAGGTTTTTTGGTGGTGGTTTCTGCTTCCAAAAAAAACTTGTTCCATATTTTTTTTATACTTCTACGCCTGATTTGGTTTTTAATCGAAATACCCATAGAAATTTTTTAAAAGCAATTTGTCACAACTAAAATATATTTGTAACCTTTATTTTCATCAGAATAATTTTGAACATCTATCAAATCAGCTTGAAATAAATCAATGAAGATTTCATTATAGTTATTCTTCTTTGAAAATCAAATCTTGCAGGTTTATGAATTTCATCAATAATTTGTCGGCCCAATCAGAGATGAGGTGGGAGCGTGGACTAAAAATGGCAGACCAATCAGAGAGAAGGTGGGGGCGTGGACTAAATAATGGCGGACCAATCAGATAGGAGGTGGGGGCGTGGACTAAATAATGGCGAACCAATCAGAGAGGAGGTGATGGCGTCATGTGACGTCCGAGGGCGTGGTCATGACGTCAGAGGGAGAGTGGTGGGGGTGGTCCAAGGTGCCGGGACTCCTACTCGTATTTATCTGAAAAGGATAGTCGATCTAAACTATCGTTAAAATTTAGTAAAAAATTACCTGCTTCCATTATTTCAACAAAATTCGACCTGGTACCCGGAAATGGTCTTTGAATTAGTTTTTGCATCTTTTTCGGAATCTCTACATTATCGTTATTACTACCCTTGGAGTCGGAATCACTCTACCCATTTGTCGGATCTACGATTAAGTCATCAAATTTCTCAATTATATCACTGAAATTGTCTTCCTGCAATAAGTTCATCATGTGACAACGGCTTATTTCTATTTATTTGCTACATTTTCTAACGTTATTAACAATTATTATATACCAAAGACGCAGTGAAGCTTGAAGATAGATGCGAAGATGTGCAAACTGCAAGTCCCCCAGGAAGGCACACCATAGCGAAGGTGCGATTCGAACAAAGACTAGTAACTTGTTAAAGCAGTACTAGAATCAAGATGATTAGACACAGATTTAATGGCAAAACGAGCAGAGGATGAAATTTTCCGTTAAAGTGTTTGTATGTACAGACCGTTTAAGTGCTAAGGGCGCCGTCAATATGAAAACCAAGAAACTTAATCGAATTTGGATATCTTATTAAGTCTATGTTAAGTTTGAGATGTTGCAAAACTCCTTTGTAAGATAAAAGTGAAGTATTCTCAGTGTTTAAACAAGGCATGTTCGAGTCAGATAAGGACTTAATATTAATGAGATTTTTGCCTATGGTACAATGTGAAGTTTGTATTTCTGAACTGCTCTATATTACATTAGTGTCATCAGCAAACGAAGTGAATTTACCATTAAATTGTGAGTCTGTGATATCGTTAATGAATACCAAAAAAATAAATGGAAACTGGGGTAAACCACTGCTAACTGGTAAAGTATTCTAAACTTCACCATTAGCTCGTACCTGTTGTTTTCTACATTCTAGGTAAGATTCAATCCATTTCAAAAGAATACCACGGATTCCATATTATTCTAGTTTATTATCATTATTATTTCGTGAAGTCACAAAAAAAAGAAGCCGTGAAAACTTTATTATTAAGTGCGGTATATATTTGATTGAAAACAGAAAACATTGTGTCATTAGTACATTCATTAGAGAGGATACCGAATTGTTAAAATTTCAAGATTTTATGTTCGAAAGTAAAAGGCAATTGACGGTTTTTCAATAGTCTTTCGATTATCTTAGAAAAGATTGGTAACAAGGCAATAGGAAGATGGTTACTAGTATTATGTTTCTCGCCACCCTTGTGGAGGGGAACAATTATAGCTGTTAGGAAAGAGACGTTTTTTGAAGGATTCATTGATTAAAGAATGCCACAGGAAATGTGGTTTCGAATGCTGAGTATGGTTTGCACTAGCTCAAATTTATATATTGATCTAAGGAAGAAACTATCGTTGACTTTTTTGGAAGGAACGAGGAAAGAAAGAGCATCACGAGTTGGAGATATTTTAGAGCTAATATTCTTACTAATGTTTACGAAATAATTATTAAGTTCGTCTAGGTCGAGTTCAATGAAATTTGAGCAACAAGTTTTGTTCCTTAAATTATTGATAACAGACCAAGTTTCTCTCAAAGATTTTTTTGCTCCAGAGATGCGATTGTTATAATAGTTTTGTTTAATAGATTTCATAGTTTTCAGGTACAATTTTGTAGTAATTGATATAATTGAGTATATTAGGATTGTCTGTGAATTTTTCAATGTACATGAGAGATATCATATTCTTAGATGGAGTACGTGTTACTTTCATAGACCATGATTTGTGATGTCTAGTTTTACGAGAGCGAAGAGGAAATGATGTATTGAAGCACCTGACAATTTTATTAAGTGAGTCCAAAAATTTAGTGTCAATATCTTCAGAATCCAATCATTTGCTAAACATAAGTTATAAAATTTGCTGAGAGAATATCCTCACCAACTGAGTGTTTTTCTTAAGAGTTTTAGGAGGTAATACAAATTCGGCAAAAACTGCTCCATGGACAGAGAGACCTGAGTTAATTACTAAGTGATTAACATCTTCGGGAACTGTGTAATTCAAAATTGAAGAAGTTGTTTTAGTAGTTCGAGTTGGTGAATCCACGTGCATATTTAGATGAAATGACTCAAAAATATTCACCAAAGACCTTCTAGTGGCACAATCATTAGTGAAGTCGATATTAAAATCACCGCATAATACTTTCTTACTCTTAACAGGCAGAGCGTTAAAAAATTTAGAAGGTTCTCAAATAAAGAATGAACATTTGATTGAGGTTGTCTGTAAATACAAATTATATGCAAATCGATATTTTTGTTGTAAATTGTGGCAAATTCAAAAGTTTTTTCTACTCGTAGAAAATCATATTTTTTTACAGCCGAAATGGTTTCGCCAGAAGATAAAATTAGGGCTCCACCGTAAGCTGAATTACTCCTGTCAGATCTGCTAATAACTGGATATTACTTTCTCGCCCAACCTATCTAATATGCGAGAAAAGTATTGGTTTACCCCAAAAAAAGTTGGAATATTGAAGAAAAAAATTATTTTCACGTTTTTCATCAAAACCAACATGAACAAACGTTTTTAGAAAAAAAAATCCTGCGTGTATGTCGTCGTCGTCGTCTTCGTTGTCGTCGACCACTTTTCGTTACATGTCTTTCTTAGCCCGATACAGCCTCCGGAGTGCAATAACTAACCAATTTTATGATTGAATGTTGTTCAGCACATCTCACATATAAACTCTATTGATTTTCAGCTCACCAGAACCAGTACAACAAGTGCAATAGTGCTTTAAGTACGATTTTTTTGTCATTTTTGGAGAAATTTCTGTTTGCTAATACAATACAGAATCCGGAGTATACAAAAGTGATCAATTTTATGATTGGATATTATTCAGGGCGTTCAAAAGATGAACCCTATTGATATTCAGATCAGTAAAGCTAGTACAACGAGTGCTATGGTACTTGAAGTACCAAATTTTTGCCATTTTTTGAGAATTTGCAGTTTGTTAGCACGATACAGCCTCCAGAAAGTATACAATTTTATGATCGAATTTTGTTCAAGGCGTCTTATAGATGAACCCCATTGATTTTTAGCTCACCAGATCTAGCACAACGGGTGCTATCTTACTTGATGTACAACATTTTTGGTCCTTTTTGGAGAAATTTCGGGTTGTTAGCACGATACAGCCTCTGGAGTATATGTAGTGTCGCCTGTGAACATAGCCTTAAGCTCCATATAGCTATGTAAAAACTGTCAGCAGTCAGTTATTGTTCTGTACTCCTGAGATTTTGTTGTTTTATCATTTAGCGGGTTTATTTCCATAGTTTTAGAAAGTATTAGTAATCATCGGAGTTTTATTTACCGCCCTTACAATTATTTGGCGACGAGTAAACTGTGAACGTTGTTTTTAAAACACAGCATCTTGTATTTTTACGGAAAACTGAGCTAACAATTTTTGAAGCATGTCAAATGATGAAAACTATGTTGCACCGGCCCAGCCGACCATTACAGTTGTAAATACTGGGAGCATTTCGGCATTAGCAGTGTTTAAGCAGGGCGACGATTTCGAAGATTTTGAAGAACGCCTAGAGCAGTTTTTTACCGAAAATATCGTAGAAGGCACAAGGAGAGTTGCTGTTTTACTTACCTTATTAAGTAAGATATTAAGAGATTTTTGTAGCCCAGTGAAGCCTAATAGAAAAGAATTCAATGTTTTAATGCAACTATTAGGTACACATTTTAAACCAAGGTTATCAGTCTATCGCAGGAGAATTGTTTTTGATTCCTTAAGACAGGGACAAGAGTCAGTTAACGACTGGTATTTAAAGGTTAAAAATGCAGCATCACAAGATGATTTTGCAGACAAATTGATGTACAGAGTGCAGGATAAGTTTGTAACAGGAATGAGGCCAGGTCCAATACTTGATCGCTTATGTGAGGAAACCCCAGCCAGGAAGTTGGAGGACGTGTTGAAGGTAGCTTTGAACAAGGAAGCAGCTTCAAGAGAGCAGTGCAGGAGCAGTGTGGAAGTGAATAAAGTGCAAAAAATAGTGAAAAAGACAAGTGGTTTCTCAAAAAATAGTGCGATTCATTCTGAAAAGTTAGAAGAGGATGAGAAGCAGGAAGAATTAACTTGTAATTATTGTAATGAGAGTAAGCATTATTTTTAGCAAATGTAAATATAGAAAATTTATTCGTAAAAACTGTGGCAAAGAAGGTCATATAATGGCAGGTTGCAAAATAGAGAGAAATCATTTAGTATACGAAGACATTGATGAAATTTTTCCACTGTACAATTTGACAGATGTTCAGAATATTAATTTTATAAAGCCATTATGTATTCCTGTTTTGTTCGATAAAAAGATATCAGCACAGATAGAACTCGACACTGGAGCTGGTATTTCTTGCTTACCCTATAAGTTTTATTTGGAAAGTTTAAGCCATATTCCACTAGACAAAACGAGTACTAAATTAAAAACATATTCAGGGGAAATCATAATCCCAGAGGGAAAAATTTCAGCTGAAATTTCTATTCAAAACATTTCAAAAATTTGTAATTTTACTGTGGTTAAGAAAGCTACTAAAAATTTATCATTAAGAAATTCAGAGGTTATAATTAATGATATATCAGTCCAGAGTCAATCTGGAAAACTTGACAAACTATTGTTAAAATTTTCAAATCTTTTTAAAAGAGAGTTGGGAACCGATAATGGTGAAAAGATTAGTTTAGAAACAGAAGAAAATGTGAAACCAGTTTTCCATAAACCTCACCCAATCCCATTTGCTTTCCGTGAAAAAGTGGAGATGGAACTGAGAAGAGTAGAATCAGAGGGTGCAATTGAGAAGTCTGATAATTCTAGTTGAGGAACGCCATTAGTACCTGTATTAAAAGCGAATGGTAGAGACGTTCGTGTCTGTGCAAATTATAAAATTACAGTTAATAAATTTTTAAGAGATGTTAACCATCCATTGCCCCGTATTGAAGACATTTTTGTTGCATTACAAGGGGGACAAAAATTTACGGAACTTGATTCTCTCAATGCCTATAATCAGTTACTTTAAGACGATAAAACCAGTGAGTTGTTATCATGGAGCACACCGCTAGGTATATATGTATAAGATGAAAAGGTTACCTTATGGAACTAAAACAGCATGCTTTATTTTTCAAAATGTTGTTGAGAAAGTATTACAGGGGTGTCAGGGAACGGTAAACTTTTTAGATAATGTGGTGGTAATAGGACGAGATGAAAACGAACATTTTAAAAATTTAGAAGAAGTTTTAAAAAGATTAGACAGGGCAGAGTTTCGGTTGAATTAAAAAAAAATGTGAATTTTTCAAAGAAAATATTTTTTATTTGGGGCACAAAATTGCAGCAAAAGGTTTAGAGAAAGATAAGGAAAAAGTAATGGCAATTGTAGATTCAACCATACCTAAAAATATCACTGAGATTAGAGCATTTGCTCGAATGGTAAATTATTATTCTCGTTTTTGTAAAGATCTACAAGGTAAGTTAAAACCATTGTATGATTTGATAGGGAAAGGCAAGGAATCTAAGTGGACCAAAGAATGTGAAAATGCTTTTCAGTATGCAAAGAATGAATTATCTTCAGACAAAATTTTTATCCATTATGATCCCTATAAACCCAATCGTTTAGCTTGTGATGCTAGTAATCATGGCATTAGGGGTGTTCTTTGTCATGTTTTACCAGATGATGGTGAGAGACCAATATGCTATATCTCTCGGGTACTAAACAAGGCTGAACAAGGTTATTCCCAGATCATGATGGAAGCTCTAGCTGTTTACTGGTCAGTCTCTAAATTGTACCCATATCTAGCAGGGAGGAGGTTTGAAATTCTAAGTGATCATAAACCATTAAAATCGATTTTTGGTGAATATAAGAGTTTACCTAAATTGGCTGCTGGTCGAGTTCAAAGGTGGTCTTTATTTCTAGCCAATTTTGATCACATTTTTAAATTTGTTCGAGGGACTGATAACTCAAAAGCAGGCGCTCGGTCACGCTTACCAGTACCTGAATGTGAAATGAATGGTTGCAAAGAGCCAGATTACGATTATTTAAATATGGTTGAAGGTCTAATACCAATAGATTCAATTAAATTACGATCAGAAACCAGAAAATATCCTATTTTAGGTATAGTGTTTAATTTTAATAGATATGGATTTCCTGAACGCACAGAAAATGAATTTTTAAAACCATTTTTAACAAGGAAAAATGAACTTTCCATTGAACGGGGTATTATCATGTGGGGTTATCGAGCTGTGGTTCCAACTAGCCTGAGAAAACAATTACTGGAGGAATTACATAGTAATCACAAAGGTATGGCTAGGATGAAGTCAAACGCACGTTCTTATTTTTGGTGGCACTCACTTGATAACAAAATTGCGCAACAAGTGAATAACTTTAAAATTTGTTGTCAAATGCATTTAAACCCACCCAAAGCAAAATTCATTAAGTCACAGAATTGTAACTATATTTATGAGAAAATTCATGCGGATTTTCTAGGTCCAATCAGAGGCAAAATGATACTTATCATAGTAGACACATATACAAAATGGCCTGAAGCTTTTATAATGAGTAATACTGATTCAGATAACACTATTAACAGATTTAGAGAATGTTTTTCGAGATTTGGATTACCAAGTATAGTTGAAACTGATAATGGAGGTCAATTTACATATGAAAATTTTATAAATTTCTTGAGTCAGAATAGAGTAAAATTTGTTACATCTTCACCAGTTCATCCCTCAAGAAACGGGTTTGCGGAAAATTGTGTCAAATCAGTAAAGTTGGGGCTAAAAAGGCTTTGTTAGATGAAAAAAATAGGGATGTTTCAATAGAAACTTTAGTTTACAGGTACCTATTTTCCTACCGAAACTCTATACATGCTACAACTGGTACAACACCCAGTAGTTTTATGTTCAGAAAAAAAATACGTACACGTTTAGATTTATTGTCCGTAAAAGGCAATCAGTCAGTTGAAAGACAAATTTTAAATAATAAAGGGAAACGAGAGGAAATCTTTGTAGAGGGGGATAGAGCTTGGGTTAGGGATTATAGAAATCCTAATAGGAAGACTTGGGTTGAAGTGTAATAGATGAGGTTTTGAATGACAGAATTCATTTTTGTAAGCTTGTTAATGAAAATCTAATATGGAAAAGCCATTTAGATCAAATTAGACGTAATAGGTCAGAAACAGTAAAGGAAGGAGTTGAGAAAAACCTAATTGACAAATCTAGTAGTGCGTTTTGAATGTAAAACCAACGGTTGACTTATTACCCGATTCACCAGTAATCTCGGATGTTGCTGTACCAAATGTGACATTCAAAGAACCGGTTGGTGAGTCAATTGTTAAGCTAAATGATAATATGGTTCAGAAAGATGCTGAAAAAAATTAAAACTTAGATTGTAAACCTAGTCCTATGAATGTTTCAGCAGGTACACCTAATTTTAAGAATGATTCAAATAATTTAAATATAACTGAAATACCTAGGCGTATTTTCAAACCACCCCAACGGTTAAATTTATGAGGGAAAGTATTGTAGTGTCGCCTGTGAACATAGCCTTAAGCTCCATATATCTATGTAAAAACTGTCAGCAGTCAGTTCTTGTTCTGGACTCGTGAGAAGTTGTTGTTTTATTATTCAGCGGGTTTATTTCCACAATTATAGAAAGTATAAGTAATCATCGGAGTTTCATTTTCCGACCTTACAGTGTATGTGTTATGGACCAAGTAATAAATTAGGGCATTTTTCTCAATGCCCGGGCATTATGAATAATGACAAGCTACTTACGGTGAAGTGATTAATTGTAATTTGAAGTTCCTTATTTATCACATTACCTAGACATTGTGAATATTGTCATGTAGTTTTCGGGCAATCTAATAATACTCTGTGTATTTGACACTGCATGGATTGCGGGCGGGTGAACAAACACGTGGCACGCTCTGACCAATCGTGATTCTGTATTGAATTATAGTGAAAGGCACTTGTTACTTCGCAACTATTTTGTTAGTTTGGAATGGATTAATCCAAATTAGTCATGAATCGTTTATTTGACGGAAGATTGAAAGGATTGATTTCACTCAAAGGAAAAGGTATTCAGTTTTTCAGTTACGAAACTTACACAGAATTGATTAAAGAGTGGAAATATTCAAAATCGAAAGTGTCAAATAAAAAACCAGAAGATTATCAGCGTTTGCGGAGATTCGATGTTATGACTATTAGAGAGGCGGATAGATTCTACACGAGGACCACCTAAAAATTGGACATGGTGAGAGGAACCGGATGGAGAAAGAGTTGAATTTGCGCTATAAAAATATTACGAGAGAAATGATTGTCATTTATTCAAGCTTATGTGACAATTGTGAAGAAAAACGCAACGTTCCGAAGAAAGGATTAGTAGTCAAACTCATTCTTAGCAGCGAAACGTATGCAAGATTTCAAGTCGACTAAATTGACGTGCAGACTCAAGAAGATGGTCCATATGAATTTATATTGGTATACCAAGACCATCTCACGAAATTCGTTCAGCTGTGTTCGCTCAAGACCAAAAAGGCCAAATAAGTATCATATGTACTCCTTGACATTTTTACTATATTCGGTGCACCTAGCATTCTTCAAAGTAGTAATGACAGAGAGGTTGCGAATACAATTGTCCAGAAAGCTTGTAGCATATGGCCCGAATTAAAAATTTTACATGGTAAACCGAGGCATTCTCAAAGCCAAAGGTCGGTAGAGAGATCCAACCAAGATATAGAGAATATACTCAGTACGTGGTTGGAAGATAACAACACCAATAATTGGTCCGAAGGATTAAGGTTCGTTCAATTAATGAAAAACAGAGCGCATCACACATGCATTAACTGTACTCCATGTGAAGCCACGTTTGGGACGAAGTTAAAAGTAGGACTCAAAAGTTCTATACCAAATGAGGCCTTGGTTGATATTAATTCAGAAGAAGAATAAGAAAAACTCTTATCCACCGAGGGTACTGCTGTCGTGAATAAACGAGTTGCGTCCATCGAAAATAATCAAATAGAGACTACTGAAGATGATCAAATTGAGACCATCGAAAATGAAACAGTCCAAAGAGTATCCCATAAAAATGATAAAGTAGAGTCCATTGAAAATGGAACAGGCCAAAGAGAATCCATTGAAAATGATAAAGTAGAGTCCAACAAAACAAAATATGTGGAATCCACCGACAATGCAATACATTTATGTTCATCACCTATTAGTTTCTATGCTCAGGATGGAGAAGCTTTGAATTTAAATTCAATATTTGAAGCCGAAAGGCTTTCATCAGAACAAAACGTGAAGCGCACGACGGAAAAATGTTATGCTTCTTAGAAAATCAGCATTAATTAATTTGCAGACACAGGCTGAAAAGATTTTGGATGCATCTAATGCTAAATATCCCGTAGCTAATGTTGTCGATACAGTGAGGATCCAAGTTCCAGATGTCGATCGAGCTCGTAGTAATTGTAATAACACCCGCGAATCTTTATAAATTGGAAACGAATCATGGTGTTTTGAATCAACTCCATTCTAGAAAACAGATATTTCATTGAGAGAGAGTGTAAGATTGTCGTCCAAATGTGGCGGACAAGGATACAGTCGTTGTACTTGCAAAGTCTGGCAAATGCAGCTGTCGCAAAAACAAGAAACTTTGGAACCCAAAGTGCCATCAAAGCGGCAATTGTTGTTCTCATAATTAATTATGACATTTATTTTATTTCAATGTTCAATTCTTCAAGATTTCCTAAAAATTATAAGCCTGATTATAAACATTGTTTAAGGTACAGTTTCTTTTCAGTTAGATTATACAATACTTCTGTGAGTCATAGCATGTATAAAAAGAAAAAAAGCTTCATAATTTTTGTGATTATATGGGTAGTTTGGTTTTTGTCACTTTTGTAGTTTTTAAATTATAATTTTATTAACTTGTAACCAGTTTTAACAACAGTTCAACTTTTAAATAAAAAAAGTAACTATGATTAAGGGCGCGTTGTATCAAACACCTAAACTCGGTTTAATAATAACTCATGTTTAGACTGTGACAGATTGATGTATTTATTATTAATCAATTACATTCGTCTTAACATCAGTTATCATTAAACCGAGTTCAGGTGTTTGATACAACGCGACCCAAAACTTGTAAGAACTAGAGGATTTACAACCTCTACATATCAACTAAGTAAATATTATAAGTCTGATGAGTGTGTGGAGTTTTTAAAGTTTAATCTCATTTACTTGTAACCAGTCTAAACAACAGTTTACCTTCCAAATTCAAAAAAAAAATAACTATGATTAAGACTACTAGAAACTGAAAGATTTAAAATCTCTATCTAATAAGTATGAATTATAAGTCTGGTTAGTCTGATTTTCAATTTAATTATCATTGGTTAGCAGAGTTCCTATGAAAGGAAAGATTCTATTTGTTTTTAAAAACTGATTCTGTTTGAAATATAAATAACAGTATTGAAACCTGGTTTTAATTATTCTGCCCCATAGGTAACACACATTATACATAATGCCCGGACTATTTGATTATCTCAAAAAATTGTATCACTCTGCCCTCTCATATTAGGCATTTTTCAAACTGCGCGGGCACTTTTCACAATGTCCTAATAATCACTTGGTCCATAACATATACAAGTGACCAATTTGGTAATTGGATATTTTTCAAGGTATCTCACATATGTTCCGTATTGATTTTGGCTGACTAGAGCGAGTATACTGGGTCCTATAAATCCAGATATAGTATATTTTTGATTCTTTTTAGAAAAATTTTGGTTTGTTAGCAGGATATATTCTCCGAAGTGTATACAAGTCACAATTTTATGATAGAATATTGTTCAGGGCATATCACAGGTGCGGAAAAGTTAGTTTTAATCTTTGAAACCATTTATTTTTCAATAAAAACAGGTTCGTTAGCTTGTAGCCAGTGTTCAGTAATAGTAACTAAGTACCTACAGGAACCCCAATTCCTCAAAAAACAAATACAACTCGTCCGTTTTATTGCGTATTGACTGAATATTGATTGGAACAATTCCTTATATATTGTCCATGAAACTGAGTGAGGATTCTAGTTTCTCTGGACACGTCCAATCAAATAAAAAATTTTCTTGGAAGAATTGGCAGTAAAGTAACGGCTGTTACACTCTCTAATTTTTTGTTGGTGAATCTCCGCTCCGAGGTAATGTGAGCTCTGTAGGTGGATAGATCTTAATCCCTTTCAATTGAGCTCATTCCATAGAAATCACGAAAGTCATACTAAAGCTATAGGATCAATGGACATACCCTCTCGGATGCTAAAAACACCTTTACACTTGTGGAAGTATAACCTTCAAAACATACAGACGATGGTTGGTCATGTATATAGGCGAGGAATAACTTCTTTTAATCTGGACATCATACAACGATTACCTCCAGTATAGGACTCATGTGTTAGTCTGACCGTGGGAGGAGTCGTCGGGTTCAGCGAAAAGTTAGTGTCATTGTGTGAATCATTTGTAAACTGAAATGATTCATCTCACGAAAAGCTATTTGATTGACATACAGCTATAGCTTGTTTGTCAGATGTGATGGCTACTACTACGGGCAGAGAAGGGTCACAACTTTTAATTACAGGTCGTATTACTTGATTATCTTTCACAGGTTGAAGAGAATCCATCGTCGCAGGAGGTGAGGCTTCTTGCGATACAGAAGATTCAACAGACAATTTTAATGAAACTCCAGATGGCCACACATTATTGATAAACAATTTGCAAGTAGAAATTTTTGTTAGGAAAACATTTTTAAATGTTTGTGTTTCTGAATCATTGCTTTTATTTATTAAGGGAGAGCAACGAACGTGATCAAATCAATAGGGAATGAATGATGTTATTTGCAAAAGCAGATTTTAGAATGTGTTTTAGTACATGGTAAGCATTATTAACACACAATTTGAAGTATCTATTGTTGTTTATAGATTTGTGCCAGAAAAATGAACTTTTTCATGGAACTAGGATCAGAAGTGAATATTATGCCAATTATTTTTTCTATAATCTCAATCATAATTGGGAGAGGAAAAGAGAAAGCTTAGATTTACTGCTGCAACAACTCATAACTCATCAAAAAATGTTTCTGAATTCTCATAAAACAAAAATTATGCAACCACTTATTTGCAAGTAGAAATAACCGAAACAAGAAAAATAGTCTCAGAACTCTGAAGCCAAATTGAATCACAATAGAATGTATCATTATATCATGGGCACCTACTGGAAACTACAGTTCAGGAATTTGATTTTCAATTCAATCACCCTGTACACATAATCTTCTCGTAGTGACAGAAAAGTCCAGGGTCTTTTTTGGAGCTATCGAATGACTTGTAACTATATATCTCATCTAAGTAGTCTTAATCCTTTCAATTTATCTTCGTCTTTTTCTGTGTTTAGGACCACTAAAGAAGTTTATTCGTTTACGGTTGACAGAGAGTTATTACTTCCACTATCAATCATAAGAATTGTCTTATTTTGAAAAAAATTATCGCTACCATGGTATTGATTGTTACCTCCTCATTCGAATAAAACAGATAATAGTATATTATGATATGAGGAGAACAAGTAATACTTTATGTGCTGAGTATGGAACGTAGTGAGTCAGACAATTCATACGAAGCACATGAAGTATCTCATTCTATGAATATCATATACCATTTTTTCTTCAAACGTGCATTATTTTATTTGAGATAAAACAATGGGAGGAAACGAATTTTTTGATTAAGATAACAAGATTGAATCTAATTTATTTCACTGTATATTCCCTATTTGGTATCGTTGTCCTGGATACGTAGATTCAATGGTCCCAGTATAAGCAGTGGATTTTTAAAAGCAGATGGCTCTCGAAAAGTGGTTATGAGTTTTACTGATATTGAAAGAAGTGGAGGATTCTTAAGTGACGCAATTCTTCATAATTGTACTTTTACTATAAATATTACAAATAAAAAATAAATACCATTGTGGATACCAATAAATAATCAATGTGAATTGTGTAAATGGTCGTCTAATAAATGACTGAATGAGCAATGCTCAAAGCCAATAAATGAAACGAAAAAAAAAATCATAGTACTATAATGTGTTTATACGCCTAGGAGTATAAGTACTTTACTCCTATTCATATAAATGAAACTTACCGTCAATGAGGAACGTCACATAAGTTATCACTTATATGACGTTTGAAGAAAAAATTACTTTTTGCATTATCATGTCGGTCTTCACCATTACATTATTATTGAGAGTTTCAAATTAAAATTGATTCCACTTCAGTAATTTTACAACTATCTTTTTTAAATCACCTGAATTTATATCATTGAATATTTTCGAATATTTCACATTATTAAAAATCATACAGTAGCAAATAAAGATAGCCAACTCGCTGTTTGGTTCATCCCAGTTACTTTACTGATTCCAAATGAAAAACAAAATTTCTGTATCCCGAATTGTCGCTTATTATCATACCAATGATTTTCATGAGCATCCCTTTTATCTCTGGATGAATCAATGTTGGTATCAAAATTTAACTAAAAATTTCAATAGGATGGGATAAATAATTTAAAAACAAAATTCTGATAATCCGAAATCATCAATTTGCAATTTAACCGCATCTGTTGAATCGCAACAAATAACAAAAATTAACATTTCCACGCTATACAGCATACATCGATAACATAACTTTTTAATAGCCATCGGCTTTGTTCAAAATAATGCAGTGATCAATCACTTTATTTGACAATGATTAGGGCCGTTAAAAATCATAGTCACAGCTTCAAATCAATTATTGAATTTTTGACAAAACTAGCGTGTGTCGCCAAAAACACCTTATAATTCGATAACTGAAAATTTGGACAATATTTTTATTAATAAATGAAATTGTCATTTTTGAATGTGTACTCTTCTTCTTTTCTCCTTTTGCCTTTGCACGTATTTCATCATTTTTGTTAAAAATGCCTCTCAACTCTATCATTTAATTATAATTTATTATTCTAAATAGCATCGTATGCAAGTATACAGGGTTGGGATAAAGTATGGAATCAAGTAAATATCTTTTAAACGAAAAAAACGATATTTATGAAAATTTGCAGGTAAGTGCAATGGAAAAAATGCATCTGATGTACATTTTTTTGTTAATAATATACTTCCGGTTTAACCGGAAATGCCATCAACTTCTTTAATCTAAATGGGACACCCTATATATTTTTACAGATTTTGAAAGAGCTTGTTATTTTGAATTCATACATACTGAGTTTAGTGTAAAAAAATTTGTAAAAACGAGGAATAGCTCACTGTTAGTTGTACATTAGGTGTACTTTTCATTATTTTAGAATAATGAGAAACAAAATTACTTCAAATGTTCAAAATGATCGCCGTTAACTTGCTGGCAATATGCCATCCTATTAACAAATTCTTGAGTCACTCTTTCCAAGACTTCTCCACGTATTAGTTCACATTCATCAATAATTGTTTGTCTCAATTCCTGTAAGTTTGTTGGTCGTCTAACGTAAACACGTGATTTTAGATAACCTCAAAGAAAAAAATCTAACGGGCTTAGATCCGGAGAACGAGCAGGCCACTCTATGAATCCTCTACGTCCAATCCATCGATTTGGAAAATTCGCATTCAGAAAATCCCTAACCCGTCTATCATAGTGGGGAGGTGCTCCATCTTGTTGAAACCAAACATTTTGTGGTAATTGCCCATTCTGTTGAAGGGCAGGAATAATTTCGTTATTCAGTAGATCCAAATACTTGCCACCATTCAAGTTTCCGTCGATAAAAAATGGGCCTATAAGCCTATTTTCGACAATTCCCATCCAAACATTTGACTTCTGTGGATGCTGGGTATGTGCTTCATGAATCCAATGAGGATTCTCATTTGACCAATACCTTGAGTTATGGCGATTAACTGTTCCATTTAAACAAAGAGTTGCCTCATCGGAAAAAACTATGTTAGAAGCAAAATTTTCGTCGACATTACAGATGTCCATTAGCCTTTCGCAAAATTCCAGCCGTGGGTCAAAATCATCGTCTGACAATTCTTGAATCAACTGTACCTTATGCGGATGATACTTTTCACTTTTTAATATCTTTCCTACAAAACGTCGACTGATAACATGATTTAGTGCTAAATTTGTGGTGGAAGTTTGAGGTGATTCTTCTAAATCGATTGCAATATTTTGTTTAACAGTTTCGGTCAATGCAGTCCGCGATCTTCCAGGTTTTAGCAAATTTTTTACCATCCCAGTTGTATTAAAACGTTGTTATGTTTTAGTCACCGTTGAGCGTGATATAGGATTTCTCTCAGGATGCAAATTATCAAAAATATGACACACTTCTTCATAATTCTAACACGATCACCATAACCGATCATCATTAAAATTTCAACACGCTCTTTTTCACTTAATTGGACCATTCTAAATTGTGAAATTTATTTCCGTCAATTAGAATTTGACACTTGGAGAACAAAAGTCGTACTAAACAGTACTCGTTTATTTATTACTATGCATACAAACAACATCAATTAGTTTATCTAAATAGTTTTATCTAATTTTGACATATAAAGTGACATTTTTCAAAACTGACTTCCGTTAGCAAACGTCACATTTTTCGTAACCAGTAACATAATGAAAAATATTATGTGACTGGTGATGAGAAATTAATTATATCACCAGTTAATAAAAACAAGAGAGAAAAAAAGAAAGTTTAATGTCATATTATAGAAAAATAACAACAACTAGAACTGAAAAGAACTACTAACAATAAGAACAACTAGAATAATTCACATTTTATTTTATGCATTATAAATATTTATGACACATTTCGAACAGTTTGTTAGGTTAACCCCTGCAGAATTAGAAGTTGATGTAATTTCGTGATGCATAACTGATCTTGAAATTGAGGTGCTTGATTCACCAAGAATATCAGTGGCAATCATTTTCTTATTTTCTATTAATGGTAAAATAATAAAGAAAAGTCTGAAATTAATGTATAAAATAAAAGTATTGTCTGGTGTAATATTGGTTGCATAACTTGTAGGAATCAAAAAGTGCTGTTTTCAAATCAGAAATAAATTAAATTTTCTTTTTGTCAAAAGGACTCACATAAAATAAATTGAATTTACTTTTTGTCAAAATTAGATAAAATCTTGTATAAAACGTTATGAAATGCTTTATTGATAGGTAAACTAAACTTTCTTCTTGTCAAAATGAGATAAAATCTTGTATGAAACACGTTATGAAATGCTTGTTTGTGTAACTCGTGTCATTTTGCGGGACCTCGCTCGCCCCGCTACGCGGAGCTCGCTCGTCCCGCAAAAGTTTTACTCGTTACACAAAATGATGCATTTCATAACTAGTTACATAAATAGCTATTTTGCTCTAATGCAAAAAACTCAATGAGGTTGATTAAAGTGCTATATTCCTCGTTCTTACAAATTTTTTACACTGAACTCAGCATGTATGAATTCAACATAACAAGCTCTTTCAAAATCTGTAAAAATATATAGGGTGCCCTATTCAAATTAAAGGAATTGATGGCATTTCCGGTTAAACCGGAAGTATATTATTAACATAAAAATGTACATCAGATGCATTATCTTCCATTGCACTTACCTGCAAATTTTCATAAATATCGTTCTTTTCGTTTAAAAGATATTTACATGGTTCCATACTTTATCACAACCCTGTATATATAAAAATGTTCAAAATTGCTTTGAAAATAGGAAAGTACAAATTACTGAATGGACTATTTAATTTGAAAAAGTAAAATGTCCTTCATGTCTATTTTCAATCATTAAATCAGTTTTAATGAAATTAACTGTCTCGGCCCGTACTTCGTGGAATATGCTCATATTAGTGTTTTTAAATGAAACTCACGGTCTCTAGTTAATTCCACAATATAATAAAAGTTATTGAAAATTCTAAAAAATTGACAATTGTTTCGATAAATCGATATCATCGTCAGAATGACAGAAGTATCACTTAAGAAGACAGTTCAATAGTGGAGAACTCCCTAGATTTATCTGTTCATTGACAACTTCATATTGTGGGTTTCTTAAATGTCTTCAAATTTACAATTCTTCAAGGAAATCCAGTTCTTGTTTCTTCGCACAAATATTCAGCACTTCTAGTTGTGTGTTAGGTGTCCATGAATGATTGTTGTCAAGTAGATGTTTTACGTATTGGGATTTATCTGGTTGTTTCAATCGTAAGTGTTCAATGTATCGTATTTCAAAATTTCTAAGGGTTTGACCCAAATAGACAGCATTACATTCTGGACATTTGAGTTTATATATAACTGATTTCTTCAATTTTGGTAATTTTGTTTTTACATTCACCAATGTTGTTCTAACGTTACTTTATACTTTAAAAGAAATTGTTGTATTCGTTGCTAAAGATATTATCTTTGAAATATTATTAGAAATATTTCCTGCATATGTGACGGTTTTTATTTTTTTATTCCATCAGTTTGTTTAGGGAATATTACTTGTTATGTCACTTTCTCTCCTTTTTTATTAATTAGCTTATTTATCATATATAATGGATAACCGTTGGATGTTGCTATTTGTCTAATTGTTTAATCTCTCTATCAAAACTACATTTGGTCATTGAAACTGAAAAAGCTCTATGTATCATTGAATTATATGCCGCTAGTTTATGTGACACGGGGTGATTGGAACTATATGGAATTGTCACATCAGTGTGTGTTGGTTTTCGGTAAATTGAATAATCAAGTACATTATTAACTCTTTGAATTTTTTAATCAAGAAAATTAATAGACCTCTTCACTTCAATTTCTAATTTAAATTGAATTTTTGTGTGTAAATTATTAATGTGGTTGAAAAATACATCCAATTGTCGTTAACTACCCATAAAACAAGCTAATATGTCATCTACATATCTATACCAAAATAAAACATTTTTCGAAATATTACTTTCAAAGATCTTTCTTTCTAAACTGTCCATGAAAATGTTTGCCAAAATAGATGGTATAGGGCTTCCCATTGGTAGACTTTTATTTTGAATATATATCTCATTGTCAAAAATGAAATAATTCTGATTATTACATACATCAAATGAATTGAGTATATCTGATATTATTCCTGGATTAATATTTTTATCTTGCAGTAATTTTCTTACAAGTATTAGACATTCTTTAGGAGCAATTTTAGTGAACATATTAGTAACATCAAACGAAATAAGTTTATAGTTTATAACAATTGTCAATTTTTGAGAATTTTCCATAATTTTTATTATATTGTGGAATTATCTAGAAACAGTGAGTTTCATTTGAGACACTAATATGAGTAGATTTCACGAAGGAAGGGTCCAGACAGGTAATTTCATTAAAAAATCTTCGAGAGAAGATTAGACCCGACTGTACCAGAATCTACTAGAAAAACGTTACAAAACATCACAAAACATTTGGTTAACCAAGAATGCCTTAGGAAAGAGGTGATACCAAATTATGTGAATATAAAATGTCACAGTGAAACACCACAAGCACAGAAAGCTATAAAATGTGCTTAACGAGTTTGGATAAAAAGAGAATGTAAGAAATGGTTCAAAGTGAGGGACTCCTTAAACAACTACATAAAAGTTGTACATTCAGAACTCACGTTCCAATTACATCCAGTAGAATTTGACTGTTTAGATGACAAAATTAGAGAAAGTATCAGCACGATGAAGCATAAGAAATTTAAGAAACAAGAACTAAAGCTACAGAAACTTGAACACACACAACATAAAATTCAATACTCTAAACATCATGAAACTTTAAGTACCTACATACCAACACACTTTGCACGACGATTTGAAAACCTTTCAGACACTAATTTTACAAATAGTGAATTTTCAAATAAAGGTTCAAAGTACAGCATACCATCAAAATTTACGTATAATATTAAAAAAATTATAGCTACAGAGTCAGAAATAGCTTTAAAATCTAATTCAAAGGATTTTCTCTATGAGAAAATGAAAATTGCCAATTTAATCAAAAATATGGAACCTTCAAAAGTTAAACGTCAAACAAAAAATGACATAAGAGTTTTAAATGCAATCAAGAAGAAAGTAGAAGATAATAACCTAACAATTACAAAATTTGATAAGGGGAACACAACTGTCATATTGACAACTGAAAATTATAATTCCAAAATATATAACCTTATAGAATCTAGCGATGTAAATGTTCTTAAAGCAGACCCAACAAAAAAGTGTTCTAATAATGTAAGGGATAATGTGAATAATTCAAATTATCTTTTAATTGATTACGAAAAGAGGTCTATCATACATAAGAATCCCCATTGTCCACAATTATATGGAACCAATAAATTACATAAAATAACGTAACCAATTAGACCTGTAGTTTCTTATGTTATTGCTCCTAATAATACATTGGCAAAGAAGCTTAACAATATACCTAATAGTTACGGATATGCATCTCAGTACTCAATTTGAAATTCAATAGGACTAATCAAAAAGTGGGAAGCAATCAACTTGCAAGCTATAAACTTATTTCGTTTGATGTTACTAATATGTTCACTAAAATTCCACCTAACGAATGTCTCATACTTGTTAGAAAATTACTAGAAGTTAAAAATAGTAATCCAGGAATCATATCAGATATACTAAATTTATTTAATGTATGTATTAATCAGAATTATTTCACTTTTGTCAATAAGATATATATATTCAAAATGAAGGTTTACCAATGGGAAGCCCTATATCACCTATTTTGGCAAACATTTTTATGGACACTTCAGAAAGAAAGATCTTTGAAAGTAATATTTCGAAAAATGTTTCATTTTGGTATAGATATGTAGATGACATATTAGCTTGTTCCATGGGTAGTGAACGACAATTGGATGTATTTTCCAACCACATTGATAATTTACACCCAAAAATTGAATTTACATTAGAAATTGAAGAAAATATGTCAATTAATTTTCTTGATTAAAAAATTCAAAGAGTTCATAATGTACTTGATTATTCAATTTACCAAAAACCAACACACACTGATGTGACAATTCCATATAGTTCCAATCACACTATGTCACATAAACTAGCGGCATATAATTCAATGGTCCATTGAGCTTTTTCAGTTTCCATCAGCAAATGTAATTTTGAAAGAAAGAATAATACAATTAGACAAATAGCAACATCCAACGGTTAACCATTACATATGGTAAATGAGCTAATTAATAAAAAAGAGGAACAAGTGACATTACAACTAATATTTCCTAAACAAACTAATGAAATAAAAACTTATAAAACCATCACATATGCAGGAAATATTTCTAATAATATTTCAAAGATAATATCTTTAGCAACGAATACAACAATTTCTTTTAAAATAGAGAGTAACGTTAGTACTAAATTGATAAATGTAAAAACAAAAAAATCAAAACTAAAGAAATCAGGTATATACCAACTCAAATGTCCAGAATGTAATGCTGTATATTTGGGTCAGACCCTTAGAAATTTTGAAATCCGATACAGTGAACCCTTACGAGCATACAGCTTAAAACCACCAGATAAATCCCACTACGTAAAACATCTACGTGACACCAATCATTCATTGACACCTAACACAGAACTAGAAGTGCTGCATATTTGTGAAAGTAAACAAGAAGTGGATTTCCTTGAAGAAATAGAAATTAGAAGACATTTAAGAAACCCACAATATGATGTTGACAATGAACAGATAAATCTAGGGAGTTCTCCACTAATAAACTGTCTTCTTAAGTGATACTTGTGAAAATCGGCAGATATAGTTTTCCTGGTTTTTTATATCATTGCACAGTTATACTGATCTTAATTGGAAAAATGATATCCAGGGTATCACCATAGGGCTAATAATATCTAAGCTTCAATATTTGTAATATCACATCTTCTTCTTTTTTCTATTAACATATATTAAGTCAATCACAAGTTAGGTCACTTCTAGGTCTAGCCAAAAATAACTACTAAACATGAGGTAGGCATCAAATGAAATGTAACTTCTCTCATTCTGACGATGATATTGATTTATCGAAATAATTGTCAATTTTTTAGAATTTTCAATAATTTTTATTATATTGTGCTAGAAACAGTGAATTTAATTTAAAACACTAATATATGCCAGTTATTTCAATAAACACTTCAACTTGTATTCTGGAGCTTAGCAAGCTCCTACATTTTGCTATACCATGTATAACCTCCAATCGATCCTTTTTTTTCTGATATAAACGTGGCAGAAAACGATATGTAATAACACCTGACAATAAATCTCAAATTGCGACCGATGTAAAACATGTAAACGAAAATCCCCTGCATAAGTCTATCTGTTATAGTCCATTAAACGAAGCTACCAAATAAATGACACTGACACTATTGGGAATCATTTGCTTGACTGGTTGTTGATTCCCTTGTTTGGTTGACTTACTGCCAACTGAACAAGAAACTTTTGTTTCTTTATGTTCAAATTGAGTTTTCCAGTGGAAAAAGTCAACTGATTATTTCTTATTTGCTCTAAAAAATTCACCAAAAGAAAATGTAACGAGAGGAAATGTTTGCAAAGGTTCAGAAATTGTATTGAAGGAAATGATACAGGAGAATGCGAGGCAGGAACGTTTTCTTTTGAAAAAAATGAGGAGTGATTCGAACAAGTCTTATTTAATATATTTGTTGATTGGCTTGGGGTAGAAGTTTTAAATTTGATGGTATATTGACTCCAACGAATGAATATGAATTTAGAATTGGAAATTAGTGATAAAAATTTGAATTCAGAATCATTGGGATAAATTTGCCGTGTACAAGGATTGAAAATGACGAGATCACAAAATATATATTTCTTTTACTACCATTATTATTTATATAGATGAAAACCACTCAAAGTTGACAATTCACCAAGCTGCTGCGTCTAATTTCATATCATCGTAAGCTGTTTTCCGTTCTCTCCCAAATTTATCTTTGAGAACATTTTCCGCCACCTTGATGCTTTATGGTTGATGTAACTGTTATGATTCTTCCTGTTCATGTTGCTCAGCCATTGCAATCCTTTCGACCAGGTTACTATGCTTTGTTCAAAACATTTATTCCTTCATTGCACGTCTCCATCTGTTTTCGATCTTTATAGATTATTTCTCATATAATTCGTTTTTTTGAAACTTATTCCGTTCACAAAATAGATAGATAGATAGATAAATATAGATTATCGACGCATCGGTATCTATGACCTTTTAGCGTCTTTACTCTATGTGATATCATATGAGTGTTTCCTTATTTTATATAAACCTGCATTAGTGGGTATCTTTTGAGTATCCTTGTAGTGGTGCTAAGTGTTTTTCTGAGAAAAGTAATTTGATATTCGTAGGTAGATTATATTTGATTCTATATGGTGTATATTTTCTGCAATGAATAATTATATGTTTAACGGTAATTGTAGCGTCACAGGTCTCATATATTGGTGGTTCTTCCGATGATAGTAAATATTCATGAGTTAACTTTGTGTGTCCAATTCTTTATCTTGTGAGGACTATCTTATCTTTTCTTGGTAAGTGATGTATTTGCCTTTTGTTAAATTAAGTGTCTTTGATTTCGTATAGTTTATTGTCTCCTTTTTGAAGATCCCACTCTAAATGAATTACGTTCCTAGTTAGTTTAACAGAATGATTGTTCAGATCTTTTAGGTTTAGTACATTTATCATGTTCGTGGTATGTATTTGTTCTTTCGCTAGGAAGTCTGGCCTATCATTGCCTTCAATAATTATATGACTAGGGAACCAAACGAGCATGATTTCTCTATTTTTAATTTCTGCTTTCTCTAACTGATATTTTATTTCCTTGGCGAGAGGGTGACCTGGGTTGTATGCTTTAATAGACTCAAGTGAGCTCATGGAGTCTGTTGCTATCAGCCATTTGCGATAATCAGTAGTTGTGATGAAATATTTCAGTTAATTTATGGAGGCTGAAACTGTTTTCTGATGTTTTTGTGTGATAAGCGGCGCCTAGTTTTTCATTCGATTTGAAGCCATCTGTGTATATAATTTGATGTTCATTGTAGTTTTCTATATTCTGATGAAATTTTCGTTTGAACAAAACAGGAGGTGTGCATTTTTTTATGTATATTGTCGGCTCCCTATTTACTTGTATGTTAGAGGAGTTCTATGGTGGGAAATTTTAAGGCCTGTAGTCATAGGACGGGGATATTCCAAGTTGAGTCTATGTTGAATTTCTTTATATCGATAATTTGCTCCAGGTCTGTATTTTTTGTTTGTGAGTTGTATATTTGGGTGAAGGATATTCAGAAGTTTGTTGAAGGGAGGATATTGATTTTTGAATGTTGAGGAGTTTGCATATTTAAGTAGCATCCGTCGGTGTTCTGGTGGTATGACTTCTGCTTTACAGTATATATTGTTAATGGGGCTTGTGTGGAATGCTCCTATGACCATTCTAATTGCATAGTTCTTTAATGGGGCAAGTTTTTGTAAGTAACTTTCTGGGGCAGATGCGTATGCTATGGAACCATAATCTATTTTAAATTTTATTGTTGCTTGGTATACATTTATTAATAATTCCTTGCTTGCTCTCCATTTTGTATTTGATAACTTGCGTATCACTCTGAGGTCTTTTGTACATTTTTGTTCGAGTTCTTTCATGTGATTTTTGAAGTTTAGTGTTGAGTCGAAGGTGCGGCCTAGAAATTTGTTGTGTGTATTACTCTGAATGTATTGATTGTTGATAGTTATGTTAATATTTTTAGTATAGTTTCTTTCGCGAGAAAAATGAACCTCAATTGACTTGGTTGATGAGAATTCTAGATTGTTATTATTTGCTCATCCCTGCAATAGATTTACGCAGTTTTGTAGATCATCTATACTAATTTCTGGGTCAGAAGCTGAATGATAGATGAGTAAATCATCTACTTAAAGTCTAAAATTGATATTAGGTGGCATGATATTTTTTATACTTTTAGTTACAAGTATGAAGAGGGTTGGACTCAAGACAGAACCTTGAGGTACTCCTGAGTTTTGGCTAAGTATGCCTAATGTTGAGTTTTTTATTCGTACCTGAAAAATTCTCTTTGTGAGGGAGTTGAGTATGAAGTTAAGCATTGATTCCACGATATTGAATTCCTCGAGCGCATTTACTATACTTTGCCTGTTTATTGTGTCTAAGGCGTTATTTAAATCAAGGAATAGTGCGTTGGTGTGTCTTTGGAGTCGGAAGGCGTCTGGTAGATCAATTTTAAAGTCTATTAGATGATCGTTAGTTGAATATACGAGTACTTTCCTAAAGCCTGCTTGTTCTGGGATAAGGAGATAATGCTTTCGTAGGTACCAAGTTAGTCTGTTGTTGATGATATTTCCCAGTTTACAAGAGCATATCTATTACCGTTGGCTAGACTAATGTCTGTATTTCTTCGCTGCATCCATTAGAACACTTCATCTTTCCTCAAGGTCATTATTATGTGACTCCGAATTTCTAGTTCCAGTTCTTCACAATTCTTATCTTATATTGTTTTCCAGTAACTCATAAATTCATTTAAAATTCATTGATACATGACCCTTTTCTTGTTGCTTCAACTTATCATTAGTTTTTTTGAAATCTTCAATTTTTCTTGATATTTGAACCATATTATATATCGATAAATATTCAACGACAATTGAAAGCGAGTTAGTTCTCCTACATTTATTCAATGACACGGAGTAGTCAGTTTGGCGAAAAGTTAAATGCCCACGTAGTGTGGATATAGCTACACTGAGGTAGAAATATTATATTACTCTGATTTATGGAGATTCACTGGTACCGTATACTTGTTCACTTGGCGGATGACCAGTTATTTATGTTACCGTAAAAACACTATTTCAGTTAAATCCCGAATTTCCTAGAGAAATCTAGTTCTAACTATAGCTCACAGTCAACACTAGATCTCACTAGTTAGAACTAGGATTAACAAATATTTTAAGTTAATTCTAGCTTCAACTAAACATCCTCTAGTTAAAACTAATTTTTACTAAACCTGTCAGTAAAATCTGTGTAACTGATATGATTGTGTTATTTTATATTTTGTGTTTATTGAATGACAAAAAGTCAGCTGACAGCGCTTCTGATTTATTGGCATATTTTTGACAGAAAAATAAATAGTGTCACTTATATTTTCTTGTACGATTCACAGAAGACAAGAGTTGTAATTAAAGGCCAATTCACAAAGGCCAAAAACAAGCAGAAAGTAACCCTACATTGAATGAGCTTAGTGTCATGCTAAATGCTATTGCAGAATACTGGGATCATTATAAACGAATTCAGGATAGTATCGATTCTCTAACTGATGAAAACGAGTTAGAGAACGGAATATAATGTAGATGCAGCGTTGAAGATGAATACTTACAACTTCCAGCTAAATTACAGGACTTAATACAGCTAAACCTGCTAGTTCAATTACTATACTTTACTCATCTTACGATCAAACTGTTTGTACCTCACATGGTTTCACAGCGGGCAGCATCAATTTTACTCCTTATAATCCTGAAGAAACGATTACAAATTTTATAAAAAGACTAGAGGTATTTCTACATCTAAAAGGTCAACTCATTGATGATAAAAGTAAGGTTTACACATTACTTCACGCCCTTACTCCCCAGTTGCACCAGCAGCTTTATGATATCTGTGCTCCTGAAAATATATGGTCAAAAAACTATTATGAGTTAGTACTGCAGTTAGTACTGCAGGGTTTTGTTGACCCACAGCCAAGCCAATTTGCTCTACAACATAAATTTATTTCTAGAGCACAACACGAACATGAATCTGTAAACGACTTTTCAGTGGCTCTCAAGATAATGACGATTAACTGCGACTTTAATTCTGGATGTGGAAAGTCCGTGGCAGAAATGTTTCTCAAGAAACAGTTTATTCGTGGGATTAATGGCAAGAACATTCGAACGAGATTGCTTAAAGATCTAGAGAAACGCACATACCAAGATATAGTTAACATAGCTTCGGTCATAGAGTTGGCCAAGTCAGAAAGTATGAGTATACATAAAACTACAGAACCAGTTGGTTTAAATAAAATCGATGCCAGAAATATCAGTGACAGTAGGAATACCAAAACAAGATACGACACGAATAGACAAATGCCTCTTAGCCCACAATCTTCCAGGTCAGGAGTTTACAAACTTGGAGGCAAATGTTATAGATGTGGTTCATCTTCACACAGCGCTAATGACTGTCGATTTATATATACAGAATGCCGAAAGTATAGAAAAGTTGGACACATTGCAAGTGTATGTTTACTATTGGTACCCAAAAAAGTAAGACAACATCAAACTGAAAATGGATCTGAAAATAGTGAAAACGAATATTCAATCAACGTTCCTAGTGACAAGTGCAATGACAAATTCATGGTTGAGATTAGCATAGAAGGAAAGCCTGTACCCATGGAATTAGATACGGGAGCAGCCCTTAGTATAATGTGTTACAGTGAGTTTAAAAAACTGAATATACATCTGAAAATGTTTTCAACAAATATTGAACTTCGCATTTATACTGGAGAAGCTATCAAACCAAAAGCGATCACATTTGCTAAATGCATGTACAAGACACAGACATTTGTGGGAAAACTGAATTTTATTGATCAAAATGTAGATGCAATATTCGGAGGGGACTGGCTACGAGAGGTCAGGTTGAAATCAAAAGTCTGAACACAACTCAACCTTCAAATCTGACAAACATTTTTAGTGAATTTGGTGATATCTTTGATAAAAAAATCGGTGAAATACCTAAGTATTTGGGACAGTTTAGGATTATCGATGATGCTACACCAATTTTTATTAAGCCAAGACAGGTACCATTTTCCCTCAAAACTAAAGTAGGAAACGAGCTTAAAAAAATTGAAGAATGTGGCTTAATAACAAAAGTCAAACACTCTGACTAGGGTACCCCTATTGAGCCCGTTGTCAAGCCAAATGGTCACGTGCGGATTTGTGCTGACTATAAAGTTACAGTGAACAAAGTCATGAAGGACGGAAACTATCCGATACCTAGAATAGAAGAGAATTACTCACAAATGAATGGAGGAAAACTATTTTGTACCTTGGATGTTAGCAACGCGTACCTTCACATGAAAATGAATGAAGAATGTGCACTCATGCGAACATCAAGTACACACAAAGGACTGGCAACAGTTTATGGACAAGACCTTACAAGGAATAGACGACATTAACTTACAGGGTAAAACGTCTGACGAATTGTTGACAAAATTACGTATCGTCCTACAACGCTTAAGAAACGCCAACCGAAGACTGAACCAGGATAAGTGCAAATCTTAAAAACCAGTTAACCGTATCTTGGACACGTTATTGACGCTCAGGGCCTCCACAAAACGAAAGATGAACAGTAAGGAACCAGAGTATATTAATGAACTTCGGAAATTCCTTGGTCTAACTAACTATCATAATGAATTCATGAAAAACCTAGCCACGATCCTTCACCTAATCTACTTCAAAAGGACAAACCAAATGTGAAGAAAGTTTCCAATGGGTAAAATCAGAGATAGCAAGTGATAATGTTCTCGTTCACTACAACCCAGATTTATCCTTAGTACTTACAACCGAGGCATCCCCAGTAGGTATTGGAGCTATAATTTCTCATCGTTACAGTGATTGATGTGAAATGCCAATTAGTGTTGCCTTACGCAGTTTAACAAAATGTGAGCTGAACCACAGTCAAATTGACAAGGAAGCGACGGGCATCTATTGGGGACTAAAAATTTTTCCCCTACTGCTATGGTCGTAAATTTACCTTTATTACAGACCATAAACAGTTAGTGTCCATATTCAACCCTTCAAAGACACTTCCATCGATATCTGCTACCAGACTATTCAACTACGCACACTTTCTGTCTGGTTTTGATTATAACATCGAATACAGATGAACCTCTGATCATGCTAACGTTGATTTTCTCTCTCGTTTTCCTACAGAACACACTTCTCGTAACCTGATGGATAGCTGCAGCTTGTTTCAACTTAGTCAGCTTGATTCACTGCAAGTTGATAGTAAAGTGATTTGTATAACAACTGCTCAGGACAAGAATCTACAACAAGTTTTACATGCACCCAAAAAGGGAGAACCAATAGAACAGTTTGGTTTTCACGACAACGAACTTACCCTGCAAGTTGGATGTAGTTTTAAAAGCAGTAGGGTAGTAATTCCAGAAGATCTTCATGAGGCTGTGCTTAAGGAATTACATGTCGGACATCTAGGCATAGAGAAAATGAAAGCACTATATGGAAGCTATTGTACATGGAGAAATATCGATCGAGAAATTGAACATATGGGCTACTCATGGAGTTGTGACAAATCCCTAAAACCACCGGATCAAATGCATACCACTTAATGTACGGAAGGAAGATTCGAACTCAATTGAGCTCAATGCATCCCAAAATCGATCAAGAAACAACTACTACAAGGGAGGTAAAAAGGCACTTTGATGTCGGGGACAGAGTTCAAGCACAGAATTACACAAATCCAAAACATAAATGGGACTTCGGGAACATTGTAGAGAAAGAGACTACTTTAATTTACAAGATTAGAATAGACGATGGCAGTATTTGGCGAAGACATATTGACCAGCTTCTGAAATGTAAAGTGTTGCATTCCTAAGAAATTAGAGGGGAGAGTGGATATGATTGTGTTATTTTATCTTTTGTGTTCATTGAAAGTCAGCTGATAGCGCTTCTGATTCATTGGTATATTCTTGACAGAAAAATAAATGGTGTCAGTCATATTTGCTCGTACTTATTTTAATTAAATAGTAGTTATACAACACAATAGTAACCTATAATCATTATATTTTGAACGAAATCCTATGGGTTAACCATAACCAAAAACAATTAAACATACATACGTCATATAATAATACTTTTAATATCACACGAAAAATACAGGGAATGAGTTACATAAATGGGTGCGTTGGGTGAGAAATGAAACAAACGTGAGAAAATTCTAAAAACTTAACAAATAATAACAAATAAGTTTTTTTATAAATCATGTATAATACTTTATTTGCTTAAATCAGCCCCAGATAATAGGAACATGTTTCCTACTTATTCTAACATGGCTGACTATCGTGACATTTAGAATTGCAGAGTTTTCCCTTCTTTTTACAAAAGCATCTATTAATTTTGCAAGTCTCCTTGCAGACGCAACGTGCAAACTCTTGGCATTCTCCTAAAGCAGCTTCCAAAACTTCTTCAAATTTTAAGAATCTTTTGAAAGGGCAAATTCTGATTTGGAAAGAATAATTAGTATAAAATCTCTCCCGGATTTTAAAAATAAAATATTTGTATAATGATCCTGCAGTACAATTTCTCCAGTATTCCATATTTAGTGCCGACTTTGTATAAACCGTCTTCATTTTTTTCAGGTTCAAGACCTATGATGTCCCTTAGATTTTCTTTTGACCTGTCGACAACCGGTATCGGGACTATTATATTGTCACCCTTTTCCGCAGGGGGATGTAGAGCGTCGGAAACTAATATTATTTTTTTAGCCTGTTTTCTTAAACATTAATGTGCTTCTTGTCTTGCTAATAAAATTGATGATTCTATACTAGGACCGTCCTCTTCGACATAAGACAGATATTCACTGCTGATCAAAAATGTTTTGAAGGTCTTTTTCATCATGTATGTTTTGAACAACTGCCAGTGGTAAAGACGATGTATCGCAAGTTCTACTCTGGGTTCAATACCAAACATAGCTCGATATGGCGACTGTTTTATACATGAACTGGACAAATGGAAGACCTTTGGACCAGTGTGTGGTATCATTATCCTGCATCCAGGCAGCTAACATTTTCTCTATATTCTGGTTATCACGCTCTACAGACCCTTGGCTCTTGCCATGCCTTGGTTTTCCATGAACCAACTTTACTTCAGGCCAGTATGTCATTACCTCATTAATCACTGCATAACGACCTCTTTGCCATTATCTGAGTGTAAAATATACGGAGCACCAAAAGTCAAAAATATATCTTTTAATTGTAAAGCAACTGCTTCAGCCCTTTTGCTTTGCAATGATCTTAATAAAACAAATGTTGTCAAATGATCTTGGTACACCATAATATACTTAAAACCATTATCTTGTTGTGACTGCATTTCTATGAGGTGTATTTGGCAGCGACTATTCATTTCTAAATGTATTATGGGTTTGGAAACAAGACCCCTCTTCTTCTCACTCTTTTTGCGCTGGCAAACCTCACACATGGATATGAAAATATGTATCATATTAATAGTTATATTTGCATATTTCCTTGAAGTTTCAGCTTTTAATCTATCTCGCCCTCGATGACCAACGGCAGCATGAGCTGCTCCAATGATATCAAAAGTATCCTCAGCAGGTGAATAGTATTTAATTGGTTCACTTCTAAAAGCACTTCAATAGTTGATTTTACATTTAATGATATAGTATTTTCATTTTTAATTGGTTTATAAATATCTAAGTTCTTCAAAGTGTTCAGTCTAGTTCCATGTTCACAAACATGTAAAATTTTAAAATTGACATCCACCACAAAATAATGGTTATTCAATTGCATATGTCAGTACAAAAAGGGCTATTCCTTGTCAAATGTTCCTGGATTCTCAACTTAAACCTTCCACCAAACACTGCCTTATGTATTCAGCGGAGCAATTGTTGCAAGTCAATTTATAAACCCCACTTCTATCAAATTGTGAAATTGGGTTTTTGATTCGAGAAAATATAGTTTTTATGTTCAGTGGAGTTTCAAAGGCTACTTTATATTCTGTTCTATTCTGAATAATTGAACAATTGATAGGAAAGTGGACCGGAGTAATAAATGCTAACACTTTTTTGTTGTTCCCTTTTGTCTAATGCATATGAGTCATTTATTAAAAGCTTATCCATCTTGCTATTAACTAAATTGTCAATTAGAGTTGTGAAGTAACCATTATTAACTGCATAAAGTTTAATTGTTCCTAATTCTGATGAACGTATGACCTCAACGACGAAAGCTTCTGCTGAAAAGGGTGATTACTGTCACTAGGAATAACATGAGGTGTCTGAGTATTCTCTTTTTATATGCCAGAAGAAACGTGCTGATTAACCCTCTTCAAAGACAAATCCAAGAAAACGAGAGTGTAGTTATTTTCCAATTCCAAAGTAAATTTGAGGTCTATGTGTAAGTTGTTGATAAAACTTAAAAAATCACCGTTTAAAACGTTAACATCCACTTTAAAACCGAAGACCACATCATCGACATATCTATACCAGAAAACAATATTCCCTGAGAATTGGCTATTGAAAATCTGCCAAGACAGGAGCTAGTGGATTTCCCATACCAAGACTCTTCTTCTGATCATGAATTTCATTATTAAACATGAAGAGGTTTTGTTGTAATACTAATTACAATAAACTGAAAACATTCTCCAACACATAGTCATCCAATGATGAATCAATCAATAAATCCCTGATGAGACCCAAAGGTTAGTTCCGCGAGAACATTGGTTTATAAGTTGGTTAGATCAACCGAAGTTAGAATGGCGTTCGAGGGAAGTTCAATATCTTTAATTGGGGTTCGAAATTCAGATTATTTCTAAGAAAATGATTCAGCTCCCTTGCGATTAACGAACAAGTTACGAGTCAACAAATGAGAGAACTGATGTTATAGGGTGATCCTTTTTATGTGTTTTTGGTAAGCCATACAATCTAGGTGTAGAGTAATTCATTGGTGTTCTAAGGTTAAGATTAATTGATTCAAAAGGACCTTATAGGAAGACAAAAGGCATTTTAGTTTTCGAGAATATGTTCCTAAAGGGTTACTTCTGAGTTCATTGTTATTTACTATTTTTTTTATCAATTAATAATGGAAGTACTATATCATTAAATTTAAAATCAACTATTGAAGTTCCACCTCTGTTTAGCATTCTAGATTATGAAAAATTATCTTTACTTGAGTGTGTTAACGATCAAAGTACTTAAAACGTTAGTTCGTCTAGTTCTGTTGTCTTGTCAAGTTTTTGCTACTTATTTTAAATTCATGTTGTTATCCGTCCTGTATGAAGTTTTTTGGTAAGTACAAGTACGGCCGAATGTATTTTGTAGTCCAAACAATGGCCAAAAGTTCCTTTTCGATAACCGAATAATTTTGTTCGGTATCGTTGAGGGTGCGACATGTATAGGCAATTGGTAGGTCCTTGCTTATTGGTCCTTAAGAAAGGACTGCTCCAAGAGCGACATCACTTGCATCAGTTGTTAGGTTAAAAGTTTTAGAAAAATCCAGGTATTGTAGAATTGGTTCATTAATTGATAAATGCTTGCATGTTTCAAAGCACTCAATGAATTCTTGATCATGTACGATATTTGCTCCTTTTTTAAGCATTTAGTCAAGGGCTTCGTTATTTTAGCGAAATTTTGAATAAATAGGCGATAGTAGCCTAATAATCCTAAAAATCCCTTAATTCCTTTGGTAGTAGACGGTTTTGGATAATTTTTTATGTCTTTCACCTTCTCAGGGTTAGGTTTTACGCCCTGTGCAGTCACAACGTGACCTGGGTAGGCTACCTCTTATCTTAAGAATTCTGACTCGTCGTGTTGAATTTTAAAATTCGACTCTCTAAGTCGCTCAAAAACATTATTCAAGCGGTCAATATGTTCTTGCAATGACGTAGAAAATATACTAATATCATCTAGATAAACCAGACATTGCTCATTCTGA
Organism: Galeruca laticollis; assembly: GCA_963921935.1. Taxonomy (NCBI): domain Eukaryota; kingdom Metazoa; phylum Arthropoda; class Insecta; order Coleoptera; family Chrysomelidae; genus Galeruca; species Galeruca laticollis. The sequence goes on along the minus strand of OY998175.1, from coordinate 271,581,427 downwards.
ACACCTCGCAGTATGTTGTACATAACACGCTGAAATGTCGCTGGTGCTCCATTAAGGCTAGATGGCATTCTAGGAAGTCCCAGTGACCATTTTCGGTCGTAAATGCTGTTCTCTCAATATAATTTGCATCCATTTCGATCTGGTGGAACCCACTGGCCAGATTAAGAGTGGTGAAATACTGACATCTACCTAGTTTGTCTAACAAATCGGTGATGTTAGGGAGAGGATAATTATCATAAATAGTTTTAGAATTTGATTGCCTATAATCGATTACTATTCTCCATTTTCGTCCCCCCGAGGCGTCCATTTTCTTTGGAACGACACCTATGGGGACGGTCATGGTGAACTACTAGGCCTAATTATTTTATTATCTAAGATCTTCTTTATTTGTTTTTGAACTTCGTCTTTATAAATAGAAGGATATCTATATTGTCATGAATATACAGGTATTTCGTCAATTGTATTCATTTTGTGTTTTATTTTATTTGTAAGGTTTAGCGGCAAATCATCTTCATGAAATATGGCTGCATATTCCTTAATTAGATTAATCATTTTAGTTTTTTATTCTATATTTTAATGATTAGTTCTAAATTTTGAAAAGTCCAAATTTGGTTTATAAGGTTAATCAAAATGACTTAACTCAAATTGTTGGATAGTTTGTCTATCAAATTTTTCTACAATAATGGTTTCAGAAAAATCTAGGGAGATTGAATCTGTGGAGCTGTTAGAAATTGTGGTTAAGGCAGTGCCATTTTTCGCTATAGATAGAAATTCTGGTATTTCACAATTTCCAAGTTTTTGATAGGGAATTATTATTTCTCCATTAGAAATATTAGATTTTACTTTTATTATTTGTACACAACAAGGCGCTATGCTTATTAAATTCACTTCGTTGTTAGTGGGATGATAAAGTAACTCTATTTTTGTATAATAAATAGGCAGTTGACAAGTATCCTTTATTAATATCCATATTGGCATGTAAAATTTTGAGGATATCCATTCCTATTAAGCCGTCTAATGTACTATGAAATTTAAACAAAAGAAATTTTTGATATGAAGGTTTTGGTAACTTAAATATTTTTGACATAGGTATTAAAGTACTATATCTATGAGCAGTGTTGATTTTACCTTTGTACAAATAGGTTGTGCGAATCAATTAACAAAACCGGTCGATAGTTTTTATCAGTGCCAACTTTGTTTTCTTACGCGTGTTTATTTAAAATATTCCGATTAGAGTTTTTAACTAAATAATTTTTCCCCCACCATGGGGGATAAAAAAGGGACGTCATTCTCGACGCAAGTGGAGTCAATTATGTTATGTGATGATGACCAAATGTTACCGATTAATAACCCTACAAGCAGCAACCAGGTTTCTGCAGTAAAACCTGTTCCAATACATTTCAACTTATTGTCAGATAAGTACAATTTATCTACTATTTGGGCATACATTGAAAATATTAAAAGTAGTAATTTGGGAAGGCTACATCCGATGACTGTTGGTCATATACTTTTTAAACAATTAAAGCTAACTAATATATTAGAAATTAAAAGTATAGGTAAAAATAGAATAAAAGTTTTATTAAAATCGTTTCTTGAGGCTAATCAATTAGTTAAAAATCCTTTGTTGGAAAATCATTATTTGGTAGCTTATATTCCAAATCATCTACTCGAATCAAAGGGTATCATAAGGGACGTTGATACTAAATATGACGAAAGATATTTGTTAGAGAATGTGGAGTCTACCTCTCCGGTAATAAATATTTATCGTACTAAACGTAAAATCCAAAGAGAGGATAACACAATTGATTATGTACCAAAAAAAAACATTATTATTACTTTTGAAGGTAAAATTATTCCAAAATATGTTGCATTTAATAAAGTATATTGTCAGGTAGAACAATTCATAGGTAGAGTAGTTCAATGTCATCGTTGTTTGAAGTATGGACATGTTTCTAAACAGTGTAAAAACACCCTAGAACGATGTATACAATGCGGCGAAATAGAAACAGAGGAACACAGTTGCAATAAGGACAAAATTTATTGTATTCATTGTAAATCTAACGATCACCTATCTTCATCTAAAAAATGCCCTCAATATGAGAAACAGAAAAAAATTAAAACTATTATGGTTGAACGAAAAACGTCATTTCTGGAAGCCAGAAAGTACTGTGAAAACTCTATTTCTTCTTTTGTGAGTCATGATTCTTTTTCAGGATCTGAATTGGAATTTTGAGGATAAAAATCATTATCCTGAAATTCTGCATTGCATAATTCTTCGGATATAAAATTTCTTCGAGGTTGATTTTGGTGAAAAGAATTTGCGAAATTTGTACCGTTCCTGGTATTAGCATTCATTGGCATGCCTCTATGAAATGAATTTCGTGTGGGAATGGACATTGGCGTTGGGTTCGGTAAATTTTGTTTGGTCAACTGATTGGGTTTAAAAACATTGACATTTCTATTTTGATTAAACGTTTGAGAATTGGTTGTAAAATGTTGGTTTCCTGGGGACCGTGGTTGAATATTTGCTGGATCCGTCGGAAACGAGTTTTGGGCTTGAAAGAAATTATTGTTTGGAAAATTATTATTATTTGGAGTTTGTGCATTATAACCTTGGTTGTAGAAGGTATTTATTTCTATCATTAAAATTGCATCGATTATCAAAATTGTTCCTTTTGTTAAAATTATTATTTGGTTTCTACTTATTTACATTTTTATTTTGAAAATATTGAATATTATCTTCATCCAAAACATATTGTAAAGCTTGGTTTAAATAGTCAGGCTTCATACAGCGTGTTGTTGTTCCAAGCGGTTCTCCGAGACCTGACAAAAAGGTTTTCAAAGCTAAATTGTTATACAAGCAATTTATTATGATTTAATAATAAAAAATGATTTTATTTGCATTGAAGTTACTATTATTGAAATTCAATATATGTGTCATAATGAGGTTTTTTGAAACTAAAAAAGAGAAATGAAACCAGATGTTAAACTTAAACATCTGGTTTCATTTCTCTTTTTTAGTTTCAAAAAACCTCATTATGACACATATATTGAATTTAAATAATAGTAACTTCAATGCAATTAAAATCATTTTTTATTATTAAATTTCTAATATTAAAACCTTTTTGTATTACCTTTATATTACTATTGTTAACTTTCTCAACTTGAATTTTATTTAGTAATTTAACACTATTGGTTGTGATTTGAATATGTAATTTTAGATTAAGCACTGATGATGGCTCTATGTCTAGAAAGCTGAAAGCGCGCTATGCAAAAGTAAATTAAATTTTACACGTGATACAAATATATTTTTCTTTGTTACCCTATACATGTACACAGCCACCAGCATCATTTGATGTCCTTTAATCTATGGATGAGATTCTCAATTTTTTGGGAACTACTCCCCTGCGAACACCTCCACTCACGAATCGCGACACTGGGTTCGATTTCCAATCAATCGTTGGAACGAAATTGTTACGTTCGATACGCGACAATTTGGAAATCCTACTGACTGCGCCATAAATGTTCCGAAGTCTCAAAGTTAGTTGTTTAAAAATCATTTTATCAAAATTAATTATTACAATAAAAGTGCATCTGATATCTACAAAGCTTGACTTAAAAGTGAACAATTCAGAGATTAAAACCGTTAAAATGAAAAATGATATGATTAGCAAATCCTTGGAAATGAGGTTGATAAATCTCTACATATTATAGTGCTTAGAAACTACTGTCTCGAAATCGAACATTTTCAATTAATCATCCTGTATCATACATGACGGAAATGCATAAATTAAACCATTAGTATTGGAAATTTATATAGAAAATAATATCTATCGCCAAAATACCACAAATGTGATTATAGCATTTAATACTATCACCAACGATTCCCATAAATCGCCTTAAGAAACAGTCGAACAATGGGAGATTTATCCAGAAACTCTTTCTAAGTTTGTAAAAGCTCTGCGAACAATGTATGTTTTTACTTTGCAGTAGTAGTGAAGCAGTTACCGCTTTTATTTGTGTCCCTCCAATCTGAATTCTGGATATTACTTGGAAATATTAGTGGAGCTATATTTATTCTGAAATAATATCATTTATATCCTTTTCAAAGATCCTGCAATATAAAAAAATTCTTTCAAGACACGTGCCATGCAAATTTTTATGAATCAGTATTCCGATATTTTAAGCGAGAGTAGACATTTTGATTGAGATGGCAAATTGGTCAGAAGTTTTGCATGGAAGTGCACTGAAGTGGATCAATCAACGTTTGATCTTACCAAAACTCAAATTAGGTAGTTAGTTTATTATTTGACGGGCTTTGGTACTGCAACAGTGTGCGATAGGTCAAGTTGGGAATTGGCAAATTCAAAAACATCGTTTACCCTGTGGTACTTGTGTTATTTCATTCATGCGGTTGTTAACTACGCTCTGAGTAGTGCTTTACTACATTTTATTATTAAAAAAAATTTTGGCACTAGAACTGATATATTCAACGTAACTATGTTTATTTACGAAATAAAATAGATATATACGTTGGAACATATTCTTCATTTTATATTACAATATAAAATAATATGTATTCCGGTCTATTTGAATATTGAAATTTACAATTTTTGGTGAATAAAGAAATTGGTTGAAGAATTGCATGATTCAATAAATCATTATAAATACAAGCTCTCAATGGATTATTACCTGTAAATAATTAATAATTCGATAGATCCTTTGTGGGGATTATCAAATAAACATCGGCAGGTATTTATTTTATGGACGACTTTGTTAATATTAATACATACACTAATTACATGGTTTGCAATTGGAATTTTTACCTGCATTATGCCATTTATTAAGATTATGAAGCATATTTTATACAGTGCGTTTAGAGTGGAATCCGTAAACAGAAGACGCCCTACATAATGTAGGCATGAACGTAAGGATACGTCAAATTTTGAATTTAATTGTGCCTCATTTGACAACTTCATTTCTATTAAGACTTCATTAGAAAATCACTCTCGTCATCATGGAGCTTTTCAAAATATGGCAATTTCACAGAAATGCAGATCTTATTAATCGTGGTAGAAATACATATTATGTTGAAGCACTTGTCGAATTCAGTTATTCTTCATAATATTTGGTAATATCGGAGACAATACGACGAAGTTTTACAGAAAATGAAATAAGCAGAGCTGTTACAATTGGACCAATTAGTTTTCTTTGTCTGTATTTATGTCATTTTGATTATAAAGGCATGGAGTAATAAATCACTCATTTTGGCCGGAACCATAGGCGTACCACATTTAATCATTTAAAAAAAGTTACGGCTTCTAAAATTATCTCATTTCCGAAAATAACCGTTTTGTAATAATATTTCAAATGAAATTTCAAATTATCACTAATATAATAAATTGTGGATTATATCACTGACATCAATTTTTCAGAAAAGTTATAATCCTACATACAATAAATAATAAAATAAATGTTAATAACAATTTTATACGAATACATACATATATATATATATATATATATATATATATATATATATATATATATATATTAAGACAAATAAATTGTCTTAGAAAATTTTAGCTAGAATAATGTACCAAATAACAATAAATGATTTATAAAATATTAGATAAATTTGGCACACACTGTAGAAATTTGAAAAGTACCTAAGTAATTAATCAGAAGTTAGGTAAAGATTTTGAAATTGAAATGAAATCAAAATGGTACAGTGTAATAAAGAAACATACCTTCACAAGCCATTGACCAAAGTCCAGGAGTATAGAAGATTATTTTATTGATTGTAAATTATTTTAGATAATATGTAGCATTTTAATTATAGGAAGGTAGAGTAATTTACCCGAACATACAGAGTATGTTATAAAATTTATATTTGTCAAGTGCGGGTGACAAATGGTGACAATTTAAGGTTATAGAAGAAAGTTAGTGATGAGTAAGGAGAAAGGATACTTGTTCTGTCTAATGACTACTCTCTGATTGTTTGCGGTAAAAAAAAGATACAAATCCAGGTGACTAAGAGATAAATAAGGGAGTGTCATTAAGAAAATTTTGAAAGAGCTGTCAAGAGTTAAAATAATTTTAAAAGAGGTCAGAGATTTCAAAAAAGAGATATAATTGATGAAATGGAGGTCTTTTGAACATACACTATAAGATATAAAGAGAAAAAGAAAGAAGACTGAATTGGATTCGTTTTTTGCAAATTTTGCATGAATATTCCTGGATGATATGTAAATTGAAGAGATAAGGAAATATTTGAAAGATATATGAATGGTAAAGGGGATAATTTCCCAACATTTATAAAAAGAATAAGAAAAGTTAAATGGTATATACCTTATGCTTTGGTTTAGTGAGGAGTTCAATAATTATTGAAGAGGATTTCCTTTATTAAGTGTATTTGACAATTGAACTGCAAGGTAACAAGTCTTTATTAATATTTTGTCCGAGAAATCATCATTGTTCAGTATTTTTCATTGTAAATTTATAGGTTAAGTTTCTTCTCTTTTATTTAGTAGAGAGAATGCATTCCATCTATTACGTCCAATAATAACAATCTTTAATTCTTCATGTATATTTATTGTTAACTTAAATTTGGTAATTCGTTATTCAAAATTACAAACTTAACAAAGTAATAGACGTATTTTGGAATTGATTAGTTTTTTTATTTGGAGTAGTTTATTGTGTGTTATAATATAGTGAATGTCTGACACAGTTGGAGGCCATAGGTCTGGAAAAATGAGATATTGAACCCGTACGCCCAGAGTGCGGAAGCAAAGAGTTCTCAATTAAGATAAAGTTACATAAAACTAAAATTTAAATCTAGTGAAAATTATTATATAGCCGGAGCCCAGAAATTCAAATTTGATAAAATAAACTGTTTGTTAAAGCCCAAGTGTGACAATTTATAATTTGACAGTGACATTAAACAAAATTTCATTTTAATTTTCCAAATTTATATTACAATAGAAATAAATATCGTCACAATATATATATATATATATATATATATATATATATATATATATATGTGTGTATATATATATATATATTAAAGTGAAATATATCTACTAGGTTATGTTGAATCATTAACATCACTCAGAAATGTGAATCTGAGTAATAGTAGTAGTGAATATTCGATAAAAGGAAATAATCCATAAAAAACATAGCTTAAATATGACAAGAAATATTTACAAATAGAATACAATTGATAAAATTATATAGAAGATTACTATTTAATTTTGTAACTATTTTTCTTTAAAGTATAATTCAAGATATTGAAAATACAATAGTAACAAGTAAATTACGTCAAACATAAAATTTATACATAACTATGATCATCACTGTATATGGTATCACATGAATTTTGAAATAAAATTCAATTATTATAATTTAATATTTTGTAGACACTTTCAGAAACCCTGTATATTGCATAAACTATTCAATTATTTGTATAAAACTTCAAGGTCAAATATCAACGCGAAATAACGTTCTGTTATTAGTTCGAATAGAGTATTTCGGAGTGACAGTGGAAGTGCATAAAAACAAAGTGAATTTGTCTACTATAACGCAGAAATAGATATTTTGATTCAATAACAACGATGTTTATTTATCAACAAATGAACGATGAAAAACAAAAGTAAAAAACATTGGAAGGTTGTTGATTTTGAGCTTGAGAGACGCGGTGTAAATTTAATAAATGGAGGACGTGTTGAATTTATTTCCTCCAAATTTTTATAAAAAACTATAGTAATTTAAAATATGTTAAGTAAAAAGTTAACCAAAGTGTTTAGTGAAGTTTTGAACAATAAACTAACAAAAATTTATCACTCGCATATAAATAAATAAGTGTAAAATGGTGATAGCGTCTAGATATGGTAAGATGAACAATTACCTTTATTAATATAATCTTCGATAACTATTCACATATCTTGTTGTGGATAAGATATTTCTACTGATGAAATAATTCACATCACATCATTTTCCACATCTGAATTTCGCTTATTCGATCATAGGCGATCGTTTTTCTCCGATGCACCATATTCAGGGTCAAGAAGAACCAACCATAAACTCTATTACTCATGTATATAGTGTATTTCTCCTATAAAACATTTTTGATATATTTATATGTTAGGTTATTTTGTTTGGTATCTATTAATTAGTAAAAATATTAGTATTAGATATTCAATCTCTACTAAATATCGGACACAGAACACTAAACACATATTAAAAAAACTAATACTCACCAAATTCTTACATTAAATTATCATGATACATCCCAAACACTTTGCTTTCTTTTATTTTGTAAACTAAATAATAATCATCACAGAGTACCACAACACACGACGCCAAGGTTAACAATAGCGAGAGTAGAGGTTGAGTCGTTGTGAATGCATTCAGAACTTTTAGTAAAATAAGTAATCAAGCGAAACTTACTTGATACGTTGGAATTCAATAATATTAATAGTTTATTAAAAGCGTTTCTGTGCGATGATTTGTCAATAATATTCTATTGAGTTTGATATGAATTATAAACTTTTAACTCATAATAATTTCGTTATTTGCATAAATATGTTCAATTAAAATCATTTGTCTATGTTCGTCTTGCGTTTTTTTGATATCTTACCTACAGTTTCCTGTTGCTGACAATCGCCAAGTGCCGAATCTCATCCCTGAGATACAATGTTAAAAGTTAAACAAATTTATAATATTTCCTAACTTGTGTAGTATCTTTGAATTGGGAATTCGCAGAAAGCGAACCAATTCTGGTGCCCATACAATCCATACAATCATTATTAATAAATATATAATAAAATTAATTAAAAATATATAATAAAATAGCTCCCAACGTAGAGAATTTTTATAATAATACACAATAAAATGGCAAGCCCAACGTATGGCGATTGTTAAACGACCGGAATAACGCTCGTTCAACAAACTAGTAACAGGAACAGGTTATAATATTTTTGAGATATCTAAAGGAAATTTTGCAAACTATAATGGCTGACAAACCAATGAATATCGACGAACTGACAGTGGATGAGCTGAGGGAATATCTGAAATCCAGGAACATGGACACAAAGGGAAACAAACAAGTACTAAGGGAACGTTTGACGATGGCTATCCAAGCTGAAGAAGCAGCGGAACTGGAGAAAGGAGACAGTATGGTGGAAGAAGTTCATCACTATACAAAACCTAAACCAAATGAAAATGAAGAGTTGATAAATATGATGAAAATAATGATGGCTGACATCAAAAGCACAAAAGAAGACATCAAAAACACCAGAGAAGATATAATAAAAAGCACAAAAGAAGACATCAAAAACACCAGAGAAGATATAATAAAAAGCACAAAAGAAGACATCAAAAACACCAGAGAAGATATAATAAAAAGCACAAAAGAAGACATCAAAAACACCAGAGAAGATATAATAAAAAACACAAAAGAAGAGATGAAAGGTACACAGGAAGAAATTAACAGAAGGCTAGACAAACAAGAAGAAACATTTTCAGAACATATGGTGGAAATGAAGAAGCAGTTCGAAGAACATAAAAAAGAACAGGAAGAGAAAATGAATAAACTATATGGACATTTAATACAAGAAGGCACCATCCGGAAACAAGAGATAGAAGACATGGGAAATAAACTACGAGAAGAAGGAAAGGAACAGATAGACAAAATGGAGAGAAACATCATGAAAACCAATGCCAGGATAGATGATGTAGAACAAGGCATCCAGTTGAATTTATCGATTGCGGAGGAGATGAATTTAAAGACTCAGAAAGAACTAATATGGGAAATGGACAAGAAGTTAAAACAAATCAAGGAAGATAGGAATGTACAAGATTTTACAAAATTGGAGAGGGAAATTAAAGAAGACTTTAAGAAGAAAATGATGGAATTAGAAAAAGAATTTGAAACCATAAAAAACAAGACGAATCCAAGCATCAATACTCAAGGGGTAAATTACATCTATAACCATGGAGAAAATAATCTTAAATTTGACGGGAATACGAGAAAAATGCATCCAAAAATTTTCTTGAGATATCTTAAAAATAAATTAAAAGGTATCAGAGAGATAGAAGATTTGAAAGAGACAATTAGATCTCATTTGCAGGGTCAAACATTACTTTGGTTCACATGTAATGATGTAAATATAAATAATTTCAACGATTTTGAAAGTAACTTTTTGAAACAATACTGGGGGGAAACAGAACAAGGCTATGTTAGGGAAAAGTTATATTTTGGAAAATTTGATAGTAGAAGAAGCAACAACATGAGTAGCTATGCTTTGTCTTTATTTTCTCAGGCACAATATTTAGAGCCAGTAATTTCTGAGCAAGAAATTATAATATTCTTATCTAGACATTTTAATGACAATATTACTCAAGGTATAGCAATACAAAATATTACAAATTTCCAATCTTTACTAGACTATTTGAACCGAGTACAGAGAACGGTGCACAACAACAATAGACGTGACTATGATGACTATTACAGAAACGTCAACGATAGACGAGACTTTAATAGAAGTAACAATCATAGACAAAATAATAATCACTATTACAACAACACAAATAACAATAATAACAATGATAGACGATATGACAGAAATAACGAGAGGACAAATAATAACAATAACAGGTACACAAATTATCCAGATAGGAGACAGCATAATAATTATAACAGAAGAGAAAGAAGAAACTCTGACGGAGACATAAGAAGGACGAATAATATAAGACGTGACACAAGAACTAACAGGACGAACAGCCTAGAAAGAAACACAACTAATCGTAACACAGACTTTAATCGAACTAATACAAATAGCAATAATCATAATGATGATAATGTTGTGGTTCCCGTGTCATCTTCTGGTACGGAACAACAGTTTTTCCACTAGAGGGTGAATATGGTAAGTTAAGTTGGTGCAGCTATGTTCACCCACGCGAATTTCTAAAGGTACAGGACCAGCTAGAACAAAACAATGAAACATTAATTTATATATACGGAACGATAGAAGGCACTAGCATAAAAATATTAATCGATACCGGGTCAGAAATATCTTTAATAAATAATAAATTTGTAAATGATTTGACAATATCAAAAGAAAATTTCGTCAAGGTGCCAAAAATAAATTTAATCGGCATAAATCAAAGAAAACTAACAACTTCAAATACTACGATAACTGTAGCATTAAGATTAAAGGAACGAGAAACTATGGTACAACTGTTAGTAGTGGAAAATATGGAATGCGAACTATTGTTAGGATCGGATATCTTATATGAAAACAAAGCAATTATTAATTATGAAGAAATGTACATAATCCTTAATAAAGAGAAAGTTGATTTTAATTATGAAGAGAAAAATGATAATTCGAGGAAGAATGAAGAGTTAGTAGAAGAAGTAGATAAATGTATTAATTATAATAAGAAATTTGAAGATCATATGGAGAAGAGATATGATTATAGGCAGGAAGGAAAAATGAGTGGAGATATGATGTTGGATGGCAATGGAGAAATAAATAATAATAATAATATGCCGGAATGGAATTTGGATATAGATGGAAAAATAGAATGGAAAAATGAAGTAATGGAGATGTTGAGAGGACATAGGAATTTAATTAATGAGGAATCACGAATTGCAAGAAATTATGTACATAAAATTGAAATGAAAGAAAATCAACAATTCCAACAGCGAAGTTAGCCGATACCCTACAAATATCAAGAAGATGTAAAGAAAACTGTAAATAAATTATTAGAAGATAGAATTATAGAACATAGTACTACCTCGTATATCAATCCAGTTGTTATAGTGAAGAAGAAGGATGGAGATTTAAGGATTTGCTTTGATGCACGAAATTTAAATAAATGTGCAATGTCCGAGTATGAATCGCCTTTAAAAAACATTAAGAGTACCTAATCATAAAAAAGGAATATGTTCTAAGTTACAGTTACCTTATGAAGGTCCTTATTTAGTAGAAACCAGTCATGGTATAAATAGTTATAAGTTGATACATCCTGACACTCATCGAGAACGTGGAGTTTTTCATATAAACCAGCTGCATCAATTTAACACCAACCAGTCGTAACTAAAATTTAAGAAACAATAGAATTAGAAATATTATTTATGTAATCAAGTATAAATTAATTTAATTTAGTCAATCTTAACTAAGAATTAGAAATAGTGGAATTAAAATTTATTAATAGACTAAGCATAAGTTAATTATGAGAATTTAAAGATTTCTTCATGAAATTAAGAAAGAATTAAACTGGGGAATTAATTAAATAAGTAATATATAATTATGAAATCAAAAAAAAAATCAAGGTAAACTTCTATAGAATATTCTTGTCGAATCAAGAATAATTCTATAGAATTTTAGGGAATGTTAAAGTGAAATATATCTACTAGGTTATGTTGAATCATTAACATCACTCAGAAATGTGAATCTGAGTAATAGTAGTAGTGAATATTCGATAAAAGGAAATAATCCATAAAAAACATAGCTTAAATATGACAAGAAATATTTACAAATAGAATACAATTGATAAAATTATATAGAAGATTACTATTTAATTTTGTAACTATTTTTCTTTAAAGTATAATTCAAGATATTGAAAATACAATAGTAACAAGTAAATTACGTCAAACATAAAATTTATACATAACTATGATCATCACTGTATATGGTATCACATGAATTTTGAAATAAAATTCAATTATTATAATTTAATATTTTGTAGACACTTTCAGAAACCCTGTATATTGCATAAACTATTCAATTATTTGTATAAAACTTCAAGGTCAAATATCAACGCGAAATAACGTTCTGTTATTAGTTCGAATAGAGTATTTCGGAGTGACAGTGGAAGTGCATAAAAACAAAGTGAATTTGTCTACTATAACGCAGAAATAGATATTTTGATTCAATAACAACGATGTTTATTTATCAACAAATGAACGATGAAAAACAAAAGTAAAAAACATTGGAAGGTTGTTGATTTTGAGCTTGAGAGACGCGGTGTAAATTTAATAAATGGAGGACGTGTTGAATTTATTTCCTCCAAATTTTTATAAAAAACTATAGTAATTTAAAATATGTTAAGTAAAAAGTTAACCAAAGTGTTTAGTGAAGTTTTGAACAATAAACTAACAAAAATTTATCACTAGCATATAAATAAATAAGTGTAAAATGGTGATAGCGTCTAGATATGGTAAGATGAACAATTACCTTTATAAATATAATCTTCGATAACTATTCACATATCTTGTTGTGGATAAGATATTTCTACTGATGAAATAATTCACATCACATCATTTTCCACATCTGAATTTCGCTTATTCGATCATAGGCGATCGTTTTTCTCCGATGCACCACATTCAGGGTCAAGAAGAACCAACCATAAACTCTATTACTCATGTATATAGTGTATTTCTCCTATAAAACATTTTTGATATATTTATATGTTAGGTTATTTTGTTTGGTATCTATTAATTAGTAAAAATATTAGTATTAGATATTCAATCTCTACTAAATATCGGACACAGAACACTAAATACATATTAAAAAAACTAATACTCACCAAATTCTTACATTAAATTATCATGATACATCCCAAACACTTTGCTTTCTTTCATTTTGTAAACTAAATAATAATCATCACAGAGTACCACAACACACGACGCCAAGGTTAACAATAGCGAGAGTAGAGGTTGAGTCGTTGTGAATGCATTCAGAACTTTTAGTAAAATAAGTAATCAAGCGAAACTTACTTGATACGTTGGAATTCAATAATATTAATAGTTTATTAAAAGCGTTTCTGTGCGATGATTTGTCAATAATATTCTATTGAGTTTGATATGAATTATAAACTTTTAACTCATAATAATTTCGTTATTTGCATAAATATGTTCAATTAAAATCATTTGTCTATGTTCGTCTTGCGTTTCTTTGATATCTTACCTACAGTTTCCTGTTGCTGACAATCGCCAAGTGCCGAATCTCATCCCTGAGATACAATGTTAAAAGTTAAACAAATTTATAATATTTCCTAACTTGTGTAGTATCTTTGAATTGGGAATTCGCAGAAAGCAAACCAATTCTGGCGCCCATACAATCCATACAATCATTATTAATAAATATATAATAAAATTAATTAAAAATATATAATAAAATAGCTCCCAACGTAGAGAATTTTTATAATAATACACAATAAAATGGCAAGCCCAACGTATGGCGATTGTTAAACGACCGGAATAACGCTCGTTCAACAAACTAGTAACAGGAACAGGTTATAATATTTTTGAGATATCTAAAGGAAATTTTGCAAACTATAATGGCTGACAAACCAATGAATATCGACGAACTGACAGTGGATGAGCTGAGGGAATATCTGAAATCCAGGAACATGGACACAAAGTCAAACAAACAAGTACTAAGGGAACGTTTGACGATGGCTATCCAAGCTGAAGAAGCAGCGGAACTGGAGAAAGGAGACAGTATGGTGGAAGAAGTTCATCACTATACAAAACCTAAACCAAATGAAAATGAAGAGTTGATAAATATGATGAAAATAATGATGGCTGACATCAAAAGCACAAAAGAAGACATCAAAAACACCAGAGAAGATATAATAAAAAGCACAAAAGAAGACATCAAAAACACCAGAGAAGATATAATAAAAAGCACAAAAGAAGACATCAAAAACACCAGAGAAGATATAATAAAAAGCACAAAAGAAGACATCAAAAACACCAGAGAAGATATAATAAAAAACACAAAAGAAGAGATGAAAGGTACACAGGAAGAAATTAACAGAAGGCTAGACAAACAAGAAGAAACATTTTCAGAACATATGGTGGAAATGAAGAAGCAGTTCGAAGAACATAAAAAAGAACAGGAAGAGAAAATGAATAAACTATATGGACATTTAATACAAGAAGGCACCATCCGGAAACAAGAGATAGAAGACATGGGAAATAAACTACGAGAAGAAGGAAAGGAACAGATAGACAAAATGGAGAGAAACATCATGAAAACCAATGCCAGGATAGATGATGTAGAACAAGGCATCCAGTTGAATTTATCGATTGCGGAGGAGATGAATTTAAAGACTCAGAAAGAACTAATATGGGAAATTGACAAGAAGTTAAAACAAATCAAGGAAGATAGGAATGTACAAGATTTTACAAAATTGGAGAGGGAAATTAAAGAAGACTTTAAGAAGAAAATGATGGAATTAGAAAAAGAATTTGAAACCATAAAAAACAAGACGAATCCAAGCATCAATACTCAAGGGGTAAATTACATCTATAACCATGGAGAAAATA
Source organism: Galeruca laticollis (assembly GCA_963921935.1). Taxonomy (NCBI): domain Eukaryota; kingdom Metazoa; phylum Arthropoda; class Insecta; order Coleoptera; family Chrysomelidae; genus Galeruca; species Galeruca laticollis. The sequence goes on along the minus strand of OY998175.1, from coordinate 271,566,084 downwards.
ATCTTAAATTTGACGGGGATACGAGAAAAATGCATCCAAAAATTTTCTTGAGATATCTTAAAAATAAATTAAGAGGTATCAGAGAGATAGAAGATTTGAAAGAGACAATTAGATCTCATTTGCAGGGTCAAACATTACTTTGGTTCACATGTAATGATGTAAATATAAATAATTTCAACGATTTTGAAAGTAACTGTTTGAAACAATACTGGGGGGAAACAGAACAAGGCTATGTTAGGGAAAAGTTATATTTTGGAAAATTTGATAGTAGAAGAAGCAACAACATGAGTAGCTATGCTTTGTCTTTATTTTCTCAGGCACAATATTTAGAGCCAGTAATTTCTGAGCAAGAAATTATAATATTCTTATCTAGACATTTTAATGACAATATTACTCAAGGTATAGCAATACAAAATATTACAAATTTCCAATCTTTACTAGACTATTTGAACCGAGTACAGAGAACGGTGCACAACAACAATAGACGTGACTATGATGACTATTACAGAAACGTCAACGATAGACGAGACTTTAATAGAAGTAACAATCATAGACAAAATAATAATCACTATTACAACAACACAAATAACAATAATAACAATGATAGACGATATGACAGAAATAACGATAGGACAAATAATAACAATAACAGGTACACAAATTATCCAGATAGGAGACAGCATAATAATTATAATAGAAGAGAAAGAAGAAACTCTGACGGAGACATAAGAAGGACGAATAATATAAGACGTGACACAAGAACTAACAGGACGAACAGCCTAGAAAGAAACACAACTAATCGTAACACAGACTTTAATCGAACTAATACAAATAGCAATAATCATAATGATGATAATGTTGTGGTTCCCGTGTCATCTTCTGGTACGGAACAACAGTTTTTCCACTAGAGGGTGAATATGGTAAGTTAAGTTGGTGCAGCTATGTTCACCCACGCGAATTTCTAAAGGTACAGGACCAGCTAGAACAAAACAATTAAACATTAATTTATATATACGGAACGATAGAAGGCACTAGCATAAAAATATTAATCGATACCGGGTCAGAAATATCTTTAATAAATAATAAATTTGTAAATGATTTGACAATATCAAAAGAAAATTTCGTCAAGGTGCCAAAAATAAATTTAATCGGCATAAATCAAAGAAAACTAACAACTTCAAATACTACGATAACTGTAGCATTAAGATTAAAGGAACGAGAAACTATGGTACAACTGTTAGTAGTGGAAAATATGGAATGCGAACTATTGTTAGGATCGGATATCTTATATGAAAACAAAGCAATTATTAATTATGAAGAAATGTACATAATCTTTAATAAAGAGAAAGTTGATTTTAATTATGAAGAGAAAAATGATAATTCGAGGAAGAATGAAGAGTTAGTAGAAGAAGTAGATAAATGTATTAATTATAATAAGAAATTTGAAGATGATATGGAGAAGAGATATGATTATAGGCAGGAAGGAAAAATGAGTGGAGATATGATGTTGGATGGCAATGGAGAAATAAATAATAATAATAATATGCCGGAATGGAATTTGGATATAGATGGAAAAATAGAATGGAAAAATGAAGTAATGGAGATGTTGAGAGGACATAGGAATTTAATTAATGAGGAATCACGAATTGCAAGAAATTATGTACATAAAATTGAAATGAAAGAAAATCAACAATTCCAACAGCGAAGTTATCCGATACCCTACAAATATCAAGAAGATGTAAAGAAAACTGTAAATAAATTATTAGAAGATAGAATTATAGAACATAGTACTACCTCGTATATCAATCCAGTTGTTATAGTGAAGAAGAAGGATGGAGATTTAAGGATTTGCTTTGATGCACGAAATTTAAATAAATGTGCAATGTCCGAGTATGAATCGCCTTTAAAAAACATTAAGAGTACCTAATCATAAAAAAGGAATATGTTCTAAGTTACAGTTACCTTATGAAGGTCCTTATTTAGTAGAAACTAGTCATGGTATAAATAGTTATAAGTTGATACATCCTGACACTCATCGAGAACGTGGAGTTTTTCATATAAACCAGCTGCATCAATTTAACACCAACCAGTCGTAACTAAAATTTAAGAAACAATAGAATTAGAAATATTATTTATGTAATCAAGTATAAATTAATTTAATTTAGTCAATCTTAACTAAGAATTAGAAATAGTGGAATTAAAATTTATTAATAGACTAAGCATAAGTTAATTATGAGAATTTAAAGATTTCTTCATGAAATTAAGAAAGAATTAAACTGGGGAATTAATTAAATAAGTAATATATAATTATGAAATCAAAAAAAAAATCAAGGTATACTTCTATAGAATATTCTTGTCGAATCAAGAATAATTCTATAGAATTTTAGGGAATGTTAAAGTGAAATATATCTACTAGGTTATGTTGAATCATTAACATCACTCAGAAATGTGAATCTGAGTAATAGTAGTAGTGAATATTCGATAAAAAGAGATAATCCATAAAAAACATAGCTTAAATATGACAAGAAATATTTACAAATAGAATACAATTGATAAAATTATATAGAAGATTACTATTTAATTTTGTAACTATTTTTCTTTAAAGTATAATTCAAGATATTGAAAATACAATAGTAACAAGTAAATTACGTCAAACATAAAATTTATACATAACTATGATCATCACTGTATATGGTATCACATGAATTTTGAAATAAAATTCAATTATTATAATTTAATATTTTGTAGACACTTTCAGAAACCCTGTATATTGCATAAACTATTCAATTATTTGTATAAAACTTCAAGGTCAAATATCAACGCGAAATAACGTTCTGTTATTAGTTCGAATAGAGTATTTCGGAGTGACAGTGGAAGTGCATAAAAACAAAGTGAATTTGTCTACTATAACGCAGAAATAGATATTTTGATTCAATAACAACGATGTTTATTTATCAACAAATGAACGATGAAAAACAAAAGTAAAAAACATTGGAAGGTTGTTGATTTTGAGCTTGAGAGACGCGGTGTAAATTTAATAAATGGAGGACGTGTTGAATTTATTTCCTCCAAATTTTTATAAAAAACTATAGTAATTTAAAATATGTTAAGTAAAAAGTTAACCAAAGTGTTTAGTGAAGTTTTGAACAATAAACTAACAAAAATGTATCACTCGCATATAAATAAATAAGTGTAAAATGGTGATAGCGTCTAGATATGGTAAGATGAACAATTACCTTTATTAATATAATCTTCGATAACTATTCACATATCTTGTTGTGGATAAGATATTTCTACTGATGAAATAATTCACATCACATCATTTTCCACATCTGAATTTCGCTTATTCGATCATAGGCGATCGTTTTTCTCCGATGCACCACATTCAGGGTCAAGAAGAACCAACCATAAACTCTATTACTCATGTATATAGTGTATTTCTCCTGTAAAACATTTTTGATATATTTATATGTTAGGTTATTTTGTTTGGTATCTATTAATTAGTAAAAATATTAGTATTAGATATTCAATCTCTACTAAATATCGGACACAGAACACTAAACACATATTAAAAAAACTAATACTCACCAAATTCTTACATTAAATTATCATGATACATCCCAAACACTTTGCTTTCTTTCATTTTGTAAACTAAATAATAATCATCACAGAGTACCACAACACACGACGCCAAGGTTAACAATAGCGAGAGTAGAGGTTGAGTCGTTGTGAATGCATTCAGAACTTTTAGTAAAATAAGTAATCAAGCGAAACTTACTTGATACGTTGGAATTCAATAATATTAATAGTTTATTAGAAGCGTTTCTGTGCGATGATTTGTCAATAATATTCTATTGAGTTTGATATGAATTATAAACTTTTAACTCATAATAATTTCGTTATTTGCATAAATATGTTCAATTAAAATCATTTGTCTATGTTCGTCTTGCGTTTCTTTGATATCTTACCTACAGTTTCCTGTTGCTGACAATCGCCAAGTGCCGAATCTCATCCCTGAGATACAATGTTAAAAGTTAAACAAATTTATAATATTTCCTAACTTGTGTAGTATCTTTGAATTGGGAATTCGCAGAAAGCGAACCAATTCTGGCGCCCATACAATCCATACAATCATTATTAATAAATATATAATAAAATTAATTAAAAATATATAATAAAATAGCTCCCAACGTAGAGAATTTTTATAATAATACACAATAATATATATATATATATATATATATATATATATATATATATATATATATATATATCCAAACCAACCCCATTTGCCGATTATTTCACCCAATTAGCAGGTAATTGAAGAAACTTGACAAACAGGTAGCTCAAAAATGGTTTTATTATTGTGAAATATAGTCTTTACAGTTCTAAGAAAATGCCCCCATAATACAATGTACTCACAAGGAACCTTTCAACTATAAAAGTAGCGGAAAGGTTGAATATTTTCAATTTAGAGTTCATCAGTTCTGGAGAAACTGCTGTGTTGATTGATTTTCCCATTATTACTGTTATTTGTTATTATTTTTTACCGTTATTGTTAACTGGTGTTTATTTTTGTTCATCTATACAAGTTCTCTTCTCATCACACGAGACAAACACCTAACCAAACCTTCCAACTATATAGTGTTCCAACCAAATTTGACCAGATATGGAGGATTTATCACCATCTAAGCGACCTAAAGTTGGCCCATTGTCGCTGAACGAAAAAAATCTGATATTAAATTGCTATTCCTCGTTGAAGAACGAAGAAATTAGAAGAAAAATCATGAATTTGACAGGAAGTGTTGATAAAACTGTGGAGATTACTGTAACAATTATGGGTGTTTCAAAAACAACAATTTATAATTTAATGAAGGAGAAAATAAATGGAAACATCACAGCCCCAGCAAAGTCCCCAGACCGACCCAAACTTTAAATGGCTGACGACTTGAAGAATGGAATAAGGCGTGAGGTGCATGCTTTTTTCTTTAGAAAAGAGATCCCAACTCTCTCCAAAATTATGGCTTTAATTCAAGAAGATTCAGATTTTCCGAAAATGTCTCGAAGAACATTATGGAAAATTTTGAAGGAACTTGAATTTGAATATAAAAAAAATTATCGGAACGCAATGTTGATTGATAGAGACGACATTGTCATTTGGAGGAGGAGTTATTTGCGCAATATTCGGAAAGCAAGACTAGATCAAAAACGAATTTATTATTTGGATGAGACTTGGTTAAATGAAGGTCATACTGTTTCAATTTTTTGGCAAGACACGAATGTCAAAAGTCGGAGGAAGGCAGCTCTTGAAGGGTGGTCAACAGGCCTCAATCCACCAGCAGGAAAAGGACGTCGACTCATAATTACTCATATCGGAAGTGCCAAAGGTTTTGTTAAAGGTGGATTGTTGTGCTTTGAGTGGAAGCAAACCGGAGATTATCATGAAGATATGGATGCAGACGTTTTCGAAGAATATTTCTCACAAATGTTAGATCTAATTCCAACGGGCTCAGTCATTGTTATGGATAACCCAAGTTATCACTCCAGGTTAGTGGAGAAATTACCTTCAACTGCATGGCGTAAACAAGATATCCACGATTGGCTAACCTCGAAAAATATTGAATGCCCAGATAACCCGCTGAAAATAAACACAAATATAGTAGATACGTTGTAGATCAAATGGCATCAGCGCGTGGTATAACGGTGCTGAGGCTTCCTTCTTATCACTGTCAATTCAATCCCATAGAATTAATATGGGCCCAAGTGAAAGGGGAAGTTTCAAGAAAGAATACGACATTCAAAATGAGTGACGTAAAAGTTTTATTCGAAGACGCGTTAGGTAACGTAACCAAAGAAAACTGGAAGAAATGTGTTGAACACGTGATACAAGAAGAGCTAAATATGTGGGAAATGGATCATATAAGTGAACACATGATTGAACCATTTAAAATCAATGGTAATAATGGAAGCTCAACAGAATCGTCTGATTCTGATATATAGACTAGTTTTTGTGTTAGTTATTACTATTATTTGTTAGACTTTTTTTTATAAATATTACGTTAATTCGTACTTTATTCCTGCATTTTTCTTTTTTCCTCTCCTATTGTCAACGGAATATTAGTAGTAAAGTTGATACCTACTGCAAAAAAATTTGCTATTTCTTATATAATATTTTATGTTTAATGTTCATTCATAGGAACACAAAAAACTGTGTTTTTATTGAATCGATATTGTGAACTCTTTTGAATAGTTTTCGTAATTATAATTTCATAGTACCTTCATATCCATATACCAAGTTTGTTTTGTCCTGATTGCACGCCTCTGAGGATTAAATTGTTTATTTGTTCATTCAAATAGAATAAAGCGACCCTTTCAATACAATAGGCGACCCAACCGAATACAGAGTTACGGGGTGTCTACCTGAAATTCGTAACAAATGAGAAATTTCAGTACAAAATTAGATAAACTTCGGAGATATTTTATTATACACCCTGTATCGGTTTTGCATACCTAAGGAGCTTTTATTACTCCATGCCTTTTGAAAACGGACTAGTAATGTTGTTGTTTGAAATTATAAAATAAAGAAGTGCTCTTTAATTCACGATTTACATTCTGAAAGTTTGCAATGTATTAAGTTTCAATGGGTAAATCACATAATTATAAAATAGAAAAAATCAGTTTTTCTGACAATTATAATTTTATCGTATCGTTTCACCGCTTGGTTTCATTTTGGTCTGGTTCAGCCCAGGTTCAATGCGTATCTGTGTATCAGTTGCGCGTATGGGAGTGTTACGGTTTATTTTACCAGACCAACGTTGATTATTTTATTTTGTAGTAATGATAGTTCTTTCCACATGTAAGTGATAAATGTACCTCTTCAAGCAGCAGCCGCGTACATTTTTAATCAATATTCTCTACTGCAAGAGAAAAAAGGAACGAAATCCATCGTGTTGGTGGATGACAAAGTTGTATGTGTACCAGTTTCTCATTAAATTCGTACAATAGTCGGTCCGCCCCTGGTATAATACTTTGAGATTGGATAAAGAAAAGGTTTGTATTTCGTACAGAATTTTTATTTATAAAATCATAGCAAAGCGCTTTCGACTATGAAGTCATCATCAGTGCGTACCTGTAAGTAACATTGAATTCAATTTAAGAAATTTTGATAATGAAAACTTTGAAAATTACTTACTCGTCAGGTGTACAAGAGCCAGACCATAAAAATACCATGTGTCCAGAGGACCATGTAAATATTTATAAAGGGGACATCATATGAGCAACATTTTAAAATATACTTATTCCAGGATTAACCTGGATAAAAGTTTCAAAATTCGCAACCCATGTCTGCTGAAACTTAGTCCACTCTACAACTAAATAAACAAATGGCATAGAAAATGACATATGAAAACAATGATCTGTGTTTTGAAAATTGGTAATAGACAAATAAGTCAAATTGATCTTCCTATTTTAAACGTCTATGAAGGGGAATGTACGCTTTATTCAAATTAACTTGACTGTTGAGACAAAGGTCATTATTCAATAATTCCCTCTAAATATGTTAATCTTCAAGAAAATCTATCTATTGTAATTTTTGGAACTCACCTCCTGTAAAATCTTTGATTTCCTATTTGGACTAAAGTTGTGGTTTTTAAACCTTAAATAGTGACCAAAAGCTGAAATTTTGTTGGGATTTAAATGTTCGGTTATACGGACTTTCAAAGGTCTGCAAGTTCTTCCAATGTAGGCCGCATCACAATCATCACAATTTAACCTGTATATGCCAATCTTTGAAAATTCATAAATTTTATGTTTTGTGTTGACCAGGTTTCACATATTTTCTTGGTTGTACCGTATCGATGACGGCTAATGAGCCAGAAACATGCATGTTTGCGGTTACCACTCTTTTCAGTAGCCCCTTCTTCTATTTGCGTACAATTCCCACTAATCTATTCGTGGCTTATTATATATATATATATAAATATATAAATATATATATATATATATATATATATATATATATATATATATATATATATATATGTATACATTGAGAATTATATTATATCTACCTACCCGACTCACAATATCTACTGAACTATAATTTTATTATACCGAATTCGTCATTATTATTATACTGACACTGTCAATACTAAAAATAATATTTACTTAATTGTAACTTTATAATTTAATTCTACTATATCTATTTATTATATCTCACACAAGTTCTTGGTAACCTAGTTACCCTCAGCTTCAGTGATTAATTGTTTACTTCTACATCACAAATGTTAGTTAAATTTTGTAGTTTGTATATATTTGTTTCATTGTGAAATAAACATATATTTTGGAATAATTTAAATCATTTTCAACGATTTAAATCTTTTATAAATGATCTAAATCATTTTTGTTCAAAGATTTAAATCAAAATTTATAAATCATTTTAAAAACGATTTTAAGTCTAAAATCATACTTCATTACATGAAAAAAGATTTAAAATCGAATGATTTAAATGAAAAATATGATTTAAATATGATCATTCGTGACAGTTCTGATCGACGATAATTTTGAATAGGCTCTAGTATCGTAATAAATAATATCAAACGTGGTTTGTTTATACAAGCACAATTACGATTAAAGATTGAACATTTAGTTCTTTAGTTTTCATATGTTTTTCAAGACTTTTAATGACAAAATTAACTATTAAGTTAATTAATTTAATGTTCTTGGATTATCATGGTTCGTCGATGCCAAGTTTGTCAGAAAAAAAGCCGAAATCACCAAGGCCATCTATCTACAATACCATCCCCACTTTTGTAATTCATTCATTATTTCATTACTGGCATTTAGGATTGTTGGACGCAAAAATAAACGTGTTCATGTATGAATAGCTCTCTCTGTTGAATATTATTATTCTAAGCTCTATACCGATGCCTCCAAAACTGACTCCGGTGTCAATTGTGCAGTTACCTCGGAACATGAACTCGTACGCTCGTTCTCGTTACCTACAAGGTGTAGTGTTTATACGGGTGAGTACATCTTGCTTCAGGCTTTGAAATATACAGGGTGTCCCGCATAAGAACCGTCACAAAACAGAGGCGTATAGGGGAGCTCAAAATATGATGATTGGAGGTAATTTACCTCTATACCAAGTTGCATCCCTGAGGAGTTATAGGGCCCCAAAGGGGGGTTCAAAATTCCGAAAAAAATTAATTTTTTCACAACCCTTCAACTCCAAATCAACAAATGTGTTACACTGTATGAGAATGTTAAGGGCATTAAGTAGTGGTAAGTAGAAGGCGATTGAACCATTCTGGGGGGCTAATTAGGGGTGACCTAACATTATAATTTCACAGAAGTTTATATCTGTCTTTTCATTTAAAAAAAATTATTTTCATCCCATGGCTAATTTAATTTTAAAACTTTTTTTACTCTTGGAATTTTGCGAAAAAATTTGTCATTTTCAAGGAAAAGTCGAATAACCAAAGACATGTTATCAACAATGTTATTCTAAAAGTTCTAAAAAAGTCAAGAGTTGGCTATGCATTTATATGTCAAATTTGACTATTTGCAATTCAGTTCTTGTAGTAAGTAAATTGTTATATATCTTTTTAAATGAGTGAAAAATTCTCATTTAGCGAACGAGTGGATATGTTATTGGTGTTAGATTTTTGTGAAGGAAACTGTAGAAGAAGCGTGGAAGAATGTCGGAGGACGTTTCCTAATCGCGTGGTTCCTGACAAAGAAATGTTCTCTAATGCTGAAAGACGGGCTCGAGAAACAGGAAAGTTTCATAGTGTTTATCGAGAATGAACTGTTCAAATTAGTGTGCGAAATGAAGAACTTATTTTGGATATTATTGACGATCAACGGCATATTAACACCAGACCTATACCTAGACAGAGTGACATATAAATATCATCTGTAAACCGAACTATTAGACGTAATTTACTCCATCCATATCATGCCCAAAAAGTGCAAGAGTTGTTACCTCAAGACTTGATTCGGAGAGTGAATTTCTGTTGATTTATTTTATGTCGGGATATTCACTTTCAAAAAAAAATTCCTTTTACCGATGAGGCTTGCTTTTCTCGTAGGGATATTCCAAATATGCATAACTATAATGAGTATTCAGATGAAAACCCTTGTGTCATAACTCCTAGACATTTCCAACGTGAGTTAAGATTAATGTTTGGGTCGGCCTTATCGATCATTATTTGATTGGATTAGTTATTTTACCAAACCGGCTAACTAGCGAAACTTATTTAGAGTTTCTCCAAAGTACTTTTCCGGATTTATTTGACGAGTTACCATGAAGATTGAGATTGGAACATTGGTTTATGCATGATGGAGCACCACCTCATTCTAGTGTCAACGTGAGAGACTATTTAAACCGCCAATATCCAAATAAGTAGGGAGGAAATAATTGTCCTCAAGATTAGCCTCCCCGCTCACCGGACCTCAATAAATGTGAATACTTTCTTTGGGGGGCGTTAAAGGAGTCTGTTTATTCCTCTTCAGTTGATTCCCGGGAAGAATTGTGGAATCGCATTGCAGACAAATGCAATATAAAACAATAGATCATCAGCTAGAAGAATAATTTTGTGTCTAAGAGAAAATGGTGATAATTTCCATCAATTTCCTTAAATTAAAAGGTTCATGTTCGTTCTACTATATCATTGATTTTTTTCCCAAGTAATTGATCTTATTGAAATGTATCTATTAATTTGTTGAATCTGAAAAAATTTCATGATATGGATGGAGTAAATTACGTCTAATAGTTATTCGACTTTTCCTTGAAAATGACAAAGTTTTTTGCAAAATTACAAGAGTAAAAAAAAGTTTTAGAATCAAATTATCCATGATATGAAAATAAAAATTTTCAAATCAACTGATAGGTAAAAAACTTGAAATTTTAAGGTTAGGTCTCCCCGAATTAACCCCCCAGAATGGTTCGATCGCCTTCTACTTGCCGTTACATAATGTCCTTAACAGTCTTATAAAGTGTACTGAATTTGGTATGTTTAAGTTAAAGGGTTGCGAAGAAATTAGTTTTTTTCCAAATTTTGGGATCTACTTTGAGGCCCTATAACTCCTTTGGGATTCAATTTGGTATACAGGTAAATTGCCTCCAATCGTCATATTTTGGGCTCCCATATACGCTTCTGCTCTGTATCGGTTCTTATGCGGGACACCCTGTATATCAACTACCCAGAAAAATATTGCCGTATTTTGTATTGATTTCCTTGCTTAGATTCAGTTAATTAAAACCATATTCACTGATCACTTGATTATCCATAACATACATGACATATATCAAACTATCTTGGCTCGTGATGTAACAGTTTCTCTCATCAGTCATCCATCTCATATCGGAACCGCTGGAAAGGAAACTGCACATCACCACAAACCAAAGAAGTTGTCTTTCGCAACAATGCAAAATTCACAGTCCAGCTTGCAACCGACCTCAAGTTATTCTTCAAAAACTTTATGCATGAATCTTGGCGATATCTATTGTGAAATAGTATGACAACACTTTACGATATCGAGGCATCTACTTCTCCTCTCTTCTTAAACTTTTTAACAAATAGAGAGGCTACTATGGCATTATTATTAGACTTCGAATTAGCCACACTATACTCACACATGGTTAACTGATGTCTTCAGGAAGTCGCCCCGTTTGCCGTAGCTGTTATATTATATTGACCGATAAGCACATACTCTCTGGCTGCAAACAATTTTCCTCTATGCACTAACTATATAACCTACATCCTAACTTCAAGGAAATGCTCCACTACCCCACCGATTTCAAGAAGTTTTGGAGTTTTTCAAAGCTACAAACCTCAACCGAAAAATAAAATTTAAGAACAATAATAGTTGTTAATTAAGTCATGTAAATATTTAAAATTATTCTTTTTGTGTCATTGGCATAATTCTCCACTGATTAATGTTATTTTTAATTCATAAATTGTGCTTCGAAATTCCCCATTTTTTTTTCACTGTAACATATTTCTTTGAATAGTGGAAGAAAATATTATTAATATGAGTCACCTCAGTCACCGGAATTTCCATAGATATTACTCACATTCTACTTATACGGAGATCAGATCCTGATATTTCTAGAAAAGTATCATCCAACTACCTTTTTTCTCCTTCGTATGCGATGTTTTCAGAGATTGGTGTGATATCACTGTCATAACGAGACTGGATCGCTTCTCCATCACTTTTTTATATAGATTTTCGTAAGATATATAGCTTCTCAACAGTTAATAAAAGGCTGTCAATTTCAAAAGTTCGTATTTACGGCGGGTTCTGATTTATATTTCCGAATAAATGTAGAATATTGTAGCCGGGGAAATGTCTTTGACGAAAACATATCAGATTGAAAAATTGTTTGAATCAATAGTAAATGACTTCCGCTTGTGTTTTCTGAATATAAATACCGATTTTTCCATCGCAACGGTGACTATTATGAAGTTATTGTTATGTGGAAATCTAGCATTTGGCGTGGAAAATGTGCGAAAATCGATTTTAACAGTGCTAGGTTACAGGGTTGAGAGGAAAAGCTTTATTCATACATTATTATGGAATATCAATTGAATATTCTTCTTCGAGTTGAACGTACACAATATTCAAAATAATTTGTTATTTTTTTGGAGTTTTTCCTTTATTCTTTCTATATACTCATAAGCAATCCTTAGAAAATTTCACCGGCCTTCTTATATTCCAGCAGATTACTTTCTTGCATAATAACAATTATGCATTGCAGGATTGACTTAAATCAAAGATGTTATCTGTATAATCGGAAATCAGAATTTACATACCCGTAATTAGACCTGTGATAGCATACAACTAATATTAGATTCGAACCGAAAATACTGAGAAGGATATTTGGGCTTATATTAGATGAGATGACTGTGCAATATCGAATTCAAGCAAACAAAGAACTAGAAAACATGTATAACATGCAAAGCATAATTAGTTAAACAAAAGGCTTAGGTGGGCAGGATATGTTTAGAGAATCCAGAAAGAACGCCTCAATAATCAAATATGAGGAGAGAACCCCGCTGGCAACAGGGCGCTAGGCAGAACCAGACTCCAATGAAAGGATAATACAAAAATAAGATCTAAGTACCCTTGTTATTCAGGATTGGCAAACCGATATATTGTACCGAAATAGATGGCGTCAGGTCGTGCTGGCACAATACCTCTCGAAGGGTTGTGTAGCGACATAGAGAGAAAGAGAGTGAGAAAGTGAGATAGAGACTATCTCTTCTTCATTCTCATTTGTATTTACTCTACATCTAATAATTAAGCATTGTGCCCTTCACTCTCTCAATCATCAACAGATTATTTCCTTCTTAATGATTTGTCAATTTCTGTCAGAGGGGTTCTTGTATATCCTTACGCATGATTCACTCAAAGTGTTATTCCAACATTTCTGGGTATATTTGTTTTTCATTTTACTGTTTCATATCATGATTTGTTAAACGGTAACTATGTAAATAAATAAAGATGTTGACAGCTGCACTGTCAGAGTTGACAAGTAAAAATATATGCTGCGGAAATTTAAACAATTCTGTACTTAATTCAACCGTTTTAACCGGTGAGAAAAGTATAACAACAAACAATAACATAATTTTGGTCCTCCGCAATTGGATTCGGTGAAAAATAAAAAATAAAAACTTTAGGCGAACTGTCTAAAACAAGAACTAAAGAGAAGACAAATAAAACTGTAAGTTCGTTCCAATTCCTTTATACAAATTAAACATATCACTGTATTATTCCTGTATTTCGTTGGGGTTTTGCTTTAAATTCACAAAGCCTGACAACGTTCAAAGTGTGGGCGATTTTAACGAAATGGGATTTATAGGTCTAGTCTGTACAAGTCTGTAAGATAATCTGTAACTCTACAGGCTAATTGCTATTCTGCGTACAACTGTATCTTACAGGAACCTTTTAAATGGTTACAGATTTGAGAAATATTTACGTGTGAATTGACTGTTGTTGTATGTCATTACAGTTATCCATTTATTTATTTTTTTGATAAAAATTTAACAAAAATGGACAATGAAATGGCAATATTCATTGGAATTCTAATAGAAGAAGACTATAATTGGTTAAATACATTCCCCTTATTATAACAAGTTGGTAATTGGGTACTATTCATAGATATCATTATTAGGACCTTTATGAGAATTCAAAGAAAACGTCTTAGAGATCAAATGGATCCCTTTGATATGCCAAATACAGCATTTATTCAAATGTTTAGGCTTAATAAAGAATGTGCAATGAATTAAATAAATAGTTTACAATCACACATTAGAATTAGAAATAATAACTCTACGCACGTATTTACATATATATATGAGAATTATTATTGGTTACTTTAAAATTTCATTTTAACAGGTGCTTCTTACCCTCCATTTCTTAAGTGTAGGGTCTTATCAAAATTTAATAGGAACAAGTTCTTGGTTGTCTGCGAATCAACCTACTGTTAGCAGATCAATTAGCAAGATTTGTTTAGCAATTGTTCAAGAATAATTACCAGTCTGGGTTAATTTCCTACTCAAAATGAGGAAATTTTGAATGTCAAACAAGGTTAGCCAATAATCAGATAGTTTTAATATATTAACTAAAAAAATGTTTTTAGATTTTTTAGAAAATATGGTTTTCGAGGTGTGTTGGGGGCTATTGATGGTACTCATGTAGAAATTCTTGCTCCCTCTGTAACTGACATAAATCATCCACCTTTTGTATATATAAATAGAAAGGGAAAACATTCTATAAATGTAATGCTGGTATCAGATGCTCACAATAAAAGTATAGGATGTAATGCAAGATTTCCTGGTTCCGTGCATGATGCCGCAGTGTGGCAAGTTAGTCCTATAAGAAATCATTTGCAAATTAGGAATCAGAATGGCGACCATACTAGTCATTTAATGGGAGATAGTGGTTATCCTCTAGAACCTTGGTTATTTACACCTTTTTTAAATCCACAGAACCAACAAGAGGAAGCATTTAACAACACTCTGACATCTACACGTAATATTATTGAAACAACCAATAGCATTTTGAAAGGAAGATTTCGCTGTTTGTCCAGACATCGAACACTTGTATATCATCCTGTGAGGGAAACCAATATTATTTATACATGCTGTGTGTTGCACAATATGGCCCTAACTGGAGGTTTTAATCTGGATGAAAGAGAAATTGAATATCCACAAGAAAATGATCACATTGACAATCCAGCTGCAAATAGAAATCTTTTGTAATTAGGAAGAGAAACAAGGGTGGCATATGTAAGAGACAAGTATTAATATTTTAGGAAAATAAAAATTTATTAAGCTATTTCATTTTTACTGGTAACAAAATGATAAAAAAATGATTCAAATAAATTAATAAAATCAGTTTTATTTAACAACATTCCCATTGTTAATTTATAATAAAAAATGGATAAAGTAATAGAACATAAAACTTTCAAATAAATAAAAAAATATTCTTACCAAATACTTACAATAATAAACTAATAGAAACCATCATTAAAACATAACCAATCCTAACCAAATTAATATAATTTCCAAATTCCTAGCCTGTGTCCAATTTATTATATTACGATGAAAAGTCAAGGTGTAATTTCAAAATCTAGTTGTTCACGAATTTCAATATTTTCTTTTTCTACATTAATAATTGCATTGGTAAACTCCTTAATATGCTTACAAAAATATTCTGTTAAGGTAGCATTAGCTTTTGTTGCATTAATTAAATTTTTAGCCAGCTCGGATAAGGGATTTATTAGGTCCTACTCGCTTATGAGGAGTTGTTGTTGGGGGTGTTACATTTTCAACATGTATTATTACAGTTTCTGTTGAAATATCTTCTTGTTCTGGTTCTTTTTCATGAAATATTTCATTTTCATTATTAGTTACATCCAGCAGTTACTGGAATGCCCTCATATGTGGTAACATGTTCATTTCCAGTAACTGTTACCATACCCCAAGCATTCAATGCCCTTCCTTCTAATGGAGTTAATATTGCTTCTGAAACAGGACACCCACCAGTTTGAATTCTATGATGATGAATTTTTCTATATTTCGCTTTGGTACCATATCTCCAATCTGCAAATCTCTAGAATGCAAAATATAATACTGGAAACTCGTTTATATAATTTCACAAACATTTTTCTACTCTTCAATGGACAATGCAGGGCCTTGTCTCACTGCATTTAATTTGTACACTAACTCTTACCACTTCTTATGTATATAATTTTGGTCGATAGTGGGATTGATTGTATTGATTCTAAATGCATAATCATTTTCAATTGCTTCTAAATACATTTCGTACTGTTCTGATGTTGTATTTTTCAGTCTATTCCTTTTTTTTATTTCCTTCATTAGTTAATCAGACATTCTTCACTGGATTATGTGACATAGTTTGGCTTTACTCAAATGGAATATTTTTGTAGTTGGATTTTGTTTGAGTTATAGGTTGGGAATATCGAAATTTGACGTACAGTAGTTCAAATGTCTGTCTGTAATTCAGCGAGTTACAGACAACATCACAGAATCGCGAAGTTACAGATTCTGTAAAATCCCATTCACAGATCCTCATAAGCTACAGATTCGTAGATTATTACGAAAAACACAGAATCCACCTATTAAACTGTTGGTAAAAATGCGGCGCTGTTAAAAGAAGACAAACTCAGTTTAAAACATTCGTTCACAAATTTTTTTAATGTAGCCGGTGACCGGTCTATAAATGAGTTCGATAAAACAAAAAAAATTGATTTAGAAGCATGTTTCGTACTATTTTAGAGGAATTTGACAATATACAGGAGGAAATCGAATTGCTGAAATAAGATTAGGAATTTGTCAATATTCAATGTGCACAAAGAGAACAATTTGAACAGGTATATTTTGAAAATTTGGGCAGGTGCAAAGGATTCCTTGCAAATCATCATAATCATTTCAATGAATTGAAATACTGCAATAAATCTGATAATAGTACTAATAATAATAATACATAGTCAATTCGACAAATGCAAATGGGACGCAACTGCATGGATTAAAGTTCCCCGAAATCAAGTTATGTAAGTTTTCCGGTCAGTATGAACATTGGCTGGAGTTTAGAGGTACATTCGACTCTTTGATAAATAAAAACTCAGTTTTAAGTGACATTCAAAAGTTTCACTACTTGCGCTCGTCTTTAGAAGGTAGTGCTGCCCAAGTTATACTCTCTATTGAATTTTCGCTAAACAAATATGCATATGCTTGGAGGTGGACCATATTGTATCAAATATAGGGATTGTTGAAGAGTATCAGTCAATAGTCATATGCCCCAAACAGAATCATATCGAGATATCTCTTTATACGATCTCTTTTCGAAAAGAGATTCCACCAGGATCACGTATTAAAAGTAAAAATTAATTGGCCCAATACACCCAGACAATGATATTCTTTATTTTCTCCACTTTTGTAAAAATTTGATTCATAAGTTATGAATCATATTTGTTCCAGTTTTGATGTTTTATAGTTATTTCTATTGAGAATTCCATTGCAACATAAATAAAACGAGTTGGAACTATTTGTGGAATAATTACCATTCGTTTATTCGTGTAACTGGAATGGGCTCTTAAAAAAATTCAATATAATGCTAACATCTGAATTATGCTTGAATCTTATAATAATATGTTGATATTCATATTCTCAGATCAATTCGCCTATTTTGTGCTATTCATATGTAAATTTAATGCGAACTGCACACTATTTAGGCATCTTGTTCTGAACTAATTGCATTTCTCCCGTTAGATTTCGCGTATCTTGAACTCGTGACCAAAATATAAATCTCTATGGACGATTATAAAGATTGTAAGCAGGACCGAACTATATTAGAGAGAGGTGTCTGTTGTTTATGACTCCTATATAGCATTTACTTAAAAACTAGCGCAGATCAACAAATAAAATAGAAATTAACCGTCTCGATCCTTACTTCGTGGAATCTACTCATATTAGTGGTTTCAATTAAACTCACAGTTTCTAGTTAATACCACAATATAATATAAATTGTTGAAAATTCTAAAAAATTGACAATTGTTTCGATAAATCAATATCATCGTCAGAATGACAGAAGTTACATTTCATTTGATGCCTACCTGATGTTTAGTAGTTATTTTTGGCTACACCAAGAAGTGACAACAAAAAGCTGTAAAATGTGCTCAACGAGTTTGAATAAAAGGAGAATGTAAGAAATGGTTCAAAGTTAGAGACTACTTAGACAACTACATAAAAGATGTACATTCAGAACTCACATTCCAATTACATCCAGTAGAATTTGACTGTTTGGATGACAAAATTAAAGAAAGTGTCAACACGATGAAGCATAAAAAATTTAAGAAACAAGAAAAAAACCTACAGAATCTTGAACACACACAACATAAAATTCAATACTCAAAACATCATGAAACTGTAAGTACGTACATACCAACACACTTTGCACCACGATTTGAAAACCTTCCAGACACTAATTTTACAGATAGTGAAATAGAATTTTCAAATAAAGGTTCAAAGTACAGCATACCACAAAAATTTACTTATAATATTAAACAAATTATAGCTACAGAGTTAGAAATAGCTTTAAAATCTAATTCAAATAATTTTCTTTATGAGAAATTGAAAATTGCCAATTTAATCAAAAATATTGAACCTTCAAAAGTTAAACGTCAAACAAAAAATGGCATTACAGTTTTAAATGCAACCAAAAAGAATGTAGAAGATAATAACTAAACAGTTACAAAATCTGATAAAGGGAACACAACTGTCATTTTGACAACTGAGAATTACAATTCCAAAATATATAACTTTATAGAATCTAGCGATGTTCTTGAAGCAAACCCAACAAAAAAGTTTTCTAATAATGCAAGGGATATTGTTAATAATTCAAATTATCTTTTAAGTGATTACGAAAAAAGGTCTATCATCCATAAGAATCCTCATTGTCCACAATTATATGGAACCGTTAAATTACATAAAATATACAATATACTTATTAGTTACGGATATGAATCTCAGTACTCAATTAGAAACTCAATAGAACTAATCCAAAAGTTGAAAGCAATCAACTTGCAAGATAACTATAAACTTATTTCGTTCGATGTGACTAATATGTTCACTAGAATTCCTCCTAAAGATTGTCTAATACTTGTAAGAATACTACTAGAAGATAAAAATATTAATCCAGGAATAATATCAGATATACTTAACTTATTTGATGTATGCATTAGTCAAAATTATTTCACTTTTGACAATAAGATATATATTCAATATGAAGGTTTACCAATGGGAAGCCCTATATCACCTATTTTGGCAAATATTTTTACGGACAATTTTGGAAGAAAGATCTTTGAAAGTAATATTTCGAAAAATGTTTATATTTTGGTATAGATATGGAGATGACATATTAGCTTGTTTTATGGGTAGTGAACGATAATTAGATGTAATTTTCAACCACATCAATAATTTACACCAAAAAATAAAATTTACATTAGAAACTCAAGAAAATAGCTCAATCAATTTTCTTGATTTAAAAATTAAAAGAGTTAATAGTGTACTTGATTATTCAATTTACCGAAAACCAACACAGACTGATGTGACAATTCCATTTAATTCCAATCACCCCATGTCCCATGAGCTAGCGGCATATAATTTAATGATACATAGAGCTTTTTCAGTTCCTATGAACAAATGTAAAATTAGACAAATAGCAACATCCAACGGTTATCCATTAGATACGATAAATAAGCTAATTAATAAAAAGGGCAGGAAAAGTGGCATTACAACTAATATTTCCTAAACAAAGTGATGAAATGAAAACTTATAAAACCATCACAAATGCAGGAAATATTTCTTATAATATTTCAAAGATAATATCTTTAGCAACGAATACAACAATTTCTTTTAAAACAAAAAGTAACGTTATTAAAGAATTGTTGAATGTAAAAACCAAAATACCACCATTGAAGAAGTCAGGTATATATAAACTCAAATTTCCAGATTGTAATGGGTCAGACCCTTGGGAACTTTGAAGTCCGATACAGTGAACACTTACGAGCATACAGATTGAAACAACCAGACAAATCCCACTATGCAAAACATCTACTTGACACCAATCATTCATTGACACCTAACACAAAACTAGAAGTGTTGCATATTTGTGGAAAGAAACAAGAACTGGATTTCCTTGAAGAATTGGAAGCTAGAAGACATTTAAAAAACCCACAATATGAAGTTGCACAATGAACAGATAAATCTAGGGAGTTCTCCACTATTGAACTGTCTTCTTAAGTGATAATCGTAAAGATCAACAGATATAGCTTTCCTGGTTTTCTCTATAATTGCACAGATCTTAATTGGAAAAATGATATCCAGGATATCACCATAGGGCTAATAATATCTAAGCTTCAATATTCGTAATATCACATCTCCTTCTTTTTTCTATTAACATATTAAGTCAATCACAAGTTAAGTCACTTCTTGGTCTAGCCAAAAATAACTACTAAACACAGGTAGGCATCAAATGAAATGTAACTTCTGTCATTCTGACGATTCTATTGATTTATCGGAACAATTGTCAATTTTTTAGAATTTTCAACAATTTTTTATTATATTGTGGTATTAACTAGAAACCGTGAGTTTCATTTAAAACACTAAAGAAAATATATATGTTTGTTTTGATTTTTTCTTACCCAACCATCAAGTCACATTCCAAGCTCAGTTGCTGCGGACACTTCCACTGCTTTGCCATATTCACAATATTTCCTTACATACATAAAAAATGAAATTAGAAGATTAATTGAAAAAGTGTTGAAATGTTATGGATGTCGGAAATCCCACCTTTTCTTCATATCCTTATCTTGAGATACCTCTATATACTTTGTGTTAGAAATTTTAGACAGAGAGGTTTGTTTTCCAACATTTCCATTATCACCTTGATTTTAATATGTAACCGAAAAAATGATCGTAGTCGGTATTATTATTGAAAAAATGACAGTAGTTTTCAGAATACTAATTGTTAAAAAATTAAGAGTTTTTTTCGATATTGGTCTGATATATTCTTGATTGAAAGGCCGAGAAAAGAGCCGTAGGTGTATTATTTGAACCGTCTAGGCCGGGAATAACGGGTAGTTTGTCTATCGTCGAGACATATTTTGGCGACCGTGACAGGACCCACGGGATATTTCAAATCAGAGTGAAAGTATTTTCCTCATGATGTCTGTTGAAGTAGAAATATTAAACAGCATGAAGAAGTCACGTAAAGTGCTACGATCTAGTTTTTCCAAAGCAGCTAATGAGTTTGAAGCTTTTCTACGTGCTCAAGAACCATGTTTGCTGGATTGAGAGGCTTCTTGGGATATTTTGAAAACAAAATATGAATACCTGCAACTATGTGAAAGACGTGTATATGAAGCTCTTATAGAGACGGCGTCAGAGGGCGACATGATAAGAGATATGGAACAATGTGATGCTTATAATAGAAGGTACACCAAACTAAAAGTAAGATAAACCCATTTTTCTAATAATAATATATCTGCTACAATTGCAATGCCTTCGGCAATTGTTGACGGGAAATCAACGAGAATAACGTACAAGTTGCCGCGCATCGAATTGAAATGTTATGGTATCAATGGTTGGTTGAGTTTCTGGTCACAATTTAAAAAAGTACATGAAGATCATGATATTGAAAATTGTGATAAAATAGAATATTTGCTACAGACCACGGTTCCAGGTACTAGAGTGCGTCAATTGAAAGAAATTTCTACCCTTTATGAGTGAGAATTATGGAAAAATTATCCAATGTATGCAGTCCAGATTTGGTAGAGAGGATCTTCAAATTGAGGTCTACGTACGTAAATCATTAAAACTTTAATGCTATCAGTAAACAAAAACTTGAAATTTCTGAACTCTACTATCAAATTGAAACCCAGTTAAGCGCTTTAGGTACTTTAGGCATTACAGCGGACAAATATGCTGCAATTTTATTTCCCTTAATAGAATCTTGTTTGCCACCTGATCTGCTTAGAATATGGCAGAGTTCAGCATTCAATACAGGGGAGCTTAGCATTAGTAATGCTACCAATATTTCTGAAAATATTAATATTGATTGCACGCTAGAGAAGAAGCTAGAACATCTTCTATCGTTTCTCTGTTCTGAAGTGGAGAATGCACAAAGAATTGTATTAGTAAATGAGGGCTTCGGACTGAGATCTGACAGCATTTAAAGGTCGAAATCTGGGGAAACGTGCTGCGGAAACAAAAAATCGTACCAAGGGTCTGCTCTTCCTACCACCGCTGGTTTGCTGAACACGAACAATAACAAATATTTTCCTCATACTTTTATTTTTTGTAACGGGTTTCATAATAGAGATTCTTGTTTTAAGGCGCAAGAAATGACTTTGGAAGGGAGACATAATATCGTATCGGGTAAAAAGGGATGCTATAGGTGTCTTAAGATTGGCCATCATGTAAGAAATTGCCGGGGCCGTTTAAAGTGCATAATTTGTAAAAAATCCCATTACCCTATGTTGTGTAATGATTTGACCTCTCGTAAATCTCCGAATATATCTGAATCAAGTGTAAGTAAACCTTCATCTACTTTGGCAGATAACGACGAACTTCCAAATCATATAAATTCGAATGCAAATCATACCAGTGATCATGTATTTCTCCAGATGTTGCTTATCAGATTAGTAGGTCCCAGTAGTTCTGAGTTTGTTTGGACTTTCATTGACACAAGATCACAACGTTCATATATTTTGAAAACAGCTGTGTCATTTCTTGGTTTTCAAGTCAAAAGTTCAGAAAATCTGGTGCATGGTTTATTTGGAGTAAAAGAGATTATAGTTGCACATAACTGTTATGATGTTAGTATTTCTGTTGATAACTTCTCATACACTTTTGAACTATTAGATCAAGATAATATTTGTAACAACGTTAAGCCTCTATTTAATGGGCCTTAGATATGCGAATTGAATGAATATAATATCGCTATTTCTCATTTAAATAATGATGATCCCATTGAACTTTTTTTAGGTGCAGACGTTGCAGGAATTTTATATACTGGAAACAAACATACTTTAGAGTGTATGTTGGTAGCAATTGAAACACACATTGGATGGACTGTTATGGGAAAAGTACCTTGTCAAATTTCACATTCGAATTTATCAACTTATGCTTTGTCTGTATTTGCGAGTGCCTCTATCACAGACTTAGGGGAATTGGACGTTTTGGGCATTCAGGATCCTGGTGAACCAAAATCTAAGGATGAAAGAGCTTCAGCCGCGAAAGAGCTATTTTTAGATACTATTACTGTAGATAAGGAAGGACGTTATGGAGTAAGGTTGCCATGGATAGATGGGCATAATCCGCTTACGACCAATTACAAAGTTGCACAAAAAAGATAACAAAATACTTTGCGGAAACTGGAAAGAGATAATTTGCGAATTAGGTATAACGACGTTTTCAAAGAATGGAAAAGTTTAAATATCATTGAAAAGGTAGAGCCAAACTCACAGTGCGGACATTTTTTACCACACCGTCCTTTTTTTGGAAGAATGTTCTACAACGGCTGTAAGACCAGTTTCTGATGCATCTTGTCGAGAAAAGGACAATCCTTCATTGAACCATTGTCTTGAAAAAGAGCCAAACATGATTGAATTAATTCCTTCCATGTTTGTTCGGTTCAGACAATTCAATTTCTTACATAAAAAAGGCAAAAATTGTCAAAAAGTTTGCGTAATCATTCTTTCTAGTTTCGAAGAACTTGGGCAGTTTATTAAGGAAGCTGTCTATGTGATGGCCAAATGCCAATTCGATTTACGATGGAGGGAGTATTCCCGTGACAATTGTACCCCAGATCAGAAGATATCTGTGCTAGGTCTATTGTGGTATCTTGTACTTGACATATTGGCCATATTCTCCGATTTTATTGTAGAGGAAATGAGAGACATAGCTGTAACGAAACGTCGTCCACTGTCGAGAGCTCAAAAAGTATTTGATCCAATTAGATTCACAGCTCCAGACACTATTTTGCCTAAGCTTTTGTTGTCGGAGAAGAGAATTCCATGGGATGTTCCAGAAGATAAAGATGTTGCAGATATTTTTAGGGCATGGTTGTCTGATTTATATGATATATTCAAAATAAGTAATAAGTCTACATACTTTCAGCGATGCTAGTCAGAAAGCTTACACAGCTGTAGTTTTGGTCGAGTGAAAACAGCTAACGAAGTTTAAATTCATTTACTTGCTGCAAAGTCTAGAGTCGCTCCAATTAAAAAATTATCAATTCCCAGATTAGAGTTGTTGGGGGCCTGCAGCTAGACTTTATAATCAAGTTGCAGGAAGCTTGGAGTTTGACTGTGAAGCATTTTTTAGAAAGATTCATCAACTGTAATTTCTTGGATACAACGCGAAGAGCAATGGGCAACATTTGTTTGTATTAGATTTCGTGAAATCTGACAATTAACTTCTTCCTTACAATGGCACCACCTTCTTGAAATTTTAAACCCCGCAGATTTGCCTTCAAGAGGACGATCTGCAAAACAATTGTTAGATTCCAAATAGTGGGAGAGCCCTAAGTGGTTGTATCAAGGGAAAGAAAATTGGCCTATTGAAGAGATGAATTTTAATTAGATGGAAATTGCTACTGAATGAAGAAAAACACTAATAGCAACATTGTTGAACAATTTGATTTTTGGAAACTTGAAAATTTTTGTAAATTCTCGAAAACAGTTAAGATGATTGCTTTGGAAGATAATACAAAAGAAGCATTTTTCTGGTCCTGATAACAAAAGCATAATATGTTTGAGTCCATATTATAATGAATCCGAAGTGTTACGTCTGAAGTCTAGAATTTCCAATAGAAATTATACTAGAGATTTTCGTTACCCCGCTCTATTACCAGCCAAAAACGCGACTCTGGATATCTCAATAATGGAAACACATCAAAACTACTTGTGTCATGTAGGAGTACAAGGTCTTTCGGCACAATTGCGTGAGAAGTATTAGATCATTGGCGGAACAAGTACGATACGAAAAGTGTTAAAAACATGTATGATATGATGATATGCAATCGATTCAATTCGAAAGCTTATGAAGTAGAATCACCTCCTTTGCCTGTATTTTGAGTTCGAGATGCAGTGGCGTTCGAGATACGGGGTGTATATTTTGCTGGGCCTCTCTTCCTTAGATCAGAGTAAAAAGCATGGGTATGTCTATTTACATGCGCGGTTTACCGTGCAATCCATCTTGAGTTGACACTCGCTCTGTCTACTCACAGTTTCCTAGAATTTTTACGCCGATTCATAGCCAGAATGTTTTGGACTGGTAGAGAATTTCGCAGGACACTTCTACCCAACGAATCATTTGGCGTTTTAATCCTCCAACTGGGTCGAGGTGGGGTGGATTTTTTGAAGACTGATTGGCATTGTAGAGAATCTGTTAAGACGAATATTAGGTCGTCGTGCCAGTGTTTATTATGAAGAAATGCTGACTATTCTTTGTGACTGTGCAGCTGGAGTTAATGCACGCCCTATAATATATCGTCGTGGTGACTGCAATAGGTCGTATGTCAGTCAGTTGTTAGTTTTCAGGAGACACAAAAACGTATTTTAAAAAAATATAATATAATACTGTATCTTTATGCGCGCGCTATTAGGTCATTTTACAGAAAGAACATGGTTCTTAATTGTTTTAGTAAAAAAATGACATACGCCCTATTGTAAAATGTGTCCTATTCCAAGTTTACAGATACGTCCAATTGATCTTTAGGCACAGCAGAAGAGGATACATCAAAAACTATGACAATGATGCAAAAGTAAACAACATTTATTATATAAAAACTTATTTATTAGTTAACGTATCATAAAAAGATTGATAATATTTGGGTATCGTCTTCAGCTACTACAAATGACCAAACTTTGAAGCTTCAATTAGGCATGGTACTTCATAAAGTTTGGAATGATCTGGCAATGCGTCAACTCGCTTCGATCTTGTTGGAAGTGATGACCACTCATTTTGGAAACTAAGTTTATAATTTAATATACCCCCTGGGATATATTAGTAGGAATGACGTCATTGACGTAGGGGTCCCCAACTTGGTTCCCATGCCGAATACTTTCATAAAAAACAGCTTCATATTTTAAAAAATCAACTGTTTCATACAGCTTAGGATTAAGCCTTGCAGCCTGAATGATTGGCAGATATTCTGCTGGTACATAATTTTCCTCTTCTTTCCCAATTTTTTTCAATATACGCATGAATAGAGACTACCTCCGTCTCGGTATGTCCAACCTCTAAATACTTTTGTTCAATTAACACGTTTTTAATACTTAGCTCAAGAAGTGCATTTGAAAGTTTGGTGTTACGATTCTGATATCCACAGCCATCATACCAAATTATCAGTTTTTCAAGTTTTCCTATATCAATTTCTTTTTGAAAATATTTTACCGCAATTAAGGCAAACTCATCGCTTTTAAAGCCTCCGCATGCCTCGTGCCATACATAGCAAACGGCATCTTTAGTACTTAATTTATAGTATGTGCGATTGTGCACTTTTAACATAGATTTGTAGTAGTTAGTAGTTGCATTAAGGCGAAATAAAAGCAGAGCTTGCAAGTCAACAGTCTAACTTCGTATTTCGAGGAACTCTGAGATCTTGCTTCGTTTTTTTTTCGATGTGTTTTTGGTAATTATTTTCATCTATGTTACCATGTTCAAATATAGTGCTCTTATTACACTGATCTGTTTATGTTCATAAATATCAATATTCATTTTATGAACAACATTTAAAAACATTTTCCAAGATGGCGATAGATTATCTTCGGTTCTGCATAATGTCTGAGCAAATCTCTAAAACTGTACCAAGTTAGTTCAAGATGCGGATCGACAATAATGAGATTCGACCTTTGGCAACAAATTTAACAACTCTTTGATGTCCTCTGCAACTATAGCTCTTCGGTCTCTGAGTTCTGCTACGTTTCTTCTGGCACAAGAACCGCTGCTGCAGATAAAGTGCTTCCATCATCTAAAATCCAAGATCACATTGCATTCTCACTGATGCATACGGTGTTGAGAAACCTTCTTTGGAAACATGTCTTTTTATATTATGTTGAGGGTTATCTTCCTTAACAGTTTCGTAAAATTTAAGGGACTTTACTTCCTTGAGCTTTCATTATCGATTTGGCTACATCTATGTTTAGGGCGTACTTTCAAAACGTTTCCTGTTACGAAAACTTGTTTTGCTTCTCATGGAGTTAATTCCCAAAATCGTGTGGAGATTGACTGGCGTTCCTCTTCGTTGACTATAGAACATTCAAAGGTCTGGTTCGGTCTTTCCTTTGTACTACGTCCTCTTTGATGAGCATTACACCGTGGAAGAAGTGATCTTTCCGACCTTTGAACAACTTGCTCATATTTTCCTAACTCATTTTTTCTTGCATGACATGCGTCCAATTGCCCGAGCCAAAACAAACATTGCTTACATTCGTCGTATTTCAACTCGGAACGCGCACATTTTCTGATTGAATAATTTACATACGACCATTTGCAGGATGTGAGACCTGTTATTTTGGTTCCGAAAATGAAACAAAACAAGAATCGATTTTTTTGACATACGACTTATTGCAGTTACCACGACGATATCTTTCTATCGATACCTGTGACTGTCTACTTCTTAGTCCGGTCAGGTTTCTACGTGAATTATCTGATGACAACATACCCGATTGTGATCAGATAGATCATAGTTGTCCATCAAAAAATAGTCGGTAATCAACCGAGGCTAAGAGAAGATACACGAAAAAAATTTCGACTCGAATATTTGGGTCAATTAAAATTGTTGAACAAACAAAAACCGACCAATAACCTGAGAGTGGGTGATGTCGTACTAGTAGGCAATGACAATACAAAACGCATAGACTGGCCCATTGGTCGTATATCCGTACTTATACCTGGAACAGACGGTCTGGTTAGGCTTGTGCGTATTAAAATAGCCCGAGGCGAACTATTACGTCCTGTTGAACGGTTATGTCCACTGGAATGTATATTTGGAAAAGCTGGAGTTAACCAAGAGCAACCTGCTGAGCATCGAGAGAAACTTCGAATCGATCACCCATCAAAGTGTGCGGAAATAAGTGCGAAGTGTCTAATAGCAGAGTACCCGATATAATGAAGCTCACAAAAAGTGCGGGAGTGTTTAAAAGCAGAGTAACCGATACAGTGAAACTCACGCGTAGGGGTCGCTTGAGTAAAATTCCTAAAAGATATCTGTGATATCGATTATAGTATCGTATTTCGTTTGTTTTGGGAAATAATTTTGTTTACCAAATAATGACGGAAATATCACCTTCCTTCATATCCTTATCTTGAGATAATTTCACTTTTATATACTTTGTGTTAGAAATTTTAGACAAAGAGGTTGTTTTTCCCACATATCTTTTATTACTTTAATTTTAATATGTATATGTAACCAAAAAAATGATCATAGTCGGTATTAGTATTGAAAAAATGACAGTAGTGGTCAGAATATTATTTGAGAAAAAGTTAAGAGCTTTTTTCGATATTGGTCTGATATATTTTTGACTGAAAGGTCAAGAAAAGGTGTATTATTTTAAACGTCTAGGCCGGGAATAACGGGAAGTTTGTCCATCGGCGAGACAATGGAAATAAAAATGCCATACTAATTTATTCATTTGAGTCGCTGCTTTTAATATAAATTCATAATACTTGAATTTTATTCGATTAAGGTATATTCTTATATAGTATTTGTTGTAACCTTAGATACATTTATGGTTATAACACAAAGTGGCAACATGTCTAAAAATTTCAGTAACTGCTTTATCTGTCAAGTATCACCTATTTAGTAGTTTTGTCCCCGTTTAATTCCCATATAAAGAGAGATGCGGATATCGTCAGAATGTGCTCAACTATAATTTCGAATACGCTGTAGTATTTCAGTAAGTAATGTCAAACGTGGTTTGTTTATACGAGCGTCATTGCGACTAGATAGTTGACATTTCGTTCTTTCGTTTTGATGTGTTTTTCAAGACTTTTAGTGAGAAAATAAACTTGTAAGTTAATTAATTTAATGTTTTTGGATGATCATGGTTATTTAGTGCCAAGTTTGTCAGGAAAACAGCCGAAGTTACCAAGGCCATATACCTACAATACCATCCCTACTTTTCGAAAATCATTCATTACGTTACTACTGCCGTTAAGGAGTGTTGGTCGTTAAAATAAACGTGTTTATGAATGAATAACCCTATCTATTGAATACTATTTCTCTAAATTCGAATCTAGCGCAGATACAATATTCTTAAGGTTTTCACAATTCACCGCTGCTTTCAAACCTACATATCATTTTTTTTATAAAAAAAATATTCGTATTTATTATCTAGATAATGAAAAAATCCTTAGTATCCATAGTGACGAAATGCATAATATCAATTTTTCACATGAAACTCGATGGCTTTCTCAAATGAAATTAATATCAAGTATACCATATTGATTTTATCATGAAAGATTTTGAAAATATGTACATAGTCATATATGTTCTAAGAGCGAATTGTATTTTGTCATATCAATTGAATTGATGATCGCTAAATCTGTCTGACTGAATCTCCAATGTCGATTTTTGTGGTATTTTCTAACGATTGTGTATTACTCCACTTATTTCAGGATAATTCAATATAAGTTCTGGCACTTGGTTAAATTGGTCAATATATTAAAAGAACAATTGCTTAATTGCTTAGTATAAAAACATGATAATAATAAAGAATTTGAGGACAATTTCGCAGGAAAATATTCAAAAATAAAATTTTTTATTGGAAATGTGTGTTGTAATGCAAAATATTTAAATATTCTTTCTAAATAATATCTATTTTTACTATTTCTAAAACGAATCTAGTTACCTTATCAAAATTGCTACCTTCACATGAAACAATTCGCTTTACATCAAGTGGTTAATAGCCTTGTGTAATCATTTCGGATCTAATAGTATACGCTTGAGTAGGTTTGTTGTCTTCGTTATTTTTTTGAGTAATCATTGTGGCTAGTTTTTCGTTTAATATCCTTTGCTTTTATGAAGACTTATTGAAGCACTTTGTATACTCATCCTACACTACACTACATCCTGCTGCTTCTACTATAATCTTTTCGTTCTCTTAGACACCGATTTCATAATTTTGCAGACAATAACTTACGCATACATCCGCACTCTAATACGTCGACCAACAAACTATCAGATCGACTAGTTTTGACAATATATGGTTCGATACGAAGACATCCTCAATGAGCGTATAAGTTCATTGGGATATTAAGTAATAACTTCGTGCAATACAAAGATAACTTGAAAAAAGAATAATTATTTGAATAAACAATCTTATTTGTAGTGAAATACTATGATATGTTTAACCGTATAATAATAATTACGCTACTATTTCACCATAAAAATTTTTTATATGAAGAATATCATTTCAATGAAGAGAAAAAAAGACTTTTTAACGTATAATTCTATTCATATTTACCAAAATATCAATTGAAACTCACAAACTTGCAGTAGTTAGATATAGATTATATTGGGCTTGGGTGAACTAATATTAGACAACTTACTACATCTCCAGAAAGAGCGATTATCCTGAAAATCAATAAAATGTTCTAGTATTGTTTTAGCACAGTTGTTTCTTATTACTTTTCCTCCTAACCTATCTAATATGCGAGAAAAGTATTGGTTTACCCACAAAAAAGTGGAAATTTTGGAAAAAAGAATTGAGTTTTTTTCACGTTTTCCATCAAGAACAACACGAAAAAATGGTTATAAGAAAAATAGTCCTGTGTGTATGTCGTCGTCGTCGTTGTCGTCGGCCACTTTTCGTTACATGTCTCGTTAGCACGATACAGCCTCTGGAATGCAACAAATCACCAATTTTATGATTGAATATTGTTCAGGACATCTCATAGATGAAACCTATCGATTTTCAGCTCACAATAGCCAGTACAACGGATGCTATGGTACTTGAAGTACGACATTTTTGTCATTTTTTGAGAAATTTCAGTTTGTTAGCACGATACAGCCTCCGGAGTACTAAAAGTCACCAATTTTAGGATTGAAGATTATTCAAAACATCTCACAGATGGACCCCATTGATTATCAGGTCACCACAGCCTGTACAACATGTGCTATAGTACCTTAAGTACGACATTTTTGGAGGAATTCCAGTTTGTTAGCACGATACAGCCTCCGGAGTATATCGAAGTGACCAATTTTATGAGTGGATATATTTCAGGGACTCTCAAATACGAACCCTATTGATATTCAGCTCACTAAAGACAGTAAAACGAGTGCAATGGTACTTGAGGTACCAAATTTTTGTCGTTTTTGGGAAATTTTCAATTTGTTAGCACGATATAGCCTCCAGCGGGTATACAAATGACCTATTTTATCATTGAATAATGTTCAAGGCGTCTTAGATGAACCTCATTGATTATTAGCTCACAAGAGCTAGTACAACGGGTGCTATGGTACCTGAAGTGCCACATTTTTGTCATTTTTGGAGAAATTTCGGGTTTAGTACGATACAGTCTCCGGAGTGTATACAAGTGGCCAGTTTTATAATTTGATATTTTTCAAGGTGACTCATTCAAGGTGTCTCACAGATATACCCTATTGATTTTCAGCTGACGATAAGTCCTATAAATCCAGATATACTGCATTTTTGCTTACTTTTGGGGAAATTTCGATTTGTTAATACGATACATCCCCCAAAGAGTGTACAAGTGACAATTTCATGATAGAATATTAATCAGGGCATCTCACAGATACGGAAATAGTATATTGTGCAACAAGTGGGAAAAGTTCAACTTTTCTCGCGAGTGAGGCACGAGCCCAGGGCGAGTGCCGCAAACACACTAGTGAGAAAAGTACTTTTCCCACATGCTGCACAGTATACTTTTTCTACAACTGCACAAATTTGAAGAATATAAGTAAATAGTTTTGTAGAAAAAGTCTAAGCATCGAGGACCACCCACCGAAAACGGCTGGGCATCGTGTATAAGTTTATGAAATTGGCTGGGCATCGAGGATCCCCTACTGGATTCTCCATATAAATGTATGTAGTGTGGCCAAAGTGCCGTGAGAATAGTTATTTGTTTAACTAGGCAGCAAAGTAGTAGATTGACTGCCGAGGCTAAATTCATAGCCGAGCGTAGCGAGGCTGGGAATTCAGCTAAAGCAGTCAATCTACTTTGCTGCCGAGTTGAACATATAATTTTTTCTTCGATTGTTCATAATGATATAGGATGATATTGTATTTGCAAATTATTACAATTCCCACAATCTCTTTATTTTTCCTGTAGTGTTCAATTGAAAAAAATTTGATAGAAATCGCAGTTGTTGGAATGGATGGTTGCTATGGTAATGTCCATAAAAATTATAGTTTGACAATTCATGAAATTTCTGACAGTTATGCGAAAAAATATCGGTATATTCAAATTATTATATAATGAACAGTGATAGCGAGCTGGAAGTACTTACTCCTCCAGAAATAAGGGAAATGGAAAAAAATATAGAGTTGAATTTGTTGCCGGAGAAGTCTTGGATGAAATATGAAGGAAATTATAAACGATTTATGGATTATTGCATGGAGAAAAATGCGAAGACTTTTTCGGAGAATGTATTACTTGCTTATTTTGCTGGATTAGCTCAAACAATGAAGAGTTCTACCCTTTGGTCTGTATATTCCATGTTGAAGGCAACTATGAATGTCAAAAATGGCGTAGATATAGGAAGATACTTGAAGTTGCGGGCATATTTAAAACGATCATCTGAAGGCTACAAGGCAAAGAAGTCCCGAGTTATCGAAAAACAAGATATTATAAACTTCATACTGGATGCACCAGATGATGAATATTTATTAGCAAAAGTAAGTTTTGAATAAGATATCTATACCATGGAAAGAAAATATTTAAAATCCATTCTTTTAGGTTGTATTGATTTTTGGAATTGCGGGTGCATGTCGCTGCGACGAACTTTTGAATTTAAAGTAAGAAAATATTGAAGATATGAACAATAAACTATTGGTATCCCTATTAAACACGTAGACGAAGAATTCAAGGTCTTTCGTAACAATGGAATATTTGGATGTTGTTAGAAAATATATAGCTCTTCGGCCTGCTGAATTAAAAGACACAAGAATTTTTTTCAAATACGTGAAAGGTAAATCCATAAAGCAATTTGTTGGAATCCATAAATTTGGTAAAATACCTCAACAAATAGCTGTCCATTTAAAGTTGTAGAATTCTAAGGAATATACGGGACACTGCCTCCGCAGAAGTTCTACCACTTTACTTGTGAATGCAGGAGGTGACATAACAATGTTGAAACGACATGGTGGGTGGAAATCTTCAACTTTAGCAGAAGGGTACATTGAAGATTCAATGGCAAGTAAAACCAGCATTTGTGGAAAAGTTTTGACAACTATAGGAACTACTTATGAGACGAATCAAACTGGTAATATAATTATTGTAGAGAGAACGGTATCTGAGAAAAGGAAAGGTAGCCTATTCGCTCAAAATTGTAGTAATCTTACCATCAATGTTATTAACAACTAAACATATGTTTTTAAATTCTTGTTAAAAGTGTTATGTAATAATTGCTAATAAATGTTTACGTCAAATGTTTTATTCCAATTGAGTATAATCACTTTGCTGCCTAGGCAGCAAAAGTAATACTTTGCTGATTGATATGTGTTAGCAAAATTAATATTTGCTGCCAATCAGAGAAAAATAATATTTCTCACAGTGTGAGCAATATATGGTTCTGAAATCAAGTAAGCTATGAGAAATATGCTACTTTTCATAGCAGTTGTAGGAAAAGTTAGTTTTAATCTTTAAAATCTTTTATTTTTGGCATTCAATTGGAAAACTGAACTGAAATCTTCCCCGACGACAGAACTACATACTTGCTCAATTTTCAAAAATTTGTTACTTTTCTGAGTGTCAGCATACTATGCCATGCATATTTTTATCTCTAAAGTGCCATCAATTGTATTGAAATAATCTATTGTTTTACTGAATTTAATCGAAAGCCGTTGTCATTTTGTTTTAGTACACTCCTGTTTACAAATCGTGTTGAATTATGATTGCAATACGTAAAACTTTGCAACTGTATAGAGAATCATTTGCATAAGCTATAACTTGAAATTCGTATTTCATGGGATTTGATTTGTTACACTGAATATCTTTCAATTTCGAGATTAGTTATTGTTTCAATATTCCCCAAGTGATCGTCCAAACAGAAACATCCGTTTAAATTTGCAGGGAAAAAATAATCCCTCTATTTATATTATTAATAAAAGGTGAAAAAATGAATTGACAACATGAAAGTATTGTAATCGGTAGGATTTATTTTGATATATTGAACTTTGTGAAGGATTGTTAACAAAAATGCATCCATTCCCACATTGCTCTGGGCGGGAGATTTTAAAAAAATAAGAGGATGTATTGAGAAGAATGAAAAATAAGCTAGATAAATGTTGATTATTGATGAAAACTGTGCATATTTAGAGGGAGAAGATTATTGGAAACAAATTTAATGGATAGCAAAATTATACTCCTATTTTTTCGCCATTGGCAATAAAATATATTCCATACTTAACTTAATGTAATGTTTTTCTTATTAATTGAGATATTTAATTATTATTCAATCAATTTATATGCAGTATTCACTATCTATTGAGTCATGTTCACTATCACCGCACTACATTAAACTAAGAACCGACTCACTGACCGCAGGTACTCGCCTTATATAATAAGAATAACAATAATGACTTTATGGCTCGTAATATTACAGGAAAACTGGAGTAAAAAATGAGGAAAATAAATGTATACATATACACACATATAAACATATATACACATATACAGTGGTATTCAAAAGTCCCCTCCCCCCGTCGTATCTTTTGAACGGCTACACTTACATTAATAAAATTTGGAGGGTGAAAATGGAGTGTTGTGAACTTCTCTACGAATGGTAACAGGTGACGTAATAGTAATAGATGACGTCACAGTGCCACTCTGGCCAATAATTTTAAAGAGGGCCTTATTAATTAATTTTGACGGATAAATTAAATAAATACCAAAATTATTAAAATTATTTTTTTAAATTCAGTTAACCAAATATCAACAATGGATTCGTATAGCAAGTATTCGAAATGTGCTCCGTCTACTTCCTGACAGTAGTACATCCTATCGTTCGAATGTCAGCTTCAGTAATTCTTTCTTCCAAAACGCCAATGATATATGGTGCCGTAGTATAAACCTTGGATTCCAAGTACCCCCATAGAAAAAAATCTGATGGTGTCAGATCTAGTGACCGAGGTGGCCACTCTATAGGAACTCGCCGGCCGATCCATCTACCTCGACATTATTCATCCAGGTAACGTCTTACTGCACCATCTTGTTGGAATCTTATTTCCAGATGGCCGAATTCATCTAGATTATCTTCCAGAATTTCAAGAGTTAACGGCTCAATTGCATTTTGTAACATCTCCAGATACACTTCACCGCTTAAATTTGAATTTTGGAAAACAGGACCAACTATGTGGTTTCCCAAAATACCTGCCCAAACAATGACTTTTTCTGGAAATTGGATAGGTTGTTCACGAAAGGTGTGAGGATTTGTGTCACTCCAATACCTTACATTTTGTGTATTCACATTTCCATTGAGGCTAAAGTACTTTCGTCACTAAAACAAATTGTTTTTGTGTAATGTGGATTTTGACTAATTTTATTTGTCATACATTCACAGAATTGGAGTCTTCTGTCGGGGTCGTCATCCAAAAGGTGGTGCACCATTTTTAACTTGTATGGATGGAATTTATGTTTAGCTAACACTCTCTGTACTGTACTTTTACTTACTTCACAGATAGACGCATTTTTAGTTGAAGGGAAGTAAGGTTTACTACCATTTCAGCAACTATATAAATTTTTTTATCATCACTAAATGTTGGTCGACTAGATCGTTTGGGATCTTGAACACTACCTGTTGCTTCAAACTTGTGAAGAAGCTCCCTCAAATAAGTTCTCGAGATATGGCGATCTGAGTATCTCCCATTAAATAAACGTTCCGCTTCATGAAGATTCTTTCTAGATTCGCCAATTATAAGGATAGCTGCTACTTTGTCGGCTTGAGTACGTACGATTTTGCCTATGTGAACTCTTAAACGTCTCGTTAAACAATAATAAAATTAAATATTTGAGCTATTTAGAAAAACTTTGCGAAGCAAAAAATACTATTGAATTAAAAACGTCGATTTTTTGACAACTAACCAGAGGCGAACTGAAAAACCTTAAATATTTAAATGTGAAATAATAATTTTGGTATTTATTTAATTTATCCGTCAAAATTAATATAAACCCAAATAAAATTAATATGGCTATGTAGCCAATGTCAATGCCTTTCAAACGGGATATCACTTTGCCATAAGCTCCTTTTTAAAATTATTGGCCAGAGTGGCACTGTGAAGTCATCTATTACTATTACGTCACCTGTTACCATTCGTAGAGAAGTTTACAACACTTTATTTTCACCCTCCAAATTCTATTAATGTGAGTGTAGCCGTCCAAAAGATACGAGGGGGGAGGGGACTTTTGAATAGCACAGTATAAAAATTTAGTACTATCAGCGAGCAAAAGGCGACGTTCGCGCTTAATCACTAGATTCAGGAGAAAATAGCGATCAAGTGCGCTCTTCCACGCAGCCTAAAAAAAATAAGTATACATTATGCCAGGCGTGTGATACCAATATAACAATGTAATAGGTATCTAGTCAAGAATCCAACAAGTAACTCAAATTAAAATTTTAGGTGTTAATAAGCCACTGGATATAATCTGTCTAATTTGTTTTTTGAATTTAGAAATGAGTAGAGATTTGACGTTTCTAGGCAACATATTATAGATTTTTGCAATCTGATATGGAAAGCTTGGTGGAAAAAACGATGTTCTGTGAGGAGGAATAGTGATAGTTTCTTTAAAACGAATATTGATATCGAGTGCTTCGGATCTTTTCTTAATTTTCTCGTAAAGGTAGGTTGGCATTTTCGTTAGCATAATCTTGTGATACGTTACAGCAGCATGTAGCAATCTTCCATTTTTCTGATGTATCCACCCCAGTTTTTGTAGGTGGAGGAACACTGGGTTGCGTCGTCTTATTCCGCAAATTAGCCGAACACACGAGTTTTGAATTCGCTGGAGCCTATTTCTATCGAATTGTGATAACGCCGGGCCATATATAATATCACCATAGTTTAATTGAGAGAATACTAGACTTTCACACAAAATTGTTTTGTAGTAATGATTGAGGAGTTGCCGGTTTGAATACACCAGCTTTAAGTTTGAGAATGCTTTCCTACCTATCGATGAGATGTGAAATAAAAAGTTGAGTAATCATCTAAGTAAATGCCTAACTTCTGTTCACAGTTAGAAAATGTTAGTTCTTCGTTCCCAATTGACAAATTGATTTTGTATGTAACTTTATTTTCTGTTGACTTGCGCCCGAACAGCAGACTTTCGTTTTGGTTGCATTATTAGATAAGTAGTATTTTTTAGATGTGTCCAATACAATTTGCATATCTTCATTCATTTTAGACGAGATTGTATCAGCTTCTGATTCTTTAAAATCAACATTTAACTGTGTGTCATCAGCGTAGGAATGTGAATTCATATATTCGAGATTTCTCTGAAATTGTTAAGTGTACAGACAATACAACAAGGGACCTAGAATAGAACCTTGGGGTACAACCCGTGCTATATGGCGTGTTTTGAACGATAAAGGTCCCAGTACAACCTTCTGGGACCTATCTTTTAAGTAAGATTTTGAGAGTTCCACTGATGAGTTGTTGAAACCAATATATGAGCAAATCGATAAGAGCATATTGTTACTCGCACACCGAAGCAAATACTAGGTACGGTCCTGTAACGTTATGTTAACGGAGTTAAAAAATTGGCGAGCGCGCCGAATTCTGAGAAGGTCTATTGGGATTTATTGTCACCGTTTTTTTAGACATGTTCTCGGAAGGTATTTTAATGATTAAGCCGGCAATCGAGAAATATCGCGAAAGGCATTTGTTTTTGTGTAAGCCGCAATCCAGAATTCTGTAGTAAAAAAGGCTTTAATATAAATAAAGGACCTATCAGCGGAGGCGTTTAGTTTATAATTTGACATCGTGAGATAAACAGTAAATAAGTGAAAATAAATTCAGTGATTATATAAATTAGTTTAAGTGAATGTACTGAGTATATATAAATTAAGTGTTAGTGATTAGTTTAGTGTTTAAATAAATTAAGTAAGTGAACCTACCGTCTGTTTAAAATTTATCCCACCCGTTCATTGTTTAAATAAATAACAAAAACATTACATTGGTGTCAGAAGTGGGATAATATGAATAAATTGCTACGCAAAAATGGCCAAGAGACTATGTGACCTCAAAGTGGCGGAACTAAGAGCAGAATTGGAAGATCGTGAGTTGGAAACATCCGGTAAGGAAAGCGAATTAGTAGAACGACTCAAAGTGGCACTGGAAAATGACGGTTTTGATCCAGAAACAGTTTTATTTAATGAAGAGGCTTCCACCTTAATCTCGTCAATTTCTGCCATGGAAGAGAAGATTTCAACGAATGTGAAAAACGATATTTCTGCCATGGAAGAGAAGATCTCAACTAATGTGAAAAATGGTATTTCTGCCATGGAAGTGAAGATCTCAACTAATGTGAAAAACAATATTTTTGCAATAAAGAACGATTTTTCCGATATGTAGAACGATATTTTTGTTAACATGGACAAACTTTCTGCCGATATCTTATTAATGAAAAATGTCATTGCCACTGACGTGGAAAATAAAATTTCGTCTCTTAAATCGGATATGTAGAATCAAATGACAACAGATTTAAGAACACAAGACACGCCAGCAGAACAAAAGAAAATCGAGATATACAAGCCAGCAACACAACCCAAGACAGAAGATATTAGCAGCTTTGCCCGAGTGAAGGCTCCAAAAAAATGGCGAGCGCGCCGAATTCTGAGAAGGTCTATTGGGATTTATTGTGACCGTTTTTATAGACATGTTCTCGGAAGGTCTTTTAAGGATTGAGCTGGCAATCGAGAAATATCGCGAAAGTCATTTGTTTTTGTGTAAGCTGCAATCCAGAATTCTCTAGTAAAAAAAGACTTCAATATAAATAAAGGACCGATCAGCGGATGAGTTGAGTTTATAACTTCACATCGTGAGATAAACAGTAAATAAGTGAATATAAATTAAGTGATTATATAAAACAGTTCAAGTGAATATACTGAGTATATATAAATTAAGTGTTAGTGATTAGTTTAGTGTTTAAATAAATTGAGTAAGTGAACCTACCGTGTATTTAAAATTTATCACACCCGTTTATTGTTTAAATAAATAACAAAAACATTACAATATCATGGTTGATTTTATCAAAAGCTTTTGAATAATCTAACAGTACCAATGTACAAAGTTTATTGCAGTCTATGTAAGAATAAATATCATCTAAGACTTTGATTAGTGCGGTGGTACAGCTATAGTTTGGGCGAAACATTGACTGGTGTTCAGGTAGGATGTTGCTCTCAAACATAAATAATCGTACTTGTTTGTCCATAATTTTTTCTAGAACTTTAGAAAGTGTACAAAGAATGCTTATAGGTCTGAGGTCGTGAAAGTCATTTGGAGTATTCTTTTTGGATAAAGGATTAGATTGCTTCCAGATGGAAGGAAAGACAGAATGATGCAAACAATAGTTTATTGTGGGTAACATAGGGCAGTAGGTAGGGACAGCAATGTAGAAGCATAGTTATATTAATTCCATCCGGCCCGGTTGCTGTAGATTTTATCGAGAGTAATTTTTCATAGATTTCAAGTTCTCCTACTTCCAGGAAAGTGGATGAATAGTTCTCGTTTAGCCTTGTTGATGAGTAGTTGTACATTATGTGGGGGTCAGGAGAGTTAAGAGCTCCTATCCCATGAATAAAGTAATCATTTATATCATCAGATATGCGTAAATGAATGGGAATTACTGAAGATGCTCTTCTATTTTGAACCAAATCCAAATCTTTTAACCCTTTCCACAAGTTATTTCCTTGTCTCAATCTAAATTCGAAATAAGCCTTTTTCTCGCGTCTTTTGGCATAATTTACTTGGTTCCGTAATGTTTTGTAATAATTGTAATGATTAATGCATTTAGATTTTTCAAATCATTCTAATGCCTTAGCTCTTAATGAAATCATCTGCTCTAAAGTTGCTGTAAGCCACGGTGCTTCTTTCCTAGTAATTTTAACTACTCCTATAGGGCATGCATATCGAATAAAGTTAGTATGGTTTTATTTAAATAATTAACTTTTTGATTGCTGTCGTCATGAAGATATATGTCATTGAAGTTAGCGGCTCCTAAATCCTGGTTAAAAAAGTTAGAATTGAAATTTTTAAAGTCTCGATAAGTATAACAAATCGGTTCGAATTTGGTAATAGTAAGTGCGATATTGCACGAGGAAATCGAATGGTCAGAAACCAGCGAACAGTCTGTTACATTTATATTATTCACCTTAAGTTTTTCGGAACAAATTATTAAATCTACAGTTTTCGACCACGTGTGGGTTTGTCAACTATTTGAGTGAGGGCATGTGAGTCAAAAATTGTTTGAAATAATTTACAAGACGTATTATCTGGCTCAAGAAAGTCTATATTAAAGTCACCCGCACATAATATGGAACTAAAATTAGGAGTTATTACGTTCAATACCTCATCGAGTTCATTTAAAAGCTACTGAAATGAGAAATCATCCGGTCTATACAGGGTGTCCCACGACGTTTTGACAGTTCGATTTCTCAAAAACTGTTCATATGACAAGTATGAAATTTGGCAGATATGAACAGTCAAAACTGATGCTCATATTTATTATAAAATGATCTCCGTTATTCCTGTTATTTCGGGTCACGTGACCCCAACATAATTTTTTCAAATGGGACAACCGGTATAATATCACAATTTTTGATATATCATTCAAAAACAAATTCAATGATATCACACTCACCGCTTCGCGGTTCGTTGTGCTACATTCACTCGTACTACAAAACGAGTCATTGTGACACTTGTTTTACAAATAACTATATTGTTGCAGTAATTGATTTCATTTTTAGGATTTTATACAGTATATACAGGGTAAATGTTCAGAAAATTTTAATTATAATATGCCAAAACAAACATGGTAAAACGGGGTTTACCCCTAAATCGCAGATATCATCGAGATCATTTTAAAGATAATTGTACTCCTGCAAACTAACGTATCCTTTCAAATATTATATGTTGTAATCCATGATTATAGAAGAAGTATAGTGTGTTAATAGTCGAAAAGAATTTTCTGCAACTTCTGCGCCTCGTTTGTATAAAATGCTGCTTTTGTAAATCATTAAACAATATACTTTTAATGTGACATACAGTAAACGTATACTTTAAATGTATAAAACACATTTACCTTACCGCTACCGCAAAATAACGTATGTTTT
Organism: Galeruca laticollis; assembly: GCA_963921935.1. NCBI lineage: Eukaryota > Metazoa > Arthropoda > Insecta > Coleoptera > Chrysomelidae > Galeruca > Galeruca laticollis. The sequence goes on along the minus strand of OY998175.1, from coordinate 271,524,474 downwards.
CCATTTGACGATTTTTTTTTGGAAAATTATGGTTCTAAGATTAAAATAAATAATAATAAAATCAAGTACTCACCGATTATATCATACAATGTATACTTTTTAAATAAACGAGACTTTTTCAACAGTTTTTATGAATTCTAATTTCAAATGAACATCAACTGAAAGCTACGAAACACTACAAAAGTTGCGACGGGTCGTTCAGATGAGAAGAACTGCGATGTTTAGCGAGATATTGAAGTGTTCGGGGTGCATATTTCAAAACTGCACTTTGATACGAAACCAGTAGCTGAATGCGGCGCTGCCATTTGCTGAATTTCCACTGTCATTCCCTATCCGGCTGCGACCGTTTTTATTCGAATGCGATACGTCAATTGGTTTTATGTTGTCGCTGCCATTATGGAATGACATCCCTAAGTTGTAAACAACAGCAAGGAACATTTCAAATTCGACTTTAAAAGACGGTAACTGCACAATACAGCCAATGGCAGCGCAGCATTTAGCTACTGGTTTCGTATCAATGTGCAGTTTTGAAATATGCATCCGGGGTACCCCGCAGAGCCTGCCGTCAGTCGCATCGATGTCAACTTGACGACGCCAAAAACCCAGAACCCAGTTGATGTTTTGGTATCGTCAAACTAATTCATAATACTTATTGGTCGCAATTGTTTAAGAATATGCTTTTTTCGCTCAATTTTGGCACCGAAATTTGGCATTGCATTCAAATGGCACACGTATCGAGTACATTTTCGAATTACCCCCTTTAACAATCAAATTGCCCCCCAGTGGAGCGTGGATCTTACATTGGGAAACACTGGTCTAGAGTGACTTATGGAGGATATTGCCGGTTTGAAATAGTTAAATATGCAGAATTTTCAAGAGTTTTTCAGAGATATATTTTAGCTGCGAGGTATTGATTATAGTGGTTTATGAGGAGATTGGATAATAGGAGATGTGATAGGCTGCGACATTTTGAAAAAGGAGGAGATATTTACGGTTAAGCAGAAGTGCGGATACAATGCCTTCAGTATTTTACTTTCCAGTTGAACTAGAATGAAATGATCCTAGAAAATATCGTGGTTTGTACATATATACACAAATTTTATAGTCTACTTGAAGGAATGGAAAAACCAGTTTACATTATTTCTACACATATTAAGCCCTCTTGGCCGCTCTGACTGTTCTTTTTTCATGTTTCCCAAAAAATCGAATACCGTAATGCATACATTCTCTATATATCAATGAAAATGGAATCTCCTTAATCCACTTAAAACCCTCGTCATCCGTTAACTAAATATATCTCTTGTCTATCCATGACGCGTGAGCACTGACAAACTGTATGTATAGAATCGATAAATCGGTTTTAACATTGTTCAGGGGACTTCCTCTTAGTTCACTTAATAGTTACCGTAAACAATGATAACCAGTGACATTTACGCTAATTACTTTTATTATTAAACAGGCCTAATAATGCAACATACAAGGTTTCACTGTAACCTAATTAAATGCTTATTTATTATTGAATATTTACCTAAAATTAATGAGAAATTATATGGAAAAAAGGACTATTTTTATAAGGTTTACAAGTAATTCAAATTATAATTTATCATAATTAATAAGTTATTTTGAGAAAATTAACATATTTATCATATTGAGTTTGTAGAAAATTGAAGTGAGCTGAATATTCACTGTGTCCTAAAGTATGGAACAAATTCATTTTTTAAGAAGTAATCCTGAAACACTTCGATTTTTGATTTTAATTTACCGTATTTTAAAGTAATAACCTAATATACATGGTGAATTACTTTCGAGTAATGACATCAATGTAATTGTTTTTAAATGGAACACCCCCATTTTGTCTGAATTTTCGAGTTACTCTAGCTGAGTTGATTCCAAAAATGTATAACATGTTGATTCCAATTGTTACAGGGTGGACAAAAATACAATAGTTTTGTGTGTGCTCATAAAGTAACGCGTAACAATCTTTATTAGTTAAATTAACAATATTATCAAAAATACGTATTGCCTAGCGGCAATTGGTTTAAATGTAACACCCAGTAGTTTGTTACATTTTTAGATTGATCAAAATGAGCTGTTGCCAAACATGTTTGGTATTGTGGTCTAGCAGACAGAATATGAAAGAAATTATTTCTAATCAATTTAAAAAAAAAAACATAGTCGTCTAGCTTTTCGTGAAATGTCATTATTTGTTTAGTAATTTATTGATGTTCAGTGACAGTTTAGTACTACAATATATTCGCTATTCGTGAAGTAGTTATTGCTTAGATTAAATTTGGATGGAAGGTATGCAATTTGTTTAATGATAACTATCCAAAAATACCTATAACGCGTTCAACAGTCAGTAAGATTGAAAAAAAATTTCGAGAAACTGGTACTGTTGAAAATGTACGCAAATCAGGTGGTCCCTCTGCGAATGCTGATACAACATTAGATGTTTTACTTAGTTTTGAAGAAGACGCGCAAACTTCTGTGCGTAAAGTTAGTCGGGATATCGGTGTTAGCAACACAACGGTACACAAATTTATAATGAACTATTAGTGCTCTTCAACGCGCCAATCGATTACAATCATTTCCTGTCATTTGAAAAACAACAAGTTCAACAATACATTTTCGATATCAATCGATCACTCTGATTATAATCGGTCTGAAATTATGATGCTATTGAAAGCAATCGTAAATCGTAAGCATGTGATTGGTCGAAAATTTTTAATCAACTACCGTTTGTCGATGGGTTATGTAATGTGAGTGATATTTTGCAATTGTATATTACATTTTTAGTTTAACACAACAGCTTCTATAAAATTAGACGTGATTAAACTGAATGAACTTGTGAAAGTGTGAAATACACGTGAAATGAACTAAAATAATGATGAGGTTATGTCAGTAAAAATGACAATTTTTTTTTGGTCGTTCAACAAACATCAATCCGTTTTCGATTTCGATTATAAACTAAATCGGAATCAAGATCGAAGTGTTGAATAGCACTATCGTTTATATTTGAAGTTTCGGTTGCCCAGATGTCAACCGGTGTGGCTACGGTTCACTCAAGTGGAAACGGGAGTGGGTAAACGTCTCGAATCTGGGATGTTAAATTTAAAAAAAATATTGTTAGGCGCCAGTCAAATTTATCTGAGCAGCAAAGAAATTTTTCCCTACTCAAACTTCACAAATATGAGGGTAAAACTGAAAGAACAACCTAACTTACATTCCCTTTATTATGAGTTTCCAAAATACTTAATACTCAAAAGATTTGTATTATGTCTGGACCACAATAATATATGTATTTACAATAAAATCCACAAATTAATTGAAAATATTCCCCCGTCCCCTGAAAACTTTACATATTCTGAATATTTGTATTAAAGTGTAACAATATAGACTACAGTAATATAATGTATTGACAGTAAGAGTCAAAAATATAGCTGAAATATTATCACATAAATTTGAGAGCCTTGTGTTACATGTTCGTACCTTGCGTTTGATCCAAAGCAGAAGTCAACGACATACAATTAAAAAATTCCACTGTATACTGATAATGTAGTTCTATTAGTAAAATCCCGAAAACCTTGGTTAAATAACTACAACGCAACTTCTACTGAATTTATAAGAAAAGGTAATTAATGACACTTATCAACATGTACATCCTCTTCATATAAGCCTACTGCTCCCTGTATTGGATTCCCAGCAAGAATGAAGTACGCCACCAATCCAGGTGTGAATATAAGTCAAACTCCTGGCAGCCTTTTACTACAGCCTCCCAGAACCAGAGTCAAGTTCCATATGGTGTATCTTAATCAAGGTGAGACAATCCCCCCAAGCTGACAAGCAGAAGAAGAAGCCTAAGAAGACCAAGGTGCATCAGATATGAGGCACGACTACATAACCCTCCCAAGATGACATGAATCTGTTAACAATCCAATATCTTATATTCGGAAGTACCGCCTAGGGCTCAGAAAAATCTATATTTACAATTTACGTTAAAAACAAATACTTTTCCCTAGTGTTCTACTAACTGACATGCAACTTTTTCTAAAAAAACTTGAATAATTAGTATGTGAATAGAAGTTATATCCAATATAACAAAATAAAAAAATGACCTTCATATACAGGATGTCCCTGGACTAATGGGAAAAAAGTCGGGAGCGTATAATATGAGCTAAAATAATGTTCGAGTTATAGGCCTCCAAAGTTTTAATTTTGAATTTGGTTTTTATTTTTAATTTTTGTACTAGTTATTTAATCTTTATGAAATTTACGGCAAAGATATAATGTATGTGTATGTTTATTTTGGTAAGGTAAACAGATTTACAGTAGTGCACTGAAGCCAGGGACGAACTACTTGCAATGGTTAGTGATCCAAAAATTTTGCAGGGATGACACACCCTGTATGAAATTATCGAATTTCACTTCCCCACACATTAGGCTAACGAAAAGAAACTCTTGTTGGAATTCGATAAAATAAGCCGTTTGGCTAATATTTACAGTTTTATTCATGCACTACGTACCAATTTACGCATTCACCATTTTTATAAGTACACAACGAGGTAAAACGTAACTTATTAATATATGTCCAAGATTCACCTACAGTACTACAAAAAAATAATAGCAGAAGATGAAAAACATTAACGACTTATTAATTCGAAAGTTGGTAAAAACTTTTTATAAGTGATTTTACCGTTTATCAAGTTACCATAGGATTACTTGTCAAACGTTGTGTAGAATAGTTCGTAGTCAGTACTTGTCAATAATTCATAAGTCCTTAATTTAACAGTTACAATGGCAGAATTCGCTTTTATCGAGTACGCAGATATGCATCTAATGTATGGACTGGCTTCTCGAAACTGTTTAATGGCCAGAAGGCTTTATGAAGAACATTTTGCAAACAGAGCATTGCCAGACAGACGAATGTTTGAGTGTATTGATCTCAGGTTACGAGAAACAGGTATGAATAAGTGAATGTAATTTTCTATGTATACAAAACAAAATTTTTAATTTTAGGAATATTTTTGCCAAAAATAATTGGAGAAGGTCCGGTACGAAGCATACGTACTGTGGCAGTTGAACAAGACTTGTTAAATGCAGTTGATAATGAACCATCAACGAGTTTTCTAAAAGTATCAAGAGAACATGACGTCTCGAAATTAGTTGTTCATCGCGTCCTGAAAGAACAGCTGTTATATCCTTTTCACATGAAAAAAGTACACAGTATGACAGTGGCTGATTATCCTGCACGGCTTGAGTATAGCCAGTGGTTTCTGCGACAACAACAAGCAGACAATACATTTATTAGTAACGTTCTCTTTACGAACTAATCCAGTTTCACCAGAGATGGAATCATAAATTCTCATAATATGCATTTATGGGATGATGTGAATCCACATGGCATTATCCAAACTAGGAGCCAGCATAGATTCATGGTTAATATTTGGGCAGGAATAGTTGGCAATCATTTGATAGAGCCATCCATATACTTTATTGACGGTACTTTGACTGGTCAGAGATATTTGGAGTTTTTGCAAAATCAGTTATGGAACTTGTTTGATGATGTGCTACTACAAACTCGTAGGAATTTATGGTTCATGCATGTTGAGGCCCCTCCTCATTTCAGTTTAGATGTACGACAGCATTTACACACAAGGTTTCCTAATAGATGGATTGGTCGTGGAGGCCCTTTTCAATGGCCACCGCGATCAGGAGACGTTAATCCTATGGATTTCTTTCTCTTGGGTTATCTCAAAAGTAAGGTATACGCAACACCTGTGCAAACAAGACCAGATTTAATAGACAGAATTGTGTTACACTGCAATGTTATTAGAAATAATGTGGGATTGCTCATTCAAGTGCAAAGAAACAACCTTCGTAGACTTAGAATGTGCGTGGAAGTGGGAGGAGCTCATATTGAACATTTATTAGAATAACGTTAGTTTTTGTTGTTGTTTAGGAATTAGTATTAGTCTAATGTTTCATAACTTGAGTTTTTTGAGGTTTTCTTAATGGTTTAATAATGTTATGTTCGTAATTTTGATTAAAAGGAAGTAAATCCTGGACATCGTATTAATAAGTTAGTCAGGTAGATTTGTACGTAGTGCATTAATAAAACTGTAAATATTATCCAAACGGCTTATTTTATCGAATTCTAACAAGAGTACCTTTTCGTTAGCTTAATGTGTGGAGAAGCCAATTTCGATGATTTCATAAAGGGTGTGCTATCCCTGCAAATTTTTTGGATCACTAACCATTGCGAATAGTCCATCCCTGGCTTCATGGCAGTACTGTAAATCTGTTTACCTTTCCAAAATAAACATACACGTACATTATAGCTTTGCCGTAAATTTGATAAAGATCAAATAACTAGTACAAAAAATAAAAATAAAAACCAAATTAAAAATTGATACTTTGGAGGCCTATAACTCGAAAACGAGGGCCTTCATAGAAAAAGTATTTATGAAGTAGTAACATTATTTTGGCTCAGATTATACGCTCCTGACTTTTTTCCCATTAGTCCCGGGACACCCAGTATATATATATATATATATATATATATACGCAGTACGTAAATATATAAAACACACTGATCAACTATTCAACTAAGAATATTGCAAGCACATGTGTCAATATCTTATACGTGACATGCTGTATACTGCTAACTACTCAATTACATCATTTAGACTACTATTTAAAACCCGTTATCTGATGTAGAACACAATTAGGTGACAGTCATAAAAATAATTGATGATTTTATGTACAAAGTGACTGATTTTACTATAAAACCAAAAAATTACCCTGAACTGTACAAAAAAGATTAAACTAATTTAAACAGTTTGAAAAAATACTAATAGTTACCAATTTAAACCCACCCATAGTCTCTTTTCTTTAATAGGAAATGAGTGAAAATGTTCTCGACAACCTATATAAAATTACTATAAAACTTCATTTACCTTTAATCGAGGGTTCCAATTTTTCTATAGATTCCAACAAACTTCTCTTCCATATAAAATTGAAAATTGTTTCAAAGATAATAGGATTCCAGTTGATAATCTCCTCTCAAAGAGTCAGGTAGCATGGTTTCCAAATATCGATCATTATCCACAAAATCTGGTGAAATCTCCCAAAAATACTATCACCAATAGTTTTCCGAATAAATTAAGACGTTATTAATAATCTCTCCTAACTAGGATGGTTTCGAATACCATATATAAAATTAGATACCGTTTCACTGACTGGCAATCACGTAGACATCTTCAAAAACCAAATTGAAATGTGTCGTTAACATTCTTCCTGTCCCTAAAGTTCATTTCACAACGCAGACTCGAGTAAGTTTCCAACCAATAGAAATCCAGCATACATGTATTCGTCTTAAACGCAGACCATAGAACAACAATCCACATAAGACATCAAACAAGAGTAGAATGAACTCAAAAATGTTACTAGTAAATGTTCACATATCATCTACGAGCACATCAGAGAGGAAATCTGTGTGTAAATATAATGGTCTATGATTCTTAAACACATATAGCAAATGTCACAGAGATCTCGACTGATCCCATAGCGAAACGACAAACAAACGCTCTTATTGAAGGCATATTTGTCATTGAGCAATTGTCAATTTCAATTAACACAAAATAAACAGAGTGCTTACATATTAAAAATCATTTAAATGGATTTGAATAATCATAGTACCATAGCAACCCCGCAGATGTTGTACAAAGCCAAAATGCCCTGAATTACCGTTCAAATCAGATGGAATCTAACCAGTTAACGTATTATGGGTAAATGTTTACCATACCGAACGACATCCATGTCCTAACATGAAGTTATCTAATATGGAAATATTAACTGAAGCCCACGTGGTAAACAAATGAAGAATAAACATATCCCTTTCTGAATGAGAAGTATGTGTAAGTTAATCAACTAATTTATTCTAACCTAATACTAACACCCCAAGATGATGTAACCAGAACAAAAATCAGTAGTCCCACGGTTATTTAAATCTACAGTAAAAACCAAAAGAGAGAGAAAGGCCCCTTAATACCCCGAGAATGTAAGTTAAAGAAAATAAGTATGACTAAAACTACTCTATTTATAGCGGCGGTCGTTTTTGTATCAGAGGATTCAACTTACCAACTTACCCAGCAATCAATAGTGATTAATAATATAAAATTACTATCAAGATGTTATGATTTGTCGGCTACAGCCTGCATCATTTCACCAAGAAGATGATGGTAGAGTAATCACTAAAACTCTGGGCTGACAGAAACAGATAACAACAACAATACTCTTAGAAGACTTCTGTTAAAATCCATACATAAAAAAACGTTAGAAAAAATCAACATAGTTTCACAACCTGCAAATACTTATAGAAGCATATGTGAAATGTTAAAAAAATGTTAAATAGGTAAATTTTTATATCATATTATCGATAGTTAAGTTATCCAATGAAGAATCTAATGATTGTTTTTATATTCAAAAAAAATGGAGTTGGCCTTCTTAGTGTCAAAACAAACCCGTTACAAATTATTGTAGCTTGAAAAATGGCATCCTTATGAAATGAAACTTGTGCATGAATTAAACAATATTTTTTCTGCTGAGGCCACTCCCACGTTAAATGGCGAGATTAACCGTCAGAATTGTAGATACTGAGCAAAAGAAAACCCCCCCTGGATGCGTGAGCATCATACACAATACCCGCAAAAGGTAAATGAATGGGCTGGAATTGTATGAAATCGAATCATCGGACCCTACTTTATCGAGGGTAATTTAAACGGGGCAACGTACCTTGAGTTTTTGAGGGGGTATCTGGTACCTATTTTACGTAATTTGTTACCCAACAGACGTAATCCTGGAGGTTGTGATGAAAGTTTATGGTTCCAACAGGATAGTGCACCTCCACATTATGCTGTAGATGTTAGAAGGTACCTAGATGAAATTTTTCCCAACAGGTGGATTGGTAGATGTGAACCTATTGAATAGCCAGCGAGGTCACCAGATTTCAGTCCTTTGGATTATTTTATGTGGGGTCGTCTGAAGAATGTTGTGTATCAAACGCAACCAGCAAATATTTAATAATTAAAAGAGAGAATTCGGACAACAATAAACAATATTTCTCAAGACACAACAAACAAGCTTCAACAAGAATTTGTACACCGTTTGGGTTGCTGTCAAATACACCAAGAGCTGCAGTTCGAACATTTATAAAGACATGTATTTCATATTTTGACCGCTAGACAATGAGTATTTTTGATAATATTGTTAATTTAACTAATAAAGAATGTTACGCTTTACTTTATGAGCACACACAAAACTATTGTATTTTTGTCCACCCTATACCAATTGGAATCAACATGTGATACATTTTTGGAATCAGCTCAGCTAGAGTAATCCAAAAATTGAGACAAAATGGGGGTGTTCAATTGAAAAAAAATGACGGTGACGTCATTACTCGAAAGTAATTCACCATGTATATTAGGTTATTATTTTAAAATACGGTAAATTAAAATCAAAAATCGACGTGTTTCAGGATTATTCCTTAAAATGGTCTGTTCAGCTAAAAATGAATTTGTTCCATACTTTACGGACACACTGTATATGTACATTGAACAGAAGCTAATCTTGAAACATTGACGAACACAGTCATTGAACAATTACTGGAATAATCAATTTCAATTCTCAAGGAAATAGAATCAAATTGACTTCAATGAATTCGATTGATTCTAACAAATTTCTCTTTCAGCCCTTATACTTTTATTGAGTTTTTTCTTTTATGCCTGTACCTATTGTTACTGAAAGTTTTGTGCACTTTTTCATCACATGATGGTAATATCCTATCCCTAGCAGACACAAAACAAAAATTCGTAACAATGTTATATAGAGTCAATAGTTCCACATTTCAAAATTACTTCCTAATACACAGGATGCAAATATTATTTCGAATTTTAACTCTGCTGATTTCCATATTCCAGCAATATACAGTTCCTTCCAGATACTTTCAACGATATGGCAACTTTTTGTAAAAATCTTAACGAAGTCATCATCCTATTTTAATTAAAATCGAGTGGATGAAATGAAGAATACTGAATGTATTGTTTATTATAAATTTTGTCATCAAAGCTGTCGTCAATAAATATGGGTGTCTTAATTAGCTTTTTTTTCTTCTGCTCTTTATCATTTTCAGTAGTAAGGGCGTATGGAATATAATTTTGACATAAGTCCTTATAATCAGTCATTGGAACTCCATTGTTCTCATCTTTCATAATCCATAGCGGTTTTCAGGTGAGTAATCCGACGTACCAAAGTGCTGATGACAGTCTCTCCGCATAACGTCATAACGATCTTGATCACATACTTCATATATTAGCGAGGCGGTGCCGGTATAAAGAACTGAACAATGATTAAACGTAGTCAGCATATAACCATAGTGAAAATCATAGATAGCTTGACCTACGTATACGGGCTTACTCAAACAGATCTGCAGCTTTCAGAGTTCCACTGCTACTAGATTTTCTTTAAAAATGGTATAGTTCTTAAATTCAGGTTTGGCACTATATGCTTCAGTACCATGTCGTCCACTCCATTCAGTCAAAAGGCGAATGTTGACCGTCATGCGCATATTCTCTATGGTTTTACCTACAACAATCAGAAAAAAAAAGTGCTTAGTAAAGAAATATTTATATAACACTAGCAATACTCTCCAAACACGGCATTGTTCATCAGTTTAAATAGGTTCTTCTCAAACTCATTCTTAGCCCCCTTACGTAACTCTGTGTTGAGGTCGATGTAAGACTAACCATGGAGCTCACTCAAATTTGAGAACTCGGTGAGTTTTAGTTATAATCAATCCATGTGCTAAGGCCTGAGTTTATCATTTCATGCTATAAATAGAAACCTTTACTTTGGGGCACTTTATATAATAGCGAATTACCAATTTAATATGGAATATTTGATTAATTTTCTATCATTACTTTGCAGTTATGGATCTATTATCAACGGGGCATGAGGGTGCTGCAATGGCGGTGCTAGTAAATAATAATGAAAATGATATGAACTTTATCAGCAATGAGGTTAATAACAATAGAAGCTTGATAAATAATACTCATTACAGAATAATTGAGCTAAATATATTACCGTGAATGATGGGTTAAGTCAAAATGAAATGGATGTTTATTTGAACATGCAGTACTACACGAACACTTATTATTATATTGATGGATGAGTATGGTAGCAACGTAACATTTAGAACAAATTAAGCTGAAACTCCCTCTTGACGTACTCCAATGTCAATGAACTTTTTTCTATAACGTTAAAAAACGTAGCTACAATATTATTCATGAATTTCTCGATGTCCAAGGTTTCGAAGTAGTAATTTTTATGAAAGTTAATTCCATTTTCTCTAAACTTGAGAGATAAAAATTTAGCAGATATTTCAAAAGTACTTCGCTAACATTTGAAGTGGAAATATCCAGATGTTCAATTTTCTTCTAACCTTATGTACACAGTGAAAAAGTGTGAAACATAATACCTGTCTAGACTAACAGTAAAATTTTATGCAATGAACCCTGTTGTTGAAATAATAAAAAACGTTTTAACTGAAGTTGACTTGAGCTCCTTAAAATAACATCTGCACTTTCATTTTATAATTGAGAATTATTTTATAACAGTTGAAAAAACTCTTTTTTATGTGGATTCTGAATGAGTAAGTGATATTGAATACAGAATTTGTTTTGAATTTAAATATGATCCATCTCCGTGAATTTTTCTCAAGTTCCACTTAAGTTAATGTTTTATAATTCAATTCTCCTTTCCTGATATGAAATTCCAGCGACAAAACTTGAAAGTGAATGGACAGAATAATTGATTTTCAACTATCATTAGTCATATTATACTGAAATTTTGCACGCTGGAGAGCTCCTGAGTTTCCCTAATTAGTTAAAAAGAAAAAAAACTCCGATGTTACTTAATTTGTGCTGAATAATTAATATTAATTGATAATTAACTCAAAATTAAAAGTTTTAGGAGGCAGAGTATCAAATGTAATTTAGGCGGTTTTCAGATATTCAAATTGCAGTAACTGATATAAACTACCACACCCTTTATCCAGGATTTTGTGTTATCTATGGAAATAAAACTGATCTGTGGGAACAAGTTTGAGAAAGGCTCTTGAACAACACTAAGATTCACACTGAAATCTGTGATTGAGTTAATAAATTTTATTTGAATAAAAGTTCACTGTAACAGTTGCAGGTTTGCCAGACACCTGCTTTAAATCATTTTCCATTGGATTCCTATATATTTTGGTTAATATTCTTTCTTCCACAGTTTCTCATATTTTTCTGCCAACTTTTTAATAGATTGAGAGCTGTGTTTTTGAAATATGATTAAGGATCTAAGAAAATAGTTTCTCTACGCAGTTATCGTTCGTTGTTACATCTCCGACCTGCTGCTTCGCTAACCCCAATATGACACATATCCCAAATAAATATAAATTGTTCCAGTCTATTATAGTTGTACATATACCTTTATTAGAAATCTGTATATATAGGGTGTCCCTCAATGTTGACTGTGTTACATTACATTTCTCATTTTCTTATAATTCACACAAGATTTTCTTATGAAAAGTATCAATAAAACAACTATTTTCTTCTCCCGAAGAGTAGTATCAGTTGCATGCTTTTGTTGATATATTTTAATACTTCGTGGATTGCGTTACTTTTCATAGCGATATCGTATAATTGTTTGTAAGAACTCATTAGGTTGTAAATTTGATGGTTGTCGTTAGATTCATCACTCGGACACTTTGTCTTTGGTAAGTGTTAGTCGTTAGGTTAGTAATTCAATTTATAAGAGGTACAAAGATCGGTTTATATGTGCATTGAATATTCGTACATATTTTAGGAGGTCTAATAAATTATGTAATGAATTATTGTTGGAACTGAAAAATTTTCATGAAAAAATTACATTGGAAAGTTATGGAAAGTTATTGCTTTATATAGTTATTTTCCTAACAAGTGCGCAAAATGCTACTTTTCCGCACGCAAATACAATTATGCGATCTCCGCTTCACGTCGTTTGCATAAGTTTTTGCGTGCGGAAAAAGCACTTTTCGCGCGCGTTAGGAACAAATTTTTTCCTATGATATCAGATAACAACGATAATAAAGAAATCATATTTGATTGAATCATCAAACATCAAACAATAATATAAAATAGTAATAAAAAATGTAATTATGTGTTCGTAATATTTATAATAAAAGGACCATTATTGACATTTTGCAAATTGACTATAAGATCCGATCAATGCATTTAATAGGTGGCTTATGGTATGGATTGATGAACACCGAGAGAGTTAATTATATGGCTTGACCAAGGTTGATTTACCTCAGGACAGTTGTATAAACAGATCGATAAACGTTGACTCAGCTTAGAAAGACAGCTGTTCATGTGGCTTGATTCACCACAAGATAGTTGTTGAAATGGGTCGATACCGATTGACTTAACTTTGAAAGGCAGTTGTTTATATGGCTTGATGAAGGGCTCAATGCAAAAGGGCAGATGTTCGTGACCGATATTTCATCAGACACATTCTTTTTTTGATTTGTCGAATCATCAATGTAGCTCTCGGCTTCAGTCGTCGATTTCTAGCTTCCCAGTCTCTCGACATTGGTGATATTAGCTCCATAATCGGCCAACATAGTAGCCGAGAAACGACGGAAACTATGTCCTGAATACTGATCTGGATTTTTCAATTCTAGATAGGGAATTTTACAGAATGAATTCATTCCATCACATTGAGTACTGCACGCTCCTTGGCTATACTGCACAAAAAAACGACTGTGAATATTGTACGGTTTCGCAACTGTGCATATTTATGGCACATTTGTAAATGATATCTTCCATTTGTTTCATTGGGCACTACAAAGATTCTTGAAGTATTATTTTTCCTGTCAGGGATGTTGACGACTATCAAGTTTACTTTATCCTTTATATGATCAACCATTATCTTGCAAAGATCATCGCGCCTGCAAGCACCTACCAATCCGAATATGGTGGAGACTCATATTAGAAGGTGAATTTGATCGGGTGCTTCTGCTATAAATCAGAAAACTTTATTTTGTCAATGATTTTTACCTTTTTGGGACGATATCCCACATTTTATTCCTTTGAAAACGATGTTACCTTGAAATATTGACTCAAATCCAAGTTTCTTTTGACTTTAAGGACCATTTTTAACATAGAATACTTACTCCATACAGTAATCAGCTGAGAAGTTTTTCGTAAATTTGCAAAATACGCTAGGAACACTTCTTCCTTGATACTATTTGCCCCTTTATGGTGGCACCAGTATTCAAAATATTCTTCTGATATTTTTCTTCCCACTTTGAAAACGATGTTACCTTGAAATATTGACTCAAATCCAAGTTTCTTTTGATTTTAAGGACCATTTTTAACATAGAATACTTACTCCATACAGTAATTAGCTCAGAAGTTTTTCGTAAATTTGCAAAATACGCTAGGAACACTTCCTCCTTGATACTATTTGCCCCTTTATGGTGGCACCAGTATTCAAAATATTCTTCTCATATTTTTATTCCCACTTTGCGGACAGTAAATTTCAACTTGCATAAATTGCGGCCTCTGTTAGCAGTCTTTATTAGTTGCTGATTTGAATAAATGGAGACTTTGAAAGTAGATTTATTGATTTCCTACTTTTCACAAATATAGTGACAAGACGTATTATCTCTTACATGACATATTTATTTTAAAATGACATAATGATTACACACTCGATCATTTTAATCATAGATGAATATGAATTCTTACACCCCCTGTCAGTTTCAAGTTTGCTAATATTAAAAATTAAAATTGCGATCTACATTCTAACAAAAATATACAACAACACAAAATATGTATGGCGACATGATATAAGTATACCAAATACACATTCACATTCCAAATAACACATGAAATATGTCTAAATTTTCCTTACAAAGTGCTATATTGTACATATGAGCAGTTTTATAATCAGTTTCTATATATTTCAAATTAACTAATCCTTTGTCTACAATATCTTTGATAAAATTAAATTTTATGTTAATGTTTAGATCTTTTTGTATTCTAATAATTTCTCATCATTTCTATTGCTCCTTAATTGTCCAAATTAAGGTAACATTTCACTTGTTCATTAACAAGATCATTCAAGATATCATTCAGATAAATCACTTCAGTGATACAAATACTACACGAAATATTTTCTGCTTCACCAGAACATAGCCTACCACTTGCTGCTTCTTGCTGCTCTAGGATTTTAGATTACCGCAATGGAATGTAGCCATCGCACTACCACTTTTTCCATCAGATATATCTCCTGCTCAATCAGAATCTGAATATGCATGAATTTGAGCAATTCCCTCTGGTCTATGATAATAAATCACTCCTAAGTCTTTTGTCGGCTGTAGATATCACAAGATCCTCCTTGCTGACTTACAGAGTGCCTGTGTTGGTGCATGCAGAAATCTACTTAGATATGAAGTTGCAAATGTGTTGTCAGGCTTACTTACTTGTCACAAATATATGAGTGTCCCAACCACTTCTCGATATGGTATATTAATAACTGGCTCATTTTCATCAATTTGTAATTTATATTCCATTCGTGTATTGATTCCTTTGCAATCTTGCATATTGAACTTTTTCAGCAATTTTTCAATGAGAATTTTCTGTGATATTTTAATAGACGTACCTGTTCTTACTATTTCAGTTCCTAAAAAGAAGTTAGTTCACCCATATGTTTTGCATACTATCAACTTTTTCTTGGTTTCCACACAGTAGGATATCATCTACCCATAATATTAACTTTATATTTTCACAAACATTTGAACATTTTGTTTCGATCTTTCGAGACCTTTTTCCATTGCAAAAGTATTTAAATGTTTGATTCCACCATGGAGGTGATTATTTTAGACCATATAGTGTCTTATTCAGTTTTAGTACTTTACTCTCTTCCTCTACTCCTGCTGGTGTTTTGTATATAGATGCCTGAATAACCATTTCCATTAATAAAAGCTGTTGGAATGTCTAATTGTTCAAGTTTCTAATTTTCTTGTGAGGCACAAGACAAAAATAGTCTTATAGTAGATAGTATTGCTACCGGTAGGTAGACTTCATTATATGTTTGTTCCTGAAAACCAGTCTCGCTTTTTTCTGTACATTTGCTCTTGTTCTGAAAATCCATTTAGTTCGTATGGCTTTTGTATTCTGTGGTGGATTTGGAGATTCTCATATTTTGAACTTTTTTTGTGCATCATGTGCTCTTTTCATTGCACTTTACCATTCTGTATTTGTTTCAGGTTCTGACTTTTCAGACATTAAGCAGTATACATTTCATATTCTTCATATCGTTTTGTACCTTCGTCTCTCTTGTTTTTCTCTGATTTTGTCTTTTATTTTGATCAACATCTGCGTTTATCATTTGTTTATCGTCACTTATTTCCTCTATTTCTTGGCTTTCATTTTCTTCGTATTCTTGATCAGGCGGGTGTTTACATTAATTCTCAGTTTCTTTTTCATTTAGAGTAGTATCACTCTCGTCAGGATATGTAAGTTACATATCTTGACATTTTTATTTCATCTGTAACAGGGTCCTATAAACGGTATTCATTGCTGTTGTAAGCTACAAATCTGACAGTTTTGGCTCGAGCTGCCAACTTATCTTACAACGTTAATTTTAACATCCATGCTTCACATCCAATAATTCGTAGTCTTTTCAAGTCCAGTTCTCCTGTGAATTTTTCAGCTGGTACACCAACTTTTAAGGCTGACGTAGATGATCTGTTTAACTGGTATGCTGATGTACGAATTGCTTCACCCCAAAGATGTCTAGGTAAATCCGTTTCAACAAACATAGTTCGTACTTTGTTTAGAAGTGTTCGATTCATACGTTTACTTACGCCGTTCATCTAAGGACATAATGGAACTGTATATTCCATAGTTATACCTCGTTCTGCACAAAAGTATTCAAATGTATTTGAGGAATATTATCCTCCATTATCACATCTTATCCAGCATGTGCACATTTTTCCTAATCTGGTTTCTTGTTTCTAATTTAGGTAATCAAATTCAGTTCAGCTTCTGAGTCATTTTTAAGAAGAAATACGGTTAGAAAATCTGTACAATCATTTTTGACAACCTGATAATAGCGCTCACAAACTTTGGTAGGTGTTTTCACATGTCCCCCTACATCCGAATGTATTGTAATGTTTTTCTTATTTATTTAAACGTTTTCATTACAGCGGGGATAAATTCATACACACACGTTATGTCTACTAACTTAATTTATTTATTCACTACACTATTCACTAATTTATATTATATACACAGTATATTCACTTAAACTAATTTATATAAACACTTCACTACTTAGAGTAGTTACTTGTTCGTTGTTGATATCACGAGATCACTTTATGAACTAAACTTCTCCCACTGGTCGGTCCTTTATATATTAGTGCCGTTTCTACTAGATTATTCTAGATTGCGCCTTACACAAAAAGAATTGGCTCTCTTGAATATTCTTTTCTTTTCGGGATATTTCTCATATGCCGGCTTAATCGTTAAAAGATCTTCGTTAAACATGTCTATAAAAACGGTCACAAAAAATCCCAATAGACCTTTTCAGAATTCGGCGCGTTCGCCATTTTTTTATTCCCTTAACATAAGGTTACAGGACCGTACTTAGTATCTACTTCGGTGTGTGAGTTCGAAACAGTATATATTCTCCTATTTTAGTAGATGTCGATGTCTGTATTGTATCAAATGGTTGTTGAACTACTTCACCCTCTCTGCAAGAACCGCATACATATTTGGACACATGTTATTTCAGTTTTATAAGGTTTTGTCTGTTGAGCTGTCCCAATCGCTTACGACATAGATCTTTTACATTTGCTGTGTTACATAATGCATTACCATTTAACATAAATTTGGTTCTGCATAGTTTTCCATTTTGGTCACAATTAATTTTTATTTTTCCATTAAAAATTATTTCTGCTTCTCTACTACTGAATAACACCTTGAAACTCGCATTATTTATCTTCCTGACTGACGGTAAATTCATAGATAGGTTTGGAACTATTAAAGCTTCCATATTTACATTTAAACCAATATCTGTATGTACCCTGATAGCACCTTTCTCATATGCCTGCAAGTTGCTACTATTTGCAATGTAAGTATTAACAGGCTCTGTCAGTTTTTCTCTATTTATCATTTTTGAAGAAAATATGGCTGCACCAAATGGTCAGTACATCTGCAGTCGAGAATAAATTCAACATGTTTCATTTCCATTAAAAAAAGCTTTGGTCCTATCTTCAGTGTTTGCTACAAAAGATATGTCATCCTTTATATCCTCAACTCGAGTGAGTTGGCTTCTGCTTTGTTCAGTCCTTCAATGGTAACCTCTTTGCCCACTGTTGTTCCATGGTCTGGATCTTTCCTTATTGTGATAGCCCCTGTTCCACTGCAGGTTTCCTTCATTATGGCTGGATGTGGCTTTAATTTTGCAGTCTGACCTATAATGTCTTGTTGAACCGCATTCGTAGCATCTGTCTCTTGGGTGGGCTGAGAATGTCACTCTACTAATGTATTGTTCGATTTCAGTTCTGCATCCAAGAGTGCTGATGCAATAATATGTGAAATTTCAGTCATGTAACTACCCGCTGAGGTTCTAGGGTAATGGTCCTAGATGCTGAGTTTCTGGTTGCATTGTAATATCTATTACCCCAGAAAACACCATGTTCGCTTTGTCGTATTTATGCTAACAAAATCCCGCTTACGTGTAAACAAACCTGCGCCAAATGTCCCTAAAGGAACGAGAAGGCAGCATAGCTGGCGGTTACCACCCACGATTTCGTGGGAAACAGGAATCGTCGGCTCCCGGAAGGGTTGGCTTCGGCCTCCGCTGCTACCAGTTGTCGTTGGTAATGAGAGGTCTTGTGCTATAGGGTCACGTCAGTTAGGTGGGTGGGTTGAGAAAAAATTATACGTGTAACTGTTATGGGTATATGTTATGTATTCATATAAACATGCTGTACTTGTTGAGAAAATAAACTAATCGATAATGATTTATTAGCGAGTTTATTATAAAAAATAAAAAAAAATGACACCAATTGACAAAAACGTCAGCAATAATTAGAAGACTTGAAGTAAATAATGGGCAAAGTGCCAAAACTAAACTTTTGAGTAAATCAACTTTTTGTAAATAATGTTGCTGTATTTACAATATAGAATTAATAAAAAAACGTTGATAATTTACAGATAAAGATAAGACTAATTACTGATTAAAATTTGTAATACAAAATACAGTACTTGAAGAAAATAAAAATAAACGGTTTTAAAGATTAAAACTCACTTTTCCGCATCTGTGGCCCTGAACAATTTTCTATCATAAAATTGTTACTTGTATACACTTCGGGGGATGTATCGTGCTAACAAACCGGAATTTCTCCAAAAATAACCAAAAATTTAGTATATCTAGTTTTATAGGACCCGCTGTACTCGCTCTAGTCAACTGAAAATCAATAGGGTACATCTGTGAGACACCTTGAACAATACTTATTCATAAAATTGATCAATCGTATACTCTCTGGAGGCTGTATCGTGCTAACAAACTGAAAATTCTCCAAGAATGACAAAAATTTGGTACTTCAAGTACCACAGCACCCGTTGTACAGGCTTTAGTGAGCTCAATATCAATAGGGTTTATCTTTAAGACGCTCTGAATAATATGCAATCATAAAATTCATCACTTGCATATACTCCGGAGGCTGTATCGTGCTAACAAACTGAAACTTCTCCAAAAATGACGAAAATATCGTACTTAAAGTACTGTAGCACCGGTTGTATTGGCTCTGGTGAGCTGAAAATCCATAGGGTTCATCAGTGAGATGCCCTGAATAATATTCAATCATAAAATTGGTGACTTGTTGAACTCCGGAGGCTGTATCGTGCTAATAAACTAAAATTTCTCGAAAAACGACAAAATGTCGTACTTCAAGTACCATAGCACCCGTTGTACTGGCTCTGGTGAGCTGAAAATCAATAGGGTTCATCTGTGAAATGTCCCTAACAATATTCCATCATGAAAATGGTGACTTATTGCACTCCGGGGGCTGTATCGTGCTAACAAGACTTGCAAGGAAAAGTGGCCGACGACAACGACGACGACGACGACGACGACATACACACAGGATTTTTTTTCTAAAAACTATTTTTTCGTGTTGTTGTTGATGGATAACGTAGAAATAACTCAAAAAAATATTTCAAATTTCCAACTTTTTTGTGGGTAAACCAATACTTTTCTCGCATATTAGATAGGTTGGCGGAAAAGTAAAATGTTGATTTTATGGAAAGTGTTAAGTGCCACAACAAATAGCGTACAAATGGGATATGTCAGACATTAAAGATTTTATTCTCAATATTTTTTTATTCAACACTACAAATAAATTAGTTAGAAAATAATTGTTAAACTAACAAATTTTCGAAAAATGCTTTATTTTCTTCTTTAATGTATGGCAGCACCGATCTTAAATTCGTTTTTTTTCCTTCGCTTATTCTGCTGGTGCACTCTAAAGGTTCTAAATCCATAGTCTTAATACTTTGAGTGTTGAAGTTCTTTTTGAAAACTTTAGTAACCTTCCATGCATCTAATTCGTTAATTGTTTCTCGTATATTTACTTGTCCAGGATCATATTTGCTTATTCTTATCCATTGTGCTTTAGAAATTTTCAAGTTTGTGTTGTTTAATGTTTTTTCAGCTGCAGATTTTAAATTAAAAAGATCTTCTTGTTGCATCAAAGCTACCTTGAATGGGTTGTTTGGTGTAGCAGTTGCCATGAGCCGGACCAAATCCATAGGCACATGACATGTTTTCCGTCGTCTTTTTTTCGCTCTGTGCAAAATTTCTGTCACAGCTAAGAAAAAAGTGTCCAGATAATAGATATTAATGATCAATTTCATCGAAGCAACCCCGAACAACCAAGAAGTTCCACAGAAACAAGAGCATTTTGTTCTTGGTCTGCCCAGCGCAGTTATCACTCCAAACTGTGAGCCGTTTTATATGTCACTTTACTGGTTACCGCTTTCAATACACACGAGGCAATTTCATTTCCTCCTCGTCCAGTTATTCCATTGAATGGGCAGGTTTCACAAATCATAGTAACAATATCTACTGCCAGATATATCCTGCTCTTCCCAGTACTCCTCTAGCTGAACGAAGCCTCCCTTCCAGGAAAATATATTCTATGTATATCAGATACCTTTTGGACATGCTACAGTTAATTCATACCGTTACAAAATTAAATTAGCCACCGCAGATACATGTAACTGTGACGGAAGTTTCGACGATCTCAACCACTGGATGTTTAACTGTAGGTATAATAGAGAAGCAACTGAATATTTACTTAATTCTGTATCAGCTAAGAAGATATATTTTCCTCAAAACACAGTCTCTCTCTTGTACATAAGCTCTTAGAAACCTATCATAAGAGATATTTTATGGGAATTCCTTAAACGCACCAAACGAAAAATATAATGTTGCAATTTTTATTTTGTTTTGTGTGAATGCATATATGAACATAGTATGAACGATTTAGATTTGGTTCCCTCTGTTTGTCCTTTTGTAGCAAATCCCCTTTAACCGTTGCCTTTTATGTATGTCTAATCAAAGTCGCTATAACGGGCACCTTAGCGTGAAGAGGGTGTCCCTGTTTATCCCATTTGTTTTTCTTCTTTCATCCTCTCCTGAATTTTGGAAGTTCAGGTATATTTGCAAGAAAGATAGAGTGACAGTATCATAATTAAAATATAATAAACCAATAAACTATCGTGGCTAAATGGGGTGTAGTCCCAAAGCCAAATGGCCCCAGGGCCAGAAAGGAAAAAAAAACAATTTAGTATTCAACCTCAAATGTGCTCCCTATCCCAGATTCATACGGAGAGGTATCACCATTGAATACTCTCATGCTATATGAAATAACATAAATCAAATTATACAGCTAGTATCATAGATGCTAGCTGGTAAATGCTAATAATTTGACCAAACTACAAAGAAAGTCATAGTACACAGTTAGTTTAAATTTCAAATTTTCTCCACCAATTCTCAGACTGGGTGTTCACAAAAACGCCGACGGTCACGACTCGCGTTTCAAACAAAAAAACCTTCAGAGCGCGTACAGTAGACGCTCCCTTATAATTTTCGTTTCCCCTTTCCAAAAAAAATTACATATGATAAGTTATATGTTACTTAAACTCTGAGCACTCCTCAAAAACCACTATCCGCGAACCCCCAAAAATACTAGACCGCTTATGACCGCGAGTTTCTACCAACTGCCACTTCATCTGTTACATTTCGTAGCTTCGGTATTTTCGCTATCTCAGCTTCGTTTTATTTTTTTGTACATACTACTTCCTGATTAGTTGTCCCCTATCCTTCGATGGAATTGCATAATAGTTCTATACCTCGAATTAAAATGAGTTTTTATTTGATTCCGTAAAACTCCGTTTTTTTGACTTAATTATTATTTCCTGTTAAAATATTTTTTTGCAACAAATTCAGACTGCTTCGCTGACGGTTTTTTTCTTTGGTCGTATGTTAATGTCCGCTTTCTTTTTATACGTTACAATATAAGATGCCATTTTTTATACAGGGTGATGCTCCCTATCTTTCGTTCATTGGTATTTATCGCAGTGATTTAACAAAATCTAGGGTTAGTTCAGCATCCATTGTTTCCAGTACAGTGATTACATAGACATACTTGCTTGGAATTGTCAACAATAGGTGTGAATTTATCATCCTGTTCCATATGAGTGCCTATACCTCCCAAGTCACGTATAATGGAATTGTATTTTGCGAAATGTTCCTGTAATCCCGTGGTGCATTTCATTGTCAGAAGTTTCCTGCGTGGGAACAGTTTCGATATAGCCCTCATTCGTTCGAAGGCATAACTTGGAACAAGTAGCATATTCTTGGCTGTCCCTGCCATACACTGCAGTAGGCAGTTCTTTGCTTCTGCCTCCGCTTTTCTGTACTCCTTTTTTCCTTGTTGAGTAATGTCTGTCTCTTTTTTTATGTTGTCTATTACCCATTATACATCTTTATCTTCTAAGAGACACAAAACTGGATACTTCCAAGTAGAGGAATTATTTTCATTTAACTGAGGATACACAGACATGGTATTAGAATCAGTCATCTCCACTATTTGTTTTAATTTCTTCCGGTCAGGCACGTGCACTTAGGTTATTTTCTAATTTTAAACTTTTCAGTTTACTCCAGAAATTTTTATGTTATATCTGGGATCATAACCTGTTAGATTTATTAAGTGGTACTGTATTAGTTGCTGATTTGAATACACGAAGACTTTGAAAGTAGATTTATTAATTTCCTACTTTCCACATTTATATTGACAAGACGTATTATCTCTTATACGACATAATAATTTTAAAATGACATAATGATTACACACTCGAAAATTCCAACCATACATAAATATTAATTCTTACAGCCTCTACAAAGGAATCTGGTAGTTCCACGCCAGAACTGCTCATTTCAACAGCTTTTAAACATTTTAATGATTTGATTAATAGTAAAATGGTATTTGTAGATTTTTGCTGACAGAAACTAAGGAGAAATCATATGTCAAAGTAGACAAGTGCTCTAATTGTTGCTTAACAACAATATACTCATTCACCATTATATAAGGTAAATTAATATTAATTTCAAGTTTCGTGAGAAAAAGTGTAAGCTTGCGTCGGGAAATGCGCGCGGGAATCTACTAGTCTGCGCACCCTCTCGGGAAGAACTATTTTTGGATCACAGGTAGACTATTATATGTTTTACCAGCCAGAGATTGTTTCATTAAAAATCTTTCTCATAGGAAAGGTAAATAATTTCCAGAATTCACCATGTATCATTCTTAATTAACCCTAAGTTAAAAACAGCTACAAAAAATAAACACAAATACAGTTCGTTTAATTGAAAAAAAAAATGACTGTACTATATTTGCATATATCACTCGGTATACTTAAATTTATGATGCATTTCTGAATTTATTATATTGGATTTTCTCCTGTTCATTCTTTTGTAATAAACAAATATCATTTACAACATAAAGAACGTTATAAACAATCAATAAACGTAATAGTATTAAAAAAAATTCGTTTTATTAAGTAATTGGTATAGTATGTACAAAAAGTACGAGGAGTAATAAACCCTAATTAAGTATGCAAAACCTTTACAGGGAGCACCATGAAATTTTTGATAAATTTCTTACTTTAAATTACATTTCTTCCGTAAATCTAAAAACCAGGTAGATCGACCCCGTATTTGTTTCAGTTGTAGCAAAGCTTAGGGTTTATTCATTGTTAAAGGATTAGCAGATAAGCAATAACGCAATGCAGTGGTGTGTATTTTGGGAAAAAAATACGTTTTAAATTATAATATAATAAAAAATGAAAAGAAATAATTAATGGAATACATTTATTACTTACATTTTATTCTATATCCGACTCGGAAGAGGAAGAATCGTTGTTGACATTAATAATAATAGGGTCGATTAAATCATCACAAATATTGTCAATTTTCCACATATTTGCCTCTACTTTGATAACATGCTTGATACAGTTTGTCCAATTTTCCTCAATCACATGACTTACAGCACTCTCAAACAATTTCACAACATCGTTTATTTTGAAAGTAGTATTTTTTTCTCCAACTTCCCCCTTTACCTGAGCCCATATTAATTCTATGGGATTAAGTTCACAATGATAAGGGGGAAGTCGAAGAACTGATATACCACGAGAAGAAGCCATTTCTTCTACAATGTAGGTTTTGTATTTATTCTTGTTAATTTTTGCAATTCTGTAAAGTTCTTTCCTTAGTGGATCTTTTGGAAACTTAATATTTTTCGAAATAAGCCACTCCAAAAGCTCTGCTTTACGCCAACGACTTGTGGGCAATGCTTCTCGTAACCGTGAATGGTAACTTGCGTTGTCCATAACAATAACAGCCTCTTTTGGAATCAGATCCAACATTCGAACAAACCATTCCTCGAAGACATCCCCATTCATATCTTCGTGATAGTCCCCCGTGCGTTTTGAAATAAAAGGTAATAATCCACCATCAAGAAAACCTTCAGAACTTCCAACATGGACAATGATAAGTCTTTTTCCTTTTCCAGATGGTGGCTGCAAACCTAACGACAAACCTTCCACGAATGCCTGCCTTCCGCTTTTAATGTTTTCATCTTGCCAAGATTTGGAAACTGTATATCCAGCATTTATCCATGTTTCGTCTAAGTAGAAGATTTTCAAATTTTGTTCTCTGGCATGTCGATTGCTTCTTAAATAGTCTCTTCTCCAAAAAACTATTTCCGGTTTATCTACCAAGAGAGATTTTCTATTATGTTTTGTTTATCTGAAACCCACATCTTTCAAAAGTTTGCATAATGTCATTCTGGAGAATTTTGGATAGTCCGTATCTTCTTGCACTGATGTCATAATTTTGTCAAGTGTTGGAATTTCCTTTCGTAAGTAAAATCCATGGACTTTACGCCTTAGTCTTTGTTTTAATGACTCATCGATCTCAATTGGTTTTCGGCCTGAAGTAGTTTTAGGGGGTTGAAGAGTTCCATTCTTGCTTTCTTATAGTAATCTATAAATTGTTGATTTAGCAACACACAACATAGCAGCCGTTAATTCCACAATATCATCAACACTTGCACTTGGATCCTTGTTTTTCAATGATGTATAACAATTCAATATCAGAGTTTTTCATTTAAAGATAATGGACCTGTTTTTGGTCGTTTAGATGGTCCTTGGCTTATCGACATTGTTTGGTACTTGCACAATTAACATTCAACAAATGTTTTAAATATATTCCAACTGTTTACAATATTATGACAACCATACAACTTCATACAACTTTACTCAAAGAACTAATACTAAGTACTGATTTAATGTACCTACTTTCTGGTTGTTTGGAAAATCCCTCTCAATAATCGAATAATCTGTAAATAGGTGTAATCGTATTAAGCCGATTACAGTAGGCCACTTTCCATTTAAAAGTTCTGAGGAAAATTCCCCAAACACTACATATAGGAGTAATACAAATAAAAAATATTATTAATAAACGGGCATATCCGAACTCTGCCACAAAATAAAATTTTACCTGACTTGTATCAATTTGAGGATTACTGAAATATTCGAACTGTGCCGCAACCATTCAGTTTAATCCTATTAGAGTCATTAGGGTTTATAATAGATAAAATCGGAGGCCCATAGAATTATGTATATTTCTGAAAGGTTTCAAAGATTTCTTGAATTAAATATTTTGAAGAAATCTTGATTGTTTTGATCGATATTCAGGGGATTAGGGGAAGGATGTTGATGCACTTACACTATTGCCTAAAAATCAGGAAGAAGTATTTAATAGTGTTCGTGAATTACAATTACGAACGAACCGAGAAGAGGAATTTCTATTAACAGCAGACCAGGTATTTAAAATTATTGTGTTCCCCTGTTTTTCCAACCTTAATTTTTTATGTGATTCGGATTGTATTTTGATGTATGGGACTTTTAAATACTGTTCACCTTTTTTTTACCAAATGTTTACCATTCGTGGTTTTAAAAATGGCTATTACGTACCTCTTGTTTTTTGTTTGCTGCCGGACAAATCAAGTCAAACATATTCAAATTTGTTTTCAAATTTAAGACAAAAATGTAAAGAAGTAGGCTTAAATTTTCAACCTAAAGAAGTCGTAGTAGATTTTGAACTAAGCATTCATAACGCTATATATGAATGTTTTGGCAGAGATCAAATTCTTTTTGGTTGTGAATTTCATCTCTGTCAAGTTTGGTTTCGTAAGATTCAGAAGTTTCATTTGGTACAAGAGTACAGACAGAAAGGTTCTGTAATTGGCAAATACTTAAAAGTACATTTCGGTATTGTGTATCTTAGTCCTGAAGTTGTAGAATTTTTTTATAATGAACTACATTTTTTGCTTCCGAATGACCTCTACCTCTATCACTTTTTTTCATTAAAATTAGTACATCCCGTTACCTCTGACCTAAATCGTATATTCTTTAGCATAGCTGCAACTCATTCGTTCAATACAAAATGTACCTTACGGTATACCCTCTTAAAATATATTTTGGTACGTCTATGAAATCTACTTAAATGAATGATTTATTACTCCTTGTCCTTTCTATATAGACTATATATACTTCATAATTTTCAACATATTAACCACTGAAATTAACTGTGTCGACCCTTACTTCGTGGAATCTACTCAAATTAGTGTTTTAAACGAAAATTACTGTTTCTAGATAATTCCACAATTTTTTAAAAAAATGTTTAAATCTCTATGAAATGGATAATTGTTTCGATGCTTTTAATATCGAAACAATTGTCAATTTATTAGAGTTTTCAAGTTTTTTCTAAATATATTGTAGAATTATCTAGAAACAGCAAGTATCAAATAAAACACTAGTATTAATCACTGTATTTATCAAGGTATTGCGTATCTTGAATATTGGAAAAATTATGTACATCATTGTCTCGTCTCAACTTGTAACGTTGATTCACTGAATGGAGGATACTACCATTTTTCATTGTTCCCAATGACATCACAGTAATTATTGATTATTTTGAATATTTACCCCATTTTCCTTTTTAATTTACTCTGGAGATGATGAGTAGATAACAAACAACCCTCTAAAACCCACAAAGGAAGCTTAAGAGTCTATTAAGTGAAGTCCGTGAATGCATTTCAAAGGAATGAAAGCCTCAACAGACGAATGTATATAATTATTATCAGGTAGCAAGAGATATTTGAAACTCTTGTTATCTTGGAAAATGAATTCATTTTCACAATAATGTCCAATGTATTCATGAAAATGTCTGAATAGGGTAGTTTCTGAAGAATAACTATTAGAATTTTTACTTAATCAATTCAGCTACAATATTGTGAAAAAATAACAATGTATATTAAGAAAATAGATCCAAGTATAAGTAGGAATTTTAGAAGGAGACCGGTCAGTTGGACCACGAGTACCTGCTTTAATCCTCTTTTGAAAAAGGTCAAGCTGAACCTACCCTTCAGTTCGACCAGGAAAAAAATTTGGTTTCGAATCGATTTAATGGAATGATAACGTCATTAGGGTAGTAATAGTGGGTAGTTTTCGACACTTGCAAATTTATATCAAATTTTAAAATCATATTAGTTCAAATCCAGCAACGTTCTAGTAAGCATCAATACCCTTCATAAGGATCTAGTCAATTTACTTTGTTTAACCCGGCATAAGTCGCATAAAATCCCATCATAAGTCGCGGGTGAGAGTTTCTCTTATGGACAAAATTTTAGGAAATGAAATGGATTTCTTTTGAAAAATATAAGTTATATATTTAAATTGCACAGTCAATATTATTATAAGTTACAGATGAATAATGTTTATAAATCTTCATCAGATTCCATGCCCATAGCACAGGTCCGACATGAAAAAATTGTATGTTCTGGGCAAATCGGTCGCTGACAAGTTCTGCATACTTTCTTGACTTCTCTGTTCTTTCGACGAGGACAGAAGGTACGAAAGCTTTCATTGGTATTTTCTGGTTGTGTTACTTCTGGTGTTGGTAATTTTGTTGTTTTTCTAATAGACATTCGTAGGCTGCAAGGTAAGCTTGGATTCTGGGACCGATTTATAAGGTGATGTTTTATTAAAAAAAGAGCAAGTTCTTTCAGATATGCACGTCTAGGTGGTATAGGATCGTAAATGTTATTCGCCTTATGTATTATATAACTATTGACGCCGCCAATGTTTAGCATTGAAAAATATATCGTAAGTAGCCATCTACAACTTACTCTAGCAACCGAGTACAATGTTTTCATTTCGTCAACTACGTCAACTGCACATTTAGTTAAATTATAAAAGGTTATAATTTCTAGTTCAACTTGGTCACCTGTATCTTCATCTATGGCATCGTCATCGTGCATGGTGAACAAAAGAAGTAGATTCTATTGCTTTTCTTCAGAGGAACATATGAAACCAATACACTTTCTTTTAAAAAGGCAAACATACTACTCAAATAGGGCCGTTCCTCAATACTCGAGAATTGAAAGGGTATTTCACGCTTTTTTTTTCTCAACGTGCCAACAATAGTAATATTGTGGTTGTTGTAGGGTTTTCTTACTACATAAAGAAAATTGTTCTTTTTTTGTGGACTGTATTTTTATTATATAGTTTTTACAACTTTAATTAACATACCTTTATAAGGAATTTAGAGGAGATTACACTTTTTCCGCGAACCTCACCCATCTTGAAACAAGAGAGAAGTGAACTAAATGATTTTGCGATGTTGCCAATTTGGCATGGTTGTTGGACTGTATCCAACAGTTGATTTTAAGCTCTTTAGCCAGTGGAACGGAAGTGAAATAGTCGTCCATGGTAACATTTCTACCGGTATTAAGAATTGGCTCTATAATCCTCTTTACTGCCCCAGAGGCTATATTTTCTACTTTATATTGACCTTCAGGCTGTTTTCCTGCATTAATTTCCAAATTGGAGGTGTAAAACGATCTAGAGTCAACTAAAACGTAAATTTTAATTCCGTATTTTTCCGGCTTGTTAGCAATATATTGCCGGAATTTACAACGACCTCGAAACGCTTCAAGCATCCCATCCACAGTTCTGTATTCACCAGTTGTGTGATGTGATTTACTCAACTGAACGAAACCATCAAACTGTTTCTTAATGGGGCCAAATTGTCCGAAGCTTTGCGAACATCCCTGTCGTCAATGCTGACGAATCGTAGAGCACTCAGTAGAGTGTAAAATCTTCTTTGAGACATTGTTGCTCGGAAACATTCAGTAGCTGTTCCATCATCTGTCCAGAGTTCACAAATATTTACATAGCTATTTTTCTTGACACCGGCTAGATACAAAAGACCCAAAAGAGGCCTTAGTTCATTAAAGTTAGTATCACTACAATCCCTTTCACGACTATATTTTGTACGCTTTATTCGAAGATATTCATTAGTGCAATCAACCACTTCTTGAATTCTTGCGGTAGTTTTACATTTCGTGCTTGACTTTTTACACCTGGCAAATGTGCTACCAAATTGTATCTCGTTGTACGACCCCTAATAATAGGTGCGTGCTTCAACCATTCAGTTACTTTGTATTTGCCAACATAAATTGGAGCGTTCTGAAAAAAGATTTCATCTAACACATCAATTATTATTTCCTTATTTTCAGCCACACTTCCTTGATCGGCAATTCTTTCATTTTCGTGATCGGATTGGTCTGTGTCTGTGTTGTGAAGACTGTGATCACTTTCTGCGTTACTTTCTGAACCATCTAATCTCCCATTATCATCTCCAAGGAGTTGAATATGTTCATTTTGATCTGAAAAAAAAATTATCACCTAATATAATACTATAATGACAAAAAAAAACAAGAATTGCTATATATATTTACGGTGAAAAACAAACAGACAGATAAACTCAAACTAAAAAACACATAGTATAGCTTCGACAAAATTTCGACTTTTACCAATATTCGTACGGATAACTAAAAAAAAATTAAATGCTTACCTTTATTTTTTTCTTGATCAAACTTCAGAAGTGCAAGGTCTACAATTCTTTTTCCACGACTCATCGCACCAAACTAGTTTAAAACCACAAATACAAATTTATAGATATGGTGCTAAATTTATTACACGGTTTGTCGCCTAATGAGGGAAAATCTCACACGAAGAGCGTCCTTCTGATAAACACTCTGCACTGCACTAATATGAGTTGATGAGCTTACACTTATCATGCTAGGAATATAAGTGGGAGTAGCCAGTGAAGTAGCCAATATGACAAAGCTCAGAAATGTGTCTAAAGGCAAATATACCAGACTTTAAAAAAAGTGTGAGATGAAATCTCATTTGGCGACTAATGCTGGGTTGAGACGTTTCAAGCAGAAACATATATTAAAATAAATTCCGCAAAATGTTCCACCAAAAAACTAAAAAGTGCGACACAAAAAAAAATGATTTTATTAAAGCTAAGATAGCAGAATATAGAAATGGCCTTTTATCACAAAAATATTTTGTAGAAATTATGTCTTATTATAATTCACCTTGATAATAAATAATGTGTTAAGTAAATAGTGATTGTTTCAATTCATAGAACACAACCTTAATCCGCTCCGTGGTCCAACTGATCGGTGTACTTAAAACTGGTACCTGACCCGTGGTCGAACTGTCCGATAATCACGTTTATTTTTGCATCAAACAATCCTGAACGTCAGTATTGAAACAATGAATGAACTACCAAAAGTGGGGATGATATGGTAGATACTTGGCCTAGGTAATTTCGGCTGGTTTTCTGACAAACCTGGCACCAACGAACCATGATAATTCAAGAACGAATCAATTGACTTAAAAAATTATTTTGCCACTAAAAGTCTTAAAAAACACATCAAATCTGAAGAACTAAATGTTTACTGTCTACTCGCAATAGCGCTCGTATGAACATACCACGTTTGACATTATTGTTACGGAATAGCACAATAGTGTAGTCCTTGACTCCGACTCAGTCTAAGCCATGTATGAAAGTTGAAATTTTGGTTACTTTATAAAGTGATCTCGTGATATAAACAGCGAACGTAAAAATCGCCAAGAAACTAAATGATTTGAAATTAAGTGAGCTTAAAGGCAGAATTGGAAAATCGCAAGTTGGAAACGTCCTGTAACAAGAGTGAGTTATTAGAAAGACTCGTGAGTGACGGTTTGGATCCAGAAACATTTCTATCAAATGACGAGGCTTTCACCTTATTCTCGTCGTCAATATGTACTAACATGGCCGAGAAGATTTCTACTATAAAGAGCGATATTTCTACTGTGAAGGATTATATTCCTACTAATATGGACGAAAAGATTCCAACTATAATGAACGATTTTTCCACTATGAAGAACCATATTTCTACTAATATGGAATAGAAGATTTCCACTATGAAGGATGACATTTCTGCCGATATCTTTTCGTTGGAAAATGACATTGTTGCTGACGTCGAGAATGAAATTTCGTCTCTAAAATCGGATATTGAGAATACGATGACAACGATGGACGAGAAAATCGAGAATAAGATGACAACGATGAACGAGAAAATAAAATCAGACATTGAAAATCAGGTGACAATGACAGACAAGAGAATTGAAGAATTAGAGAGAAATATGGCAGATTTAAGAACACAAGACACGCCAGCAGAATAAAAGAAGATTGAACATATAAAACCGTGCAAGCCAGAAATAAACTCCGGATAGAAGACATTGGCAGTTTTGCACGAGTCAAGGCCCCAACGTTCGACGGAAAGACATCGTGGACCAATTATGTGAAACAGTGTGAAGCAGCTGCTAGAGTGGATAATTGTTCCGACAGGGAGAAGGCAGTGAACTTAACAATTGCGCTTAGGGAAGATGCCTTAGATGTACTCCAGAAGATACCTCTGGAGGTAACGGATGACTTCGAGCAGCTGAAGAAGAAGTTGGACGTGCGATACGGTCACGAACATCTAGAATATTTGTACCAGTCCCAGATGAAGAACCGAAGGCAGAAACGTGACGACGCCCTTCAAGAGTATGAAGCGGATATTGCTCGACTCGTTCGATTTGCTTATCCATCAGTACCAGAGAACATGATGAAAAGGCTGGGCATCCAGGCCTTTTTTGATGGCTTACGTGACCCCGATATGCAGAGGACGCTTCGTTTAGCCCATCCCAAAACACTAGTTGACGCATTGACAGCTGCTCTTGAATATGAAGCAGCAACGAAGGCTTCGGGTTGAAACAAAGTGAAGCCATCCGAGAAGAAGGCGGCGAGGACCGGTTTGACCAGATCGTCAGCTTGATAAAAAGTATGGTGGACAAGAAGCCGAAAAAGATCAGATACTGGAATTGAAGCGAGGTGGGGCATGTACGCAGTTCATGCAAGCGCCCCAGGACTCCTGCAAACCAAAAACCCCAATCACAGGAGAACTATAACGGGTCGGCTACGAGGGGGCAGCACCAACCCATGATCGTTCCAAATATCCTCTCATACTAATAGCTTCTCTAAGATGTCGCAATGGCGGTGTATACGTAGATGACGGAGTGAATGTTAAAACATATAATCTGCTGGTAGACATTGGAGCAACTAGACCCATTATACGACCTGAGATAATAAATAAACTCCAAAAAAAAGCTTTTACCAACAAGACTGCGACTGCGGACCGCCACAGGCGAGAGTGTAAACTTTCACTCTGAGACACAAATCCAATTGGGAATTGGCGCAGAAACGTTCACGCATACGGCAATCGTAGTTGACATTGAAGAAGACGTGATTCTGGGAATGGACGGTATGAATGTACATGGTTTCCAATTAGACTTTAGAAACAGAACCATTGAACTGGGCTACGAGGAGGTATTCCTCCATCTATATGAAGGCAGCGCCATGTTGGCAGCGGTACAGGAAGGTACCGATCTACCTGCACGGAGCGATATCATGATAGTAGCACAGCTACAGGGAATCATGGAGGAAGGTACACCGGTTATTATGGAGCCAAGGAACAACGACGAAGAAGTTGGCGAATGAATATTAATTGGAAAAGGATTCGTTACGTCGGTGAAGGAGATCCCAGTACGTGTGATAAACGTGAATGATTACCCAGTTGCCATCAAGAAGGAAACCAGTATTGGATCGTGCGTACGTCTATAGTTCATCAAACAACGACCGCTGACAATTCTTATGCCAGATTCGAACAATTGTTATCAACGTCGGTGAAGGAGATCCCAGTACGTGTGATAAACGTGAATGATTACCCAGTTGCCATCAAGAAGGAAACCAGTATTGGATCGTGCGTACGTCTATAGTTCATCAAATAACGACCGCTGACAATTCTAATGCCAGATTCGAACAGTTGTTATCAATAGCTAGTCATTCCTTAGATCGAGCTGAAAAAAAGAGAATGAGATAATTTCTCTTGCAGTATCGAGATCTATTCGTACCAAAAGGAGGAAAGACTGGTAGAACATCAGCCGTCAAACACAAAATCGATACTGGTAATGCTGAGCCAATTAGGCAATCACATCGAAGACTTCCACGAGCGTGTAGAGAGGAGCCTAAAAGAATAATTCGGGAGATGGCAGAAGAAAAAGCAATAGAACCATCTACTAGTCCATGGATGTCTCCAGTAGTACTCGTCAAGAAAAAGGATGGAACTACGCCATTCTGCGTGGATTATCGCCAGTTTAACAACGTGAAGAAAAAAGACAGCTATCCCATGTCTCGAATTGACGATACGCTAGATTACTTTTCCGACAGCAAACTGTTTTCCACCTTGGACCTGAAGTCTGGTTACTGGCAAGTGGAAATGGACACAGAAGACAAAGAGAAGACTGCTTTTACCACCGGATCTGGATCATGGTAATTCAACGTCATGCCATTCAGGCTCTGTAATGCGCCTGGGATATTTGGAAGACTCATGGAAAATGTCTTGAGAGGGTTGTCTTTGAAGACACGCCTGGTCTATTTGGACGACATCGTAGTACTGGGAAAGCTATTTGACGAGAACATGAAGAATTTGGAAGACGTATTCAAACGACACCAAGCTGCCCAGCTCATGTTAAAGCCGATGAAATGTCAGCTGTTCCAAAACCGAGTCAACTATCTAGGTCATATAGTGAGAAATGAAGGAGTGGCGGTGGATCCGAAGAGAATTGCTTCCATTCAGCAATGGCCGCAACCAACCGACAAACATCAAATTAGGAGTTCCCTTAGACATTGCAAAGCCTCTAACTCGACTTACAGAAGAAGCAAGAGCTTTCCAATGGGACGAAGACTGTCAAACGGCTTTTGAAACCTTGAAGAGGCATTCAACCACGGCGCCGATATAATGATAACCATTACCAGAGGGAGACTCCACTCTTGACACTGACGCAAGCCACGTAGGAATTGCAGGAGTCCACTCACAGATCCAAGGA
The DNA here is from genome assembly GCA_963921935.1 of Galeruca laticollis. Classification (NCBI taxonomy): domain Eukaryota; kingdom Metazoa; phylum Arthropoda; class Insecta; order Coleoptera; family Chrysomelidae; genus Galeruca; species Galeruca laticollis. The sequence continues at coordinate 271,489,423 of OY998175.1, read as the reverse complement.
GGACAAGAAAGAGTGCTGAGTTCTTTCATTAGAATCCTCTCCAAACCAGTACGAAACTACTGCATCACAAGAAGAGAACTTTTGGTGGCAGTGAAGTCCGTATAACACTTTTACCAGTATCTCTATGGTAGGAAGTTCTTAATCCGGACTGATCATGCAGCACTCAAGTGGTTGACGCAGTTCAGGAATCGCCAGGGGCCAGATCACTAGATGGATTGAACGACTTCAGAAGTACGATTTCAACATCAAACATCGAGCTAGTGTGAGTCACCGAAATGCCGACTCCCTATCCAGACAGCCGTGCCCAACAGACTGCTCCCACTGCAACAAGGCGGAATCTAGGGGAGCTGCAGTTTCAAGAACTACTGTAGTCAATGAAGAATGGTCACCCACCAGGATCATAGAAGATCAGGAGAATGATCCTCACCTGAAGAAGATTTTGCAATGGAAGGAAGAAAATCGGCTACCTGCATGGCAAGAAGTGTCAAGATTTTCACCGACACTCAAAGCATATTGGGCTCAGTGGGACTCCCTTGTCCTGGATGAAGGGCTGTTGAAAAGAGTCCTGGAAACGTTGATGGTTCCTGGATGAGGAGACAGTTAGTTATCCCTAGATAGAGAGTAGCTAAGGTACTGAAGAAGTTATACGACAGTCCATCGGGAGGCCATCTGGGAGTGAATAAAACCCTTCAGTGAGTCCGTGAAAGGTTTTATTGGATGGACAGCTCCGACGATGTGAAGGACTGATGTAAGAAATTTACGACTTGTGCTACGAGTAATGGACCACATCGCAAGAGAAATGCATTTATGAAACAGTATAATGCTGGAAGCCCTTTCGGAAGGATTGCTTTAGACATCGCTGGCAGCATCACATCCATAGTCAGATGGAATGGTTGAGAGAATGAACAGGACGATTGGAAAATAACTGTCCAAAGTAGTTTCCAGCCATCATAGAGATTGGGACCAGTATCTTTCCCCATTCGCATTGGCTTATAGATCTGCCGTCAATGAGTCCACGGGTGGAACACCTGCGGAAATAATGTTTCAACGTGAAATGAGACTTCATTATTACCTGGAATTTGGCTGTCAGCCTGGAGAAGATCTAGTAGGAGAAGACTACGTGATTCAATTAAGAAGAAGGCTGGACAATATTCATGAATTAGTTCGAACAAATCTTCAAGTTGCCAGCGACAGAATGAAAAGTATAGTTACACAACGCGACGAAGAGAAAACGATGTTCACCAAAGTTACGAAAATCCTGGGAAGGTTCAGACTTAATCAAGAAAAGGATCTATGATGTTATATATCGTATAAGCAAGATCCCCAACGGAAAACCAAAAGTAGTTCACCAAAACCGACTAGCACCATTCGCAGGAGACCATGACCTAGAGACAGCAGTAAACCATAATCGAAATGTGTCTGACCCTACCTTCGATGAATTTCGGTACCGGGAAAGCTAGATATGTAGTCACTTCAGAGCAACGACAATATTTTTTCACTCTCCCCGAAGATTGTTCACTGGCATACAACATCCCCGCCCGTATCAAGAACGCAGGAGGGTTGGCAACAATCTTCCGAAAGAAGTTCGGACAATTAGAAAAACTTGGAGACCATATTTCGGCCCCTGGTAAGACACTGAGACTGAAACATAATTCTCGGTACGTCTTCTACGTGGTACCTAAAAAATAATTTTAAGATCGATCTACCTACCGCGATGTGTGGGAAGCACTTCGAAACCTCCGCGACCATGTGTTGAAATCCAGTGTGAAGAAACTGGCTATGTCTAAGATAGCAAGTAACCAGTTGGATTGGCCAGTCATCAGGAACATGGTAGAGGTGATCTTTCAAGATACCGGTGTCCAAATATTGATTAACAGGTACAGCCCTCGTTTCCCCGAAGTTCCATTTGAGGAGGGCGTAATGTTACGAAATAGTACACTAGTGTAATTCCTGAATCCGACTCTGTCTACAACAACAAGCTAAGATTTTGGCGGATGTGTAGTTAGTTCTTAGAACTCATTACGATTTTTTGTGACTATCTTATCTAGACAATGTTTTTGTGACCAGTCTTATCTAGGAAATTCCAGAGAGCAGATTGTTGTTGTGTAAGTCAGAATCTAGAATTATCTAGTAAAAAAAGGCACTAATATATAAACGACCGACCAGCAGGAGAAGTTAGTTTATAAAGTAATCTCGTGATATAAGCAGCGAATAAGTAAATAGTCTAAGTAGTGAAGTGTTTATATAAATTAGTTTAAGTGCATAAACTGTGTACATAATATAAATTCGTGAATAGTTAAGTGATTATATAAATGAAGTAAGAGAACCTACTGAGTGTATGAATTTATCCCACCCGTCAGATAAACTGATTTAAATAAATAAGAAACACATTACAATATTTACTACGATACTACTGCCAATTATCGTCGATCACACTCTGACGATATTTGCATCTCTCTTTATATGGTAATTGAACAAGGAAAAAACTACAAAATAGGATACCCTTGATGCATAAAACAGGTACCACAATTTTGAGAAATGTTGCTACTTTTATTTATAAGCATAAAGGTATCTAAGGTTATAACAAATACTTGTTTAAAATTTAAATAAGAATATGCCTTTATTTAATAAGATTCAATTATCATTAATTAATTTTAAAATAAACGACTCAAATGCATAACTTTTTCTTAAATTTTCTATCAACCATCTAATTTCATTTTTCCTGCAACTAAAGAGACTTTGTAAATATGACAAAGCAGTGGAAGTGTCCGCAAGTGAACTTAGAATATGACTCGATGTTTGGGGCAAGAAAAATCAAAACTAAGTTGTCGCCTTCATAGAACGAAGGTGAACTCCTTCAGTCTCTAAAGACTATAACTTGGTTACAGAAATCCTACAGTGTAAATATGAGTATTTGTGTAGAGGTAGTAAATAGTGTGTTGAGAATAAAGAATAATTTAATAATAGAAATTACATATATCACTACACATTATCGAACAAATCCTCTGCCGCGACTGTCTGTTCGCGATAAACTCAAAAGCAACTCATTTTTTTTATGTTTTTTTTACCAATAGATAGAGTTACTCATGAGGGAGGTTTACGTTTATAATTTTTCAAGGTTTTATGTCAATTGCTTGAAATATAACGATATTTGATGGAAGTGTCTGCCTAATCCCTTCGAAATATTAGGAAACAGTGCGTGTTGGGATATTCCTTTTTATAGATCTACAAACAAAACTGCATAGCATATATCTATCTCTTAAGGATAACTTACTTCACCAATTCAATCTTCTAAAAAATGGTCACGCACAATGAGGTAATTGTAATGCTGTAATGATACAGTTGAAAGATTTCTGGGTTAATTGTCGAAATTATCATAAAACAATTCATAAAAGATACGAGACACAAAAATATTTATTAAATTTCAAATAATAATATGAAGGATGTCTGAAATCAATTCATAAAAAATATGGTAGTCTTGAAATATTTTTAAGTTCCAAATACTGATGACAAAAAATGTTTGAAATCAATTTGCAGAACTAATAAGCGTCACAAAATCTTTTTCAATGTTCAAAGTATATTAATACAGAAGAGTATACAATTGTGTTTGTTATTCAAGGCTTAGAATTACGCGGAAGATTATTACTTGCAGAGGATATCACATTAGATAATGCAATTGATAAGTGTCGAGCTAATGAGCTAGCAAGAGCTCAGCTGAAGGAGCTACAAAGTCAGGAAGGAAAAGTGCGGGCTATCAGAAGCAAGAAAGTCATTAAGGAAAGCACCAGATCTAGGAATGAGAATCATACCCACATTGAAAGTGGACATTTTGGATGAAATCGAAATGGAAATGCAACAATGGACCCTCGAGTTGACCACAAAATTAACTTATTCGATTGCAGAAGTTGTGGTTTCACACATGGCCCAGGAAAGGTTCCTGCTTTTGGTAGAATGTGCAATAAGTGTAAAAAATATGGACATTTTGAAAAAGTATGCCGCAGTCAGAATGCAAGGAAAATTATTGGAAATGAAGAAGATGGAGAAAACCAGGATGAGGATATGGAAGAATACTTAGTGACCACTATAACGGTAAATGAAGTCACACATAAAAATGAGTGTATTAAAAAAGTGAGCATAGATGAACAGAATAATAATTTTAAAGTTGATACAGGTTCACAGGTATACATTATTCCTTTAAATATATTGCAAAAAATCCACAATAAAAATTTTGTATTTGTAAATGTAAGATTGTTTTAGGAACTTATGGTGGATTAAAAATTTCAATATAAGTAACTGTCAATCTAGACTCTATGTTTAATAATCAGATATGTAAGTATAAATTTGTAAATGTTAAAGAAAAATCAATGCCTATTCTTGGATTAAAGTCATGTTTTGATTTAAATATTTTTGCTAAAGTTAATTTATTTAATATATGTCAAAGTAAGGATGAATTTGTTGAAAATAACATAGATATTTTTGATAGGCTTGGTAAATTTCAAAAGAAATGCAAACTACTATTGAAAAATCGATCACAACCTGTCGCTAGAGCAAGGGTACCTTTGTCACTTGAAAGTCGTTTAAAGAATCATTTAAATGATTTAGTCTATCGTGAAATAATTGCAGAGTGTGAAGGTCCTACAGAATGACTTAGTAATTTGGTTATAGTGGGAAAAATGACAAATCACTTTTACTTTGCTTAGATCATAAAGATAATTCTGCTTTAGGAAGAGAAAAGTAAGTCTTATTTTACAAGGGTTGGATTTTAAGAAGGTTTCTATCAAGTCAAACTTGATACTGAATCAAATAAACCATGCGCTCTTGGAATTCTTCTCGGAGCCTATAAATTTTTACGTTTGCCATTTGAAAAAAATGCGCTCCAGAATTTCAGAAAATAAATAATGATAACTTTGGTGATATTCCTGGGGTGAAAGTTTACTTTGATGACTTACTGATATCAGCTGATAGCTCGGAAGTCCATGATAAAATTTTAATTAAGGTTATTGAGAGAGTAAAATTTAATCGTAATAAAATTCAACACAGGGTGGAAGAAGTTAAATATTTAGGTAATATATTTGACAAACTTGGTATCAGGCCAGATGATTGTAAGATCTGAGCAATTATGTAGCATATGGAGCCAAAAAATTGGAAGGAATTACAGTGCATGTTATGTATGATCCATTATCTTAGAAGCTACATACAAAATTTGTCAGATATATCTGCTCCTTTGCGAAGTTTATTTGAAAAAAATTCTACATTTTTATGGACAAAAACATATCCAGACTCAATTAAATAAAAAAACTAATTAGTTCTCCTCCGGTTTTGATTACTTTTGATGAAGACAAGCCTATTGTTATACAAACTGACTCTAGCAGGAGTGGTGTAGGCTGTGTACTTTTACAAAATCATAAACCAGTTGCTTTTGCTTCTCGTGCGCTCACTGACTGTGAGACAAGGTTTAGTCAGATAGAAAAAAAGTTTAATGCTATACTTTTCTCTTGTACAAAATTTCAGAATTATATTTATGGTAGACTAATTTTAATTCACGCAGACCATAAACCCCTGACATCTATAATGAAAATGGGAGTCGCAGAGGTAAGTTACCCTAGACTTCAACGAAAGAAGGTAAATTTGATAAAATATAACATAGAATACAAAACATGAAAGTGAATATTAATAGTAAATTTATTATCCAGATAATATATTAAACAAGCATCGGATGATAATAATTTTATTACTGAAATAGTTCACTCCCTAAATGTTACTAAGGAGAGACTAGTAAACTTTCAAGAGGAAACTAAGAAAGATGTTTAGCTGAATAGATTAAAAGATAGGTGTTTGACGGGTTGGCCTAACGACATAACAAAGGTTCCTGATCTGATTCAAAAATATTTCAAGGGCCGAAATAACATCTACTTATTAGATGATCTCATTTTTATGGTGACCAAATAATCATACCAAAATATTTAAGACCAAAGATGCTAGCTCAACTTCATGAAAATCATTATGGAATATCAAAGACACGACAAAGAGCTGAATCAATAATGTATTGGTCAAATAATAATTAGGATATCTTAGATAACATAAAGAAATGTGTTATTTGTGGAAGGGTGCAAAAAAGTAATACAAAAGAGCCTTTGGGTTCAAGGGATTTACCTGACTGGCCGTTTCAATAATTAGCAAGTGATATTTTTGAATTTGCTGGAGAGTATTTAGTTATTATAGATTATTTTTCAAAGTGGCTGGAGGTAATTTCTTTAACCCTCAATCGGTCGCGTGTAATTTTTACCTGTCGTTGGTCGCGCGCATATATTTTTTCTCACGCCAAGTCGCGTGTATACATTCTTTCAGACACGTGTAATATCATTTGTAATAATGAAAACCAAATTTTTTTCATTATCCTAATAAAAATTAGAAACTGAAATCTAAACAACTCCAAAAATTAAAATAATACGTTTCTCATTGTTAGAATTGTTGCAATTTAAACAGGTACATTCAGCATATACAGTGTGCTCTTTAATGAAGGAGTGTTAAACATATGTCATCTATGTTGTGGAGAGCTGTTTTTTTTCTAAGCGGACAGAAACTGGTTTTGCTGGTGGGCTATTGGTGCCTGGAATGGGTTGATGTGGGTTCCCGAAACATTGCAGATTTTCTGTCGAAGTGGAAAAGATAATGATGCGATAGAAGCTCGACTAGCCATGTGGGGTTTGATGAGAGAGTTGGCCAATGATGTTATGAAATGACGCCTCGGTACCAACGTTCCAGTATAACTAATAATTTGATAATTTATGGTCGCTATATTTAGGAAATTGCAACAAACTGTGAGAGGCCAACAATTACTGTAACGTGTAACCGAATACTCCGCTTTCATCTTATCAGCAACATCGACTCCACCCTTGGTAATATTATAAAATGTTATTACCTCAGGTTTGTTTAGGGGACAATCAGACATCATCACAGTGAAACGTTGAAAGCATAAGAATATTTTTTATTCTTTTTCGGAATGTATAGTAACGTTTTTTTTTATTTATTTGAATAGTAAACGGGTGGGATAAACTTTAAACACACGGTATGACTACTTACGAATTTATTTAAACACTAAACTACTCACTAACACTTAATTTATATACACTTAACTATTCACTTACATTTAATTTATATACACACAGACTTGTGTTGTCTCAGGATGGGCTAATCGAAGCGACTTCTCCATATCGTGGTCACATAAGCCGTCAATAAAGGCAGGATGCCCAGATATTCCATCATGTTGTCTGGTGCTGATGGATAAGCAAATCGAACTAGTCGGGCAATATCCAGTTCATACTCTTGAAGGGTTTCGTCACGTTTCCGCTTTTGGTTCTTCAGTTGGAATCTGTACAAATGTTCCAAGTGTTCGTGACCATATCGAATGTCCAACCTCTTTTTCAGCTGCTCGAAGTCATCCGTTTCTTCAAGCGGATCGTCTGAAGCACATCTAAGACATCTCCCCGAAGCGGGATAGTTAAGTTCACTGCTTTCTCCTTGTCGGACCAATCATTTACTCTTCAAACTCTTTTACGTAATTGGTCCACGACATCTTTCCATCGAATGTTGGGGCCTTGACTCGGGTGGAACTGTCAATATCATCTGTGTTGAGTTTTGTTTCTGGCTTGCAGATCTCGATCTTCTTCTCTTCTGCTGAAGTGTCTGGTCGCCTTAAATCGGCAATCTTTGTCTCTAACTCCTTGATTTTCTCGTCCATCTGATTTTCCATCGTTGTCATCTTATTCTCCATGTCTGATTTTATTTCCGCTTTATCGTTGTCATCTTATTCTTAATATCCGATTTAAGAGACGAAATTTTATTCTCGACTTCAGCAGCAATGTGATTTTTCAATAAGATATCTGCATAAATATCATTCTTCATAGCAGAAACCTTCTCGTACATATTAGTAGAAACCTTGTCCATGTTAGCAGAAATATCGTTCTTCATGGTTGAAATCTTCTCGTCCATATTAGCAGAAATATTTTCTTCTATGGCAGAAATTGACGAGACTAAGGAGAAAGCCTCGTAGTTGATTAAAAATAATTCTGGATCAAAGCCGTCATTTTCCAGTGCCACTTTAAGTCTTCCTACTAATTCACGTTTCTTACCGGACGTTTTCAACTCACGATCTTCCAATTTCGCCTTTAACTCTGTCACTTTCAGGTCACTTAGTCTCTTGGCCACTTTGATGTAGCTATTTATATCCCACTTCTGACGCCAATGTAATATTTTTTTTATTTATTCAAACAGTAAACGGGTGGGATAAACTTTAAACATACGGTATGGCTACTCACGAATTTATTTAAACACTAAACTACTCACTAACACCTAATTTATATACACTTAGCTATTCACTAACATTTGGTTTATATACACACAAACTTAATTATTAATTTATATCAACACTTTTTTACTGTTCGCTATTTCGGTGTATTCTTGTTTATTTGTCGAGATCACTTTATAATCTGTTTCTCTCACGATGTCAAATTATAAACTGAACTAACTCTTCCTGGTCGGTCCCTTATATATTAGTACCATTTCAATAGATAATTCTAGATTGCGGCTTACACAAAAATAATTGGCTTTCTGGCATTTTCTAGATAAGACTGGTCACAAAAACAATGTATAGATAAGATAGTCACAATCGTGAACAATTCTAAGAAATCCCTGCGCGTCCGCCATAATTTTAACTTTCATACCTGGCTTAGACAGAGTCGGATTCAGGGACTATACCAGTGTGCTGTTTCGTAACAGTATGATATTCGAGTACGTTTATTTTCTCCATATTGAAATGCACACATGGTACTGTTGACCGGTCGGTTATTTTCATACAGTTCATTGGCGAGGGGCACAGATGTAAAATAGTTGTCGGTAGTGATATTTCTTCCTGTTTTGTCAATAAGACGTATAAGCCTTTCTACTACACTAACTGCTACATTTGATGTCTGATAATGTCCTCGTGACTACTTTCCAACATATATCACCATATTATGAGTGTAGAATGTTCGCCTCCAGCATTTCCTCAATCGTCATGTACTGAGCTTGACTGTTACTTCGTATTTAACTGTCAACAAAATTTTCAAAAATGTTTCGAAATGGAGCTAAGTTGTCCAGTTCAATTCTTTGTGGTCTGCTATATTTGTCGTAAAATCTAATTTCTCGAATTCGGATATGAAATCGCTTCTCTGACATAGTCGCTTGGAAATAATCCGGTGTTGTTCCATCTGCAACCCACAATTCGCTTATATTGAGATGTTGTGCCTTTTATACTCCTGTCAAATATAGCAAGCCTATAAAGGCCATTACTTCTTCTAAATTTGTTGGTAGACAATCATGTGGTCGCCCGTAACCTACTCGTGTTTCATCTAACTTCTGATTTGTGAGTGTAACAATGTCTTGAAGAACATTCACAGGGAAAAATATGTTCCAGCAATCAATAATTTCAGATCCATATCTTGCCTCTCCCAGCACATTAAGTAGTTTGGTAACTATATTTTGGCGTCTTGTTCCCTTTGGCCAGTTTTGTGATAAATATTTTAACCAAGGTGTTTTCCTTTTTCCATAAAATTTGGGTGCATTATTATAAAATTTTGCTGACTGTAGACTGGGTGACTGTTGAGCGGGAGGCTTTAGAGCGAAAGACTAGAAGATGGTCCTGGTCCTCATCTTCGCAAGACTGTTCCGTATCTGTATCATGTGTACTATGCTCAGAGACGTTATCATCTAAATCATAGTCAACCTCGCAATCGAAAGGAATTTCAAATCCCACTATAGCCATTTCTTCTCCGTTTTTGGTGAAGCCATCAAATCTGTAAAAATAAATTTGGAAAACTCAAAGTAAATTTACACAAACTCAATTATCACAAAATGTATCTGTTTAGAATTCTAATCATACGACACCAAAATATGAAAAACTTTCCAACACATATTCTGTTCAAAAACAAAAAAAAATCACACATGTGAGAGGTCGCGCTTGGTTTAAACTAACAATAATAGAATACACTACGCGTAAATAGTCAGCAATGATGTTGCCAACTCTGTAAGGCATTCCTAGGATCTCGAGAAGATGTATCAAATTTTATAGAAAAAGTCTTCAGACAATAAAATAAACGCCGCGACTGATGAAGGGTTAAAAAATAAATGCTTCCAAATCAGTTTTTGCATACCACTAGAGATTGTCGCTGATATTGTGCCGTTCAATTCTTTTGAATGCAAAGAATTTGCTCAAAGCTGGAACTTTAAATTTAACACATCAAGTCCGCATTACCCTAGATCTAATAGTCTTGCAGGAAGAGCTGTTCAAATAGCGAAGAACATGTTGACAAAATTCCATAATTTGGAAGCTGCCCTATTAGAGTGCAAAAACACACCGATTTCTGGATCTAACAAGTCACCTGCACAACTTCTAAATAACAGACGCATGCGCTCAAAATTGCCGATTAGAAATAGTTTATCAAAACCAGAAGTGATACGTCATGGATGGATAAAGAAATAATAGAGAACAAAAGGCGGTTACATAATAGTTATTTATGTAATAAGGATCATAAAGAAGATCATTATGGTACAAGTCGTGAATGTTATCGGGCGAGGCGTAGCCGAGTCCGATAACACGGCGTGTGCCATAATGATTGTTTATGATTCGTATTACATACAAAATTTTATCTGATGGCATTTATATCAATACATTTTCGAAAAATTAAAAACTGCATTTTCGACGTGTCACAGTGACAACTATTTTTAGAGGAGTAAGTATTGTGTAGTTTCAAATATTAGTAGGTGAGTGAGCTGTGCTTTGCCATTTCCTTGACAACGTCATCAGGTTGTAACGGCAATATTTATTTATCGCTGTCAAACTCAATAATTATTGTAAGGTAGAATTTAATATAATTTAAAGAATGAGTGATTCTGTAGCTGATAGTTTACCTTCTGATTTGGAAGAAATGTCGAGAAATATCGTGGACTCCCTTTTGCCGGAAAAATCACGGAGTGTATATGAAATGGTGTTTAATCGGTACGAAGAATGGTGTTCTGCTAAAAAAATCAAGAATATCACTCATGAAAAAGTATTGTTGGCTTACTTTGAATGCTTATCTAAGGAAAGAAAACCATCTTCTCTTTGGTCGTATTATTCGATGATAAGAAGTATTTTATCAACAAGAAAAAACGTCGATATTAGTAAGAACCTACAGCTGGTTGCATTACTAAAACGTAAATCAGAAGGTTACAGAGCTGAAAAATCCAGAATTTTTACTAAACAAGATGTTACAAAGTTTTTAACGGAAGCATCAGATGATACATACTTATTTAATAAAGTTGCCATGATAATTGGACTAAGTGGAGCATGCAGGAGAGAGGAATTGACAAATATGCTTGTTGAAAATGTAATAGATGAAGGATCCGTTTTTAGAATTACATTACCGAATACAAAAACAAAGATAATGCGAGAATTTTTTGTAACTTCGGGGAATATCCCAGGATTGAATATGGTAGAACTTGTCAGACAATATATGAAAATACGACCTTGCAACACAAACCATCTACGTTTTTTTGTCACTTATAGAAATAAGAAATGCACAAAACAACCCGTTGGAATACATACCTTTGGTAAAATGCCAAAAGTTATTGCCACTTTCTTGAATTTACTTCGCCCTGAAGAATATACCGGACATTATTTTCGGCGATCGTCTGCTTCATTTTTGGCTGATTCTGGAGCTGATCTGTGTACCGTGAAACGCCATGGCGGATGGAAAAGCAATACTGTCGCTGAAGGTTACATCGAAAATTCGAAAGAGCAAAAGAAAAAAATAGCAGAAGCAATTTTTGGTGCCAACAACCAAACAGGATTACAAGTTTGCCAACAATCATCAACTACTGATGTAAAAACTGTAGAATCCATTGGAATTAATATTATAAATTGTAGTAATTGTTCTTTTACCATTTATAATAAATAGTTTTGTACATAGTTATGCATTTTGAATAAACTTTTTTGATCAAACCATTACATGTTTTCCTTATAGAATTTCATTATGGTACTTAGTCCCATAATGAGCTTCCTTATGTCATCAAAATTGAGTGACATAACGTTGTCATTATGACATGCCATCAGAAAAACATTATTATGACAGAACTATAGTTAGGAGAGATGATTTTCAGGAAGAGAATAATGTGGTTGTTAAAGAAGGAAAGCAGTGGCAACCATTGAAAGTTGTGGAGAAGTTACAAGAGCCAAGGTCTTATATTTAAAAAAAATGGTAATAAAGTGAGACGAAACAGTTTATATTTAAGACACCTCGTTGATGAACCTATTACTCGTTTACACGCTCTTCCGGAAGATCCAGTAATTCCTGTCCCAAATTGAATTGAGTCCGAATTTAAAATTATAGGTAAGGAAACTCAGACTAACTTTTTTGAAACCTTGGCCCACAGCAAATGCACCAACAGTGACACAAACCAAAAGCAAAAGAGTTATGAATGTTACTTCGCGCTCACAAGATTATAAAACGGACTAATTTGTTTTGTTATTCTTTCGTTATTTTTGTTTGTATTTCAAAGCTATTTTGTTGAAGGGAACGATGTAACAAATGTTGCAAAGCCAACGTGAGATTCTAAAAAAAGAAGATGACCTGACGATAGATCTCCTTAATAACTGTTGACTGTTACTTATTGTTTAAGTATTAATAGTCAATATAGCCTGTTAAAGAAACTACCGTGTGTTATTTACATAACCAATCCACATTAATCTCGTTGGGGGTTGGATTTTTAAACAACTTTAATTAAAAGCTTTAACATGTACAATATTGTCTAATTTGAAGTTGGATTATGTTGGATATTTTTATGGATACATTTTTGTAATGCTTGACAAGTAAGTAACCTCTCTTAACTTTTGTTAACCTTCGTAACTCTTAACTGGCGTTGTGTGGTCTACCGGACCCTCAGCACTATTCAAGCGTCTCTAAAATGTGCCCATCTAATATTTAGACGTCACCACGTCATCTACCTTCAAGCTAGGATACCAATAAGTAACTGCTAGATGCGCGCTTGTTTTTAGTCAGTATTGTCGTTCATAGCGGGCAACAGGGGTACATGTGGTACCACAACGCTATTAGTGTTATATTGTTGAGAAGGCAGGTACTTATGAAAAAGTGTGTTTCGGAGACTATTATTTTGAGGAAACGGTAAATGAGTGGTTTGATGGAGTTGGAAGTGATTTAAGTGATAATGAAGACCACAGTGACACTGATTTTACCCCAGACAGTGATCATAACTCTGATTCTGAAATTAACGAACAGGAGGACGGAACTGAAAATCAGGAAAGTAAGGAAAGCAGCTAGGAGGAAAAGAGTACAGATACAATAAGAAAAAACAAGTTTTATCACGGTAAACATCGATATAAGTGGTCGTCTGTTCCTGCCAACCCAAATTTGAATATAAGAATAAAAATACCCAATCTGGTAAAAATTCTTCCAGGTCTGAAGGGTCCTGCAAAATGTGGTGATGTCGCTGATCCGTTGAAAATATGGAGTTTCCTTTTCACAGAAGATATGGAAAATGAAATAATCATACGGACAAATGAGAGAAGATATTGTTACCAAGATAACTTCAGTGATCCGGATAAAACAGAATTAAGAGAGCAGACAAAGGAAGATTTCAGGGCATATTCCGCTGTTTTGTATTACACTGCAGTCTTTAAGTCAAATGATGAAGACCTTCAGGAAATTTTTGCTACTGGACGTGATATATTCAGATGCATTATGTCTTTGAGAAGAATATACATGCTGCTCGCATGTCTAAGGTTTTTTGACTGAATAGTAGCATTGAAGTATTTTATATAAACCCAGTTGCTTTGGTTTTAGGTTCGACACTGCACAATTTAGAGAAGAACGCCAAAGTAATGACCTAACTGCAGCTGGATACTTCAACGTTTCGTCAAAATTGTCAAATGTGTTACTCTATGGGGAATTAACATGTATCGACGAAATGCTGATAGGATTTCGTGGCAGATGTAGGTTCCGTATGTACATTCCCAATCCTCGAACATACGGAATAAAAGTGATGGCCCTAACAGATGCACGTACCCACTATTTCTATAATGGATACATTTACAGTGGTGAGGATAGCGATGGTTTTTCCTTGACAAATGGAGAGAAAGTTTTCTTGAAACCAACACAGTATGTGTTAAGACTCACTCGTCCAATTGGTAATTCAAATCAAAATGTCACAGCAGACAATTGGTTTTTATCAATGGAAGTCGTGGACGAACTGAGAAAAAATGGTCTTACCTATGTTGACACGCTGAAACGGAACAAAAAAGAGATTCCTAGAGAATTCCTTCCAAATCGGCAAAGAGCAGAAGGATCTTCCATTTATGGTTTTAACAACAACTACACTATTGTTTCATACGTACCAAAGATAGGAAAGACAGTTGTGCTAATATCTTTGATGCACCACACCCAATGTGAAAACAGAGAATCTGGTAAGCCCAAAATTATAACATTCTATAACCAATCGAAAGGCGGTATGGATGCCCTAGATCAAAAATGTATCACATATTCCACAAACAGGCGAACTAGGCGATGGCCCATGACCATTTTTTTCACAATATTGAATATTGCAGTTGTCAATGCACATATAAGATTTTTACAAAATTCTTGCAAGACAACTTGCGAAAGAATCCCTCAACATGAGACCGTGCAATTCTCGATTACCTAGGGAGCTTCGTTTAGCTATTGGTAGAATACTCAATAAGCCTCTACCTCTGGAAGAGAGGCAAGAGTTGAAAATTGAGAACCACAAACGAAAGAGATGTGGTCTCTGTAATCGGAAGAATGATAAAAAAAACGAAAATTCCATGCAACAAATGTACTTGACCCATGTGCGGCGACTGCAGATCATACGTTTGCAAGAATTGCATTTAAAAAATGGTGATACTTCAGTGTTTGCAGTTTTGTTGAAAATAATGTATTTTTGTTAGCTTTTTTCACACAATTTCTTTGTTTATACTTTGAATAAAACCAAAAAATCGAGAAAATATATATTTTCTAATTTTTATGAATTATTTTGCCCATTTTTATTTCTATTGTCAAAAAATTTAATGTTTTACTTTTTAACCCTTGGTCGTTATGAAATTAGAAATGTTAGAAACGAGCATGCACAAATTTAATTCTATCCCCCTCAAAAAAATTGGAGTCCATCGGACCCCAGGGCATAGTTGACGGTAAGAAATTCACGACGCCAGTTGAGGGGTTCGAACTTTTTTCACGTTTGTTTTGAAGATCATATCAACCTATTGGTTTACTTGCGTACACGTAAGCACTGATGATGACTTGACAGTCGAAAGCGCTGTGCTACGATTTTTAAAATTAAAGTATTCCACACGAAATACAAAACTTCTTCCATTTTCCAATTGTATTGACACGTGTACGCAGCCTGAAGGTTTTTATTTGAATAAAGTTGTTTTTTAATACAAACTGTGATTAAAATAGCATTTAATATAAGTGTATGTGACATAACACGCAGATCATTATCATCTCATACTACAAATGAGATTATGCAAATATTTGGGAATATAGAGAATATACAAAAACGAGAGTATTGTGGAAAGTGGAACAATTTATTCACGGGTGAAAAATGTATACGGCGAATCTATTCTTCTGTACAATTTCAATTCAAAACACTCGTTTTGTTTATGAATATTCATTACCATATTATTCATATAATTTCAACCCTCTAACGAAGGTGATTGTTAATGAAGATTTCTCTTTGGAGTTGTTTAGAAGTTTTGCGTATCATTCAAGAAGTTGGAACTTCTAACCTAATGAATGAATTCTTGTTACAGACTACTTCACTTAAACTACAAACACAAAAACACATTAGTCCAGTCGCAGTCGATTTATTCACCGTAGTTGATTAACGATTATATTTAAATAATTGGGTTGAGAACAGTTTTATACTGATCAATTTGATTTTTTCATCAACACAATATTTTATGTGGTCTTATATGGGGTAGATCAAAAGTCCGGAAATTCCACTTTTCTAGAAGGCAGGTTATCAGAACTGAACAAAATTCACGGTTAGTTATGAGTGTTTTAAATGAAACTCACTATTTATAGTTAACTCCACAGTTCATTGAAAAATGTTAAAAATTCTAAAAAATTGACAATTATTTCGTTATTACATAAATTTCATCGTCAGAAAAAATACATTTCATTTGATGCCTACCTGATGTTTAATTATTTTTGGCTAGTCCAAGAAGTGACCTATCGTGTGATTGACTTAGTAAAGAAAATAAATAGAAAAAAACAGATATGATACTACAAATATTGAAGCTTAGATATTATTAGCCCTATGGGGATATCCTGGATATCATTTTTCCCAATTAAGATCAGTATTCCTGTGCAATGATATAGAAATCCAGGAAAACTATATCTGCTGATCTTTACAATTATCACTTTAGAAGACAGTTTGAAAGTGGAGAACTCCTAGATTTATCTGTTCATTGACGACTTCATATTGTGGGTTTCTTATGTGTATTCTAATTTCCAATTCTTCAAGGAAATCCAGTTCTTGTTTCTTATCACAAATATGTAGTACTTCTATTTCTGTGTTAGGTGTCAATGAATGATTGGTGTCAAGTAGATGCCTATCGTAGTGGGATTTATCTGGTTGTTTTCATCTGTATGCTCGTTAGTGTTCACTGTACCGTATTTCAAAATTTCTAATGGTCTGACCCAAATAGACAGCATTACATTCTGAACATTTAAATTTATATGTCACAGAACTAGAACTACTACATATTTGTGATAAGAAGCAAGAACTGGATTTCCTTGAAGAATTTGAAATTAGAAGACACTTAAGAAACCCAGAATATGAAGTCGTTAATGAACAGATAAATCTAGAGAGTTCTCCCCTCCTAAACTGTCTTCTTAAGTGATAATTGTAAATATCAACGGAGATAGTTTTCCTGGTTTTCTATATCATTGGGATCTTAATTGGGAAAATGATATCCAGGATATCCCCATACGGCTAATAATATCTAAGCTTTACTATTTGTAATATCATATCTTCTTTTTCTATCAACATATATCAAGTCAATCACAAGATAGGTCACGTCTGGGACTAGCCAAAAATAATTAAACATCAGGTAGGCATAAAATGAAATGTAACTTCTAACTGACATGATATTTAGGTAATATGGAAACAATTGTCCAATTTTTAGAATTTTTAACATTCTTCAATAAACTGTTGAGTTAACTAGAAACAGTAAGTTTCATTTAAAACGCTAATATGAGTAGATTCCACAAAGTAAGGGTTGAGACAGTTAATTTAGGTAAGTTATAAGATATGATACTTGAAATTCCGTGAAAGTCGTCGTTCACAACAGTCACCTTGTTATTTAAATACATCATCCTACAAAAAAAGACTGCGAATACTGCAATATTCTGTCAGAAGTGGCATCCAGGCAATGTTATCAACAGCTATAGAATTTTTTTTGTATTCTAAAGCACAATAAGTATATTCCATTTCAACCCGTAACTGGTATGGTACATTTTCTGGAATGTCAGTAGTAAGATGGTGTCTGGTAGACCCCAGTTCCTTAAAATATGTAATAACAAAAAAAAATGAAACAACATTATAATTTACAAACAGGCGAATATAATTCAGTAAATACTATTTGAGATGTAGGAAATTGAAGGCATCTAGCAGTTTTAATTAATTTTGATTTAATTATTTTTCTCAAACAAATTTTTAAAAACTATATAATAAAACGGACACTATCACTTTTAACTTTGAAAAACATTTTAAATTTATATTAAAAATTGATTTGAGAATAATTTCTAGATACAAATTCTTAACTTCTGTTCTTTTCATTTATAAAAATTTATTAAGAAAATCTTTTCAATCAAAATTATTTACTGTTACGAAACAGCACACTGGTATAGACCCTAAATCCGACTCTGTCTAAGCCAGGTATAAAAGTTAAAATTATGGCGGATACGCAGTTATAAAAAACTGTTTACGAGTTTACGACTATCTTATGTAAACATTGTTTTTTTGACCAGAGTTATCTAGAAAAGGCCATAATTAATTGTTTTTATTTAAGCCTCAGTCCAGAATTTACTAGTAAAAATGGCTTTAATATATAAGGGGACTGATCAGGAAGAATTGGGGAGTTGATAAAGTGGTCTCGGGAAATAAATACACCAAAATAGCGAACAGTAAATAAAAATTAGTTAAGTGTTCATATAAATTAGTTTGAGTGAATATACTGAGTATATATAAATTAAGTGTTAGTAATTAGTTTAGTGTTCAAATAAATTAGTAAGTAGCCATACCGAGTGTTTGAAATTTATCCCACCCGTAATAAAAACTTTTAATAAATAAGAAAAACATTAAAATACATTCAGATAACTTGTATTTTCTATATCTCACATAATCTTCACCAACTTATTCGAGATGTGTCTGACCCTACCTTCGAGGAATTTATGGGCACGTATGGATGTACCGGGAAAGCTAGATATGGAGTCACTTCGGAACAACAACAAGATCTGTTGACTCTCCCGGAATATTATTCACTGGCACGTATTAAGAACGCACGAGGGTTGGCAACCGTCTTTCGAAAGAAGTTCGGGCAATCAGAAAAACTTGGAGACCAGATTCCAGCCCCTGGCAAGACACTGAAACTGAAAAATAATTCGCGGTACGTCTTCTACGTGGTAACTAAAAATGAATTCCAAGATCGATCTACCTACCACGATGTGTGGGAAGCACTTCGAAACCTCCGAGACCATGTGTTGGAATTCAACGTGAAGAAACTGGCTATGCCTAAGATAGCGAGTAACCAGTTGGATTGGCGAATCATCAGGAACATGGTAGAGATTATCTTCCAAGATACCGGTGTCCAGATATTAATTTGCAGCTACAACTCCCGTTATCAGTATCCGATGAAGACGGTGCCCTGCTATTTCCATAAGATCGGAAAGTGTAGAAATGGGGCCAGTTGCCGATTCAAACATCCATTCTCGGCTACACAAAAGTCCCAGGAAGAACTTCCATTTAAGGAGGGGGTAATGTTACGAAACAGCACACTGGTATAGACCCTAAATCCGACTCTGTCTAAGCCAGGTATAAGAGTTAAAATTATGACGGATAAGCAGTTATAAGAAACTGTTTACGAGTTTACGACTATCTCATGTAAACATTGTTTGTGTGAACAGAGTTATCTAGAAAAGGCCAGAATCAATTGTTTTTATTTAAGCCGCAGTCTGGAATTTGCTAGTAAAAATGGCGTTAATATATGAGGGGACTGATCAGGAAGAGTTGGAGAGTTGATAAAGTGATCTCGGGAAATAAATACACCAAAATAGCGAACAGTAAATAAAAATTAGTTAAGTGTTCATATAAATTAGTTTAAGTGAATATACTGAGTATATATAAATTAAGTGTAAGTAATTAGTTTAGTGTTTAAATAAATTAGTAAGTAGCCATACCGAGTGTTTGAAATTTATCCCACCCGTAATAAAAACTTTTAATAAATAAGAAAAACATTACATTGGTATCAGGTGTGGGGTTATATAAATAAATTGCTACGAAAAAATGGCCAAGAGACTATGTGACCTCAAAGTGGCGGAACTAAGAGCAGAATTGGAAGATAGTGAGTTGAAAACATCCGGTTAGAGAAGTGAATTAATAGAAAGACTCAAAATGGCACTGGAAAGTGAAGGCTTGGATCCAGAAACATTTTTATTCAAAGACGAGGCTTCCGCCTTAATCTCGTCAATTTCTGATATAAAGAACGATTTTTGGGCCATGGACGAGAAGATTTCAACCATAAAGAACGATATTTCTGCTAGCATGGACAAGGTTTCTACTAATATGGACGAGAAGATTTCTGCTATGAAGAATGATATATCTGCAGATATCTTATCATTGGAAAATGACATTGCTGCTGAAGTTGAGAATAAAATTTTGTCCTCAAAAATCAGACATGGAGAATAAGATGACAACGATGGAAAATCAGATGGACGAGGAAATCAAGGAGTTAGAGACAAAGATTGCCGATTTAAAAACACAAGATACTTCAGCAGAAGAAAAGAAGATCGAGATCTGCAAATTAGAAACACAATACAAGACAGATGATATTGGCAGTTTTACCAGAGTCAGGGCCCCAACGTTCGACGGAAAGACATCGTGGACCAATTATGTGAAACAATTTGAAGCGGCCGCTAGAGTAAATAATTGGTCCGATAGAGAGAAGGTAGTAAACTTAACCATCGCGCTTCGGGGAGATGCCTTAGATGTACTTCAGACGATACCAGTTGAAGAAACGGATGACTTGGAGCAGATGAAAAAGAAGCTGGACATACGATACGGTCACGAACATTCAGAACATTTGTACAGATTCCAGCTGACGAACCGAAGGCGGAAACGAGACGAAACCCTTCAAGAGTATGAAATGGATATTGCCCGACTAGTCCGATTTGCTTATCCATCAGCACCAGAGAAAATAATGGAATGTTTAGGCATCCAGGCCTTTATTGACGGCTTATGTGACCACGAAATGGAGGAAACGCTTTGATTAGCCCATCCTAAAACATTGGTCGATGCATTGACTGCTGCTCTTGAATATGAAGCAGCCACGTTGGCTTCGGGATACAGTAAAGGTAGGACCATGCAGGAAAAAGGTGACGATGACAGACTTGACCAGACCGTCAACCTGTTGGAAGGTATGGTGGACGTGAAGCCGAAGAAGATCAGGTGATGTAATTGTGGAGAGCTAGAGCATGCACGCAGTTCGTGTAAGCGTACTACGACTCCTGCAAACCAAGAACCTCTTAAATGCAAAGCAGCCACGGAGGGCTCGCGGTACAACAAAGGTAGGACTATGCAGGAAGAAGATGACGATGACAAACTTGACCAGATCGTCAACTTGTTGAAAGATATGGCAGACAAGAAGCAGAAGATCATATACCTGAAGTGTGGCGAGCTACAGCACGTACGCAGTCCGTCTAAGCGCCCCAAACTCCTGTAACCCAAGAACGCCAGTCACAGGGGAAATCAGACGGGGGTGAACATCCAGCTGATGCGAATCACCGAAAAGCCAACTCTTTGCCTAGACGGTCATGCCCTGTAGACTATTCACAATGCAACAAGTCGAAATCCAAGGAAGTTGCAGTGTCAAAAATTACAGTAGTCAACGAGGAATGGTCACTCACCAGGATCAGAGAAGATCAGGAGAATTATCCTCACCTTAAAAATATCCGGCAATGGAAGGAGGGAAATCGGCGACCTACCTAGCAGGAAGTGTCAAAATTTTCACCGAAACTCAAGGTGTATTGGGCTCAGTGGAACTCCCTTTTCTTGGAAGAAGGGCTGCTGAAAAGAGTCCTTGAAAACGATGATGGTTCTGAGATGAGGAGACAGCTAGTTATCCCGAGACAAAGAGTAGCTGAGGTACTGAAGAAGTTACACGACAGTCCATCGGGAGGTCATCTGGGAGTGAAGAAAACCCTTCAGCGCGTCCGTGAAAGGTTTTATTGGATGAACAGATCCGACGATGTGAAGGACTGGTGTAAGAAATGTACGACTTGTGCTACAAGTAATGGACCACATCGGAAGAGAGAGGCACCCATGAAACAGTACAATGTCGGAAGCCCTTTCGAAAGGATTCCTTTGGATATCGCTGGGCCATTTCCAACTACAGAATATGGTGGCAAATACATACTGGTTGTAATGGATTATTTCACAAAGTGGGTGGAAATTTACGCTATCCCGAACCAAGAGGCCACAACTGTTGCGGGTGTATTGGTGAAAGAATTTATCAGCCGATATGGAGTGCCCTTGGAAGTCCACAGCGACCAGGGAAGAAATTTCGGAAGTCCTCTATTCCAGGAGATTCGCGAGAAGCTGGGAATGAAGAAGACCAGAACAACAGCATTGCATCCACAGTCAGATGGAATTGTCGAGATAATGAACAGGACTATTGGAAAATACCTGTCCAATGTAGTATCCAGCCATCAGAGAGATTGAGACCAGTATCTCTTCTTATTCGCATTGGCTTATCGATCTGCCATCAATGAGTCCACGGGTAAAACACCTGCGAGAATCCTGTTTGGACGTAAAATGAGGCTTCCTTGTGAATTTGACTGACGGCCTGGAGAAGATCTAGCAGGCGACGACTACGCAATCCAATTGAGAAGAAGGCTGGACGATGTTCATGAATTAGTTCGAACCAATCTTCAAGTTGCCAGCGACAGAATGAAAAGTCAGTACGACACGCAGGCCACAGAAGGCGGTTTTAAAGAAGGGGACAAAGTATGGTTACACAACCCGACGAAGAGAAAAGGATTTTCTCCAAAATCACAAAAATCCTGGGAAGGCCCATACTTAATCAAGGAAAGGATCAATGATGTTATATATCGTATAAGCAAGATCCCCAACGGAAAACCAAAAGTAGTTCACCAAAACCGACTAGCGCCATTCGATGGAGACCATGATCTGGGAGAAGGAGTAAACCTTATTCGAGATGTGTCTGACCCTACCTACGAGGAATTTATGGGCACGTATGGAGGTACCGGGAAAGCTAGATATGGAGTCACTTCGGAACAACAACAAGATCTGTTGGCTCTCCCGGAATATTATTCACTGGCCCGTATTAAGAACGCACGAGGGTTGGCAACCGTCTTTCGAAAGAAGTTCGGGCAATTAGAAAAACTTGAAGACCAGATTCCAGCCCCTGGCAAGACACTGAAACTGAAAAATAATTCGCGGTACGTCTTCTACGTGGTAACTAAAAATGAATTACAAGATCGATCTACCTACCGCGATGTGTGGGTAGCACTTCGAAACCTCCGAGACCATGTGTTGGAATTCAACGTGAAGAAACTGGCTATGCCTAAGATAGCGAGTAACCAGTTGGATTGGCGAATCATCAGGAACATGGTAGAGATTATCTTCCAAGATACCGGTGTCCAGATATTAATTTGCAGCTACAACTCCCGTTATCAGTATCCGATGAAGACGGTGCCCTGCTATTTCCATAAGATCGGAAAGTGTAGATATGGGGCCAGTTGCCGATTCAAACATCCATTCTTGGCTACACAAAAGTCCCAGGAAGAACTTCCATTTAAGGAGGGGGTAATGTTACGAAACAGCACACTGGTATAGACCCTAAATCCGACTCTGTCTAAGCCAGGTATAAGAGTTAAAATTATGACGGATAAGCAGTTATAAGAAACTGTTTACGAGTTTACGACTATCTCATGTAAACATTGTTTGTGTGAACAGAGTTATCTAGAAAAGGCCAGAATCAATTGTTTTTATTTAAGCCGCAGTCCGGAATTTGCTAGTAAAAATGGCGTTAATATATGAGGGGACTGATCAGGAAGAGTTGGAGAGTTGATAAAGTGATCTCGGGAAATAAATACACCAAAATAGCGAACAGTAAATAAAAATTAGTTCATATAAATTAGTTTAAGTGAATATACTGAGTATATATAAATTAAGTGTTAGTAATTAGTTTAGTGTTTAAATAAATTAGTAAGTAGCCATACCGAGTGTTTGAAATTTATCCCACCCGTAATAAAAACTTTTAATAAATAAGAAAAACATTACAATACACTCAGATAACTTGTATTTTCTATATCTCACATAATCTTCACCAACTTATGTTCGTTTGTTTGTAAATTATAATGTTCTAATTTATTATTACATATTTTAAAATAATTCAAAGAATTTTTGAATTGTTATAAGGTAATTGGGGGGGAAGACGCACAACATTTTTTTAAAAATCAAAAAAAAATAATTAACTTTGTTCAAAACTTACAAAAACTGTGTATTCTATAACAAATACAATAAACAAATCATTAAAGACAAAAAAGTTTTTATTTTCTTAAAAATAAACGAAAAAGTTGGATAAACATTGACAGCTGTCATTTCGCCAACTTACCCCAACTACGGGGTAAGATGCCGACAGACTTGGGGTGAGATGACAAATTTGGGGGTGTAATGCCATAGGCAGAAAACATTGTATTGTAATGATGGGTATAAATAAATTATAATTATTAATATAATAATAATCATTGGAATTGGGACAACCGGTATCATATAAAAAATGGAATAACATATCCTCAGCTAGTTCGTTACGAAATTATATTAAACAAAAATTGTTGATAATTTCGTGAAACTAGGTTAGCGGAAGTGATAGCGTAAGCTACTTCAACTGTATTTTAACATAATATAAAACAAAAAAAATTGGGAAATACCTGAACTCATGTATGAAAGCGCAATTTCGGCAACCCACATATGGGGTTTAGTCGACAGAAAAACTAAAAAGTTTAATGAAGGGGGAAAGGAAAAAAATTGAAGGAGGGCAGTGCTTGTTCAGCCGTCGCGGCGAATTGAGCACCTCGGGTAGTTTCCGTGAATTTCATCATGGTAATTCAATTTATAAGCGGAATTTAGCCGATATCACAATTATTTGAATAGAGAGAAGGGAACGAATCCTTAGGAGTTCCCGTTATCCGGTGTAATTCGAAGTATATTTTTTTTAAAAAAAGGAAAAATCTAATCTAAAGTGGTATTTCAATTTCCGTCTATAAATTTTACTATGTTCAATTTTACAAAAAGTAAATCAAACTGTAATTCCTTCGATCGTTTTCTCAATTGTATTTTAGGAGCCCTCTGCTAAGAAGTTGAACTGTTGACTTTCCATATATTGTGTAATTTCTTCTTTTGTTTCGTTTGTTGTCAATTATAAATAACAAGTATCTTTTCAAAATTATAAACCTTTTGTTCGAATTTGGCAAATGTAATTTCAATTAATTTCTGACTTAGTTAATTATAAATTTCGTCGAACTTATAAGGGAATATATTTATTAAGTGAACTCGACCTTTCATTTAAAATCATTCTAACCTTTTTTTTATAAATCCTCGTATTGTAAACCGAGGTCGAATTTCAAGCTCATTTGGGAAGAACTGCCTTAGTCCGCTCAAAAGTAATGATTCCCCTTGTGTTAGTGAAAGAAACTCTAGGTAACTAGAACATCCACGCATTGGCAAAAGGGTTAATCATAATTATTATTACAAGTAACGTAAGGGTCGTCAAACGACCCTGGTAGCGTTACAGTATTGGCCATCATACTCCAGCTAAAGTGCCATCTTACACCAAGTCTAAAGTTTTGAATGTTTTATTTAGTGACTTTTGCGCAAGGATCGCACATATTCGGCCCCGAAGCACAGTTTCGTGTAGCCACTTGTTGCATACCACACAGCAAATCCAGTCAACTTTGGGACCCTTTTTGTCAGAGTAAAAGCCATCGCAAATTGCACAGAAGTCGTCCTTGTGACTGTCAGGCTCATCAGAGCTATGGTCTGAGACAATATTTTCATCTCCACTGACTTCTTCACTACTGCTATCGTGTGCTTCATTCTTCTTTTTTTTATTACTTTTTTTACGAAGTTTCTTCTCTAACCTAGCTGACTTCCCTTGCTGCTTCTTCTGTTTTTCTTCATTTTTTTTTGCGTTTCTTTTGGCGGTAGTCAGGAGAAGTAAGGACTTCTGCATGTCGTTTTCTAACGTTTGGCCTACTAGGACCAGCTACGGATGGAATTGGTGCAATATCATCAAAATTTACTACAGCTACGTCGCCGCTATGTTCGTCAGAGTTTTCTGCAACGACATGTTCCACTTCTTCCTGCGAATTTCCAGTTTGGTGCTCAGCTTAAGCATATGCATGGTCGGGAATTGCATCTTTGGAGCATGGATAAATTCCACAAGCCCGAAATTCAGAAACACCATTCTGAACCGTTGCGGCTTGAGACCACGCTTGGTTTAATAGTTCCCGAAACTGATACCTGTAAAGCACAAGAAACAAAGAAATCTCTTTCAAACTTATTTACCTAGTTATTCGACGCCCTGGATGATTTCTTATCCACTGATTACAAGTGCTATTCCAGAAGGTCTTTAAATGTTTAAAAAATAAACGGTCGAGAGGCTGAAGCCAGTGAGTCGTATGACTTGGTAAGCAAACCACATGAATTTCATTTTCAGCCAAATAGTCCAAAAGTTCCACGTCATTACAATGGGAAGCATGACCATCTAATATTAGTACTGCAGGCCCTGGTCCCTTACGAGGCAAAAATGGTCTTTAGTCCATGATAAGAATATACTGGTTTTCACATAGGCGGACTCTGGAGACATCACTACTACCGATCCAGGGGGCATGTTATCTTCAAACACCTTTTTTTTTGTTTTTGCCTTTGAATATTACGTGGGGAGGCAAAAAGCTACCTTCTGCATTACAGCAAGCGATGACGCTAACTGTTTCTCCTTTTTCTGAGCTTGTGACCGACTGAACATCTCTAGCTCCTTTTGTGGCTAAGACTTTGGTAGGTTTATTGCATAATTGCAAGCCAGTCTCGTCCATATTGAAAATGTTTGCCGGTTTATTAAACAAATTCAGCGTCGTAAATGTATCGTTCAACATTTGGAAGTATGGATCTACTTCTGCGGCAGACATACCAAGTGAACGAGCAATTGAACGACCTTGAGCTACTCTCATAGTTAGGGTTGGGTGTCGTTCTAAAAAAAGGTGGAACCAATCGTAGCCTGCTAATTCTTTTTCTTGATTAAATCTACATTTTAACCCATTCCTTTGCGAAAAGGTAAAAGCAAGGAGTCTTACGTCTCTTGAAGTTAGAGCATAGCAAATTTTTTCTAACCGTTTTATATAAGACACCAGTTTAAGTTCATTTTCAATACCTAAGGACTCGGTTGGCCCAAGACTGCCCTTTTCAAGATTGTTATTCTTTACACGTCTCATCAAGGTTCGTAGAGGGATTCTATATTCTTTAGCAATCGCATTTGCACTCAGGGTTGGCTGCTGACGTAAAGCATTTGCAGCTGCTCTAAGGTCTTCTTCAGTCCATTCGCCTCTAGTTGATTTTCTGACGTACGTTCGTGGCATTTTACCTAAAACAAACAAGATAAATTGAGAAACTCTTCAATTAGACGTACTGAAAGGAAACCACTTACCAAAATAGACGCAAACCCAAGAGAAAACAAGAGTTACAAAGTTTACAGTGCAATTAAGATAAGGCATCTTACCCCACACGGATCTTGGCGTTTTACCCCAACCCTTAGGTATAAGATGCTAAACCCACAAATCAAAATAACAAAACCCTTTCTCTCATTCAAAATAGGACAAGAGTATTGTAATGAATGCTAAAACCCTACATAAATTATATAAGCACAAACAAAAAACATTTAACACTGTATATCACATAATTAATTTCTATCGTAAAAAACTTACCGGCATAAAAAAACACAACATCAACTCTAGGAACAGTTGCATGCACTTAAGCGCTTCGAAAACTATGATGTTCTCTAATAATAAACACAATAACAACGTAGCCGTGTATGTGGCACGATCTATTGAGTATTGTCCAAAATACTTAGATTAGGCATCTTCCCCCTTTTGTCACCTTCCCAACAATTACCTTACGAATAAATAATGTTAAACCAGCACGCATATTAATAAAGTTTTTCCAGCAAAAGTTGTTCTAATGATGACTGAAGTGCACAGTCGAAATATCGACATATTGAATAAACAAGAAATTGCATTTTTTCTTTCTTCACTAATCGTCAATTCCTAGACCTTTTTCAGCAGGAGATGCTCGAGGCCTAGACGTTTTCAGAAGTGGGATCCTCGATGCCCATACTTCCGTTATTAAACTATTCACATTTATTCTCAAAATTTGTGCAGTGGTAGAAAAAAAATTGAAATGTTCAAATTTCTATTCTCTTTGTTGCTTTAGAAAACATCGCATCCGGCACTCGTGGGAATTCGTAACTCCATACTCGTGTGATTCTGCCACTCGACTTCATCTCGTAGGAAAACATTCACACTCGTATGAAATTAGCTTCATTCCACACTTGTATCGGAATGTACTATTGTTGCTCTGTCCAAGGAATTGAAACACGTTCATTCTTTGCCACACTCTTGATTTTTGGCGTCTTTGAATATGTAAGAATATTATTTTCCATTTGTATCTGTTCAGTATTGGGGTTTTCGAAGTAATTATTTGATTCATTATCATTTTAATCCCCTTCTCCCACATTTTCGTCTTCAAAATCCTCTTCAGCTATTTCATCATCAATATAAATTTCATTTACCGACTTTCCTTTGATCATAGGTGAAAATAAGAAAGTATTTGATTCAGTGTTTTGGATTTAATTTCCGTTTTTCATTTCATTTCAGGTTTGTATCTCAATAAGGGGATATCGAGACGGTGAATACTTGGAGTAATTTTTAAAAATATCCTTATGTTCTTTGTTTGCGACCGTATATTATTGCGTTCCTTTTTTATTATGAACAAATTACTTTTATCTACGACTATTTAATAATAGACGTATTATGCTTGTGATAGTAGCTACATAATGTAACTCATATTACACGCCTGTGGAATATGAATTTCATATTCAACCCCCTGGAATGAATATTTTTTATAGGAATTCCATAACATGACCGCGTTACAAATTAGAATCGATCTTGCTTGGATTATTGTGAGTAGGGCAACTGAAATAATTAATTTTGACAAACAGTATATTAAACGTTTGCAGTAAGTTCGCAATTTTCATTTGAGATTAAATTGTGTTTAACGCGTTGTAATGTTTTTGTTATTTATTTAAACAATAAACGGGTGGGATAAATTTTAAACACACGGTAGGTTCACTCACTTAATTTATTTAAACACTAAACTAATCACTAACACTTAATTTATATTCATTTCTCACTTTATGACCTAGATAGTTGACACGGTTTTGGAACAGCTGACATTTGTTCGGGTTTAACATGGGCTGGGCAGCTTGGAGTCGTTTGAATACGTCTTCCAAATTCTTCAGGTGTTCGTCAAATGTCTTCCCCAGTACTACGATGTCGTCCAAATAGACCAGGCATGTCTTCCAAGACATTCCTCTCAAGACATTTTTCATGAGTCTTTCAAATGTCGTAGGCGCATCACAGAGCCCGAATGGCATGACGTTTAATTGCCTTAATCCAGGTCCGGTGGTAAAACCAGTCTTCTCTTTATGTTCTGGGTATATTTGCAATTCCCAATAACCAGACTTCAGGTCCAAGGTGGAAAACAGTTTGCTGCCGGCCAAAGTGTCTATTGTATCGTCAAATCGAGGAAGAGGATAGCTGTCCTTCTTCGTCACGTTGTTAGGCTGGCAATAATTTACGCAGTATTCCGTAGTTCCATCCTTTCTCTTGACGAGCACTACTGGGGACACCCATGGACTAGTAGATGGTTCTATTACTTTTTCTTCTGCCATCTCTCGACTTATCCTTTCAGCTTCCTCTCTCTTCGCTCGTGGTAGTCGTCGAGCTGATTGCCTAATTGGCTTGGCATTACCAGTATCGATTTTGTGTTTGACGGTTGATGTTCTACCAGTCTTTCCTCCTTTTGGTACGAATAAGTCTCGATACTGCGAGAAAAATTCTCTCATTCTCTCCTTTTCAGCTCGATCGAAAAATTGACCAGCTACTGATAACATTTGTTCCAATCTGGCATTGGAATTGTCAGTGGTCGTTGTTTGACGAACTATAGACGTCACTGGTACGCAGGATCCAATCTTGGTTTCCTTCTTGATGGTAATTGGCTAATCATTCACGTTTACCACACGTACTGGGATCTCTTTCGCCGACGTAACCAATCCTTTTCCAATTGGTAGTCCTTTGCCAACTTCTTCGTCGTGGTTCCTTGGCTCCATCATAACCGGTGTACCTTCCTCCATGATTCCCTGTAGCCGTGCTACTATCATGGTTTCGCTTTGTGGAGGTAGAACGGTATCTTCCTGTACAGCTGCCAACACCGCGCTGCCTTCATATGGATGGAGGAATACCTCCTCGGAACCCGCTTTAATGGTTCTGTTTCTAAAGTCTAATTGGAAACCATGTGCATTCATTACGTCAATTCCCAGAATCACGTCTTCTTCAATGTTAGCTACGATTACCGTATGCGTGAACTTTTCTACGCCAATCCCCAATTGGATTTGTGTTTGCCCGTGAAAGTTGGCACTCTCGCCTGTGGCGGTCCGCAGTCGCAGTCTCGTTGGTAAAAACTTCTTCTTGGGGTTTATTATCTCTGGTCGTATAATGGTTCTAGTTCCTCAAGTGTCAACCAGCAGAGCATATTTCTTGCCATTTACTTCGCCACCCACATATACACTGTCGTTGCCACATCTGAGCGAAGCTAATCAGTATTAGAGGGTCTTTGAAACGATCATGGGTCGGTGCTTCCCCCTCGTAGCCGACCCATTCTAGTTTTCCTGTAACTGGGGTTCTTGGTTTGCAGGAGTCCTGGGGCGCTTACATGAACTGCGCACATGCCCTAGCTCGCCACAATACCAGCATCTGATCTTTCTCGGCTTCTTGTCCATCATGCTTTTGATCAAGCTGACGATCTGGTCAAACTTGTCTTCGTCGCCTTCTTCTTGGATGGTCCTAACTCTGTTGTAGCCTTCGTTGCTGCTTCATATTCAAGAGCAGCTGTCAATGCATCAACTTATGTTTTGGGATGGGCTAAACGAAGCGTCCTCTGCATATCGGGGTCACGTAAGCCATCAATGAAGGCCTGGATGTCCAGATATTCCATCATGTTCTCTGGTGCTGACGGATAAGCAAACAGAACTAGTCGGGTAATGTCCACTTCATATTCTTGAAGGGATTCATCACGTTTCTGCCTTCGGTTCTTCAGCTGGGATTGGTACAAATGTTGTGGATGTTCGTGACCATATCGCATGTCCAACCTCTTCTTAAGCTGCTCTAGGTCATCCGTTTCTTCAAGTTGTATTGTCTGGAGTACGTCTAAGGCATCTCACCGAAGCGCGATGCTTAAGTTCACTGCTTTCTCCTTATCGGACCAATTATTCACTCTAGCGGCTGCTTCAAACTGTTTCACATAATTGGTCCACGACATTTTTCCATCGTACGTTCGGGCCTTCATTCGGGCAAAACTGCCAATATCATCTGTCTTGGGTTGTGTTTCGGGCTTGCAGATCTCGATCTTCTTTTCTTCTGCTGAAGTGTTTTGTGTTCTTAAATCGGCAATCTTCGTCTCTAACTCCTTGATTTTCTCATCTATCTGATTTTCCATCGTTGTCATCTCATTCTCCATGTCTGATTTCATTTTCTCGTTCATCGTTGTCATCTTATTCTCAAAATCCGATTTTAGAGACGTGATTTTATTCTCGACATCAGCAGCAAGGTCATTTTTCAATGATAAAATATCTGCTGAAATGTCGGTCTTCATAGCAGAAATCTTCTCGTCCATATTAGTAGAAACCTTATTGATGTTAGCAGAATTATCGTTTTTCACATTAGTCGAAATCTTTTCTTCCATAGCAGAAATCTTCTCGTCTATGTTAGCAGAGATGTCGTTCTTCATATTAGAAATATCGTTCTTCATATCAGAAATGGACGAGATTAAGGTGGAAGCATCGTCTTCAAATAAAAATGTTTCTTGATCCAAGCCGTCACTTACCAGTGCCACTTTCAGTCTTTCTACTTACTCACTCTTTTTACCGGACGTTTCCAACTCACGTTCTTCCAATTCTGCTCTTAATTCCGTGACTTTCAGATCACATAGTCTCTTGGCCATTTTCAAGTAGCAATTTATCTATATTACCCCACACCTGACACATCCTACCTGCACACCAGTCAGGGTTTCGCCCAAACTATAACTGTACCACCGCACTACTCAAAGTCTTAGATGATATTTATTCTTACATAGACTGCAATAAACTTTGTACATTGGTACTGTTACATTATTCAAAAGCTTTTGATAAAATTAACCATGATATTGTAATGCTTTTGTTATTTATTTAAGCAATAAACGGGTGGGATAATGTTTAAACGCACGGTAGGTTCACTTACTCAATTTATTACTGAAGCGCCAGATATTAAATACTTACCCACAATGGTAAAAAAAGTTAATATACGTCAGAATTTGGATGAATAGTGTAGGCATGTTAATTTTTGAATTCTTTGTAGGTTGCATTAATAACGGGAGTGATGGGAGCTTGCCGATCAAACGAGTAATATAAAATGGAAGGAGAGTATCTACAATTTATTGATGGTTGCATAAATGTATTTGT
Source organism: Galeruca laticollis (assembly GCA_963921935.1). Classification (NCBI taxonomy): domain Eukaryota; kingdom Metazoa; phylum Arthropoda; class Insecta; order Coleoptera; family Chrysomelidae; genus Galeruca; species Galeruca laticollis. Next base: position 271,457,244 of record OY998175.1, on the reverse strand, counting down.
TCCAGTTACGAAGACGAAAGTTCCCAGATATTTTGGTATTACCGGAGATTTTTATATTTTCGTCAAAAATATGCAGATCTCAGACCATCGGACGTATCAAATTCTTTCTTCCTAAAGGTAAAACGACGGCTATTTTATACCACTGATATGTTAATTCGTTATTGTTTTTGGTTATCTCACTCAGACTCACTGTCAAAGGAATCTTGTGAAAGGTCTAATCCAAATCTCGTTTCGTTCGGTAGAGGATCATCAAGGGAGTCATCGACGTCTTCCGAATAGTTATTAATAGTGGTTGACGCCAATACCGATATGTCATCATTATTTAGAAAGTTTGATCTGACTTCACTAGGAACCATTCATAAACGCATATTCCAAATTATAATTGATATTTCTAAAGTCTATCCCAATGGACTTGATAGCACGGATCGGGGGTTCGGACCATAAACTAGTTGTAAATCATAGGCTACACAGAAAAAAAGAAAGTATTGAATCAAACAAAATATATTATAGTCCAACAAATTTGTTGTTCCAATATGGCGAAATGAACCTATCTTTTAAAATAAAACGCTAGTTTATTTGGATTTGTCTACAGGGCATGATCGTCTAGGTAGAGAGTCGGCTTTTCGGCGATTCACATCAGCTTGGTGTTTGCCAGAGTGTAATTTCTCATGTGACTGGAGTTCTTGGGTTGCAGGAGTCTTGGGGCGCCTACACGAACTACGTACATGCCCTAGCTCGCCACAATTCCAGCATCTGATCTTTCTCGGCTTATTGTCCATAATACTTTTAATTAAACTGACGAACAGGTTCAATCTATCTTCATCACGTCCTTCTTGGATGGTCCTAATATTGTTATATCCCGAAGCCTTCGTTGCTGCTTCATATCCAAGAGCAGCTATCAATTCGTCGAGTAATGTTTTGGGATGAGCTTAACGAAGCATCCTCTGTATATCGGGGTCACGTAAGCCATCAATAAAGGCATGGATACCCAGAAATTCCATCATGTTCTCTGGTGCTAATGGATAAGTGAATGGGACTAGTCGGACAATATCCTCTTCATAATCTTGAAAGGCCACATCGCATGTCCAACTTCTGCATCAGCTGCTAGAAGTCATCCGTTTATTCCACAGGTATCGTCTGAAGTACATCTAAGGCATCTACCCGAAGCGCGATGGTTGAGTTTACTGCCTTCTCCTTATCGGACCAATTATTCACTCTAGCGGCTGCTTCAAATTGTTTCACATAATTGGTCCACGATGTCTTTCCGTCGAACGTTGGAGCCTTGACTGGGGCAAAACTGCCAATATCTTCTAACTTAGAGAGTGTTTCTGGCTTGTAAGGTTTTGTTTGCTCGGTCTTCTTTTCTTCCGCTGGCGTGTCTTGAGTTCTTGAATCACTCATCTTTCTTTCTATCTCCTTGATTTCATCGTCCGTCTGGTTTTCTATCATCGACATCTTATTCTCAATATTCGATTTTAGTGAAATTTTATTTTTGACTTCAGCGGCAATGAAGTTTTTCATTGATAAGATATCGGCAGAAATATCAGTCTCCGTGGCTGAAATCTCGTTCTTCAGTTTTGAAATCTTCTCGGTCATACTAATAGACGTCTTGTCCATGCTAGCAGAAATATGATTATTTGTGGCAGAAATTGACGAGATTAAGGTGGAAGCCTCGTTATTGATTGAAAATGTTTCTGGATCTGCGCCGTCATTTTCCAGTCTCATTTTTAATCTTTCTATCAATTCACTCTTCTTACCGGACGTTTCCAACTCACTATTTTCCAATTCTGCCTTTAACCTTGTCACTTTTAGGTCACTTAGTCTATTGGCCATGATTACGTTACTATTTATTCATATTATCTCACTTCTGACACCAATGTAATGTTTTTCTTATTTATTAAAACTCTATTACGGGTGGGATAAATTTATACACACTGTAACGACTTATTTTTTTACACATTTTGATTGATTTTTCCGATGGTATTTTAATTTTAAGAAGTGGATATAACTCGTTACTTACTTTCCAACTTCGATTTCTGGTACCGTTTCAGATTCGTAATAATAATTTAAGTATTTATTTCATTAGTAATTCAAAAGCCGCAAATTACCATCTAAAGAAACATGTACACTTTATTAAATTCCGCTTTTCAAAATTCAAATTATCGAAGACGCCCGGTATAAAAATTACTTTAATTAAAACCCGTCCAGTATAGTAGCAAAATTTCTGGTTGTAAGAAAATCGATTCAAGTTAATTCCCTCACAATCGTTGCCGCCAAAAATTTTAGGTAGGAATGAAATTATAAATTAGAAATCCGAGCATTTTGAAAAAGAGTTAGAAATCGAGATATAATTTGGCAGTAAGCAAGTATAAAATTGATAGTTGTGAAATGTCCGACCGTCCATTATTTTCTCAGTGAGTGGAAATTTATTTTTAAAACCGAATAAAATATTTCACCGCGGTTTTGAAGTCTTATATTCAATTTCCATAAACAATTCAGTAGTTCGGCTATTTAAGGATATAATTCCGTATTCTAATAGAGCCGGTAAGCCAGTATTTTTTTTTGAAACGATAAAAACAAAACCTATTTACAGTTGTTATCACCGCGTTCTATATATTGTTTCTTTGGAATTAAGGTCTGAGACTTCAATACATTGAAGTAACATTTTCATTTTAATTTTGCGATTTAGATTGTTATACCTATTGTCCTGTTTCAAATTACCCAAATACATATTTGATTTTTATTTGCTTCTCTCCTTGATAATTGGATTCTATTCCGACAGTGATCTTTTGCTTTTTTTTATTCAGGAATTAACCTCTCTGTTACACAATTTTAACTGACTGGAAATTTGAAAGCATAATTTTCTCTAGATTACTTAGATTCATTTTAGTTCAGAATTATATATAGTTTTAACTGACCGGAAATTTGAAAAATTGAAAACCGACTGTGAAACGGATCAGAGGCTGTTGCTACCAGCCGTTTCCCTTCCGAAACGCGCATAATTTTCTCTAGATTACTTAGATTTATTTCAGTTCAGAATTATATATAGTTTTAACTGATCGGAAATTTGAAAAACTAAAAACCGACTGTGAAACGGATCAGAGGGTGTTGCCACCAGCCGTTTCCCTTTCGGAACGCGCATAATTTTCCTTAGATTACTTAGACTTATTTTAGTTCAGAATTATATATAGTTTTAACTGACCAGAAATTTGAAAAACTAAAAACCGACTGTGAAACGGATCAGAGGCTGTTGCTACCAGCCGTTTCCCTTCCGAAACGCGCATAATTTTCTCTAGATTACTTAGATTTATTTCAGTTTAGAATTATATATAGTTTTAACTGATCGGAAATTTGAAAAACTAAAAACCGACTGTGAAACGAATCAGAGGCTGTTGCCACCAGCCGTTTCCCTTTCGGAACGAGCATAATTTTCTCAAGACTACCTTGATTTATTTTAGTTCTAAATTGAATATAGTTTTGTCTAACCGGCAATTTGGAGAATTTAAAACTGAGTGTGGGGCGGATCAGAGGCTGTTGCCACCAGCTGTTCCACTCTCAGCCGGTAATAATTTCGTTCCATATTTATATATTTTGAGACACAGTTTGATTTTACTTGTATTTGGGCGACTGCTGTTCTATCCTCCGACCAATATTTTAGAATAATTTTAACCGATAATTTGAAAATTCAAAGTGTAAAATCTCCTATATTAATAAGATTCTCAACCAAGTATGAGGCTGTTGCCACTGATTGATTGATAATCTAGTTCAAATTCTTTAGTATTTTTTTTGTTATAAACTGGTGTGGTCACATTTTCCCACCTATCCCGATTGACCATCCCTTCCGCGAAGATAGTTTTATCCCGTTGACTACCGTGATAGGTAATTATTGTTTTACTGCTGCTTACCGCATAATTACAAAACTGCTTAAACCCCTTCCGCTGTTATTAACAATTGTATTTACTTGCTTACACCTGGTTTATTTTGTCATTGCTCACATTCCTTAATACGGGCAAATTTCGCATGGTGCATAATAACATGAGGCTTTAACACATTTGCTTACTGTATATATTCAACTGATTCGGTACCGCTTGAAAATATTCAGAAATTGTTGAATGTTATTTTGTGTGTATATATTTCAAATAGGACTTGTAATATACAAATAAATACGATCAGTGTTTTCTTCATATCCCGTAGCATCACCGTCTGATGTTCATAGGTTTTCTAGGTGTGTTAAATTTACCGAGACGCCTGGAATTTTCCATAACCTCCATCTGAGGCTACCTGGAACTCTTGACGCCGAGGGTCAAGGGGCCGTGGAGTAAACCACTTAAAATAATCTGGCGCCCAAGCATTTGTTTCAAAAGAACTTTGCATCGAGGGTGTTCAAAGTAATGCGTTAGTTGCTAAGAACCTGCGAGATGTGAAGGACGAAGCAAGAAGCGGAATCGCGTCCCAACACACGTTATGTCTACTAACTTAATTTATTTGTTCACTACATTATTCAATAATTTATATTACGTACACAATATATTAACCTACATTGATTTATATAAACACTTCTCTCAGACTATTTACTTGTTCGCTGCTTAAATCACGAGATCACTTTATTAACTGACATCTCCCGCTGGTTGGTCCTTTATATATTAGAGCCTTTTTTACTAGATAATTCTAGATTGCGGCTTACACAAAAACAATCGGCTCCCTGAAATTTTCTAGATAAGACTGGTCACAAAAAATCGTAAACAGTTCTAAGAAATCCCTGCGTATCTGCCAAAATTTTAACTTTCATACATGGCTTAGACAGAGTCGGATTCAGGGACTACACTATTGTGCTATTTTGTAACAATACTAAGATAAACCCAGCGGGGTGGGTGTCTGCAGCCAGTAATCCATAATATCTCTGGGTGTACGAAAGTGAACTTTATCAGATAAGACGACAACTATCATGAAATTAGTTTTTTATTCAAATACTACTGTCACAAACCATGAAATATTGTGAAAACATTCCACGACTAGCTCATGCATTGATATAAAATAGATTAATAATATTCATTTGCCAGAACAAAAAATCCTGTCAGTTTAAACTGGAAAGTATCATTAAATAAACCGGATTTTTCCCGGAAGAGATTATAGTGATGAATTAGAACATTTTATCTACTAGAAAGTTCTATCAAACTATCGCGGGATAAACAAATGAAGCGTGAAGAGAACGTCATTGAACGCTACCAATTTCTCTAAGTTGAACTTTAAAAGGATTTATGATAATGTTTCTAATCGGAAAAGACTGACTATGTTCTTCATGTTAAGAAAGAGTCGAAATTGTCACAGAATCTCTGGAGAGTATTACCGTTCGGATTGGAATATGTGGCATAATAGTCCCATAGTGGATGCTTATAGTAAAAGTCTACCACTATGAGAACCCTGTTATTTGTTTTGGCTGTGTTGAGAAAATCTGATTCAGTTAGTTTAGATAACGATGAGCTATATGCTCCAACAATTTTCATTTTGTTATCTAAGAGGAGTGCGATATACTTAATTGAAGAATTCTTTGGTTCCAGTAGTTCAAAATTGACGTATTTTTTTATTAATACTGCGATACCGTACCTGCGACATCCCCAGGGCGATCCTGTCTGAAGAGACAATATTCAGGGTTTCTAAAGTTCACGGATTTATTGTGTTAAAGGAGCGTCTCGATTAGAAAGGAAATATCAGGTTTATGAATGTCGAGAAAATGTCTGATGAGATGAAGTTTGGTAAGAACTCCATGTACATTACAAAATATTATTTTGAGAATATTTCGTTATTGAATTCCAGTCTTACCACCTACTTACCTAGATGTTATATTTATCTATATTAGCAACGAAGTTGCAAAAAGCAAATACAAATAAAGAATTGTGGAACATTATAAATTCTTTAACATATAAAAAGAGAAACCTCAATACCTGAATAAATAATTACTAGCGAAAATAAAGTACTTGAAAATGCTCATGATATTGCCAACGCATTTAACAAATACTTTACTAATGTTGCTAGAGTTCTATATAGCAAATTAACACCATCTTATGAAATCGTTGATGAGGGGCCGAGTATTCCTCACTCATTCTCATTATATCCTACGAATGAAAACGAGGTTATGAATATAATATAAACATTAAAAAACGAAAAAGCAACAGGGGAAGGTGGTATATCAGCAGATAACTTTAAGTATGCTTCTAAAGAAATATCAGCACCAACTAGTTACCCAATTGATAATATTTTCGAGCATGGAATGTGTACAATTGTTTTCAAAATTGCTCTCATAAATCCTGTATATAAGAACAGAGGTCATAAGATCTCTTCCAATTATAGACCTATCTCTATAATCACAAACCTGGCCAAAATATTCGAGAAATTATTGGGTTACCGCATAAGGAATTATACTAAAAAATGTGAACTGCTAAGCGACAATCGATTTGGTTTCATAGAAGGAAAATGTACAGACGACGCTATTTACACACTAATGTCGGAAACATATCGCTCCCTAGATGAAAGGAATTATTATTATATTGGTGTTTTCGTTTTCGTTAGGTTCTGTTAATCATCAACAGTTACTAGAACTCATGAACAATTTGGGTTTTATAGGCACTCCTCTAACACTTATCCAGTCATATTTGAGTAAGAGACCACAATATGTATAAAAACGAAACTATATTAGTGAACCACAATATGTTGAATGTGGAGTTCCTCAAGGAGCAGTCCTGGGACCGATATTTTTCACTTTGTACATAAATAGCTTATTTTCTATCAGATCTGTTGGAAAAATAATCAGTTATGCGGATGATACAGTCATTTTTTATAAGGACACTTCATGGCAAAAATTAAAAGAAACAGCAGAAAGTGACCTTCCTCGGATATTTAATTGGTTAAATTATAAAAGGAAGGTTATCAATTAATTGCAATTAAACTGTTTTCTTGCCGTTTGCTCATAATTATTTGGGACTCCCAGCATTTTACCAATTAAACGTTACTTCCAATGGCCAAACTGTCAGCATATCCTCTACTGATAAAACAAAATATCTTGGGTTTGTAAAAATTCGCCGAGCTGTCGTAAATTTAACGATTGGCAAGCTTGTCGAGGGATAGAATCCAAAGCACGGTATGCGAGAAGTGGTCAGTCCGCCATTTGCCGTCGAAGTGTACACACACATTACTAACTTCAAAAATGTTTTGCATGTGCTCTGGGAGCCATTAGAATTCGATAGGGAAAACGAATGATTTCGTCGTAGGGAAAGAAAAATACGGCTGGAACCAACAGCTGGTAGCTTTGACCCGATAAGTTACTGAACCAAAAACGGTCGATGACTGTGGGTTCCTTAAGGATTTACAGGAATTGTATACTGGTGGTAAATTTTCCGTAGACGGCGTTAGCTAGAAGGATTCATTAACAAGGGTTTTTTTTTGTAAGTGGATGTCAAAACTCACTGATTGGAATTTAATGGGTCAGTGAGACCAGATTTCAGGAGGACTGGAATAGTCTGGAGCAACATCAGTTCCTGTTCTGGTTTCGGAAAAGGATAAGTGAATAGTTTCCCTTTTTATTCTTCATTTTCATTAGTAAATTCACCTTTATGCGTCACATATTACTATTTTTCATTTAAAGTTTTATTTCTTTTGCGACAATTAATATAATCTTGCTTACACTGGTACTTTGTATTTAAAAATTTGAAATCTTGGCTCATAGTGTAAAAACACGCTAAGACACTACGGTACGTACCTGGTATTGCGCTATTTAGTGGTCTTATTTTTTTTTGCCTATTTCTGACAATTTTGTGAATATAACTTGCACCGTTCATAATTTTGAATTGTATTTTCGCTAGCAACGCTAAACGCGATTGCTATTTAAATTTTAGGTTCATGCAACAATTTATATTGATATTGGTATAATTTGCGGAAGGGTGAACCCTTGTAATTGTACATTGTTGATTTTTGATATATATTATCGTTGTATTCCTGAGATATTGTACATGAACTATTTGGTCGTTTCCCTAGAACTATAGAATCTGCTCGACTGTTACTTAATTGTTTGTAACTGATAAGTTAGTTAGGAATTTTCTTTGGATTTATGTAGATTTCGGCCTTCAGCCCATCTACATCCTGTGTTTACAGCCGTCAGTTGAGCTCAGACATTATTTGCGATACTGTTGTAGTGACATTGTAACAAATGTTTTGAAAAGAGACCTTTGGTCCACCAAGACTAATTAAAATTTCAATCAGGGGATACTTGCTGACTTTTATTTACTTATGATTATTTACCTATCAGTTTAACCTTTGGAGTGTGTAGTAAGTGTTGTTAACCCACTGAGGAGTTGTGGGCTAATTAAAGAAGTCTTGGGTGCTTGCCAAAACATCTCTGGCGCCCTTTTTGTATACTTAATAATCATTTGAAGAATCCACCCCTTCTTCGACTCGAAGCTAGTCGACTGGCGAGCACGGGTTGTACCACGTGAGACAACCCGCATACCTATAACGAGCACTGTGAGGGTTTGTAGGTTTTTCTCGTTATATTATTGATCGGCACTTAAAATGGAAACACCACAGTAACGAGGTCACAAAAATATTAAGGATTCTCGTATTCAAATTTGAATACTTAAGAAGATACCTTGATATGAAACAATTAAAAATGCTTTATAATGCATCGGATGAATCAAGAATTTCATACGGTCTTCTTGGATGTGATGGAGTTCTTAACTGTCATTTATGGAAGTTGGAAATATTACAGAAGTATATTATCAAAATTATTTATGCAAAGACCAAGATATATGATGAACTATTGTTTGACGAATGTAAGATTATAGATCCTATAAAATAGAAATATAATGAATATAATTGAAAATAAATATTCTACATGAGCTAAGTACGATGGCAGAGTACAAATACCCAATTCTCGGTTAAATATTGGTAAGCGTAGCCCAGATTCCATTGGTCCTAGATTATATGACTCTCTACCTCTTTTTATAAGAAATATGATTTCAAATTTCAACTTGTACAAAAATGAATCGAAAAATTATATCCATTCACTCAGGAGGGACACTACTTTTGTCAATAATAGAAATTGAAAACAATTAATACCTAATTGCTTGAAAATTGGTTTACAATTCCATGTATATATGTTTTTTGCTTTGTTCTAATGTAGCACGACAGGGCATGTACAGGGACAAAAGTGTGATATGCCATAGACAGGCTTGCCTTTGTGGACATTCTTCTGTTTGCTTATCCACCATGTCACCATATTATTGGACTTAAACTATTTATACCGTTTATCATTCTTACATATTCCAGAACAATGCGGTTTTATTTTTCCTTTTCGTACAGTGCCAAAAAGATGGCAGAATGGCAGGCATGCGTTCTCAAAAATTGTGATTGAAAGGCCTATTGATAATTTTTTGTTGTCTCATCAGTCGATATATTTTTCTAACAAAATAATTCTCTCATGAGCATCACTGATGATCCATGTTCAACGAGAGAGAATAGTAAGGACGTTAAAATCAGAGCCCAGTCATTTTGACCAGAAGTGCCGAAAACAAGTATGGTGGACTGTTTTGCTCACTTTTCACTACGAATACAATGTAATGAAGAATTGTTCTTTTTAGGCCGAGGATTAGAACACTTTGAAATTATGCGCCATCTGCCTAAAGCAATTCGAAGGAAATGACCAGATTTAGGTGAAACAATTCATGAACTTCTCATCACGATGTAGGACTACCTGACACAACTCTGATTGTTCGTAATAACGTGATCTCATCACCATAGATACTGGAACCAGTCCCCGTAACTCTTTTTTAAATTTCCAGAATTATTGACACTCATGAAAGATCATAGTTTTATCACGATCAAGGATGTGAATACCGGCATCGCTGTAAGAGCGTCAAGTCCCACTGAAATTGGTTTATTATATCCAAGAGGTATTACTGTGGAGATTTAGGAATAGATATTGAAGCATAAATGAATTTTTTTGTGTCACTACATTTTTAGAGATTCTGTTTCCACATTTCTCTACAGGTTTCCAAGAGAAGTTTTTTTCGATATTAATAAACATCGTCTAATCTTTATATGAGAATTGTTTCGATACAATCCTGTTTATATGATTTCCTTCTCAATTTATTAAAACGTATTCCTAAGAAACATAATCTACTGTGACTATAAACTATTTCAGAAACAATAACCTTTGACAAACAGTGTTCAGGTCTCAAATACGCTCAATAGAAAATATTGTTCCTACATATTAGACGCACATTTGGCACTATTTCTCAGCTACTCTCCTCAGTTATGTTTAGTAAATCCCAGTAATAATTCGACGCAGAGAACCTTAATGAACTAGCAAGATGTAATCAGCATTAATCAAGGGCAACAAGGTATAGTACATGCACCACGAAATTTTAGGTGTACTTACATATTCATACTCTTAACATATGGTAGTGCCTGCTTGTGTTGACTTCAGTAATTTGTTTGTCACAATTTCACACAGTTTTAATGAGAGTTTGGAATTAGCCCCGAAGCTCCTTTGAGAAACATGTGTGGAAATTCAAACGAAGGCAAAACATTAGGATTTGTAAGTTGTGCAGTTATAAACACATTTTTCGTTACAAAAAATTCAATAAGATATTACTGTAAATCCAAGATCAATGATCCAAATGTTCGAATTTGCATTAAGAAACAAGATATCAGACCAAAAGATGAATAAATAAATTGTTTCAAGGTAGATCTCCTTGGTTCAAACTGTATTTTACAATATCAAACAACAATTTGGACGCAAACTTCGAAAGGATGCAGAAAGAACTTTATTGCGTGACTTGATCAACGGTCCTTCCTCGGATTACTCGCCAAGGAGAAATATATGACCAATTAACAAAAAACCTCTAGTGGAAAAATATGCTTTAGGGAACAGTCCAATGCAAGATACTGATACTAATTCAATAAAGTATCCCATATTTGATTTAGTGGGATATCATAGCAACTGCCAAGCAAAACTTTAGTTTAACATTCAACGGTACGGTTAAAAATTCCTTTAATCGCTACAGTGTGGTCTGATAGACGCTCCATTAAAATTCGTGTTAAAATTCTAATCAACCTCGAATATTACTAAGAATTTGGTTTAAATGAAACTCAAAAGTTTAGAAACCCTTTTTTAAATCAAAAAAACTTAGCTTTATTTTTAAAATTATAAAGAATACAAAATGATAAAATATTTTTTAAACATTTTTGTTTCCTTTACATTCTTAAAAAAATTTTCGGGAACATTGCAAACAATTCGGTTTTTTACAAATAACTCATAAATATTGAGTCTTTCTTTTCAATTTTGATGGACAAATATGGCATAACTTTCAAGTTTCCAGATGCCCTTCTTCAGCTACCATTTCGATATTTTCAGTTCTCTTGTTTAGAATTCGCTCCAAAGTAAGTTTTAGTTCTCTGGGTATCTTTTTATTCTGCAATCGTTTTTCCATCAATGGAGATACTACCCACTAAACAAGTCAGTTCAGCTCCCACGTTTTTTCGTACTTCCTTTTTTTCTTCGGTCTGTTTTATTATATTATCATCAAATTGTGTTGTATTTTCAGCTATTTCAAAATTGTCAGGCCAATATTTTCTTGGAGGTTCCGGTACGCTGTGCGTTTATTTTATTTCAACAGCTGCCCGATCCTCTTCAAATCCAACAATATCCTCAACTGTGTATATAGAGTTTTGGGTTGTGTCTCTTAATTATTTCAGATAATTCTTGAGTATTTTATTTCTCTCCTGCTGAATTTTAGTCAAATCATGCACTATTGATATGTTACTCCCTTTGAGCTTTTTGCAGCTCTTTAAAATGACAATTTTTGCAAGAGTAGATGTCAATTCTACCTTGATGGGAGCTTTTTGGCTTTTTCCAAGTTTGTAAATGTTGCTAATATTCCGTGTACTATATATCTAATAAGCTATCCAATTTACTACACAAATTGTCCACAGGGATATTCTTGTCTGCTGTCGGAAATTCAAATATGGTTATGTTATTTTTTCTACTATTCCTATCTAACCTCTCTATTTTTTCTTTCAGTTCCAAATTTTCTTTTTCTAGTCTTCTTATTTTTAAAAATTGAATGGATGAGGCTTTTACTTGATGAAGATCCATACTGAACGATGGAATAAAACAATATAGTTTGTTTAAATCTTCATTCATTTGAACTGATGTTCAATTTGAACTTGTTGACGCGTTTCACTAACACAGTAGCTTTGTCAAAACGAATTAAGGTAAATATAGAAATGTCTTAATATATACAGTGCTAAATCTATTTACTAAGGTTAACAATGGTATTGAAAGAAATTACCTGGAAATTCATTCACTACAAACATTCCTAAGCTATCTTCTAGGTAAAGAGGTTCAATAAAGGAGACTGATTGATATATATTTGGTCGTTAAGGAGATTACCTGAATATTTATTTTTGTTAATCTCTAGGGCCTATAATAAATTTAAACTAAAGAATTTACCGCCTACATGGAGAATTTTAAAATTTGGGTCGAAAATGTGTTGGTTTTCTAATAAATGATTTGAATAGTTATAATCTAATTTTTTATTGTCATAGCTACGTCTGTGTTCCGAGATTCTAGTTTTAAAATTTCTAAAAGTTCTACCGATATAAATTATGTCACAATTGTCATTACCACTGTATATATTGAGACATTTTTATATTTTACCTTCATTCGTTTTGACAAAGCTACTGTGTTAGTGAAACGCGTCAACAAGTTTAAATTGAACATTAGTTCAAATAAATGAAGATTTAAACAAACTATATTGTTTTATTTCATCGTTCTTATTTTTACTTTTCCGCCCAACCTATCTAATATGCGAGGAAAGTATTGGTTTACCCCAAATAAAGTTGGAATTTTGAAAAGAAATTTGAGTTATTTTCACGTTTTCCATCAAAAACAACACGAAAAAATGGTTTCAAGAAAAAATAATCCTGTGTGTATGCCGTCGTCGTCGTATTCATCGTTGTCGTCGGCCACTTTTCGTTACATGTCTTGTTAGCACGATACAGCCTCCTGAGTGCAACAAATCACCAATTTTATGATTGAATATTGTTCAGGACATCTCATAGATCAACCCTATTGATTGTCAGCTCATCAGAGCCAGTACAGCGAGTGCTATGGTACTCAAAGTACGACATTTTTTCATTTGTAGGGATATTTCAGTTTGTTAGCACGATATAGCTTCCGGAGGGGAACAAGTCACCAACTTCATGATTGAATATTATACAGAACATCTCACAGATGAGATGAACCCTATCGACTTTGAGCTCGCCAGAAGCAGTACCACAGGTGCTTTAGTACTTTAAGTACGACCTTTTTGTAATTTTTTGAGAAATTCCAGTTTGTTAGCACGATACAGCCTCGGGAGTATATACAAATGACCAATTTTATGATTGGATATTATTCAGGGCGTCTCAAAGATGGAGTGTATTGATATTCAGCTGACTAAAGCCAGTTCAACGAGTGCTATGGTACTTCAAGTACCAAATTTTTGTCATTTTTGGAGAATTTTCAGTTTATTAGCGCGATACAGCCTCCATAGTGTATAAAATTGACTTTTATGATTGGATATTATTCAGGGCGTCATATAGATTAAACTAATTGACTTTTAGCTCACCAGCGCTAGTACAACTGATGTGCCACATTTTCATTCCTTTTTGGAAAAATTTCGGGTTGTTAGTACGATACAGCCTCCGAAGTGTATACAAGTGGCCAATTTTATAATTGGACATTTTCCAAGGTGCCTCACAGATGTACCCTATTGATTTTCAGCTGAGTAGAGCAAGTACAGCGGTTCCTATAAATCCAGATATACTTCATTTTCGGTTACTTTTGGGGATTTTTCTGTTCGATACATCCCCCGAAGTGTATACTAGTGACAATTTTATTTCATTTAGGATTGTTTCAATTTTCAATAACATATTCACTTCGCTTGCATATATACTATTTTGTAGCTCTTTCTCACTATTAATAATTTCTTGTTTTAATCCATCCATATTTTGAAAACAGTCCGGCAACTATGCTAAGTAATGTTTATATTTCTACTTTCGATACAGAATAAAAACTACAAAATACTAGTTTATATTCATTTCTGCTTAAGGTGTATTTATACTTTAAAAACGTAATAATTGTTCCTAACAGCATTTACTTGCAGGTTTAAGTCTTAGAACATGACTTTGATCAATTTGGCAATTTAATGAACTATTAATTTTGACATTAACGTCGTCAATACTGGCAGTAATAATAACAATGATGATGGCATAATGCCGAAAGCGGTCTGCTAAATTTTAATAGAAGAAAATTGAACAACAGTACTTTTTTTCTTTTTAAGAATTCTTAGAATATTATTTGTTCCCCCATTTGCCATGAATTTTTGTAGTCTGGCCACTGTGTGAGTGAAAGTGATCTTTTCGCAAAAGTCTTGAAAATCAAGCCTTTTGTCGTTTCTAATCCCTTTATTGTACTGAGTAAGCTTCTCATTGTACCCCTGCCAATTACCATCACGTTTGGCTCTATTGAAGAGCCGACGAACCTCTGTTCTGAGCTTTGACAGGTTCTCATTCCACTAAGGAGCATCCTTTTCTGAACGGGCATTTGAGAGTGGGCAACTGGAATGAAAAGCTTCCATTATTGCCTCGCTGATCTGTTCGACTCTTTGTTCGAGGTCGTAGTGCGGGTGATTTACTCCATTCACTTCGACGTGTTCCAAATTGTCCTTAAAATTGGTCTTGTAAAGAGACCAATCACTATTTCTAGGATTTCGGATTATCGGAATCGAGGTGGTATTTCCCTCTATCCTAAATTCGATGATCCTATGGTCGGAAAGTGATGGCTCGCTCATCACCCTCCAATCTTTTACATTTTTCCTAGCGGCAACATTAACAATTGTTACGTCCAGGACCTGTTCTCTTGCTCTCGTGACAAAAGTGGGGGTTGTCCCCACGTTTAAGGTCTCAAGGTTATTTGCTGAGAGATATTCTAATAAACACTTACCTTTTGCGTTGTTATTGGTGCTTCCCGACACGGTATTGTGTGTGTTGGCATCACAACCAATTATAATTGGCATCCGTCTGCTATTGCAGTGTCTCACTAGCTCTTGTACCTCCTCTGCCGTTGTCAGCGGCCCATCTCCAGCGAAGTAGGCAGAGGCAATGACGATGTCTCGGTCGATACCCCCAATATTGAGGTGAACCATTTTTGGAACAAGGTCCTGTGACACGTATTCTGAAACACAAATATATTCTATGTTATTTCTCATGATTACACAGGCACGCGGAGATACTTGCCTTTGATCATAAATCAACTTAGAATCCTTACATGCCTAACCTTTGATTTGGCCTTCTCTGTTGATCCTTGGCTCTTTAATCAGTACAATATAAATGCTCATTAACAACAATAGATCTATTTTCGAAGCTTATCTTTAGGATACTTATAGCTATTACGTAATCTGAATCAATGACTTCTAAATTTTCTATTAGCTGGAGAGCTGAACCTTAAAGCGAAGTGCGCAAATAATACAATTTTTCAGCCTTACTTAATTTGGGATTAGAACCTATTAGAGCTCCAAATATATGTAAAAAGGGAACAAAATCGGACGGCATAGATCCTTCAAAATTGGATTTTTTAATTTCTGGCATTCTATCTTTAGATTTGTCACCAGAAAAAGGGCCTGAACCATTGCCAGCGCTGGAGCAAGTAGGGGTCCTCGTGATATTTTGAATACAATTTTTGTAATCTGCAAGAGTGTCGTAAAACTTTCCTTCAAACGCTGCTCGGTCTTCAGTATCAATAAGAGTGAGATAAGATGAAATTAAATCTTCAATTTGGTCCTGTACATTAGGATAATTAGCAAAACTTTCATGAAGGGTGTCTACCCTTGTTTCGAGTTCAGATACTCGCTTAACCTTGGCAAAATAACCTGTAATTCAATCAGATAATCTGTAATTACGTTTTTCAATTGAATTAGGAAACTGTTTTGTAGCCATTTTTACAAAAACAATACAATATTATATAAAAATATACTAGAGAAAACAATAATAATATGTATATGTGTAACGCGAAAAATCGCCCGCCCTCCGGTAGGGATTTTGGCAAGCCTGTCGAAGGCGATTGAGGTTAGATCACTTCGTTAAGTTAGGAGCCAGTTTTACATAGGTCGTCGAACTGAACGCTATCCAGTTTAAATAGATTTTCTGTGCTTTGGTAGCCATCACATCCTAGATATATCTAACATTTTTCACAATCCACGGGTGTAATTTCCGACTGACGACCAAGCCGGTAGGACTCGTTATCAAGGGGGGTTATTTTGATGTTATGGTTTTTTCATAGAGTGAAAATCAGCCAGACCACTCACCTGAACCAGCAAGCAGGAGGGCTAGAACATTTGGAAGCGTCGTTTTCAATTGCTGTTCTAGGAAGGAGGATCACACGTAACAGTTATTTTTCCTACTAATTTTATACGTTGATACATTTTCAATTCACCAATATCAGTCAAACTTCCACGAAATTTTTATGTATGGTGTTTTATATTCCCATTTCTTGCATTATTTAATTAATTTTTTGTTTAATATTTTGAAGCTCTCTTTTTAAGCATTGCGATAATTAAGTATTTCTGTACAAAATTTGGTAATAACCATTTAAAATATTGAATTGAATATTCCGCTTTGAGTATTATGACAATTACGTATTTTATTTTTTGTGTAAAAATCTTGGAAAACCTTCTTAAATTTTGAATTGAATATATCTCCTTAAATATTGCGGTAATTGAGTATTATTTTTGTGTACAAAATCTTGAAATAACTTTCTTAAGTACTGAATTGTGGCCTTCAACGCTAGGAATAACACGGCACGTACCTGGGTGCTGCGTTAATTCAAATAATTTTTTTGTTTTTGACGTTCCTTAATGTAACTTATTTCAGGTTTTTTTAACATTGTCAAGTTCGCCGGCTTATTCAATTTTTTTGCATAGGCATTTATACACTCATATTCGTACATTTGTAGTTTTGGTATTAGATTTTTCACAGTATTTGATAAATGGTACATGAACCATTTGTTCGCTTGCAGCTAGTAAATTAGTTTGCTGTTTAAGTTCTAATACAGATTTCGGCTCTCAGCCCAACTTTTCTATCAGATTTACCTTTCGGAGTATGTAATTAGTGCTGTTAACCCACTGAGGAGTTGTGGGCTAACTTAAGAAGTATTGGGTTCATGCCAAAACTTCTCTGGCGCCCTTTCTGTGAACTTGTCAAATTTTGAAGAATCCACCCCTTCTTCGACTGGAAGCTAGTCGACTGGCGAGTACGGGTTGTACTACGGGAGACAACCCGCACATCTATAACAGGCACTAAAGGTTAACGTTTTCTCGTTATATATGATATGCCACTGAAATATATTTCTACTAATCTATAGAGCGGTGAAAGTTCAATAACCTATTAAAAATTAAAATTCGATAAACACATTAATCACCAAATGAATGTTAAATAAATTCTCGCAAGTATTATAAAAATAATGTCAATAAACATTTCCTAATTAGATCCACAATGTTATACTAATATCGGTAAAAACAGAGTAGCAAAAACATCAGAAGAAAATCAATTATTTTTAAAATTGAAATAGTAAATAACACATGTACCGGCTTTTATGTTAATAAAAACGTGAAATTATTTAAAAGCTTAGTAATTGTCCGTGGAACTTGAAGCAGTTACTATGCTGAATTCGAGAGAGCTGGGGCTATATACATGAACCAGCGCTGTAGAGAAACAAACTAGGACGAGATGGACTTTCTGCGCTGTTACCACGTCGTTGCAGCTTCTTGTAGATAGGGAAATGAGTTGGTTGTTTGTGAAAACCAAACAATCTTCTGGAAACTAGTACGATGCTTATTCGAAACTTCTGTTTCGCGCACTTAACTAGTTTTAACGGCACGGCACATGCTAACGGAGAACACTTGACAGAAACGGATTACGTGATGACCGGAAAGTTCGAGAAAGCACTAGAAAAAGGAAACTTCACATCCGTAGGATCATATCCGACTCGAAGGACCATGTGGGAGAGCGAAGACGGGCAGTAACATAAGTGGACTGTATAATTGTTGAGGAGGTGACATCTAGACATAAACTATCTTGTCTCCGCTGACCAAGAAAGGGTAAACTAACTATTACGATGTCAATGAAATAGCCAGTTTAATTTCAATTGATCTCTAATGAAATTAACTTTCAAATATCATAACAAAAATAAAATAAACATGAAAATGATATAACTAGAAACTGAGAGGGAACTATAGTGACCAAGTGAGTTTTTTAAAAAAGAGCTATACTTCCGTGCCGAGGTAGCAAAATGAATTTTGAAAAAAACTGGCAAGGTAAAAGTCGTAGAATTGGGGTACAATGTCTAGACTGTGAAGCTGAATTTAACTTGGACTATAAAGGCACCCATAAAAAAATACACGCGGGAAGAACGGTGATCATTAAAACTGTGGGCGCCGCCGAAAATCCATTTGTTTTAACTGCAAAACGGAAAAAAATGAGGAGATGCAGTCAACTTCAGAAGGTAAGACGAAGCGCGCAAAGTAAAAATGGTAGCTGTGATTCTATTTTTTGTTTAACATCGCTCTTAACAATCTAGAGTAATTATTTATTACATTCACGGTAGCATCGGTCTTTTTCTGCTACCGGCCTTAAATGCCGCAAAACGTAATACTTTGTTATTGGGGTTTTTATGTAAACTGAACCAATTTTTCTAATTTCATATAGACAATTTATTTGAGAAAATCTGAAGAAAGGGGGTGGGGCGAAAATAAAGAAGACCAAAAATTGAAACTGGTTTGAAAAACGCAGTAGTTTTTATGGTAAAATAGGTTTTTGCTGTATATTTTTTTCAAATGGTTTCTAATTTTTTTAAGAGGATATTGTTAGTTTTTAGCCTATGATTGGGGGCATAAAATCCGATTCTATTTAAAAAAAAAGTCAATATGAATATGACATGGTTTTATTAAGTTTATTAATAACAATGTTACCCAATTGCAAAAAAAGCAATTCCAGTGGTGTTGATGTGGAAGTATTGGTATAGATTTAATTTGCGGCGGTTTTTCTTAATAATGGTGGGATATTATTTATTAGGGTCAGGATCCGACTCGTTCTTGCTCTCAGAGAATCTTGATGCCAATGATGCAAAAAACACTCAGATGGACAATTATTTATCAACAAAAAATATAGCTAACTATAAAGATGTTATGGAAATTATTTATGTTCAACAAGATCATATTATGCAAGGTATGATGTCTTATTGGTTTTTTCATTATTAGGTAGAGGTGGTTTGGCTTTGTTGGCTAAAAACATTTTATGTAGATATACGACACATATTCAGGAAAAAATTAAAACCTATTTTTTTTGTATTTTAGACACATGAAAATGATATGGCAGAATAACAGACTTATATTTAGTGGTGTAGTTTAGTACCAAGGGAAAGTACCCTAAAATTCTTCTTTAGTTTTAAGGAGTATTCTATAGTATTTCGGACCCCAAGTATTTTTTAAACTGAAAATAATAATGGAAAATAGCTAAAGTTGTGCTTAAGGTATCTGATACCTATAGCATAAAAAATAATTATTGTTTGTTAAAAAAGTTTTAAATAAATATTTTTATGAATATTCATCGGTTCTGTAGGATAATAAGAAAAAAATTTTTCCACTATGCCGACGTTTCGGATTTATTTGAATTATTTATCAAGGCTACAAAGGTATACATGCAAATGGTTATTATGGCTATTAAATACTCAATAAAAACATCAAAACTTCAAAAACTTTCATAGGACTTTAAAAACTTCAAAACCTTAAAAACTTATACTCATGTAAAAATTTTAAAAATCCAAAAATTCAAAAATTTCAATAAAATTACAAAAAAATTAAAAACTTGAAAATCTCTCACATTTTTGTCTCTAAGAAACATCATCAAATAAAATAAAATCTAAATTGCTGACAATTTAAAATTTCTCAAGGTGTCACTCTTACCTAGTGAGGCTTTTTCCGTCGAGCAGAATGTTCTGGCACGTCATATAAAAAAAAACAAAGTAATGCACAATCTTCAAACATTGGTAATAACTTATCTTCCTTTTTATTGAGATTCCATAAACAAACTGTACCTTTAATATTTGGTGTTGAAAGCAAATTATACGTATTCATTGATAAACGAAAAACGAAAATTGCAAAAAAACTACTAATTATGTTGGACTGGGATTGCTTTTTGAATACAGTGTGTTCTCGAAAAATTCTTAGTATTTGTTAATGAACCAAAAGTTATCTATTATAGATATTATTTATTGAGCTAGTATCGATTGTTTTTAATTTTATATAATTGGTAATTATGTGTTTGTAAATTTTATTTAAGTTGTCAGTATCTGATTTTTTGTTTACTGTATTCTCACTCAATTCAATAAATATAATTTCGCTTAGAAGACGTTTGTGATAGTTAGTCTCTTCATCTAGGATGTTGACGGTTTCAAAGTCAAATTTGTGATTTTGTTCAAATGCATGGCTTAATAATGCTGTTTTTTCAAATTTGTCCCTATGTTTTTCATCACATGAGTTCTTATGTGTTTTTCAACTTCTGATTGGTTTGACCAATATAATATCTATCGTATTCCAAACAATTTATTTTGTAAATAAGGTTTGATTCATAGTCTCTCGGTAATTTGTCCTTCATAGAGGAATAAAAACAATTTAACATTTTTGTATGGTAAATTACGATTTTTGTTCTTTCTGTTTGTAGTATGTGTTTCAATTTTGCCGAAACGCCCTCAACATAAGGAATCTTAAAATATCTATTTGGATCTCCAGTCAATACTGGTTAGGTTAGGTTAGGTTAGGTTAGGTTAACTTCTCTCAATATTTTTATAAATTATAATATTACAAACATTAATAATCATTCAACAGCAACTTTCCTATGAACTTAACCATATTTCCATGTAAATATTCATGGCTACTGAGTTTAATAATTTTATTTTTGATGGCAGTCATGATATTTAATTTTTGAGCAGAAGGATGTTGTGAATAATAATTTAAAACTCTCCTAGAACTAACAGGTTTTTCATAATCGTTGAATTTAATTCTTTGATCGTCAGTTCTAATCAATAAAACATCCAAACATGGAATGGAGTTATTATTTTATGTTTGTAAGCCCGAATGATAGGAATTGAAAGCTATTAGTATAGAATTGATTTCTGATTTCGGAACAGCTAAAATAGTGTCGTCAACATATACTTTAACCGCTTTTGAAACCCTGTTTTTCAGCCGTTTTTCAGGGACAAAACAGTTGAAACATCTGGGGTGTCATACTTATATATTCGGGACAGAGTTATTTAACCAACCACAACAAATGGGTAATGTTTTTCAACAAGGAACCATGTATTTCGTGAGGGCAACACATAGAGGGAACTGAAAGGCCAGGGCATCGGTCTTACAATTATTTTGTATTTCAGGCCGTCTATGTAATTATATAACACAAACTATTATTAATAAAGTCATTTTTGAATTAAAAAATTATACTTTAACCAATGGTATTTCATAATCTAACCTTGAACTACCGTATATATCAAATCTTCCATCAATAGGGCTGCTAATATGGGGCTTACTGGGTTTCCCACTGCTGACCCGTCCTTCTGTTCATAAAAAATATTATCAAATCCAAAATAACTGGTATCAAATATAACCTTAGTGTTTTAAATGAAACTCAGGGTTCTAGTTAATTCCACAATATACTAAAAATTATTGAAAATTCTAAAAAATTGACAATTGTTTCGATAAATCAATATCATCGTCAGAATGACATAAAATATAACCTTGATAATATTTTAAAAAAAATCTAATGAAAGATTAGTGAATTCCTTAATTTCGTCCCACCTTTTTGAAATAATTTCTAGAACACTTTGTTTTGGGATATTTGTAGTTTGAAGTCTATTAGTTCTTCAGAATTCTTTAAATTGAAAGAGAAAACTGGCCATAAATTCCCTAAAATGTTTACGAAAAACGTTGATAGTGTATACGATGGAGATTGAATGCAACGTACTACTGGCCTCAAAGAATTATTTTATGTGTTTTTACTAAACCATAAATTCTCGGTGGTTGTGAGTTGTAGCTCTTTAAGACTTTGTATATCTCTTGATCTATCAAGTTTGGAGCCTTCAAATTGTTAACAATATTATTCCGAATGTCCTGATATTTAGCTGTCGGATCTCTTTTTAACTTTTCATATACATTTTCATCACTAACTGACTCTTATTTTTTGTATATATGTTTTAAATATGAGTCTGTATTTTTTGAATATTAGTCTGTATTTTTTGTGCCCTACAATATCTAGCGTATCGTCAATTCGAGGTAGAGGATAGCTGTCTTTTTTCGTCACGTTATTAAGCTGGCGATAATCCACGCAGAATCTCGTAGTTCCATCCTTTTTCTTGACGAGCACTACTGGAGACACCCATGGACTAGTAGATGGTTCTATTACTTTTTCTTCTGCCATCTCTCGA
Organism: Galeruca laticollis; assembly: GCA_963921935.1. Classification (NCBI taxonomy): domain Eukaryota; kingdom Metazoa; phylum Arthropoda; class Insecta; order Coleoptera; family Chrysomelidae; genus Galeruca; species Galeruca laticollis. Next base: position 271,434,677 of record OY998175.1, on the reverse strand, counting down.
ATTATTTTTTCAGCTTCCTCTCTCTACGCTCGTGGAAGTCTTCGAGCTGATTGCCTGTATATCTCTTGCCATTCACTTCTCCATCTACATATACACTGTCGTTGCGACATCCAAGCGAAGCTATCAGTATGAGAGGGTATGTGGAACGATCATGGGTCGGTGCTGCCCCCTCGTAGCCGACCCGTTCTACTTTTCCTGTGACTGGGGTTCTTGGTTTGCAGGAGTCTTGGTACGCTTACACGAACTACGTACATGCCCTAGCTAGTCACAATTCCAGCATCTGATCTGTCTTCGTCACCTTCTTCTTGGATGGACCTAATTCTGTTATATCCTGAAGCCTTCGTTGCTGCTTCATATTCAAGAGCAGTTATCAATGCGTCGACTGTTTTTTGATGGGCTAAACGAAACGTTCTCTGCATATCGGGGTCACGTAAGCCATCAATAAAGGCCTGGATACCCAGACATTCCATCATGTTCTCTGGTGCTGATGGATAAACAAATCGAACTAATCGGTCAATGTCCACTTCATACTCTTGAAGGGCTTCATCACGATTCTGCCTTCGGTTCTTTAGCTGGGATTGGTACAAGTGCTCTAGATGTGGCCATATCGCATGTCCAAGTCATCCGTTTCTTCAAGTGGTATCGTCTTTAGTACATCTAAGGCATCTTCCCGAAGCACGACAGTTAAATTCACTGTCTTCTCTTATCCGACCAATTATTCACTCTTGCGGCTGCTTCAAATTGTTTCACATAATTGGTCAACGACATTTTTCCATGCAACGTTGGTACCTTGACTCGGGTAAAACTACAAATACCTTCTAACTTAGGGTGTGTTTCCGGCTTGCAAAGTTTTGTTTACTCGATCTTATTTTCTTCCGCTAGCGTGTATTGAGTTCTTATATCTGTCATCTTTTTTTCTAACTCCTTGATTTTCTCGTCCATCGTTGTCATCTTATTCTCAATATTCTCGTCCATCGTTGTAATCTTATCCTCGATGTCAGATTTTCATTTTCAACGTCAGCGGAAATGTCGTTTTTCATTAATAAGATATTAGCAGATATATCGTTCTTCAAATCATAAATATCGTTCTTCATAGCAGAAACCTTCTCGTCCATGTTCTCTTCCATGGCCGAAATCTTCTCGTCTATGTTCTCTTCCATGGCAGAAATCGTTTGGTCCATATTAGCAGAAATATTAGCGGAAATATACGAGATTAAGGTGGAAGCGTCGTCAGTAAATAAAACGGTTTTTGGATCAAGGTGTCATTTTCCAGTGCCACTGTATGTATTTCTACTAATTCACTTCTTCTTACCGGACGTTTCCAACTCACGATCTTCCAATTCTGCTCTTAACTCAGCCACTTTCAAGTCACATAGTCTCTTGGCCATTTTTTCGTAGTAATTTATTTGTAATATCCCACTTCTGACACCAATGTAATGTTTTTTTAATTTATTTAAACATTAAACAGGTGGGATAAACTTCAATCACACGGCTACTTATAAATTTATTTAAATACTAAACTACTCACTAACACTCAATTTATATATACTTTACTATTCACTCAAATTTAATTTATATGCACACATACTTAATTAATAATTTATATCAACATTTTACTCTTCGCTATTTCGGTGTATTCTTGTTTATTTGTCGAGATCACTTTATCAACTGAAACTAGCTCTTCCTGGTCGGTCCCTTATATATTAGTGCCTTTTTCACTAGATAAATCTAGATTGCGGCTTACACCAAAACAATTGGTTTTCTGGCATTTTATAAATAAGACTAGTCACAATCGTAAACAATTCTAAGAATCCCTGCGCGTCCGCCATAATTATAACTTTCATACCAGTGTGCTGTTTCGTAACACAATTTTCCCAGAATCGATTGAGCAGTACCTAAAGACCTAACAAGGCAACTTTTATTTGCAGATACAGACTTGTACTTTCCAAATCAAATGTATCATTCATTTTCTAAATATTACATATTTTCAATGTCCCTTAATAAGGCAAATTTTGTGAAATTTGTGTTATCCTATTACGTTCTCTAGCGGTTAAACGACTAGTATGTAGATGATTTACAGGTTTTCTCAAGTTAACTTTTGTGATATAACTTTTTTTTCAAATATGGCTGAGAGCTATTTTCATTGAGAATACAAATGCGTTAAATAAGTTACCATTTTTCGAACCAATTATTATTGATACTATGGAAGTGGAAAGTGATGCTGATGGTAAATTAAGATTTCATAAATCATTAAATGAATCAGTATGAAAAAGAGTCTTGAATAATAGCTTCAGTGGTGTGGATCTAATTCTCTGATTCTTTGTTTCGGTATTCAGAAAGTTTCCAAGAAATTTTCCATTCAACTGAGTAATAAAGATGGAATAATTTTCCCCACGACAAAATTTATTTTGAGAAAGGGCTAGTCAAAGTTTGATTAATAAGAAATTGGAAATAAATTTTCTGGATTTGAATATTGACAGGATCGTCATTAAAATTATTTTCTAGATGGATCACAATTTAGTTTTCAGTTTGTCTATCAAAATTGATCTCTAGATATTTGATATGCGTCAAAGTATCCATAATAAAATTAATCAGTGTGGTTGGAAACACAATGCTTAGCCCAGTCAATGGGTATTATGCCCTACATCAGGTCCTGGAGTTTTGATTATTGGAAGGGTTGGTGGGGTCAAGGTCATGAATGACTCCCTGAGTTTGTGATTGAGGCAAAAATGTTTATTTTTTGATATCTCCTATCCAATTGGTTCTACCACCAATAAATATCATATATATGACAATTCCCTATAACTTTTTTATCAATTTTTTTTCTAGATTGAATAGTTTACGAATTGGAACAGCCTAACACTAAGACGATTTCCATAATTTTTCAAAATGCCTGTTTTCAACCAATGACGTAAAAAACGAATAGAACTAGCAGCTCCGTCATAATAACGCGATTGTTTTGAAACCATCATTAAATTCTCTAACAAAGTGCTAGAAGAGAACAACAATACACTAATTTCCCTGATGTGGAAACGCTGTCTGAATGGCGTAGTAATTTCATGATTTTTTAGGAGATTCTCAATTTAAAAATAGATGTGAGATACATATGCTGTAGAAATGCTTACTCTAAAGAGTGTATTGAATTGAAAGTAATCGAATTCAAGAAAAATACTGAATTGAAAAGGATAATTGTCAAATAATAACAAAATAATTTTAAATAAGAAACAAATTAAATTATCCAACAACTATGAATGAACTTTCATAAACTGTGTTGAATTATATGATCAATTGCGTATAATGTTTTCTATTAACTAATTGAACACTTTATTTTAGAACACAGCTACCTACTTGTCGTCAACGCCGTTGACACACTCTCAATACATTTTGTTACAAATAATAATAAATAATTTTCGTTGCTTAGCACGTACTTTTGTTATCAATGCCACAATTACAAAATATTCACTACTCATTCCTAAACAAAATAGTTTTTGTAAGTATTGACCTACTCCTTCTTTAATCGTCTACTGACATATACAATTTTGACAGAGTAGTAAAATGTGGCATGGCTCTAATTAAATGTATCCTTGGAAAAATTGTTTGCTCTAATTAATTGCTTCAAACAGTAAGTTCTATTTTTAAAAAACTTTCCAATTACAATCATATTCTTTGACAATTACTACGTTTACTTCATATTCAATTTAACAAGAAAAACGTATTTGCAACTGTTTTTATATCCTGGGTTCCGCCCCTTGCTGGCTGGTCGTTTTTGCTGCAATGTTATCAGGATGCGTTGAGGTAATTTCTCCCCCCGAAGATCCAACTCATAAGGGTAGACGAGGGAGTATGACTACTGAAACTTGAGTACTTGGACTAAAATCTGGATTATTCCTTGGGCGGAGTTTCTTGTGGACTATGGTGGGTATTACTCCAATTATCAAGGTATACAATAAAATGGTCCAAACGCTAGGAGAATAGGAAATTTCATTGTCGAGCTGAGCTTTTTCTAGTGACAGATGACGTATAGCTTCTGTATAGTGTTCAAGGCTTCTAAGTTCATAATTATTTTCGGTAATTATAACCTTGAACTGACTCTTATATGGAATCGGAGTTGAATACAAACTGTATATTTCAAAACTATCTATGTACATTATTGGTAAATGAAGGATATAAACTATTCTATTATTATAAATGTAATACTGAATTTTCATGATACTCTCATACCATAAGATGTTTTCAAAAGACACATTAAATGGCAACTGTGAACCAGGTATTTGCTTTACTATCGCTTTTATATTTGTGTACAACTCTGTAGATTTAATTATACTGGGATGCATTACATCTATTTTGGCAAATGTTAAAGAGGTCTCAGTATCTTGAAGTGTGGAAAGAATAATTTTGAACATATTTATTATTTGATTGATAATATCTTCAATAGAAATCAAGGTCTCTCCATCATCTACGTTTTAACAATTTTGATAACTTCATAAATTTTTGATTCCAATAGTTTCTCATTATGTTTAATTATCTCAATTGTTTGTTGAAAATTTGTGATAGTGTTGATTGAAAGTGAAATATTTTTGAAAATGAGTGTTATATTTCGCGGTCTCTTGAGATTATCCATATGGACCTTCTCAGAACGGTCTGTACTCACTCTTTTTCTTTGTTTATTGTTTATTTATATCAATTCTTTCTGTTGATTTCGAAAATGAATTTGCAGTTTTAGGTCGCCGTTTATCTTTTATATAAGTCCTATCACCGATTTCAAAAAATCTGGTGTGTCAGTCACTTGCCCCTGTCGTACGCCTCTGGTAGTAGCCAGAAACGATCGTTTAACATAATTTAGTAGGGTGTACACTGTACAGTGTCCACACTTATTGCCAAATATGGAATGGATTCGTGGAACAGTTTTAAAATACTGAGCCCAAATCGTTTTTAAATTTTTTAACAAAGCATCCTGTAACTCAGTAAGCATCCACATTTTATTTAGGTGTTTTGACTCGAATCTTCTCAATTTCAAGTAAGATTTCTACTGTTAATTTATTTTCAAATGGTAATGAGTTACCCTGTGAAATATTGCAAATTCAATCGTGAAATTTGAGATCGTCAATATACCTTGACGTGACATCCTGACAGTATCATTGATAAACATATTTAAGAAAAGGTTGCCCTAAATAACAGTCAATATAGGGAGGAAATAGTTAACTTTGAAAGTTTGTTCAAAGGCGATAAATATAAATCCAGCTCTGCCAAAAGCCACCGAAAATTTGTAAACATGGCATATTTTTGGTAAACTTTTTTATTGCTAGTTCGATTCCACATCAAATGTATACAGACTTTTGAAACTGGTAATATTACTATTATCCCATGATAAGGGCAGAGGACTTCTTTAGCCAATAATATGCTGTTGAAATTATGGTCTTATTGAAAATAAAGAAAACAAAAACTAGTTCTAAATCTAAAACTATACTGAGCATTGAAAATATAAAAGTCAATTTTGTTTTAGAAACTATTACCATTTCTGGAATAAATTATTTGTTGGGGAGGACTATTCCAAATCATAAAGATTGTGTTACTCAGGAAGTTTTCCTATTATACGTGTTTTAAAAGGGTCCAGCTTTAAGGATTGCTAACAGAGACGGTGTTATAAACGAAAGTTCGCTTGAAGATGCCTTTCCTCAAATGTTGTGAGATTTGCCATGGCCAATATGTTTTCATGGGTCGAACACGGCCAAATCACGAGGTGATTGAGCATAATTTTATTCTTCCAGCATTGTAGGACCGAGCTTAATGTCTGTCCGCTGATGAAGTACGAAGTTTGCATGTTAATATTTTCGACGTGTAACACGACGCATTTATCAACGTTCGCAGGCATCAACCATTCTAGAAGTTTATAGAGATCATACTGCAAACTCAGATAACTAATGTTAGGATTTCAATAAGGTTTTATCTCGTCAGCGTAAGCAGGAATTGAGCTTAACAAACACAATATGAAATCATTGAAATATGCGATAAAAAGTCGGGGTCCAAGAACGGAACCTTGTGCAATACTGCTAGTAGTGAATCTTCTCTCGGAGAATTCTTATCCAACTGTGACTTTGAAGGAACGGTTTGTTTGGAAGGCGGAAAACCACTTGTTAAAAATACCTATTATGCCAAGATGCTAAGAGCTTTAATAGAAGCCTACGTTTTGGCATGCTGTCAAAGGCTTCAGATATATCAAGGTAAATTATATCTTTATGATGTCTGTCATGAAGTTTTTTGCAGGAATCTCTAGTACAGTGTAGTAAATATGTCAGAGTTAATCGACCCTTCATGAAACCGTGTTAGAAGCTTCTGGTTACATATTCCCGCAACAAAAAGGCAACCATTTGATCGGCAGCACAACGCATTCCATTACTTTGGAGACAATGAATAGGAGACTTATGAAATGGTAATTGTTAGGATCACATGTATTGCTCTTCCGGATACATTGAATGAGTTGCCTAATTACCAAACAAGGCAAGAAGGTAAATATATTCACATGATTGCAATTTTAGTAACGCAAAGATAATTTAGTTCTGCTAACTCAACATAAACATATTTTATGAGGCTTTACATAAGATTTGATTTGATATTCAAAGCATTTTCAAACTAGAGAAGTAGATGACGTTGCGATGCAAAATATTTCTGTTTCCACATCTTTGTTTTCTACCTCTACCTCTTTTCAAAGAATAGCAGGAAGTGACACGACAGGCTATTCACTAGCATGAACTGACCTGAATATTGTGTGATTCAAGTTGACAGGTATGATTGTTATTCAGGCATTTAGCAGTTTCAAGCATTTAAAAAGTCTTTATTTCAATCGGTTTTTGTTCCCAAATTACAACATATTCAAGAATAAATATAGCCGATGTCCTGGCAATTCTTGGGTATTGTATATGTATTGTGTATGTATTCGCTGATTATGCGAATACATTGCATTAATCAATCTTTAAGAGATCTTTGTAGAGTATGTCTATAAAAAAATGTTACAAAAAAATCCCAATAGACCTTCCCAGAATCGGCGCGCTCGCAATTTCTTTAACACCGTTAACACTAGATTACAGGACCGTACTTAGTATCTACTTCGGTGTGCGAGTTCGTAACACTATTATACAAAAACTTGTGAACCAAATAAGTTTTGCTTCGACCTTTTGACCTGGTGAAACTCGAAATTATTGTGATGTATCTAGTTAAATTTGTTTGATATCATTGTATGGTATGTTGTTTATTCTTGTCTTGCAATAATTTATATATATGTATATATATATATATATATATATATATATATATATATATATATATTGAGATAATTGTATCTTTTATTTACTTAATTGTTTATATTTTTTTATATTATTTATATTAGGTTTATATTATTTATTATAATTTTAGTTGTTGAGCGCCAGATGAAATTAATGGAATAATAAATGAATGTCTGTTCAGTTTAAAAATAGAAAAGTCTAACTTCAGTCTTCAAGATGAAACTCTTAATTATTTGTAGGGAATTATCGTGAGTAAGGATACGTTTTTATTTAAATTTAAACTTCAAAATATTTAAGATGTTATATAATTTATGAGGAAAAGAAATATTTACACTAACTGTTACTTATTATTTTCCAATAATTTTTAAATAGATCTAAATAGTACTCAATACGTTTCTGTACTACTAATAAATACCTTGGCCAATGGTTTTAACTATCTTACTGAATAATATTTAAAGGTTATGAGAAATTATATTGAAATTATCGAAAAGTTCCTTATTTTTTCTATGTTTGTTATAAATCTATTCAGTAAAATTTGTTATAATATTCTTATCTAAAATTTGTTGAGTAACTTTTTATCTGGTCGTTGAATTTTATGTGAAATATATCAAAAAATTATCATTTGAATTGACACAAGTCCGATCAGATAAAAAAGTTATGTACTAAGTTTTGACAGTTCCTTTGTGAAAAATAGAAATGATATAAATTGAGTTTTTATAAATTTACCTTACAGTTTGTGATTATGCACTGGATTTTTCTTCGATGTTTCTTAATTTAATTAGGTGTAGTAATGAACTGAACCAAAATTCAGTTCTATGTCCTTGCTGGATACCGAAGACTGCTTTTCCGAAGTTCCAGTGAATAATGCTTTATTATATTTACTTGTGTTGTGATCAAATACTTTTTCTCCTCTTTATTTAATCTACAATATTCTCCACTAGTGTTATTGTACTCTGAAGTAATACTTGATTGATTCTACTTATATTTGAGAATAATTTCTTCTACAGCTTTTCTTATATTTCAACATGTATCTTCTTTCTTTAGTTTTCTTATTATAATCTCATTTGATTCTTCTGAATGTCTCTATTTTAATAATCTCTTTAGAAATCTCTCTCAATTTTCCTCCCTTCTTTTCAATCAAAAATCAATCAACAAACTCCGTCGATTCCCGCTTAGCAACCATCAACATTTCTTTATCTTCATCCTAGATGAAACTTTCAATTTTTTTCTTTTGACTAAATGACCTAGCAGACTTCACTTGCACACTTCGAAGTTTCTTATCTAATAGTTTTATAATAGATTAAAATTGTAATCGTTATAACAAATTATTGGATTAATAATAAGTATAGAATTAAGTTAATTTGAGAATTAAAATTTTAGTTCAATATATATATATATATATATATATATATATATATATATATATATATATATATTGTAACGATGTTACTTTTTAATGTTTCCATTTCCAGCTACCAAGCAGTATACATTTCATTTTATTTAATAATTGAATCGCCTCTCTTTCGAAATTTACCTATGAATATTTATTTTAATATAAATGTACTGCTTTTGAGACATCCGGTATATCCTTCTGTCAAGTTCACTCAAACCAGTCTGCTAATGTGCGCGCATTTTCAAAATTTTAAGGAGGAGACTTCGTAAGTGGGGTAGGAGAATTTAATAAAAGGACGTAGCATCCAGGTGAACGGGGCTTTTTCTTTCTTTTCCTGCTTGCAAATTACATTGTGTTTACACCGAATACTGTGACTGGTTTTTGTGAACCAGGTAAGTGGATATAAAATTGTTCTGTGAATAGCTATTATCAACCAACACTTAGCCGCTTCTATTTTTAACGTTTGAATTCATAGTATTTGTGTACAATTCCGAAGTTAGAACATATAGAGTCAATTTTATCTAAATATTTAATCCCGTCCAATAGGCCGTTGTACTGTTAAGAAAATTTAGTTCGTTTGCACTTGCTTAGAAAAATCTCGTCTGGATTCGCTGCTGAGCAGGGATCAATTCGAGAGGCCTCTAAGGCAGATTTGATTTAAGGGATACGAAATAATCTCAAAAGTATTCGCTGCCGAGGAGGGATATCCAAGAGAGGTTTTCGCATTCTGCTGGTAGTTTTCTTTATCTGAGAATTTGATTTCGTACAATAGGCTGTTGTTTGTTAGTAAAACCTTAGATACAACATATAGAGTCCGTTTCATCTGAATATTTAATCCCGCCCAACAGGCCGTTGTACTGTTAAAAAAATTTAGTTTCTTTTGCATTTGCTTAGAAAAATCTCGTCTGGATTCGCTGCTGAGCAGGGATCAATTCGAGAGGCCTCTAAGGCAGATTTGATTTAAGAGATACGAAATAATCTCGAGAGTATTCGCTGCTGAGCAGGGATACAAAGGAGAGGTTTTCGGATTCTACTGTCAATCTATTTTAACTGAAAAGTTTAGTTCGTACAATAGGCTGTTGTTGTTTTGCCAGTAAAACTTTAGTTAGAACATTTAAAGTCTAGTTTATCTGAGTATTTAATCCCGCTGAATAGGCCGTCGTACTGTTAAGAAAATTTAGTTAGTTTGCACTTGCTTAGAAAAATCTCGTCTGGATTTGCTACTGAGCAGGGATCAATTCGAGAGGCCTCTAAGGCAGATTTGATTTAAGGGATACGAAATAATATCAAAAGTATTCGCTGCCAAGCAGGGATACCCAAGAGAGGTTTTCGCATTCCGCTGGTAGTTTTCTTTATCTGGAGTATTTGATTTTGTACGATAGGCCGTTGTGTTGATCAGTGAAACCTAGTTTAGTTGAATCTAGTGAGATCGCTAAGAAATTCCGGTGGCTATTGAGATTAAACCGGCAGCCGAGACTAGTTAATTGATTATTTTCTTCCGCTTTATTTAAAAAGTACACAAATATTAGGAACCGATATAGTACGCTCTGTTAGTGCAACCATAACGCTTCCTCTGTGCATTTTGACATATTATCACTAGGAACTTTGTATTGTTTCCACCTGCTACGTACTAGTAGAATTCTGCACGTTATTTTCCGCCTCCGTTGTAAAATAGCTAGAATATTTATTGCTTGGTGTCAGTCCGCTTTTGGTTTGATTAACGTAGATCTTTAGTAGTAGATTTTGATATTTTTGTAATTTCTCATTTATGTAAAATTCAATTTTATTTGTGGAATGATAATTAATAATTTCTCCAGTAGCGAGTAGTTTCATTTGTTTGATAGTGGTAAGCAATTAAAGCCTGTTTTCACACTACGTATCCGGAAAGGTCCATAACAACAGACCCCTGGAATTACTGAACCTCCATCTGTGGCTACCTTGGTAACTCTCGACGCCGTATTCTCGAGAGTTCGGTGGAGTAAACCACTCCAAAAAATCTGGCCCCCGAGGAAATCTAGGAAGTACCGAAGCCGTGGGTGTCATAATGACGTCCGTGATTCTTATAAGGAAAAAAAGCACGTCACAATATATATATATATATATATATATATATATATATATATATTCTACTCGTATATACGTATGAATTAGTATTTCTTTTTTTTTCTGTCTTTATTGGTATACGATAATTTATACTATTAGCAAGATTATTACGCAAAATTTATCTCATTCAATAATAGTTATAATACGAAAATTAACGAGTTCTATACAAGTTGTTCTAGTGAGGACTTTGATATAGTTATTGCAGTCGAGACATGGATGGTTGCAGGAGTGAGTTCTAGATAGATAGATAGTAGACGCTGGATATTACAATATGATAAGAGATGATAGGAATATGGAATTTACAGCAAAATCAAAAGACGGGGGAGTTCTTATAGTTGTTAGAAAATTGAGAATTTTTAAAACGCTTGTGTGACTGACACCATAAACGCGAGCTATTTGCCTAGCTCGAGTAACAGGATTTTCTTCAACTTCCAACAATATGTTCAACTGGACTTCTTCGTCAATTTTTAAAACCTTTTGTCGAGGAGCATCACTTACGTGGCCCAACTCCCGATATCGAGTTTCAATTTTGCTAATCGTACTTCGATTAATTGAAGGTAATTCTGGATGAACTTCAGTAAACAAACAAGCGACTTCAGCCTGTGTTCGACTTCTGTCCCCATATCCGATCATCATTAAAACTTCGATGCGATGCGTCTCGGTTAAATAGGACATTTTCTTATTCTTCGTTCGTTATTTACACGTTGAAATGCAAACATGTACTAACAAATGAATCACATTCTCATTATAAATTGACCAAAAAACTATCTAGCAGATTTTTTATTGGGCTTATCAAGTAAGAAAAAATGTACCTATACATTAAAATAATTTGAGTGAATATTTCGTTATTTCATTTTTTTCCGACACATTACTTATAAAAAGTAACAAAAAAAGTGGAATTGTATTTACAATTGAAAAAGCTTTCAAATAAAAAATGAATCAACCTACCCTTCCATTAAAAAAGTTGGGGTTGTCTGCAACCCCCCAGATAATTAAAAATATAACCAAATCTCTTTGTAATATGCCCCATTGAAAATAAAAATTGACGTGTTTCAGGAATTTTGCGATAAACCTTTATTTATCAAGTTACAGAATTTGTTCCAGTTAGACTTTCCACTCTATATACCATCCTGCATTGGAAATTATGATTACAGTTAGGTCCGATACAAAGATAAATATACTAAATATAAAAAAATCTAGGTATGATTTTAATAAAGCAGATTTTCTCAGGTTATGCGAAAATATTAGAGATGCAGACTGGAAGAAAGTTTAAGATGAAAAAATTAATGTGAATATTACATTACATGAATTCTACAATATATGGAATAAAATAATTGATAATTGTGTACCTGAATTAGGTTTTTGTAGAAAGTCCAAGACTTTTTCAGTTTGGTTTATAAAAGAAATAAGGGATCTATCAAAAGAAAAAGAACGGCTTAGAAAACTACGGATATTGTCTAATGTATTCGATGTAAAATTCAAGGAGTTGAGGAAAAAGGTTGTAACGCGAAAAATTCGCAGAGTTGTCGGAGGTTTAAGGATTGGCAAGCTTGTTGACGGAGAGAATTCAAAGCGCTGAATGCGCCAAATGGTCAGTCCTCCATTTGCCGTCAACATGTAAACACACACTTCCAACGTAAAAATTTTGCATGTGCTCTGGGAGCCATAAAATATTTTGCGAAAAACCTGACAATTCCTACGCACGGGAAGAAAATACGGCTTAAACCAACAGCTGGCAGCTCTGACCCGTTAAACTTCTGGTCCAGAAAGGGCCGATGACCAAGGATTCCAGTAGAATTGGTGGAATTGTGTAACACATGGTAAATTTCCGTAGACGCCGTTAGTTAGTAGGATTCATTATTAAGGTGAATGGTTGAAAATACTTTCTCGGAATTAACAGTTCTATAGGTATATTAACGTAGGAATTTTAGCTTCGAATCGTAGTTTATTGGAGTATGTAATCTAGATTTCACGAGATAGTTTCGATACATTTCAAAAATTCTTATTAGTTCTAATATATCCTAAACAAGCTGATGAAATTAAAACTTATAAAACCATCACATATGCAGGAAATATTTCTAATAATATTTCAAAGATAATATCTTCAGCAACGAATACAACAACTTCTTTTAAAACAGAAAGTAACGTTAGTAGAAAATTGTTAAATGTAAAAACAAAAATACCACTATTAAAGAAGTCAGGTATATATAAACTCAGATGTCCAGAATGTAATGCTGTCTATTTGGGTCAGACCCTTAGGAATTTTGAAATACGATACAGTGAGCACTTACGAGCATACAGATGAAAACAACCAGATAAATCCCACTACGCAAAACATCTACTTGACACCAATCATTCATTGACACCTAACACAGAACTAGAAGTACTGCATATTTGTGAAAAGAAACAAGAACTGGATTTCCTTGAAGAACTGGAAATTAGAAGACATTTAAGAAACCCACAATATGAAGTTGTCAATGAATAGTTAAATCTAGGGAATTCTCCACTAATAAACTGTCTTCTTAAGTGATAATTGTAAAGATCAGCAGATATAGTTTTCCTGGTTTTCTATATCATTGCACAGTTATACTGATCTTAATTGGAAAAATTATATCCAGGATATCACCATAGGGCTAATAATATCTAAGCTTCAATATTTGTAATATCACATCTTCTTCTTTTTTCTATAAACATATATTAAGCCAATCACAAGTTAGGTTACTTCTTGGTCTAGCCAAAAATAACTACTAAACATCAGGTAGGCATAAAATGAAATGTAACTTCTGTCATTCTGACGATGATATTGATTTATCGAAACAATTGTCAATTTTTTAGAATTTTCAATAACTTGTATTATATTGTGGAATTAACTAGAGACCTTGAGTTTCATTTAAAAACACTAATATGAGCATATTCCACGAAGTAAGGGTCGAAACAGTCAATTTCTTATTAGTTCATTTTCGTTATTGCTTTATATTTCTTTGGAATAAGAATATATCACGGGGGCTGTATGAGTATTCAGGGATGTGTCCAACGACATAGTTTTTATTTTCTGGGTTTTTTCTGATATCGTAGTTTTTTTGCTAAGCGGAAGAAAACCAGTCATATAGTTTTTATTCTCAGTGTAAATGGCTTTTATACAGTTAAAAGTCAGGATTTATGATTATTTGCGAATTTCGGGTGTTGTTAATATAGTCAGTATAATGGATATTACGGGGGGACGTCGAAAATTTGACCGGGGTAAAATGTAAACCCTATGTAGAGGCTAATTCGTTTCTCTGTTTAAGGTTTTTTTTATGTGGATACTAATTCACTGATTGGAGGTTAATGAGTCAGTGAGACCAGTTCCAAGAGAGTTGGAATATTCTGGAGCGACTTCAGTTGCTGTTCTGGGTCCGGAAAGGGATAAGTGTTCGAATTTGATTTAATTACAAAATTCTCCTGTGACTTTTCATTTTCAACTTTTCCTGTATAACACCATTCAAACTTCATTTCATATAAAAAACCACAGATAATTGTATAACAATTTCTTTTCTCCACAAAACTACATGCGTCGGCTGAGTATCAGCTGTCATATGACAGTTTCATTTAAATCTCTATTTTTTCCCATTGGTTACATTCTCACATAACGTTCCTTATTATCATCCATTAAAAACCACACATGAAAATATCCATAACAACATTTATTCAATTTATCATCATCATAAAAGAAACCGTTGTTAGTCAAGTTACAAAAAAAGCATAAAGAGACATAACACACATCTTGTCATGAATTAATCATAGAATAGTAAAAGATATCAATTGTATTATATAATAAGCGGTTGTGATATTCTTATTTGTGACGCAATATAAAAAAAATGTAAAACTATACAGATATATAGTGAAGGTGCATATAATCATCGGTTATCATTTTAATAAAACATTCAATTCATCGACGTGTAAAAGTATTTATTATCGTCACATTAAGGCGATTGGTCCTTCAGAGCTCAGTACAATATAAGCGAAAACGACATTCCGCAATATTGCTTTTCCATCAAAAGAGGAAAACGCAAAACATGGCCCTTCTGTAGCCGGATCAAACCAGAAATAAGATAAACAAGAATTTAATCCTGAATTGAAAACAGATTTGGCGGTACAAATCCACAAGGAAAGTTAAATTCTTCGAGACTGTACGCAAGTTCGCAGTGGAAAGAACAACAAAAATAAGGTATATATGACAAAAAAAAAATTTATTACATTGTTAATTTCAAATTTAGTTTGGACATTTAATGACATTCTCTCATCATAACTTTGGAAAATAATCATATAGATCATAAAATATTACTGAAATACCTAACATGACACATTGATTTGAATTTTATGTCAAATATTTCTGTCAAATAATTGAGATCATTGATAAAATGGATTCATTAAAAACACAACGTGCTAGTTGTAAGGCAGCAATTACACGTATTCATAACTGGTTTCATAATAATTTGGAAGAATCAGACAAGTATGCTTTCAAATCACGCATAGATAATTTAGATAAATACTACTCTAAATATTCTGAAATTCAAGATCAAATAGAAATCATAGCCTTAGATCCTGAATTAGAATTTGATGATAGAAGCCAAATTGATGAAAAATATTATGTATTACACTCTAGACTACAAAATGCTTACGATAAATTAAATTTTAAATTTAATCAAATTACTCAATCAACCTTACATTCTCATAATGAAACACATATTAGATTGCCGTCAATAGAAATACCGATTTTTTCTGGAGACAGCATAAAATATAATGCCTTTATAGAACTGTTCAATGCATTAATAGTAAACAATTCCCAGTTGACATCTAAAATTGAAAAATTTTACTATATGAAATCATACTTGAAAGGTGACCCGCTAAATTTAATTTCTCAATTACCAGTTAATTAAACTAATTTTGATGTAGCTTTAGACTTACTAAATTACAAATACAATAATATAAGGCAAATTGTTACTGCCCATTTTAACCGTTTAACGGCCTGTAATAATATATTAAAATGTAACGCACAGCAATTAAGAATATTCACATCTGAAACTAGATCTATAGTAAAATCATTATTAAACTTAAACATCAGTAAGGAAGATTTATTCGATGCCTTAATTGTTCACATATTGAAAACCAAATTAGACTATAGTACTAAAAGATCTCTGGAAGAAAAAGAGATTGATCAACATTTAATTACTAGTGATAATTTTTTTGATTTTCTGGAGAAAAAATGTACCGTTTTGGAAAACTTGTTGACCCAAGATCCTAAACCTGATACATCCCAACATCATCGTAATCAGTCTTCTAATGTGACCACTCCACCCAACAGGGTAACCTTACTTTCAAATCAACACTCGCTTCCTAAACAAAACTCACCTCATTACAATGATCAACGCGATCAACCCTCGTTTAGTGCATATCATAGTTCCCCTTACCCATCTCCAACATGCTCATTTTGTAAGGAAACAGGCCATAAAATTTATGGATGTTCCCAATTCGGACGGCTGTCTATCCCCGATCGAAGTAAATACATAAGAGATAACAGAATGTGTTTTAGGTGTCTAGGTTATAAACACACAATCCTTAATTGTATTTCGGCAAAATCATGTTCCATATGTCACAAAAGACATCACACTTTACTCCATTTAAACAATTCTTCCCCCAGACAAAACTCTGACAGAAGATCTGTCGATAGAAATGACAATCCGATCATCGCCATGACCCATTACTTTCATTCCATATTAAATGAACCATGCAACCTACACTCTCTCGCAACCCAATCTTCAACTCAACGTTCACTCGCTGATCATTCGTTACCCAACTCACTTAAATGGGACACCTTTAATCAGCTCTCTTGTAATACAACTCATAGCTCTAACCCTATCAACATTTCAACATGCTCATTCTGTAACAAAGCAGGTCATAAAATTTATTCTTGCTCACACTTCAGAACACTTTCTACACCTGACCGCAAAAACTATATACTAAATAACAAAATGTGTACAGCATGTCTGGGCTCCAGACACACGTTCACCCATTGCTCGTCTACCGGTGTATGTGCCATTTGCAGAAACAAGCACCACACTTTACTTCACTCAACCCCTCACATTCACAAACAAAACACATCATTGAGATCTTTGAACATAAACCCTAACCATTCAACACCAATGCAACAATCTCCAGAATATTATCGTCAAGAAACGTACTGTTCTGGACAAGACTCATTCACAATACTTTATGGATAACCTCTCTCATACTCATTATATTCATTCTCCTGGTGTGACCACACCACTTTCAAATCACAACTTACCCTCCTCTTCTTGACGAGAATAGAAATAACTCTCCTTTACATTAATTAAAACATTTTAAAAAACCATTTTGGCCCGCAAAAGAGTCGGGTCCCCTTAACACAAACATATATGTATAATCATAAAAACATATACAAAAACAATCTCAAAAGAGTTAGAAAAACTCTCTCATCATACATATACATTCGTGGTCACTACCTAACATTTACTTTCATGCTAACTCACACTTACATTATTACTTGCACTCGCATACAATTGCACCTTAATCAAACTTATACTCATACTCATATTGGCAGTCACATTTTAAACTCACATTCGTAATACTTTTACATTTATTCGTATTTACATTTGCACTTACATTCATTCGTACTTACTCTTACTCACTTGTTGTTGCACGCACTCATACTTGCTCTAGTCTCATGAGAACACTCTCTTACTCGCATATACATTCTTAATATAGATTGTACTCAATACATTCACAATGAATTCCAATATTACTTACACTCTCACTTGAATTCTCAACCTCATTCTAATTATACTCGCACTCGTAGTAGCACTCACCAGCTTGATATTACAAAGAGAACATATACGTTTAGGACACAGTGATCCTCAAAATGTATTACCCAATATTCTTTTACAATTCTGGCCCATTGACGGCCTGCGTGAGATCAAGCGCATCATAAACAAATGTCTATTGTGCCACAGGTTCAAGGCCATAACAGCACAGCAAATCATGTCTGATCTACCTGCACGTCGTGTAACACCTTCCCGTCCCTTCCAGACGACTGGAGTCGACTTTGTGGGACCATTCTCAATAAAATCATCTCATTTGAAGCGAGCCCCGGTATTCAAATCCTACATTGCCTTATTCATATGCTTCTCGACAAAGGCAATTCATCTTGAGTTAGTCTCTGATCTGTCCACAGATTCCTTTATCGCTTCATTGAAACGTTTCACTTCTAGACGAGGACTTCCATCTGTGATTTACAGTGACAATGGCACGAATTTTGTTGGTGCTAATCATTATCTTGCGGACGTATCTCACTTTCTGACTAAGAATTTTTCTCCCATACATGATCACCTACTCACATCATCAATAGACTGGAAATTCATTCACCCCAGATCCCCACATTGGGATGGTCTCTGGGAAGCCGGAGTCAAAAGCGTTAAAACTCATCTAATAAAATTGCTTGCTACCTCTACTTTTACTTTCGAACAATTCAGTACTATACTGACTCAGATAGAAGCCATACTCAACTCACGACCCTTACATCCCCTTTCGACTGACCCTACTGACATACTGCCATTAACTCCAGGCCATTTTCTCATAGGAGCACCTCTAATGGCACTTCCAGACAAAGATTTATCCTCACTCCCTACGAACCGATTAAAATTCTGGCAACAATGCACTCATACTCAACAAAACTTTTGGAAACGGTGGTCTGTCGACTACCTCAACCAATTGCAAAACCGTCCCATATGGACTACCCCATCTAAAGATCTCACTATAGGAACCATGGTCTTAATTGAGGACGATGACTCCCCTCCCTTGCGGTGGCCTTTAGCCCGCATAACAGATGTCACAGCTGGTAAAGACGGTAAAATCCGTTCGGTCCAAGTCAAAACCGCTTCAGGAACTTACACTCGACCAATTATCAAAATCATTCCATTACCCATGCCTGATTCCTCAGAAACATAAATAACAAAAGTCGTTTATACCTTGTCAACGTGACAAACCGCTATCGCTGCACAAATAAACAATCTTATACGTAAAGAAGATCTCTCTTACATTTACTCTTACATTGGTGGTCACATTACTTGAACTTATACGATCATGTCACTTCGTCAATTATTCACACATTAATTTTTCAAGCATTGAAACATTACTCTCTTACACTCACCCTCACTCTACAATTCATTACTCCGCGTAGAAAGGGAGTAGCGCAAGCTACACTGGAGTTTTAACGTTCTCCGAAGAAAAACATTCCCTTTCTTACCCAGCACCATTCACTCTTATACAAAAAAAACCGGAAAAACACCTACATGAGCTTTCCATGCTCCCTCATGGAATTTCACACCCCTTCACAACTTGGTCCCCCTTTTTTTACATATGCCCGAGATTCCAGGACCGTTACTCCTTAAACAAACTGGTACCACAATTGCTTTAACCTAGAGTCGACGCTTGGCGTGACGTAAGTCGCTAGGCCCCAATCGGACCGGGTAAGCCTCTGCCGGTGGCGAATTGCGCTGGTACATAGATTCAGTAGGCCCGAAAGAACTGCCGCTTGGCCCTTTCCTATCTCTCTCATTACTTCATCTCTCTCTCTCAATGAAACTTAACCCAACCCTTACTCTTATACACCATAATCATGTACTCACTCACTTACGCTCTCTCCTTCCTTTTATATTACATACACTCTTATCGTTTACAACTCTAGTCCATTTCTAGAGTATATTGCATACATTCTTATCGTTTACAACTCTAGTCCACTTCTAGAGTATATTGCTTACATTATTATCATTCACATCTCTAGTCCTTTTCTAGAGTACATTGCAAACTTTCGTACCCTTGAAAAACAAGAACTAGCATACATCTAGACATCTTGTTCATTCGTCACATTCATGACGTTAGAGTCCTTACACCATTCTAACATCAAAAACTTATCATTTCTTATATTCATGATATTAGAGTCCTTACAACACTCTAACATCAATCCTAAACATTCATTCGTTATATTCATGACGCCAGAGTCCTTATACCACTTTGACACTAACATTAAGTTATTTTTACAACCCCTATACATTTATATAATTATTTACAATTATTCAATTTCAATCATAATCCTGTATCAGAGCCCTATACACTCCTCACGCTATCTAATTCTTTCATTGTCATCATTATTTGTTGGCTGATATCAGTCATCTCTCACCTTTCATCCATTTCCCGCGCCCCCAATATGTTCGAATTTGATTCAATTACAAAATTCTCCTGTGACTTTTCATTTTCAACTTTTCCTGTATAACACCATTCAAACTTCAATTCATATAAAAAACCACAGATAATTGTATAACAATTTCTTTTCTCCACAAAACTACATGCGTCGGCTGAGTATCAGCTGTCATATGACAGTTTCATTTAAATCTCTATTTTTTCCCATTGGTTACATTCTCACATAACGTTCCTTATTATCATCCACTTAAAACCACACATAAAAATATCCATAACAACATTTATTCAATGTATCATCATCATAAAAGAAACCGTTGTTAGTCAAGTTACAAAAAAAGCATAAATAGACATAACACACATCTTGTCATGAATTAATCATAGAAAAGTAAAAGATATCAATTGTATTATATAATAAGCGGTTGTGATATTCTTATTTGTGACGCAATATAAAAAAAATGTAAAACTATACAGATATATAGTAAAGGTGCATGTAATCATCGGTTATCATTTTAATAAAACATTCAATTCATCGACGTGTAAAAGTATTTATTATCGTCACATTAAGGCGATTGGTCCTTCAGAGCTCAGTACAATATAAGCGAAAACTACATTCCGCAATATTGCTTTTCCATCAAAAGAGGAAAACGCAAAACAATAAGTGAATAGTTTTCCTTTTCATTCTTTATTCATTTGTACATTCACCTTTGTGCGTCACATTTCACAGTTTTTTTATCTAAAGTTTTATATCCCTTTTTGCGGCAATTAGTATAATTTCGCTTCACACTTTGTATTCAAAATTGTAATCTTTTGCTCATAGTTCAAAATATTGGTCTGTTGGCTCTGAACGCTAGAATACTACGGTACGTACCTGGGTACCGCGTTATTAAGTGGATTTTTCTCACGATTTCATGTAAATAATTTTGCGCCGTACATAATTTCGATTCATATTTTCTTTTAGCAACGCTGAGCTCGTTTGCTATTTAAATTTTATGCTCATGCAAATCTTTATATTCATATTCACATTTGTATAAATTGCGGAAGTGTGAACCCATGTAACTGTACATTGTTAATTTTTGGTATATATTATTATTATATTTTTGAGATATTGTACATGAACCATTTGATCGTTTCTCTACAATTGTAGAATCTAGACATCGGTGTAGTTTGGGGCCCTCAGCTCTTCTGCACCCTGAGTTTGAAGCCTTCATCTCTGCTCAGAGTTTATAGAACCTGCTTGTCAGTTATTTATTTAAGCTGCGATTTCGTTGTAACTGATAATTTAGCTTGCGAATTAGGATTTATGTAGAGTCCGGCCTTCAGCCTAACTACATTCTGAGTCTACAGCCTTCAGCTGAGTTCAGACATTATTTGGGATATTGTTGTAGTAAAATTTTAATAAATATTTTGGAAAGAGACCTTTGGTCCAAAGTGACTAATTAAAACTTCAATCAGGGGATACTTGCTGACTTTCATTTTTTTATGATAACTTACCTATCAGTTCAACCTTTGGAGTGTGTAGTGAGTGTTGTTAACCCACTGAGGAGTTGTGGGCTAATTAAAGAAGTCTTGGGTGCTTGCCAAAACTTCTCTGGCGCCCTTTCGAAAACTTATTAATTTTTTTGAAGAATCCTCCCCTTCTTCGACTCGAAGCTAGTCGACTGGCGAGCACGGGTTGTACCACGTGAGACAACCCCCATATCTATAACGAGCACTGAGAGGGTCGGTGGGTTTTCTAGTTGTGAGGTTGAATCCTTAACTGAATTGGAGAAACATGAATATAATAAAAATATAGATCCCAATTTATCTACAGACGTTAATCATTTCTGGAGTTATGTTAATAATAAAATAATCTGCGGATCAAACCTTGGTAACTATTATTACAATGAAAGACTCAAGGATGAAAATGAAACCGCAAGCGCTTGCGAGGATGTCTTTTCATTTGTCTATTCGTCAGTAAAAGCCTCATGATTTGAATTTACCATGTGAAAGCATGGTAAGTAATAACACTTTTGTATTTGATATCGTTACGGAATTGGATTTTAATAATGCGATAAAAAAACTAAAATCTAAAAAAGCAGCTGGGACAGAGGGAATCCCGCCCTATATCCTTAATGCTAGTAGTGATTGGCTGAAACTACCCTTAATGTATATTTTTAATTTAATCCTAGCATCCAGTACTTTTCCATCCATATGGAAAACATGTGTGGTTACTCCTATCTTCATGTCTGGTAACAAAATGGATATTGAAAACTATAGATCAATATCAATAATGTGTGCACCAGCTAAGTTATTTGAACAAATTATGTATTCAACTGTGTATCAATATGTTGAAAAGTATTTAGTACCACAACAACATGGTTTCGTGGCTAATAAATCTATTAGTTCAAACATGCTCATTTTTGATAATTATGCTTATGGGGCATTGGAGAATAGAATACAACTTGACAATAAATATACAGATTTTAGAAAAGCATTTGACACGGTTAATTATTTCGTTCGTTTATGTAAGCTCAGTAGGTTTGGTGTATCGCATAGTTTTATTAAATTAATTAGTGATTATTTGCAAAACAGATATTTAATGGTGAAACACAATGGAAATACTTCTGGCAAATTTGAAACTAACTCAGGGGTTCCTCAAGGATCTAATTTGGGTCCTCTTCTATTTCCGATTTTCATTAATAACTTACCCTCTAAACTTAAATACTCGGTATGCTTGTTATTTGCGGATGATTTAAAAAATTTGAAACGTGTAGAAACTGTTCTACTACAGAAAGATTTGAATAGTATTCATGATTGGAGTTTAATGAACAAACTTTTATGTGAAAAAATTTTTTACTCCCACTGTGACACGTTCCAAAGGTCCCATTATTTTTGAATATCGAATTGATACCGAACCCCTGAAAGGTTGAACAGAAGTTGAAGATTTATGACAGTACATTATCTTTTGCTAAGCACATTAAAAATATTGCAATGCCTGCAAATCGGTTATTGAGATACATAATTAGACAAACTCACAATTTCTCTAACATAGATGCCATGAAGATCTTTTATTTCACACTCGTAGGAACTAAATAAGAAATTGACTGTCTCGACCCTTACTTCGTGGAATATGCTCATATTAGTGTTTTTAAATGAAACTCAAGGTCTCTAGTTAATTCCACAATATAATACAAGTTATTGAAAATTCTAAAAAATTGACAATTGTTTCGATAAATCAATATCATCGTCAGAATGACAGAAGTTACATTTCATTTTATGCCTACCTGATGTTTAGTAGTTATATTTGGCTAGACCAAGAAGTAACCTAACTTGTGATTGGCTTAATATATGTTTATAGAAAAAAGAAGGAGATGTGATATTACAAATATTGAAGCTTAGATATTATTAGCCCTATGGTGATATCCTGGATATCATTTTTCCAATTAAGATCAGTATAACTGTGCAATGATATAGAGCTTTTTCAGTTCCTGTGAACAAATGTAATTTTGATAGAGAGATTAATACAATTAGACAAATAGCAACATCTAACGGTTATCCATTAGATATGATAAATAAGATAATTAGTAAAAAAGAGGAAAAAGTGGCATTACAACTAATATATCCTAAACAAGCTGATGAAATTAAAACTTAAAACCATCACATATGCAGGAAATATTTCTAATAATATTTCAAAGATAATATCTTCAGCAACGAATACAACAATTTCTTCTAAAACAGTAAGTAACGTTAGTACAAAATTGTTAAATGTAAAAACAAAAATACCACTATTAAAGAAGTCAGGTATATATAAACTCGAATGTCCAGAATGTGTTGCTGTCTATTTGGGTCAGACCCTTAGGAATTTTGAAATACGATACAGTGAGCACTTACGAGCATACAGATTAAAACAACCAGATAAATCCCACTACGCAAAACATCTACTTGACACCAATCATTCATTGACACCTAACACAAAACTAGAAGTACTGCATATTTGTGAAAAGAAACAAGAACTGGATTTCCTTGAAGAACTGGAAATTAGAAGACATTTAAGAAACCCACAATATCAAGTTGTCAATGAACAGTTAAATCTAGGAAATTCTCCACTAATAAACTGTCTTCTTAAGTGATAATTGTAAAGATGAGCAGATATAGTTTTCCTGGTTTTCTATATCATTGCACAGTTATACTGATCTTAATTGGAAAAATGATATCCAGGATATCACCATAGGGCTAATAATATCTAAGCTTCAATATTTGTAATATCACATCTTCTTCTTTTTTCTATAAACATATATTAAGCCAATCACAAGTTAGGTTACTTCTTGGTCTAGCCAAATATAACTACTAAACATCAGGTAGGCATAAAATGAAATGTAACTTCTGTCATTCTGACGATGATATTGATTTATCGAAACAATTGTCAATTTTTTAGAATTTTCAATAACTTGTATTATATTGTGGAATTAACTAGAGACCTTGAGTTTCATTTAAAAACACTAACTAAATAAGAATTTGGGAATCAAATTTGGTTTACTGAGTACCACACTACGCTATCTATTTTAGAAAAAAATTGAAAATAAATTTTTGAGGTATCCATATTTAGAAAAATATGATGTACGATCAGATAATAACGTTGTTAGAACTATCCAACCCTGAAACGAATTCAAGATCTTGTCGTTAGAAGACAGACGAAAATTAACAGCTCTAATTTTTTTGTTTAAAATAGTAAATAATGAAATTGATTCTCCGGAAATTTGGTCATTATTAAGATTTAATGTTCCATCCAGGGAAACCCGTACTAAGTCAATGTTTAATATTCCACTTTCACAAACAATCACACGCTCCCAGCTTTTGACCATGTGTCGTCTAGCAAATGAATTTAATGAATTGACCAATTTAGACTGGACAATTTCAGTAGACGTTTATAGAAAAACATTTTTATGGCAAATCAACACTCTTTAATTTGAAAGTTAATACACCTCGTTAGTTAACTTTATATTATAAGTAGAATATATAGTATATATTAGGTTATCAATGTAATTAATGATGTTGTAAGGCCTGTTATGATATGAAGCAATAAACAACTTGATTTAACGTCCACATCAAGATCAAGTTGTAATATTAGCCGTTCATTGTGGTCTTGTACACCGGCATATTAGCCCATAACTATTAATGTCAAACTTGTCTTCAGTTTAGACAGGATATCATTTGCTTCATAATTTCCAATTCAACGTTTTATAACATGTAAAATAAACGGTTTTAAAGATTAAAACTAACTTTTCCGCATCTATGGCCCTGAAAAATATTATATCATAAAATTGTTACTTGTATACACTTCGGGGGATGTATCCTGCTAACAAACCGGAATTTCTCCAAGAATAACCAAAAATTTAGAATATCTGAATTTATAGGACCCGCTGTACTCGCTCTAGTCACCTGAAAATCAATAGGGTACGTCTGTGAGACACCTTTAACAATATTCAATCATAAAATTGATCAATCGTATACTCTCTGGGGGCTGTATCGTGCTAACAAACTGAAAATTCTCCAAAAATGATAAAAATTTGGTACTTCAAGTACCATAGCACCCGTTGTACTGGCTTTAGTGAG
Organism: Galeruca laticollis; assembly: GCA_963921935.1. Lineage (NCBI taxonomy): Eukaryota > Metazoa > Arthropoda > Insecta > Coleoptera > Chrysomelidae > Galeruca > Galeruca laticollis. The sequence goes on along the minus strand of OY998175.1, from coordinate 271,409,036 downwards.
CTGAATATCAATAGGGTTCATCTTTGATATGCTTTGAATGATATTCAATCATGAAATTGGTCACTTGTATATACTCCGGAGGCTGTTTCGTGTTAAGAAACTGAAACTTCTCTAAAAATGACAAAAATATCGTACTTAAAGTACTGTTGCACCTGTTGTATCAGCTCTGGGGAGCAGCAGATCAATAGGGTTCATCATTGAATAGTTCTGAATAATATTCAATCATAAACTTGGTGACTTATTGCACTCCGGAGGCTGTATCGTGCTAACAAGACATGTAAGGAAAAGTGGCCGACGACGACATACACACAGGATTTTTTTTCTAAAAACCATTATTTATTGTTGTCGTTGATGGAAAACGTAAAAAGAACTCAGAAAATATTTCAAAATTCCAACTTTTTTTGGGGTAAACCAATACTTTTCTCGCATATTGGACAGGTTGGGCGGAAAAGTAAAAATATAATTTTACACCCTAATTATAGGTTTAATTTTAAGTACTTTTAATTCATTACAAGTTTTTCATCTCTCAACAATCCCAACTACTCAAACAAAAAAAGTGTTTTATATTTTTAGACACTTATAGTAATTTTTTTTGACGTAAGTCTAATTTTTTAAATTGTTTTTTCAATTATTTAACTTCTGTAATTTTATAGGACATTTTTGATAATGGCCTAGTGGCTGAAAGCGCTTAGCTGAATTGTATAATAATCTACACACTACTCGTCGTTCCATTCATTTAATCTATATATCTATCTACACCCTGTTTGATTACGTCATCTCCGTATAATTAAAGAGATATTCGGAGAATAATGTTAAAGATACATCCTAATGCCTTTTTGTTATGATTTCCATTACAACTAAACCCTGTATAATTACAACCTTCGACACTTAAAGACTGGTTATTTGACCTACTTATAGCTGCCGTATCATATTAGCGGCGGCAATAATCAAAGGGATATTTTTTCCCACGGTCCTTCGAATCTTCGCGAGTTCAAGTATTCCAATAACTTTCAAACTATAATTAAGTTTTACCGATTTTCTTTCCATAGGAGAGGTTTCAGAATATGCTGACTTCGAATCTCTTTATACCTAAGCTGTAGCACTGACATTCATCCGGTGAAGCTTAAAACGAATAGATGGACCAAGCCAGAATATACAACTACAAAACTTGTGTTTAAAAGTCTAAAAACGACCGAAATTAATAATCGATGTTTATTTCCTACAAATACAACATTGAACTATTAAATTGGACGTATGTTTTTTCAGTTTAGTGTCGCCATATTAGGTGATCTGGTGTGGTAACGGTAACATGAACTCTCACTACATACACGAAATTATTTACAGATAATATATGTTAATGCTATTACTGTTTGCTCCACTGATCATCATAGAATTCGCGACCATTTTTTCAAAAGAAGCCACTGTAAAATGAACTTTTTTAGCATAACTCAAGAATATCGGAATTTTTATTTATGATATCATAAATTCTTTTTAAAAGTTTTATCGATATTCAGCACTGCTTACAAATATTTTGTGTAAAGAAACTCTGGCGGCGAATGCTCATTCAACGTATTTTATGAGGTTATAAACTACGGAGGAACGAGCGCAGAATATAATGTGTCAGTTTTACATCAAAGTGTTCATCGCCTCGTAAATTATAGTTCCTTGCTTGCTTCTACAATTATCATAGGTTACAATAAAACTATCTTATCATGTCCTACATTTTTATTACAAAACTTACACAATTTAAGAGATCACAACTTTGTATTTCTCAAAAAAAAACGGTCACTATTTATAAAGTAGGCAGACCACTCAAGTTACGGTGGGTTCAAAATACGTTATGTTGGTAAAAAAACAGTTGATTAAATTTAAAATGCAATGTATCAATCAACAACATTCCTGTTATTTGTGTTAAGAATATGTATTACTATATCGACGAATTCTTGAAAATGAAATATAAAATATGTATTATTTAACAAGTTAACAAATCAATGCTCGGACTCCCATTAAACCTTTTCAGTATTCCACTTTAATCCGGTAGGCATCAAAACATTCTGCCACCCATTCTAGCCATAGTCCGAAAATCTAACCAATAAAATTCGATGTGGCTATTTTAAGTGGCATAATGTTACTACATTCGCTAAATCAGGGGTCAGAATGTCGAGACGCCCTGTTGAACTTGTCCGTTAGAGGTGATGGTGTAATGCAGGTAAATCCTATACATAATCAAACACAATATGACATTCCTGTATGTAAAAACAATATCTTGACAATTTTCATGTATCATCTTTACATTTCATTTATCAATTTACCTGTTTTTTTACATATTATTAAATAATTATTTATCATAAAAAAATATGGTAATTGTCCAATATTCTTAAAAAATATATAATTGTATGAATTCGTTATAGAAACTTGTTTCAAAAATAAAATACACAATGAAAAAAATCTTATTTTTTCTAAGGAACATCAACAAGAAGTTTTCATGAAATATTCTATAAATACTTTTGAAATTCTGCACAGTATTTTGTTCAGAAAATTTCTGAGAAACAAGAAGAGTTCCAAACAGAGGGGATGATTATTCAGAAAACCCATTTGCTGTCATAGTAGTAACTAGAATAATGCAAAAAGCAAAGCCAAAGATATTGTATTTGTTAACAGAACATCATCCTGCAATGCACTAAATAATTGTTGTAACATTTTTACTGACACCCTGCCAAATTGGTTCAGTACCTTTGGCAATAATTATAACGTCAGGACAGTCAGTAAGCAGGATTTAAACTATTAAAAGACTCTGTGCCAAATTCATTTTGCGGGCAAGGTTTTCCGAAAAATTTTATGACGGATGATTGGAATTCCGGAAGATGGGCTTTAAAATCTGTATGGACCAAGTCCAAAAGTTTGCTTTGTCGGTTCCATGTATTACAGTCGGTGTGGCGCTGGTTGTGGGAGAAAAAACATGGTATTCCACAATATCGTCGAAAAAAATTGTATCAAAACTTTCATAATATTTTAGTCTCCTCTACAAAAGATAAAGCTGGAGAGGAATATAACTTGGCAATTCTGAAACCTACTTCACTGCTGGAATGGCAAACATATTTAACGGATAACTGGAATAGGAGGGCTGATTGGTGTTTAGCCTACAAAGACTCAACAACCTATGGGCATCAAACATATAATTACAGTGAGATCAGTGTTCGATTATTTAAAGTTATAGTGCTCTTAAGAAATAAAGCATATAATGCAGCGACACTAGTTGATTTCTGTTGCACAACAATGGAAGACTACTATTTACGAAGAGTAAGAAATTATATTCATCAGAGGGTGGAAGTTCGGATGAAATGTATAACGTGGACATTTCAAACGGATTTTTCAGCTGTGAAGTTGGACGACTAGGGTCTTTTTGTAAACACCAGGCTAAAGTTCTCCATTATTATCAAAAAGCATCTTTTAATACTCGAAGCTGTAGTGTCGAATCCAGGTATTCAATGGCACAGCTGGCTTTTGGAGAGGATGTCCAGTCAAAAGATGTTTATATGCCATTTGCATTTGCAAATCAAAACATGAATGAACGTATGGATGAAGCTCCTGAAAATGTTACCACTGTTAACTTAAGTGATAGTTTATTATCGGAATATAATATTGAAAATCGCCGACCATTAACCGACCTCGAACAAGAGGAAAACATCAGTGAGAATTTTTTTGCCTCACTTATTGATTTGATGAAGAAAAATCATACAAAGTTTGGCACTACTGCCCGAAGTTGTATAAGGTTTGTGTCAAGACTAAGTTCTATTGAAACGGAAAATGCATGAGAAACTTATTTAAATACAGCTGGGAGCTGCAGCCCTCTCAAATTTAAAAGGAGGCCGGCAATTAACGTGCAACCAACTGCTGTTGCTCGACGAAGACCAGAAGTACTAAGAGGATGCAAAAGAGCTCCTATAGGCAGCCCAGCCCAATGCGAACCAGAAGGAAAAAGAGCAAAGAGGCGTCATAATTTGGCAGAAAATGTTCGTGAAAATCGTGCCAATGTCTTAACTCATGACGCTGCACATTAACATACTTTCCCTTTTTATTTTATGTACCTCTTCAATTGAGGTTAAATAATGTATATTTATTTTATATTTCTTCCACAATATACATCTATATTTTATAAATATATATGAAAATAATATAATTAAGGAAAGCAAGTAAAAAGGAAACACTTTTCTTAATTTAAACAACATATAAAATAAAGATATATTAAATAACAGCCTATAACAATATAAAAAATAAGGAATCACCTCAATGATAACATAAAATATAGAGATTGCCTAACCAATGTAACGATGTAAATAAAGTTGCCTAAGACGAAGATTATTTTCATAACATAATCAGCTGTTCATCTGAAATGAAAACAAATATTATTATAGTTAATTCATTATAATCATTAATTTAAGAATAAGAACAAATATAAATATTGAATAGAATATAATCCAATAGATTTCATAGATAAACAAATAATGACATATAGACAAATAACATAAGAGAATTTATATTTATAATTAATAGAGTGTAACAAGAATATACTATCAATAATAATATTGAATGTTGTACCATGTAAGTGTATCTAAGTATAACCAATTTTAATGTATTTGTATGTATGAAATTTTTTGATAAGTGATAGAAGTTTCAATTATCTGATTACAAAAGACAATATCTTATTGGTTATAAAAGATGACAGAACAAACTGTGAATCAATAAATAAACTTTGGAATAGTGACCTGGAAAAGAACAAAAGACTGTTTTGTTGAAAAAAGTTGAGAATCGAGGGGACGCTTAAGAGAACAGAAGCGGGTGTTAAGAAGCGAGGAGTGTGTGGGATAGTGTTCCTAAAATTTAAAGATATTCCCGGTTTAAGACATTTAAACTTCTAAAGTATTATGAAATACAATATTAGTAATACTCACAGTTAATTGTAATAAGTTTCCGACAAGAATCTGCGAAATTTTCGTTAATTTTGGTTTTTTGGAGATTCAGTGGAGTGTTCCTGGGATCCAGAGACTTTCATCCCAATGCAAGAGCAACAGGTCAGTGTATTTAAATCATTTATGGGCCAATAAACAGTGTAAAAACTCAAAATAACAATTAAGTACTTAATTTCATAAATTGACAAACTTTTGCAAATATGATCGATCTAAAAAAGAAAGAAACAGACTTTATATAGTATATTCATTGCATAAATCGTTAAATTTAATAAAAGGCCGAACTTTATATAAATTAAAATATGTACGTACGCCATCTTGTAATCGCATAAATCTGGTGATTGAAATTTCATAATGTAATAACTATGTCCATCTGTATATAATTCCTATTTTTCTATCCATGTCTAATTTCTTTCCACAGCAATTTGTATCATATATAACTATGATATATATATATATATAAATTCTTTTATGTTTATTTATGAACCATTTACTTGTTTGCATCGTCAACAAATGTTGTATAATATAGATGTTTCTTACGTATCATAATTGTTCGTTTCATGTTAAAGCGCATGACTAGTTTTTCACGCTTGCGCATTGAGGATATTATTAAAATCAATAAATAGGTACAATATGACCATTGGCGTCGCATATTATTTTTATCAAATATAAATATTACATTAAAAATTAAATATATTTCAAATTAATGTGTTTTCTTTTTATTTACACAATGATAACAATACAATAAGCCAGGACTCAAAGGGAAGAAGGATTTCATGCTCCCGAATAATCTAATTAAAATAAATTACTAAACAAATATTAAAAACAAACTGAGCTAGCCAAACTAAAACTAAAATTCAAAATAATTAAACATATACATTTAAATTTCACAATAAAATTAAGTAATTAATACAGTGTATTGTTAATAATATATATATATATATATATATATATATATATATATATATATATATATATATATATATATATAACAAAGAATATGTAGGAATATCGCGTGATATGTTAACAACAGCAACAAAGAGATTCATGGGTAATTCACGCAAAATAATGGGCTACTGAAATAGAGTGGTAACCGTGGACATGCATGTTTCTGGCTCATTTTGCCTCTTCAGCACGGCATAACCAAATAAGGATGTGAAATTTGGGAGCAAAGATGTTAATCGAAACATGGGAAAACACAAAATAACGGGTTTCAGCAGGGGAACCAAACGCTCATTTGTGTCTCCAATTGGAAGATCCCGAGTTTTCAGGACAACAACCAACATCGACACGGAGGCGCATATAGCCCCCCCCCCGCCATGAACCTTCCGACCCATAGTAAATACCAAAGAAGATGTAGGAATATCGCGTGATATGTTAACAACAACAACAAAGAGATTCATGGGTAATTCGCGCAAAATAAAGGGCTACTGAAATAGAGTGGTAACCGTGGACATGCATGTTTCTGGCTCATTTTGCCTCTTCAACACGGCATAACCAAATAAGGATGTGAAATTTGGGAGCAAATATGTTAATCGAAACATGGGAAAACACAAATTAACGGATTTCAGCAGGGAAACCAAACGCTCATTTGTGTCTTCAATTGGAAGATCCCGAGTTTTCAGGACAACAACCAACATCGACACGGAGGCGCATATAGCCCCCCCGCCATGAACCTTCCGACCCATAGTAAATAACAAAGAAGATGTAGGAATATCGGGTGATATGTTAACAACAACAACAAAGAGATTCATGGGTAATTCACGCAAAATATCTATTTTGTGGTGTTATATTTGTTTTTCTAATTGTTATTATTTATGATTAATTTTTAATTCTAAGAATATCCTTCTATATAAGATACAATTAATTAAATTTTAATTAGTTATCAAAACCTTAATCAAATAGTATCACTTAATTGTTAGGATGCCAATTCAATTCATTTATTATTAAAGTTTTTAATTTTTAGCTAAATGTTTTGCTCAATGAAATTTATTAATTCTTTCTTACCTTAATTTTCTTTAAATTCTTCTTCTTCTAATATTCATGAAACCTAAACTTTTCTCAGGGGATTAGTCTCAAAAACGGAAATTAGATATGTTCGAAATTAAACAAATTTTAACTAATATCATTTATGTAAATTCATATTCTAAATGTTACAAAATATAGATGTGACGCCTATGAAATTATTTGCATAATTTGAATATCGTTTCTCAAAAGCTTTTAGAAAGCACCTGCATGGTACAAAAAAACCTTTTTTTGTATCATAACACAAATGTATGTGGAAAAGAATTATATTTAAGCATTCGAAACAGTATGTTTTAAAACGTTTCTCGTAGTGCATCGGTTTAAATTGTTAAAATATTTAGCAAGTGAAATTTGATACTTGTAAAATATAAGTGTGTGAATGATAAATTTTGTGACTTATGAAACTATTAATTCTTATGAACTATTACATGCAATCTACATTCGTTAACCAAATATCAGGTTAGTTATATAATATTTTAACATTATCATATAGTATTACAAATATTTCGTTATTCTTAATGTTACATTCAAATTCTTATTTAATTTCGGCCTTTTAGAATTTTTAATTAAGTTTGCAATCATCACTCTTTTAATTCAGTACTGTATATTATTTTGATCAAAATAAATTTAAATATCAATAACCTGTTTGTATTTTCGCTTCACAAAATGTCCGCACTTTCTTGATGCTGCATTTTCTTCCTGATGCTAATCTATTTGATTGGAAACTGGATACAACTATTCATATTCTAGGAATATGATTCACACTTTAATTTAATTGTGCACAAAATGATTTTTATTATAGATATGTTACGATGATATTTCACTTCTTTTTATAAAAAATTCATTAACTGATTCAAAAAACATCTAATCACTCCGGCTTCTCTTACAACAACCTCCATCCTCCTTCTTCTTCACCCTTTGTTGATAACCGGAAGTTTTACACACTCTAGAATGTTCCATTCATTCTATTGTCTGATTGGTCAGATCTAGTTTCGATATATTGCAATTTTACAATAGAAATATTCAAAAACATATGTATACAATTTATTTCTTTTCGGTTTTTCATTCACCGCATATTTAAACATAATATTTCAATAGGATTCCTTTTTTATAAAATTCCAACCTCATCATTTGTCAATAATCATAGTAATTATCAGTTGGTATTTCTTTCACATGATTTAACTCCCTTTTTTATCGACATAACATACAAATTATAGATTTCATTGAATTTATGTCGCTAACAAATGAATCTTTTTAGTGTCTAGTGTCTCGCTTCCGTTAAATTAATTAGTTGTGCTTGGTTTCTTTCAAGATTCTGTCTTATGTCACTCATAACGTAAAATTATCTTGTTGATAATTTGTAATGATTTTTGGATCTAGCTTATTTATTTATCTTTGATTATTACTATATTCAAATTTAATTTGATATCTTGATAGATATTTATAATTGATAAAGTTTAGCGGAATATTATTGACAAATGATTATTTATTTTGGTATTAAGTAATCAATAGAAATTTTTACATACTTGTTTATTCTACATACGCTATAATATAGGTTTTATAATTCCTTTCCATATATAATATTTTCCATTATTTCTAAATTTGAATTGAGTGATCTTATCAATTTTTTGTTTAAATTTTCTTTCAAACTAGAAGATTTTTTATGAAATATCTAGATGTCACGTTTCAAATTGCATAAGATTTTGTTAAACTAAATATCTTTATCTGAAACATTTTTAATTGACGTTCTCAAACAACAATTTCAGATCTTTCTTAATTATTAAGTTAATTATCTAATTTCCAGACAAATCTATGGACATGACTTATGAGTCCTGTAGGTTTGATGAATTTGACAAATTTCTATCATCAAACTTCCATTTTCTAAAATCTATGATCTACTCAATAACTTAGAATTTGAACTTAAAATCAACTTATTATTTCAAAGAAATTTTGCTACTAGACATTATACCTTGATATAATGCTAATCAAATTGAATTTATATCATATTTGGTATTATATTTTTACCTACTACTTGAAATTCTCATTTCTGTTGACTGAATGTTCTAAAGAAACTGAATTTGTTGTCATATGTTATTGTTATGATTGTTTTATCTTATGATATTTTAATCTTTAACATCTATGATCTTTATATATTATTTCTTATTGAATATATCATCTCAATATATATATATATATATATATATATATATATATATATATATATATATATATATATAAACAAAGAGCAAACAACAAGTGTTATCATGGGAAAGCACGCAAAAATAAAGAGGTTACTGAACGGAAGTGGTAACCGTAAACATGCATGTTTATAGCTCATTAGCCTTCATCATTACGGTAGAACCAAGTATGGATGTGAAACATGGGAGCAACGATGTTGAATGAAACATGGAAGATCACAAGCAACGGAAAATAACAGGACAACCAAACGCACATTTGTACCATCAATTGGAAGATTCCGATTTTGGAACAACAACCAATATCAACACGGAGGCGCATAAAGCCCTCCTGTCTGGAAAAAACCAACCCAGGGTGAAGAAACAAGATCAAAAATGGATAACGCGTGAATTTAACAAAAACAAAGAGCAAACAACAAGTGTTATCATGGGAAAGCATAATATTTTGTAAATATTTATGCTATTTTTTCTAAGGGTACATTTTATAAGTTTATTTTCTATGAAAGAGATATCTTCATATTTTATTAACAAGGGATTCTAAATATACGCTGTTGTTCAATCTTATTAAAAAAGTTAAAAAAATATACTGACGAATACATGTAGTCTTTGAAAAATTTAGAACTTAAATTTTTAAATATTATTTCTACCTTGCTAAATTGAAATTGGTTAACTCTTTAATTTCATGCAAAATAAAAAAATAGTAGAACACATTAAAATCGTTACAATTCTTGATTAAATGAAATCTAAATTTCTGAATTGTATAATACGTACAGAAACAGTTTTAGATATTTTAACATGAAATATTGTTTGTTGAATATAATACTAATGCTCTGTCGCCTAAAACATTCTGACCCGGTAAATAGCTCCATCATCGTCCCGACATTCTACCCCTGATCTAGCGCATATAGTAATATTATGCCACTTAAAATAACCACATCAAATTTGATTGGTCAGATTTTCGGACTATGGCTAGAATGGGTGGCAAAATGTTTTGATGCATCCGATAGCCTCAGGAAATGACAGATTTAGCTATAGAAATAGGACAATTTGGGTTTGTTCGCCATTTTATGAATATTATTTTGGTTAATTACGACAAGAGGGCAGTTGAAAATGCACTTACATTGAATTCTGTTTCGTGGTGCATCCATCTCCGCCTTTAAGCATTCGATAGAATCTTTACAGCGGCAGAGATGTTTTGGCAGTTTGACGTGTCGCATGTTTTGATTCAAAACATGCGCAGCATCATATGGCGGATCATATGTACATATTCAACTTTTCCGGAAAACTACACATCAGATTTTACTAATTTATGAACTCTACCTCAGTTTTCACGTTCTGAAATTACGTACAAAAATTTCATGAAAACATTTGGTCGCGTTTTTGAGTTATTTTTTGAAAATAAGTTTTTTGTCCTCAGAAACATATGAAACTCGTTGATCCAATCGAATCTCTAAACGTCAGAATCCTCCTTTACAACATTCTTATATTACTTATACTATACATAAGGTGAGATAAAAAGCGATGGAAGACTTGGAAAAATAACGTATAAATCTAACCAGACAGCCTTGGAGCCGAAATATTAATGAACAAAGGTACACCAGTAGGAAGTGTACTGCAAACCGTACTGGATGGAACTGTCAGTGTTTTTGATTATATTTCTAGCTGAACTTCGTCAACTGGCGTGGACATTTAACTAGGTAAATAATCTCAATTTGACAAAATTAATGTCGAAATTATTAATTTATTACATACAAATTTAGAAAATGGTACAATGTTGTGAATGGTGAACTTCGGTGGTTTCAGATCGGAAGACACTTTATGTTTCGATTTGATGAATATTAAACTAACTTTGTTATTGAGCGTTGAGCTCGATTCGATGAGTGTGTAAAAGCTGCGTCGATGAGTGTAAAATTTTGCAATCGAGAGTGTTGAACTCGCTCGGATAAGTATAAAAACTAACTTTGTTACTGAGCGTTGAGCTCGATTCGATGAGTGTAAAACTCGCGTCGATAAGTGTAGAACTGATGAGTGAGAAACTGATTTCTTCACGTTGTGAGACGTGTTGAATAGAAATCTGCGAGGGGCGTATTTACACCAAACGGAAATAAATATTTCCTATTGGCCAGTGGCCAGTATCATTTGACTTGTCGGGTTCCTAGACAAGAATCAACTATGGGTGCCGCCAAGAGATAGTTAAATTTCTATTGATTACTCAAATAGCATTTGTAACCTTTTTACACAGGAAGGTTATTCAAAAATGTCTTTCATATTTTCCGACCGTCGACCATAGAATTCATGCAGAAGTGACACTAAATTTAGGGTTTTTACAATACAATATATAATAGGGTGAAACGTGACCTTTTCCCAACTTCTTAAAAATAGGACAATGCGACAAAAATGTGCTATTTCAATGCCCAAACAAAACTATTTACAATTATTGTTGCAAAACGTGATATTTTAAAGGTATTTAACAAAAGTTGAAAATAAAATGAAACTATCCTTTGAATTTACAACAATATAAAAGATCTTATCAATTCTGAAACATATTTTTACAACGCTATTGACTAAAATGAATTTACTCCTTAAATATATACAATGAAGAAAGGAAGCATACAAATATCTTACATATTTTAAAAGTATCGTAAACAATAAAATTCAAGATTTTACAATCTTGAACAGACGGTAACAATAACATTTCTACAAGTTTAAATACAGATCATCGTATAGAAAAAGTGAGTTGCGCGAACGTAACTTTACTCAACGATCTGTATATGAATATAAATATAATAAACCTCATCATGAATATAATTCTTTATAGTATGAACAAAAATAGAATAACAAAAGACAAGAGATGAAGTGGAGCTGGCTGGAAAAGTGAGACGGAGATAAAATTCTTCCGAAGCTATTCGATCAGGTATTTGAGGACGTGTTCACGATGAATTGAGACAAATTACGATTATAAATGTATTGAGAATTTTTAAATGAATCGACATATGATGTGAATTGATTGTGATTGATGAAAAGGATGTTTAGAAAACAAAGTCTTTCAATCTAGACAAGCAAGAATGATGGAATATTAAGCCGGTCTCATACCTCCATATAGTCATAAAACTGCTAATTTTTCTCCTCTGAAGATCGGTTGTAACCTCAGACTAACAAATAAAATAGATATGTTTGTTTTGGCTTTTTCCTGCCCCAAGCATTGAGTCACATTCTAAGCTCACTTGCGGGACACTTCCACTGCTTTGTCATATTCACAAATCCTCTTTAGTTGAGGGAAAAAAGAAATTAGACGTTTAATTGAAAATTTGTTAAAAAGTTATGCAAATAAAAAAAAGTCATACTAATTTCTGCATTTGAGTCGCTGCTTTTAAAATTAATTAATAATATTTGAATTTTATTTAATTAACTCGTATTCTTATATGAGTTTCAAACAAGAATTTGTAGTATCCTTCGGTACCTTTATGGTTATAAGTAAAAGTGGCAACATTGCTACAAATTTCAGTACCTGTTAATGTGTCAATAGTAATCTAATTAGTAATTTTTTCCTTGTTTAGTTACCATATAAAGAGAGATGCAAATGTTGTCAGAGTGTGATCGACGATCATTTTAAATACGCCGTAGTATTGTAGTAAATAATGTCAAACGTGGTTTGTTTATACGAGCACCATTACGACTAGAGAGTAAACATTTAGTTCTTTCGTGTTGAGGTGTTTTCAAGACTTTTTGGTCTGAAAATAAACTTTTAAGTTGATTGATTTAACGTTTTTGAATTATCATGGTTCGTCGGTGCCAAGTTTGTCAGAAAACCAACCGAAATTAACAATGCCATGTATCTACAATACCATCCCCACTTTTTTTAATTCATTCATTATTTCACTATTGGCGTTCAGAATTGTTGGCCACAAAAATAAACGTGTTTATGAATGAATAGCCCTCTCTATGTTTATTATTACTCTAAGGTTGTAACCTTGTTCGAAGAAGATTCTTCATTTTCTAGTATATAGGGGGTTTAGTGGAATCTTACCTCTATGTTTATATTAACCTACACATCGAAGTGAAAATTCGTAATCTGAATAATGAAACGTTCTATATCCACTTTTGGCCAAAATAGAGTTATATACATACAAAAATTTGTGAAAATTAGCTTGTTTTATATCCGGAAAAATTATCAATGTAAAACCATTAACAAGAAAGTTTTCCCTCTAGTTTTGTACTATATCCCTATGAGAGGACAGTTGTTCTAGAATTTTATTGTTCCATATCCACTAGGCAGTAGAACGCATGCTACATCCACCAGAAGGTTTCGGTAAAGTGAATATAATGTTGTTCTATATCCTCCCTCTATGAATCGTCGTAACACCATCCACTGGCCTATTTTACCTTTTCGTCGGATCCGCTGCGATTTAAGCTGTTAAATTACTTTGTTTTTGTTCAGTAAGATCAAGTTCTCAATAAAAGTATTTGCATAAATATGATGTGTGAAGAAGTGACACAATTTCTCCTGGAGAACGAATCTGGCACAGCAGAAAAGTAAGTAAAGATGTTTAAAAATTCAATATATTCCTTCTAGCCTAAAATTTTATTTCTCGGATTAATCGCCTCCTTTAATTGAGTTATTAGGCAGGTCCTGGGCGTATTTCTTTTGAGTTCCATAATTACTTTTCAATTGTTATTTTCATACTAAAAAAGCAACGATACGTACTGAAGTTGAAATTAACTTTATTTGTTTTTTTAAGACAAAAATTGTAATTATAATTTCTTTTTAATTTTTTGCAGATGCCACATTTCAAATAATTCTACACTGATTAGTTCAACGCCTCCTGAAAAACCAATCGAGTGTACTACTGAAGTTTGGGAGTAAGTTTTTCAAATGAACAGTTTCTTAGGCTGGTTCTGGAAATTTTTGTTATATTTTTTATTATGTAAAATAGGGTCGTAAATGTTTCGATAAACTCATTCTTTTTCGGCATATTTTATTGTGAAAAATATTCACCAACATGATAATTTTTATTTTAAATGCTGCGTCGTCCACTTAAATTCAAAATATACAGAGTGTTTAATTAGTTACTTGTCCAAATTTGTCCAAAATAAACATGGAATTAAATTTAAAATTTGATATATACCTTTTGTCAGGTTTCTCACCTTATACAAATTGTATTTAAGGATTAACCTATTCATATTACTTTGCACAGGTACTTTTCTTCACCAACACAAATTTTAACCGTACTTTCTTTAAGCACACTGTCTCACATAATTGGTGACTTATAAGATACTCAATCAAACTATAATATACCACAGCAACAAATTATTTTTGAAATTACTAATATTACCGAAAACCAAAAGGTATCTAGGATAATAGAAACTGGCTCTATTATAAGTGAAGACGAGGTGATCAGAAATAATAAAGAAAAGTTTTCAGTAATTGGAAGTTACGATAATCTAACATTAATTAGAAACAAGGAACAAGGAATATACCAGACGAAGAACGTTGAAGTTGACAACATTAACAACGAAAGGAGTTATCTAACAAGTGAAGAAAATATGCAAATAAGTGTAGAAAATACAGAAAATGTCGATCTAAGTAGAATACGGAAAAATTCTCGAAAAAGACAAAGACATCAAGCCACATGGAAACAAAATATTAAGAGACAAAAATGTGAACATGGAAATGAACATCTAACGACAAATGGAAAACTGATGCCAAATAGGTTGGTAAAACCATTTGGTTGTAGAAGTGATTTCTGTGATTTTCAGTGTACCACAAAAATAACAGAAGAAGGGAGGCTGACCATAAACAGGAAATTCTGGCAGCTGAAAGATGATGATAAAAATCACGTTTATCCGAAACATGTCAAAAGGCAACTAGCTGTACGAAAAAGAACAACAAAAGATGTGAGCGAAAGAACATCCTCCTATGAGTATTTTCATTTTGTCTCTAGAGTAAAAATAAAGGTGTGTCAGGATTTTTGTCTTAATACCTTGAACATAAGTAAGCAACGTATTTATTACCATTTTAAAAAGGTTCAAGATCCTAAGACTAATATAGCAAGATCACAACTTAGTGGTAAACATAAAAAAAAATTATTTCAGAGGAACAAAAAGATGTGGTAAGGCTTCATATTGCATATTTTTCTGTAGTAGACTCCCACTATTGTCGGGCCAATACCAGTAAAAAGTATTTAGAGGGAGATTTAACATTGCAAAAAATGTATGACTTATATAGTTCCACTACAGACAAACTAGTAACTCTGTGCATATACCAAAAAAATTTTAATATCGAATTTAACATTAGCTACCTTAAACCATAAAAATGTTTGTGTAATAAGTGTCAAGCTTCTAAGGTAATCAAATCTCCTACTGATCTAGACACTTAGGAGTATGACTAACACATCAATAGGGAAAATATAGGAAGATAGGAGAGAAACACGGATAGAAATGCGTTTGTAAATGATGAAACGTCGCTGTTTTAACATTTGACTTGCAAAACACTTTTTCACTGCCAAAAGCTCTCATAAGCAATTTTTTTACAATGCCAAATTGACTTGTTATAATTTAACTGCTTACTTCGATGAAACTGGAGTGGTATACAATGCTTTTTGGCATGAACTTATATGCGGAAGGAGAGGAGTTCATCTGGCTAATGAAGACATAACAATTTGTAAAAGAATTGTAGAGGGTAATCCTCAAGTAAAAAAACTCATTTTGTGTTCAGACAGCTGCTTTCCACAGAATAAAAATTCAATAATGTCCTTTGCTCTTCAATGCTTCTTAAATTCCCCAGAGTCAAAGAATTTGTTGAGTATTGAACCAAAATTTAGTGAGCCCGGTCATGGGACTGTTGAGGAAGTAGACGCTGCTCATAGTTGTATAGAACGGTCGGTTTATAAAGTATACAGAAATATGGAGTCCTCTGACGTTAGTGAGATCACTTTTAAAAATACCAAAATCTGGAAATTAACGTTTATAGTCATACAAATGCAGTCTAAAGATTATAAAAACTATGAAGCAATCTCAGACACTTTTCAATTTAGCGCAGTTCCCTACACAAAAATAAAATCATTCACCTACAGTAAGAAGTGTATATGGAACATTTCGTTTAGACAATTATTTGGAGGTGTCGTGAGGATATTAAATTGAGTGGAAAAAGGCCACCAGAATTGACTTTGATTCAAGGTTTCCTGTTATTAATGATGTAGGGTAAATGCACCAGTGACTGAATACTTAAGACATTTTTGAAGTTCACTGTATTTTTATAAACCATCCGTACTGATTTTCAGCTCCAGAAAAATAACACTTCGTATTCAATGAAATAGTGAACACGTTGCATACGATAGTTACAGAAGTAGACAGTTTAAGACTTTACTTTCAACTCAAAAACGAAAACATCTGACGGATATGATGGTATATATGCCAGAAGACGAAAAACAGTTTTACACAAGTTTGCTTAGCTTAGCAGACAAGAATGCCTTATCTGAAAATGTGGATAATTCAAAAAACAAAAATGATGACAATAATTATTCTCAAAAAGCGAATATATCTAAAAATAAACAGAAGCGTAAAACCTAGAAAAATATTTCGAAAAAAGAATAAAATGTTATTTTATTTAGCAACATGTTTTCTCAATTTAGTTACTAAACCAAACCCAAAGTTCAATTTGTTTTTTATTTTGAAATTTCATGTTATTATACCATTTTATATATTTATGAACAAAAAGTTGTTTTATTTTTGCGTTATTATCATATTTATCTATCTGAAATACCGGTTAAACATCTAAATATTATATTAGTCGATATCCATAAATATTGTTCTATAACTTAACAATTCACTAAAATAGCCGTAAAAGTAGTGGTTTGTTCTATATCCAAAATTAAAATTTGAGTTTAAAAAAAATGGCTTGTGTTGTGTTAATTCTATTAGTTTTAAATGAAAATAAACTTTTATACAAATGCAGATAGTCTTTACAAACAAAAAAAATAGTTATATTATTTAAAGAATTAAAAGGACTCATCTTTGATTGTGATTTTCTCGAAGGTTCAAAAATGAGATATGGAACAATTTAATATTCAGGTAACGAATTGTCTTCAAAGTATGAAGGAAATTCCGTAATATTCTTGTGTTGCGGGTAAAAAATTTATTTTCAGTGTATTTTTAACGTTTAATGTACCGATTCCTACGATAAGTAGAGAGACCGAAGTTTTGATTAAAGGTAACTACTTTTAATAATAATTTCAATACGTTATCTTCAATTAGGTAGATAACAATATATTAACGCTAATACTTGTTCTAGTCGAAAGGTGAGACCGTAGGCGAATTATTAATTTTTCATGTAATAAGTCAAGAATCATTCTGTGTAAATTATCTTTATTGGGCATTTTCCATTTCAATGTTGGTGTTAAATGTTAATGCGCATAATTGAATACATCCGGCAGAGGTGCTTTGGTCGTTGGTGGTATTGCAGTGGAAGGTGACGTTCTGTTGAGTGGTAACACAAGGTTGTGAAGATAATTCTGCAACCATATTCTATTCATAAGGATTTTTCCAGTCGATGGATTTATATTCAACCCCACTGTTGGTTTTATGTTTATTTGGAATTTGTAACTGGGTATTAAATTTAACCTTAATAAGGAATTTTTCGTCACTGTTCTAATCACGCTGTGATTTAACCCCGCCCTCAAGTGGAACGAGTTTGTAAACTGAAGTTATTTGATTTTATTGGCATTGGTAGGGTTTTTATGCCAGACGATAGAGTTGAGCAGTAAGCGGGTTGGGAATTGGAATTCGCCCTTGTCGTCCAAAGGAGAATATGAGAGCCGATGTTTTAGGGACATTCATTCCCCTGGAACTAGAAGTCAGTCCGAGGATGAAGCAGCAGAGTGAAGATGAAGGGTTGTGAGAAAAAAGTTGTAGAACACTGATGTAGTGTGTTTTTTTCATTTGTTGATTAAATTATAATTTAAAGGTTATTACTGGGTAGTTAGTTATGGTTTTTCTCTACATGTAGTTTTTACCTTGGCGTCCCTGATAATTTTCAGTTCAACTCTTTGAAAGCGTTATAACTATTTAATCGACCTATGTGAGCGCTTATGTTCGAACAAAAGCAGCATCCTGGTGACCTCTTATGTATCTTGTTTCCTGGTCAATATGCCACAGTATGGGATTTCACTTACTGTGTTTTCTTTATTAAAACCAAATCGGTGACGTCCAGTCGCCAACCCTGCACCTCCTAAGGTTAGAGTTAATCATAATATAAGGTACTTCTACACTGAGAAAAGGGATACTTATATGTAAGAGTTCATCTTAATTAATATAAGGTACTTCTGCACTGAGAAAATTTGTCATTTGTGTTGTCGATACTATTGAAAGCAGCAATATTTACAAATTAGAATTTTCTGTGTTTTCTTTGTTCAAGTAATACGTGAAGCTTCGTAACGATTGGGACTAGGCATCAGTTGGTTGTTGTTAGATCTATCGGAGATTCAAACCATCGAGGGGTTTTGTAGTTTAGATCAGCTCCAGTTAAACTACTGGCACGACATAGATGTTGTCTACCATGGGATTGGGCTAGTTGGGGTAGTTGTTACGAGTTTTAGCTCTTTGATACATTGGTAGTAGATTATCAGCTGGTTTTCTAAATTTAACGGTAACAATCCTTGAAACCATATAAGAAGTTTTTGATGATAAAACAATAATTCAGTGCTATAAAGACTCTATCACGAATTATGATATCTATTAGTATCTTCTATACAACAATATTGATAGAAAATTACAAATAAGCAATTGCAGAATGCTAGCCTTCGATTTTTTTTTCCATTCAGTTTTAAAAAAAATAAGGCAAGGTTATCTATGGAATATCACATGGTATACTTTTCTGGCACATATGTAACCTTCTGACGAAATTTTTCATGATCGTTTATACCCTTATCATTTTACATCCTGTATGTTGAACCCATAGAAGGCAGAATACCAGTTATTATCTCAAGGAAGGAATGGCCGTAATAGTCTACTACTATCTAACGGAAATGGAGGAACATAAAGCTTACGTTTTGTACCTACTCCTTGTTTGTTCTCCCGTGTTAGGTCTCATTTGATTTTTTTGAAAATGTATGTGTTGGAATTTGTGAATTTTCTTATACTTCAGAATATATCAACAATATAAATACAAACAAAAAATTTTACATTCTTATCCTGTTATATGTATCAAACTTCACCTACTTGGGTTAATAGAAACAATAATAACACGAGAAAACTGCTAAGGATAGATACTTAAATGGAAATTTAATTAATATGAGTTTAATCTTTGTAACAATTTAGCTCTCGAATTCCCTTATGGATAAACTAAATCTCTTCAGGAAAATCCCGGAAAATAAATGAAACTTTCAAATATTCAACTACATATTAAACTATTAGTGTTTTAAATGTAACTCACGGTTTCTAGTTAATTCCACAATATAATAAAAATTGTTGGAAATTCCAAAAAATCGACAATTGTTTCGTTGATTTGTTTCAATAGTTTTCATAAATAAAAAAACTAGGTACTTTAGATTATTTCAGTTCGGTACTTTTGTATTCCATTAAAAGTAATTATTTAAGAAATATACTTTTTTACCAAATTACCTTATTTAAATTTACTTCCATCGTATTAAAAAATAAGATCGCCAAAATGGAGATTAAAAAATAAATAAAAAAACCATTGTGTCTCAGTCACCAGGGCCAAGCGGTCCTATGCATGCTTTAAAATACCTCATACGAGCGGTCCGCTGGCCTATAAATCATGTTAAACAAATAATCGCCTGGCGCTCCACAGGACCGCCATTGCCTAGACGGAAAGACGACTAGCGGTCCCTGAGACCGTCCTGGCAGTTAACTTGTTAAGGAGTAAGCGGCTTGGATAGAAATGTTTAAGCCAGCAACAGATCATTGGATATAGTTCTCCGAAATCACTTAATAGAATTTCCGGTTTAACCAAAACTTCTATTAGAAGCCACAAGCTAAGGCACCATACGTAGGTGAGTCGTTAGCTAGTGATGACACAATGAATTATAGTAACAAATGGTTGGAATACTCATTACAATTACTTTTTCTCGGTCCTTTTATTTTTTTCGTTAATTTTCTTCTCTAACTTTTACTACTTCTTTGATCTGTTTAGTTGCCTCCTTCTTTTCTACTTTCCTTTCCTTCTTTGATTGTACGAGAAACAGCGATTGCTTACATTGGCGCTGGCCACTGACAATAGTGGTCATTATATTCAGTAACATCCACCAAAATTAATTATTTTAAGCAGCAAATTATAATTATCATCTTACTTCTTTTTAAAAATAAACTGTTATTTAGATTAGTGTTTTTAAATGAAACTCAAGGTCTCTAGTTAATTCCACAATATAATACAAGTTATTGAAAATTCTAAAAAATTGACAATTGTTTCGATAAATCAATATCATCGTCAGATGATATTGATTTATCGAAACAATTGTCATTTTTTTAGAATTTTCAATAACTTGTATTATATTGTGGAATTAACTAGAGACCTTGAGTTTCATTTAAAAACACTAATATGAGCATATTCCACGAAGTAAGGGTCGAGACAGTCAATTTCATGTTATTTAGATATTGATATAAATTTATTAACATAAATACTCTTAGTTTTAATCCTTATTCATAGGACACAAAGTAAATATTGAATATTTACATGGAGATTTTTTCTATATCTTCAGATATATGCATATGAACGAAAATATTATAGTCCTCGTAAATAAGTATATGACGCATCTGAGTTCTTTTCAAAATTATAATTTATAATAATTGGGTCATAATCTGATTTTTAAGGCCTAAGTGACATCTTGGAAGCAAGAAACCTTCCCAAATATATTTGGATAGGCAAATATGGGACGAGAATAGGCGGCAAAATAGAATATAACAAAACATCCAATGAGATTGTTGATTTTGTAATACCTTTATCCAATGAAGGAATACCAAAAACTGAGACATTTGAGGCTACATCAACAAAACAAATAAATCAGTAGTTTTTTTAGGAAGAAAAAGAAAATAATGACTATATTATCAGGGCATAAGCATCTAGCATTGAGGCACCAACTTACTGTCTTTAAATTTTTGGAACGAACCATAAATTTACTTACAAATATGTTCTTAATAGATGGAGTTTAGAAAATGAAGCCAAAAAATTTGATATCAAAATAATAGGATATTTTTCTGATGGCGATGGCAATATGTGACTAATGAAAGCGATGATGCTTAAGTGAACAATTCCTCTCAACAAAAATGGACATCACTGCATGTGAAACCTGTTTTATTCAAGATGATATACATATATGTACAAAACTACGCACTAGACTTCTTAAACCAGCTATTGTTCTGCCTTTGGGAAATTATGTGGCTGCAGTTAATCATTTATTTATTTTAATTCAAATGTAATATTGAGACAAACATTTCCTTGTACAATCGGATTTAAACCCAGAATATAAAATGTGTTTGGACCGAGCTGGCTCCATTTTATTCCGGATAGTGAAGGTACTGTGGCATGTTTGAAGGTGATGAACTATTCATTCAGCTCTCAGGTTGATCAAAATATGACATTAGGAAAACGTATTTATTGAATATGCTATTCTGTATTCTTTTTACGTATGTGGAAAAGGTGATTGTCTAAGAATCCAAATCTAACAGTTACTGATAACGTCATAATGACCAATTGCTACTGTGCAATTGAAATAAATGATCCAAAGTGAAATAAAAATATGTTTGTTCCATATCATGTTAACAGTAAAATGTGCGAAAAAATATTTGGAGCTACAAGATATCTAAGTTCAACCTTTTACACAGTGGTAAGTTTCAGCATGAAAGATATAATTGACAGAAAAAATCCAATTACTACCATAAATAACATTTTGCATAATGTTAGTGACAAATTTACTTTCCACGAGTACTTGGAAAAATAAGGATGGTTCAACATTTTAGGCTAGCAGAATTTTCAAATGATTGTATAGAAAATATTGTTGCAAGAAGCCTCGCAAGACGTTATTTTTAACCTTCTGGATCTGGGAATCAAGCAAGATGAAGATTATAAAATAGTTGACCTGTCCAAACTGAAGAAAAACGATATTGATAATTTATTTAATAAGGACAATTTCGCTGAGACAGATAATGAGTCTGACACGTTTGTCTTAGGAAATGCGGAGAGAAATGTTTTGCAGAGAGAAATTTTACATGATGAAGAAACATTGAAAATACAATCAATGCTGGAAGACATAATAGACCTGGCTGAAATAAGCTGTGTTAAAGGAGACTTAAGGTTACAAACATTCAGTACTAAAAACAATATTATTCCAATAGACTCCCCATGTCATGGTAGCCATCAACATAGAAAAAGGTTAATAATGAACTCCTCCCTGTGTTAGCTGTTAGAAAATCCTGAAGGGAGAGTAAGTACGGATAGGATTAAAAGATTCATAGTGAATAACTCCAGTAAAAAAATCCCAATGGCACAGGACCAATTGGACAGGCTTATTTCAGTAACATTTTTGTATCAAATCCAAAATGAACAAAATAAAAGTAAGAAAATTCCTCATCACAAAAAAATTAAAGAGTAGTGTAATTTTAAAATAAAGTTTTGAGCTCTACATAGAACATAAGAAACATTTTTGGGTTAAATTAAACAAGGAATATTTCAAGTAGCATCAAATAAAAAAATTAGATACAAAAGTGATAGAATGTTTTCAGATGTACAAAAATAATATTTTGGTATAAAATCGGAAACAAAAAAAATTTCTGATAAATTTGTGAATTTTCTTGAAAAAATATTTTAATGAACGTTTTAGAGAAAAATGTTAAATATAAAAGATGTGGAACGTGTTAAGGTCTACGAAAAATCTCAGTAACTTTTTTGCATCAAATGGAAAACAAAGGAAATACGATTCTTTTTCCACTTCGACAGGCTGCTATTTTGCTTCTACTCGGCCGATTTGGCTTATTAATGAACTTGTCCAAGATTTTGGCCCAACCAATTTTTGTAGCGAGTTTGGTTTCCATCCATCAAAAAATACGCCCTCTATTGTGCTTACAAATTCCGTTATAACACATAAGTACACACCCTCACACACATTTCCAAAGTCGCGTCATGCTACCCCTACAATAGCCCTATTTCATTCTGATATTAGCCTAAAAATATTTGCTTCAGAAACACAAGAAAATGGCAAACCAGTGTAAAAAAGAGACCACGTTCAAATAGGGGAATGGTGTATTTTCAGCAGCAATCATGAATTTTTTTTTTGCTTTGTGTAATAATGCTCTAAAAACTCATGTACTAGGCAGAATTTTATCGTTTAATTATACGACTAAAGCACTCGCTAAAGCCTTAAAAAAAGATTCTAAAAATGAACTTGTTTCCATAAATGATATTCCTATATCTACTCAAAAACAAACACAATATATTGGATGCATTTGCTCGTTTATTATATAGATTCAGATGGTATAATTTAAAAAATCACAAACCAAATCTTCCCGGGGCTTCTTCCTACATTATGAAAAATTATAGAGGAATGAATAATCAAATTTTTTCTTTAGAACTATCTACATTCCATCTCCTTATTCACAGTGGCCTAATTACTAAAATCAAAGAGAAAAGAAATATCCCTGTTATGATTTGTCCTGATTTATTCAATTTAATTTAATTTCCATCAACTACTAGGAGCGAAAATATCCATAATAATTTATGCCCAGTGTCAATTTTATCTCGAATTTATTATCTGAATTATTCTAGGGAATAACAAAGTAGCTGTGAACCTCAGGTACAACAAAAATTAGTTAAATATCCCTATTATCATATGTCTACAATAGTTTTTCTTGTCCCTATGGGAAAAATTATTCAATAATGGAGAACTTCTACCAAATTCTCTCTCAAACTCCAATACAAACATTTTCATCGATCATGCTGGTCTAATGCGCATTTCTCAAAGTTCCACTTTCTGTTATACTTGATGTTACTGCTTTTAGTTTTTAAACTTTCGGTGATGAAAATGGTTCAGTAATTAGGCTTTTAGGAGTTCTCGCTGCTTGGGAGGATTTTAGGAACAGGGAATCATACAAAGTTTCTAGTTAAAACTCTGACTACAAAACAATTTAACTTGAAGCGAACAGTGGATGCTTAATAGAACATGGAGAGATAATGGAGGTACAAAAAGTTCATAGTTACATCCAAATTACTAAATAATGTCAAAAATTAATTGTACCATCTATTTAACTAAGATTTCAGTGTACAGCAATATATTTATTATAGCTGGAATTTATTTATCAAAATGAATTAAATGATCATGTATGGATATAAATACAAAACAAAGTTCAAAATAAACCACATATGCAGAACAAAAAATTCCTCGTTGAAATAGGTGCCTTCAATACACTGTCCAGAATATCGCTCGAGGAGATATTGACTATTTATGTCTTATGCAAGGTGATAAAATTTTGTCGAGAAACTGTGTGTATTGTAAACGAAAGTTAATCTTAAAACTATGAGAACACAAGAAAATCGTGTAAATAATAGCAACTAGCTAATCGAAGTCTACGACAAATTGTAATGTCTTCTGTTCACATTACGTTTTAATAATTTAGCGAAATAAAAAGTATTAGCAACTCTAATCAAATTTGCTGCTTATACTTCGTGGAATCTACTGTTACTTTTTTAAATTATACTATCTGCTTCCAAATGATTCCACAAAAGAATGAAAAATGTTAAAGATTCTGAAAAATACGGTGTTAAATAGTTTTGACAGTACTAATACGATAGAACTCCACACAAATAAAGTCTGGCGATGAACATATGACAGTTGACATGGGACAATCAATTCCCATCGTAAGGATCTCAAATCCAGGGATATTGATATATAGACTGGATTAAGAACAGATACAGGGGGGGATAAACCATTGAACACGGTATTGACAAACAAACCAACAAATCAATATGAAAATCAAATAGTAAGCAGAGGTAACTTACTTGTCAAGAAATAAAAATTTATATCCATACGAAATTATATCCACAGAAACTTCTCAATCCATCAAACAACACTTGTGCAATATTATACGTATTAAAACTTTTTTGAATTCCTGATTAAGTTATTTTATAAAATTATTTTAAAAAACTCCCACCATAGAAGAGAATGTTGTGGATGAAACTTTACATGATAGAAGAAGTGAACTGCAGTCGTCAAGTCGACACATCCAATCGCATACACTGATTGACAATGGAAAATTGACATAAATACTGCTGACATGGAAAATTTATTCCAGGAACTCAAGATCTCAAAGACAAGAAATCCTACTACATAAAATCAACGACACATGACACAGATCAAGAGAACAGCCAAATGAGAACCCATTCCGAACCTAAATCACGGAACCACGATAAGGAGCAACAACAGAACCTTAAGAACCACGCGCTGATACAGGAACTCCAGCCTATTTAAACTATTAAGGGCAGTCTATGGAGAACCTATTTCAATAAACATGTTGAGAAGCTCATCATGATAGTCTGTGAAGGTAAATTATTATATATTCAAATTATCAGAATAAGAACGAAGAAGAAGGATAGTTTAATGAGAATCCACTCCCAATTTGAATCCAATCAAACTGATCATGTGCACCAAATCTGGTTCACACCTGAATCATAAATTGAAATGAGCAGTTGAAACTAGTATTAGGTGCAGTGTAATGGGAACCGAAACCAAATTCCAAGTTAAGAGAATATCCAAACTATACAGACATGGCCTACTACAGCCACTAAAACAAAAACGAAATCGAGAGGACAGTCTAATAAGAACCAACTCTGATCCGAATCAAGCAACCGTGATAGGGATAAGTGAAAACTCGAACGAGGAGTGAGTACGGTACGCGTACACCTAAGCCGATTCATCAGCCGATTTCGGGTCGGAACTGTTCGAGTGCCCTCGGACGTTCGTCTGCATACACTGCAGTCGATAACGGACGTTATCGGTTAACGGTGAGTTTGTTAGCATGATACAGCCTCCAGAGTTCATTAAGTCACCAATTTTATGCTTAACTATTATTCAAGACATCACACAGATGAACCCTATTGATTTTCAGCTCACCAAAGTCAGTACAACAGGTGCTATAGTAATTTAAGTACGATATTTTTGTCATTTTTGGAGAAATCTAAGTTTGTTAGCACTATACAGCGTCCGGAGTATATACAAGCGACCAATTTTATGATTGGATATTATTCAGAGCATCTCCAAGATGAATTCTATTGATATTCATCTCACTAAAGCCAGTACACCGGGTTCTATGGTACATGAAGTACCAAATTTTTGTCATTTTTGCAGAATTTTCATGAAATTGACTGTCTCGACCCTTACTTCGTGGAATATGCTCATATTTAGAATTTTCAATAACTTGTATTATATTGTGGAATTAACTAGAGACCTTGAGTTTCAATTAAAAACACTAACAGAATTTTCAGTTTGTTGGCAAGATATAGCCTCCAGACTGTATACAAGTGACCAATTTTATGATTGAATATTGTTCAAGGTGTCTCACAGATGTACCCTATTGATTTTCAGTTGACTAGAGCGAGTACAGCGGGTCTTATAAATCCAAATATATTACATTTTTGGTTATTTTTGTACCAATTTCGGTTTGTGAGTTGAGTTGAGTTTCCTTCGAACTGATCAGCAAATGGTTCTGCAATATCTACTGTTGTTGAAATGATTTTATCATTAAGTTTTCAGAATTTAATTTAAGTTTTGTGGAATTTCCCAGACAGTTGGCGAAACTTTTTCCATATAGAAGGCAGCGGTGTATAGTTGCTAATGGATGATACTAAATTTTTCCAGCTTTGCTTAGTTTGATAGCGAGCTGTGTCCCTAAGATCCTTGTGTGGTAGACTGGCATCTGAATTTTTTTTTTTTTTTTATTAAACTTCCCAATTTATTTACAATCTGTAAATTAAAATTACAATAGGTAAATAGTTTGTCACTAATCACATTAACATGCAGAGCAATGGTCCTATAACCATACTCTATTCTTAAATATTTTTTAAAGGCTTGTTTATAGATTTTCATAGATTTTTCACACTTGTCGTTTCACCATGGAGCTAGTGTATGAGTTTTGAGTGCTCTAGTTTCACCAATTGCCGAGTGAGCCGCGTGTAATAATATATCTGGGAATTGTAGATATATCTCAAATAGCGTGATCCGGAAGGTCGCGGAGCATTTGATCTACTTGATTTTTGAAGAGTGTCCAATTAGTCTGGTCGAGTTTCCATTTCGTTAAAGGTGTTGTCTTAGCAAAGTCAATGGAGCGGGTAATGATAATGGGGAAGTCATCACTACCATACACGTAATGGTAGACATCTCAGTATAAGGATGCTTGAAGGGTCGGATCGCACATACTTATGTCGATAGCTGAGGATTCTCAATTTCGAATGTTGAATCTAGTTGATTCGGCTGTTCAGAATGTTTGGTTTAAGGTTGTCAATTAGTGGTTCTATGACTCTTCCTTTTGGTGAGCGATATTTGGAGCCCCATTATGGGCTATGGCTGTTGAAAACTCCTAATATTATCCGTAGGTTTGGGATTTGTAAGAGAAGTCCTTCAATCTCATGGATTGTGAGATTTTCACTGGGTGATATATAAATGTTACATATCGAGATTTTTATGTCTCTATTAATGGTAACTGCGACAGCTTCTAGAGATGTGTTTAGGGGTATTGTACCACTACCAGGTTCGTTTAAAGACCCTTACTTGTAATAATAATTATGATTAACCCCTTGCCAATGCGTGGATGTTCTAGTTACCTATAAATTCTTTCACTGACACAAGAAGAATCATTACTTTTGAGCTGACTAAGGATGTTCTTCCCAAAAGAGCTTTAAGTTCGACCTCGGTTTACAATACGAGGATTTATAAAAAAAAGGTTAGAATGATTTTAAATGAAAGGTCGAGTTCACTTAATAAATATATTCCCTTATAAGTTCGACGAAATTTATAATTAACTAAGTCAGAAATTAATTGAAATTACATTTGCCAAATTCGAACAAAAGGTTTATAATTTTGAAAAGATGAGCGGGACGAAACTTATTACTTATAATTAGGAACAAACAAAACAAAAGAAGAAATTATACAATATATGGAAAGTCGACAGTTTAACTTCTTAGCAATAGGCTCATAAAATACAATTGAGAAAACGATTGAAAAAGTTACAGTTTGATTTACCTTTTGGAGAATTGAACATAATAAAAATTTATAGACGAAAATTGAAATAAAACTTTAGATTATTTTTTACTTTTTCAACAAAAATATACTTCGAATTACACCAGATAACAGGAACTCCTGAGGATTCGTTCCCCTCTCTCTATTCAATTGACTGTGATATCTGCTAAATTCCAATTATAAATTAACTTAATATGAATGAACTTAAAACTGCCTGAGATTGTCTGATCCACTGAATTTATTCAAACATTTGCGACAGGTTTATTTGATATATTGATATAGCAACTTTACAATAATTCCAAATAATTGGTATTTACTCCCTATTTCTTAATTAGAAGATGCTATAGTATTACTCAAGTGAACTAAATACACCGAAGATCTGATTGTTAGTTTATATATGTAGTCGATAGCGAGAAGCAATGTTTCGAAAGGTTGTTAGATTATACAATAAGACGACTCTTTGTCAATTTTTTATATGTCCCGATTCTGCATGTACACCCCTCAAATAATGGCTAGTCTGTTAATTAAAATTATCAATTTACTCCCCGGAGACGAATCTATTCTCCTCAGACGTGGAGCGTGGTGACCCAAAGAATATGCCTAGAACAAACAACAAGAATCACTTATGCTAGTGATTTTCGCAATATTCACGAAAACTCCACGTGGTGTTCAGAACGCCGGCCGGACACGCTCTAGTTCTGTTTAAATTTTTCCATTCCCCTCGTCATTAAATTTTTTCAGTTACCTGTCGACGAAACTTCATATGTGGGTCGCTGAATTTGCGATTTCATACATGAGTTAGTGTATTTCTCAATTTTTTGTTTGAATATATGGTTCTAAAATACAGTTGAAATAGCTTACGCTATAATTTCCATTCACCTAGTTTCACGAATGATAAACATTTTTTGTTTAATATAATTTCGTAACGAACTAAATGAATAAATATTATTTAATTTTTTATATGATACAGGTAGTCCCAATTCCAATAATCATTGTTATAATTTATTTATACCCATCATTACAGTATTGGTTCTACTTTAAAATATCACTGACGTATATGGCAACTCCGCCACTAGCTGTTTCTCTACTGGTTCTATTTCTGTGAAAGCATTTGAAAATGTACAGTTTAGCATAGTCAGAATTTTTGAAGTTAGTTTCTTGAAGACAAATAATTGAAGGTGAAGTTGGAGGCATTAACATTTCATAACGGGTATAATACCCGTTAAGGTTGCACTGTATTATAGATTTGAATGTTGATGACTAAGATTTTCTTGGGAAGAAGAGAGTTTACTGTCCAATATTGCAGAGGTTCGGAGTTGGTGTTTAAGTTTTTGTTTAATTTTTCTTATTTTTGTTTTCATTGTTTTTGAACTGTGAACGTATATGGTATTCATGATAATAATAAATTCTTGTATGTCTTCTGTGTGAGTTTTAAGAAGATCGAGTAAATCTGCGTTGTGATTGGCTGATTCAAAAAAATTTGGCGTTTGATTATAATTTAGTATAAAGTTGTCTTTATTGTCGTTTAAGATTTGCTCCAATGATTCCATTTACTCCTTAATTGATTTGTCTGATTTCGCTTTTTTGGGTGTGCCAAAAATGAGTTTTCGGGAGTTGGTGTTGTCGATTCTGATATTTGACGTTTAACGGTGTTCATGGGAGTTTCCTGTACTGTAATTTGGGATGTATTTAAGGTACATTATCTATTATATTACATGTTTCGTTATTATGGCGGTTCGTAGGTTGAGGTGAGTACTCATTCAGATTGGCTATATCGTTGGAATATTGAGATGAGGGTTCGCTACTTTCGGTAGAGTTGAGTGGTGAGTCTGGTATATTTGATAATAATAGCAGGGATGATGTAGATTGTTTACACTAGAAGAATTCGAGGTTGTCGGCAGTTAGGAAGATTGTGTACGATGTGTTATCAACGTTTACGCGGAATGATGTTGTTTAACTTTAATTGCATTCTAGATGAGTAATATATGTTTGTCGGCGGAAGCTGTGTATGCGGCTAAATTCTGGGTTGAATACATTTTTTTTAAATAATTGATGGATGACAACAGTTCATGACCTAGATTTGAACGCTCTGATTGCAGAATTGAGTGTGGAATATTGAGGCATACAATTGGTAGGACCATTCTTTGGCTAGGTGTGATAAGTCTGCGAGGGTAATACTTCATTGTTGATTTTGATTGAACCAACATTTTTCAAAAATCTGTATCCTACTTCTCTTGATGTTAAATAGATACGTATTCGATATTGCGCAATTCTCGACGCAAAAATAATATCATTAGTCTTTACGGTGCTAACCAAAGATATCAAGTAGTCCTCAATTTTTACATTATCAATAGAGTTTAATAAGATGTTTTTCAGGAAAATGAAGCGATGCTAGATTTTTATTTGATACGGCTGAGTATGATTGGGAGTTGGTTTGGGATAAATTGTTTGATGATGATGACGTGAAAGGTAGCTTATGGAAATTACTTCCATGATATTTGTTGGAATCCATAAATTCTCGATTTCGCATAACCCCAGAAAAACAAATCGTTAGTTGCGGCAGACCGCAATTTTACAAACTCAGTATCGAAGATGGTGACTGAACTCGAATAGCTTTTGTTTGCAAAAAAATAGTTACACATTCTAGTCTACTACAGTGCTAAAATTGACCGTACTGGAACATAATTTGTTGAATTCATTTTGTTAGCTATTACGGGTACAAAATCTAGCCCATTTCAGTTATCAGTAAGCAGTTTGGCGGTAAAAGATTGCCCTCTCTCTTCTAATTATTGTATGTCGGCACATAGTTCAATTTGAGGTTATAAAACTGTGCTTCTTTAATATTTTTTTAACGATTTTTAGTGCACTGAAATGGCCAAAACATTATCGTGGGTAGTGACATTCATTATTTTGAATTTCAGGACAAAAACAAGATTATTTTATGACTAAATTTCAGAGCAAGTTAACAGCAGGAGAAAATTGCACGGAAAAATGTGAAACTTTCATCAAAGACATTTCGTGTAGCATAAACACTAACTGGATTGTAAACAAAGTGTTCAATAATTGTGTTTGTTATGAATTTCGCAAATTCTATGTGTCATCTAGCCAAGAAGAATAAACGTGTAACCAAGAAAAAAGGTTGTACAAGAAATTACGAGTGTTTGGCAAGTATAAACATAAAATTACTGAAGTCACTTTGAGAATTTCTAACCTATTGAAAAAAGGTTTGAATGTAGTTATCAATAAAAACTATGAACATTCTCACCGAATACAGATTGCACAAGCATTTGGCTTATTATGATGTAATGCAGATACAAAAGAAACTTTTCGTCTATATTTTGAATCTGGTATGGCAGCTTTCGCAACCAAGACTTATCATGAATTCTTTTTATGTGGTAATTGTGATGATGACATCAATGTGCTTCTAGCAAATGCGCAAGTAAATCCAACAGAAAGACAAGTGACCTACTTCTATCAACAATGGAGGTCTGAAAAATATGGAGGAAGGCATGACGAAAGTGTTTTGAAAAAATCAAGATCAAAATGGAAGCCTTACAAAAACGGGATATCCTTTTGTGTCTCAATGAAAATCCATTTCCTGTTGCTCTGATAACTGCCATTATGAAAAGAGCTTTCAAAGCAGGTCATGCAGATGAGATGATCTTTATTGACACCAGTGGTCCTTGTTACCAGAGTAGCACCTCAGGCACTTTTATTTTTGAAGCTACTAAAATTAGAGCATTGCCAATAGCTGTTATTCTTCATAAAAATAAATCAGAAAATGATTAGTTATACGATCTAAAAATGGCTAAAAAATACTTAGGAGCCACTTGTAATAAATCATTTGTGCCACAAGTTATTATGACCGACGATGACATTGCAGAAAGAAATGCACTCAAAGTAGTATTTTCAAAATCTCGTTTGCTACTCTGAATTTTCAATGTTACGCAAGTTTTTTGGCGCTGGCTATGGAATTCGAACAACACGATTCAGAAAGATGACCGAAATACCATAATGACGTTATTCCGTAATATTTTGTTTGCTAAAACTACTTCAGATGCAGAGAACTTCATGTTTCAATTATTCAACGACCCAACTTTGGACAACTATACAAATGCCAAGGCATATATAGAACATACCTGGAGCCGTCGAGAAGAACGGTGTTTACCTTTTCATAGAAGTTTTGCACAGGGGTAACAATACTAACAACTACTGTGAAGCTTCCATCAGGATTTTCAAGTACATTATATTGCAGCGATACAAAGCATTCAACATATATCCCCATATCGACTTCATCACCGGGATTTTCGAAAACTATCACAAAAATAGACTTCTACAACTTGCAAACGTAAGAGGGCGAAATTTAACTCTAGCTCATGATAAGTTTTCTTGGAAAATAAGCGATATTGAAGAAATAACACATATTTTACATAATTACCGTGTTAAACGAAAGTTACTATTTCGAAGTAAATATAGAAACTGAGTGTTGTAATTGTTATTTTGGCTAAGGAGGACAATATTGTTAGCATTTATGTGCGGTTGAACAAAAGTACGGATTTTCCTCAGAAAATTCCTTGTTTTTTGAATTGAACTGATCGGCAAGACATTGCTAAAGTTGCCTTAGGGGGTACATATTTACCTGCTTCCTATGATTACATAATTGATCTTGAGGAAACCAGTAAAACGTGTTACACAGAAATAATAACACTGTTCAGTCAGATCAACCTGAAACTGTTGACAGCTCCTTCGATTTGCCAATCACCGAAACAATCAGACAAGAGTATAACGCAGCCATTGATAGAATCCAAGCCGAATTTACACAAGTTCCAGAGATATTGAAGAAAGACCAATGCCCTTCCAATATCGCAGTATTAAGAAAAATGGTGACTACATTGGAAAAAGTTCAGACGACATCTCAAATTGTATCCATTTTTTCCCACACAACTCGATTTAACAGGAGCCGAAAAATTCATGTACAACCAACCGCTGTATCCCGAAAAGAATATAGGGGACTTAGAACTAATAATCGCATATAGTCTGGAAGGCCATTTAAACTCGAAGAAAAGAAAAAAAACGAAAATCTAATAATATTAGCCTAAACATAGAAAAAAACGAGTCCAGTGCAAAAAAACATTAATCCAACAGCGCGTGACAACGTCCAATAAACTCTGAAAAGATAACTTCTTAGGTATATTATTATGTACTCATTTGGTTTCAATTTTATGCAAATATGTGGCTTTTGATTATGTTAACAATAAACAATTTTTGTTCCTACTCATTGAGTTTCATTTTTATGAAAATATGGGTGTTTAGATTTTTTTATGCAAGAATTCTATGAAAAAACAATTTAAACCATATTTCAGATATCCAGGGATATTCCTGGATTCACTGCGATTTATTTTATAATCTTTAGAGCTTTTTATTTCAAAACTGGCTGAATTAGCTGTAGACATATTATTTATTATTTTTCAACTCAACAAAATACTTATTCCTTTTCGAAATATTGAGTTGCATAAACATTTTTCTATTCAAAAAATAAATACCCACCCACCTAGTCAGATATTCTCGTTCCAGGGTTCAAATGTTCTGTTTAACAATAAATTATAAAAAACTGCAAAAAAAACGTGATTTTGTATGAAACATCATTCAATAACTCTAAATAAAGGATGTAGAGGAGGGTCAATATTATAAGTACTCAAATGACAGAAGCAATCCATTTGATCTTAAATTGGTCTTACAGATTCTATACCAATATGGTTCATTTTTGAACCGTAATAGAATAGGTTATGCATCTGGTATTCTACAAACAAAAACAATACGAGTTCATTCGCCCCCCTGACCATATCAGTACAGGAATTGTAAAATCGCTGGCAGGCCATCGAATGTTACCATTCATGGTTATCCGATTAAAATAATTAATTGATTATTGATAATTATGCGATACAAAACAGTCATTATATAAGGGCTTGAGTAATTTTAGTAGCATACTGTAATAATTTTGTCCGGTTAAATTGTCGTCAATAAAAAATGGTCTAATCAACCTGAAATTCCAGCCCCAACATTTAACTTTTGAGGATATTTAGTTCTACTATTTTAGTGTTTGCATAGGTTTGTGTCAGACCAATATCGCATAACGGATGGATTATATGCACCGTGTATGGCAAAAATCAATTCATCTGTGAACAAAATATTTTTTAGAAA
Organism: Galeruca laticollis; assembly: GCA_963921935.1. Taxonomy (NCBI): domain Eukaryota; kingdom Metazoa; phylum Arthropoda; class Insecta; order Coleoptera; family Chrysomelidae; genus Galeruca; species Galeruca laticollis. Next base: position 271,374,413 of record OY998175.1, on the reverse strand, counting down.
GTTTGCATCCAATATCATGTTTTCAATAACTTTTTCACAAAATCTCCGCTCCATGTGACAAAGCTAAAAGATATGGAGAAATTTGTCAAATACTACAAGACAAGAATGACTTTGAAAATATTCTTGAAAAAGGTGGATAATATGAAGACAACACTGAAGAAGTAAACCGACAAGAACAAAATAGGTAACAAGTGCATTCCACCGTTACCACTAAAGAAACGATGGATGTGGATGTAAACCTGACCGTCGTGGAAATCCCAGGTAAGCCAATGAAAGTAACCGATTAGTCTATTAATATTCTGTGGTATTTATTCACAAAACATTGCAGTTTGATCATCATGCGACAATTAACTACACGTTACTCTTTTTAGGTTGCATTGCAATTTCCACCAAGTCTTAGTATGCCATTGATTGAGCGGATTATCCCTCGCGTTTTTCCGTAACAATGATCTTACCAACTTTCACTTCTTATTTGCAAAGAAAGACTGAGACTTGTGGAATCAGATATACACAGAATTTGGTTCTCAATGCCTCACAGGTAAATTAGATGCAATTTTGATTCCAGATTGTTTGATATTCAATAATTTTTTTCTTTCACTGGGTCTAGAGTGCAATATCTCAATAGGACACCACGGTGACGCAACCAGTGGCGACACCTTGGTTACCGCTAAAACCAAAGCAAGAAATCAATCAGGCATCCAAGGAAACCCCAAAAGTGATGATCACTTTACTAGAAATCTGATCTAACCTATGATTTATTTCCAATAAAGAGATAGTACTGCACTTATATGTGCAACGAAGAATACTGAAAAAAATAAGGAGAAAGAGGAAATTTTGGTTACATTTTTTGATAGATTATTTCTGGATTTAAATTCTGGATTAATTTAATTTCTCTCTAAGATGTACTATAAACTACTCCTGAGATATACCGTCAGCCATAATTATTTAACCACTCGGTACATTAGCAGCACAGACATATACTAAAAACATAAAATATGAGATTATTTTGTTATATCCAGACGTGTGGTTTCTTAAAGTATATTTAAATGTAGTTAACTAACTAAAACAAATCGGATTACTTTCTGCCGGCTTGCGGCAAATATATATCTTGCCAATTTGAATAATTTACGTTCACTTTAGGATCCGGAATACAGATTAGAGTTTTAATCAACCAATGTATAAACATTGATTTAAATTCATGTCACTATCGCATGATGTTGATGAATTATGAGCGACATATCTGATACGATTTTGTTTATGAAAATAATGTATATTTAATTATTATTCTTAAATTTTGATTATATTATGAATAGTATTGTTTTAATCAATTATTTATTTGAAAAAATTTTACCTTAGTCATTTATCTTTACATTTGTTAAATATTTTTTATGTTAATCTTTTTTTACCTCATAGTCATACCTTGCTATCCATTAAACATGTTCTTCATTTAATTTTTCCTCGGCTGCTCTTGTTGGTTTTAGAGTATGATGACTCCTGATATCAGTAGGGATCATGGGCAAATAATTTAAGACATCAACATTGCTATTACTATGATGAAATTTATTTTGTTAAAACAAATGGATAACTGTTTAAATAAATATATGGCAACTTACTTCTAATTATTCATATATATTTTCAAAAATTGAATTATTAAAATAAAATATATCGTAACTTATTTATGAGAGGCCTATGGAAGCTAATTTACATAAAATCTTTCAACATTTTATCTTTGAAGATTCTTCGACACCTGCGCAAAATAGACTTCCGTTATAACTTTTTATACATAAGACAATATTATATTTGAAAAAAACTATTGAAAATAATACGTTTATAATCTATATCATGCAGTGATTTCTTTCAAATTTGCATGAACATATATTATAACAAAGATGATAATCAAATGGATAAACTATATGTATGATAAAATGAAATTTGTGAGAGATGATAATGTTAAATATTCTTACAAAATAAACACATACAAAATATATACAGGTTAGTCATTATAACGATTATCATACAGTTCTAAGATATTACCATATGGCTATTTATATTTTATGTTTCAAATAGGTATAACCTTTTATTATATTTATTGTTTGTGTAGAAATGATCATTTGTAATTATCTGTTTATTTATGTTTGGATCCAAAAGATTTTAAAAGCAATATCACTGACCTGTTTAATACAATTCTTTTCCTAGACTATGTCTGCACTAACGCGTCATTGTACACTGGTGATGAACTTTCAACTTCAGCATATCTCGACAAAAACTTATCTTGTTCAGGAAAAATTATTTACACTTATTGCTGGGACTACTGTTATTGAATTTGATATACTGAATAATTGATTATACTTGATTTAATCACTTTTATTAAAAACAGATCCACATGGAGCTGATCACTCAACCAACTTCGGCTTCACTCTCCTGGTTTTCTTAGTGTCCCCAAGCTTTTTTGTTGATAAGTGGAAATTCGTGAATTTCTAGAATTTTCGTCTGATTGTCACTTTATTAATGTTCAAAATCACTATATTTCTGACATAAACATGCTGTATTTCGCTGTTTTTTACACTTTGTATTGATAATTGTTAATAAATTGTCTATTATTATTATTTTTAATTGTCTTTATAAATATTTCACAAAATTAGAGTCATCTGTCATGATACCACGATTTCCGTTGTCATGACATTCGTATATAAAAAATATATTTCTTTGAATTTATGTTATTCAAAAGTGCAAATAATTAAATGTTACCTTAATACGATCATATGTTTTCCATAATTCAAATCTAAATTGTTTGTATATCATATTATAGCTTTGTTGATCTCTTAGCTTATGTTTTGCCTTTCACTTTCCGATAAAATTTTACGTGGCTGAAGTTACGCATTGCGTTAAGTTAGATTTATTGGGTCTCATTTCTTATGTGACTATGTCTCAGGTTACGTATCGCGTTGAGTTAGATTTATTGATGGTTTGTTATGATTATAACAAGACGTTATATTAATTTTTATTCACACTTATGATCATATAATTTTATTAAAATGAGTTAATATACTATAAATATTCAAAATTGATGAAATTTAAAATCTGACTGATATCAATATTTTTATTTGTAGACAATAAATTTGCTATTATTTACATCCTCATTCATTCTATAATATATATATATATATATATATATATATATATATATATATATATTAGCATTTTGAGTTTTTTTGGTTGAGATATTGAGTTTAGAACTGTCTGGAATTGAATTTCAAAACGTGACAATGAGACTTATGGTAAGAAGTGCCTCGAAGGATCCGGTGGTTGTTTATAGCGATGGACGTACTTGTGTGTACGTATGAGACGAAGAGACGAATTTGTTAGATTTGGATGTTGTTGTAGGTAGGTTTTAAAAAATTTTAGCAATAATCAAGTAAATGGAAGGCGGGTACAGCGGCGGCACGTGGGTAGTTAGTTGATGATTTGTACATCTAGGGGTTATCTGATGGTTATGAGAGTGTTATCGAGATAGTTAAGGTGCTTTTCAGGAAAGTAATTCCCGTTTAAACGGCTGCCTGGTGCTGGGAAGTTTGTCTTTCTTTCTGAGTGGAGGGGTGTTTAAAAACGACGGCTTGTATTTTTTGGGTATTGAGTCACCCGCATCAATTTGAAGATTGCATTAGGAGATTCTGTTGTACGATTCTGTTCTGAGGGTGTTGCGGTATAGGGGTGTCATATGTATACATTATGTATAATTGGGTGATTAGTATAGACCCCTGCGGAATGCCGGTTAGGGGGGTTGATAGTTAGGATCAGCAATAACCGACTTTCAGACTTCTTGAACGGCCAGTTAGGTTGAAAAATATCAATTAAACAGTCGGAAGTGACAGTTGGATACTCAGTAGCTTTCTGACTAGTCCAGCTTGTCAGATCTGATCGAAAGCTTTCTGGGCTCCTATGAAAATGGCAGCGAAACAGTGTCATTGATTCATTACTTTAGTGATTATTGTGAAGAGATTCATTGTGGCGTTTTGGCATGAATGGCCTGGCCTGAATCGGAATTGGAAAGCTTGGATGATATAATAATTTGTACAGAAGTACCAGATTCTTTTTTCGATCAACGCTCAAAGGCTTTACCTAGGACGCGGATTAGTGAAATTGGGCGGTATGATTCAGGCTTTGTAGAGTCTTTGCCGGGGTTGGGAATCAGAACTGCGTTCGCTGATTTACAACATCGAGGAAACTATGAAAATGACAGGAGGCGTTCAGCAGATTAAAATACTAAATTCTTCTACAACAAATCGAAAATATATACCAAAATTAACAATCACATTACTGTACCTTACGATTGAAGTTGGAGTACTGCAAGGCTATGCGTTTGTTACCTTTGCTTATTTCCATAATAATTCACGATCTCTCAAAGTCTCCCTAAATACTAACCGCTATGTATGCCGACGACACTTGTTTCGAGGCAACGGCAAATAATCCAGACCACACATTAAAAGTCGCGAAAACACATATAAATACGAAAATGATACCCTAATCACAAGAACAGAATCTAGCTATGAATGCGATCAATATAGATTAAAAATTACTTAGGAGAATGGCTATAACAAATAGCTCATTGCAATCACAGCTTTACGTAGATGGACATGTCATTACGCTCAGTAATACTCTAAAATATATAGGGTATATAGTGCAAGGAAATACTAATCAACAAATACATAAAGGTAAGATAACAATGGGTCGATTGTACTCACTCTTATGTAGACGCAGTAATCTCACATGCCAAAGCAAAATATTCACATACAAACATATCATTACACCCATACTCACATATGCAACTCCAGTCTACTACACAGGTACTTAACGTAACTTTCACTCCCTGCCGTTGTTACAGAATAATAATTGTTCGCGTATGGCGATTAAATATTCCGGATATTGGACTTAGAATCTCATGGTTACATGACAAAGACGATATACTCACCATCAAAGACTTTATTACCAAAATTTCGTCAAACTTTCATAACTACTCTCTTCGAAATAGTACCAGAGACGCAAATCGCAAAGAAGACATCTACCATAGTGGGTGTAGAATTCTGAATGCCTCGTTAACCACATAACAAGGTTGTTCAACCCAAAACCTATAGTCTTCACACAAAGTGTAAATTACTCTGGATAAGCAAATAATCAAATATAACTGAACCAACGTCACTCACGTTGCATCCTAGAAAACTAACCCCCCGTACAATTTTGAGACCCTGTGTTCCAGCAACTTTTCAGAGACAACTTATCCAATGGTTCAAGGAGCCCTAAACACATACCAGGGACAAAGTTATGTAAATAGTACGGATAATGCTGAACCAGCAAGAGCCACATATCTAACTCAGACGCAAGCAATATTTTTAAGGTTAGCGTGTACCCCGGCTTATACGTGTTATTTTTTAATTTGAAAAATATGTAAACCAGAGACACAAACAATTTAATAAAGAACGTTTCAAATAAATGATAAATGAATAGATACTGCATAACTGATGCGCATTGATTCGCCATGAATATTTTTCTGAAAATCTCGTCTATGATAACGATGTTGCAAACCGTAATTCCTCGTATACATTAAAATCAGTTTCAATATTTGTCTCTCTACAATTGAATTTGGTAGAACTGTTATTGTTTCAAGTTATTCTCATATTTTTTTTCATTAAACGACATAGATTGTTATGAACTTTAAACTTGATACATTCACAGTGTTACTAGTACACATATAAGAGAAAAACTGTCGATGGGGTCATGAATACTAAATCAAATAGCCGATATATAGCAGGTTTATGTGAACCAGAATCAGAGAGAATTATTTATATCGAACGGGAAAGTAAACATTTGATATGTGGGTTTGTTGGCAGTTTGAAACGCATTTGCGTATTACTGTACATATGGTTGATATGAGCTCGCTTTTATGTCAAAGAAAGAAGATGTGATGAAGCAAATGTTTCGTATCAGTTTCATCTACCTAATTGGGAATTATGTCTCACAACAAACTATACTACAAGATATACTAGTATATCATCACATTATCTGGTAATTCATGGAGGAGGATTTCATAGACAGCTCATTTCTAGTACAGTCGAAAGAAAATTTGAACTATTTATAAAAAATGGTATATTGACTTCATTCCATCAGTATATCACAAACAGTTTCAGCAAGCGACATTGAATTTCTGGCATAAGTGATCAAATTGTTCTTGATAAGGTTGTAACTCTCAAAGAAGTTATCAGTTTCCACCAAAATGTTTAACATGTTTCGACTGCTTGAAGAAGTCCCTCAAATATTATCTCTCATATTTTTTTTTATTTAGAAGAGTCGCATCCACACGAAGGTTATTAGCGACGGTACAATTGGAAATTCTATATTTTGTAAGACGTATCAATTGATTTTAGGTAGTCAATTACGAGCCGGTAATCGCAGTAATTTCCAATGAGTTCCATCAAATCGGTAGAAATGTTATGCATGTTGATTATGAAATCTGGGACATTCGACCAGGAAATGTTTTACACTGTCTATTACATTGCACACAGTGCATTTTGGTGGATCGTCGTTTGAAAAAAGGTAGGAGTGAGTATACCTGGTATGACCCGAGCGTAGGCGTGTGAGAATCACTTGCGTACGTCGATCACTACTTTTAAACTGACACGGAGAAACGTCATTTTTGATTTACCGTAATGTCGACTGAGAACTTTCCCAGTCCCGATTCCACTTACACAATACTTTATTTTCAATAAATACCTTGAGATCACTAGCAACACTCTGATACTCCGATTATGGTTCTTCGGCACAAATGTCTGCTTTTTCGTTGCCTTAGATGCCGAAGTGGGATGGGATCTATATGAAGTTGACACATCTGGAGTTTTCTTGAGCCTGTAGTAGTTCTGATTTTGTCATTTTCTCAATAGGGTTTTGGGGATAGATCTGTCTTAAGTTTAACAAAGAACTGAGAGAGTCAGTAAGAATGAACGTTTTTGGTATGTTGCAAGAATTTATGTGTTGGAGGGCCTTGTAGTGCGCAAAAATGTCGGCAGAGAATATACTCAGGGTTGAAGTTTGAATTGCAGACTAAGATTGGTTGTTACAATTGCTGCTCCGACTCCCATTTTACATTCAGATGCGTCTGAGTATATCTTGATAAAGTCCTGATATTCTTCCAATATTAATTTAAGGTTAGTTTTAAAGACGGCTGGGTATACTTCATGTTTATTAAATCTGCTCTAATTAGTGCTAATGATGGGGACGTTGATGGTCCAGGGAGGAGGGTGGTCTAGATCGATTGGAAATAATTCTGGAAATTGGATGTCCAATTTCTGGAGATGTGTACATATTCTCTCATAGCAAGGTTCAGGTGTATGCGATTTTTTGTTGAAGTAGTTAGTATATTTTTTGGTGAAGGCATAGGTGTAGAGAAGTTTGTTTCTATTCGAGGCTATAGATGTGGCGCGTGAGAGAGTTTAGAATATTCTTCTGTAATGCAGAGGTGGCTCACTAGTTTCGTAATATATAGCTTCAACGACAGTTGTTTTGAAAGCTCCCATTGCAATTCGCAGGCCATTGTTGTGCACAGTGTCCAGTAACTTGTTGTTTTGGAAGCCGAGGCGTATGCAATGGAACCGTAGTCTATTTTTGACCTGCTTAAGGTTTTATAAATGGTAAGTAGTGTATTGTAATCAGATCTCCAATATTTATTGGCCAATGTCTACATTAGATTTAGTCGTTTGTTACAAGAACGGGCCGTTTGTTCAATATGTTCCTGCCATGTAAGCTTTTCATCCAACCACATTCCCAGAAATTTTACCGATGATCTGAACGATAAATTTTTGCCAAATGATAGTAATGTTGGATAAGCGACTGGACTTTGTTTGAAAAGAACATGGCGGTTGTTTTGATGAGGAGAACTCAAAAGATGTATTCCAGGACCATTATTCGAGTTGCGTTAAAAAATTTTGCAAAATATTCGTCATTGGGGAAATATTTTTTCCTTTAATGTATACAACAGGAACATCTGCATACAAGAGTGCTTTCAAGGGTTTCGATAAGCCCTCGATGATATTGTTTATGGCCACTAAGAATACTGTAGGGCTGAGAATGGATCCTTGTTGTGTCCCATTATCTTCTATCTGATCTGCAGAGTAAGAGCTATGGACCCTTACACGAAAACTTCGGTTCTTCATAAAATTACTGATGAATTTCAAACAACTTTCCCGAATGTTCCATATATGCAGCTGCTTTAGAATATTAAGTTTCCAGCAAGTATTGAAAGGTTTTTTAAGATCGAAGAATAGGGCAATACAGGTTTGTTTTGTAGATAGAACTTCATGAATATCACTTTCTAAATCCAGGATGTTATGAATCCCTGAACGAGTTTGTCTGTAACCATTTTGCTCGGATATTAAATGGTTTGCCTTTTCTTAAGTCAACATTTTCTCAATCAGTTTGCTGGTTGAGCATGTTAAACTTATAGGTCGGTAAGATGAAGGTTCAATGCGAGATTTTTGGTGTTTAAGGAGCGGAAGGGCGATGGATTTTGACCAGATCGATAGAAACTGTTGTTGTTTCCAAATGCAGTTAAGTAGTTCCAGGAGCATTGTTTTTGTCATATCGGGAAGGTGTTTTAAAAATACGGCTGAGATATCATCTGGAACTGGACTGCAATTTTTTAAATTATTAAGGGTGTTATCCAATTCTGCCTTTATGAAGCTCATGTTCAAAGCAGTATGTTCATTTCCATCCAGTGACAGATTCGAGTTTTCTGCAGATAATTTATAATCGGGAGAAATGATGTTGTAGTTTTCGTTGGAGGACATTTGCTTGTAAATACTGGCTAATATGTCAGCCATTTCACTTGCAGAGGTTGTGGCTGTGTTGATGAATTTTAGACTAGTTATTACTGGCTTAGAATTAAGTCCCGAAATTTTCCTTACTCTTGTTCACACTTCACTGATAGGAGACGAACTATTTATTTCTGAGATATATTGAATCCAGGAATTTTTCTTTGCGAGTTTCGTTGTAAGGTGAGCCTTGGCTTTATGTTTCTTGAAATCGATCTTGTTTTCAACTGTCTTGTCTCTTTTATATTTATTCAAAGCTGCTTTGCTTGCTCGAATTGCTGCTTCACATTCTGGATTTCACCAAGATACAAGAACGTGATTTAATTTTGTCCTTTTTGTTTTGCCTATAATTAGATCAGCACTGCTCAGAAGTATATTGTTAAACTTTGATAATGATCCATCGATGTTTTCAGATAGTTTATAGTTTGAGATAGCGACTTGAATATGCCCAGAAAAAACGGACCAGTTAACAAAGTCGATTTTCCATTTTAGCAGAAAAAGCTCCGGAGATTCATGAGTACAACGATTTATTATTATAGGGTGGTGGTCACTAGCATAGGTAAAAACCAGAACTTCCCAGAATAGGCGAGGTGATAACGAAGGATCGCAAAGGGTCGATCGATTACAGTTGAGTCCCCGGTGTTGATGTTGAATCTAGTTGGGGTTCCATCACTGAGAACATTCAGTTGAAGATCGAGATTACTTTTTCCACAATTTTGCCTTCTGTGTAGCGAGTCCCATATTATGTTATGGCCATTATAATCGCCCATAATTATGCGTGGAGGTGGGATTTGTATGAGTAGATCTTTAAAGTCGTTATAGGAGACTGGATAACTTGAGGGTAAATGAATGTTGAATATGAAATATGTGCTAGGTGAGTTGACAACAACGGCTTTTAAGTTGCTAGGAAATGGTTTTACCACCAATGCCTATGCCTTTGCGAAAACAGTCGAACAGCTTTGAAGTATAAGTATTTTGATGTTTAAAATTAGTTTCTTGTAGGCATATAATATCGGGGGAGTGCTCCCCAATTAGGATTTGTAACATAGCAAGGCGATGGAAAAATCCGTCGATGTTTCACTGAAGTATTGACATTATATATTTTGCTGACTACTTTGGGATATGTCACTCTCCCACTCTGAAGTATCGTTACCCAGGAACTTGAAAATTTTCATTCTTAATGAAATTAACTGTCTCGACCCTTACTTCGTGGAATCTGCTCATATTAGTGTTTTAAATGGAATTAACTAGAAACCGTGAGTTTCATTTAAAAAACTTTTATTTTTAAGTTAGTAAATCGAGTCTTCAAAGTTCTATCTTTTAAGTGGGGATGTATTTGAGAGAGCATATAGGTCCGGGCTAGGTAATCTGTTGTATATTCTTCCATTATACTGATGGGATCTGTACAGCCACTAACATTGGTTATTAGTAACGCAAGTTGATCATAATTGATTACGAATGGAGGAGATTGATTATCAATAAAGTCTATGGCCGGTTCAAGTAACTGTATTGTGATATCTGAGGTAAGACTGGGTGTTGTCAGATTGGTTTTCTTTTTCTTTGATTTTGGTTTGATTCTCGGTAACGGAAATGACTGGTGATCGTTTTCAGCTGCGTCTGCTTCAGGTGTAATTCTTTCGTTTATATTGCGCTTTGTTTTGTTGGAGCTGTTTTTGGCTTCTTCTGATGCATCCCAGTTAATATATGCAACCGGCGTGACATTAGAGGTTGCCGTTTCTTTTGTGGTTGAATTTGAGTCCATTGGGGAAGCTGGTATTACATTTTGCGTGACAACGGTGTTTGTACGAACATAGTTAGATGAAATTGACTGTCTCGACCCTTACTTCGTGGAATATGCTCATATTAGTGTTTTTAAATGAAACTCAAGGTCTCTAGTTAATTCCACAATATAATACATGTTATTGAAAATTCTAAAAAATTGACAATTGTTTCGATAAATCAATATCATCGTCAGAATGACAGAAGTTACATTTCATTTTATGCCTACCTGATGTTTAGTAGTTATTTTTGGCTAGACCAAGAAGTAACCTAACTTGTGATTGGCTCAATATATGTATATAGAAAAAAGAAGAAGATGTGATATTACAAATATTGAAGCTTAGATATTATTAGCCCTATGGTGATATCCTGGATATCATTCTTCCAATTAAGATCAGTATAACTGTGCAATGATATAGAGAACCAGGAAAACTATATCTGCTGATCTTTACAATTATCAGTTAAGAAGACAGTTTATTAGTGGAGAATTCCCTAGACTTAACTGTTCATTGACAACTTCATATTGTGGGTTTCTTAAATGTCTTCTAATTTCCAGTTCTTCAAGGAAATCCAGTTCTTGTTTCTTTTCACAAATATGCAGTACTTCTAGTTCTGTGTTAGGTGTCAATGAATGATTGGTGTTAAGTAGATGTTTTTGGAAAAATGATATCCAGGATATCACCATAGGGCTAATAATATCTAAGCCTCAATATTTATAATATCGCATCTTCTTCTTCTGACGATGATATTGATTTATCGAAACAATTGTCAATTTTTTAGAATTTTCAATAACTTGTATTATATTGTGGAATTAACTAGAGACCTTGAGTTTCATTTAAAAACACTAATAGTTAGATGAATTTGCGCTGATTGGTAAGTTGGAGCTGCCGGTAGATTGTACTTGCGGTAGAGGTGTTTTAGGTTCAGTACATTGAGATACTATGGGACCAGGTTTTCCACAATTGTAACAAACCATACCATCTTGAGACAGAAAAATTCAGTATGTTGTGTTTTCAAAGTCTACTGTGAACGAATCAGGTAGCGATAAATTGTGAGTACTGACGTAGATTTGCCTCCGAAAACTAAGAATATGGCTATACTCAGGTAGAGAGGAATCTATTCTTACACATGTCCGGTGAGAAACATGATTTAGGCTGATGTTTATTAGTTGGTCTATTAATAGATTATGTGGTAATGTAGGACATACGTTCGACAGAATGAGTCTCTCAGCAGGTGTTATAAGTCTTCTGGCCCTAATTATTTCTTCGTGTACTTTTATGTATCCATGATTATTTATGAAGCAATCCACCTACTGTTTACTAGATAGGTACATACATATACGATTATGGGACAATTGAGAGGAGAAATTATATTTTTCGGTTGGATTATGGTTCCTAGAGGAATTAGATAATCTTGTAACTGAGTGTTCTCTAAAATACTGAAAACTATTGCTTGTTCTTTTGAGGGAAACTGTTGTTTTGATACTACTGAAGAGTAGGGATTGGGGGTACGAGATTGACTTTGAGATGAGGTCAATGATTGAGAATAGTTGTTGGTATACATTTTGAACTCTCCACAAAACACGAAGTGATAAAATAATTAAGTTCGGCCCTGGCGATCCGATAAGCCAGTAACTAGAATCTGCTATAAGTAAGGTTTGTTTACTAATAACGATGAAACATTTAATTGTATTCTGCTGTACAGTTGATAATCAGAAGTAAAGTAAAACTTGATCACTTACAGTTTCTAAGGAATACTTCTAAACATATTTATTAGAACAATTCTGAATTATCCACACTGAATGTAAAAATAATCGGAGAACGTGTCTATTACAATATATTATTGTTTACTTATGAAGAAATATTTCATTAATAGTACCGGTTTCTATTCGAACACAGATATAACGTCTATATCGTATCGAGTATGGCACTCAACTCATATCTATCATGAACCTGAAATTTCCTTGCTTAAAGTGGTGAAGTGTTCATTTAGTCAAATTAATTATTGATGAGTTTTTCCTATTAAAATAACCTCGCTTCTGTATATTTTCGTATCTATCCTTATTTATTGTTCCACTTCTCTATGTCCCAGCACTATATTTACGTAACACTCCTGTTCTTGACTCAAGTTCTTTGCGTTTTTGATTACTGGAAAATCATACAGATCTTTCAGTCGTTGAGTTCCCCTTTTGTGCCCACTTACGACCGCAGCTTACAATCATAGCAACTAAAAAGTATCGTTCCAATACTTGGGACTGGTGAATTCTACGTTAGTTTCAATTCAATATCATGCCCAGGTATCCATACGGCACAAGCAGATTGATGTCACAAAATTCCAGTCCATTATTAGCGTTTGTGTTTATGGTATAATGGGTATGAAGATGAAAGCAGGAAGTAAGCGATAAGAAAAGGAAGATGATATTCTGATAATGAATAAAAACTTACTGATTCAACAAAACAATACATTGCAACATACCAACTTATTATACAACAATTAGGATATTATCGTTTATCTCGGATATATCGGATATATCTCGGATATATCTTATCAATAGAACGGAAAATATTGTCAAAAATCAAAATACGGTATATCGAGAGGTGTAGCTGGTAAAAAATTCGGACTTAGTGAACAATTAGTGAAAATTCATGTACAGAGTAACAAATTAACCCGAACCTATCATAAGCTATTAAAAGACAAAATAAGGTATCGGAAAAATGAAAGGAATTCCCACCCTGTATGTGTATCTGTAAGAGTTTTAATGGTGGGTTACCCTACAGCACTTAGACCACAATTTGGCCCATTGTGCATCCTTCTGAGGTTCAGAACTTCCTTCTAGTTCGTCATCCAGCCTACTTGTTTGAAAAAGGCGATAACGTCGCCTGAATTAAATTCCCTCATGCTAGTGTGTGCTAGCCTGTGCTCTCCGAATACATGAAACCTAAAATGAGAGAGTGTCTGATATTCGCAAAGAATGTGATCGACAGTCTCATCTTCATGTTCATATCCTCTACAAAGTGGGGTGTCAGACAGTCCCAGTCTGTGGAGGTGTTTTCGTACGTGGCAGTGACCAAACAGAATACCCGTGGCTGTTCGTAGGTTCTGCCTGTTCATAGTCACGTATTTTTTGACTACTGTAGCAGTTCCTTGGCAAGCCTGCAGCTTTTTGCGTCGTCCCATCTACCCTTAAACTTGAGGGAGTGTTCCTTTAATAGGTCATCCATCGCTGACGCCGATAGACCAATGCCGGGTCCCGAGAGATTGTCGGAAGCTGCTTTCCTGGCTAGCGAGTCTGCAATACGGTTTCCTTTCGATTTCTCATGGCCCTTGATCCAGCCTAAATTGACGGTGTTATTGTTACAGGCTTCGCTTAAGACCATGATGTGACATTCTATTACTAGGCCTGATGTAATGCGTGGTCTGTTCAGAGCTAGTAGTCCTTTTGGTAATCTCTTTTGCAGCGGTGCAGATAGCAGTGAGCTCTGTTTGAGCAACACTTGCATTGCAGCCCATTCTATGTTTAGATTCCGGGATCCACAAAAATTCAACATCCGGAGCCTACATTGGTTTTAGACCCATCTGTGAATATGCGGATTGCACCTTCTTCCAATGGGTCTTGTGCGTTGTATTCAAAGATTACCTTGTAGGGCCTGTTGAAGGCATATCGCGGTGGAATCGAGTCCTTATTGGCCTGCAGCAGTGGGACCACTCTGAGGGCCTCATGCCACAAGTTACGTCTCAGTTTACCGGATCCTATATCATATTGTAAACTGGTAGACTTGCCATGGTCATCAGAACAACCTCCTTGATTTATATGTCACGGGGAGTGAGACCAAGGATTACCTCCATAGCTTCTGTGGGTGTGGTTTTCATGCCTCCGGTTGTATTGAGGCATGCTGATCTTTGGATTTGATCCAGTTTGCGGACGATTGTCAGCTGGTCTACCTTAGCTATCCAGGCAATCGCGCCTAACGTCAGTATAGGTCTGATGATGGCAGTGTAGATCCAGGCAGCGACCCTAGTGACATTTCCCAGGTACGGCCGATAGTTCTACGACACTGTTCATAAGAAATGTATGTTTTTTTAACTCTGCTTTCTAAATAAGAGTACAACGTTAACTTACTGTCGAAGGTGACCCCTAAGTATTTCACCTCTGAAGAAAATTTAATTTTGGTATCTATGAGCTTTGGGGCTTGATGTTTCACAAGCTTCCTTTTTTGCGTGAAAAGAACCATCTCCGTCTTTTTGGATTTATTGACAGTGAATGGTCTTTGCACCATTGTCCTATAATATTGATTGCCTCTGGCATTAGAGGGCAGAGTATCTCCTCTAATCTTCCTGTTAGCAGAATCACTAGGTCATCTGCGTATGCTATTGTGTAGAAGTTGCTTTCGTTGAGGTGGCTAACCAAGGAGTCCAAGACCATGTTCCACAGTAGTGGCGAGAGTACTCCTCCCTGTGGACAACCTTTAACAATAAAACCTCTGATGGTTACATCATCTACACTGATTGTTATCGCTCTTTCTGAGAGCTTGCTATATAACCAGCCATTTATGGTTTGGGGGATATTCTTGTTGGAAAGTGCGTTTGTTATTTTGTGAAAAATGGTTCCATTGAACGCACCTTCTATGTCTATGAATACACCCAGGGTGGACTCTTTTTTTCCAATGATCTCTCTTTGCGGCTCTCCACGAGAGGAAGAGCCGAGGGTGGATTTTCCTTATGACTGTCAATAAACTCAATAGTCCTCTCGTACAAGGCAATTAACCGTCCTGAGCCGAAGTGCGGTCCACACGAACCCCAGTCGTTACATTTTTATTTGTATTATAAGTTAGTTATTCTTCCACTAAATCCATTAAAGAATTTTTTCAATAATTGTTTGGAGCAGTATGACGATAAAAAATCATAAAAACAAATGTTTGTTGTTATTTACGTCTGAATGCAAAAAAACATGCTTGGGGTCCGTATGGACCCCACCTGGCCTTTGTTTCGATACACGCCGATAGGTGATGTGATATTATTGGTTGTACGAAGACGCGTGATCGTATTCGGAGTGCGCAAGGACAAATGGCTTCCTAAAATAGATCATTCTCAGTTCGTTCAGCACACGTTCAACACAAAAATTTATTGTCGTTCTGTGAAAAATGGCTGATCGCTATTCTGCAAGAACTCTCGGACTAATCGAAATGTGTAGAAGCAGACAAAATGAGAATTTAATTACAAGTAAGTATTTGTTTTTATATAAAATATATCTATTTTGCCATGTTTTATTTGTAACTTCACCTGTTTGTTTATTAGTTTGTTTCAAACCTTTCAACCGATATTTGACGCACTTCTCGTATTCCAGTTGATCTGAAATTTTGCACACTTACGTGTTGTCGATGACAATGCACTAATCAATTGTCAAAAAACACCCCTGTACATCCCCCATCATCCCCCATATATAGAAAAATCGTCCAATTAGTAAAAAGTAAAAAAAAAATTTTTGGTAAAAAATGTAAAGCGTTGGCAAAATTCTATTGTCCATGGAAAAAAGAGCCCACGCTTTTATTTTTGGCGGAAAAATTATTTATTACATTTCAGTACACATGAATATAAATAAGCGTAGTTTGTTAAAAAAATCTTTTTTTCATATACTTATTTCCTATGCGCTGATATTTATCTACAGGGTGCGATCACATATTATTATGCTCGTAATAGTTTTCTATTTATTGTCGTATGCATGTTGATTTGGATTCAGTGCATTTTGTGTTATCGCTACATCTCTTATGTATCGTTCGCGCAGCCTTTCCAATTCTTCTTTGAAAACGATGTGAGGCTAATGGATCGATATGATTTTGGAATGGAATGTTCCATTCTTCCTGGTTTTGGTATGAACAATACTTTAACTTCTCTCCAACCTTTTGGAATATACCTAAGTGCCAGTTAGGATCTAAGAATTCCTAACAGGTGCGGCATTAAGTCTTCCAGCTCTACTTCAGTGGGGCCCCACTGAAGTAGAGCTGGATGAATGCCGTCCATTTATGGGGATTCAAAGTGGGAGAAGCCAGAGATGTGGGTAGATTCTATAACTGAAAAGCGAAAAAATCGCTAACGCTTTATTGTAATTTATATTCTATAAACAAGTTCGGCAGTAGTCGTAAAGCCGAACATGGTAACCGAAGTCAAAGCGAAAGCGCCGTATTATGGCTCGCGTCGAGATTCGCTTTAAAATTTGTGAGGTTAGGTTTATTTAATTTTGTTCAGGTTTTTGGCACTGTTGATTCTAGTCAATATTTTTTTTTCTTCCACTTTCTTTTTAAATTTATAAGTAATTTATTAAGAAACAAATAATAGATTTCTGAGTATGGATAGAAGGCAAAAAACAAATCCATTACAATGGTCAGTATTTCTGGATTTTGCTTAAGAACATCCAGAAATATTAACAAAAAAGTTGGATGGTGTTCGTGGAAAACATAAATATAATGAACTATGGAAAGAAATAAGTAATTCATTGAAATGTATGGGGTATTTACAAAAAACCACAGAGAAATGGCAGAAGGCATGTTTAAAAAGTATTTATATTTATAAGGGTATTTAAAGTGAGTAGGTATAAATACTTTTCTTGGTATCCTAGGCCGAATTACAAACTTCTAAATTCTAATATGTCTTATTTCCTAAAATAACCAATAGATAAATTCATTTTCTTAAGGATTTGGGACAAAAATTAAGAATAAGGGAGTTAGATAATCCCTTTGTTTAAAAGTTTTCAATTAAAGTTATTGAATAATAATATTGACTGATTTCTTGCACAATAGGGAGCAACTTTGTTTAATATGCCTTAAAAAGTAAAATTTTTGTAGGCAGTGTCTGATTGGAAATCCAAAGTAAAAGCAAAGGCTGCCAATATAAACCAATGATTAATCCAAAGTGGAGGGGGTGGACCTATGCCTTCCCTAACAGAAAATTAATATCGATTATTATAGATTTTAGGCTGGACATCAGTGACTCTAATTAATGTACCAGAATTAGGACTTGTAAGTACTTATTGAGGAGGCGAGATTATAATTTTCAGCCATTATTTGTTATGTGTTTATTTATATATGAATTAAAACTAATTATCTTCTTAATCCAATTTTATAAACTCAATTGACAAACATTTTTGTTATGTTAAGACATTGTTTGGGACAAGGGCAATAAAAACTGCTAGAAATGCATCAATTTCAAACTAGGTTTGTAAGTGAAATAGAATAAAATTTCATATATGAGGTGTGTCTATATGGTATATATATATATATATATATATATATATATATATATATATATTTTAATACATATACTCTATCTAAATTCTAAAGAAAACATTGAAATAAAGAAAAATGTACATATTTGGATGTAATACTAGTGATATACAATGTATTATAAATAATTTAAAAGATTCAATATGCAAATAAAATTTGACATTACAATTTCGAATGACAATAATGCAGAAGATACTTAATGATACATAGATTTTATAAAGATTTTAAAAAAAGAATACAGATGTCGCTGGTAGCAAAATTACAATTAGAATTAAAGAATGAAAATCTCTCTTTGTTATATGAAAACATAAATTTGTATTTTTTTTTTAAAAAAAGGAATTCTTTGGTAACCAAAGGAGAAGAGAATTTTTTATGGAAAGAGTTTGGTTAGTTGATTTTGAACCCCTCTCGAGAGAACATCTAATATGAGTTCTCTCAAATTTGCTGAATAATATAATAGTAATTGATATATTAAAATAACATCAGATCATAATAATTAGCATGATAAGATCAGTGCGTGAATAATTCCTTAAATAATTATATTGAAATAGTGTTAGTGATTTTTCCGGGTTCTAAATTATAAATTTAGAAAAGTGGTTCCGGCGATTCTAAAAGACGTGCTTAGAATCAGAACGAGTGATCCTGATACCTAGTTGGTGAGTCCAGTCCAGATTTTATAAATTATTTTTCAAGACTTAACAGGCCTTTAAATAAAATTAAGATAGATGCATCTATATCACATTTTTGAATACTGACAAAATTAACGTTAAAGATATATAAAATTTCACCTGAAGAGAAGAGAAAATTTTTTTGAATAGACAATTTTATCGCATATAGTTATTTGACATTTATACACGTCAAGTGTAATTTTCGACGATTTGAACGTTTAGAATAAGTAGTTAATTAGGTTGTTCTTCTAGTATATAGGTTTTTTTTTAATATTAAGGTTCGTAGAAAGTACGATTATTGTTCTTTATTATATTTTGGGAATAGTAATTCATTTTCACTTGTTATCTGATGGTATATAATATATATTTTTTGATTCCAACTCACTTTAGTATTAATTCAACTCCTATTTCATTGAATTTGAAAAATTTTGGATCCTATAAAACTTTTGATATAATCAGTGACATTTAGTTAATTTTCAGTGACAGAAAAAATGTAGATGTCATTAGATAATTTATTGGTCTTAGAATATATTGAACAAACAGTCACTATAGATTTGCAATAGTATAATTGACAATTTTGGAATATTCTTTGGAAATTTATAAATTTAAAATTTAAATTATTAATTTTTTTTAATCTTTGAACCCTCCCTGAGGTAAGAGCGAGTAAGTCGATTTTGTAGTAATTTATCTTTCAGAATATAAAATTTCATATTCATCTGAGCCGGGCATAATAATTTGACAATTCCTGTCAAAATTTCAAATAGGTTATATTCAGTGATAAAGGTGTTTTCACATTAGTGTAGTTACTACCACGATTGTAACAACAGCATCTAATAATCAAATTTCAAATAAAATCATATAATACATAATTATAAAAACAGTAGAAAATTACAAATATTATAATTTGTCACCCAAAACATGGGGCGATTAAAACTGTGCATATAATTATAAAAATATTAAAAATTTATTGACATTATTATAAAAAAAAATTTAAATATTTACGATGGAACGAAGAATGACGTTAAGAGATGGTAAACAGGTAGGAGTTGAAAGTGGAACCGATGAAGAAAGGGAAGAACAGGAGGATAGTAGACGGGAAGCCCAAGGAGGAACAAATAGCAATGATCAATGGATGCAACAATTTCTTTTGAAAATGAATGAGAATATGAATAGGAAATTTGAAGAAAATAGGGCAGATATGAATAGTATGGAAAAGAATATGCGAGGAGATATGTATACAATGAGGGAGGAGATTAAGGGGGATATTAACAATATCACAGGAAACATGGACAGGCTGGAAAAGAAAGTAGAAGAAGGAAAAATTGAAAATTTAAAGGAGATTAAGAAAATTAGGGAAGAAAATAATGAATTTAGAGAGAAAATTGAAAAGGTGAAAGAGGATATGAAGGGCCAGAAGGAAAATTTGCGCATGGAAATTCAAGAAATTGGCATTAAAATCAGGGAAGATACAAACAAGCAGGTGGTAGAAGAAGTTCAAGAACTAGGAAGATGCCTAGAAGAAAATTTATCTGGAGTAATTCAAGTAGAAGTGAAGAAACAAAATGAGAATTTAATTGAAGAGATACAGTCCATTAAAGTACAAGGACAAACAAATGAAGAAGTAATGCAAATATATGAACAGAATTTGAATAAGAAATTTAATGATTTAAATGGAAGGATAGAGGAACAAACAGGAACGTGTATTGAAAGGAGTGAAAATATAGACAAATTATTTAACCAGGAATTGGAGAAAATGAATAGAAAATTACATGAAACTGTAGAAGAAATAGAAGATAATCTAAAACGGAATGGAGGTGGAACGATGTATACTGGAAATATCGACTTTGGAGTGAAATTTGATGGTAATATAAATGTAATTCACCCAAAAGTATTTATCAAAATAATCAAAAGTAGGATGAGAGGAATAAGGGACATTGTAGAGAAAAAAATCATTATTAGAGGAATGTTATCTGGACATGCTTTATTGTGGTTTTACAATAAAGAGGAACAAATACCCGATGTCGAAGAATTTGAAAAACAATTTTTAAGATATTTTTGGGGGGAGATACAACAGGCGAGTTTCAGAGAGAAACTATACTTTGGGAAATTTGATTATAACCAGAGTGAAAATTTCAATGCATATGCAATGAAAATGTACAACAACGCACAGTATTTGGAGCCAAGCATGCGAGAAGAAGAAATGGTGTTATATATTTCCAGACATTTCAACCAACAAGTATCTGAAACTATAGGGATATAAAATATCAAGACGATGGAAGGTTTATCAAATTATTTACTCAGACTTGAAAGAAGTAATAATGAAAAAAGAAATGAAATTAAAAATTTTAATGGAATAGGGGGAAATGGAGATGGACATTACAGAAGAGATATGAATAATACATATGAAAATAGAAACTATAGAAACAGGGATATTGATAACCGAAGAAATGATAGACATGTAGACAGGAATTATAGAACTGAAAATAGAAATTATAGAAATGAAGACCGAAGATATGGAAATGGAAATAAAAATAATGATAATAAGTACTTTGAAAATAGAAGAGATACCAGAAATTCGGACAGAAGAAATGATAATGAAGACAGAATTGAAAATTGGCGACAGGATAGACGGACAGGAACAAATAATTATTATGATCGAAGAAACTTTGAAAGAAGAAATGATGATAGGAGAAATGATACGTTGGAAAACCAAGACAGAAACTATGATAGAAGAAATCAAGAAATAGGAGACAGGAGACAAGTAAACATAATACAAGAACAAGAAAGATATGAGGATCATAGTCAAACTGTAGATAGAAATTTTACTTAAACCGCTTTCACGTGCATAATATTATTTTTTCTAAGTACGAACATCCAAGAGAATTTGTTGATATTGGGGAAATTGGGGAAATGCATGACAATTTAGGTTTAATATTCATTAAAGGGAAAATACAAAATATAGGATGTAAAATTCTGATAGATACAGGATCAGAAGTAACGTTGATAAGTGAAAGGATTATAGACAAGTGCAAAAAAAAATAATATTATGGTGGTAAATACAAATAGATTATCACTAGTGGGAGCGAATAATAAAAAACTATATGATACAAGTAAAATGATAATTGAGGAATTACAAATAGGAAATAATTCGTTTAAAGTACAAATGCTGGTCGTAAAGAATTTAATTTATGATATAGTATTAGGTTCCGATGAATTAGACAATCACAAAATGATTATCAATTATAAAGAAAAGTTGATGAATTGTAAAGGAGAAGATATTCATTTCCTCAAACAAAAAACAAACAAATTAGAAGAAGATACATTTTATGTAATGAATCAAATCAATGAAGAACCTAAAATAGATTTAAATTTGTGTAAACAAAAATATGTGAAAATTGTAATGGAATTGATAAGACAATACAACAGATTATTCAATGTAGAAGTACAAGTAGCAAGGAAATATATACATAAACTGGAAATGAATAGAGATATATCGAATTTCAAAGTAAGGACATATCCAATTCCATATAAATTGAAGGATGAAGTATACCATGAATTAGAAAATATGTTAAAAGATGGAATAATAGAAAGATCAAATTCACCATATATTAATGCAGTTACGTGTGTACGAAAAAAATCTGGAGAAATAAGAATATGTTTAGATGCAAGAAATATCAATAGCTACAAAAAGAAACAATACGAAAGTCCCATGAATATAGATAGTATATTTGGTAGAATTACTAATGCAAACATATTTTCAAAATTAGATCTGAAACATAGTTTTTGGTTAATTCCTTTAGAAAAAGAAAGTCGGAAATATACTGCGTTTATGATAGATGGAGTGGTATATCAATTCTGTGTGGTACCTTTCGGATTACAGAGCTCATGTGCAGCTTTAGTAAGAACACTTCACACTATTTTAAACAAATATGAAAATTTCATACTTCATTATATAGATGATATCCTTATATATTCGGAAAATGAAGAAAAACATCAAGAGCATTTGAACATTATTTTCGAAGAACTAGAAAATGCTGGATTAAAACTAAACATAGAAAAATGTAAATTTTATCAAGAGGAGATAAATTATTTGGGATATGTTTTGAACACTAAAGAAGTTTCTATGGATCCTGATCGAATTAAGACAATTTTAGAATATAAACAACCAACAAATTTGAAAACTTTGATAGGGTTTCTAGGAATTTTAAACTATTTCAAACGATTGATACCGGATCTTAGTAGAAAAGAAATACCATTAATTGAACTATTAAAAAAAGGTGTAAAATGGCATTGGAATGACAAACGGGAAAAAGCATTTAGAGAACTAAAGGAAGATTTTACAAATAATCTCAAGGTATATCACCCACAGTATGATAAACAATTTATTTTGAGAACAGATGCATCAGCTGATCGTTTTGCTGGAGTACTGATACAAGAACAGGAAAAAGGAGAAGTACCTATTAGTTTCATATCTAGGGTTACTAAAATGCATGAAAGGAAATATTCAGTAACAGAACTTGAAATGACAAGCGTGGTATTTTGTATCACTAAATTGAGTTTTTTTTATTAGGAGCTAAATTCATTATAGAAACTGATCATTCAGCTTTGACAGCTATGCTTAAAAATAGATATGCGAATAATAGAATACATCGCTGGATTTTATTATTACAAGAATATGATTTCGAAATAAAATACATTCCTGGAAAACAGAATTTTGTTGCAGATGCTTTAAGTAGAGAGACAGAAACCACATTTGAACGGAGAAAGTATAAAATTGGTATAAATAGAATGCTACAAGAGGAAGGATTATATTCATTGGATAGAATTAGGAAAGATCAACAAAATTTGGAATCAAATTATAAAAATAATGCTATTAATATAGAGGAAATATGGTATAAATATCTGGAAGATAGAGAAGTATTTGTGATTACACAAGATTATGCAAAGGAAATTTTGAAAAATTTACATGAAGAACATGGACATGTTGGGACTAGGAAGTTATGGATGCTTTTTAGAGAAAACTATATAACAAAAAAGGATTTAGCAATTGCCAAAAATATTTGTAAAGTATGTGCCATATGTCAACTAGCAAAAGAAAAAAATTATCACAATAAAAATTTGACAAAATCAATAGTTGCACAGAAGCCATTACAAATTGTTGCTATAGATTTCATAAGCAATTTAATACCGAGCATACAAGAGAATAAACACATATTTGTTATCACTGACATTTTTACGAAATTTGTTAAAGTTTACCCATGCAAAAGAACCAATGCAAAAACTGTGATAGAGATTTTAAAAATGTACATTAAAAAATATGGAACGCCAAAAACAATAATATTAGATCATGCAACTTATTTTGAAAGTGAAAAACTAGCTAAATTTAGTCAAAATCAAGAAATTAAGTTGAAGTTTATTAGCATTAGGAAACCATCGTCAAATCCAGCTGAGAGATACATCAAAGAGATAAACAAGTACTTACGAATTTTATGTAATCAGGATCACTGTCAATGGGAAAATAATTTAAATCACGTAGAAAGATTCCTTAACCAAATACCTCATGGTGTAACAAATGAATGCCCAGAATATTTATTTACTGGCACAATACCCCAAAGAAATTGGATAGTGAATCGAAAATTGGAAATGGAAGATGTTTTGAATAAGGTGAATGAAAGACTGCAGAAGCAAGCTAAAAAATATATTAAAAGGATGTACCAAAAAAATAAAAAGAAGACAGTTTTTGGAAAAGGAGAATTGGTGATTGTAAGATCATTGCAAGTTGCAAAAAGATCAGAGAATAGTTGCGCAAAATTATTGCTACCGTTTGAGGGACCTTATGTAGTAGGTAACGAAGGAGCACAAAATAGTTACCAATTATTAGACCCCATTACGGGAAATGAAAGAGGAGTTTTTACCATAGAACAGGTATATAAATATTATACTTAACTTGGAACAAATGATATTATGTTACGTGAAATTTTAATAGATATAGTAGATTTAAGAAGTTTTATAGGAATTAGGAATAATAGTTTAATTTGATTGAAGATAAATTTTAGAGATAATTATTTGAAAGATATAACTATGTTACTAAGATATTAGTTTGATATTTGGCAATTTTGAAAGATAAATTATGATTATATGCAAGAATCGATTTATCATTCTTTTATTAGGGGGATTTAATACATATACTCTATCTGAATTCTAAAGAAAACATTGAAATAAAGAAAAATGTACATATTTGGATGTAATACTAGTGATATACAATGTCTTATAAATAATTTAAAAGATTCAATATGCAAATAAAATTTGAGTTTACAATTTCCAATGACAATAATGCAGAAGATACTTAATGATACATAGATTTTATAAAGATTTTAAAAAAAGAATACAGATGTCGCTGGTAGCAAAATTACAATTAGAAGAAAAGAATGAAAATCTCTCTTTGTTATATGAAAACATAAATTTGTATTTTTTTTTGAAAAAAGGAATTCTTTGGTAACCAAAAGAGAAGAGAATTATTTATGGAAAAAGTTTAGTTAGTTGATTTTGAGCCCCTCTCGAGAGAACATCTAATATGAGTTCTCTCAAATTTGCTGAATAGTATAATAGTAATTGATATATTAAAATAGCATCAGATTATAATAATTAGCATGATAAGATCAGTGCGTGAATAATTCCTTAAATAATTATATTGAAATAGTGTTAGTGATTTTTCCGGGTTCTAAATTATAAATTTAGAAAAGTGGTTCCGGCGATTCTAAAAGACGTGCTTAGAATCAGAACGAGTGATCCTGATACCTAGTTGGTGAGTCCAGTCCAGATTTTATAAATTATTTTTCA
Organism: Galeruca laticollis; assembly: GCA_963921935.1. Taxonomy (NCBI): domain Eukaryota; kingdom Metazoa; phylum Arthropoda; class Insecta; order Coleoptera; family Chrysomelidae; genus Galeruca; species Galeruca laticollis. Next base: position 271,348,991 of record OY998175.1, on the reverse strand, counting down.
AGAATTAACAGGCCTTTAAATAAAATTTAGATAGATGCATCTATATCACATTTTTGAATACTGACAAAATTAACGTTAAAGATATATAAAATTTCACCTGAAGAGAAGAGAAAATTTTTTTGAATAGACAATTTTATCGCATATAGTTTTTTGACATTTATACACGTCAAGTGTAATTTTCGACGATTTGAACGTTTAGAATAAGTAGTTAATTAGGTTGTTCTTCTAGTATATAGGTTGTTTTTTTTTTAATTTTAAGGTTCGTAGAAAGTACGATTATTGTTCTTTATTATATTTTGGGAATAGTAATTCATTTTCACTTGTTATCTGATGGTATATAATATATAATTCTTGATTCCAACTCACTTTGGTATTAATTCAACTCCTATTTCATTGAATTTGAAAAATTTTGTATCCTATAAAACTTTTGATATAATCAGTGACATTTAGTTAATTTTCAGTGACAGAAAAATTGTAGATGTCATTAGATAATTTAATGGTCTTAGAATATATTGAACAAACAGTCACTATAGATTTGCAATAGTATAATTGACAATTTTGTAATATTCTTTGGAAATTTATAAATATAAAATTTAAATTATTAATTTTTTTTAATCTTTGAACCCTCGCTGAGGTAAGAGCGAGTAAGTCGATTTTGTAGTAATTTATCTTTCAGAATATAAAATTTCATATTCATCTGAGCCGGGCATAATAATTTGACAATTCCTGTCAAAATTTCAAATAGGTTATATTCACTGATAAAGGTGTTTTCTAGCTATGTAAAATAGAATGAATGAAATTTGTCACGAGCAAATTGTACAAAAAAACCTTGCAAATCTGACGGACTTGCTCATAAGAAATCAATATCCTAGATTTTTAGAGCTTTAATGCTGATTCTGGTGAGTGTAAGAAAAATTAACTCATACATATTTGTAATGGAGTGTTTTCCATATTTTTTAGTTTATCCTGATAAAGTATATATAAATATATGCTAGCTTCTTAAGTAAATGCCTTTATTCCATGTTCAAGCTTTCGTTTGTGATTATAAACTTCATCAGGATAAACTAAAAAATATGGAAAACACTCCATTACAAATACGTATGAGTTAATTTTTCTTACACTCACCAGAATCAGCATTAAAGCTCTAAAAATCTAGCGACCACATTACTAAAAGAGGTGTATGTAGACATAACCTCACATTTGGAAGTATGAAAAACTGAATTTAAAAAACTGATATGAAAATATTAAAAATATGTAAATAGACATGTTTAAAATCAAAAACACAAGTAACCAGTTGTCAATATTAATAAAAATCTACCTCATCAAAGAGGATGGATAAAGATTTATATTGAACTATTTATCTTTGACTACAATCAGACAGGGAACTGGAGAAAGCAGAATAACAAATTTGAAAAACTGACTGATGTCACTTTTGTAAATGGAGTAGTTCTAGTGTATTTCTGCCAATTCTTAGTCTTTCGTCTACTCTATATATACTTACAATGAAATCAATGGTTTTAGTATTTCTGGCCATTTATTTTGCTTAGTAAGTTGCTGCTCTGGTAAGTATGTATACATTAAACATAAGCCATCTAAGTCTTTCTCATGGTTGAGAGTATTTTTGGATTGACTAATGCAACATATCTCCAATATCTTTCGCCGCAATAGATTATTTTCTCACTCAAGAATAACAGCATTTTCGTACTGCACCCTGTGATCACTCTTGTTAACGTGTATACTAAGGCTAGTATCCTCTGGTTTGTTTTTACAATCGCTTTTATGTGAAGCTAATCTTTTTGACAATGTTTGGCCAGTGTGCCCTATGTATACCAATCCACATTCACCAGGGATGCCATATACTGCCCCATACTTTTGTATTGTTGGTGTTTTATATTTTATGCTAGAGTAGAATAGATTAAGTTTCTTACAATTCCAGATTGCCACTACTATGTTATAATTAGAAAACAAACGTATAAAAGGAGGAGACAAATTATGTAAGTATTGTAATTTAGCATACCTTAAAAGTTCTGCTTCACTAGTAGTAATTGGGTTTCGGCCAGTAATACTATCATTGTTACAAAACATCAACTTATTAACAAGTTTTACAGGATATTGATTTTTTATGAGCAAGTCCGTCAGATTTGCAAGGTTTTTTTGTACAATTTGTACAATAGCTGAAACTAAATTAATTTTTTTTTCTTCAGGATGGTATGAAAAAAAAGGTATGTATCTACCTGAGTTAGTTACTTTTCTATACCAATCCAGACAAACAATTTTATCTGTATTCCTAACTAACAATGTATCTAAAAAGGGGACAGATGAGTGCGACTCCTCTTCCACTGTAAACGTAAGCTTAGAATCAAATGGATTGAGAATATTCAGTACAGACTGCACTTTGTCTGCAGGAACAGCTGTAAGTAACTCATCGACGTATTGATAGATAAAAGGAAATTCAAAATCATTTGTCTCTATTACATAGTACAAAAGTTTGCTCACGACTATCTCAGCTATTACTGGTGAGGTTGCCCCACCCATATGTGATTTATTGGATTATGTCAAATACTCATACAATTACACTTATTTTTCATTTCATAACAATTTTTATAAACAAACAATGGGACTTCCGGTGGGTGGGGCAACCTTACCAGTAATAGCTGAGATAGTCATGAACAAACTTTTGTACTATGTAATAGAGACAATTGATTTTGAATTTCCTTTTATCAATCAATACGTCGATGACTTACTAACAACTGTTCCTGCAGAAAAAGTATTGAATATTTTCAATTAATTTAATTCTAACCTTACGTTTACAGTGGAAGAGGAGTGGCACTCATCTGTCCTCTTTTTAGACACATTGGTAGTATGAATACACACATTGTTTGTCTGAATTGGTATAGAAAAGTAACTAACTCAGGTAGATAGATACTTTTTCTTCATATCGTCTCAAAAAACAAAAAATGTATTCACTTTTAGCTATGAGAAATAGGATAAATAGAATTTGTCACGAGCAATTTGTACAAAAAAACCTTGCAATCCTGAAGGACTTGCTCATAAAAAATCAATATCCTCTAAAACTTGTTAATAACTTATTGTTTCGTAATAATGATAGTATTACCGGCCGTAACCCAATTACTACTAATGAAGCAGAACCCTTACGGTATGCTAAACTAGAATACATACATAATTTGTCTCCATCTTTGATACATTTATTTTCTACTTATAACATAGTAGTGGCGAACTGCAATTCTAAGAAACTTAATCTATTCTACTTTAACTTAAACGATAAAACACCAACATTACAGAAGTCTGGCGTAGTATATGGCATCACTTGTGAATGTGGGTTGGTATACACAGGGCACACTGGCCAAAAATTGTCAAAAATACTAGCTTTAAATAAAAGCGGTTGTAAAAACAAACCACAGGCTACTAGCCTTAGTATACACGTTAACCAGAGTGATCACAGAGTGTAGTACGAAAGATATTGGAGATGTGTTACAATAGTGAATGCAAAAATACTCTCAACCACAGGAGAGACGTAGATGGCCTAAGTTTAATGTATACATACTTACTAGAGCAGCAACTTACTAAGCAAAATAAATGGCCAGAAATACTTAACCATTGATTTCATTGTAAGTATGTATAGAAAAGAGGAAAGACTAAGAATTGGCAGAAATACACTTGAACTACTCCATTTACAAAAGTGATATCAGTCAGTTTTTTTGTCATTTGTCGTTCTGATTTCTGCAGTTCCCTGTCTGATCATAGTCACAGAGAAATAGTTTAATGTAAATATTTATCCATCCTCTTTGATGAGGTAGATTTCAAATAATATTGACAAATTGTTACGTGTGTTTTTGATTTTAAACATGTCTATTTACATATTTTACATATTTCCATATAATTTTTTTAAATTCAGTTTTTAATACTTCCAAATGTGAGGTTATTTCTACATTTCAAATTCCTTCATGTCATTAATGCTACTTCTTATTATTTTAATGGAAGTATTTGTGTGAATAATAGTTATGTTGTGGTCATATTTCAATCCTGTTTTTATATTATTATCACAAAAATTTTCTGGGCATTCTTTATCTCCCCCATTTCTCCTTATACTATCTTCAATTTCTTCCTCTGTATCTATTAATATTAGGTTCATTTCTGGTATTTCTTTGGTAAATTGTCTATCAATAATTTGATTCCTTTTTGCATATATTCCTGTTGTTTTTTCTATTCTACCATCTAAATTTTTAATTTCTTCGTCTACTTTTTCTTGAGAATGTTGCATGACCTCTTCACTTGCTCGTTCCTGTAGATTGATGTATCCTACTTCTTCAGCTTCTTCTTTGATTCCTTCTGTCCCCTCTGTGATCTTTTTCAATTCCTCATTATCCTTCCCAATATTCTTAATCTCAATTAAACTTTCTATTTTCAGCTTAACACCTTTCTTTTTTAAATTATTACATGTTTTCTGTTCCATAGTATCAATATTTCTATTTATAGTCTCATTCAAATCTCCCCTCATACTATTCATATCTCCATTCATGTTATCCATGTTATCTGACATCTTATCCGTCTTATCATCAATGTTACCTCTACTTTGTTAAAATTTTCCACCATCCTGTCCGATTTCCTATTCTCCTTCATTTTGTTAATATCTTCCCTAATTTCTTTCCTCCAACTGTTCATCTTTTAAATTAAATCACCTTCCATTCTGTTCATAGTACTCTCTATTCTGATCAAATATTCCATTATCTGCTCATCTCTTGTTAAATATCTTTTTGCTTGTTGTTGACCCTCCTTTCCGTTTGTCAATGTCATTTTCCTTTCCATCGTAAATACTTATTTTCTGATACACTCAAAAAAAAATATTTCAATATTGTTTATAATTAGATGCAAATTTCTTTATATGCGCCTCACGTTGCGGTGCCAAATTATAATATTTATGTGTGTATAAATATTTTGTTTTTTATGATTAATAATGAATTGTAATTATATTATATTTGTTTTTATCTATGTTCATAAAGAATTATTTGTTTCTGTCTTTTATTTGAAATAAAATTATACCTTGTTTAAATTTTTGTTGAAACGCCTATGTTATCAATTCTATTCCTGTTTTTAATTGACACTTGAAATTAATGGAATACGTTATTCCAGTTTTTATTAGAGGGTATAGAAACGAAAATGACGAAGACTGTAATTATATATTGCCAGAATTACGTTGGAAAATGGAAAAAAAATACATGTATACATATAAACAAATTCAAAATCGAAATTGTAGAACAAACAACTAAAATCTAATAAGTACAAAAAAATAGGTACCTTTGGACAAATTTATATTGTTTAAAATGGCCAAATAAAAATTTTTTAGATTGGTTAACGAATAAAATAACTCACTTATCTACACAGAAAAATAGTTTCTTCTTGTCAAAAATATTCTCCCGTCTGCTATAACATTATGATCCTGTTCTCTTCCAGATAAAATCTTGAATTTCTCGTTCCTGATACACTTTATACTATTGTTTATCTTCTCTCCTTTCACAATCTGGTTTCTTTCTCTTGAATGTCTTTTTAAATGATACTATCTGGTATCTTTTATTGTTCTACAGCCATTATTTTAGTTATCTATTTTAATTACTTGTCTTATAATCGTTTATTCATCTTTCAAATTGTTTCAATAACTTTATTTAACTTCTAGTTCTCTTTACTTATATGAGGACTTTACTTCTATTTTATTATAATTTCAAAATTTCATTTAACTACATCCTCTCTCCAAAATATCACATCACACACTCTACTTTTCCAAAATCAACAACCCTCCTTTTTTCTGTCCGTAGCTATGAACAAAACTCCTTATCTCACTACATGTTTTTCAACAATAATTTACAAATCAGAGGTTTCCATTCAATTTCATATTTTTATTGACTATTTTATGATACTTAATGCTTTGCATATTTCCAGAATAATTTAATTTATCTATTTAAAACTCTACTTCTCAAAAATATCTCTATTTGTAAAAAAAACCTCTCATTGCGTATTACATTTCCATCCTGAAATTAACAAATCTACAATCTGAAAGTTTTCAAAATATATATAATTTTTTTCAAATTTTGTTAGAATTTTGTCACCATTATTGTTTCTCTTGGCCTGTTTCTCTTGGCCTGTTTCTCTTGGCCTGAAATTTATATTTACAAAAATTCTTTATGTGTTAATTTTCATCATCGTTTCAAACGCTTGTCAAAATTACATAGTTCTATGACAACGAATTTCTGTCGCTGGCATCGACCTCTGTCGCTGGCGTTTCATGCCTTGAAAGTAGATTTGACATTACAATCTGGTTGACAGTTTTCTGTGCCATTGTAATAATAAACATCAAACTAATAATTTTGCTTCTAATTCCTGTTAAATATTATATATTATGATAATCTAAATACATTTATTCATTCTTTTAGGGTTTTAGATACTTTTTATGACGTATATGCCACATTTACAAGTTACTATGTTGTCTAAAGATGATTTATGGTCTGATATATGAGTATGAGTTGAATTATTTTATGAAGCACTGACATAATGGTAAATGTTTTGAATATCATTCTAGTATTTCAACACTTATTTCAAATAAATGATATCACGGGTATAAATTCAATATACAATTCACTTTAACTTCATTTATATGATGAAAAACAAATAATTCCCGATGTTTTGGTGATTTCTAACCAAATTCATCCTTGAAAATCTCTCACATCAACACCTTCAAACTTTTATAGACGTTGTGATGAGTTCAATATATATATATATATATATATATATATATATATGAATATATGAATATATATATATATATATATATATATGAATATATATATATATATATATATATATGAATATATATATATATATATATATATATATATATATATATATATATATATATATAATTATCATTACTTATCATTTAGATCAAAAATAAAACAGTTGCTCCCCTGAAAAATTTCCAAATTGTTAATTACAAGATTCTGTATTTTGACCCCCGCACTGTGATTTCCCACTGTTCTGTTGAGTATGATCCATCTGTTTGTTTATATTTCGATATACCTGAATGTTAACTATACCTAACTCCAGTGTTCTACCTAAATCTACTGCTCCTACGATTGGATATTCGATTTCTTATATACGTAGGATGTTCTTACGTTTAAAATAACTTCCTCTGATTCTAATGTACTTTATTATTTATAATCAAAATTGGAAATTCCTAGACAAAATAAATACATTCAATCCTAGAAATGGAACAAGCAAATATCTCGAAGTAATTCTCAACAAAAGGGCTTAAGTTTAATCTTATTTGCAAAATTAATCTCATCTTTAAGTGAGTAGTCTGAAAGCCAGATAATAAGATTTTCTCCAGGATTTTGAGAAGTCAAGATATACTCTCAACTAAGAAGTTGAGTTAAATATATAAGCGAAATAAATTTATTATATTTTATCTTGTTACCGAATTCATCAGATGGTAACCAATAAATGTAAGATACTCATACACATATAACATTATTTAAATCAATATAAAAATTTTAGGTACAGTGTTTAAAGTTACTAAATTTTTATTGTCGAATAAGATTTTGGATTGCCAAGATGGTATGTCCAGAGAAAAGTTCAAACAAATCATGTAGTTAACACTATAATCAATTCCCCTCTTAGGTTGACAAGGTAAGTGGGTAGTTATATATTATTCTATTAAAAGTATTTTAAAGCTAAGTTTGTAGAGTTTCCTATTTCTCAAATTTATTTATTAAGCTGTGTTCACCTTTAACTAACTCAAATAGGTTTGAACCCGTAAAAATATATTAATTTATAATAAAATTATCAATGTAAACTGAAATACCAATTGATTTTTTTCTTATCATTATGTGGGTAAAAACAATTTAGGAAATGAAAATTTAATGTATTATCCTTAAATTGTTGAACTTTATATTTCTGTATACTTTGTTACATACCATGTTCGTGAGATGTGCATCAAAAATTTGGATATTTTAAACTGATATCTTCAAATCAACTTAAAAAAATTCTCCTAGCAGTTACAAAATTCATCAAATATCTCTCACAATGTACTCAATATAACTAATTTATTCAAATCCTAAGTCAATCTCTTCAAATAATACTTCCAAAAATACGTATGATATGAGTAAATTTTATTCTTTTATTTTTGTCATTCACGCCACTTCAGCATAAAATCTTATTCACTCTCTACCAGCAGTAAAATTTATAAATTCAGTCCTTCAACGTCGACATAAAGCATTTCAATCTCGGCATTCAATAATCAAACCAACCCATAATACCGAGTAAGCAGTGAGGCATTAGTTGCATGGAAGACTTCTAAATCATTTAAAAGGTTCAGTGGTAACGAATGGCCTACGATGTCTGACCCAGTCGGACCCAGTCTGATGGAAGATCCTTGTTTTAGTCGGACTGACATAGTGACGAATGGTTAGGGTCTTCAGGTTATTATACTTTACTCGTTTTGGCACGGACTGCAGCTTAAGTGAAGCAAGAAAGGCGTCGTTAAAGGAGGTCATTTTGAAAGACGGTGATAAATTAGTGGAGAATTGGGTTGGGAGAAAAAATTCTCGAAGACAACAAGATAACTAATTATTTTACTTTCTTAAACGTTTCAGAGAATTCAAATATAATGTTGAAATCTATAGAGAATAAACTGATATTTTATAATACTATGAATATTCTCAAATAAATCACATGTGCTTTTCTAGTTGTCTATTATAGTAATAACACAAGAATTTTTTGACAAATTAACTCAATATTTGATTGAGATAATAGCTCTTGGTCCACTGAAAAAGGCCGCATCATAAAAAAAGCACATTTGGCCATTCTGTGCAACTAATGACGTATAGACATTCACAAATGGAGTCATAAAATTACCAGTGGCGTACTGCTCTGATTATTTTGCTTAACTTTTGATGAGATACTCAACTTGAGAACAGATTGGTGATTTTATATACTGTAAAGATAGTATTGAATTAAAAATTAATGAATTTTGGAAAACCATAAATTAAAAAGAAATTTGGAGTTTGGTTATTTGAACCAATATCTAAAAAAAATTAAGTAAGGATATTGAGAGTAGAGTTGCCCACGAGACGAGACTTTTCCTCGGAAAAAAGATGGAAAGTCTCGTCTCGAGTCTGTTATCGTAATAAAAGTTTCGTCTCTCCTCATATCTCGCAAAGATCTCGCTAAAATCACGCACATTTTCCATGTTTCTTATTTAAATAAAATCAGTTCAAATCTTTATCTTGACGAAGAAAAACATAATAATCTAACAAAATAGAAAAATAGTAAAATCACTTCTAGTTTTGATTTTAACAAACAAAAATAAAATACCAAGAAAAAAAAACGAAATCTATCATGGTTTAAAAGATATCTCAGTTATCAATAAAACGATCCTTTTCTCAAACTTCGGTGGTAATAATTATTGTATGTTGGGAAAAGAGAAAATGAATACATTGGCATCATATATACATTTCTCATCATTGGAGTATGGTATCCCAACTAGAAAAGTTGATTAATAACTTTTGGCTCATATGACAATTTTCTTTAATATTGGTTTGTTGTTGCTTTCAAGAATGTAACTTATTATACAGGGTGGTTCTTAAGTAATTGTACATAAAAGTATGGTAGATTCCTGACTTCAAATTATTATGATTTAAGCCAACTTGCATTAATAAAATGTTGCTAATAAGGAATATACGGGATGTTGAAAGTTAAATTTTGGACTTTCTTTTTTGCAATAACTTTAACGTTTTTGGATATCTATTCATAAAATTTTGGAAATAGAGGTTTTTGGGCACAAAAAATCATAAGCTGATACCTACTTTGATGTAATTTGTAGAGGGTGGGACATAGGCCACATTTGTGGCATCAATGTGCCCTAAATTTTTCTGCGTTTGAGTTAGCGGTATTTTTGTAAAAGAATATTAGAGCTACGTTATTTTAATAAAAAAAGTATACTGGTTATTAACCTTAAAACTTAACGGTTTACGATATAATCGCATTTTAGGGATCAGCTGCATGATGATTATTGAAAACATTTAGAAAACAAATTTAAAAAAAACTAAGCTGAATAACATTATAACTTCAATTGTGTCACATTAAATGTTCGATATGCCCATTCTCGTCGATGTATTTATCAACACGTTCCATAAAAGATCGTCTCATATTAAACAACATCATTGGATCAAAAATCCCGCTGCTCTATTTATTTCTTCTCAAAGTTGGTCGATGGTATTTAAGGGATCCTTATAAACAAGCTGTTTCATTGCACCCCATACACCGAAATCGAGAGGATTCAAGTCTGGACTACGTGCTAGCTAAGGAAAATGGCTACCTCGACCAATCCAGCGTTCAGGAAATTTGTTATTTAAATATGTATTGACTGCTCTCGTATTAATTATAAACAATAAAAGATGAGACAAAAATTAATTTCAAACAATGAGCTTTTAAAACTTACACATTATAAATCTGCTGTCGACTGTGGACATTGCGTTCTAGAATATTTTAGAATAAAATAAAGGTACTGGAACCTGTCTGATTTATAATCATCAACAAAATAGACAAATAATATTCATGGGCGGGTAAGATGCAAAACACCTACAGCTACACTATCAAATGGTTGTATATTTTTGGGAGACTTTGAAGGTCCGTCTTATAGTTAACCTTCATGGGACGAACATCAAAATTTTACGAAAAGGACTAACTAAGGTCCGAGAAGACCCCATGCGTGAAATTGCAGAAATGCTGTATTTTTCTTTAAATTAAATATATAGAAAAGAAGTCTTACTATTAACCATTTATTTGCAAAAATCATCACGAAAAAATTCAAAATACCCTAATCACTAATACTACTAGCTACATATCATTTTATCATTCTTTACAAACTATCTCCGATTCTGAATGTTCTAGGCACACAAAGTTATTACACCTAATACATATTTTTCTGGATTTTCTGTCTTCTCCTCTTTGACATATATGGCAGCGCCCCCTGGTAATGTTTCGTTGTTCAACTCTATGTTCTGTTGTATCCAGTAGTTTGGGAAAAACGTCTGTCATATGCCGTTTTCTATTCGTCTGAATGTATTTATTATTATATCGCCGGAAAACGTTTTTCTTTATCAGCTCTTTTCCTAGTCCCAAAATATACATTTAACGTTTATCCAAACTGTTTTTTGGCCAATCCGGGTTTTGCAGTAACCACAATTTATAAGCATTTATTCCTGCGATATCTATAAGATGCGAAAATATTGCCATTGGCCAGCGGTTTCACTTTCTCTGCACTGTATATTCTTTGGCCAACTTATCTGAAGTGTCGACAGCACCTTTTGTTTTGTTGTAATGAAGAATAATTTCTGGTTTATAGTGCAGTTCTCCTCCGGCTACTTTACTATCATTATGCTCACTTGAAAGTAAGATGACAGCATGTTTTTGTTTTGGAACATAGGATACTAGCGTTCTTTTATTTCTAAAAGCAAACATACTTGAAAACTCTTTCTTGTACGATGCCGGTAGAAGTTCCCTGGGAATAAATGTTTCATTTTTCCGGAGGGTTCCAGATAAAGTAATATTTTTTTCCACAACTTGTCAGCAAGTTTTAAACTTGTAAGGAAGTTATCGGTCGTTATTCCAAATCCGCCTTCCAAAAGGTCTGTCCAATATAGGACAACCCTTTGACCTTGACCCTTTTCCGCTTTGTTACCTTGTTTTCCTGAAAATTAATAGATACATAGAAATATAAAGTTTGCCTATATTGCTTTTCAAATAACTTACCCAAATAAACTCGCATGTTTGCGATATAAGAAGTGGTGCAGTCCACAAGAGCCCATATTTTGATTCCATACTTATCAGGTTTACTCTTCATATAGATTCGGAATGGTGCCTTACCCCTAAATGGTACAAGCTGCTCATCCACACATAGATGGTCGCCAGTATCAAGTGATTTTTTACAATTAGAAGTGAAAATATCGAATATATCTCTTATCGGAGCTAGCTTTTCTACTAATTTCCCTTCTTGTCTTATTTGAAAATTATCGAAGCGTAAAAATGAAGTAATTTGTTTGAATCTGTCTCTTGACATTGCAGCAGGAATTATAGGACGACAGTAAGAAATATCTTGACACCAGAGCATATTGATAGCCTCTTTTAATCCGTGAAGTGCGCCAAGAATAAGCAACAGTCCAATATAAGCTTCAATCTCTGAAGAATCAAGAGGTACAAAAACTTTAATTTTATTCGGATTTTCTATATTCCATTTATCATAATATGTTTGTGCCTTTCTGTTTGTTTCGGTTATTATTATGTTAAGAATATCCGGAGATAGGAGAAGAAGAAAAGCGTTTTTTATAGTTGAGATATCAGAACTGTAATTTGTAAGGCCTAGAGCATGTCTCCGAATATTAGCTTTTGAACGTCTTACTTTTGTGTTTCCTGGAATTCTCTACCACTCAGTTCCATGTTTAGATTTATATACTGGAATGCCCTGGCTGTTACTAACTGTTGGTTCCCCTGGGTTGGTTTTCTCTATACTTTGATCAACAACTATTAAATCATTTTCTTCCTCTACTTCTGTGACGATGTCTTCATCTTCTAAGTCACTCGATGTTTCCTCATTGATAACACTATCAAACTCTGGATCATCACTTGCAAATATACGTAACATCTCATCGTCAGTAATCCCCTCGCGATTTTTTGTAAATAAAAACTGACTCATTTTCAAAACCTTGTACCCTACTCGCAATATCACAAGAGACTAACCCGAATATTCAAGTCTAAAAATTATATCGCAGTGATATATGATAATTTACATTTTACAATTATATGGGTAAATTCCCTGTGAGTAAACAAACGTTAAATGTATGGGATTCCCCGATTTTACTAACAGTTACCGGGATAATTTTATCAGACGTAAAAGGCCGACCGGGGTCTGAAGAGACCCCTGGAATATAAAACTATTTTTTGTTTATACCAACCAATAAAAACTACTAAATACATCATATTTTATCAAAATAATTCATAGACTGCAGCTAGATGAAAGATCAATGTTTAAAAACTTGCGTTTGCAAAGATACAGCAAAAATATACGTCATGGGGTACAAACGGACCCCGGCCAGTCCTATGAAGGTTAATTGAATTTTTGTTCTTATAGAAATAAATCATTCCCTTGATTTTACGTTTGATTCTATTTTCTTCTTTGTATAAAATTTTAATGTTTTCTAAATCAAAACTATGAGTTTTGAAAGGACTGTGGAATGTCATTTTTGGTTTTTATGTTTTATTTGTGATTGTGAATTCTGTTATGTAGATATTGAGATGTTTGACCCACGAATTCACCATGGCAATCTTTACATTTGACATGATACACTACATTACTTTCTTTCAATTTTTCGGTTTTCGGTTTAAGTTTTGTGAAAAACGTCTTGGCATAATTACTAGGTTTGTGCGCTACATTTATATTATTTTTAATCAATAGCCCTTAAATTTTTTCTGATGCACCTTGTACGTATGGTAAACTGATATATGTTTCGGTTGAGAAAGATAACAAAAAACTAATAAACTGTTTGGATATAACAGTGAATTATGATAATAACGGTTAAATTGAGACACATCGGTTTACCAAACATGTATGGCTTGAAAGATATTTAATTTCAATTCTGATGTACTAATCACATACAAAAGAAGTATTGTTAATAACCTTTCAGACAGAGCCCTAAAACTCTCACATTCTAATAACATACCTGATAATTTGAAGAAGATTCAAGAAGTTTTACAAAGTAATGGGTACCCAGAAAGATTTTACAATCCTATAATAAAAAAACATAAATCATAAAATTTTTAACAATAATAATGCAACGAACACAAACTATAGAAGTAATAATAACTCTAGTAATAATATCTCAACCAAAAATGTTTCAGTTTACCATACGTATAAGGTGCATCAGAAAAAATTCCAGGGAGTAAAAATAATATAAACGTAGCGCACAAACCTAACAACTATACCAAGACGTTTTTCACAAAACTTAAACCGAAAATTGAAACAAAGTACTGTATTGTATAATGTCAAATGTAAAGATTGCCATGATGAATACGTGAGTCAAACATCTCAATACCTACATAACAGAATTTATAGTCACAAATACTACATAAAAATCAATAATGAACATTCCACAGCCCTTTCAAAACACGCAATCGAAAACTACCATAGTTTTGATTTTGAAAACATTAAAATTTTAGACAAAGCAGAGAACAGAATCAAACGTGAAATCAAAGAAATGATTCATATCAAAAAGAACAAAAATTCAATTAACTGTAAGACTGACCTTCAAAGTCTCCCAAAAATATTCAACCATATGATAGAGTATCTGTAGGTGTTTTGCATCTTACCCGCCTATGAATATTATTTGTGAGTTTTCTTTATGATTTTATAAATCAGACAGGTTCGAGTAACTTTATTCCATTTTAAAATATTTTAGAACGCAATGTCCACAGTCGACAGCAGATGTGTAAGTTTTAATAGCTCATTGTTGGCCCATTACCAGGAATAAACTTAATCGAAAATAAAAATGATTACACATATATTGAAGGTATAACTCAACTATATCAATTATAACTTTAAATTTTTGTTCCAGGTAAGATGTGACATGATACAATTATATACTGTACTTATGAACGACCACAATTTTTCATTGACGACTGGGTGAGTAGATTGAGCATATAAAACGATTTTGATGTAAATTCTAATACGTTCGAAAGTATCATAATGTATGTCACCTATTTTGGTATGAACAACATACAACATATTGTTGCTCATGATGTGATTGGAAACATTCATTTTCTGATTGAGATAACATTATGAGGTATATTGAGATGTGTAATAGCTAAAATATATCCTAATGAAACACTATTGTGATTGAAAAATGGTTGAAAACATTAATATTGTGAACTATTAATAATACATGGAACGAAAATTAACAACAAAAGAGTTCAATAATTAAATATTATCAAACGTATTCGCTGACAGTTTAAACTTATCTGTTTTCACAGTTTCGTATTAAAAAAAGTATTTCAACATTCCTCTGTTGTGATTAAATGCTATGAATTATACGACGCAGTATATTATTGTTGTACATATTCCTTTATTAGAAATCTTCATATATAGGGTGTCCCTCAATGTTGACATGTTACAGTCGACTAAACTAATTTCTCTTCACGCCCCCGTGAAGGCATGTTTAGATGAAACAAAATAGAAAACATCCACATTAGACTATTACATATCAAGCATTATATAAGGACGATTTTTTTTATTCGTTCTCATTGTTACTAGTTTCACTATCTGAAACCCTCGTAACAAAAGTTTTCAGCTTATCTGAAGGACATATGCCCGTATAAGCAGTCCGACTTCGTTTTGACCCTGGTAGTTCTGTAACCACGTAACGGTCCTTAAAATTTATACCAAAATTACCAATGTTACAGTATCATGGGTTCACACTTCCACAATTTATACGAATATGAATATAAATATAAATAAATGCATAAGCATAAAATTTAAATAGCAAACGACCTCATCATTGCTAGAAGAATATATAAGTCGAAATTATGTACGGCGCAAAATTATTTACATGAAATTGTCAGAGTTTGGAAACTCCACAAAATAACGCAGTACCCAGGTACGTACCGTAGTGTTCAGAGCCAACAGCCCAATATTTTAAACTATTAAGCAACTTATTACAATTTTAAATACAAAGTGAAAATAAATTCATACTAATTGCCGCAAAAAGAGAGAAATAAAAAACTTTACATAAAAAAATTATGAAATGTGACTGATAAAGGTGAATGTACAAATGTATGAAGAGTGAAAAAAGGAAAACTGTTCACTTATCCTTCTTTTGGACCTAAAACAGCAACTGACGTCACTCCAGAATATTCCAGCTCTCCTGGAACTGGTCTCACTGACTCTTTAAGTTTCAATCGGCGAAATAGTATCCACATAAAAAACCCCCCTTGATAATGAATCCTACTAACAAACGCCGTCTACGGAAATTTACCATGTGTTACCCAATTTCACCAATTCTACTGGTATCCTTGGTCATCCGCCCTTCCTAGACCAGTAGATTAACGGGTTAGAGCTGCCAGCTGTTGATTTAAGCCGTATTTTCTACCCCTGCGTAGGATTTGTCAGGTTTTATCGTAAAAATACGTTATGGCTTCCAGAGCACATGCAAAAATTTCTAAATAGCAATGTGTGTTTACTCGTTGACGGCAAATGGAGGACTGAATACTTCGCGCATTCAGCGCTTGCCAACATTAAACCTCCGACAACTCGGCGAATTTTCGCGTTACAGTACCAGTACGTGTTAGCCAACCATAAACTGCTTTAAAGGAGTATGTCGTTTATCGTAATATTGTTTTTGTCTAAGTTGTTGGATTTCCGTGACTTTAGAGACTAGCAGTAGTAGAATTAGCAGTTGAGTTAATATCCTTCTTAACTTTTCTCACCGTTTCGTCCCACCGAGTCTCATCTTCCGTTGAATCTGTATAGATGATAGGATGGAACAGTTTATGCGCTCAGCTTGTCCGTTTGCTCGAGGAGTGCCGTTTAATGTTTAAACTTTGATAAAAGGCTATGAAAACATTGCTGGTGGAATCCGTTTCCCTATCGCATATTAGTCGACGAAGTACACCAAACGTCTTCATAATTTCTTCCAGATATCTTACAACAGGCTGAGTTTTGGTGTTTGGTACTGCTTCCACGAATAAAAATTTCGTGAAACCGTCGATCACTACTATTAAGTAGGCGTTTATTTTTACAGTCTTAACAAATGGACCCAAATGATCGATGTGCAACGTGTCCATAGAAACCTTTTTTTGTCCATTGGATTCAACCGACTAAGTTGCTTTCCTGAGCGAGCTTTGTTATTAAGACAACCTAAATACGACCTTATATAATTTATAACGTATGTTCTCATGGCGGGAAACCATTTGATAGAACTTATAACTCCCAAGGTTTTCGACGAAGTGGCCAGCTTCGTCATGATAATATATAAGTATTTTAGTCTTGCAGTTTTAGGAATAACCCGTTTCGTTCCTGTATTGGTTTTGCGGTATAGTTGATTGTTTATTAGCCAGTAATTAGAACGTGAATCTCTTGACTCCCTATTGTTTGTTGGTCGTAACAGGGTTTCAATTATGTTTCAGCAATGTTCGTCTTGCAACTTGGCTGAGAGTATCCAGTCTTCCTCGGTTACATTTACAGACATAACTTTAAGAGGTCCTCGACTCAGAGCGTCAACATGAGCCATTTTGGAGCCGGGTTTGTATCCTATGTCAAAATCGTATTCTTGTATAGTAAGCCACTATCTTGCAATTCGTGGAATTAGGACCCTCTTCATCATAGGGTGTTTTAGCGAGTTGCAGTCAGTAACGACTTTGAATTTTATGCTAATGAGGTACACGCGTAACTTTTTTAAAGCTTCCATCACACACCTGAATTTCCTAATTCATAATAGTGATACTTTTGTTCTGCCTCACTATTAGTACAACTAAAATATTATACATGTTTTTGGTACAAAATAGCGCCACGTCCTACTTAGCTGGCGTCACAATGTACCTCTGTTTTGGCATTTCTATTGAAAATGGCCAGAATAGGTGGCTCGGAAAGTTTCGTTTTAGGAATCCCGGAAGCATCTTTCCATTGTTTCCCCCATAAGAACGTGCAGTCCTTTTTGGTCAACGAGGATATAGGTTGCGAGATAGATGCAAATCCTTTTACACACTTTCGAAATCAGCTTGTTAGTCCCAGGAAGCGTCTAACTTCATGTACATTTGTGGCTGGTGAAAAATTCAAAACAGCTTCTATTTTATGGCTTCCTGGACTTATACCTTCACTAAACACCTCGTGAGCCAAATACTCTATTTTGTCTTGAAAAAAAATATTTACTCAACCTCATAGTAAGTCCTGCGGTTCGAAATACGCCTAAAACGCACTTTTATCTCTCCAGAGCCTCTTTTTTACAAGAAGCTGGTATAAGTAAATCATCCAAACAGGCTATCTTCTCCATTTCTTCTTTTCCTGGCCCTACAAATCTGGGTAAGTCTTGGTCGCATTCATTATCGCCCTCCATCTTTCTCGATCCTGTGTTTCCATTTCCCACTGTTATAATCCCATTCTAGATACATCTGCTGCGACGGCATCTCTCCATCTTTTGCTGGGTCCGCCTATTGATCTTCTTCCATCTGGTTTCTCAAGGAATACTGTTTTTAACAATCTGTGGTTCTCTGATCTCAATACATGCCCTGCCTATCTTATTCGATTAGCCTTTATGTGTCTGACTACGTTCTCACTGCCATACTGCGCTGACAACTCAGCATAGTGGCGTATTCTCCAGTGTCCTGTTACCTCATCTTGTTGCGGTCCAAATATTATTCTAAGAACCTTCCTTTCAAAGACAAGAAGCTTATTTATTTCCCGTTAATTAAGGGTCCAGGTGTCGCTGCTATTTGTAACCACCGGGCGAGTAATTGACTTGTATATTGTTAATTTAGATTGTCTTCTTATCAGTTCAGATATCAAGAGTGTTGTAAGAGAATATAGCGCCCTATTTCCCGCTATTATTCTTGCTGAGACACGTCTTTCTACTTATACTTAAAATCCTTAACCACTTCAAAGTTGTACTCATTAATGGAAATATTTTGTCTGATTCTGGTTCTTGGTTACCACCATGTATTTCGTTTTTTCTTCATTTACTCGTAGACCCAGGTTACCAGCTTCCTCC
This sequence comes from Galeruca laticollis, assembly GCA_963921935.1. Taxonomy (NCBI): domain Eukaryota; kingdom Metazoa; phylum Arthropoda; class Insecta; order Coleoptera; family Chrysomelidae; genus Galeruca; species Galeruca laticollis. Next base: position 271,330,170 of record OY998175.1, on the reverse strand, counting down.
TTGAGTTAGGAGAACACTTCTCTCATATTTACCGTAGAATGAGCAACCGTATCTATATCCTCAGCAAAAGAAAACAATAGTTTTGAATCTTGCTTGGAAAAATCTTCAGTTAGTTCCGATATTATTCTACCAACCGCATACTACAAGGCCAAACTGAATAGCAACGGTGAGAGGGGATCTCCTTGTCTGAGTCCTGATGTTACCCTAAATGGAGTTGATGTTCTGCTTCATTTCCTCACCTGTGCATATGAGTTTACCAATTTCCTTGGGATGCTCATGTCTAGCATTGCCACCCAAAACCTGCTTCTTTTTATAGAGTCATATGCTTGCTGGAAATCAAAAAAAAATTTGGTGAACATCCCGGTTGAATTCCCAGTTCTTTTCTAATATTTGTCTGATCTTGAATATTTCATCTATCGTTGACCTTCCAGCACGAAACCCGCATCGATAGTCGCCGATAACGTCTTCCGCATTAGGGGTCAACCTTCTCAGTAGTATGGTTGCCAATACATGGTATGTTGTGTTGATAAGTGATATTCCTCTATAATTTCTCATTTGTTTCCTTTCTTATGTATATGTATTATGATAATTCCGCTCCAGTCTTTAGGCATTTTCTGTTGAACTCATATATTTAGGATCATTTCATATATTTTTCGGTGTAAAACATTTCCTTCCTTTTTTAACCGCTCTGAATTCATACCATCATTCCCTAGTGCTTTTTGATCTTGGAGATATATTATCGCATTTTTCACATCTTGGAGTGTTGGTGGTGGTATTATTATATCCGCTGAGGGGAAGGTAATGTCTTCTTCTTCCTCTGTCTCCCTTTCAATATTTAGTTATTGTTTAAAGTACCTCTTCCATCGTTCAACAATTTCCATTTCCGTTTACGTCATTATCAGTTCTCCACTTTCATTTCTCATGCCATTCGTTCATCGTACACTCCCATTCCTCCTCACTCTCTTTACTTCCCTAAAGAACTTCCTTGTCTGATTCATGCCTCTATCCCTGTTCATTTCCCGTATTTGGTGTTCTAGGTAGTTCTTCTTTTTAGTTCTGAGTAATCTCCTTGTCTGTGCTCTTGTTCTGTGAAATTCTTCTTTGTTCTCATTCGTAGGGTTTATAAGCATTGTCAGTCTCGTATTTGTTTTCAATACCAGCGCCTCTTCACATTCTCTGTCAAAACACCTTCTTTTGGGGCGCTTCTTCTTTTTTCCAATGTTTTCTCTCGTTGCTTCTTCTATGACTGTACCACTTGCTGCCATGTTTCCTCTAGTTCTTTGTTATCTTCCTCGTGTCTTGAGCATTCGAATTTGTTGCTTAAGGCCATTTGGTACTCATCTTCCCTTCTGGGTTCTTGAAAAGCTTCTACGTCCCATCCTTCTCTTGACTCTCTTTGTTCAGGTTTTTCTGTTGTTATTCTCGTTCCAAGTCTGGATTTAACTAGGAAGTGATCAGTATCACTATCTGCTCCTCTCATACTTCTTGCACTGATGATGCTACAAGAGTGTCTCGCATCTATGAGAATGTGGTCTATTTGGTTTCGCTTTGTTCCGTCATTTGAAACCCATGTGGCTTTATATATGTTCTTTCTTTAAAATTGCGTGGATTCTTAGACCATATTATCAGATATTGCAAACTCTGCTAATCGGTGCCCATACCCATAAGCCATCGCTATTTCAAAACGCCGTGGTCCCAAAACTTGATTAATGGTCCTTTTAAACACTGCAGGTGCATTAGCAAGACCAAAAGGCATTCTTAAAACCTCATAATGTTCATCTGACGCCACAAAAGCCGTCTTAGTTATTGATTCTTCGTCCAATGGGATGTGGTGATATTCCGAAGCCATATCTAAGGTAGTAAAGTATTTACTGACTTTCAAAGAATCCAAGAGGTCGTCAATTCTTGGGGGAAGTTACTTGTCTTCCAATGTTTTTCGATTTGAGGCCCTATAATCAATGCACATGCGCTGCTCTCCATTTTTCTTTTTAACAAGCATAATCGGACTTGAGTACGGGTAAGTCGAATCACGATTTATTTCATGATCTTTTAGTTCTTGGACAATCTTCCTAGTTACTTCCCGTTCACTAAATGCATTCTGTAAGGTCGATAAATAATAGGCAAATCATCTGTTAGGTCAGTTCTCGTTTTAGTAACAATAGTTTTACCAATCTCTGTTTCTGTAGCAACACAGTCGCGATACCCGTGTAACAGATTTAATAGAATAATAGAATCGGTTTTCGATAAATCAGGGTATCTATCGTATTCGAACTATAAAATATATAATATATGCAAATTTTAGATGTTTCCTGAATTCTTGTATATTTGTTTATTAACGATAAGAAGTTATATTCACTCAACATATCTAGTTATGTAGAAACTAGATCAGCTTGATGTTTGATATTTATATTAAAATTTCCTAAAATTAACTGTTTAGAAACGTTTAAATTGTTTTTAGTGTCTTCAAGATATGTCCACAAATCATCCACAGATACTCCTTCCTTCCTTCCTTCCTTCCTTCCTTTGTCGGTAGTGATTTTTACTAGATAACTGAATTATAGTTTGTACTGCTTTGCTATATTGGTTTAGGACAAACCTAAAAAACACTATAAGATTGGAACTCAGTATCCCCAAAAGGTAAATGTTTGGGTTGGAATATTAGGTGAACATTTGATTGGAACATTTTTTATTGACGGCAATTTAACCGAACAAAAATATTTTAATATATTGCAAAATTAAATTAATCCTGCCTTCATACAATTAGGTATAAACATCAATGATATTTGGTACAAACATGACGGTTGTGCATCGCATAATGACCGATTAGCAGTTAATTAATTAAATACATTATTTCCCAATCGGATAATCACCACGAATGGTAACATTCGATGGCGTGCTAGATCTCCAGATTTGGCACCCAACGATTTTTTTCACAGGTTATGTGAAATAGAGAATTTATGGATTCCAGGAGAATAGGGTTAGTTCCCTGAATGAAGATAGGGAAGAAATTCTATAAACCTGTATGGATATAACCCCTGAAATACGTACCCATGTTTGTCAAGAATTTTATAATGGTTTTGGCTATTGTTTGGCTCAACACGTCGTCTTTCCTATCAATAATCACTTCAATATTTTTATGTATTTAGACTTAATTCTCTTTCCATTGAATTCCCCTCTGTTCGAAAACTTTCCATACTTTTTAGAATTGAATGTACGTTTTTCCGTTATAACATGGTCTCGTATTTTTTAAATAAATTGTATATTTCTCTGTTATTACATGATCAGTTAGTTCTATTTCATTTTTCCAGCTCAATAGCTTTATAACCTATTTTCCAAATTGTGTATTGTTTCGCCAATATGAATAACATCACCATAATCACATAATACCTCATATATGATCTTACTTCCTCTATTTTTAGATTCCTAGTCAATGGGATGTTTTCAAAATAGGAATTGAAAATTTGGCTTATATTCTCGATATTATATATTGTTGCACATGCTGAAACGAATACGACTCAGTGCATCAGATTATCAGATTTTGTTACAGCTTCTGTTTATGAAATGGAGTGTCAGTTTTTGATGATAGTTTATCATTGTTTCTAATCCAAAAAAACGTAACCCAATGGAGCATAATCTCATATTTCAATTAAATCAATCATCTGAATGATTCCGTTCCATCTAATCAGTCCTATTCAATGTAAATGTACCGAAAAAATGGGAAGAATAGAATTATGAGAACGGATCATTGATTACGAATTAACTCATAATATTGATTAGGCAACTATAGAAATTGTTCTTTACAGGACAAAACAGAATCTGTAGCAAAAGGTTAATGAAGATGGACAAAAAAGTGGCAGCTGACTTGTATGATAGTCAAATCGAAAATATCGCAAGGACCTTATAAACGAGGTTCTGGAAATGATGACTACAACAATTGAGGTGTTGACAAAATTGGATATCAAACTTTTAATTCTACAGGCTTTTTGGAACATTTTCATCATCATTTATTACAGTTTTCTGATTCAAATTCTCAAAAAAAAAATAAGATATCTTATAACGACAAGCCCTGTTCGTTTGCATTGAGATTAATTTCAAACTTTCAGTGGGCAATAGAAAAATATTCATGTTGTTAGAGTGAATACCCTCTCCTAGTCTGTGAAGAAGATGAAAACTCCTGTCAACAATTTGTTCTTATGCTCGGCTCCTAAATTGCAGTGACAATATTCAATAAACTTTCAAATCCTATGTTCTTGAGAATATTTTTTACTCGTAGTACAATTTTTCTCTCTGAAAACACAACATTGTGCTAACATTCCTAGATATGAATTGAATAAATGAGCAGTAGCTTAGTGTTCCTGTACATCTTATATAAATGTCTAAGACGGTTGAAAAAATTCTGACAGGAATATCTTGTTCCTGTTATCTTTCAATAACATTAAAAACAACAATCATTGCACTTGTTGTATTCTAATTTTCTCTTGCTACGTACTTAACTTTCGAAATTCAGTGGAAAATGACGGCATTTCTGAGAATTTATATGGTAATAGTTCCGAAAAAATCTGAAATTTGTATGCAACACCAACAACTATGATACAAACTGCAAATTACAATAAGCAAAATGCTTTCTCGCTAGATACATTCAACTGTTAATTCTGATAACCCGTCTTTATGTAACTATTTGAATTTCAAAGTTCCTCCCTTTTCTCCCTTCTCCAATAGGTACCTTCAATCAACTTATGTTCTCTTATCCAAAAGTCACTTTTCTATATGTGAGAACGGTCCTTACATTTATATATACAATAAAACACAATTCAACTTCTTGTACTAACTTACTATGTATAGTTTCATCTTCAAATTAAACATAAAATTCTGGGAGAACTGCATGAATCAAGTTTTATTAGCAAACTAGGTGTTAAGTCATATTTGCTCTCAACAGACATTAAATTTATTCCTAGGTTTTCTTTATTTACTTTGGTGCAGTCTGAATCTCCTGTTTGATTCCAATTCAACCGAAAACTTGAGTATAATTTCAAAGTAAATATTTTACAATTAGCTCGAGTAAACTTTATGAAGGACTTCAATGGAGTCAAATTATTTCATTGAACTTAACTTCAAGGTTCGAAAAAAATTAATTATTTCTTTAATACAATGCACTTTACAGATTCAAACTTATGAATTCGATAAATAAATTTATTGGATTGACTGAAATAGAATAATACAATTGAGAAGTAAATTATAGAACCAGAAAAGTTAATCACAAATTATGCATAAATTTTAAACACAATAATTGATAAATTCTGGCAATTATGAAAAGGCCAATTTTTCATGCTTAGTTGAAATTGAACTAACAAAATGAGGACCATTTATAGAGAGTAGGTATTATAATTGTTTGGACGTATTTCACGTTATGGACAGGCAATATTTTTTTCAAGCTAGATACACTGTCAGAATTTTCGCAAATTTGTTCCTTTCCTATACAGGGTGCGGCACATAAACGGTCAATTAGAAATATCTCGTGAAATGAAAGTATCTGAATTATGAGAATTGGCATGAAGTGGTTTTGAATAATGAGCTATTTAATGAAAATATGGCCGTCACCATTATACTTCCGGTTATACCGGAAGTTGCACATAACCTTGTAATTTTTATTGAAAGATCCTGTATATTTTTCAATTTTAGAAATATTTACGTTATTCTGAACATTCTTTGTTGATACTTCCCTATACCAATTCTGAACCGTTTTTAAGTTTTAATGTTTTTTATATGAAAATTATACTTTTTTACCTTGTACATAAAATTCAACATCCTCTAATGTAATTTGAATAAAAGTTTAAATTTCTTAGGAACTATTTACCACATACCGTTTTATCGTTTACACTGTGAAGTTACCTTTTTTATTATACAGGGTGCTGTGAAAATTGGAATGAAAACGGAATACAGAATCTTCGCGTAATTCCTTTTTTTTCAAATGGGACACCATGTATGTGATTATTCATTTTACAAGAAAACGTTTCCCACTATCGATATGTATTACTATTCCCTATACCTATCTCCTAAAGTTTTCAAATTCATCAGCTTTATACATTTTTGTCACAAAAAATTGATTTTTTTATAGGCTATGTGGATTTAATGTATCAAGTAAAACATTGAACAATTATACAGATACTATCAAAGATAATAAGGCACTAGCTTGTTATTTAAACAATTGTTCAAAATGTTGCCCATCAACTTCCAAACATTTATGGACTTTTAATCAGGTTCTCATCAGTAGCTCTTGATAGTGATTCTCCATCTATGCCATTAAAAACGTGAAGGACTTTGGATATATTATTTTTCTTAGTTGTGGCAGGTTCAAAGAATACCCTATATTCATTTATCTCCAAATATAGTAATCTAATGGTGACAATTGTGGAGATCTTGGTGGCCCAGGAAACGGACCTTTATTAGCTATCCATCTATCGTTAAATACTTCATCAAGCAATGTGCCTAGTCCTCGAACATTGTGAGCCGATGCACCATCTTGTTGAAACCAAGCTTCGTTAGCCTCATGAATAAGTAAAGCGTGCATTTCTGGTACAACTACTTGCCGTAAGATGTTGCAGTAGCGCTCTCCGTTTAAATTTTCGTCATAAATCATAAGAGCGAATATCTTATTATTTTTCAAAGCGCAAAAAACTTTAAACGAAAAAGACACTTGAAATTTACTATCCCATGTGACTTGAGGAATTTCGTCACTCCAGAAGTGATTGTTATGGCGGTTATACAAACCATTTTTAGTAAACTTCGATTAATCACACCAAATAATTTTTTTTGTGAAATCTTCATCTTCCTGGCATTCAATTGAAATTCATTCACAAATATATACACGTCTTACATAATATCCAGGATGTAAATGCTGAGCTAGTGTATACGAATAAGGGGTCCAATGATGTTTCTTTAAAATGCTGTGAATTGTTCTAGTCGACATCTCTAAAATTTCTCACATTCTTTTAGGATGAATTTGGATAAGCTGCAAAATATCCCAGGATGTCTATTTGTAAATCCTCATTATCGACATGGGTCTTGGGCTTATTTCTACTACTAATAAACTGACCAAACTGGAAACAGTTGTGCAGCAACCGTTTTATAGTTTTATGATTTAGGATATCTCTCAGCAAACACATGGCAAGTTCTAGATACTATTCTGTTATACTCACCGTGAATTATAATTGAATTTAAAAAATCATCATTTGTATATCCTCATTGTGCCATTATTATTTTGTCAAGAAAATTAAAGGCAAACTATTATTATACCTTTCACACAACGGCATACAACAAAGTGACTACTAAACATTAACAATAACTGACATTTGTCAGAATATTCCATAGGCGACTTGATAAATAAATTTTTTGTGACAAATATGTATAAAGCTGATTTATTTGAAAACTACAGGAGATAGGTATAGGAAATAGTAATACATATTGATAGTAGGCAACGTATTCTTCTAAAATTAATCACATACATGGTGTCCCATTTGAAAAAAAGGAATTACGCGAAGATTGTGGATTTTGTTTTTATTCCAATTTTGACAGTACCCTGTATAATAAAAGAGGTAACTTCACAGCGTAAACGATAAGGCGGTATGTGGTAAATAGAAAGTTGAAGTTTTATTCAAATTACATTAAAGGATATTGAATTTTATGTACATGATAAGAAAGTGTAATTTTCAAAAAAACATTACAACTCAAAAACGATTCAAAATAGGTAGAGGGAAGTATTAACAAAAAATGTTGTAATAAAGTAGACCCTGATGTAGTATCACCCTAATCCTGGGTGGTTTTGTTTAAATTTGAGAATGGTTCGCAAACCGCTGTCACCAGATGTACAACTCTACCCTTTGTTACCGAGTTGTTTCTCAACATAAAAACCGCTGTCACCAGTGTAATAATTTCTAAATTAAAGTGTAAGTTAAATAACTGTTATCAGTGTAACGAAATAGTAACTCTATACTTCGTTGTATTTCAAATCTAAATCAAAGTGTTATAACTTGTATACCCCTAATTAAATCTGCTGTCACCAAATTCTGCTTCCCGTGCGCGGCTGAGCGTGTAAGGCAATCCAGTCCCATTGGTTTTTGCTAGGTTCGCCTGGTCTTAAAACGGATGAAACTTCCTTTGCCAGGACAGGGTTTGTCCTCCTCGTCTCCGTCTTACGTCCACGTTTGTTACACTTCCAGAGGGGGAAATTTTTTGGAGTAGGGGTGATAGGAAAAATAATGTAGAACCTCCACGTTATACAAAAAAATATATGTAATAAAATAATCTCTCCAAATCCTCCTATACAGTTATACATATATATTTAAAATTAAACTACAATTCCGTATGATTAAATTAATCCCAACTCCCTGGTGTAACTCTACCTATACATATTTATCTAAAATTGGTTTATTATCAAACCTACTCCTGTATATACTGCAATTATGAAAACAAAATCAAATTTATGAACAGAATTCTCGTTTGTTCGGTGGTGCGGCAAAACTGGCCCTTTTATCGGCTGGGTCTTGTTACTCAAAAAAAAATGCGTGAAAGGCGTATGTTTTAAATATTCGTTTCTCAATCCTTCTATTCTCCGGTGTCGAGAAAAAATAAATAACTATTACGTGTAAATACCTTTATATGAAACAATGATTCACTTTACGTCGTTCCGGTCGTCATTGACCTTCGGGGAACGAAAGTGAAATTTTTGTTCTATAAAGAAAAATTCTGATGAGCTAAGTAAAACAATTTAAATTATTTATCGACACTGGCGTTACAAGTTGCGAAAGTCCCCAGTAATATAATTACCTACGATAAATTCATGCGTTTACGCTGGCAAAATAAGAAAGAGTTTTAATTTATAATTTACGGCTGAACAAAAGACTGATACAATATTTCTCTATAATAGATTGACTTATCAGCGCAACTCCGCTAAAACCCGTGAAAATATGGAAAACATACGCTCCGGACTCTCGGCAAAATCTAAATTATTCCAGTACACACGGTAAATTATATATTTGTCAGGACGATAAACTCAATCTGAAGAGTGAACAGCTATGTCCCGTCTCTTTGAAAAAATCAACAATCAAACAAAAAAAATCTAATAAATATATTTGCTATCGCTACACCTTGTATATAGCAATTGACCTCTACACCCAAGTTCAGGATCCAGCTCGACCAATAACGAGTAAATATATCACTAGTAACAAATTATCCCAATCTGAATTCAATTCAAAAACTTACTGCTTGATAAACGTCCTCCGTCTCGCCGGGAATTTTCTTGACTTTTCTTACTATCTGCTTGATCACCGCGAGTCGTGCCAATAAACGGAATCGTGCTATGTCGAAAGGCAATTAGCGTAGAGGGTAAGTTTTTACCACTCGTATCGCTATCACTAAAAACATTAGTACCGTTCACCGTGGCATGGGAAAAAAAACTTTCCCTTCGCGTGATCGACCCCCGGTACACACTCACTGCCGCTGTTGGTCTGTGTACACTCCTTTTTTTGTTTTCCCCCGACTTCGGTTTTGGGGTTTTCGTCGAGTTGCAAAAAACAGCTTTTGTTTTTTGACTAGTGTTAGTTTTTGTTATTGAAATAATTGTATTCAAAACAATTATTTCGCTTTGACCCAATAAGATGTTTTTTATTTCTCTTATTCTGTTTTGGCTTCGTAGTTGTTTTATTAAACATTATGTGTGTCGCGTTCCAGTTATTATTAAATGAAAAATAAAATATGTTTTACCGTGTGTTCTGAAATTTTCTACCATAAAATTATCTTTTAGGTATTCGTATTTTATTACATTACTTCCCCCTTTGTATATTGCGACCTCCCTGGTCCAATACCTTTTTTTTCAAAACCCCCGTACAACTATTCCTATCCTTAATTTATATGTGGCGGCTTACAATAGTGGCCTATAATCTTAAAGTTATTGTTACAGTTTTATACATTTTACATATTTATGTTACATTTTCTTAATATTTATGATCGGCACTGTATTTGGCAATTTTTTCGCTATTACCCTTATTATCCTTGACCTAGGTCGCGACTATTTACACTCGCGACACTGCTGCTCAGTAGATAGTTCATCTGGCGACTTCTGTCTGTCCAATGCTGTGACCTCGGGTGGCTCGCCTCTTGCTGCGTTATTTGGTCCATCTCTATTGTTTCTTCCTCTGGTTTCCTCGTCTGATGTGAGTGAATTATCCATGCCGTTAGGGAGTCCCATATGCTGCCTATTAGTGCTATACTGCATCCTAAAGTTTGGTGTATACGAATTCCATTTAGTATGGTGCCTGCTATGTATTTAATGGTTTGGAATGTGAAGTATATTCCAATTATTCCACTTATGACTGAACCTAATTCTGTGAACCATGCCCATGTGTGTTTTAGGGTGGATTCTGCGAGGTTCTTGATTTCTTTTGTATCAAATATGTTAGATACGGTGTAGCCTTGAATATTGGCATTCATTCCCGCTGCTCTGCGAGTAATTATGTTCTCTACTGCTTTTCTCTCTGTCCCAAATGTGAGGGCTCTTTGTGCTGCGTTGACTTCTTCTTGCATGTACAGACCCTTCGCTCCTAGTGGTTGAATGGGGTCGAAATGGAGGTTTATTTCTTCTTCTACTTTTATTGTTTTTGGCTGAATGGCTATTGTGGGATGTGGCGTTAGACCTATCCATTGATCATCTATAAAATAAAGTGGTGGTATCATGTTATTGCAATCTATCTCTTCTGCGTGGTTTTGTATTATTCTGGTTAGTGGAGCCATAAATTTTGTTTCGTTGTTTACTTTTATTGGTAGTTCGTTGTAACATCTGTTCGTTCGTCTTATCTCGACTGTTACTGGTATGCATTTTATGATATAAAGTACTTCGCCTAATACTCTGCCTATGTGTCCAGGTTCATTTTCCATTAGTTGGCTGACTGCATTAGGTAGTGTATGTGCCATAAGCAGTCTGTTTTTGAGTATTTCTCGTTTCGTTAAGCATCTTCGGTGTATTGTATCTGTGTAAAGCATGTTTACGTCTCGTTTATGTGCTTGTTCAATATAGAGTAGTTTACTATTTACATAATTCATTAGATCGACGTTTTGTGTTAAAATTGGCATTGTCGGATGTAATTTTTGTGTGTTTTGGAGTGTTATGACAATTCGTGGGTGTTCTGTTTGCCATACTTCTATTCCACATAGTATGTTTCTTTTTTGTAATGTTAGTGCGAATACTTTGTCTTTTTCTTCAATTACTATTAGTTCTTCTTGTGTTTTTGTGTTTGTGATTTTGTTGCCTATGCCTTCGTATAACTGGCTTTGATGGTCTTCGCATGTTGTTGGCTCATAACTGGACCAGGTGGATTCTCCTACCCTGGAGTCGAAGCAGTAACCATTCGTGAATTTGCAAGTTTTCTCTCCTTGTAAGTGGATCTCGTTCGTTTCTAGCGTTACTCTAGCTAGATAGTCTTTGGTTGTTATTTTGGCTGTTGCTATTATCACTACGTCGTTCCAACTTCTGCCGTTTTCTTGGTATGTGATACCTTTAAATGTTCCCATATTGTCGAGTGTGCCGCCTATTTTTATTGACGCTGTTGTGGTACCGTTCATTAGTATGTTGTCTATTGTTTGTTGGTACAACTTTATTAGTTTATATCTGTGGGTGTTTCTGCATTCTTGTGCTCCCAATTTGTGGATGTAGGTTGATAGTTTTCCATTGACGACTGATGTGTGGCTGTGCATCCCGCAGTAGAACATGAATTTTGTGACTTCTATTACGCATGACCATACTTTTTGCATTTTTATTTCGTTTCGTTGAATCACTTGTATGTCTGTTTTTTCACTCGCATACGTTTTTTCTGGTTCTGGACACTTTTGTATATCTTTTAGCGATAACACTGTGATATTTGTGTTGGGGTGCGAATACTCATACGCGATTAGCCCAACTGCTATATGTAGCCCGCACATGACGAATGTCACCCAGGTCAGGATAGTATTTTGTCGTGCCATTGATTTGGTTTTGTTATCCTAAAATTTTTTTTAACATTTACAATTGTTAATACAACTTATCTTTCTTACAGACATTTTTTAAACATTTTGTTGTTACAATACTATGTTATCTACAATTTTGTCATGTTTATATGACATTTCCTCATTTGACCGAGCTTCACACTTATTTAGGACTGTCAAATGAGCTCTCTTCTTTTGAAGAGAAAAAAAATTCTTGAAACCTATGCCCTCGTGATCTTGCTCCCACTTATTTATTCCTATATTTAATTACTTTCGTAGTCCCCTTGTATTTATGAATTGAAAAAGACTTACTTACGTGAAATCATTTACTTAAATCGTACTATTAGTATCCTTTGCCCATATACTTGGTTATAGTGACTTATGGTCTTTTATTCCCTTATTCTGTTATGATTCCTAACTTACTTAATTATTCCTATCCACTTACTTTGGCTTAACCTATTAATTGAACCCGTAAATCTGTTTGAATTAATAATATGCTAATATATACATGTATGCTTGGTCGCGACGTTTTAGTTACGCCGTTTCAAGCTCATCGTTATCCATCTGGTACTTATTTTGGTCTTGTTTCTTTTGTAGTTAGTCGTCTGTCTTTGTCCTGTATTCTGTGTTAGTCTCCTTTCGGCATTAAATGTTTTTGTGTAACTGGGTGCACTTTGTATCCTGTTTCTCACTCTGGCGGATCGTCTTATCTCCGGTGGAGGTCGTAGTGAGAAGTGTGGTCTTTGTTCTGTTCTATTCCCTTTTTGTCTGGTTTGGGATGGTGGTTTGTTTTTTGGTGGTTGTAGATCCTCGTTCGTTGACCATAATGGTAGTGCTGCTACTTTTCCTGAATCTACTTCATTTTCTTCCTGCTCGTGTGTTTCCTCTAGCTCTTCTATACTTCCCAAGTTCTCTATATCTTGTGGTATCTTATGTTCCTTGTCCTCTATTTTTCCGTGGTATGTTTTTAATCTGTTGATGTGTACTATTTGTGTCTTCTTTCCTTTTTGTGAAATGATTTGATATGTAACCGGTCCTACCTTCTCTTTTACTTCGGAAGGTCCTGTCCATTGGTTTTGTAATTTCTTTGATTTTCCTACTTTCGTACTTATGTCGAGTAGGTATACTAAATCTCCTGGTTAAAATTCTCTTAATGCTGTTTTTTCGTTATATCTGGCTATCCTTTCCTCTTTTGCTTTCTCTGTGTTTTCCAGTGCTGTCTTTTATACTTGACTTAGTCTGGCTTCTAGTTCTGACACATAATTGTTGTCGATGTCGTATTTGATTCTTTTCGGTGTGATGAATTTTTCAAATGGTAATGATTGGTCTCTTCCGTGTGGTAAGAAGTATGGGTCCAAATCTCGTTGATCTGGTGCTATGTAGTGTGCTAACATGTCTTTCAGTACTCTGTGTAATCTTTCTATTTGACCGTTTGTCGTTGGCGCATAACTTGCCGTGTGTAGCCTCTTTATGTTTAGTAACATGCATGTTTCCTGCATTAGTTCTGACATGAAATTTGTTCCTCTATCTGTTAATAGCTTGTGGGGTGTTCCGTGTCTGGATATTATTTGTTCAACGAATGCTCTTGCTACTGTATCTGCTTTCTGATCTGGTAACGGAATTGCTTCACAGTATTTGGTAAAATGGTCTTGGAATGTTAGTAGGTATTTGTTTCCTTCGTTTGAGGTTGGTAGTGGTCCTACTATGTCCATAGAGGTTATTTCACATGGTTCTGTGACTTTTGTAAATTTTTGTAATGGAGCTTTCTTGAAGTGGGGTGACGTCTTCCGTCTGTTGCATGCGTCGCATTGTTTGCAGTAATTTATTACGTCTGTTCTCATCGTTGGCCAAAAACAACGTCTCTTTATTGCCAATAATGTTTTTTGTTGTCCTTGATGACAGTATATGGGTGAGTCATGAAAGTCTTCTATCACTTTGGTGATATAGCTTTTCGGTATTACCAGTTGATCTCTATGTTCTTCCTGCTCTTGTCTATATAAAATACCTTCTTTGTCGATGTAGTATTTTCTTTTTGTTTCTTCGTCCTTGTCCATTTGTTGTAAGGTGTTGTTGCAGAATTCATCTCGTTTTTGTGCTTTTTTCAGCAGGTCTTTGTCCCATATTGGCTCCCAACCTTCTTATATTTCTATCGCGTAAATTTTTTTGTTTCCCCTGTGTTATCTGGCCGTAGAATGATTATTTTGGTGGGTATATCGTGAAATGTAAATTGGATCATTTTAGTAATTTCGTCCCAACAAAGTCCTGGAGTTTGATCTTTGCTTGCTATGAAGGTTATGCTCTCCTCTTTGTTTTCTTCGCATAGTGTCTTCAACTGTTGTATTATGTTCCACATGATTTCATACGAGGTTTCTTCTTTCACCGCTGCTCTGTTTACCCCTATGTAGAATTTTGCGTCCAACGTGTCCCATTCACTAATTTCTTCTATTCGATTCTGTGCGACGTCCTATAAATTATATGTGGCTTCTATTTCCTTTATTAATGGGTCTTGGTTTGGCTTATTTTTGGCTGTAAATAGTACTATTGCTTGTTCTTCTTGTATGAATACTAACTTTCCTTCTTTTTCTAGTATTTTGTCTTTTGCTGGTACTTCGTTTTCCGTTATGTATTGTAAGTAATCTTCGTATGACGTCTCTATGTAGTTGCACGTTTTGTCGAACATTCTGCTTAGTGCGTCTGCATTTCCGTGTTTCCGTCCTACTCTATGGATTACTTCGAAGTTGTATTCTGCCCATCGTGTTAATCTTGAATTTGGGTCCTTCAGTGTCAGTACCCATTTTAATGCTCTGTGATCTGTGATGATTGTGAATTTTGTCCCGTAAATGTAGCATCTGAATGTTTTAATTGCAAAAATCCCTCCTAGAAGTTCAGTCGTTGAGTAATTTGTTTCTGCTCTACTTAGTGTCCTGCTCGCATACGCTATTGGTTTTTCTCTACCGTCCCTTATTTGGCTCAATATTGCTCCTACACCTATGTTCGATGCATCTGTCGATAAGATGAACGGTTTGGAGAAGTCTGGGGAGATTAGAACTTTGTCTGACGTTAGCGATTCTTTTAGTTGGTCCATCGCCTTAATTACTTCCTCTGTTATTTTGAAAGGTGTGTCTTTTTTGGTCAGGTTTACTATTGGTGCTGCTCATTCGGTTATGTTTGGTATGAACCGTCTGTACCAGTTTACTAGTCCTAAGAAACCTCTTACTCCTTTTACGTTTTTTGGTAGGGGGTATTTGTGTACTGCCTCCAATTTCTGTGGATCTGGAGCTACTCCTTCTTGTGAGATGATATGTCCTAAATATTTCACTTTCTTTAACATAAAATTGCATACCTTTGGTTTCAATTTAATGTTTGCTCCTGTTAATCTATTGAATACTTCTTCTAATTTTTCTAAATGGTCCTTTTTTCCTGCATAGTTAAATATGATTATGTCGGCCAAATAAACCATGCATTTTATTCCCGTTAAGCCTCTTAAGGTTGCGTTCATGAATCTTTGGAAAGTTGCTGGGGCGTTTACCAGTCCAAATGGCATTTTGGTGTATTCTTAGTGCCCTTGATATGTGCTAAATCCAGTTAGTGGAATGTCTTCTTCGTTCATATCTACTTGGTGATAAGCTTCTGCTACATCAATTACTGAGAACAACGTTTCTCCTCCTGCTTTGTAGTCTTGTAGTAGATCCGATATGTTTGGTAGAGGGTAATATATTTTTTTTTGTTACTGCATTTAGTCCTCTGTAGTCTATGCACATTCTCACTTTCTCCTCTCCTTCGGGAGTTTGTTTTACCACTTATACGACTGGCGCTGACCATGGGCTGGATGATGTCCTGATTACTTTAGCTTCTAGTAGCCTATCTATTTCTTTTTGAAGTACTTCTCTTTGGTAATATGGTATTCTGTATGGAGCTTTGCGTATTGGTTGACTTCCTGCTTCTATGGTTATGTGGTGTTTTACTTTTGTAGTGCTTGTTAGAATTTCATCGTCGTCTGTGAATAAGTGATGGTACTTTTGTATTAACTTAATTAGTTCTTCCTTGTACCTTGTATCTATATGGCCTAGTTCGAAATTTTTTCTGATCCATTCATCTGTTTTGATGTCAAATTCCCTGATCCTGTCCTGTGTTTTTGTTTGTGGTACTGTGTCCTCTGTATATTCGTATGCTTTTCCTAGTTTGGTTCCTTTTGTTAGGTGTATTTCTTGTGCTGATGTGTTTATTATTCTAATTGGAATCTTTTTTCCGTTATTAGCTATGCTATTTGCTAGTCTTATTGCTTCTGGTCCTTTGTGTTGTGTTTCACACGCAATCGTATTTCCTCTTATGGTATGTTTTAGTGTCCCAATTGTGTGAACTTCGGTTAGTGCCGGTATACTTATGCTATCTTCTATGTGTACATCTGTGAAGTTTCTGTCAGTTATTGTTTCTTTTATTCCTTTGTTCTTCTCCCTGGTTTCTGTTTCTCCCTTTTTCCCTGTTTCTGATTCTGTACTATTCTTCTTTTGTTCTATGTGTCCGTATCTTTCTTCGTTAATTTTTGATTCCTGCCTTTCTTCTTTATTTGTGTCTATGTCTTTCTTCACTCTGCATAGTTCTATATTTTCGTCTCTGTAGCCGTTTTGTCTTTGTTTGTCTGTTTGATTTGCTCTTTATTTATTTTCTCTTGTCATTGCCTTCTCATTTTTCTCCATTGTTTTGTGTTCTGTGTCCCTTCTTTTATACATTGTTTCCACTATTCTTAACCATTTCTTCCAATTGTTCATTTCTGTAGTGTCTGGTTTTTTCCTTATTGTTGCCACTTGGTCGTTTGCTTCTGTGCTTCTACCGTTATCTATTGTGCTCTCAACTTGCCTTGCGTTTATCAATGGTATTCTTTTTTCCCATATTTCCAATGAAGGCTCTCCTTTGTATGATATGATTGCTTTTTGCTTTTCTAGGAAATCTCTTCCTAAAAGAACTGGTATTTCTCCCATTATTTCGACTTCTGCTGCGATGGCTCTTGTGTAAATGTTGTGATTCATTCCGTTTGTGCTTATCGCCAATTCCGTCGATCCATACAGCTGAATTGTGTGTCCTGTTATCCCTTTTAGAGTTAATTCTTCTATGATTCTTGTGTCTAATTCCCAGTCTGCAATTATTGACCTATTTACTAATGAATACGCTCCTCCTGTATCTATCATACATGGTCTGTTTATACCATTCACCCTTAACATGACTATATATGGGGCATCCTCGTTTGTTATTGACGTTGCATCATTGTGATACATTGTTTCTTTTTTTTCCTTTCTTTCCATTCTCGGTTTATCCTTATTCGTTGCTTCTTGGTTTGTTTTTTCCCATTGTGGTTTATTTAAATCTGTTTCCCCTGTTAAGTTTACTCGGCCACTTGTCCGGGGACTAACTGTGGTCCTCACTAGTTTAAATGTTTCGTCCATTCTTTGTTACTTGTTTGTCCTCTTTCTTCAGACTGTCCTCTTCTATCATCGTTCATTTGGCGTCTGTTTCTCTCGTAGTTCCCAAAATTATTTTGTTGAGGCCTCCTCTGTGTTTCTATTTATGATACTCTTCCCTTTGGTTTCTGTGTCTGTTATATTCTCTGTAGTTTCCTTGTTGTGTTTCCTGGTTTTCCCCGTGATATCTAGTTTTCTCCGTTTTCCATGGACTTACTTTCCCGTTGGTGTATCTGTCGTACTTCGTATTCCGTTTGTTTGCTTTGTCGAACATTTCCTTTCTACATTCTTTTGCCCAATGTCCTTGTTTTTCACAGAAATAGCATGTATTTGTTGGTTCGTTCCCTTTCTCTCTGCAATCCGGTGCCCAGTGTCCTTGTTTTTTGCAAATTTGGCATCTTGTCTCTCTTTTTGTTTCTTCTGCTTCCTTTGTCCTACAATTAGCCTTCCAATGCCCCTGTCTGCCACAGAACAAACAGTTCGCGTTCTGCCTACATTCTTCCGAAGTGTGATTCGACCTTCCGCACGTTGTGCACCTCAGTTGTTCACTCATAAATGCGACTCTCTGGCCACTGTTTCTGCCGCTTGTCATAGTTACCGCTGTTTCTTGACAACTAACTATTTCTTCTGCTTCTTCTAGTATCATGTCGTCTTTGTGTAAAATGTAAAAACCTACCTCCCTTAATAAGTCTTTTCTCAACCCTACTTTGAATTGGTTCATTAATACCGAATTATGTTTTTTTTGTATGTTTGGTATTTGTTCCCTACTTGCGCCCTTTATATCCTCTTCTAGTATCTTGTTTCCGATTAATTTTAGTCTGGTGCATAACGACGCTACGTCCTCATCGTGTCTTTGGTAGCATTGCACCAGTTGCATCCACCAATCCGCTATCGATTTTTTTGGTACAAATTTCCGTAGTAGTTTTTCTCTAAATTCCGAATATGACACTGTGTCCAACCTAGGATCCGCCTTGAAAAAATCGTGTGCTACGCCCTCAAGCTTAAATTTCAATAATGTTAGTGTTTCTGATTCCGTCCACCCGTCTAATTTAGCCCTTAATTCGAGTTTCTCTATGTATCTAGCCGCATCTCTACCTGTGAAATCGGCTAAAGTCGCCGCTATGACCCCTAATGGTTTTGCCTCTGCTACCCTCCATGTGGGCGGCATGCTGCTTGTGTCTCCCGTGGATTCTTGGTCTCCTTGACTGCCTGTACCTAACCTATTTTGTAAATCGAGTGGCATATCGCTGTCTGAACTTGGTTACTTTTTTATATTTATTAATTGAAAAAAAAATTTCAACTTTATAACCTTATATTACTCCTACCTTTCTGGCTTCTACAACGCCTGAAATGGATAACTTTTGGTGCACGGATAGGATATTTTAAGGATGATATAACTTCCCCCTTTGTAAAAGTGGAGCTCACGTAGTTTTGGGAGTATGATGTATTCTAACAAATGGAACTTAAGACGAAAAGAAAAAAAATCACTCTTATGACGGAGTAGTAAACCAAAACTACTCTGTTATTTGTCCCGTTAATTGATGACTTTTGTACCTGTGGGTAGCTGCGATGACGTTGGAAGAGTGTCGGCTAGCTCTCGATGTGTTCCAGCCTTCTCCCCTCCTGTATGCCCCGTTTCCTGCCTATTGCAGCCTCTGGTTACAGACCGTACAGCTTCACCGTTCCCTGTATTCTCTTGTGCTGTAGCAAGATTGGCATATAATTTTGGCCTGACAGGAGTATCTTGTGTGAAGATCCGGCGTCCCTGCTGACTTACAACCCTGTATTGCAGATTCGCGATTTGACGACTAGAACGACCAATCCTGTATCGGTAACCGCTGTGACGACTAGAACGAACAACCCTGTATCGGAAAACCGCTGTGACGACTTGAATGAACAACCCTGTATCGGAAAACCGCTGTGACGACTTGGACGAACAACCCTGTATCGGAAAACCGCTGTCACCAGTTGTAATAAAGTCTGACCTCTAATAAAATCTAGACCCTTATTTATTTTAACATGTAAATGTAATAACGCTAGACCTTATTTTTACACTTATGGTGAAGCAGAAATCAACTCAGTCGATGATTGCTGAGTAGGATTATTTTTCGACCTTGACTGGTCTAGATCCAGTGTGTTTTGCAGGAGCTGTGCTACCCGTTTGGCAGGGTGTGATTTTTCATCACGCATACTGATCTTGGTCTAGTGGAAGCTACGTTTTGCGCAATTACTAGACCCTGGTTAGAACAACTCCGTTGTCAATACTCAGTTGACAGAAGTATTCCACCTTACGCCGTTTGGCATGTTCACCTCAGATCGGTATTTCGCCTTTTATCTGATGTATGGATTTTTTCTCGACCTTCTCTGGTCTAGATCCAGTGTGTTCTGCGCCCGCAGTGACACCTCGTGTAGGTTGTGGCTCTTCACCACGCACACTGGTCTTGATCTAGCGGAAGCTATGGTCCCGTAGGCTCTATGTTGCGCTATACTAGATCCTGGTTGCGACCATCAATTTTTCTCCCTCCTAGGTAGGGTAGCTGAACCGCTTGTCACCGCTCGTGGGGTGTGGTTCCAGACAACCGTATATACCTGTCGGAGAGAAATGGTTTTGGACAACCGCTGTCACCTTCCCTAGGTGAGGTTGTTCCAATAGGGGATGGTACGCGAACCGCTGTCACCAGATGTAATAAAGTAGACCCTGATGTAGTATCACCCTAATCCTGGGTGGTTTTGTTTAAATTTGAGAATGGTTCGCAAACCGCTGTCACCAGATGTACAACTCTACCCTTTGTTACCGAGTTGTTTCTCAACAAAAAAACCGCTGTCACCAGTGTAATAATTTCTAAATTAAAGTGAAAGTTAAATAACTGTCATCAGTGTAACGAAATAGTAACTCTATACTTCGTTGTATTTTAAATCTAAATCAAAGTGTTATAACTTGTCTACCCCTAATTAAATCTGCTGTCACCACTCTGATAGAATCTATCACCAAATTCTGCTGAGCGTGTATGGCAATCCAGTCCGATTGGTTTTTGCTAGGTTCGCCTGGTCTTAAAACGGATGAAACTTCCTTTGCCAGGACAGAGTTTGTCCTCCTCGTCTCCGTCACACGTCCACGTTTGTTACACTTCCAGAGAGGGAAATTTTTTGGAGTAGGGGTGATAGGAAAAATAATGTAGAACCTCCAAGTTATACAAAAAAATATATATAATAAAATAATCTCTCCAAATCCTCCTATACAGTTATACATATTTATTTGAAATTAAACTACAATTCCGTATGATTAAATTAATCCCAATTCCCTGGTGTAACTCTACCTATAAATATTTATCTAAAATTGGTTTATTATCAAACCTACTCCTGTATATACTGCAATTATAAAAACGAAATCAAATTTATGAACAGAATTCTCGTTTGTTCGGTGGTGCGGCAAAACTAGCCCTTTTATCGGCTGGGTCTTGTTACTCAAAAAAAAAAATGCGTGAAAGGCGTATGTTTTAAATATTCGTTTCTCAATCCTCCTATTCTCCGGTGTCGAGAAAAAATAAATAACTATTACGTGTAAGTACCTTTATATGCAACAATGATTCACTTTACGTCGTTCCGGTCGTCATTGACCTTCAGAGAACGAAAGTGAAATTTTTGTTCTATAAAGAAAAATTCTGATGAGCTAAGTAAAACAATTTAAATTATTTATCGACAGTGGCGTTAAAAGTTGCGAAAGTCCCCAGTAATATGATTACCTACGATAAATTTATGCGTTTACGCTGCAAAAATAAGAAAGAGTTTTAATTTATAATTTACGGCTGAACAAAAGACTGATAACAATATTTCTCTATAATAGATTGACTTATCAGCGCAATTCCGCTGAAACCCGTGAAAATATGGAAAACATACGCTCCGGCCTCTCGGCAAAATCTAAATTATTCCAGTACACACGGTAAATTATATGTTTGTCAGGACGATAAACTCAATCTGACGAGTGAACAGCTATGTCCCGTCTTTTTGAAAAAATCAACAATCAAACAAAAAAAATCTAATAAATATATTTGCTATCGCTACACCTTGTATATAGCAATTGACCTATACACCCAAGTTCAGGATCCAGCTCGACCAATAACGAGTAAATATATCACTAGTAAAAAATCATCCTAATCTGAATTCAATTCAAAAACTTACTGCTTGATAAACGTCCTCCGTCTCGCCGGGAATTTTCTTGACTTTTCTTACTATCTGCTTGTTCACCGCGAGTCGTGCCAATAAACGGAATCGTGCTATGTCGAAAGGCAATTAGCGTAGAGGGTAAGTTTTTACCACTCGTATCGCTAACACTGAAAACACTAGTACCGTTCACCGTGGCAGGGGAAAAAAACTTTCCCTTCGCGTGATCGACCCCCGGTACACACTCACTGCCGCTGCTGGTCTGTGTACACTCCTTTTTTTGTTTTCCCCCGACTTCGGTTTTGGGGTTTTCGTCGAGTTGCAAAAAACAGCTTTTGTTTTTTGAATCGTCTTAGTTTTTGTTATTGAAATAATTGTATTCAAAACAATTATTTCGTTTTGACCCAGTAAGATGTTTTTTATTTCCCTTATTCTGTTTTGGCTTCGTAGTTGTTTTATTAAACATTATGTGTGTCGCGTTCCAGTTATTATTAAATGAAAAATAAAATATGTTTTACCGTGTGTTCTGAAATTTTCTACCAATAAATTATCTTTTAGGTATTCGTATTTTATTACAATGTTCAGAATAACGTAAATGTTTCTAAAATTGAAAAATATACAGAATCTTTCATTCAAAATTACAAAGTTGAGTGCAACTTTCGGTATAACCGGAAGTAAAATGGTGACGGCAATATTTTCATTGAATAGCTCATTATTCAAAACCCCTTCATGCAAATTTTCATAATTCAGATACTTTCAGTTCTCGAGATATTTCTAATTGACCGTTTATCTGCCGCACCCTGTATAGTCTACTGATACTTCTATTTTTTTTTAATTGTGTAATTATTATCTCACCTTATCTGGAGTTTCGCTTTCGGTTTTCTATATTCATGGACTATTGTAGCATTATGACAGAATGACGTGGACCAGCACCCATCACTGGTGGACGAGCCGACTCCGAACTCCTCGGAGAAGCTGTGAGTCCATTATCTGAGTTTCATGTTGGCTCCTCTCGTGATTGAGATAGCTGTGTTCAGGGAGTCGTGGTATTGTTGAACACTGAAGACATACGTAATCATAATAACTTTGTTTTAATGTTTGTGCTACCGAGAAGGAAGAGGCTACATGTCAATCAAAAGACGACCCCCCAAGTGCTTGTAAACTGTCATTCTGCAGTAATTTGTTGTAATTCTTCCACCAGAGGGACTATCGAAATGACTGGTCCACTGTTCACACTTGGACAATCTGAAACGCTTTGCTAATGTCGGATGATGATCCATATTTTCTCTCTCGGAAGCGTAATAGTAGTTTCCTGATTAACTCTAGCAAGTTTGGACCCTGTGAAGAGTGTCGTTGTGGGAGGGGTACCGACGAACTCTGCAGGAAGCGTCAAAGACTGGTCTAATAGGTGTTGTGACACTCTCTTGGAAGCCCAGTCTTTGCGGTAAACAATGGCCAGCGCAATCATCCTTCTCCACTTTCATAATTAATCCTTCTATATTCTATGCCAGGAAGACACCAAAGTAATCCTGCACCTTGTTTCATATCTTGAGTTTCATGGTAGTGCGAATGAGCCGCTTTTCTGCAACTTATCTATTGGTTGGGGGCTTTGAATACAAACTTATGTTGTTCCATGTTGAGACCAATACGTATTGTTGTCGTCTTTGGACACGGTAGCAGTGAAGGACGTGAGTGCTGAGTGTTTCTCTTCTACAATTGTCTTCGTTACTATTGGATCAGTAATGCCAATAGCGTCAAGACTCCATAAGTTACTGATGTCGGGATCCGTGGTCATCAGTGTGGTTACCACCGTTGCGATATTATTAGCCGATTTGGTGATAGATCCGCTTAGTACCTACCCAAATTTGATCTCACTTGCGTCTAGCCGGTTTGAAAGTTTCTCCATTTTCTGGTAAGAACGTGTCCCCACAAACAATTGCCAAGCAAGTATGTTGATCTCTTTACATCCCCCTCCGACGTCGGTGAGAGTGATTTCTTTTCGCTGCAGTTAACCGCTCCAAAGCCCATTGGGAATATTGGATAGTTGACCGCATACGCCATCTTTTTCTAAGAGTTCCAAAGTCTCCACACCTCCACCATTGATCGTTCGGATTGCTATTTCTTACCTTACACAACGTTTTTCAGGAGACACCATTGCTCGAAAAAGAATGTTTTGTACCCATTCGTTACCGGAATTTTCACACTGCTATTTATGAATGAGCTTTGCCTTCATATAGCTCCGCAGTCTTCTACGATCTCCAACCAATCTTGCATTAATTACAGTTCCGTTTCGACATACAAGCTGCGTCAATAATTTATAAATTGAGTGAATGGAAACGACGAATGCTCAGTGTGAATTTGTTTATTAATTTCCAGCTAAGCGCTTTCGGCTATTAAGCCAAGTTTTTATTTTTGAATGAATTTACATCATGTAAATTATAATTTTACACCCTTCCAATAGGGTTATCTTAATGTTTTTAATTCAATGACGTAATCATAACAATGATTCAACTTTGAACATTGTTCTTAATCAACTGGATGGTTTCGACACCTATTTTTTAAATGACGACAGCTTTGAGAATGGCCTAATAGCCGAAAGCGCTTAGCTGGAAATTAATAAATAAATACACACTGAGTATTCGTCGTTTTCATTCACTCAATTTACATCTAGTGTGTACACCATATCCACAGACAGTTCTAATAAATTTATGAATTAATACATCTGAAGAGCACTGATCCGAGTTGCTTCCTCTACTAGTTGACTTATCATGCTCCGTGCTTTTATCTACTTTTTCGTTGCTGGAATTTTTGTTGGAGAAAGGAAAGAGAACCGAGTAATGCTTTCCGCTACATGGTACACAACGAACAACGGCTTTGCATTTGTTTGCATGATACCCTCCTTTGAAGCAGCGGAAAGATAATCACTTGTCCTCAATTTTCTTCTGTCGCTCGTATAGTGACATTGATAACGCTATGACACACTGGTCAAACTTATTTTTCTTGTCACAGAATCCGCATCCTGGAGCTGGTTATGCTGTTGATATCGTTTTTGTTGTTTCTGATGTGACATTTGTCGTTATCGCCTTTATCCCTTCAGTGGTGACGCATGGAGACAGAGACCGCATGCATGAATTATCACCAATAAAAATTCTTGTGGGTGGCGTGAGAGGCTCTCGCGCTATGAGTGTATCCGTGACGGGGTCGACAAATATTATTGTGTATGGACTGTTTATGCTGATCAGTAGTTTAACGTGGGTGCTCATTTACGGTCGCCTAGACCGGAGTCATCACTGATCTAACCGAAATTTTACTTTGGTAATTTTTTTCAATTAATGCGTTTTAATTATTTTTTTATCATCCTCGATATTTTAGAACAATGGCAAGCTACGAACAGGAGCAGAAAAGACTTGAGAAGCTTATGAATGAAGTTTTCAATGATGAGGAGGAAGAAGTAGCGCCCGAAGATGAGAACGAAGAGGAGACAGATCATGTTGACGTGAATTCAGAGTCGTCAGATACTGAACAAGAGTTTGATAATGAAGAGGAAGATTTAGCGGAATCTATTGGCCCACATTTTATTGGCAAATATAAAAAGACAACTTGGAAAAAACACTATGTCCCTTCAAACTTTGAAACTAGAAGTAAGAATATTATAAAAATGAAGCTTCCTTCTGTCGCGGCTGGACTGCGTGACCTTCAGAATCCATTGCAAATTTGGCGTTCATTTTTTGACGACAGCATTATAAACCTTATGATGACTCATACCAATGAATACCTGCAATCTGCAGCAGAGAATTACGGGCGAGCAACTTACACCCGACCAACTAATAGAGTAGAGATCGAGGCGTTATTGGGATTGCTGCCTCTAGCTGGAGTAAAAAAATGCAATCATCATCATCAGGGCCAGCTGAACCCAGGTTTTTGCGAGGTGTTACTTCTTGATCCCTCCACACTTCCTCACCTCTAGCGTGGTGAGACCCAAGTCTTGGGACTGGTATAGCGGTGTTTAACATGAACATATTATTTATTGATAGAATGTTAATTGAGCACTGATTGGACGCCTTGCTTGTTTCGCACGATCCATCCTGACTTTGATTTGTTAATTATATGTTATTCTTGGTGGGACCTCCAACATGTTCTATTCACAATCAAAATACCGTTCTGAAAGGACTTCTCAAAAAATAATACTAGTAGCTAGCCATAATTATAGTAGTAATTCCGAAATAAACTAGAGAAAGTAATTATGATTTTTACCAATAGCCATTGGAAACTGTCAATGTCACTACAATTAATAGAATAGTGAATCAACTACACTGACATGCTTTCAGCCGAAATTGACAAGAATACACATTGTAACTCCACTACTCTCGGCGAACAGAATTGAACAGAATGACAAAAGTGAATGCATGACTTATGCTAGAGAAAGTAGAACTGAATGCAAGTAGACTACGGCGTGCATGTACTAGAAAATTCCTCACAAAAAACTTATTACAGAACGAATGTCTACAATTTCTACAGCGATCTTTCCTAGGCCCTTAGCAATAATTCTGACTGAATAAAATATACTTTTTTTAATAGCTTACTTATCTCAAATAATAATAATTTGTATGTAAAAACCAACTTTCCGATATATAGTTAATAAAATTACAACTCCGGTTACGCATTCTGAGAACAATCTGCTTGATATTTCAAACAAAAGAGGACAGGATTATTCATAGCTTATTTTTTCATTTCATTTACCGAATAGGGAACAGGTATGTACTATATTTGTTTTCAATGCTGTCTCTTGCAATGAACCAGAAAATATTGGATGCTTTCAGAGCATATACCTCATAATGAATAGAAAAATTTATTAAAATACAAGGTTTTCATAGTAATGATGATAAATATGATGGTTATTTCGATCACACATGTTATTATCAATTATCGAACTCATTTCATTAATCTTAACACAGTGTATTGTCTTCCAGAGATGAATCATTCAATTGAAGTTACCAAAAAAATAAATAAATAGCAGTATTAAAAGCGTCATCATCGTTACTTTGAATTAATTTCGACCTTATAACATTCGTTGATATTTCAACTTCACAACTCCCGACATTCAATTATGTACATTATGCATGCTTTGAATCGATTGAATGGCGTTAGATGACATCATTTAAGCTGAACTGACGTTCAAAGAAAATTAATCATAATCCCACGCAGCTTTTTCCGGATTATACTCCAATTACTTCCTGACAAATAAAGGCTTCCATGTACATAAACGATGCCTGTCGGAACTAGAACTGACTGGCACAGGTAAACCGCATTGTACTGGAAATGACCGGAAGAGGTAGTCGTCGTCATCCGGATCTATTAAGCTTATTATGGAAATTCAACAATAGCTATTCTAGCACTCCACTTCATATTCCTCCTTGTTATCTTCAAACATATTAATTAGAGTTAAGCTGTCAACAAAACACTTTGGACAGTATTAATTGAAAGTAAACAATATAATTTTATGGATAAAACTATGTGTGGAACAGGATATTATTTTTGTATTTGAATGGAATTATCCGAAATTGAAAGTAGTTTATTATGTATGATAATATTTTTCAATACTATCAAATATTAAGATGAATGTTTTTGTTGAATAACAGATACAGTGGAAAAGTGAAAACGCAGTGCGCCCCTCTAGTTATATTCCTATTTATGACGTATATTATGATATATTACATGATTAATTCAGTTGCGGGACTCACATACTGAAGAAATGTACGTTTTTCTATTCAGAATTTCTTATTGGTCTTGCGAATATTATTACTGAAATTTACTGTTTCTATCCGTACTGTGATGGATTTTCTTGTTACTTTCTTGAATGAAACTGGTTCTTAATGATTCCACAACATAAGGAAAAAATTCTAAAAAAGTGACAGTTCTTTCGATATTACGATATATCGTCGAAACAATGAGAGAGAGAGAGAGAGAGAGAGAGAGAGAGAGAGAGAGAAGTTCGATGGTTTTTTAAGTTGGGGTTTATGATTGTTGAATACATGAGGCTTTAACTTGATGAAGATCCATACTGAACGATGAAATAAAACAATAAAATTTGTTCAAAACTCCAGTTATTTGAGCTAATGTTCAATTCAAACTGGTTGACGCGTTTCACTAACACAGTAACTTTGTCAAAACGAATGAAGGTATAATTCAAAAATGTTTTAATATATACAGTGCATAACTACAGAATTCTATTTACTAATATTAACAAAAGTAGTGAAAGGAATTACCTGGAAATTCATTCACTACAAACATTCCTAAGCTATCTCGTAGGTAAAAAGGTTTAATAAAGGAGAGTCATTGATATCTACTTGGTCGTTAAGAAGATTACCTGAATATCTATTTTTGTTAATCTCCAGGGCGTCTAATAAATTTAAACTGAAGGATTTACCGACTACATGGAGAATTTCAGAATTTGAGTCGAAAATGTGTTGGTTTTCTAATAAATGATTTGAATAGTTAGAATCTACGTTTTGTTATCATAGCTACGTTTGTGTTCCGAAATTCTAGTTTAAAAATTTCTAAAAGTTCTACCGATATAAATTTTATCATAGTTGTCATTTCCACATTTTAATTCATAAACTTCTGATTTGTTTAATTTTGAAGATTAAAATTTTTATTTTTGGTGAGTTTGCATAAATTGTAATCAGTTTTAAAGGAAATATTCATGTCTAAAGTTTCTGAAAATAATTTAATTTTTAAGGATGATGTTCCAAAGTATGTTAAGCTTTTAAATTGTTTATTATTATTTTTATCAGAAGGGAATACTTGTTCTAAAGTCTGTTTCTTTATCTTTTTATTTATGACATTGTCAATTAAATTTGGATCGTGATTATTCTTAACTGCTATTTGTTTTATGATATTCATTTTTTTGTTATATTTATTAATATTCAATGGGACTGTTAAGAGTCTGTGTATCATACTAATGAAAGCTGCTAGTTTATGACTGAATGGGTGGGCCGATCTATTAGGAATTTTAATATCTGTATGTGATGTTTTATGAAATATAGAAAAAACATGTTTATCATTTATATTTGAAATTGTAAGGTCTAAAAAGTTTATAGACTTATTTTGTAATGAACCATGTCTATTTGTACTGATGAAGCTAGCTAAAATGTCTGTTTATCTAGGTCATGAATCTTCACAGGAATGACGGACGGGTTATGGTAAATTAGAGTAGATTGATTCCTGATCTGGTTTGTTAAAACGCGGTATGTAAAGGTGGTTGATGGGGGTTTTATTGGATTATGTAGTGAAGTGCTTACCAGTAGAGGGTCATGGTCGGAGGTGATGGAGTTGCCTATAATGCATTAGTTGTCTATGCGGGTTATTGAAAGAAAGAGCCGAAGTGACTTCTTAGGTTTGGATTATTGTTCTTAATTTGAGAAATGGAAAGGAGACTAACTGGTCGTCGCGTAGTCGTTTTGACTGATGATAGTATCACCGAAAGGAGTGTTTTGTGAATTTAAGTCGGCCATTATTACAGCTCGTGGCAGAGTGTATGCATATTCGAGAAGGTCGATTGAAATGTAACAAGTAAAGAAAATCTATTTGAGTAATGGTGGTAAGGCAAGTGACAAATATTTGCCAAATACACGAGTAGCGCGAGTACGCCTATACATAATGGACTATAGTGGAGCAGAAATATTTGTTCTATTCATGTTGAATGGATGAAGTGTAAATTAATTCAATAATTAATCGTTCATTTCATTTTCAGACAAAAAGCAAACTGGTCATTGGATAAACTTCATTCATATTTCATAAAATTAGGAAATTCAATCCATATTTTAATATTCCCTGACAACTGATTTTTCTCCTAAGAATCGATATTTTGTGGATAAGAACGAATATTTACCACGACTCTATTTCTGTATCTATAATTTGTAACGAGTTACCATAAAAAAAACAAAAATGGCGTCTCCACTAAGGTACACAGAGAAAAAAATTCGCTATCCATGAGCGAATATTCACTTGCAGTAGCAAAAAAAATCGATTAAATAAGGGACAAATGACTTATTCACTTACCACAGGAAAAACCTTATTGCTGAAATTAAACATTCACAGTTAATATAGAGATCACTCATAATAGATATATTCCAAGTAGTCTATTTTATTTAACGTAAATTATTCAGTCGCTTACAGTTATCGACCTAGATAACTTGCTACTAGCTATTTAATAACTTTATAACCTATGATAGTTAAAATGTATATTTACCTTAGTAATACAGGTTATCAGGACTAATTGAAAAGTTTATTTACAGTAATCGATTCATGTATTAACCTAAATCTTGGTATTTAGGCTTGTACAGGGTGTCCACTTATATTTCCCTTATTTTAACTGCCTATAAATTCTAAACGGTTCAGGAGGGAAATATGTGGTTCTCGCGGAATGGTTTCATTTTAGTAGCTACAAGTTTAGTTTGAATAAATTGATTTTTTTCTATCGTTTTCGTTTACGAAACAACAGAAATGGCGAATTTTTGACAATTTTTTCATTGACTTTGTTAATGGAACGACTAGTATATTTTTTGTAGTTTGATAGGTGATCTTCACCTATATATATATGTAGCGATGGAAACTTTTCAAAATCGGTAAGCAACTGACGGAAATTGTGAAAATCCGCCATTTTTGTTTTGACGTAATCGGAAACGATGGAAAAAATCCAATCTATTCGACCAAAACTTGTACTAAAATGATACATTGCAGTAAAAACCGCATATTTCTATTCTGCACCGTTTAGAATTATAAGCATTTAAAGTTTATTAGGGGAAATTTAAGTGGGGCACCCGGTACCGAACACTAATTCAAAGCTGAAATTTTATATACCAGGTTTGTCAAATGTATTTTATAAAATATAATTATAAATTACCAGATTTGGAATACAAACTTCAAATTTCATATTTTTTCGATCATTAGTTTTCCATATTTGCGAAACACTCAGAAATGGGTTAAAAAAAGCATTTATTGTAAACTTATAAAAAATTAACATATGTATTTTTTTAAGCAATTAAAAAATAAATTTTCAAAATATACAATTTTCTCAAAATAACCAAAAATAGAAGTGAGTTAAAAATAATAAGGGAAGTTTTCAGTCTAAGTACAATAATACAAATCATACAAAAACATTTAAGTTTTAAAATGATTAATTTTCTTAACAAAAAATACGAAATTAATAAGAGTAGTAAGGAATTAGTTTTCAGTCTAAGTACCGACAATTCAAAAACATGTAAGTTTTAATTTTTTAATTTTCTTAAATTAACTAAAAAGACGAAAATAAAAGGTAAAAATAGTATAAGGAACGTTTTCAGTCTAAGTACGGTACAAATCATATAGGAAAACGTAAGTTTCAAAATTATTAATTTTTTTCAAATTATACAAAATAAAAAATGAAAATAATAAGGAACATTTTTATACAAAAAAAATCCTATACAGGGTACGGCTGATAAAACCGTCGCTTAGAGAAATATTGAGATCCAATAGGATTTTAAATCTGGAAATTGGTTTTAGAGATCTCTCTAATCGACGGCTGCAAACTGTAAGACATTTTGAAATTTTCATTTTTTCTAAACCAAATGAAATAGTGATTATTAATCAACCTTATATTACGGACATGGTAATTACACGATTTAGACAAGCAGTATCTCGGAACTGGAAAGTAGTACAGAATTGTAATTTTGGTGGTATAAAACAAATGCTGCAGCGTTTCTTTTATTATTATGTTACTCAATGACAATTTTGTTTTGGCTTACGTGACATCAAATTCAAACTTAATGGGACCACCTGCATATTTTTACATTATTAAGTTTTTCCTGATAACACGATTACAACAAACTAGCACACTTGTTGTCTAAAACGATTAATTACAGGTACAGCTGCTTAAAAATGCTCGTTCCTCAACAAATGAGACAAGCAATCTCTCAGAACCACACAGTTCACTTTGAATTTGTAATTGAAAGACAATCCTGCAACATCATAATTGTATTTAATTGATAAATTCAAAATAAACTACCAATTTCCGAGGTATTGCTTATCTTAACCATCGTGGAACAAACATTTATATTAGCTGTAGCTCTTAAATTAGTCGTTTTACACCACACGTGTGCTAGTTTATTGGAATCGTGACAGAGAAATGTAAAAATATACAAGTTGTCTCATTAATAATTTCGAATGTGATATAGGTACAAAAAGGTAATTGGTAACATAATAACAAGAAAAGCTGCAGAATCTGTTCTAATATACAGCCCCAAAATAACAATTCTGTACTACTGTTCAGTTCCGAGATATTTCTTGTCTAAATCGTCGTGGGACACCCTGTATAAAGATTTGTTTTAACTTACATAAAAAATAATGAAATATTTGAAAAAAAGTAATGTAAGTTCTGCTATTAGAGTTTACATTCAAAGTGACCATCTGAAAATAAAATTGAATCTCTGAAAAACAAGATATATTATCAGTTATCTTAACTTCATATGCAAACATATGTCCATTAAAGGAAATTACATTGCTTGTATTCCATTGTAGGCCTCGCCTAATAGTGAAACCAGAAACCACTCATCGCACAAAGAAAGATCGTTCAGACTTTCACTACACTACACACGAGCTGTTTGTTTGCTGTCTTACCGAATTTTAAAAATCAAATGATGCAATTTCTTGTCTGAAACCAACTTAACGGTCAGCCGAGCAACCCGAGTGTTATCGGAATGTGTCGAAGATGTGATTCCAAATACTTAGATAACTGAAGATTATTATTGAGCTCACTTACGATAAAGGATAGATAGTTAAGGGTAAATGATTCAATTCTAGAACCTCTTTTTTGTTAAGTACAAATTACCTGGTGACTAAAGTTTGTCGATCGCTTTAACGGACAAAACTAGCTATCTGCTTTTTTCAACTACTGATGAATAATGTTTCTACCACTAATAAAAATTTATTTGCTGCAAGCGATTTTTTTCTAGAAACTTTTTTTATTTGGACGTGTTTTCTCTGTGTAGGTACACCCAAACTGAAGGCATTTGGAGGTATGATGTGTGGATTATAATTTTTGATCCAAATAAACGTCTTGTCAAATTTCTATTTCATCATCGTACGGTATTCAATATCTATTGTAGCGAGCCAATTTTCAAGCTTACACGTTCAAATAATAATCATAAAAATGTACTCATTCGTGGATAATGACGAAATCAACTCTTTTATCAGAGCAACTCATATTGAATATTACGCCAATGGAATATTCGTGATAAAATTCAATTTACGAAGTTCATACCATCATATTTCCGTTTTTCGTTCATTCCCCATGACTGTCCAGGCTAACATTCCCGTTTGATCGATACATTGCAATTATATATTAGTTTTTTAACATCTAACGCATATTATGGGATTTTAATTTGATCTATATATATATATATATATATATATATATATATATATATATATATACAGTGTGTACATAAAGTAACGTAACTTGCTAATATTTCGATTTCCGTTAGGAATACAAAAAAAGATGTTGAATAAAAGGTTTTTCAAATAATCCAGACCATCTGCATAAGTCGATTAGAAGTATACAGGGTGCACCGTTGCTCCAAAATAACTTATTAACATATTTTTTTAAATAGTTCACCATGTATATTATTTCAGTTTTTCATAATTCATTAAATTACAAATACAACCGTCAAAACCGCACGATTCTACCTTCAATAATTCCAAAGTTACATTGGTTTGAATCTAAAATTATAAAAAAATTGTTTATGTCAAAAAAGTAGTAGGTTTTTCTGTCATGAATTGTTTTCAAACGTCATGAATTATTTCTCATTATCATTAGTGAAAGATGTTTATTGTAATTAGTTGCTTTTAAAATTTAAGTATGTTTACCGAACAGGAAAGAATAACTGATAATATGGATGAACTGAGGAATAGAATACTGTTAACAGCCCATCAAATAACAAATCAGCAATGGCGTAATACCATATCAGCTTTTTATAATCGACTTGGATACTGTCAAATAGAAGAAGGAAGACAATTTGAACATTTCATTTAATAAGATTGTATTTGTTCTTGATAATTATTTTGGTAATAAAAACGTTCCCGTAAATTATTTTTCTCAATAACTGTAGAACAAATGAGGTTAGAATTATGCGGTCTTGATGGTTGTATTTGTAATTTAATAGATTATGAAAAACTGAAAATATATACATGGTGTACTATTTAAAAATATATGTTAATAAGTTATTTTGGAGCAACGGTGCACCCTGTATACTTCTAATCGACTTATACAGATGGTCTGGATTATTTGAAAAAACTTTTATTCGACATATTTTTTTGTAAACCTAACGGAAATCGAAATATTAGCAAGTTTCGTTACTTTATGTACACACTGTATACATACATATATATATATATATATATATATATATATATATATATATATTTTCCATTTTTCGTGGGCATCAGGTTAATAGTAAACACAGTATCAGTTTATGTTTTAATTTGACGTTTCGCTCCCTCAATTTGGAGCATTTTCAAAAACTTCACATATCGATGTTTTACAATAAAATGAACAAGTTTAAACGATTAAAATTGAATGTAGACATACAGGTGATAAAAACTGGTAGTTAATAAAATAATTTCTGGGACTTCTGACTACAGGGGTTCTCAGAATAACACCTTAAAAACTTACTCAGATGTAACTTCTCAACAACACTTCCCAAAGAAAGAACAAGCAATAATCTTTCCTGCTATAGAAAACGCAACACTCCAAGATTACCTTATACCTCTAGGAACAATGATTGAACCCAAAAATATATTATTCACTTCAAGACTATCGAACAAAAGAATTTGCATGTATCTTACTAGTCCTAGCATAGTAGAAAAGTTCATTACTAATCACGAAGGAAAGATCAAAATTAACAATGAAATTGTGCAGGCCCGTAAATATGTAACACCCTCAGAAAGGCTTGTACTTTCTAACGTTTGTCCTACAATACCACACGCTATATTAGTGAATGAATTAAGCAAACTGGGCATTATCACTCTTTCTACGATGTCATTTCTTAGAATCAGCTCAAATCTCCCCGAATTTAATCACATTTACAGCTTCAGACGTCAAATTTTCATAACTCCACCAACACACACACTTCCAGAATCATTTTTGATAAATTATGAGGATACAACTTACAGAATTTTCCTCTCCCAAGACTCACTCTGCTTTTCTTGTAAAAAGCCAGGTCACACCGCAGCAAATTGCGAAACAGCATCACACTCTCCACCTCCCACTACTAGTACCCCTACCGCTCCACTTGAGACCACTTCCCACAACGAACAACCAATAAACATAAATACTGAAACACCTACATCCTCCGAGCAAAATTCTACAATAGAAACGGACAATCAAAAATTAACAAAACGTACTTTTAAGGAAATAGAGACACCTTCTCCTCAACCAGAAGAAGAAACAAACGAAGCCAAGAAAGACCCTTTCACTAAACCGCAACCCAAAGCAAACTTAAAGAAAATCAAAACAAACAACAAAAAAGATCTCCCAATCGAAGTTCTTATGGAGCCAGTGAGAAAAATTATCAACGAACACAATCCACCCTTTATTCTCAACTTTACCCAAATATCAGATCTTTTCGTAAACGTTTACGGATCAGCCGACCCAGTAAGCATCATTCAAGACTACACAACCGACCTCACAGCACTAATATATATGTTAACCAAAATTTATCCGCATTTTACCCACCGGGCTATCAAAACAAGATGTACAAAAATTAAGAAAAAACTTTTAATACACCTGCAATTAACCTATTCAGATACAGAACAGGAAAGCGATTGTTCACAAACGTCAACCTATTAAAATACTTATCCATTTTCAATTCTTTCTCATCTATTTTACAATGGAACCAAAATGGTTTCATTGATAAACTTCCAATACTACAAAAGGTCATAAACGAATTTAAATCTGACATAATTTGTTTGCAAGAAACCAACCTAAAACATAGCAATGTCCAAGCATTAAATCAATTTCAAAAATTTTATAAACATCGAGATACTGCTCAAAAAGCTAGTGGAGGAGTAGCAATCCTCACTAAAAATAATATCGACGCCGTGGAAATTCCCCTAAATAGTAATCTTGAAGCCATTGCTATTAAAATCCATGACAAACAAGACTTACATATCTGCAACCTATATCTTCCTCCAGGATCGCAAATAAACCAGCAGGACTTAGGCAATTTGATACAACAAATCCCCCATCCTAGAATCATACTAGGAGATTTCAATGCTCACAACTTTCTTTGGGGCTCAACATCTCAAAACACAAAGGGTCACCTTGTAGAACAAATATTAGACGACTTTAACCTTTCTGTTCTCAACGACGGCAGAGCCACAAGATTTAATATACAGACCGGAGAATCCTCATGTATTGACCTTACAATCTGCGATCCAACCCTAACCCCTTCGTTAACATGGGACAGACTAGATTATACCTACAGTAGTGACCATTACCCCATTATTATATACAACAATACAAAGAATAATACCAAACAAAGCTTCCATCCTAAATGGAAACTTAAAACTGCTGACTGGCAACTCTACTCCACTGTCATTGAAGAAAAAATTGAATCTTGTGCTATCCTACCTAATATAGACGAATCGTTAGAACAATTTATGGAAACCATAAAACATGCAGCAAATATATCAATTGGAAAAACATCTTACACCAAACAGCACACTCCGGTCCCATGGTGGAATAACGATTGCGAAGCAGCTCTAAGAGCCAGCAAAAAAGCTTTTAATAGATACAAACGATATAAGACTCCGGAAAACAAACTTCAATTTTTAAACTTACGTGCAAAATCAAGGCACACTATCAAAAGTGCAAAGCGCAAATCTTGGACTGAATATGTCTCATCATTAAACCCAGATACACCAATGACAGAGGTCTGGCAGAAGGTACGCAAAATATCTGGCATTAATTCAAATAATAATATAAAAATACTCAACATGGGAGGAACTATATTGACAACTGATTCAACTATTGCAGATGCGCTTGCTGTAACATACGAGAACCGTTCCAGTGATTGCAATTATACGAAAACTTTTTTAGCTCACAAAACACTAGAAGAACAAAACCGCCTGGAAGTGACTACAGAAAATGACGATCCTATAAATGTACCGCTCACCATGTCAGAATATGAAGACGCCTTATCCAACCTTAAAGATACTTGTCCGGGTCCTGACCAAATTCCATCTACCTTTTTAAAACATCTTCCTTCCAATGCCCACGAACATCTCTTAAATCTCTACAATGTGATTTGGTTGCAACACACCTTTCCAAAGGCATGGCGAGAATCCCTAATAATACCTATTCTAAAACCCCGAAGCCAAAAATCAAATCCTCAATCATATCGACCAATTTCTCTTACTTCAGTGATTTCTAAGCTACTAGAAAAAATCATTAACAGAAGACTATTGTGGACATTAGAGCAACATAATTTAATAATACCCGAACAAAGTGGCTTCAGACAAGAAAGATCAACTACCGACAATATTATAGACCTGGAAAGTACCATCAATGAGGCATTTGCACAAAAACAAAAATGTTTAGCAGTCTTCTTCGATATCAACAAAGCATTCGATACTGCCTGGCATGATTACATTATCAAAAAACTTCTGAGCTGGAATATAACAGGTAACTGTTTACACTTTATCCAAAACTTTTTAAAAGAACGAAATTTTAGAATATTAGCAAACGGAACCACGTCAGATTTAAAACAAACAAAAAATGGCATTCCACAAGGGTCCGTAATTAGCCCCACCCTTTTTATCATAGCAATGAATGATATCATACAGGCATTAAAACCACCAATGAAAGCTCGTTTGTATGCGGATGACTTAGTTATCTATTGCAAAAGCAAAAACGTGAACAATCTAAAATCTCTTACGCAAGAATTCATATCTCATCTAGAGGAATGGTCGGAGAAAACAGGCTTCATGTTTTCTACTAGCAAAACTCGCTTTATGTTATTCTCCAAAAAGAAAACAGTAAACATCCCAGATATTCATTCATATGGACAGAACATAAAAGCCGAAAAGTCACTAAACTTTTTGGGTACAACCTTTGATGAAACGCTCAATTGGAATACACACATTAATAACTTAATATCTACGTGTCAAAAGAGACTTAACCTCCTGAAAACACTATGCAATAAAAACTGGGGCGCTGATCGAGACACTCTTCTAACATTATACAGGACGTTAATCAGATCGAAATTGGATTATGCAGCAGTCGTATACTCGTCAGCCAACAAACGAACCCTAAAACGGTTAGATATAATACAAAATACGGCTTTACGGATAATAACGGGAGCCTTTCGTACATCTCCAGTTGTAAGCTTATACGCTGAAGTTAATGAACCTTCCTTAGAAGATAGGCGTATGTACTTGAGCCTGACATATGCAGCTAAAACGATATACAATCCGTTCAATCCTACAAGGCATAACTGCTCCCCTCAAAAACTCCCCAATTCTTTCACAATTAAACCTCATGCTCCCAAACCCTTTTATGCTAGAATAAAAATGTACCTTGAAAAACTAAGCTTCTCCTTTCCCAAATGTTTCCCTCGACTGACTACATCTACTCCCCCTTGGCAAATCAAAAAACCAAAATGTATAACCACTCTTAGCTCTCTAGATAATTATTCGACTCCCAATTTCAGTATTAGATCAACCTTCAAAACAATACTAGAAGATTATACAGACTATCACCAAATCTATACCGATGCTTCGAAAACTGCAGCTGGCATTGGAGCCGCGGTGGTAACTACAAACTCAACCCATAAGTTCACATTTCCAGATACATATTCCATCTTCTCAGCTGAATTATATGCCCTATATGAAGCCTTAGCTAATATCAATTCATCTTCAAACACTCAAAACCATCTTATTCTCACAGACTCCCTCAGCTCAATAAAATCCATACAAAAAATATTCACAAAACACCCCCTTGTGTTAAAAATTAAAGAAGAACTCAAAATAGCTCAACAAAACAATAAAGATATCATCTTTATGTGGATCCCATCACACGTAGGAATAGATGGCAACGAAGAAGCTGATCAAAGAGCAAAAGACGCCACAACCAACGAAGATGCTCGAGTAGTGCAGTTCTCAGTAAGTGCGGATATTAAATGTATAATTCAATCTAAAGTGAACAGTGTTTGTGAAGCTAAGTGGAAAACAGCGGGAACCAAACTTAACGAGGTAAAAAAGTCTACTAAACCGTGGTCGGTCCTACCAAAGAATCGTCGCGATCAAGTGCTACTAACACGGCTACGTTTAGGTCATACCCGGCTAACTCATAGTTATCTATTCGACAATGGTCCCGAACCAAAATGTTATTATTGTGACTCAAAACTGACTATTAAGCACCTACTTGTTGAATGTCCTCAACTAACACAACAGCGACAACTGGCACAACTCTCCAATAATGGATTATCCGACGTATTAGGAACAAACTACAATTTACATAACCTAAAGACATTTCTTAAATTAATAAATGTTGTAAATTCTTTGTAAAATGCCAAATGTAAATAACTATATATGTATACACCAAATATCGCTAATGACCCCTCGAGGTCGATGCGCTATAATAAAAAAAAAAAATAAAAAAAAATAAAATAATTTCATAAACAAATAAAATCGAAAGTACATGCTTCAGAAACAATTCATTTACAGTATACAAGGGACAGTTAAATAGTTGATGTTATTATTATAATAAATTATAATATATCTGGCTTAGATTTTTGATATCTTGTTTATCGTTTACTACATTGTTCTCTTTTTTTATATGTATCATTTCTTTTATTGTTAGTTTTTTGTAATTAGAGTCTTGGTTTATTATTTTAGTATTATTAAAGTCGAATTTATGTTTTTCATTTTTCTCATGTTTATGAAGTGCAGTGGAGGCGTTTTTTGTATATTTATGGCCATTGAGTCTATTTTCAAGGTGTTGGGTTGTCATACCTATATATTTTTTAGGACAGTCTAAACATGGTATTGAGTATATGACGTTAGATTTTTTTGACGTATTTATTTGACTTTTTAATTTTGAGAACAATGGTGATAGAGTGTTTTGTGCCCTATGACAAACTTTTATGTTGTGTTTAGATAATATATAATTTAGTCTTTCTGATAGTTGATTTGTATATGGCATTGCGATGTATGTATGAGGGGGTAGTGTATTGGTTTGTGTTGAATGGGATTGATTATTGTAATATTTATGTGTACGTTGTTTAATAATTCTGTCAATATGTTTGGATGGATAGTGATTGTTTTGTAATATAGTTTTGGTTTGATATAGAATCTCTGGACGATATTCAGGTGATGTAAGTGTGATTGCTCTATCTACTAATCCTATGATTACGCTGTTTTTTTGGGAATTAGGATGGTGGGAGTGGTAATTCAAGTAGCGACCGGATGATGTTTCTTTAAAAAAATGTTTTGTTGTAATTTTATTATCTCTGGTCTTAATAAGTGTCATGTCCAGAAAATTTATGGTATTGTTTTGTTCTGTTTCTATTGTGAATTGAAGCTTAGGATTAAAACCATTGAAAGCAGCTAATATATGATTTATTTCATCGGATGGAACGGCAGCTAAGCAATCATCAACGTATCTTTTAAAAAATAATATATTGCAATTTATTTGGTTTAGGACATTTTCTTCTAGATATTCCATTACAATTTGTGCGAGGGTTGATGAAATTGGTGAACCCATAGTGCACCCGTTGAGTTGTATAAAAAAATCTTTTTTATATTGAAAAAAATTATTGTTTTGGATTAGCATTATTCCTTCTATGAATTCTTCATATGTGAGAGTTGTGTGTTCTTTTAATAATCTCCATTTATGTTTTAATATATGGGTTATTAGTTCGTTAGGAATGTTGGTATACATTGAGACTACGTCTAGAGAAATAATGCTATAATTGTTTGGTATTTCAACAGTGTCTAAAAAATGTTTAAGTGTAAACGAATCTTTTACGTAGAATTCATTCTTGTTGATTATTTGTGTGAGACAGTTTGATAAATATTTAGACAGTTTGTAAAAGGGGGATTGCACGTAAGAAACTATTGGCCGTCATGGTATGTTAGGTTTATGTAATTTAGGTAAACCGTAAATTCTTGGTGGTATGGCGTTATGTGTTTGTAATTGCTTAGCTTCCGTTGCACCAATTGAATGATTATCCAAAAGTTTTTTAACAAATTTATTATTTTTTTCTTGAAACGACTTTGTTTGATCAGATTTTATTTTTTTATATACATTTGTATTATTTAATATTTCATTTATTTTTGTGTCATAATCTGTAGTGTTCATTATGACAGTTTTATTACTTTTGTCAGGTTGTAGTACCGTGATTTGAGGGTTATTTTTAATAAAATGTTTGGTTTTTTTTATTCTTTTCTGTAAATCTTTCTGTATTTTATTGTTGGTTTTACCTTTGTAATGACGGAGTTTAGTTTTGTGGTTAGTGATAGCATTAACAGCTTCGGCTCTGATAATATTTTGTGTGTGTTCAGGTTGATTTGTAATCGCGGTTTCAATGCATGCAATATATTCTGTGCAAGGTAGCTCATTTTCGGTGTTGTAAGGAATCGCAAAATTTTTACCTAATGCTAACACATCTGCTATATCGGCAGGTATATCTGTATTTGATAGATTTTCAATCCATTTTGTTGTGTTAATTTCAAAATCATTGCGTGTGGTTTGTGCAATTAACTTATTAAGTTTGTTTTTATTTTTTTCTTTAATTTTATTAAATTGTTTTTCATATTTATCTCTCTCCAAATTCAAAAATCGTTCAAGAATATTCTCAGGAATAATATTAGTTATTTCATTAATTTCGTTTGTGATTAACGAATTCAATAGTTTTATGTTTTGTATTGTATCAGAAATACTTAAATTTATAATTTTTAATTTAGTATTATTTATAATATTGTTGAATTTGTTTCTGAGGCACGTACCTGTTACATTTATGTGAGACACGTTAAAATTTAAAAACTTCGGTTGAATGTTGTTGTCCTTGCATCGCAACAAGAATATCCTCCGATTTCGTTGGCAACGAAACTGAGATTCATATCCGTAAGTATTGAGTATATTGTTGAGCTTCTTTGCCAATATATTATTAGGAGCATTAACATAAGAGACTACAGGTCTAATTGGTTTCGTTATTTTATGTAATTTAACTGTTCCATATAATTGTGGACAATGAGGATTCTTATGTATGATAGACCTCTTTTCGTAATCATTTAAAAGACAATTTGAATTATTAACAATATCCCTCACTTTATTAGAAAACTTCTTTGTTGGGTCTGCTTTAAGAACTTGCACATCGCTGGATTCTATAAAGTTATATACTTTGGAATTGTAATTTTCAGTCGTCAAAATGACAGTAGCGTTCCCCTTATCAGATTTTGTAACTGTTTTTATTGCGTTTAAAACTGAAATGTCATTTTTCGTTTGACGTTTAACTTTTGAAGGTTCAATATTTTTGATTAAATTGGCAATTTTTAATTTCTCATAAAGAAAATTATTTGAATTAGATTTTAAAGCAATTTCTGACTCTGTAGCTATAATTTGTTTAATATTATTCGTAAATTTAGGTGGTATGCTGTAATTTAAACCTCTATTTAAAAATTCGATTTCACTATTTGTAAAATTAGTGTCTGATAGGTTTTCAAATCGTGGTGCAAAGTGTGTTGGTATGTAGGTACTTACAGTTTCATGATGTTTTGAGTATTGAATTTTAGGTTGTGTGTGTTCAAGATTCTGTAGCTTCTTTTCTTGTTTCTTAAATTTCATATGCTTCATCGTGCTGACATTTTCTCTAATTTTGTCATCCAAACAGTCAAATTCTACTGGATGTAAATGGAATGTGAGTTCTGAATGTACAACTTTTATGTAGTTGTCTAAGGAGTCTCTAACTTTGAACCATTTCTTACATTCTGATTTTATCCAAACTCGTTGAGCAGATTTTATAGCTTTTTGTGCTTGTGGTGTTTTAGTGTGACATTTTATATTCACATAATTTGGTATTACCTTTTTTCTAAGGCATTTTTGGTTAAACCAAATGTTTTGTGATGCTTTGTAACGTTTTTGTAGTAACTTCTGGTACATTCGGGTCAAATCTTCTCTCGAAGATTTTTTAATGTCAATTTCATAATAATTTAAGATATTGGGGTAAATGTAACGCTGAAATGGATGAGACAAGGAAAGAAGGAAATGACATCAAACTTAGGAGGCAAAAATAGAAACTTTATAAGTAAGGGGGATGAAATAATGGACATATTGATAGAGTACTTTACAGGTTACAAACTTTTAGAAGATACAGATAAAGGTAAAAAATGAACAAGATAAAGATAAACAAACTAGACAAGAAACTGAATTAGATCCCAGTGAAAAAATAAGGAAAAAGGCACTCAAAGAAGCTATAGATAAAATTAAACTAAGAAAATATATACAACGCCCATATAAACACACAATTATGTAAGAGTTGAGCAGAGAAAAAAGAACAATTTCAAACCTTATCAGGGGTAAACCAGAGATCTATCCTGAGCACACTGTTATAAGCGTTGGTAATAGATAGATCAGTTGAAGGAGCAAAGAAAAAAGTTACGCTTTATCAAATAGAATAGTGCATGATGATAGGGAAGAACTGAAAGAGCATTCAATACGTACAGAAGAAGAGGAAAATATAGAACAAGTCCAAAAGATCGAATTTTTGGGTTCAATTATATCAGAACATGGAAATTAGAGGAGGACATAAAGGACAGAAGAACAGCAGAAGGAGGACTATTTAATAGTTTAATGAATACATTCCTTGGGAAAAAAGAGGTGCCCAAAGAAAATAAAAGTTTATAAAGAAGTAGTAATAAAAAATAGTAATACCGATACTTACATACATGTGGCGTGTACAATAACTGATAATATGGAACAAAAACTAAATATGAGGGATATGAAACTAGTAAATAGAAAGCTCTTGTTTCTTCTGTTAGTCGAGTTAGAGGCTTGGCATTATCTCCAAACTTCCTGATAAATCTTCTATAAGATGTGCAAAGTTCAAGGAAACTCCTAATTTGATGTTTATTTGTTTGTTGCGACCATTGCTGAATTGATCCACCGCCACTCCTTCATTGCTCACTAGATGACCTAGATAGTTGACTCGGTTTTGGAACAGCTGACATTTGTTCGGGTTAAACATGAGCTGGGCAGCTTGGCGCCGTTTGAATACGTCTTCGAAATTCTAAGGTGTTTGTCAAATGTCTTCCCCAGTACTACGATGTCATCCAAATAGACCAGGCATGTCTTCCAAGAGAACCCTCCCAAGACATTTGCCATGAGTCTTTCAAATGTCGCAGGCGCATCACAGAGCCCGAATGGCTTGCCGTTGTTTAGCTGGTGATAGTCCTCGCAGCATCTCGTAGTTCCATCCTTTTTCTTGACAAGCACCACTGAAGACACCCATGGACTACCATATGGTTCTATTTGCTCCAGTTTCTACCAGCAGAATATAGTTCTTGCCATTCACTTCGCCATTTATATATACACTGTCGTTACGACATCTGAGAGAAGCTATCAGTATGAGAGGGTCTTTGGAACGATAATTTGTCGGTACTGCGCCCTCGTAGCCGACCCGGTCTATTTTCCTGTAACTGGGGTTCTTCGTTTGCAGGAGTTCTGGGGCGCTCACACGAACTGCGTACATGCCCTAGCCCGCCACAATTACAGCATCCGCTGTTTATCGGCTTCTTGTCCATCATACGTTTGATCAAGCTGATGATCTGGTCAAACCTGTCCTGTACGCCTTCTTCTCGAATGGTCCTAACTGTGTTATAACTGGAAGCTTTCATTGCTGCTTCATATTAAAGTGCAGCTGTCAATCCGTTAACTAATGTTTTGGGATGGGCTAAACGAAGCGTTCTCTGCATATCGGGGCCGCGTGAGCCATCAATAAAGACCCGGATGCCCAGACATTCCATCATGTTCTCTGGAGCTGATGAATGAGCAAATCGAACGGCTTAAAGAAGACTCAACAAATTGGCCAAAAGATGAAAGCTGCGACGAAAC
Source organism: Galeruca laticollis (assembly GCA_963921935.1). NCBI lineage: Eukaryota > Metazoa > Arthropoda > Insecta > Coleoptera > Chrysomelidae > Galeruca > Galeruca laticollis. Next base: position 271,285,392 of record OY998175.1, on the reverse strand, counting down.
AACGTTAGATATCACCAATTTGTTTATAACTAACGTCAAGATACCAGAACCAAACGGCAAACCAATATTTCCATTGAACAATTATGGCATATTGGAGAAAATTTTTCGTATAACCGCTTATGTTAAACGATTTATTAATAATATTCGTAAGCCTGCAGAGAAAAAATTTAGGGAGCCCATCGGTCGATAAGTTAAACGAAGCTGAAAAATATTGGCTAAAATATACGCAAAGTGAAGAATTTCCAGGAGAAATCCAAAGCTTAAATAATAAACGACCAATAAGCTATAAATCCTCTATTCTACTTCTAAATCCATTTTTGGATGCCTCTGGTATGATAAGACTTGGGAGCAGGGTAGAAGAATCGTCATTAGCATATGAAAGTATTTATCCAATAATACTACCGAAAAACTCTGAATTAACGGAAAAAATAATATGGAAAAGTCATGAAGAAGTAATGCATACAGGCGTAAACGCGACATTAGCTAAAACTGGAGAAAAATATTGGATAATTCGAGGAAGGCAGAAGGTGAAATCTATATTGGGAAAATGCTTAAACTGCAAACGACTTGAAGATAAATCAGGAGCAGAACCTTTTGCGCCATTACCTAAGAGTAGGCTGACCGCTTCAAATCCATTTCAAGTAATTGGAATAGATTTTGCTGGACCGCTGGATGTCCATGAAGCAGACCAGCGAATAAAAACATATATTATGCTAATCACCTGCGCTGTTGTGAGGGCAGTTAATTTCGAGTTAGTTCCTAACTTAACGACCGGAAGTTGTGTTCAAGGGTTGAGGAGGTATATAGGTCGTCGAGGAGTTTCAGGGATTATATATTCGGACAACGCCAAAACGTTCCGTAGAACCGCTCAGAAACTTCAAATATTTTCTACGATACTCGAGCAAAGCGAAGTTCAAGAATTTGCTCAAAAATATGGAATAAAATGGCATTTTATAATCGAAAGAGCAGCTTGGTGGGGAGGATTTTGGGAGCGCATGGTAAAAAGAGTGAAGGATGCTCTTGAAATTACTCTCGGTAAGGCTCTTATCAATAGTGGTGAACTCCAGACAATCCTTACAGAAGTAGAATAAACGGTCAACTCAAGACCATTAACGTATATTGATGACGACGAGACCAATTTATTGATTTTATCCCCAGCGCATTTCCTAGTGGAAGCAAAAAATGTTGGTTTTCCCCAAATCTAAAATTGCCTGAAATCAACCGGAGCGATATACTTAAACAATGGAAATCGAGGGAACAATTGGTTTCCAAGCCTTGGAAAAAATGGACAACGGAATATCTTCAGAAGCTGCGAACGTTTCACCATAATCATCGTCCTAATTCTAGGAGCTTAAGAATATGTGACATCGTACTATTGCATCAAGAGCATATGCCCAGGCTACAGTGGAAGGTGGTTAAAATCATCCATGTGTTTGTAGGGCGCGATGGTCGAGTGCGGGCTTGTGAAGTGCGATTGAGTGACGGGTCTAGACTTCGTAGACCAGTGCAACTTCTTTTTCCGTTAGAAGTTGAAGATTCTCCGCCACGGGAGGATGTCAAAAATATCAAGTGACATTAAAACAAATAAATGTAAACTGACAGATATAAATATAAAAACTTCAACTTGACAATTCAATTTTGAAAACGTATGTAACATATTTTTGAAGGTGACTGTTAATAGAACTTATTTTCGAAACAGCTCGGGTGCTTTATTTTCAACGAACTCATATTTTCTTCACACTCTTTTTACCGTACGTTTCCAACTCGCGATTTTCCAATTCTGCCTTTAGCTCAGTCACTTTCAAGTCACATAGTTTCTTGGCCATTTTTACGTTGATATTTATTCATATTTTCTCACTTCTGACACCAATGTAATGTTTTTCTTTTTTATTCAAAAGTTTTTATTTCAACGGCTGGGATAAATGCATACACACGGTGGGTTCACTTATTCAATTCATTTATTCACTTCACTATTCACTAATTTATATTATATACACAGTTTATTCACTTACATTAATTTATATAAACACTTCAGTACTTAGACTATTTACTTGCTCGCTGTTTATATCACGAGATCACTTTATAAACTGACTTATTCCGCTGGCCGGTCCTTTATATATTAGTGCCTTTTTTACTAGATAACTCTAGTTTGCGGCTTACACAAAAACAATCGACCACCCTGGAATTTTCTAGATGAGACTGGTCACAAAAACAATGTCTAGATAAGATAGTCACAAAAAAGTATGATAAACAGTTCTAAGAAATCCCTGTGCATCCGCCAAAGTTTTAACTCTCATACATGGCTTAGGCAGAGTCGGATTGAGGGAGTGTGCTATTTCGAAACAATATTAACAAAATCGGAAGTTAAGATCAACGGAAAAAAAAATTATAAACTGAGATGGTTCGCCTCCCGACAACGAATAGCGAAAGAAAGAATAGTAAAACAAGTCTTTGAACATTAGAACATACAAGAAAAGATCCCGAGGAAGACCAAGGAAAGCGTGATTAGAAGATGTCAAGGCGGCAGCAAGTAATAAAAATTTAAAATGGGAAGAGGTAAAATGCTAAAGCAGGACATAAATGAGTAGAATGGGAGCTGGAAAAAATGTAAGGGTACAGGGTAATTAGACTAAGTAGGTTTATACGTGAGAAAAATAGCTTTTGAGAGACAATGAATATAACATCAGGTTTATATCGAATTTCACCAAAATATTGTAATAAAAAATTTGTTATGATCAATATCAAATCAAATGTGACACATAAATTTTATACTTTTTAACTAATGTGAATCAATGGTTATGGACGGAAGACGTTAATAAATTTAATGATCATTTTATAAAGACTACAACCTTTAAACTAAGTGAAACTAGAGTAAATAGACTTGTGTTACCAAATATACGAAGAGTGAAAATATAAGGTGAAGACGGAAAATAAAAGTAAAGAGACAGATGAGAGACTGGGATATTAGTGTAGTGTACGGGAAAACTCTTAAATAGTGAAAAACCTTGATTTTAATTTTCTCATTTCTTTACTTAGATATTTAGAATTTAGTTTGATGTATTTGTTTACCAAGCTAAGGGTGGTTCACCTTGTATTTACGGATAGGTGAATGGTTAAACAACTATTATTAGATAATCTTTCCGACACAAGAAGAAAACAATTGAATTTCATTTTGCGGAAAAAGGGTAGGTTGAAAGTCCTGGAGAAAAATTTGTTAAGGGGTTATCAGATGAAAATTTCACAAAGAAAAAGGAGATTATAAGCTGTAATAGTTATTTTAATTATTGAAATTACCATCCATAGAAATAATCATAATAATATGTTCCTGTTGTGAAAAGATCCTATATAAGAAATAATTTGTTCCTGCTTTTGGCATGATTATAACAAAAGATAAAATAACTTCGTATCTTTATTGTGGTTTTTATTTGGCGAGAACATAATTTATTCGGAGAGAGGCGTCCAACAAGGGGACCCTTTGGCACCTCTCCTTTTTTGCATATCGATACACAAACTAATAAGCAACATGGACACAGGATTCAATGCTTGGATGATGGTTCTTTAGGTGGTAATACTAATTCTGTGTTCAAGTCTCTTGTATATATTATAAACAATTCTTGGTCTTGAAGTCAATTTCAGCAAATGCGAGATATTTTTCTTAGAATCACCAAATAATCTAACCATTGATAAATTTAATTCTGTAGCACCAGGCATAACAATTACCAACAGACAAAATTTATTTCTATGAGGGACTCCTTCTTTCTATGAGGGACTCCTTCATTGAATGAATCCTTTTTATCAGCTTTCAATGAAAAACTAATCTTTTTCAAAAAAAAATGTCATCTCGTTTATCCTGGTTACCGACACAAATTGCTTATTACCTTCTCAAGAATTGCCTATTAATTCCAAAATGAACATATATCTTAATATGTAGTCCGACCTAGTTACATAATGATATCTCAATCAATTTTGACAATACTATTCGTCATTCATTAGAGTCATTAATTAACATTAAATTAGAGGATCTTTCTTGGAAACAAGCTTCACTACCTGCTTCATATGGTGGTTTACGAATTCGCTCATTGGTTTCAGTAGCTCTTCCTTCTTTCATGTCATCATTAAATAGTTCAAAAAATTTCATTGATTACATTCTGCCTATATTTTTCCACACACAAGACCCTTTATTATTGGAGGCAGAAAATATTTGGTCAGTAAAGTATAACAAAGTTGTATCTGATGAATATAAATCCTTTCAATAATCCTGGGATATACCTTTATTGAACATTGAAAAATAAAATCTGCTTCAGAGAGCTATCAATTTACCAGACAAGGCTCGTTTGAATGCAGCATTTTCAAAGGAACCATGAGCATGGTTGAACGCTATACCGTCGGCCCAATTAGGTACGCTTTTAGATGACGAAAGTTTCCGTATTTCTATTGGTGTCCGTTGAGGTTGTCAAGTTTGTGTGAAACATCACTATCGTTGCGGAGCTGATGTTGATAAATATTATTAAGTGCCGGCCGTTATTCACGTTATTGTGCAGTAAATGACCTAACCAAACGAGGCCTGTCATCTGCAAATATTCCCTGTTCGTTGGAACCGTTAGGTACTTGCCGCGACGACGGTAAACGTCCAGATAGTATGACCTTCATTCCATGGCAACGCGGCAGACCAGCTATATGGGATTTCACTTGCATTGACACTTGGGCCCCGTTCCATGTCCGATCCACGTCTACTTCCGCAGGCGCTGCAGCTTTACAAGGCGAAACTTTCAAAATCAGTTAATACAAAAATTTGGAGAACATTTACATATTTATTCCTGTAGCAATTCAAAACTATGGTGTTTTCGGTCATGAAGCTTTAAAATTCATTAAAGAAATCGGTAGAAAAATATCAGTAGAAACCAATGATTCAAGAGCAAGATTGTTCTTTATACAATAAATAAGTATTGCAATTCAGAGAGGAAACGCTTCATCTTTTCTCGGTACGTTTCCCCGTTCTAAGCCTCTAGAAGAACTTTTTATGAAACCTAATCATAAGAAACCTAATTCTTCTACCACTTAAAAATTTTCTCACATTACCGACTCTAAAACATGTGATCTTTCCTTTTTCCGAAATTCTTATTTAAAATCTTCATTCTCTTCTTCAGAATGTATGCCTTCTGATAATACATGCGTTGACAATTTTATAAATCATGCCTCTAACAAGCTATTGGGCCTCAGTGTACTATAAAATATAGATAACCACCAGCCAGATGATGTCCCATTCATAGAAATACTGAAGAAGATGACTATGCTAGAGAATGATGCGACTCCTATACGTAATAAATTATCTTTGACCAAAACAAAACATAGAACTGGTTCACAATCAATAGAGTTGAAGACATCAAATGAAAAAGTAAGCAACCAAATGGAAGGTATTTATACTAACAGTGTGGCATACTCCAAAAATACTTAATACAGACAATTTATCTGAAGAAGATGATAACGGAAATCACGCATCAGTAGCCGATTTGAGTAAAAATTTTAATGACAAACTCTCCAGAACAGTAAAAAATGGTACTAACCTCGCTAATACGACAACTGAGACAAGATCCAAAATTACTGATGTGACCAATGGTGTGAAACCGCTAAGTACAAAAGCAATATCGACCAGAGTTGAAAAATCTAGTAATAATGTTTCCTCCAATAAGTGTCAAAATAACCCCCATGTTTTGCAGTCAAATTTAAAATTGGAAGAGAATGATGACGTAGAAAAAAAGAATGGGTCAGAAGTCGATAGGGTCGTAGTAACTGAGGAATCAATAAACATCAATTCCCTTTCTAAAAATAATCCTAGAGTTAATAACTTCTCTTCATACATTTCATTTTCGATTAAAGATTTTCAGAAAGGGAATGGAACTCAACAAGAACAAAAGGACACGTCTAAAAATGATGTAGATAACAAGGAATATATTAACAAAGTGAACCAGAGCAATGATTTATCGATATCAAACAAACTTTCCAAAACCGTAATATTTCCATCCAATTCGATAGCAAACAAAATCAATTCAAATCCATTATCACGCCGATCAAGTGAGAAAGACAATAATAGAATTCGAGATTATTCGGACTATGAAAGTAGTTGCGAAAGAGCTCCCAACAATATCTCCATAATCAGATCCATGAAGAGTATTCCCCAAAAATCTTTGGGTCTCAAAGGTCTCAAAAATATTGTTAACATATGTTCCATGAATAGTATTATCCAATGCCTATCAAACACAAGGTGGCTATTAGAATATCTGAAGAAAGACGCATACATAAGATATATTAACATAAATATATCTAGCATAAAAGGAGCACTAATCAAAGCATTTGCTGAAGTTATTCAAGAGCTTTGGTCAAAAGACAGTACAGACAGAGTGGTTGATACAGTATCATTGAAAAGTCAGATTCAGCGATTTACTCCAAGGTTTATGGAATACACTCAAAATGATGCACAGGAGTATATTCGTTATCTATTAGCAGGACTTCACGATGATATATGAAAAACCAAAGCCCATATTAACAAAAATTTATGACAAACTTAGTGACATTGAGAGAGCACAAGAATCTTGTTTAAGATATTCGAGACTAGACAACTCCAAGATTGTGGATAACTTTGTCGGTCAATTAAAATCGACAATCAAGTGCACCCACTGTGGTCACTGTTCAGTTACCTACGATCCCTTTTGGGATTTATCCCTTTCCATACACCAAAGAACAGGTCAATTACGACTTTCACAATGTTCAGATTCGTTTAAAAGAGAAGAAACACTCGACGGTGATGAGAAACCAACATGTTCGAAATGTAAGGAACGAAGACGATGCACTAAATCATTCTCAATTAATAAATTTCCAAAAATATTGGTAATTCACCTGAAGCGCTTTTCGCAAACAGAAAGATTTAGTGAAAAACCTAATGTTGCAATAGATTTTCCAATATAAGGACTTGTATATTGTATATTTTCATTGTGAACCAATGTCTTATTTGGTTTTTTCTGCAACATTTTTTTATATATCTATATATACATTGTATCCTTATTTTGAATGTTTAATAATAATAATAAATATTAGAAATAAAAAAATAAAAAAAATGGAATTTAACCCTTTCAGTACGGTTGTCGTATATACACGACACTGACTTTTTTGGCGGACGGACGGCTGTCGTGTATGGACGACAGTAGCTCGTATCCCTGATAGACGCCTGCCATTGCATATACGACACACATAAATGTTTGCTTTTCTCACCGGCGTCCGTTGTACCGTTTCGACAGTTTTTGTTTGTCAGACAGACGGATGCCGTGCATTTTTGACAGTGTCGTAAATTCACGACAACCGGCTACATGGCAAAGTCAGGCGATGCCGTGTCACACCCGTAAGTTTTAGCGCCAGTCTAGTTCAGCAAAGCATTGAGTGAGATACGTTGGTTACAAAATGTCATCTACAGATCAAGCTGGCCCCTCGGGCTTTTGTGGACTATTTGATAAGGATGTGAGAAATATTTTGAATGCGGTAAACGGCAGTGATATGTATTTCAGTGAGGATGAACCATTTATATATAGTGGCAGTAAATATATTCCTGACTCTGAGAGCGAATTGAGCTCCGGAGAAGACGACGAAACCTTATTGATAGATGAAAACACCGAAGAACAACAACATTCAGTAGCTTCTGTGTCTGATATCTCAGATCAAAGCATGCGTCAGGAGGATTTACAGGTAATATGGGATTCACGTGAGTTTTTTCCCAAAGTTCACCAGTTTGACGACACTAATAGTGGACTACAGAATGAAAATCTGAAAAATGAAACAAGTGAGTTAGATAATTTTTTGAAATTATTCTCAGAGGAAATAGTCAACATTATTATTGAAGAAACTAATATTTATGCTCACCAACAAAATACCAAGGGTTGGAAAAACGTCGATAAAAATAAGTTTTACAATTTTATAGTCTTCTCAATGTTGATGCCTCACGTAAAAAAGTCTGATATGAAGGATTACTGGTCTACAAATAATTTAATTGGCACGCCTTCTTTCCGCCAATCAATGTCTCGATATCGCTATCTAGAAAAACTAAGATACTTGCATTTTAGTAATAATCAAAATGAACAAGAAGGTAATCGTCAGCATATCCATTTCAAAATATCGTCATTGATGAAAGTATGATACTTTTCAAAGGGAGACTGTGTTTCAAACAGTACATCAAAACCAATATGCATCGCTTCGGAATAAAACTTTACGCAATATGTGATTGTGAAACGGGTTACGTTTTGGCATTTCTGCTATATATTGGCAACAGTACTGATAAAAATAAAGATAAGAACAGCGGTCTAGGATTGTCAGGCGATGTTGTTGTGACATTTTTGAAGCCCTACCTGGACAAAGGCCATTCGTTTCACAACTACTACACAAGTCCAACTTTGTCCAATTATCTTTTTGTTCACACGACAAACTCTTGTGGAACTGTCCGCATAAATCGTAAACACATGCCAATTTTTGAAATAAAAATGAAGAAAGGGGAAACAGAGTGACGCAGCAGTGATTCAATGCTTGCACTGAAATGGAAATACCGTCGTGACGTGGTAATGCTTACCACCATCCATGAAAATAAAATGGTTACCTTTCCACGGCTGGACAGACTTACCAATGAACACAGAATCAAACCTTTTTGCATACTGGCTTATAATGAAAGAATGGGGGCAGTTGATAGAAGTGATATGATGAGCATTACAGATTCCACACGAAAAACAGTAAAATGGTATAAGAAATTATTTTTCCATACACTGGATATATGCATGTTGAATGCGCATGCGTTATATAAGACACAGAATGCCAGTAACATTTTGTTTCCTACCTCCCATTTAGAAGTTATCAGGCAGCTTCTTGAAAGGTATTTTGAATTTTCTTTTTGAAATTTTTTTCACATTGTAATCGTTCTAGATTTTCAGATATCCAACCAACTATAAGATGAAAAAAAGCATGCAACCTACTAACGTAGCGAGGCTATCAGGAAAGCACTTCCCCTTAGAAGTCCCTCTCAAAAACCGGAAATCGCAATTGAGAAGATGCTGGGTCTGCTCTCATACAAAAAATGGAGAGAAAAAAAGAAAAGAATCGAGATTTATGTGCAAATTATGTGACGTCGGGCTATGTGCTGTTCCATGTTTTCAGACATATCATGAAAAAATGATATATTAGATCTTCTCTTATTTTTTTTGGTTGTTTCTTTGAATAAACATTACTTTTTATAGGGTGTCGTTTATATTTATCAGCCGTCTGTCTGCTACTGCAAAAACTCCCATCTGTGTATCATGCTACCTACTTTTTGGTGCCGTACTGGAAGGGTTAATTATGGTTGACCTAATTTAATTCAATATCAATCATTTAATTATAAAAACTTTTCATTAAAATTAATTTCTCAATTTTTTTCATTATAATAAATTTTTCATTACAATATATTCTCTATTCATTCTGGCAGAATAATTTTTATCAACAAAAGGGGAGACGATCTTCTTCACCTTCCAACGTACCGACAGTAGTATCCAACAATAGTCATCAGTAAATTGATAATTTCTAATTAAGAACAATCAAAACAAACATGTTCGACATTGGTCACACATTATTCAGACATCAGTATCTAATCCAAAAAAAAAACGGTTCTAGAATGTAAATATGACTTTATGTCATAACAAAACTTAAGTTTGGAAACCAAATGTTTGTGGAAGTTATCAGTGAATTAAATGTAAAAATAAGTGAAATGAAATACTGACGTCTTCAGAACTAATGTTCAAATACTCATTCGAATGCAATGCGTATCCATAACAAAAAACTGTCGCAATTTTAGTAACAATTTGCCATATTTTTTATAGGGAACAACCCATCAGAAAGAATTTGCGATGTGAAACTTCCCAATTCAGTATTCAAATAATCATATTACGTTTTTCCTGCTCTTTAGAAATTTGCGTATCAAACGACAATGAAACTAGGAAAGATTTTCTCCGTGAAAGCCTCGTACACATATACAAAGCCACAATAAAAAAGTCTTGGGCTTTCGCTACAAATGGCAACGATAACGGAAAGCCGGAGGCAGAGTGAGCAAACAAATCCTAAGTGTGAAATGGGGAAGAAAAAAACTCTCATAAATGCTGACTTGTCACAAGAACAGTTGTCATTCAAATCGGGAAAAAATATATACCGCCCCGTATTACCATAAAAGGACTTTTCGTGCAATTTGGTTGAATAAGATTACAAAAATGTAAACGGGTAACCATCTGGAGAACGGAATGTGAAGAGGAGTAAAATTCAAATATTGCAATTTTATATGCATTTCAGGAGTAGCATGAAAATTCATTTCATCAATCAGAAATTCAAGGCTATGTAGTTTTCATGTGAATATTATTTCACATAAAGAAATTTCCATACAAGCGCCACGTCTGAAATATTTTGAAAGGAGTTCCAGCAATGTAGTGTGATTCTTACTACTCTATTAATGTAGATAAAATACTTTAGAATCAAATGTATATTTCTAAATAGTAACTTCTGTTAATAATATAGGAAAGTTTGATAACTATACTCAGAAAGCGATAGAATTCCGTAAAATAATTTCGAGGTGAAATCCTAATAGTTGAAGAGAGTCCGTTAACTTGGAAAATATATATTATTACTCAATGATGAACTATATGCGTTATGAAGTGGGGCCATTTTCTCCCAGACATCGTTATATGCATACTCGATTTCGTGGAACGCCAATGCCTAAATTGAAGCTTCCAAATATAAGAATTTATTCTCATGAAAGATTTCTGAAGTAACAGTTCGCTTTTCCTCCTCAAACGAAACATTTTTATCATTTAAGATAATTATTGTCCTGTCCTGGCAAGCAAAAGGCACAGTGAATGTAATATGACAGTACATAATAATTGAAAATTTGTTGAGAATTAGCGAACAACAAATACGGAAAATGACATACAAAAGATAAAACAACCAGGAATAGAAAGACGTAAGTAAACTTGCATGAATTATAATTCTGAAAACAAAATACAAGTAAATGAGCAATACCGAAATTTGTCAATTTTAACGAGATATAAATTATACATACCAAAACTGGTAGCACGGAATACGATAAGAAAATTTATACAGTTAGAAAATCAAGTACGGGAGCGTAATAAACAGAAATTATTCAAAAGAATAAAATAAATCAGTCACGGTAATAAGTTAGCTCGCCTACGGGGTAAGGGTGAACTTAGTAGCTCTGTAACAAAAACTGTTTGAGAGACACTTGAAATCCGGTGCTGAAAAAGAAAGAATGGGGGAGATGGATGAAATAAGAAGAATGCTTGAATGCCTGACTGATAAAATGACAACCTTCGAAAACAAACTAGAAAATAATATGGAAGAAATGAGAGAACTGATAGAGGAAAATAATTGGCTGAAACAAATGATGAAAACACAAGAAAGAAGAATCGAAATTATGGAACGGGAGACAGAAAGAAACAATATAATTATATAAGGAATAGAAGATGGTGAAGAGGAACGATCGGAAGAAATAAAAATCGAAGGAATTTTAAAAGAAGCAGGAATAGAAGTGAACTTAAAAAACGAAGTAAACCATCTACGAAGATTAGGAGAACTCAATAGTAGAGCTAGGAGACCAATTATTATAAAGCTCAACCAATGGGAAAAGAAGCAGGAAATAATGAAAAAAAAAGAAAGACCTAAAAGGTACAAACATTTGGCTAAATTATGATTTGCCAAAAAGAGTACAGGATGACCGGAAATACATGATGCAGTTTATGAAAAGAGCAAGGGAAAATGGAAGTAGAGCATACTTTAAATATGATAAATTGATATTAGATGGAAATGTTCATGACAAGTATAGTTTCCGGGAAGGCCAAGAAAAGATAGAAAAGGCAGAGACAACTAAGCCTAAAAGGAAAGTAAACGTAACATCACCGGAGGCAGGAGAAAACGAGGAGAAAATAACCAAATTGCTTTGAAGTGAAGAAGAGAACTAGAAGAAGAGGAACAACTGGAAGAAGAATATGGAGACGGAAGAGGCAATGAAGAGGAACGAAATAATAGAGAACAGAAGGAAGATAGGATTAGTTCTAGAATTAGAGGTAACTTAGTAACTTTCAGATTAGTAATAGTAAATTAATGATAACAAATTGTAGTAAGGGGATAAATGAAGATAATAGGATTAGGATAGAGAAAGGAAATTACAAAAAAGGAGATAATATAAGTGCAAATGAAAAAGGTTGTGAGATATATAATAATAATTGTAATTATATGTTTGAAAAAAGGGTACAAGACAAAGGTAGGGAAAACACTAATGATAAACCAGGTGATATAAAAAGTAAATATCGATCAAAGATGGGAAAAAAAAAGGTACGTAGGACTAAATAAATTGAAATAAGTACTTGGAACGTGGGAACAATGTTAGAACCAGGAAATATGGAGGAAATTGCATGGGAATTGGAAAAATATGATATTGATATAGCAGCACTGCAGGAAATAAGATGAAGGAGGAAAGGAAGTATTGAAAAAAAGAAATATCAATTATTTTACTCGGGAAGAGAACAGCAAGGACAATATGGAGTAGCATTTGAAGTGGAAGAAAAAATAAAAGGAAATTAAATGGAGTTTAGACCAATCGATGGTAGAATGGCCAATATAAGAATTGAGGCGAGACCCTTCAATCTGTCAATAATTAATGTTTATGCACCCACAGAGGTGGCAGAAAATGACGAAAAGGAGGTCTTCTATGGAAAGGTAGCGGAAGACATATTCAAAATACCAAAACAAGACACGATAATATTATTGGGTGACCTGAACGCGCAAATTGGAAGAGAAGAAAATTACAGACAAATGAGCGGTATACACGCATTACATGAAAAAACAAACAACAATGGGCACAGAATTTGTAATCTGGCAGTAAAAATGAACATGATTATTTGCAGTGCGATGTTCCAACACACCAAATGGCATAAAGTTACGTGGAGATCACCTGATTGCAAAACATATACACAAATTGATCACATATTGATAACAAAAAGAAAACGGTCGACAATGAAAGATGTCAGAACGTTTAGGGGGGTGTGCTGATACGGATTATTACATGGTTGCAAGTACTATGCTACAAAAGATAAAGAATAGAAATAAAAATAAAATATGCAACGAAAAATGAGACATAGGAAAACTAGAACAGAGAGAAACACGAAACGAGTACAGAGATAGTATCGAAGAACAATTCATTAATGAGGCAGAAGAAATTAGTGGAATTCAAGCAGGATGAAAAAGGATAGAAAAATGTATAGATAAACCTGCAAACAAAAAAATAGGAACGGTGGTAAGCATAGAACAGAAGGAATGACTCGATGGAAAATAGTAAGAAATGATTGAAATGAAAAAAGAACCATGGGTAAAATGGATATGGACGAACAGAAATGAAGGAAGAGGAACTTATGAAAAACTAAGAAAAGAAACAAAGAAAATAATGAAACAAGCTAAGAGAAAAACAATTGAAAACAGAATTAGTTAAATAGAAAGGGCAAGTTATGCAAAGGAACACTAAAGGTTTTTATCAAAAAATGAATGCACAGACCCGAACATATAAAGACAAAGCAACATGAATAAAAAACAAAGAGGAAAAAATAGTTAATGAAAATACGGAATATGAAGAGACATGGATGTAATATTTTTGGGAATTACTCACTGAAAAAGAAGTAAGAGAGGAGCTTGATATAGAAGCAAAGAACAAACAAGATGAAATCGAGAGCCCGACGAAGAAAGAAATTAGAGAGATAATTAATAGGAGTAAGAACGGAAAAGCACCAGGAACCGACGGAATCAACATTGAACTTATCAAATACGGAGGAACTAAACTGTTAGAAAAATTATACCAATTGATATATAAAATATGGGAAGAAGAAGAGATGCCAGATGAATGGATAGTGGGACAAACAGTAACAATACACAAGAAGGGAGACCAATAGGCTTGTGAAAAACTTCAGAGGAATTACGCTACCGAATACAGCATAAGATAACAACAACAATCATAAAAAGAAGACTGCATGACGCAGGTTACAGAGGTGGAGAATATCAGTACGAATTAATAAACGGAAGGTCAACTACAGATGCCATACATATACTGAAACAATTTTCGGAAAACTCCAACGAATATAACATACACATTGAGATACTATTCATTGACCTCCAAAGAGCATTTGACTCAAAAGAAAGGAATCAATTACTGAAAGCGCTGAATGAAATGGGAGTGAACAATAAACTGATAAGATTAATAAAAATTTCACCAGACCAAAGCGTAGCAGAGATAGTAACACAAAGAGGGAAAACAGAGAAGTGTACATATAATAAAGGAGTGAAGCAAGAAGACTCTCTGTCGGCAACACTTTTCAATTTGGCACTAGAATATACGTTGAAAAAATATGTTAAGGAAATATAAGGACCAGAGGAGGAAAAATGATAGCATATGCCGACGATGTAGCGCTAGTAACTAAAAACAGAATTGTAGTGGAAGAAATGTTGGAGGAGATAATAAGGGAGGGAAAAAAATTGGACTGGTGATAAATACACATAAAACCAAATTATCAAGACTCAAAAAGAATTGTGAGTACAAAGATGTAAAAAATGGAAGATATGAATTTGAAGAAGTGGATAAAGTTAAATATCTGGGGATAACAATAAGTAGCGATGGAGACAGAGAAACAGAGATAAGGGAAAGAATCGTAGCAACAATCAAAGCATTTCAGGCTAACAAAAAATTATTAAAATATAAAATAATTAGCAAGTGCACGAAAATAACAATATATAACACAATAGTTAGACCGGTGATGATGTATGAGGCAGAAACATCAACTATGACTAAAAAACAGCAAGAGTATATGAGAATACAGGAACGAAAAATACTAAGAACAATATTAGGTCAAAAAAATAGGTGAATAATATAGAAGAAGAACAAATATGGAACTATATCAAGAGATATAAAAAGACATAGTAAGAAAAATGAAGGAACAAAGATTAAAATGGTTGGTACACATATGGAGAGCAGGTAAGAGAGAACGCAGGACAGGAAGGATTGGCTACAAATAGTAGAAGCAATATAAAAAAGTAAATGTGGTCTGATCCACCCTTGAAAAAGTATCTAGAAAGCTCGTAAGAGCGGCGCTACTCGCACGGGAGTGTTAAGCCACTATATATAAGTTAATTATCAAATTTGTTTGATCATTCTGAATGGTGTACTTATCAAACGTAAACTTCTTCAATGCAGCTCTTTGTCCAGTTAGAGGTTTCCACGTTTAGAATTCTTGATTCGATGAGTGTTGCCAATTTTTGTGTTATTAATTCGATCTCAAAAAAAATTTTCAATATGATTAGATTGTCTGTATATTTTTTTTGGATAAGTGACAGTGCGTTTAATTTGCCATTACCTAATAATATCATTGCCATACCATAAAATTTGGCAGGTGATTACTTATATACTCACTTATTATGTATATGTTCCTACTCATTGAGAGCATGAGACGTGAAGTGGAGCTGTGTTTGAAGTAGTGCAATTTTCTTCATTTCTTCGGGTCATTCATTTGACGAAGGACTGTAGTTTATTTTCTCTATTTTGGACCGTTTTTGTAATTTCGTCCATCTGTATTTTAGTTGGATTTCCTTGTTACGTACACTTTTGGATCACCGTTTTATTATTATTATTTTTTAATTGAATAAATTGTTCTTTATTTAGCGTAGCCCAAAATAATAAAATTGAATAATACGCCAATGGCGGCTATGCAACAGCCAACTTCTTTAACTATAACCAATTTGCCAGATTTTTAAAATAGCTACGGTGTAAATCAAAATGATAACGTATAAATTGAAACATAGATGTCCGATGAAATCCATTATCGTCGTTCAATTTTTTGCCAAAATTTATATCTAGGATTGATAATAAACTTCAACGAATTTTGATTTTTCTCTTTGGTGTTTGAATATATCTGTTAGCAAAATAATGGTGTCATGTGAATTTTGTGTTGCCGTGTTGCACTTTCGAGAAATTGGATTAATGAACCACTGGGTTATTTAAATAATTCAGGTGTTGCTAATTATACTCTTAGGAGGATTCATTTATCAAATCAATTCCAGTTTTGGTTGTTGTTAAAGGAAAATAACCCTCATTTCCAGAGGTAGAGTTCACATATAATTATTGATATTTTCTTTTAGTGTAAACAATCGTTTCATTTTAAATTGTAGGGTTTATTTATGGGGCTTAGATCCAAATTAAATGCCACGAGTTTAAACTTATTAGTTGGGAAATTGGCCGTGGCTACTATCACCGTTATATGATCGTACTGATAATCTACATGGATGGTACCGGAGGTTCCTGTTCAACATATAAACAATCAGATAAGCCATTTCTTTCATTATGTGCAAATTTGATTTTATTTATACCGTAGTTATACCCATTATTGTTTTGCTCGGGGTTTTGATGGTAAAAATGTTATCTAAACCAGTTATGATGGTAAAATAAACGATTTAATACAGTATTAATTAAGGGTTATTACTATAGTGGATGTAAATTCCACGTGTACACGTTGGGGCTTCAAAATTCTAGAAAGTAACTCTATATCTAAACCTTTATTAATATATATTTTCGAAAATTGACATATTCACACGGATTAGCCCTTTTTAGGCATAAGCAATTATTATTAGACCATTATAAGGGTTGCGGTTACAATTCAGTTTAATTTATTCTCTTTTCTTTTGTTTTCCTGTTCGGTTGCTAGGAAAAAACCAGACCAGATACCAGCCATGGATTCCCTGGCTTGGACTTGTGGATTTATAAGCCAGTGGCGGCCATGAAACAAAAAAATGTACGCGTACCTACGCCCAACTGAGTTAGGGCGAGCATTTTGCTCGTGCTTTACTCCTGGTTTTATTCCTTCAATAAGATATAGCACGTAGCATCCTCTATATCTCTTATAGCTGATTTCATAATCAATTTAAAACGTCCATTAGTTTTAAAAGATCCTTTAACAGAAAATTTCTGTTCCAAAATAAATTTTTAAGTACTATTTTGCCAAAAGCTGACTCTAAAGGAAAAGTGGGAATTTTCGCACTTTTATACATAAAAGCTAGTATCTCTTGGGTTGCCATATTTAATCTCCGATGGAAATATATTCCGGTCAAATCTTATATGTCTGTGATCCGAATACGAGTGTTTGTCAGATACATGCCAATTTGTTATACTATCTCTGATATTGTTAGAACAAAGTGTTAAAGCTAGAACTTCTTAATGTACATTAGTGACAAAAGTAGGTTTATTTCCTACATTAGAAATAACTAAATCCTCAGATAAGATGAAGTTTAAAAAGTACTCAACTATGTGCTGCCTCATATGGTATGGGATGCAATAGCAGAATATCATACGATTAGCCGCAGCTCTTTTGTCACACAATATGCAACTATGTCGCTTACTACCATGGGTATTGTAATGATTTCTGTATCAACGTCATAAGTGACAGTATTAGTATACAATTTACCTTATTACTGTGAATTATACATGCTCTTGACCTTGAAGTTTTAGGTGAATATACAACTTCACCTTGTTAGGTTGATAAGCCAGCAATATTTTCGCCTATCCTCCATGGTTCCTGCATGAGGGCCACATCGATACCTTCTTACTCCAGCCTTCTAACAAGCGTTTCTGATGCTGCTTTTGCGTGCTGAAGGTTGGCCTGCAGGATTCTTACCTCTCTCTTCACTGAGAAGGAATTTCTGATACTGGCTCAGTGGGCTTTCTCACTTCCATGGAGGCAGTCGACTCCTGGCCAGATGCCCATTTGAGCGGACTGACTCCACTTCTAATAGGTTTCTCCTTTCCTGAGCCTCGGTGCTTGGGAAATTATCCCTGACTTCGATAGAACTCCCTTCTTCTTAAGTTTTTGTCTTCCCTTCCTTTAGTAGAAAAGTTAGCCCTTCCACTTCAAATAAGAGATCAATTTTTGATGTTGTGAAGCTCTTCCTTTGACTTATGGTCTATCTAGAAGGTCCACAAGACTCCTTTGTTAGAGGGTTAACTTGGGGGATATTTATCCACCTCCCGGTCTAGATCCGGTGAGTTTAGTTGCAAAAAGGTCACTACACGGAAGGTACGATCAAGGATCTCACACTCCCAATCACGTTGGGAGTACCCAGCGGTCTCGGGATAACTCAAAGAGGTGCAGCGCCCTAATTCTCTCCGTGCAAAACCTATCCCTGAATACCGTGTCTCTATTTCGTTCAATTTCACGCCGATTGGAAAAGGAATAAACCCGCTCGACCCCCACTAATAGGTAGTTCAATATACATTTTTTTAATTTTAATTTTAAATAAAGTTCTATATAGAATTTTTTCAGAGGTGGATAGATTACACCAATGCAACAACTTTCATTTGTTGACATAAAGATTTTAGGCATCTGGAAATAGGCAAATAACAGCAGCATATTTGATTGCCATACAGACAAACAGAACGAGATAAGCCTCATAGTATTGGCTCCACAAGATCGTCCAAGCGTTATACAAAAAGATCCCCGTAATCCACACCAACATTCGAGAAGGGTTTCACTTGAGATAAACGAACAGAGGGTGAATTGTCGATTACTATTTATTTAGCGTATGGCATTACATATTATTTACTATTGCTGAGTGTCTGGATCGAAGTCTGCCCTTCTTCAGGTCAGGTATGTGGTGATGTATGGGTAACTGTGGGATGTCGATCAGTTTCTTGTATTCCCGAAGAAGAGCATTTCTTCGCCGAAGATCCACGGGTGATATGTGGCTCAAACCAGGCAGCTAGTTTGATGGAGTTGAGCGAATGGTTTCGCTTATAATTCACATAGTGTTGTTGAGCTGCACATCGATTTTCTTTGCTTCTGTGTGACATATCAGAGATGATGTGTTTCAGATAGCCAGGAGATCAAAATGATTATCTGGCCGCCAATTAGTGCTAGCTCATTTAGTTTACGTTGTTAACAACGCTATCCATGGTGCACCACGGGGAGGCATACTAGCATTACACCCCAAATTGCTGATTAAGGGCTGAGATGAAGTAAGGTTAGCTCTAAAACATTTTATACAATGAGAAATTATTCCACGAATCGACCGTTTTGGGGCGAGGATCCAGAACTTCTGGAGAAGTAAGAAGTGGAGAGTTTGCAGTCCAGGATGAAGATATTTCCGATGATATAATTCAATAAGTCGATAAGTGAAGGTGTGACTATTGGCTAAAAGAATAGGATGCTTTTTATGAAAGGACAAACTAGAGTGAACACGTCTAGCGCCCACCCTGAGCAGTCCTTGATCATCTAAGAAAGAGCTTAATTTTCGCAAGTACTTTGATACACCAAGATTCTATTGAAGCAAGGGTATTTCACGAGCAAATGCATGAGATGAATCAAATCGTACATTATCGGGATAACGTGCATTAAAAATAAATATAAGTACATAGTAAATTATTAGTTGTATTTTTCAAGACATGAAAAATGAGATAAAATGATATGAATAGGGGATTGATTTAATTTAACTTGACAAGCAGTTTTGCGTAGTTCGTTAGAAACTTCGGAAACTTAAAATTTAGATAGAGAGGTAGGCCAACCATCGTATGGTTCACATAACCAAGGAGGTCCCGCCCACCATAGGGAATTATTGAGAATTTCTTGAGGCAATTTGCCTCTTGAGTCAGGGTCTCCAGGTTTGTCTGCGGGCGTAAAATGTCTCGAAATAGAGGCAGGAATCTTCTCTTCGATCAATGTCACCCAGTTTGACGCAAAAGTGGCCCATTTGTGGGGAGAGCTTCGTACCCAAGAAACGACAATGGTAGAATCTGTGTAAGTAGACACATTTGTAATCTGTAAGGAATCTAGAAGACTTGTCTGTACAAAATGCACTAATTCAGATAACAATAAGGCCCCACATAATTCAAGTCGAGGTGAAGAGATTTTTATGAGAGGAGCTACCCGGGTTTCGCTACACACTAAATGTGTTTTGATCTTACTATTCTCGTCTTCAGACTATAAATAAGTTACAGCAGCATATGCCTTTTTTGAGGCATCACAAAAGCCATGAAGATCATAGATACAATTATGAGTAGAAGTTATTCGCCGAGAAATATGAAGTGAGGATAGAGAAGACAAATTTGTCCTTAAACTCAGAACAAAACAGAAATCAACAATATTATCTGGTGGAGATGAGTCCAAGGAATTCCATGAGTCCAAGGAATTTCAAGAGCCCAAAGTGATTGGACAAGTATTTTCAGAGAAACCATTACAAGGGAGAGGAATCCTAATGAATCAAATATTTATGCGAGTTCAGAAAGTATTAAGCGCTTAGTACAACATTCATTGTTACTTCAGACATTATAACATAAGAATTCTTGATAAGGGTTCCAACAAAATCCTAAAATTTTGAGAGTAGTTTGACTATCAACGTCAAACGAGTGCAGATCAACTTGTAAATCAGCAGCCGGTAAGGATGAGAGAAATTGAGTATTATTACTGGTCCATTTACCCAGGTAAAAGACACAACTGTATGAAAAGGCAATAAGCTCCCGTTAAACAGCAAAGGCTCTCTCTAAAGAACTACAACCGAAAACAATATCATCAACATATATATCCGTATGTAAAATTTGAGAAGCAAGAGGGTATGAATGTTCATACATATCAGCTAAATGGGGAATAGTTCGAATGGCTGAAAAAGGCGAATGAGTGATACCTTAAGTGACTGTTTTGATACGATAATCTTGAATATTGCCAAAAGGATTAAAACGCCACAAGATGCGTTGATAGTCACGGTGATCTTCTCTATAAGGAACTGGCGAAACATCTGCTTAATGTCCGTGGTGAAACATACATTGTACTTACGAAATCTAAGAAGAATTGATTGAATATCTTGTTAAAGCTTGGGGCCTGAAAGCAGGATATCGTTCAAAGAATGACCATTGGACCCTTTCGCGGAAGCATCGAATACGACCTTAAATTTAGACATTTCTGACTTAGCAATATAATGATGAGGGCTATAATAGCTAAAAGAGAAGAGTTTACTGCCATGAACAGGTTCCATATGATCGTAAATTGAATAATCTTCGATAAAATTTTTATATTGAGTATATAATTGAGGATTTTCTACCTAACGACGTTCTAAAGATAAAAATCTCCTTAGTGCGATGTCCCGAGATTCGGAGAAATCATATGTATTACGAAAGGAGAGAGATACTACAGACCGTCTAGTAGAGTCCTGACGTATGGGGTCTGAAAACAATCTTTCGGCTAAGAGATCATCAGATGATGAATAGGAGCGAGAGGGTATTGAGTCAATTTCCCAAAATCTTTTAACTTTTCTTTCTAGTGATAATTCAGCGGAAGTAAAGAACGAATGAGCTATCTGATTTGAGGTATGATTGACTTTTCCCATAATTATCCAACCAAAAACCCACCTTGGATAATATTAGCAAACACGTCAACACCTAGAAAGATGTCTACAAGAAGGTAATGCATGAATTGAGGATCTGCAAGTCGTAAGTTTGCGAATTCCTGAAAATGATGCTTTGGTAAAGAGACACTGCGCATATCAGAGCAAGTTTGTGGCAAAATAACAAATTGTGAAGAAAGAAGAGGTTCCGGAGCATCTCGTGGTTTAATAGTACAAGTGACTCTTTGTGAAGCCTGAGAAGAGATCTGACCCACACCCCTTATCTCGAAAGAGAGAGGAAAGTTCTTCAAGCCCAGTTTATTACAACATTTAGTAGAAATGAAGTGACTCTAAATGGCACTATTCAGAAGAACTCTAACCGAATGATAACGACCTTGGCTATATTTAACATCAATCATAGCGGTAGGCAACAATACTGTACGATTTACACGAGAGAGTAGGATGACCGAAGTTTCATCATTAGAACGAGCAGCCAAATGTGAAGTACTAGTTGATGCAACTGAAGTAATGAGAGCATTCTTCGGGAGAGCTTGTGAGATAGGAATTGCATCAATGTGTCGAAGAGTGTGGTGCCTGGGTGAACATTTTCTACAACGCTGTTGAGAATAACAAATAAAATGATTATGTTTGTAACTAAGACAAGTTGTACACTAAATCTTGGATTTAACAAAGTCATATCTTTCGTTAGGAGATTTAGCTGAAAAACATTGACAATTGTATATTAAATGTTGCTGATGGCATAATTGACAATTTATTTTAGAGTTAGACTAGGTAGTAAATGCACTACTAATTCGCTGTTTTTAAGGAGTGTGTTTTGGAGTATTTTTAATTTTAGGTGGAGAAAACCTTCTAAGAGAGGTAACAATACTTTTATTCCCATTATTTGCAAATGCGCGTGCATCGAGATCAACTTCAGAAATACGAACACTAACCATAGCGTCACATTGAGTCCCTAAAAACTCTATAAGCGTAGTATAATATTCATCATCAGGTAGATTATTCTTATATTGCAGCTTAAAGCGAGTTTTAGTATTATTATCTCATCTATCTAACAACATATTGTGAAGTATAAAATCCCAATTCTTGATATCGTAACCTAAATTCTCTAAAATGATCATCTGAACTGCCCATTGCAGAAGAAAATTTTTAGGCATGTCAATGGGAGCGAGCAATTAACAACTTTTCATCAAAGCGCTTTCTGAGTCTATTGTATGCTACAACATAAGTATTACGTCGTAAAGGTACACTAGAAATGAGATCATAAGCAACTGAAAAAGTGGATATCAATATATAATTGAACGTATCTATATTCGAATCATTATTATGTACCATTGAATCAAACATATCAATAAATGTTTGCCAATGTTGATAATCAGAATCAGTGAGTTTGGGCAATCTAAAATAACAATTAGTTCTAAAAGTAGTCACATTTTGAGTGAAGTTTTGATTATTATTATTACTTATGTCATCTTTGAATATTTGAGTATAAACTGCTTGAACATGATAATAGTTATTATCAAAATCTGTACGAGTGATATTATGTGGCTCTAAGTCCGCATCTTCCTGTATAGATACAATAGAAATTATGCCATTATGAGCTTTAAGAAAATCATCACGAATATTTTGGATATGTTTATACCTACATTCAAAATTATTTTGTAAGCCTGTATTTGTGAGAGCATCATTAGCAATTGTTAACAGAGAGTTTAGGTTAAGAAGTTCACTTTGACGTTGAGCAATTAATAATTTGAGTTTCTTAGCTTCACAAATTACGAGTGTTTATAAAAGGTAAACACTTGACAATGAGAATAATTAATGAAATATTATTCAAATCGAAAGCATATGAAGAAGAGAGAGTGAGCGAACATTACTGTTCTCGCAAATAAGAGGAAAATTATTTATATAATTATATAAAATTATATCAAGTATTAAATAATATTATTTGTGTGAGAGGGGAATATAGTTACGAGGACAATAAATGTAGAACGATATAGAGATTAATCAGTGCACTTATTGAAATATATTATATTCAATGAGAAAAAAATGTTCATTCACAGGTGCGTCAATTTATATGCGCGTTCGGTACCTACGGTGTAGACCTACCGAAAAAGATAATGAATAAAAATATCAGCCACAAAAGGGATTTAATTTCATCAACAGCTGTTTGAGAAATTAATAAATCAAAAATCATGGAATTTTAAGTGCTGAAAATATCCTGAAAAATCAGTGCTCGAATGACCAAGTTGTATGGGAGGAAAATAAATGGACTGTAATATTTTTTTTCTTTCTTTATTTATATTTGGTTCATTGCATAGATTGATTCCAGCAATAAAAATGATGCAAAAAATGAAAAAATGCATATACAAAACAGGAAGCCGATAACACTTAACCTGGTTATGACAGTAGATCTTCCTGTCGGTACCGACTGAGGATGAAGATAGGACCACCATGTGAATTGTAAGGTCTGGAGATATACATTTAATTTATGGGTAAAAATGATTTTTACCAAGATCGACAACATGTACTGTGCTCCGCTTAATAGCTACTGCCGATTTTCGCCTAAAATCTAGTTGGCATGCGCCGAACAATATTTTAACTTGGGGGCAATGCTAAATGCTGCCAAAACTTATTTAAACATTTGCCGTTGGGATTGAATAAGGACTTCAGTTGTTCATTAGAAAACTGGCTGTTATTCATGGTTCTGACTTCAAATAATCTTCTTGTCATCTATCCTTTTCACACGTCCGAAACATTTAGTCGGTTTTCCTCTTTATATTGATCTAGGGTTTTATTGTCAGTCTTTCCCTGTATATTTCATTTCGGATATGGGGTAATCTGGTTTTATTATCAATTTTACGGAGAAATCTCATTTCTGCTGCCCGCAATCTCTTTCTTCGTCTTTCAATTGTAGTCCATGGGTTATGAGCCTTATGTTAATATTGGTATGACCACGGTCTTTGGGTATTTCTTTGTTTTCTTGCAAAGTTATTTTTATGCTGTTGAAAATTTCTATGGTACTAGTAGTTCTCGCTTAGATTTCAGTACATAGTTTCTCACCCTCTAATACGTAGATACTGTCTGTCCTAATTGTCTATTTCCTTTTTGGATCATATGGGGTTATCCTAATGTGTTGTTATGGTCTGAATTTAGAATTAAATTCTTACTTACAATATTTCTTAAATACATTCTTCAATTTAAGAATAATTAAACAAATTTTAAATTGGTATTTTAATAAATCCCAGTGGATAATAAAAATAACATTGCACATTCATTTCCTGTAGGTAATTATAGTTCGTCTTGATTTTTTTTCTTAATATGCATTCCTTTATTGACTGTTGTGGACTATTTAATATTTTGGGACACTCTGTATAGTGAATAAATCTAAAAATGCTTCGGTGATCGGTAAAACTCGTATCCCTTCTACACGTCTGGTATTAATCTCCGACTCGCCGAAATTACATCGCTACAAGAACGGTTTTGCTTTTCAAAACATGTATAATTATTTATTAAAGCGACAATAAGGAAGGGAATGTAGGAAATTGGGACGTACTTCGTTTGTTTCTCCATTGTGCTCGAGAAAAATACACGTTTACTAACTGGAATAATTTGAAGCCTAGATTTTAATAGTTTTTATTAACGTACTTTTGGATATTTCGAATATTAAAAACTTTTGATATGGTTTGTATCATTGGTTTTGTAGCCATCTTTTCTTTGGAAACGACGAGAAGGAAGGTGTGTATTGTATGGTTTGAGGAACGAAAAGGGTTCGGTGCTTTGTGCGAGTTATTTTCTTGGTTTCATTCTCATTTACCCTAATTGGGGGATAGAATTTGCACAAATTGTTTGGAAATCCGACTATTTTGAGGAAGCAATTAGTTTGGAAGTCGATTTTCCGCCGTTAAGGGATATTATTTTGCACTGGAACCACGATTCACTAAGATCGAATCAACTGTCTTTCAACACCTGCAAGAATTCGCCATTTTGTAAGCCTATCGGGGGAAGCTTTTGATTGAATAATTCCACGTGGCTGGATATCGGAATTTTGAGAACCCTCATTGATAAATTGAGGTGAGTTATTTTTATTTTCACAAAAAAAACTTTGTAGATAGTGAGATTGATTATTTTCTCTCCTTGTAGGGTTTTTATTTTGGTTTCCTACTTCTATATTATATATTCCCGTCTATTTTGGGATTTATTTTGGAGTCTCTTGATTATCGAGATTGGATTTTGTACTCGATTTCACACCTGATTCGACCTGCTATATACTAGCAAAAATTATTCCCGGCCGAGACGCTTCCTGAAAATTTACCAGATATCTACTTCCGACCTTGTGGACGTTTGGTTGGAACCCAAAACGTGCCATTCAGCTGAGTATAACAGAGAATTTCGTTTTGCTGAATCACCTCTCAATAAAAACTTATATCATCGTTTTATGATTCTCATTATCACTCGTGATTATTAAGTGATTTTATATTAGTTATATCTACTAATATTAATTTATATATTAGTACAATTGAACATTTGCGGCTTGATTTGGGTTGGAATCCCACTTCAAAGCATTGATAAGTGTGGTATTTACAATACTACCAAAACTGCCATCGACGGATGTCAGTAAAACTTTGCGCCATGTACACGTCTCAAGTTAATTCAGAAAGAATAAAATTTCCATTTAATAAACAATTAAGGTACCTAATCAAATTTAAATCACAAAATTTTTTGAAATCATGTAAAATACCATGTCGTATATTAAATTTATTCACCTTTTCCTATTTTCAATTGATACTTACAAAGAAACATTCTTCCTAATAAATCTCAATTTATTGACTGAAATTTATTCAGATAAAATTTTTATATATACATAGTTATTTTCCAAATAATTTTAAGCTGATCTAAAAAATCATTTGACAATAAAATAAATTTATAAGACTTGGCCCAATTTTTGGTATAAAGCAGCAAAAAATGTACAATTCGAATTTGTAACCTAATAGATCTATCGCGTCGCCTCTTCTTAGCGGTTGGTTTGAACTGAACGGCCTGTTCCAGAATACGCAATTCAGCCACTAGTGGCCTAAAAAAAAGTTAGGCGCTATTTCTTGTATTGCGCACGAGTGCTACTCATATGAGAGAAATTAAAATGTAACCAAACTACTACGGCGTTTCATTTGTAACCTCAAATAATCAATTCGTACCCTTACCCTGAGAGAAAAATGTGGGCAAATAAAGTAGCCTCTTCTTACCCTCCATGCAACAAATTTTTTTAAGTAACAACGTCTCCTTTGCGGCGAAACGAATATCTAATGGAGTAATATTTATTGATTTTTGATTCATCAATAGAATCACTAATTTTAATAAAATATTTGTCTTGAAAACTAGAGGAATATTTTGACAAGTTATCTTGACGTTACATTGAAATTGAAAAAAAAAGAGTTGACGGGTACTAAATGCAAATGTTGATTGGTGGATTTCATTTACATTCTAGGATGTAAATGAAATTATATCTGTTCTGTTAACCGAAATAGCCCACATTTCCATTCTGTAAATTGTGCAGAAAATTATTAATATACATGTGGGTGTAGAAAAAAATGTAAACAGTCTCGTTGAATATTAATCTATTATTTGAAATTCTGAAAACATAACCCAAACTTCTCAATCATGCATTATAGAATGCAAAGCGCATGCGGATCAATTTCTACCGATGTGGCGACTGGGTTAAATGGTTGGACGATTGGTAAAATTTACCGCTAGCATCTGAACGCCCCGACTATTTACCAGATGTAAGCATCTGATCGCATAAAACGCGCCCGACGTACCATCTGAATGCACCTTTACATTTGACATAAACAAATGACATTTATATTGTAACGTCAACTGACGCTGTTGTGAGGGACGATACAATTCGATGATTCTAAGAACGGTTCTCGAGAATATCATTTTAGGAACTATTCGCAAATACAGAATTCACAGGCTTGCGTTTACATGACGTTGGGAACGACGTCAAGAATAACGTTCCGATTCGATATTCAGGGCATCAGTGCGGTTGTAACTCAATCATCGACCACCACACCTGCAAGAAATGAATCACCGGAGGCGACATTAATTTTCTCACCGAAATATCGAAACCACACATGACCAACGTTCAACTTTAGGAATATTTTTAAAAAAGTTACGACTTTTATTTTTTAGAACTGAATATCTTTTTAATAAACACATGGAAAATTATCATTGATGCTGCAACTGGAAGATCATATAGGAATTATATGGCAAATGTATGCATACTTTGCCCGTAGATAATATACTATTCAATCAATTGAAAAATATAGAATTGCGGGGAGAGGGAAAATACGGAATTTTCGGTATAAGAGTGTCTGTCGTCTAGCGCAAAAATATATAAAAGAGGGCGGAGTCGAGACGTGACATGGCGCGAGTGACGAGCAGTCACTCTTGATTAATTGATAATTATTAGATCACTTTTTCTTTGAAAATTTTTCTCATATTTTCAACAATTTTTAAAACAAATTCCCGAGAATATTAGTAGACGCCTGATTAAACAATTTTGGAAGTAACGACCTACAATATATAGCCAATTTGAAAAATTTATAAAATACAGATGAACAAATCAACAGACACAACCATTTTGTATAACTTAACCCATTGGAGACATTGACTGAACATCAGTTTTTACAAATATTAAGGTTAACAAAAGGATTATAGATATTTAATTGAAGCATGAACTTCTTTCGTGCAACCTCAAAGAAGGCCTACGGACTTGAGTATAACAAACAAAATAATTATTTTACATTTTTATCCTTTCCAAAAATTTTCATTCAATAGTTTTTGGTAGCCTGTCGATTATTCGCCTTTGGACATTGGAAAATATTTCTATCAGTGTCTCTGTTTCCAGATGTATAGAAGAAGTCACTATCGCTTTAAATGAACCAGAAGTATTCAACAGATGCGTACATAGAAATTTTGATAAATTGAATGCTGTAAAACTGAAGTAGGCACCTATTTGTTTCTACTAATTTCACTCGTTCCAATTCACAAATGTAGCCGCTACGATTTTTTTACGGTGATTTTTAATAAAAAAATTTAGCAAAATTGGACGGCTACGTTTATGAATTGGAAAGAATGAAATGATTAAAAATCGAAATAGGGGAGTGAGTACAATCATACAAAAATACCGCACTTTTCAACCTGCATTACAAACAGAGTTATAAAACACCAAAGTTGAAATAATAAAACAATTCAGCACCCTGTATCTCATTACCCTTCCAGTGGTGGCGCACTTGTCATGTCAATCTTTACAGACATTGTACTACGATCTAGTGGAAAGCCATCTCAGGTATGGCCTATTGTCTTGGGAATGCGCTTCCAGAACATTTATAGGTCCGCTAGAGAAAGAAGCGTTATTTAGATTATTATAGGTTTGTTCCAACTGACACGAAAACCGTACAATGTACCATACAAATTCAGATGACCTGCTGTTTAGTGAATTTGATGTCAGACTTATTATATTCACTAACCAGCAGGTCAACTGAATTTGTATCATACATTGTACGGTTTTTGTATGGTTGGAACAAACCTCATGTCTAATTTCAGCATGTGACCTAGTAGTACACTGTATAATATAAACAAAATCTTTGACTTGAAGAAATTATATTTTCTGCGTGCTTCTGCAAAATATCATACTATGAAAACGAAAATTGATTTACCTGCACATACATATGAATCCAGAAATAATCACTTAAATATAGTTCCTATGATGACAAAATCTTTATGTCAAATTCTTCCTATTATTATCGATACTGAACGATTTTCTATATTCAGTATCATAACGACTGCTGTTATATAATGACAAAATAGCTGATATTATGTCGCTGTCAAACGTTAGCTCTCCAGCAGTCGTTATTGGGTTAGCAAGTCGTTGATTAAGGTGTTCTTTCTACAAATATCACATTTTATTTAAGATGATTCAACTGTTATGTATTGTTTTGGATGAATTGAATATAAGGTGGTAAGTTCATATAAGGGTTGCTAAAAAATTTAAACTATATACAAATGCAATATTTTTAGACAGACACGAAGGACTACCTTAAGAGACCGAAGTAACTTCTTTGAGTTACCAGTGGAAGTGTTCCGGCAGATGTATCGAGTGAACAGTGAAGCTGCTAATGAATTATTCCGGGACTCATCATTTGTGAATCGTGGTAATCGAAATACTAGAACACCTCCCATAGTTACCCACGTTTGCCGTATTTACTGACAGCTGTAGTTGGAGCAGCACCAAATACACCGCAGCGAAGATATACACCCATCGACATTCATGAATTCGGAACTGCATTGAGAGAACCAATGGAATGCTCAAAGGTGTGCAATACGATCCTGCATTTGTGTCAAGAATTGTATATGCATGTGTCATGCTCCACAACATTATTATAAAAAGGATTATACCTTCTTCATCTTCTTCGGCATTTCCCCATATTATGAGTTCGCTGTTATTTCCATCCACAGTTCCCGTAAGTTCCAATCTCCTTCTTTCGGAATGTACAAATTGATGAATATCTAATTTTATAGGAAGATGACAACAATTTTGTTGATGAAGATGATATTGGCCGATTGGACGATGCTCATTTATTAAATAGGGTTAATTTTATAGATTGGAATCAAATTATAAATAATCTCTTTAATTGAGCAAGACTTATTGTATATTTCAATACAATAATTGAAAAACAATTTTCTTAAGTTTCTTGTGTTATGGATCTCACATGGTACCATTTATAAGAATCAAAGTGAAAAATATCAATTAATAAAATAACAATTCCAGAAAATTTACAATGTCCATTTCAATACGATAATGTACTATAAATTCAAATTAACTCTTTTATACGGAGAAAATTGAAATTGTTTTATTGAATTATTTTTTGTATGTTATTTTACTAAACATAACGACGATGCAAGTTTTTTGAAACCTTACATAGGACAACTTTTTATTCGAAGTGATATAGTAGTACTCCCTAAGGGAAAGTAGTAGAAAATAATTTAACTACTTAGGAAGTACTACCCTATCACTTCGAATTAAAAAATTGGTCTGTCGGGTTTTAAAGAACTTGCACTGTATACGATTTTTTCCAATAACACTGATCAAAGTATAGGTGACTCAGGAAAATGGTCCAAGCAAAATTCCTACCTAAAGTATTGTACTAAACATAACATCACAATCCAACAAATATCTGAAAATATAATTTTTTTTAATAAACTGATTATTCAGTGTATCCCGTTAAATTAACACGATATTAAAAACTATTGATTTTAGAAAAAAAATTATTCTTTGTGAAAACTCTGCATAGTCTAACACATAAAATGCAATTACCTAATATGAAATTTTATAGATAGTAACTTTTTTCGTAAAATTATTAATAAAACAGTTTGAAACAGAAAGTAAAATAATACTAGACTCAGGTAGCTGCAACTCTGCAAGTGAGTATTAAATTTAATTGCAAACAACTTTTCAAAGTGCAATTTTTTGATATTTTCAAAAATTAAAGTACTTTCCTCTTGAGCTATATTTTTTGACAAATCTTGTTTACTACTAATTTAGATTTAGATTCAGAACATGTAGTAATGAAGAATAACTTAATATCTAAAATCAATAACAATAAACTTGACACCACTTAGGGACAGGGGGGCACACTGTGGGCAATTTAAGAATATGAATCCAAGTCCAACACAAAATCATAATCATGATACTTGACTCGAAGATTGAATTAACGCAGGTTTAGCATTTTTTCCTTTATTACCCTCATTTCTTTGACAGTTTTTGCAATTTATTCCAGGATTATTATTTTTTCACTTTTATCATTACAATTACTTTATTTCAGAATCTTGCACCCCAGTACTTGACGTTTTTCTTTCTTCGATGGTCTTTTAAGTGACTCTTCAACCAAGTGTTCAACTAGTTGATTCTTAGGAATCCTACTTTGATTAAGGGACTCTTTCTCTAACTCCTCTCTAATTTCTTCATTATTTGGTATGTCTGCAATTTTAAAATTTTAGTGGATGTAACCAAATTTAAAAAATCACGTAATTCATACCTAATCCTATTTCATGAATATAGAATATGCCGTTGACTACCACCCAATCTGTAACATCTAGTAATGGTTCTTCAGTATCTCATAAAGGTTTAATGGGATTCCCTATGTTTCATGTTTTTTTTTGTGATAATTTTTCTTTCTTGTCTTTGCTTTAACTTGACACTTCCTGTCGGTGAATGTCTGAAATTGGTAAAAATTATAACAAAAAACATATGTAATTACTGCTTTTATGGATAATACTAATAAAAAAAAATCAAGTATTGTACATACCCTTTCCTATTCTGCTGAATCCTCAATAGAACCACCTAAACTATTTAATTTGTCTGAAAGCTGTTTCCCTATGTTTTTAATAATAAGAGGGCTTATAGCATCAAATTTATTATTCCTAAACGGTACATTTTTGTATTCAATTCATCCAAATACATTGTGCCTATATTGTCTTGGTGTTTTAACTTTTTCTTTATCCATAATAAAAATTAGGTGAGTAGGTGAATAAAAAGCTTATTTAACCAAACAACTATAAACAAATAAATCGGTAATATTTTGCTACCTAGCACAATATGTCAAAAATATACCAACCCTTATAAAATTGTAAAAAGATTATAGTTATGTTTTGTCTTTAGATATTAACGCAACGATATTACAGAATCTACTCTGAGAAATTATTCATAATAATCGTCACCGTAACGACAAGTTACAGAATAGACTTGTTTTTTTGCACTAAATACACTTCAATAAAATGTTCCAAATGAGTAAATTATTATTATTTGTGTATGCCTCTTCAATTTGGGTTGTAGAATTCATTTTCATAGAAGCAATTGATAAACATATTTGAAAAGCTTGTTTATATTTATTTTTGACATAACAAAATGACAAATGACATTTGTATTGTAACGTCAACTGACGCTGATATGAGGGAAGATACAATTCGATGTTTTTGGGAACGGTGCTCGAGAATATCATTTTTAGGAAATATTCGCAAATAGAGCATACACAGCCTTGCGTATGCATGACGTTGGGAACGACGGCAAGAATAACAAGATTCAGGATATCAGGGTGACTGAAATTTAATCAACGACCACCACACCTGCAATAAATGAATCACCGGTAGCGACATTGATTTTTTTAGCGAAATATCGAAACCACACATGAAAAACCTTAAACTTTAGAAATATTTTTACAAAAAATACAACTTTCATTTTTTAGAACTGAATATCTTTTCAATAAATACATGGAAAATTATCATTGATGCTGCAAATGGAAGATCATATATGAATTATATGGCAAATATATGCATACTTTGCCTGTAGATAATATACTTTTTAATTAATCAAAAAAAATAGAATTGCGAGGAGAGGGAGAAGACGAAATTTTCGGTATAAGGGTGTCTGTCGTCTGGCGCAAAAATATTTAAAAGAGGGCGGAGTCGAGACGTGACATTGCGCGAGTGACGAGCAGTCACTCTTGATGTTTTAGATAATTAGTCGGCTTGTGATACTTATAGATACATGTAAAGCTCGTATGATCATACCACGCTATAACTCCTACTAAATCGATTACTCTTTTGTTTGATACCTACAATATTTTTGTATTGGTAATTGATATTTGACTATTTTCTTTTTTGTTTACTTGTAACAGGAGATTCGTATTGACGTTGTCCTTATTCGCAATAAACGATTGGCCTGTACTAGTTGGACTATTTATTTATTTACTTATACGTTTGTTGTGTACATATATTTTTCCGCGTTTTGACTGCTTCTATAACGTTTTTTTACGATCGCCTTCAGCATTATAGTTTCTAAAATTCGGTGGCGCCTATTCACGGATTTGACTTAAATATATGACCAAGGAAACGATAATACAAAGAATCCCATATTATTCCCTGAGGTATAGTTCTTAATTATTTTTCTCCAAATACAGTTTAATCACTGTAATTCTTTTATTGAGCACGGGTAATCATCGGCGATAACGCCTTATATAAGCAGCGATTATTTATTTATTTTTGTACTCAAGTATTTCTCAAAAGAATCTATTTTTTTTGGGACTATGAATAACGAGTAGACATACGATATTATTCGGAGAGTTTTTTGTTGTGTATTGTAGAAATTATATTTTAGTAATAACTTGTTGTAATCTTTGATAATTTTGTCACCTTAAATTTTCTCTCAAGAACACTAGTAACAATCGACTTTTTGGGTAAAGGTTAATTACATAATGGTTAATATATCCACTGGTAACCTTAGCTAACCTTAATAATTCTTTAGTTAGTGTTAGGGCAACCCTAATGGCAGCTTAAGACTATATTAGTGTTTATAATCATTGTTTTGTTATTCTCCATCCCAGCAAACACGAATGTATATGTTACATAAAAATATATAACAGGGGAGGAACGATTTTTATATAAAACGTTTATATATTTTTTATGTAGTATTTATGTAACAAAATCTTCATAAATTTGGTTATATATTCTCAATACTTATAGTAAAAATGTTTTATATATTGGATATATCTAATTTTATATGTATTCAAGATATAAATTCTGCTACATAAATATGAAATTTTTTTTATATATATTTATTACGTAAGATTTGTTACATAAAATATTTTATATATTTCATATCTATTTTTTACGAACCTCGTCTAATGTCTTTTAAAAGAGAAAGAAGAAAGTCATCGATCACTCTTCAATATTTTATAACATTTAAATTGTCACGAGTTGATGTACCCACATTCCTGCAAGTAGAATAACGTTTTAAATGGGTTTTCTTTAGTTTTGCCTGTGTGTTTGTTTTCAGTTTTGTTTGTAGTGGAATGGAGAACACATCATGTAAGTGTTATTATTATTATTATTATTATTATTATTATTATTTTCAACAGGCAATGGGCATCGTCAATGGAGCCGTTCATTCAATTGTCGTTTACAAAAGCTTATTTAACAAACGTATTAAAAAGGTTAACTATATTAAAATATACAATGAAGTAAACAATAATTACAAATCACATTATACCTATCTCACTAAAGTAATTTTCAAGTTAATATTTTCGTTTTAACTTACAACTAAGACATGAATTAACAATTATTCCTAGTATAGGGAGTCGTTATTCCGAAACAAATACCGCCACCCAGGTATGCACTTAGGGCTCAAGTATATTTTGTAATAATATCAACTAAAATACACATCTTTAATCCTCTGACCACAGGTAGTAAGTCAAGACAAAATATCTTGAAATGGATTAATTAACACTTATCTGCTGAAAGTTATTTATATTCCAATACCTAGTATAATTTAAATTATGAATTTTAGGCAAAATAATTTAAATACTTCTGTGATTTATCAATAAGACAGAAAAACGGTACGTAGTACAATCTTACAATGGTGACGGTAAACCAGAAATACATAATATAGAGACATCTCACTCATGGTTAGGACATAGGAATAAGGAACTTAAAATCAATTACGTTATTTCAAGGTATTGTTACTATATGATTTGTTTATTTAATATAATTAATATATACCTACATTTTTAAAAACGTTACTGAAACAGTTTAATATGACATGCACTGATTTCGATCAAATCACCTTGGTGTGGATAAGGCTAAATAAAGAGACTCCAGAGGGAAAAGAAGGGCGAAACTTTAACCCTTCAAAACAATGGATAATATCCCTTAATATTGCCCACACGCTTACAAGTGGACATCGAAAAGTCTTCTAAGAGAATATTTTTCAAAGTTAATTATTGTTTTGTTTTTGAATATTCATTTGTTTTGCATTATCGTTTTATATTTTATTATCATTTAGTTTTTGAATATTTTTAGTTTTGCTATCTTTTTTTTTATTAGGTGTTTTGTTTTTAGTTTCTCTTTTTTGTGTTAATAAAATAAATCTACTTATATGCATCTATTTGCTGCTTTTTAATAACTAAGTACCAGCTACTAAATTTCAAAGATAGATAAATACCACTCACAATATACAAATATTAAATCGTATTAAGTTGCTTTAAGTTTGAAATATTCGTAAGGTAGGTATTGTATAATATAGTAACAATAGTTCCTTAATCTTTAGGCCATCAACACTACTAAAGTATTATATTACATTTAATCTATGAAAAATAATGTCTTAACAGATTTTTCTGAATTTCGCTGAATTTTTTCATAGATACAATGAAATAAAATATTTTAGGTATGAGGCGAGGCAAAAGAAAAATTAGGTAACTTTTATTACATCTATATTATGTAATATTTAATACATAAATATTCTCTAGATATTATCTCATTTTTACATATATATTACATAGTAATTTGGAAATATTTGAGATATGATTTATAATATGTATTTCTTATATCATTATTGTTCTCTAGCTGTGCCGGCTTTCGTCAGTATTCAATATATAAATATTATCTAGTTGTGACTTCAGTTTTATATAACTGTGACTTTTATATTTCAAAAAATATGTAACATATATGTATTCACTATGTTGTGTGTTTGCTGGGATGTTTATATACCATATTATTATATTTTTTGAGCACTTATTTATAGATTCCAAAATAATTATTCAAGATTTTTAAATTTTCTGCGAATAACACCAAGTCATCTTCATAACATATTTCTGTTACTTTCACCTTCTCCAGTCCCCAATAACCCAACTTCATAGCTTCTAAAAAATGTTCTTGCTTCTTTCACAGATTCGTCTAATATTATTGTAAATTGCATTGTTGTCAGTATACATCCCCGCCTCCCACCGCTAGAAGCTTCAAACATCTTTTATACTTCTTGCCTCGTTCGAACGTAATTTCTGGTGTTATCATGCTAGGTCATAATACTTATGATTAGGTTTCGGTTTACTCATATTCTCTCTAGGATCTTCCATATATCTGTTCTTTATTTAATTTCTTATTAGTATTAATTATGCAACACAGAGGTCAATGGTGGGATAATCCTCCAGGATAGAGACCTTAATACAACCTTCGAGATAGATACAGGATATATCAAGACCATTCTATGCCTAAACTGAAGCAAGCTGGCCATATAGCTAGAATAACTGATATTAGATGACTAAAGAAATTACTAGCAAGAATAAAAACATTTGAAAGTAGAGGACGCCTACCAATCCAAGGAGAGATGACATGAAGAAGCTCGGTAGAAATTGAATGCAAGCAACAAAGATTGGAAATTACGTCAAACTATAAAATAGATTGTTATTCATCAATGGACATTGAAGACTTTCATTGATAATGAATATCGAGAACACTATTGCTATTAAATAATGCTCAGTTAAACTCCCTATCAAAATAACATCCAATGTTCACTTGAAAGACTAGAAATAAACAACATTAACAACAAATCGAATTTATATTGAACACATATGCGGAAACCCTATAAAAAATTACGAAACAAATTCATTTATTCACAAAGAAAATGTCGAAAAGTTAACATGAAGCAGAACTAGAATTAATAATTAACACAATGTTGAAAATAGAGATTTTCAATATAAGCGTTTTACAATTACGATAATAACACTTATGATATCTTCATTTACTCTTTGTCAATTATTCTGCTCTTTGCTGGGAGTAAGACCATAGTCAGATATAAACCGAAAGGTTATAAAACTTGATACAGCTTTGAGAAATAAATTTAGATAATGAATGAACTGTTACAAAAACAATGGTTTACTCACATGAATAAACTTTATTATTAAGATTTTTAGAGAAGCATTAATTTTTGAATGGGTTAAGAGAAAAGTCCGTTTCATTTCACAGTAAGTTCACTCTTTGATGTTGAAACAAAACAGCATCACATTAAAAATGTTAGGATGTTCTTGTATTCAGTCAAAGGTGTGAAATGTAGGCATACAACTTGAGTCAAGATGATAATTTGAAACGTCGGGGTATCGTGAAGAGGTCTTTTGACTTTAGGGCTTTTAAGGATTATAACAGTACCTTCATGGAATTGTGTGTGTGAGTTTTAGGGAAAGTTTATACACGTTTCTCCCTATCATCGAGATGAGAAAAGAATATAAAAAAGGGAGGAGTGAAAATTTTAATATTACATTGATGGAATGAATGTTTACTCAAACGTAATTAGTTCACTTCCGACTTGTTTGTGTGGAAAGAAATTGTGTAAGATTGGGTAATTACACTTTACTTGGTCAAATAAGACCTAGAACTTAACAATCAATCAATATCGATGAACTTTGTGGCATTAGGATAATATGAAGATTTGATTTACTATATTCGGACTTTTATGTAGGTATAGCTCGGGAGTTGTGGTAACTAGAGTTGTGGTAATTAGAGTTGTATATTCGTGCAAACGGCGATGATGTTCTGAAGTAAATAAATGCTTTGATGTCTTCATAACGAAAATATTCGAGTAATGGAATTTAAGAAGTGAAAGCAGAAACAGTTGATTTGAGAAAAATATTTATCAATGGAGTAAATTAATGTTAATCAAACTAATGCCATGCATTGTTTGGCAATTTTATTAAAGAAACAATTGAAAATGAAGACATTGTGTTAGCATATGGTTGGTACGCGGACTGCAGCGAATCAAGTGACAATATTATGCGGAAAAATGTTGCCAATTTCCGTATGTAGTGAGAGAATCAAATTTATATGAATGATTTCATGTTATAATATATATAATGGTTTCATGTTATTAAAGCGCAACAAAAGCACTGACTACAAAAATAGTGTTTTCTACAATCTATGGGTTTATTAAAAGTATTATATATCTTGCTACGTTGCATTGTGCAAGAATGTAACTCCTCTACGCCTGGATGGAAGCGCATCTCTCATGGATGTGGTTTCAGGACATCAAACCACAATTTCTACTTCCCTTGATCGTTGGCTTCGTTGATGGTAGAACGCACAGATTTTTCTCAATATCGAAAATCCTAGAATAGAACCCAAGGATAAGCATAACAGGACTCTCCATATACTTGTTCTGGAATAGTGAACTGGAGTGTCAATATATCCAGAATTTTCCTTTTGCACTTGTAGCTTGGTTTGAATTTCTTGATTTTTTTTAAACTGATACTTATAAGGTCCAGTGACGGAGGGTGTTGATTGTTTTAAATGGATTGTATAGTTGAGTGTGTGAATCAAAGATTATATGATTGATTGATTTGTCGATGAATAAAACTGACGCGAATAATAGATTTCCTTTTGAAAATCTTATTTTTAAAAACGATTTGATACAATACAATATACGATATGAATAAGTTGACAATAAATGTACAAGAAGCTAACAAGAAGTGTGTTACAAGTTACAATGCAGTTTGTTTTATTAAATATAATCGCTGATCGAGCAATCTTCAATTTCCTCATCTTTCGCCATGAGCGTACTTTCTGAGTATATAACTCCTCCATCCTTAAGACTGAAAAATAACGGAGTTATTTTTTGGTTCTGAACTTCTTTCTCCTAACAGGATTTCTTCTTTCTTGCTTTGTTCTGGTCTATTTCTGTTTCATTTTTATCAATTAATACTTGAGATTGGTATTTCGAGAATTGGTTCTTCTAACGATGTATGAATTAATTCCAAGTCAGTGTCGTTTGGTATAGGATTCTTGTTTGGTGGTACTACTTGAATGTCTGATAT
Organism: Galeruca laticollis; assembly: GCA_963921935.1. Lineage (NCBI taxonomy): Eukaryota > Metazoa > Arthropoda > Insecta > Coleoptera > Chrysomelidae > Galeruca > Galeruca laticollis. The sequence goes on along the minus strand of OY998175.1, from coordinate 271,246,219 downwards.
TATATTAATTTTTTGATTGTTCTCTAAAATGTTGTTAACGTCATCTGTTGATAAATTAGGTAGTGGATTAATTTGTTCTGGAGTTAATTCTATTCGAGTTAGTAAATAATTCAAGTTATCGATCTCTCTCTGAATTATAGAGTCAATATCTTCAATGTTTACGTCTAATGAGTCTGTTTCGAAAGCGTTAAGGTCACAATTGGGTTTCAATCTTGACAAAGCGTCGGCTGCTAAATTAGATTTACCTTTTATGTATTTTATGTTATACTGATATTCTTCTAATTTCAGTCTCCATCTAACTAATCGTGAGTTAGGCTCTTTTAAAAGAAAAAACCACTGTAAAGGTTTGTGGTCTGTTGAGATTAAAAATTCGCGACCGAATAAATAAGGTTTGAAATATTTACAACCCCAAACGACTGCTAGTAATTCCTTTTCAATCGTTGAATAATAAATTTCTGCGCTGTTAAGGGTTCGTGATGCATATGAAATAGGGTGTCCTTCTTGAGATAATACAGCTCCGATAGCATAATTCGAAGCATCGGTTGATAGCTCAAAAGGTTTCTTAAAATCTAGGTATGCTAATATAGGTTCTGAAGTTAGTAACTTTTATATAAGTATTAAAACAATTGATAGATCATTTGGTATGCTCAATTTTGTTCTCCTTTTTTAAACAAGAAGTCATATGTTTGGTTACTTTGGCAAAGTTATTTATGAACTCACCATAAGCGCCCATAAGCCTAAAAATTATTTAATATATTTTTGTGTACGCGGTATGGGAAAAAAATTTATAGCTTTTATTTTTTTGGGATTCGATTTAATTCCGTTTCGAGTTACTACATCTCCGAGAAATTCAATTTCCTTGCGGAGAAATTCCCATTTCTCTAGTTGAATCTTCAGACGAGCTTCTCTTGATTTGAAAAAACTGATTGTAAGTTCTGTATATGTTCTTGAAGACTAGTACTGAAAATTATAATGTCGTCCATGTATACCATGCACATTTTATCTTGGAGCTCCTTCAAGACTTCATCCATTACTATTTGGAAGGTGGATGGAGAATTCTTTAAGCCGAAAGACATACGAAGATATTCGTAGTGGCCCTTGTCGACGCTGAATGCTGTCTATTCTATAGAATCTTACCAAATCTGAATTTGGTGAAAACCACTTGCCGAATCTAGAACGCTGAAGTATTGTGCTCTACCCAGTTTTTCCAGAATATCAGTGAAGTTTTGAACGGGGTATTGTTTTTTCATTGAGTTTCCTGTATTCGATCACAAGTCGTCACTTTTAACGTAGGATGCGTCCATTATTCTGCTTAATATTCATATGGGCGAGCTCCAAGGTGAAAATGTTGTTCTTATAATACCTTTGTCCAATATTTCATCAACTTGCCGCTGAACTTTTTCTCGATGTACATAGGGACACATATAAAATTTCACATGAACGGGGATCTCGTCGGTAGTTTTAATTGCATGTTTGACTTTTGAAGTGAATTTAAATGGATCACCTGGTTTTAGAAAAATATCGGAAAATTTCTACATATTTTAGTAATACTGTCTTTTTCTTCGGAGTTCGTATGATTGGTCCGTATAAGGTTATTTACATCTAATTTTTTAGTGTTATGATTTATATTTTGTTTTTCATTTATTTTATTGATATAGTCAAAGTTATGTATCTCGAATTGTGAAATACGAATGGTTGAGCGAAAATTGGTTTATTTAAAACTATAGAAATTGTTTGATCACTTTCAATGATTATTTCTACTATCGCGTAACCATTTCTAGATATTGTTAGAGTTTCACGAATATAAAGTTTACCTAAGTACAATTCGTTAATTAAAATTTCTCCGTCTGTTATGCTCACAGGTAGGGATTTCAATAGTTTTTCTGTTGGGCCTACTGAAAATTCAAATTTGATATCAGTAGGTAACCTAAATTTAATCGGTATAGAAACATTATCACCAATTAATTGCTTATTGCTAAATTCTATGTTTAGATTCATTTTCACCATGTCTTCTACGCCTAAAATTTCATCGAAAAATTCGTCATATAACAAGTAATGTATAGTTGCATTAAATGAAATTAAATGTCTCGACCCTTACTTCGTGGAATCTGCTCATAATAGTGTTTTAAATGAAACTCACGGTTTCTAGTTAATTCCACAATATAACAAAAGTTATTGAAAATTCTAAAAAATTGACAATTGTTTCGATAAATCAATATCATTCTGACGATGAGAACCGTGAGTTTCATTTAAAACACTATTAGTTGCATTAAAATTAATTTCTCTGAAAGCAGGTATCTCGGCTTGAACCCTTATCTGTTTGCTAACGAGTGCTGTTTTGATATCAACATTCGAGTGGTATATACAATTTGAATAAAAAATTTCAGCAATCGAAGGTCTGAATAACGATTTCGTACTACCGGTGTCAATTAGAAGTTTTAAATTTGGTTGTTTCATTTTTATATACGGTAGCGGATTGTTTGAAGCTATGTTTATTTTCTACTACCTCGGTTCTTCTGATTGAGGAGTTTTCTGAAAATTTTGATTATGTTCTGTTGCGTTTTCTACGAAGTGAGGAAAATGTTCAGTCATGTAGCATTTCTTCATCGTCAGTTTGATGAATTTGATCGGTATCATTTAGGAAATTATTAGCATATAGCTCTTCGGCTATAAAGTTTGGTTTTTGACCATTATTTTGAAAATATTGGTTATTATGTGGAAATTTATTTGGATTATTTCGAGAAATGACGTTATTATTATTCCTGGTATTATATGTGGAGTTTTTCGATGTCGTTGACATCGGATCAGGTTTTGGGAATTGATTTTGAGGAATTTAATTGGGTTTAAAAACATTTCTTGGAGGTCCGAAAACTTGAGAATTCGTTGGATATCTTTTGGGTGGCATAGTTCGCGGTTGAAAGTTTATTGGTCGTGGAGACCATGCAGAATATTGGAAATTATATTGATTCGGTTGAGATTGATTCGTATTTGTATTTTGGAAATGTTGATTTGGTGAAGTAAATTGTGGATTGGATTGAGATTGTTGATGATAGTTATTATGTGGCCTGGGTCTAAAATTATTATTTCTATTTAAATTATTTTTTGACTCGCCAGGAAATGAATATATTCTTTCAAAGTTTTCACTGACATACGCTATTGTATGCTCTAAAGATGCAGGCTGTTTTAGATGCATATTATTTTCCAAAGTACCTGTACAACCGGTTATAAATGTATTTAGAGCAGTTTTATCACAGAATTGAATTGAATTGAATTATTATCATTACTGATTCTTTGTATTATACTACTTTCAAGCAATTGTAATCTATTTCCAAGTTCTAATAAGCTTTCGTTCCTAGTTGGTCTAGTTCTAGTTTACTCTTGGGTTAAGCAATCTAAGTTTCGTTTTTCTGAAAAACATCGGAGCTCCTTTTAATACATTCCAATTTGCCAGTTCCACTCTATTACCGACCATTAACCCTGCTCTTCCTACAATTTTACCTTGTATACATTCATAAATATGATCATTTAATTCCCTATCATTACGTGCACTATATGTCGCTATTGAGCTTTAGCATAATTAAATGAATTTATTTAAAGTGTTACTATCCCCATCGTAGGGTTTTAAGTTTTCTATTTTGGATTTGAATAATCCTCAATTAAGTGGACGCTCTTCTGCATGAGCTGTAGCCATTTTTGAATTATCACAATTATTATCAAATGAATCTAGATTATCAGAATTATCGTTCGTCGATATATTCAAATTATTGAACATTTTCAATAATCTTTTTAACTCAATCCTTAAAGATGAATAAAATAAAAATATTATTTTCGTAGTAGTGTTAATAATAAAATATGATGAGCTTATCAATCAATAAGAAACATTCAAAAATACAAACACACTCTTAACAAATTATCTCCCCTATACTCTAAGCAAAAGGTAAGGAGAGGCAAAATAAACTTGGCACTTACAGTTTGTCTGAAGTCATGGCCTTCTCTGTGACTTCTTCTTGGCTTCTTTGGCACCGCTGAAGGAATATATTATTTCTGGATCCGCACTACGTTGTTGAAACACCAAAGTTATGGAAAGTTTTACACTAGATGCGAAAAGTCTTTTCACAACCCTCACGAATCCTACTGCGACTGCGCCAATTATATATTTCATTTTGAAAATCTTATTTATGAAGATAATTTGCACACTTTGCTGATACAATACAATATACGATATAAATATGTTGAAGAAAAATGTACAAGAAGCTAACAAGATGTGTGTTACAAGTTACAATGCAGTTGATTTTATTAAATCTAAACGCTGATCGAGCAATCTTCTATCTTCTCATCTTTCGCCATAAACGTACTTTCTGGGCATATAACTTGGGTGCTAAATAAATGATTTATTTCACGTTTCCACAGTGAGACTTCAATCTATGACTGCTTTCTTTGCGGTGATTTGAAATAACCACTTCAAAACTAAAACATTACAAAAAAGATTCGGCCAGTTGGCTTGCCACCTGAGATTATCCACCATAGGCGAGTATATAGGGGTTGATGTTTAAACAAATAATATAAATGAACTTAACACTGGGTCAACTTCTTGACTTTGGTTTCCGAAATTCAGAGCCAAATTTATTACTGGGAGGCGAACGTCAACAAAATTAAATTTGCTTGGTTTCGTTGTGACAAATGTTAAGGATTTATGTGAACAGTACAATCTGGAGCGGATTCTAATAATAATGTCCCATGGATGGGTATGTTATCCTTTGTTTCTCGGCAATAAATCATGGTTACTTCCTTCTTAAGGCGAAGAGATAAGCCATTGTCCATTGGAAATCTTCGTTATTAGAGTGGTGTGTAGTAGAACACGAAGTGGTCGACAGGTTTTGACCTCTGATTTATAGGTGAGTAATTGGACAGCACATGGCGACTCTTCTGTGGTGAAGGACTTGTGGGCTTCTTTACATATATACTCTTTGAATTGTATATAAGTACAGGCTTGGTCCATATATGTGTGAGCGACATCAGTAAGTACAAGGAAGGGTTTATAAGGGAGGTGAAGGTGAGATTTCAGAATTGTTTCCAAGGATGAGTACAGGAAATAATTTGTGATAGTGATATATTTCTGATTCTACTAGAGGAATTTCTAATATGAACGTTATAATAAAAATTGTTGAGTAACTTTTGACTTCATTTAATTTTTCAAATTAGAGAATATTTTATAAAATTGGTTCAAATAGCAAAAATTCTATATTCGATTTAAATTCTATGTTTATCATTTCATTTAACAAATCTAACGGATTTACTAGCGATTTATGTAGTGTATTAATTTTAGCAAAAATATAGCAGTTTCGAATTTTTCCAAAATATCATATATTGTTTGATATAACATAGTAATTTGATTAATTACTACGAATGATTGAAAATAATCATAATGATAATTGTTTAAACGAATCCATTTTTTTATTTTATATTCACTCGTTCCTATCCTTAGTTTCAAGTTCAATTGATTGTATGAAATATTGGTAATCAAGCTGTTGCATTTTCTAAAAGTGAAATTTGATTAAAAGCGCATATTTTTAATTTATTTCGATTTTCATGTAATTGTCTGATTTGAACTTCATAATGTCCCGCCTCTTCTTGATCTAGATTACCAGTTATGCATTTTATAAATGAACCTAAAGGGTTCAATAAACTTCGTTTAAACCTATTGTCAGTCTTCAAAAAAGGATTAATTTGTTCAACTTTTGTTTCAATTTCATTTTCCAGAGATAAAAAAGGAATAAAAGAATTTTCAAAGTCAGAATGATATCCATGGTGAATTTTGAAGTAATTATGTAATTCGTTTGATTGAGTTCTTATTATCGCGAATTTAGATATGACTGAAGTTAAGTTATATATTTGTATCAAAAACCAATGACTACTTACTAATTTAGTTGTCCCTATTTAATACGGTAGGAGCCCAGGATAATTGTGTAGGCTGTGGAACTTGAAGGGCTGAGGTGACGACGGCGAGTACGGTGAGACATCTTGTTACGTTGAAAATTAGCACTAGCATTGCTCATCACTTGGCCTAAGTTTGAACACACTTATAGTTGAATATTGCTACCTTACCTTGGTTTATTTACAAATAGTTGTTACTATTACCATCATTGCTTCTGTTATTGGATTTATATTTTACATTTGAACTTGTCTTTATTGTTTTGTCATTCAATATAATTTATATTATTAGTTGTTTCAAGAATAGCTACAAGTAATTGGGCATTTTATTCGATGGGAATATTGGGGCGGCTATGTTTCCTTTAAATACTGACGATAAAATTGTACTTTGAAATAAAGGTATTATCTAACTATAAATTGATATAGTTTCTGATGGTTATGAAAGGAAGTGTAAACCATTCGTCTTTCCATTTTAACTCTGATTTAGTGATATTTCATTGCTATTATAGACTATTTTTGAGTAACTCAGTGTGTTTTGTTTACATTCGAAAACAGGTGGTTGTCCATCCGTCAAGTAAAATGACAAAAACATAGAGAAAGTTTTGTCTATGGACAAGAAGTCTGTTCTTTGAATAATAGTTTAGGTTCGTTCGTTGTTTCAGCGCTACTGGTGTTAGTTTAGCGATCAGTGGAGATTGTTTGTTGATGGGGCTGAATGTTTCACTTTGAATAATAGGTCATTTGAAGTCTCGTTGTAACTCACTGTTCAGTTATAATGCTGTCACCAGTGTAATACGCTCGCCAGTGTAATAATTGCTAGACCCCCAAATGTAATAGATTTGATCCTGCTATACCGGGTCCACTGTCACCACTCCAATGTCTTTTCTTTCAACAAGACCTTTTTACCTTTGCATCTGTAGCCGAGCGTGTGAACTCAACCCCCAGTCCGATTTAAGCTAGGAACGCCTGGGCTTAGAGCGGTTTGATTTCCTTCGCCAGGACAGGATTGTTCTCTCGATTCGGTCTCGTATCCAATGTGGATACACACTCTAGGGAAAATTCGGGTCAGGATGATAAATAAAGTATGGGAACACACCGTATCTATATATACATAAATCAAAAGTCCAATATCAACACAAATTAATAAATTCCCCCGGTTAAAAAATTATGTATACACTTATCCATAAATTGTACATTCTAAGTCTTTCCCTTTATAACATATGATTATCAATAACACAATAATAATATAACCCTCGCCCTGAGATAGAACAAAGAAATCACCCCCTTATCGTTTCAGTATTTCAACGTGCGTGAGAGGCGTATGATTTAACCCTTCGTTCGATATTCACCTGTCTCGAGGCGCAAAAAAAAGATTATATTTATTAACTCTTAAACGCAATACTGTGCGAAACTACTGTGGTATAGTGTCATTGCACTTGACATCAACAAAAAGTGAAAGTAGAGTCGTAAACTAATTCTGCTGCGTAAGTTTAGAGTCGCAAAATTTGCAGGTCTTTGAATAACCTACAATGTTTATTTATTCTACTTAATCTGAAAGAAATTCCTAATCACGTCTAAACAAAAAAAATCAATTTAAAATTATTTCACGTAGCAAAAGTTCGCTGGGAACAAGAGAAAAAAAATCATACGCTCCTGTCCTTTGACACTAAGTACAAATTAACCTTGTTTTAATTCATATTCTACCTACGAGGTGGAAGCGAATTATGTGGCGCAACAAATCAATAATTGAATAAATAGAAACTTAACTCTTGTCTGGTTGGCGGTACCCTGTGAAATTTTATTCTGTCATCACACACGATAAATTCATATCTTACAGAACGAGCTGTGCCCAAATTGTGAGCCGGGCCATTCAATATTTAACTGAAAGCGGCCAATTTGTCCAGTCCCCGTGAAAGAACTGACAATAATATAAATATATCGTTATAGCTTCTCCCTATGTAGAACAGTGAATTTATAAATACCAAGTTTAGAACGAGCGCAAAATAATAATACGAATAAATGTCTCATCAAAAAAACAAAATTTAATTCTCCACTTGTTTAAAAACTTACTGCGTTGGAAAACTTCCTTTCTCCGGCCTTGGTACTGCCTATCTTCACTATATTTTTAGCAACCGCGGGTAGTGCCAGTAACCGGTATCGGGCTAGGATGAAAACTTAGCGTAGAGGGCGAGTCTTCCCGTTTTGTGTCACGAAAGGGACAGTGTTCACCGTCAAGGATAGCTAAGTATCCCTTTCACGCCCTTAGCACAACGGAGAGAAACTTCTTCCTCTGAAACCGCTAACACAAAAAAAACTGACACCCGTTACCGTGACAGGGAAAGGACTTTCCCCCTCGCGTATTCGCCCCGACACTTTCTGTCGCTCTTAGTGCTCTGTATTTGGTTTTTACTATCCCCCGAATTAGGTTTGGGGTTTTTTTGTCGAATTGCAAAATCCATTTTATGTTTTGAAGCGGCCTCGATTTTACGTTATTAACTAGTTGTATACAAAACAATTATTTAATTTTGATGTAGTAAAATGTTTTATTTGTTTCAATACTGTTATGGATTTGAATCTTTTTTCTAAACAAAAAGTGGGTCGCATTCCACTTTTTATTTGTATTTGAAATAGAATATGTTTTACCGTGTGTTCTGAAATTTACTACATTAAATTTTTCCCTTTGGTATTCGCATTTATTACACTCTGAATGGGGGATTTTTGTCAAATTGGCCCCTAGGTGATATTTGGTTGGACTTTGATTGTGTTGGTTTTGTTGCGAACCAAATACCTGACCGTTGATACACGGGATATTCACGCAAGACCGTCGAGATCGGCCATTTTGGCTATCAGAAAACCAAAGCTACCGATGCTTCAACTTCAGGTATACTGGACTGGTACTTGTATAGGCTATACGTACTCACCGAAGATCGTCGTGGTTTTGAGTGGTGATGGAGACCCTTTGTTTTATTTATAGCTTTTTTTGGACTGCTCGAAGCTCCATATCTGATGGGGAGGGAGAGTAGTTGCCGCTGATGGGACCAAGTGGATAGAAACTTCCCACCGTGGAACGGTTCGAATATTACTGTTTATTTTTTTGGTAAATTGTTCAAGTAACATTGTGTATATTTTTTTCATCAACAAGTAATGACATTTTATTTTCCTAATATTAATTTTTTTATATAAATGGTTCAAGTAAATAATCTGTGATATTTAGTACAGGCGATCAGGGGGTTAATTTTTTGTGACCCACTTAAGATCGCATCACACCCAGTTATAGCGTTCAATTGACATTTGATTAACTTAGAATGTTGGTGGTTTAGAAAGGTCGGCAAGAGGACTATGTTTGCTTCCTAACATTTCATTAATGTCAGTAGCGTACATATTTAGGGAGCTTCAAGACGTCGATTTTTCAAAAAAAGTTATAAGCGATCTTTTTATAGGATTTTTGGTTACCACACTGTTAAGAGTATCCCTTGAAGCCCCTAATCCAAATTTTTAGTATTGTCACTTCACCTGTGTCTGAGATGTAAGTCGTCAAACATTGTTTTTTTGATTTTTGAACGGCCCTGTATACAACGGTAGGTGACGTTTTATGAACTCCACATTTTGGTGTTCAGTAAAAATCTATTAGTTGAATGGTTGCCTTTGTCAATATTTGGTTTTTTGTCAGTACCGTAAGTCTATAGAGGATTTCAAAAATTTGTGTTTAAAAAAATCATGTAGGACCAAATACATTCATTTAGGATTAAATAAATAACCAAATTTTTATGAAATTTAAACTACACCAATTCAAAAATAACCAAACACTTGATAAACAAATACGTCGAGGTTGTGCAGAAATCACACCCCAACAGATAAGGAATGCAGTGCAGAACACAAAGAAACGATATAACAAATGTATGGAACTTAATGGAGGTCTAGTAGAAGCCATCTCTATTTGAGTTAATTTTTGTTTATTTAGTGTTTGGTTATTTCTGAATTGGTGTAGTTTTAATTTCATAAAAATTTTGTTTATTTATCTAATCCTGAATAAATGTATTTGGTCCTACAGGATTTTTTTAAACAGGATTATTCCCCTATAGACGTACGCTACTGACATAAGCTCAAATATTGATACGGGCAACCACTCAACTGGTTGTTTTTTACTGAACATCACATTGTGGAGTTCATAAGACGTCGACTACCGTGTATACAGGGCCGTTCAAAAATAAAAAAAAAACAATGTTTGACGACTTACGTCTCAGACACCGGTGATGTGACAATACCCAAAACTTGGATTTGGGGGTTTCAAGGGATACTCTTAACAGTGTGGTAACCGAAAATCCAATAAAAAAATTGCTAATAACTTTTTTGAAAAATCGAGGTTTTAAAGACCCCTAAAAATGTACGTTATTGACATAAATAAAATGTTAATAGAGAAGAATAGTCCTCTTACCAAGCTTTTTAAACCACCAAAATTTAAAGTGGATCAATCCTAAATGGGTCACACTGTATAATGTTCAAGTAATTTTTGACATCTAGAGTTGGGGTTTGTACGAATTTGAGTTAACACTCAAATTCCTACTTTTAATTCTCACATAAATTATTACTTTGTCTTCACCCTGTATTTATAATTTTACAAAACCCATTTCGAACTTCAGTTCATATAAAAAACCACAGATAACTATATATCAATTTTTTTTCCACAAAACTATATGCATCGACCGATTTTCAACAGTCATAATATGACAGTTTCATTTAAATCTCTATTCCCCATTAGTCACATTCTCACATAACTTTCCTTGTTATCACCCACTTTAAACGACATATAAAAATATCTATAACAACACACATTCATTTTTTCATTCTCATCATATATAAAGAGGTTGTTAGTCGAGTAACAAAAATTCAATTAAAATTCATTCAAAAAATAATACGAAGTCACATTATCAAAAAATTAATCATAGTAAGTAAAAACTTTTCAATTACAATGTATCATAAGCATTTGTGATAATCTTAATTGTGACGCAAAATGAAGAAAGTGTAAGGTAATAGAAATATAAAGAAAAGTGCATATACACATCTATTTTCATTTAATATAACAAACAACTCATACATATGGAAGCAGTTATTATCGTTACATTACGATTGGTACTTCAGAGCTTATAAACATAAAAGTTAATACGACTTGCCGCATTTTTGCTTTTCAATTAGAAAACAGGATAATGCAAAACATGGCTCTTCTGTAGCCGGATCGAACCAAATGAAGTTCATAGAATATGGTCCTGAATTGAGAGCTGTATTGGCAGTTCAAATTTAAGAGGAAATTGAAACAGCAGGTTAGCAGTGGAAACGAACAAGACAAATGAGGTATATATGACGGATAAAATGTACTACATTACAATTTCAAATTTAGTTTGGACATTTAATAACATTCTCTCATATCAATTTTGGAGAACAATCATTTATATCATAAAATATCACTTGAATACCTAACATGACACATTCATTTGAATTTTATGTCAAATATTTATGTCAAAGGATTGATATAATTGATAAAATGGATCCTTTAAAGACGCAACGTGTCAGTTGTAAGGTGGCAATTGATAGCATTATAACAAATTTAATTTCTCACGTATCACTTCAATGTAACTTTAGATTGTCATTTTTTCAAATAATACCATATGGCAAATTAATATTGCCCATTTCAACTGTTTATAAATTGTAATAAGAACCAATTGTACTGCAAAACAATTAGGAATATTCACATCTGAAGCAAAACTTATTATCAAATCATTAAATCACAAAATAGTAAAAAAAGAAACTTCACCTGATTCTGTGATGGCTCATATTTGTTGATGAAAAATCAAATTATATCATTGAACTCTTTTAATCTCTTGAACAAACATACCTTAATGAAAACTCAATCTCTCTCATTGTCTTAATCAACACTTAATCTTTCTCAATGCTTCAATCATTTAAAAAAGAAATGTACTGTTCTGGACAGAAGGTATTCCCATAATACCTTAATGATCATTACTCTCATACTCAATATACTCATTTTTCTGGTGTGACCAAACCACTTTAATCCAAAACTTACCCCCACATACATTCTGAAATCACAAAACACTTATAAAATCAAAGTTTACTCTCAAATTAAAACACTCTTAACTCATAATTCATCCTCAAACCAACACTTACACTCGATTAAACGATTCACTTTCTTACTCAAAGCTCTTTTAGTGCAGGATATAACTCAATATTTACTTAAATTTTTTCTCGTCAAGAAAATCAAACCTTTCGTCCTCAAGAAGAGGATAATGATTAACCACTAAACATATATACCTACTTGACACTTAAGAAAAACTTAGACATATAAACTTGGACATTGAAGAACACATACTTAAATATTTAAAACCCTGGACGATTAAAAAACTTAGACACTTTGACATAAAAAATACTTTAATGAGAATACCTGGATAAAGGTATTGAAAAAGAAAAAACTTGAATAAAAATACACGGTTGAAGAAGAAAAATACTTGGTTGATACTTGGTTGAAAGGAAGAAGAAGACACATGGTTGAAGAAGATGATACATGTTTGAAGAAGATGATACTTGGTTGAAAAGAAGGAGAAGATACTTGGTTTAAGAAGAAAATACTTGGTAGAAGAATAAAAACACTTGGGTGACTTTTAGAAGAGAACATCATCCCCCTTACTCAAAGGTTACTTAAAAAATTACATTGACGACACTTTGAATTCAAAACGACTTGACAAAAACATTATATACTAATACATCTTACCCTCCCTTTTCTTGACGAGAGCAGAAATAACTTTATTTGACTTTAATTAAAACATTTTAAAACTTATTCTTGCCCGCAAAAAAGCCGGGCCCCCTTAAGACAAACGTCTATAATCATAAAAAATTATACAAAAACAATCTCAAAAGAGTTAGAAAATTCTCTCTCATCATACTTATACACTCGTGGTCGCTACCTTACACATTTACAAATGAATTATTACTTGCACTCTCATATAATTGCACCTTAATCAAACCTATACTCATACTCATATTGTCACTCACATTTGAACTCACATTCGTAATACTTTTACATTTATTCGTACATACTCGTACTTACATTTACATTCATTCGTACTTGTTGTTGCACGCACTCGTACTTGCTCTAGTCTCATGAGCACACTCTCTTACTCGTACATACATTCTTAATATAAATTGTACTCAATACATTCACAATGGATTCCCATTTCACTTACACTCTCACTTGAATTCACAACCTCATTCCAATTCTACTCGCACTCGTAGAGTAGCACTCACTTACACTTGTAATTATAATTCCATTCAAACTTGTGAAATATTAAACTTGAACTCACTTTTATACCCATACTGATGCTTACACTTGAAAACTTGATACCCTTTCTTGCGTTGTACATGCATTACAGCCTCAATCTCTCGTACCATATCCAATCACTGGGAAGTCCGAGGTTCCTGAAGTGTTACTCGTGAAACAAACTGGTACCACACTTTTGGAACTAGAATCGACTTAAACATTCTCTTTCTTTTTTCTCAGTGTCTCATAATTATAATGATTCCTCACATAAAAATAATTAGATTTTAAATGCATTCTCGCCGCGACAGAGCCGGCTCCCTTCATTTACTCTCAGCGTTATGTTACATAAAACAAATTATATACAAACAACCTCATAAGTTGAAAGGTCTATCGCAAGCTTACTCTTACATTAGTGGTCACATTATTTATACTTATACGATCATACTAGTTCATTAATTAATCACATCACTTTCTCTACCATTGAATATTACACACTTACACTCACTCTCATTATACAATTCAGTCCTCCGCGAAGAAAGGGAGTAGTGCAAGCTACACTGGAGTTTTCACGTTCTCCAAAGAAAAACGTTATCTTTCTTACCCAGCACTATTCATTATGGTAAACAAAGCACCGGAAAATTGTCTACATGAGTTTTTCCATGTTCTATCATGGAATTTCACGTCCCTTCATAACTTGGTCCCATAGAACTTAATCCATGCCTCACTCAATTGCTACACTTACACCGTAACCTTACTCTTCTACAACATAATCATTAATTTACTCACTTACTCTCTCTATCCTATTATACTACATACATTCTTATCGTTATCAACTCTAGCCTATTTCTAGAGTACATATATACATTCGTATCGTTAACAACTCTAACCTATTTCTAGAGCACATTGCATACATTCTTACCCTTAAAAACTCTAGCCTATTTCTAGAGTACATACATACATTCTTATCGTTGACAACTCTGGCCTATTCCTAAAGTACACTGCATACATTCGTACCCTTTAAAACTCTAGCCTATTTCTAGAGTACATACATATATTCTTATCGTTAACAACTCTAGCCTATTTCTAGAGTACATTGCATACATTCGTACCCCTAAAAACTCTAGCCTCTTTCTAGAGTACATACATACATTCTTATCGTTAACAACTCTAGTCTATTTCTAGAGTACATTGCATACATTCGTACCCTTAAAAACAAGAAATAGCATACAACTAGAACACTTGTCCAATCTTTACTTCACATGCTTCACAATCATGACGTTAGAGTCCTTACAACACTCTAATATCAACCCTTAACATCCTTTACATTCATACCGTTAGAGTCCTTACAACACTCTAACATCAACCCTTAACATTCATAACGTTAGAGTTCTTACAACAATCTAACATCAACCCTTAACATTCTTTACATTCATAACGTTAGAGTCCTTACAACACTCTAACATCAACCCTTAACATTCGTTACACTCATGACGTTAGAGCCCTTACAACACTCTAACATAACCTTTAAATTATTCTTTATAATATTTACGTTAGAGCATTCGCAACACTCTGACCACAACATTAGATTATTCTTCACATTTCTTATACATTCATTTATATATTCATATTTACATTCACTCACTCTTATTCGCACTTATGCATCATATTCCTATACATTCTCGATAATTCCACTAACACCATGATCCGATGTCTAATCAGTTTCAACGCTCACCTATTTTCCGTTCTTCCCGCGCCCCCAATATGTACGAATTTGAGTTGACGCTCAAATTCCTACTGTTAATTCTCACATAAATTATTACTTTGTCTTCACCCTGTATTTATAATTTTACAAAACCCATTCCAAACTCAATTTCATATAAAAACCATAGATAACTATATATCAATTTCTTTGTCCACAAAACTATATGCATCGAGTCTCCACAGTCATATGACAGTTTCATTTAAATCTCTATTTCTCATTGGATACATTATCACATAACTTTCCTTGTTATCTCCGGCCACATTGTCAAAAAACTAATCCTAAAGAAGTAAAAACTTTTCAATTACAATGTATCATAAGCATTTGTGATATTCTTAATTGTGACGCAAAATGAAGGAAGTGTAAAGTAATAGAAATATAAAGAAAAGTGCATATACACATCGATTTTCATTTAACATAACAAACAACTCATACATATGGAAGCAATTATTATTGTGACATTACGATTGGTGCTTCAGAGCTTATAAACATAAAACTGAATACGACCTATCGCATTTTTGCTTTTCCATTAGAAAACAGGAGAATGCAAAACAGTGTTATTGGGTTTATTTTTTTACATACATTAGTTAAGACATTTCTGACATTTGAGACATGGGATAATTGGTTTTAACATGTTTTGTACATTGATTTAGAAGTTTCTGATACTCGAGATAGGGGATAATTGCCTTTCACATGTTTCTTATTGCTCAAGAAATTTCCGACATTTAGTATAGGGGATTCAGGTGAGTCCTAAGGTTTCTGGCATAACGGTAAGTTGTTACTACGTATGGAGCTCGATATAAATTACCAAATTTTTGAAATTGCAATATGTATTTATTCACAACCAGCGGCTAAGGTTGCATAACTGTCGTTGGTGTTACCTCTTGTGGGTAACAATCGTTTTATTAGATAATACATTTATTTCCGTTATATTATAAGTATTTTCACACTTATAAAAATATTGTAAGCCTCTCAGGCATATGGTTTTATTTCAGGCAACTGCTGATTTTATATCTAAATTCTCATATTAATTAATATGTATTGTTAACTTTTCAAACAACCATTGTAACTTCGGGTATTAGATAAAACTTTGCCTAAATTTTGTATTATCTAACTTATTACGTTTAGTTTGGACTCTGTCAACTATTGTAACTCATTATTCTTTTGGTTAACTTATGTCTCAAATTTATATCAGATAACTTTTATAACTATCACCTATATCTTTTCCATTTGGCCATCGGGCAATATGGATATTTCTAAGTGTGTTTTGATAACCACTCTTTAACTTAAAACTTACATTGTATTAAAACTTTTATTGATATCCGTACTCTTGAATAAATCTTTGCTAACTGTCTGAGGTCCTTGATTGACTGAACCTGATTTTGGTAGTTTACTTGGGTACAGGTATAGATCAACTGGGTACGTCATTTGGATAATTTGGACTACCTGGCGCCCGTATTGAATCATTCTCATATTAAGCCCACCCCCTTCTTCGGCATTGACCAGCCGGTGACGAAACCCACTTGCGACTAGCAGGAGGTATTGCAGGTGAGTTCGGTGAGTCGTACTGGTACTGCAGAGTGGTTATCGTATCTTTGTAACAGTCATTTGTCGTATAGGTACGTCGCAGTTGGTCATCCTTCGGGGTACAACGGTAAACTGTTACTTTGGCGACACACCGTTACAATTTAGGTAGTATTTTTGATTCATTGATGTGCACAATAATTTTCTTCTCATTTTTTGGGATTCATAGTTCTAATTTTCCATTTCCTAAGACTTTGAAAAGAATATAGGATCCGCTAAATTTACGTGTTAATTTGACTGTCCGACTTTCACTCTTCCTATAAACTTGTGTATCTACTTTAGGACTTAGAGTCTTTTTGGTTTCATTCACACGATTCATAATTTTTTCTTCTGCATTCTGTAATTGTTCGTGTACTTTAGAATATAAAGCTTAGGTATCATTTTAATGGGAATTTATATATTACGTACAAGCTTGTGCTAGTATAAGTGCCATTGGATCACGGCTACTAGTGTGCCCTAATACTAATTCATGAGGTGTGTACCATGTACTAGAGTGATTAGTACTGTTGCAATCTATAATTGCATAAATGAAAATTGTCACACTGTGTGCACCTTCCAATGTAATTGCATGAAGAAAAGGTTTGTATTTCGTGCAGAATTTTGATCTATAATATCATAGCAAAGTGCTTTCGACTATAACGTCATAATCAGTTCGTAGCTGTAAGTAAGTAACATTGAATTGAATTTAAGAAATTTTGATAATGAGAGAAAATTGAAAAAAATACTTACTCGTCAAGTGTAAAAAAGCTAGTCCATAAAAATACCATGTGTCCAGAGGACGATGTAAATGTTTAAAAAAGGGACATCATATGAACAACATTTTAAAATATCCTTATTCCAGGATTAACCTGGATAAAAGTTTCAAAAGACGCAACACATGTCTGCTGAAAGTCCACTCTCTAACTAAATAAATGAAAATTGACAATGTGTTAAAAGCTGACAATGAAGTTTGGCATTGAATATGACATATAAAAAAATTATCTGTGTTTTGAAAATTGATAATAGACAAATTAGTCAAATTGGTGTTTCTATTTTAAACGTCCATGAAGGGGAATGTACGCTCTGTTCAAATTAACTTGAGTGTTGAGACAAAGGTCGTTATCCAGTAATTTCCCGTTAATATGTAAATCTTCAAGAAAATCTAATCTATTGTAATTTTTGGAACTCACCTCCTGTAAAATTTTTGAAAGTTTTTGAATTCCTATTTGGACTAAAGTTGTGGTTGTTAAACCTCAAATGTTAACCATAAGCTGAAATTATGTTGGGATTTTAATGTTCGGTTATACGGACTCTCAAAGGTCTGCAAGTTCTTCCAATGTAGGCTGCATCACAATACTCACAATTTAACCTGTATATACCACCCTTTGAAAGTTTATCAATTTTATCTTTTGTGCTGACCATGTATATATTGAGGCTGTGGTTTTGTTTTAGTTTTTAGTCACGAAGGGGTTAGGGTTCAGATGCCCTAATTGTTGCCGATCAGCCATTGATTAGCTTATTGTGCACCCCCACTCACAGATATTAAGCAGAGTCTCATCGTAAATTCTTAGCGAACATTAAGATTCGTCGGACTATGTTCTCCTGCATTCCCTCCTGATTTGTGCCTAGTAAGATATCTAGACAGGAGGCTCGCCTTCTGCACAGGGCAGGGCAATCGAAGACCACGTGCTTTGCGGTTTCTTCTACTTCTCCACACATCCTGCAAATGGGATTTTTATTTCAATCCCCATTTTCACTAGGTGTGCGTTGAATATGCAGTGGCCAGTTATGAATCCTACCACTTTTCGCAGTTCTTTCCTACCCAGTCTAAAAGCATCAGTCTAAAAGCATTTGCTGCGTAGGAACTCGATGGTTCTTTTTGCATTCTTTTGGAGTGAGCATGTCCCGTGATTCTGTTCCAGCGGTTTTGGTGTTCAAGCGACACTTAGTTGGAAACATTTTTTCGTACGGCGCTGTATGAAACGCCAGATGCTGGTTCTGGTCCCATGAGGGTGAGATGAGCTCCTTTCTTGGCACACTTATCAGCTCCCTCATTTCCAGCTACCCCTGTATGGCTTGGCACTCAAGTATAAATTACTCTATGGTCTTTTGCCAAGATTTTCAAGGTATTGTGACAGTCCCACACTATCTTCGACGTATAGCTGTGGCTTGCTAAGGCCAAAAGGGCCGCCTGACTGTCCGTGTTCACATAGATGGTCTTTTTGTTATATTTCCTGTCTATGCATGTTCTGCCGCATTCGAGAAGTGCAGCTATTTCTGCTTGAAATACGGTCGTCATTTTGCCAAGGCAAACACTTATGCTTTGCCTGGGTCTGACGCGGTAAACGTACGCTCATGTCCCCGTTAGGGTCTTTGACCAGTCGGTTTACCAGGTGATACTGTTCAACATTCGTTGAGGTTCTCCCTGGGTCCATTCGGATCTGCCACTCATGTTGACACGATATGGTATCTCAGTTTCCACGACCTTGGGCATTCTGTCAGGTGGCATTTCGATGATGTCACACCTCACGTTGTCATGTATTTGCCATTGCAATGCATTCTGTATGCAGCCATTTTAGCCTCCCTCTGTATATAAAGATCTAATGGTGGTTTGTTCAGCAGTATTTCCAATGCTGCGGTTGGGGTGCCCTTCATCGCGCCAGTAATGCAACCAGCTATTTTATTAGAAATATTGTCATTTAAGAAAGGAAGTGAAACAAATTGTGCTATTGAATCTACTTTAGGATAGGCTGCATTAAGTTCCTTTTGGTTTTTGATTTTTTGGATCGAGCTATGAATAATATTCGGGTTATAATTATTATTTGAAGCTATTTGTTTAATGATATTCAATTCATTCTGATAATCAACTGCAGAAAGGGGCACATTCAAAATTCTATGAAAAATAAACAAAGAAATAATAAGAAATTTTCAGATTTCAGTTTTCATGATAGAGTCAAAAATTTTTTTTTTAAATCTTCGTTTATTTGAACTAATGTTCAATTCAAACTTGTTGACAAAGCAACTGTGTTAGTGAAATGCGTCAACCAGTTTCAATTGAACATTAGTTCAAATAAATGAAGATTAAAACAAAATATATTGTTTTATTTCATCGTTCAGTATAGATCTTCATCAAGTAAAGGCCTCATCTATTCAATTTTTCAAAAATCTATCTAACATTGTGTTCGATGATGATGAAATGGACATGTTGAAGTTGGGACTAATATTTTCTTTGGGCTCTCAAGTTTCTGATAGAAACCTCTTGGAGTTTGCAGTGGAGGTTGATGTTGTTATTGAACAGCTCTCTAGAGATTATAATATTAAAAAGATCATTCGTAATGATATTCATATATTAATATAAAATTAAACGTAGTAAACAACACTTCCAGATTCATCCTCACAAACATTTTTATTTTATTCTGAAGAAAATCAAAATCAAGATCAAAGACCATAACCTCATATTTTCAAAAGCAGACAAGGGTAATTATTCAGTCATTTTAAACAAGACGGATTACATTGATAAAGTCGAGAATTTCCTTTCAGGACATAATTTCAGACTTACATCATCAAATCCATTCAATAATTTTATTAGAAAATTGAAAACTCCGTTAAATATCCATAAAGATTTTTTTATCGAACATTCAGTCCTTTATTCTCTCATTAGCAGCAACCCAGTCATTCCTCGCTTGTGTAGACTTCCAAAGATCCACAAGATCGACCAAGATCGACATACCAATAGGACCAGTAGTTAGCTTCACTAACACCACGGTTTCAATTTTAGCTTCATTTATTTACAGGCTTATAAAAGACCTAATACACTTCACTCCAAAATATGCAGTAAGTTACTCTTTAGATTTGATTAACAAATTGAATAATTTAAATTTACCTCAAGGAAGCTTGATGATTTCCTTTGATGTAAGTAATTTTTTCACTTCAGTTCTGAATACAGAAACCTTACCACTCGTAAGTGAGGTCTTAAACCTTGCCCAAGTTGATGTCAATTCCATAAATTGAATTTGACCTTGTTAATTTCCTGCCTTTCACAGGGATTTCTGTTTTTAATTATAAATTATATAAACAACCAGATGGATTTGCCATAGGTAGTTGTTTATCACCTTTCTTAGCAGATATTTTCATTAATAATTTAGAAAACAAATTCATTATCACTGCAAATAATCCAGAAATTTCACATTGGTTTAGATATGCTGATGATTGTTTGGTATTTGTGGATGGTGACATTGGTGTGATGATCCCGAAAAAGACAGTATTATGAAAAAAAGACATTTTCATAGATAGAGATTTAATTGTGTATATTATATTTTCCAATGATAATAGCGGCCATCGATTTGATTAAGGTCAGGCGAACACCCAGAAATCACGTTTCTATTAAACGTAAACATCGCGTTTACATACGCGGAAAGTCGAACCTACCGGTGAATGACTTGAATGTGTCCTATAAAAACAAAATGTAATTAACCAATGATTCATTCATTATTATTATTTTGAATAAGTTAAAAGGTCTATGATATTGTAATCTGCGTTAATTCTAAATATACTGAACCCAGTGATTTTTATAAATGATGTTGTTTATTCAATCCCCGAAGAACGGCTACTATGCAAGTGTTTTCCTCAAAGATATAATGGCTCTATGGTGAACATAGCTTATACTAGGGGCACTTACTGAGTAACCACCACATTGGCATTATCAACAATCTTCTAGCAAAAATAAACCAAGTACACCCAAGTATCAAATTCATACTTGAATTAGAATCAAATAATTAATTAAACTTCTTAGACTTTACAATCCATAAAACTAACAATCTTTTGAATTTTAGCATAAATAGAAAACTCACACAAACCGATCACGTTATACCCAGCTCATCCAATCATCCTTATCAACACAAAATAGCAGCCTTCAATTGTTACATTCATAGACTTTTCGATGTGCTCCTTTCTGCAGTTGATTATCAGAATGAATTGAATATCATTAAATAAATAGCTTCAAATAATAATTATAACCCGAATATTATTAATAGTTTGACCCAAAAAATCAAAAACAAAAAAGAACTTAATGCAGCCTACCCTAAATTAGATTCAGTAGCACAATTTGTTTCACTTCCTTTATTAAATGAAAATATTTCTAATAAAATAGCTGGTTGCAATAAAAGCAACATAGAGAACATTAAAATTCCTTTCAAAACCAACCACAGCCTCAACAGATACCTGGTCAACACAAAAGATAAAATTGATAAACTTTCAAAGGGTGGTATATACAATATACAGGTTAAATTGTGATGGTTGTGATGCAGCCTACATTGGAAGAACTTGCACACCTTTGAGAGTCCGTATAACCGAACATTTCAAAACAAACAAAATTTCAGGTTATGGTCAACATTTGAGGTTTAACAACCACAACTTTAGTCCAAATAGGAATTCAAAAATTTTAAAAAAATTTGCAGGAGGTGAGTTCCAAAAATTTCAATAGATTAGATTTTCTTGAAGATTTACATATTAACAGGGAATTACTGAATAATGACCTTTGTGTCAACACTCAAGTTAATTTGAACAGAGCGTACATTCCCCTCCATAGACGTTTAAAATAGAAAGATAAATTTGACTAATTTGTCTATTATCAATTTTCAAAACACAGGTCATTATTTTTATATGTCTTGTTCTATGCCAAACTTCATTGTCAGATTTTGACACAATGTCAATTTTCTTTATATATTTAGTAATAGAGTGGACTTTCAGCAGACATGTGTTGCGTCTTTCGAAACATTTATCCAGGTTAATGCTGGAATAAGGATATTTTAAAATGCTGTTCATATGATGTCCCTTTTTTAAATATCTATATGGTCCTCTGGACACATAGTATTTTTATGGTCTGGCTCTTGTACGCCTTGACGAGTAAATAATTTTCAAAATTTTCAAAGTTCTCATTATCAAAATTTCTTAAACTCTATTCAATGTTACTTATTTACAGGTAAGTACTGATGACGTTATAGTCGAAAGCGCTTTGCTATGATTTTATAAATTAAAATTCTGCACGAAATACAAACCTTTTCTTTATCCAATAATTGCATAAGGCATTAAAGAAATGACATCGGCATGTTCATTTTGTTCTCTTAATAAATAGTAAATTCAGTTGAGAAAAGAGGAAATGTGCACTATAGTCTATTTCTTGATGTCCGACAGCACAGTAGCCTCATTAAATATTCAAATAGAAAATTATCTCTTACAGAGTGATCCTAAGAATTTTACAAGTAAAGACTAAAATTCTAATGCAAAACAAGTAGGTGTCTGTATTGGTTATCTGTACATCCCTATTTCAGCTCAAAATACAATATGGTAATAAAACTGAACAATGCCAGCAAAAGGATAAACAGTGTGGCAGTGGCGGAGATTACGATATTAGTTAATTTTGCTTATTTAATTAGATTCGGTCAACATTACAGTTGAAATAAAGTTCATTCGTTTAGGCCTATTAACAAGTTACATTTTCATTTTAATTAAATTGGAATAATTAAAGCAAATATAGTTTAATTCACTTAATTCAAATTTATTGACAATGAATTAAGGTATATTAAGTGAAGTAAACATACCATTTATAGGAAATATAAAATTCAATCTATAGTATCATCCTCTTGGCTGGCCATACAAGAATCATTCGAAGACTCGTCAAGAGAGATCACTATCGGTTCTATAGTTTGTTCTATGAGGTTATCTAAAACTCATATTTTCTCTTCCTCTTTAATTACATGATTCACAGCAACTCTCCAGTTCTCTTCAGTTATTGTTGTCAATGAGTACTTCATGAGTTGACGAACATCTTTCATTTTAAATGTTCTATTATGTCTAGCTACGTAACCTTTCATTTGGGCCATATTAACTCTATCGCATTTAATTCACAATGGTATGGCGGCAAAAGAAGCACTGTTAACCCACGATTCTTGGCTATTTCATCAATAAAAAACTTTTTAAATTGTAGCTTGTGATCTGAAGCAACCTTTAAAAGTTCTTCTTTCAACATATCATCTTCAAATGGTTTATCTTTTACGATTAACCAGTTTCTAATATCAGCGTTTCTCCAAGAGGTAGATGAAAGATTTTCTGTTAATCGCGAATGATAAGTGTCATTGTCCATAACGATTACAGCATTATTTGGAATTAATTCGACCATTTGTGTAAAACACATCTGCAGTCATTACTTCATGATAGTCTTTGGTTGATGTTGACTGAAACTCCAGGCCACCACCTTCAACGAACCCTTGATTGCATCCAATATGCGTTATTATTAGTCGGCGACCTTTACCGATAGGAGTTTCAAGTCCAGTAGATAAACCTTCTATGAAAGCTTGACGACTGGTTCAAATACTTTTGTCCTGCCATATTTTGTTCACTGAATCTCCTTCATTGAGCAATGTCTTATCTAGATAATAGTCTTCCCTCCTGTCTGTATTTTCGGATATCTCGTAAATACTGGCGTCTCCAACATATTATTTCTTCGTTGTCGATTAGCACTGATTTGCGACTTTGCTTCTCCCAGGTAAAATTTAATCTGTGTAATATTTTTCACAAAGTTTGTCGCCTTATGTCAGGCAAATTCTCGTCCTCCTTCACCAGTCTTAGAATTCTGTCAAGGGTTGGGATCTCTTTTTTAAAATTTTGAAACATAATTCATGTACTTTTCATCTTATTGTAATTTGCATATGTTCATCAAGGTCAAATGGTGTTCTTCCAGTTGACTTTTCAGGTGCAGATATATTTCCATTTTTCCCCTCTCTTAGAAGCCTGTAAATAGTAGATTCACTAACTCCTGTCATATTGGAACATGTCGAAACTATATTTCTAACAGTAGCAGCCGGCATTTGATGTACAACAGCATCATGCACATTTAACACTACAGTCTTCGTTTGTAAGCTAATCACGCTCTTACACTTTACTGGGGTAAAACCTGAAGACATTTTTCACAACACAATTAACACTTATGGAACATAAGCGACTTTAAGCGAAACAAATTATACAAATTTGGGCCAGACCAAGTTTCATCGAATATACCTGCAAAATTTCTAAGTAAATATTGGGACAATCCCTAGTAGGACCCTATTGTAATATTTCTTGGAAATGTTATCATCAACATTTCGAAATTCAGAAAGTAATTATCTGGAGAATGAATTGATAAATGGTTTGTTAATATGTCTCCCAAGAATTGACCTGCTTCAAATTCTCAAGATAATTAATGAAATATCCAGTCAGAATAGTTGCGTTACAAGATTATTTCAAAAATAGTTTATTGTTTTAACTGTATGTACTCTACAAATGTATGAAGGTCAGTTAGTTGTTCAACTAACCGAATTTACATTTATATTACCAGATCGGGTATAAAATTAAATAGTAAATAAATTTCTTAGATGAACTGTGACGCTTATGCTTTACTATCTGACTAGCATCTGTGACCTTTTCGCGTGCTACTAGTCAATAAGAAACAGACTATAGTATTTTGCAGTATAGCACAGGCTTCAAAGTATTGAATCAAAATTAATAAAATACATTGAAACACATTGATGATCTATTCTATTTAGACTGTCAATTGAAAAAAATAATCCAATAAAATTGTGCACCAATAAATCATTAGAATTTGCCGTCCGTACTGTCAACGAAAACAAAATGCGTGAAATCTTTCATAAACATTAACTAATTTCTCAAGAGATGATGGAATATAAAAATTTGAATTCGAAATTTCCGTCTGTTAAGATATACTGACAAAGCATCAATCTGTCGCCCGAATACAGAATGAATAATTTATCCATTATTTCCCCGACATTCAACATTCAACAAAACCAATTCAGAAAGATAAATTCAACCGGAATGAACCCATAATATTTTAGTCACATCTCGGTCTAGCCATCAATTTACCGATTATGGAGATATTTAACAAAACCAACTGAGTTAAATCAATAAATGGCAAGTTTCGCTTCAATTTGTCGAAGCAAGGGTATGTCTGTTTTGTAGCAATAGCAAGAAAATGAAATTTTATTAATTTTGACGGAGGAGCAAATAAAGCAAATATGATTGATGAACGTCACTGTGTCATAAGAGCAATACATCATTGGAAAATTGCAGAAAAGGGATGGCATCGTGAAATATTTGTAGAACGTATATTGGACGCAAAATAAAGAAGTATCAAGAGAGAAAATTGAAATTTGGAAATCACGTCCAATTATTTGTAATAATAATCACGATCAAATGTGATGGAATGATTGTTTTGAAAATACGCTCTCAACTGCTGAGAAGTTTCATTTCATATGAAGGGTCCACTGTAATAATGATGAATGTGTTTTTGTTTTGAGATAATTGGGCTTTTATTTTATTAACGGTATAAAAAAACTCTTAAAGTGTTAAAATAATAATGAAATATTTTGTATATGAGTTGAAGAACATGCATCATAATATTATTTATTTGAAAAATAATTATTATTTAGGTATTAATAACGAATAAAAAATTATATAATCTTATGTAAGTCTTCAAAAATCAGAAACAGAATGATACTGTACTGTACATACTGCGGTCAAAGTCAATAATGATTATTGTCAAAATTACTGGTTCAATTTACTTCTGACGCTCCAATACTTGCAACATAAGCAAATTCATCGAAATAACGTTCCGTTTCAGGCCTACGAAACTTTTTCAAGAACTACAGGTCGTTATAGTTCTACGGTTGATATATGCAGCTTATCTTAATACGCCAAACCAGGTAATTTAAATTCTCCCTCATTGATACCTACCTTCATAGATTGAAAAGTAGCCGGTGCGTTAACTACTCTTGATTCCTCTTGACAATTATCAAAATTTCTATGAGACATGAGCCGTGGATGATTTTCCTGGACTCGACATTCACGCACAGGTCTTGTGGGAAAAGGACAAGTTTTTTTGTAGAACGCTTCCAGAAACGTAGACCAGCCCTTGAATGAATATTGTGAACATTCAATGGCATTGAAGGGATTAGGTCTCTGTCTAGCTTCACGAGCGTGCTCTGTCCATTTTTCAATTCTAGCCTTTTCATTTGAGAAGGCAATGTTTCGGCCACATTCATTTTATGAGTTACGTCCTATCGGGAATGTAACTGGGACTGATTCAAATTGATTACAACAGTGAACTATATAGTGTAACATTCTAAAAATCGTGTAAATTATGTTTTGATCTCAACGTGTCACAAAAAGTCTTGCAGTGTATATCCATTTAATCTGAAATGGGAGAGATGAGTAGCAACATCATATCATCCTTTTTTTCTAATACTCTCATCGTATTCGAAAAAATAAGAGAAGAAATCAGCAAGCACGTAGATATTAAACATAATGCAAGTAAGCTGCCTTGGAAGAAGCCATTTTAATTTCCAGGTGTTTTTCTCTGCTTGGAATTCGTCGCGAGTTGCACGTGTATCCATACTAAGGTAGCCGAATGATATGTTGGAGTTTTTATTAGAAAGTTACGATATGTTTCGTATGATACTTTGTTATTTCGATAATATTTGTTAATATTTTGAGAATCTTAGACATGTTTAACTCATCTGACGGATATATCCTTTGGCTATCACGTAAATTGTAGCGGCCTTCAGAGTGTTAATTTGCTTGTACATCAAATCAGTAGTTTGTTTAGGAAGCTATGTTTTCGCCATTTATCTTTTAGGACAATGCGCTTAGTCAGTATTTCCTAAAGAAATTGAAATATTTATCCAATTATAATTACTAAAAATGTTTTTCATTGATTGCTTTATTTTCCTGTGTACAATACTTCCGAGGATATACAATATACAGAAAAGTAATTGCCGGTGGTCTGGCGATCCTCAGAGATATTGCTTATG
This sequence comes from Galeruca laticollis, assembly GCA_963921935.1. Classification (NCBI taxonomy): domain Eukaryota; kingdom Metazoa; phylum Arthropoda; class Insecta; order Coleoptera; family Chrysomelidae; genus Galeruca; species Galeruca laticollis. Next base: position 271,218,780 of record OY998175.1, on the reverse strand, counting down.
TCTGTGGTGTGCTGGTTTAGCAATATCCATAAAATTTGACTTTTTACGTTACTTTATGCCATAATCTGGAAAGAAATTACAATATATAGGGTTGTCCAAAAAAAAACGGAATTTCCTTTTTTATTGATATTTTTTTTTATTTATAGATCGATTTTATTGATGTCGGTTTTGTTTAAAAGATAATTCATCAAGACACACTACTAATCTAATATTTCGCGTTTTGTTTAAAAAACAAAATGGCGGACACATTCAAACTTTAAAACTGACTGCAATTTTTTTGTTTCGCACTGTATGTGTTTGCGAATTATTTTATGAAAGTTCAGACATTTGTGAATGTAACGAGAGGTCAAACATAGAAATCGGTCAAAAATTGTCTGATGTATGGCTCGAAAAAAACAAGTATGCTATTACATAGTGAATTTTAATTTCTTTCGACATTTTCCAAAATCAAGTGGGCGAATGTCAAATATTGTTGCTTGTAGTTAATCAAAATTGTTGACACTTGTCAAATTTATCTTTTTTGTGATAAAACTTATTAGGTTCATCAAAATATGGTTCTTTCTAACGACGACAAAATTTTTATTAAAACTTTAATTTTGAGAGGATACAGGGTGCATGAAATCTTAGAACAATTTCCTGAAGAGCGTTACAAAAAAAGTACAATTTACGACTTCGTTAAAAAATTTAATTTAACGCAGTCTATTGCAAGGCGTGAAGGTAGTGGGCGCCCAAGGAGTATACGAACACAGGTGAGTAGGATACCGTACGTTTTATGTTTTATAAACCACATTAAATTAATTTAGGAAAACATTCTCCTAGATTCGAATTTGGCATTTAGTCCTGAAAGAGCACCTGGTACTAGTACAAGTGCTCCGCAAATTGCGAGGAGGTGTAATAGTTCCCGTAGTTCCGTAAACCGGATAATAAATATCGATCTAGGACTTAAATTTATTGAACGAGAATATTGTTTTAAACTTACTAATGAAGTAAAAGCCAGAAGATTGCTGAGGTGTAGAAATCTTTTAAATAAATTTAGGACTAGATGAGAAGATTTTTACAATAAATACTCTGAAAAACGCGCAAAATGACAGAGTATGTATACCTCACCACCAACGCAGAAGGGAAGCGCCCTTAAATCGCCTGTTTAGGGAAAGAAACAAGTTTGGTAATTACGTAATGGTGTCTGCAGCGATCTCGAGAAATCAAAAAATTAATTTAATTTTCATTAATCAAGGCGTCAGGTTAAATTCTCAAACTTACTGCGATACCGTTTTAACACAAATGCTTCCCGAAATAGAGGATCGAGTCCCGGACTATATTTTCATGTAGGTATGCTTGTGTTTTATTTCTTTTGCTCTTTGAATGGTTGCGACTATGTTTTTAGGACGGCGCAAGGTGTCACATCAGTGCACATACCCTCAATTATTTAAGAGAAAACGTAGCTGACTTTTTAGAGCCTCACGAATGGCCTCCAAATAGTCCAGATTTAAATCCGTGCGATTACTTTCTGTGGGGCGATTTAGAGGCTAGAATTTATGAAAATGGTACAACATTTGAAAATGTCGAAGAACTTAAACAAAGAATTCTTCAATGTTGGGGCCAAATCAGACGAGAACATATTAGAAAATCAATCGACAGCTGGCGAAGTCGTGTTCAACTAGTAGTTGAAGCTAATGGTGGCTATATTAATGTTTAGTTCTCTCAGTAACTTCAGTTATTGTTTTGTGTTCTTCATAAAAAATTCGTTTTGTTTCAATTAACTTTTAGTAGATAATATCGAAAGAAATTAAAATTCACTATGTAATAACATACTTGTTTTTTTCGAGTCATACATCAGACAATTTCTGATCGATTTCTATGTTTGACTTCTCGTTACATTCACGAATGTCTGAACTTTCGTAAAATAATTCGCAAACATATACAGTGCGAAACAAAAAATTTCCAGTCAGTTTTAAAGTTTGGTAAAGTTTGGATGTGTCCGCCATTTTGTTTTTTAAACAAAACGCGAAATATTAGATTAGTAGTGTGTCTTGATCAATTATCTTTTAAACAAAACCGACTTCAATTAAATTGACCTATAAATAAAAAAAAATATCAATAAAAAAGGTTATTCCGATTTTTTTTGGACAACCCTATATATATATATATATATATATATATATATATATATATATATATTGTATAGGATTCTATTATTATTTATTATTTATTATTTGAAAAATAATTAAACATGTATACCAACTCTTTCAATGGGTAGGGTTCAAGTGCGCCATTCAAATTTACTCTAATTATTGGTTTGTAAAATTAAAATGAACAAAATTATGATTTCAGGAATTTTTTTAAAACATAGAAATTTACAAACAGAAAATGTGTACAGATATACTACAAAAAAATAAAACTACTATTACTTTGGAACAATTAAAATGTTTTTTAAATAAAGGCTTTTTTTTCTAATTTAGAGATCTCTAATATAATATTCTAAAATGGTACCTTTTATTTAATAAGTTTGTATCCACTTCAAACTAATCTTCATTTGGACATTTGATAAGCTGAGGACAAAGTTCTGAACAGTTTATTTCGTCTTCGCCTTTTGGACAATTAATGATTCCGTCACATCTGTCTTTATACGGGTCGAAATATCTATCTATAGAAATATTACTGCAAGGGGTAGTTGATGAATTACAAATAGCACACCCCGTGAAATCAGAATGGTCTGTACAAACGAAATCTGCTGTTCTACAAATATTTGTGGAATTGTAATAACCAGATCAATCCAAACACATAAAAACACTGGGTTATTATATTTTAAAGTTACGGAGAGTTTGTTTCTTGAAGATAGTACAACAGGTTTGTGTAGTATGTCGTTACTGCACACGTTCAATTGAATATTGTCGAAGTTTCTAATTGACAAGCACGTGGAATTTCTTGAGAAGTTCAATTTTAATAATCTTAATGTAGTTATTGTATTTTCTGGTGAAGGTATTACCCAATTACATAAACGATTACTGTTTCGGTCAGATGATATATACTGTATGCTTCCTTGTAATTCGAACGAGGTCGTTTCTCCACAATAATCCGAAAAGTTTGCGTAAATTAGCACGTTCTTCTTGATGAGATCAATTATAATACGACTTTTCACTTTGACATTTTAAAAACCAACTGACTTTTTTGATTTCCATCATAATCTATCACGTTGCGGGTTGCTATCGAAACTTCTCTATATCGTATGAATTGTATAGATATTGTGTGATTAACGACGATTCACTGTTTATATTACCATGAAATTTTAAGCCGTATATGAAACATGAAAATGACATTTTTGTATTAGAAATTAGCATATAGAGATAAAGATTTTTATACATATAAATATTAACATAACTTATTTACTATTTATTAAAATTCCTGAAATCCCTTGCATAAAATAACCTAATTACTAACTATATGAAAATTTAACGCGTTTCTTTTGAATTATTTTGAATTTCATTCTAATTTCAACGGATGCTTTTGAAATTACATCATGTACTGCATTATTAATTTTAATCTCTATTGTATCTGAATCAGATTTCAATATTTTCGATTCTGATGGTTCAAAGAGTATATCGTCTGTTTCAATATCTTTGGTCAGATTTTCTTCAGTATTATAGTGAGGATTTTGTTCACTGTTTTTACTATCAGCATCTATAATTAATTTAGACATGTTTTTTTTTACAATTTATAAATATTCGTTAAAATGATGGCTAACAAAGTACAAGATTGAAAAAATCAATATGACTTATTTCAGTAATACTGTTAATCCTTATTAAATTGAATAGAACCAAATGAAAGTGCTTCAACATATATATATATATATATATATATATATATATATATATATATATATATATATATATATATATATATATATATATATATATTTATAATTGTTTACTTTCTATAGTATTTATTATATTCTTATATTATCTTTATACTTACCTTAGCAAGCTCATAGGAGGCATGAAGACTCTATCTCCCTTTGAGTTCATGAAATATATACTATATTCCTTTTTAATATTATAGAATTTAGAATTATAATATTTTATAATCATGATGCAATAATACAGTTCTCTAAAGGATTGAAAATAACATTTATGTTTAATTTAACTGAATGAATTGAAAAAAATTTGGTGCGCCTATGGAATAGATAGAGAACCTTCATATAACAGAGGACTCTTATTATTATTGTATTCAGCCACTGAATATTTCATTTCAACCACATAACCTTGAGGTAAGGGATTGATTTCTGTATTCTGATTCTAATATATTGAAATATCATAAGAATAAAACGATTTAAAACGTTATAACCAGATGATTTAATGATAGTAAATTGAATGAAGTTACACAACGATGTACAAATATGAATAACACGAAGTTCAAATGATACTTAACTAATTATATCTATAAGAAAGTAGAAGATATAGTATATTAAATGAAAGCTAAATGTCTATAATATTGTCTTTGAGTATCGTACGATTATTTCGACTAGCATCTGTAAATTTTGACTAATTTAGGCCTTTATATTTTTATCTTATCAATTTATAATTTGCAAATATTTATTATTTCTTTATTTTGGTACCAAAATTAATTAAAACTGAACACTGACCTGGCTTGATTGGATGTTCCAATCTCAGATGTCAAACTTTGTGTACACTTCCCTATTCCTTTAGGAGCTGGATAATTCTTATTACTTCATATTCGATTTGTCACTTTTACCATAATTTTCACACATTTTCAGTTGGAGCTTATTTTACACCAGCATCCACTTTTCAATTTTCTTATCTGTCTTTCTCGCTTGTTGTTTTTTTTTCAAAAAAAACTGTCTCATTGCCAACCTTCATCTACATTTCATGTTGATATATTGTTCAAGTCGAGAAGTCACCTTATTCTTTACACCTATTTTATAATTATGATTTCTAATTCTAATTGTTAAGTATAACTTGTTTCTTAAAGTCTTTCACTAAACTCTACTCTTTTTCTTCATATTTAGTCTTTCAAAAGGTATGTATTGAAAACACAATTGAAACTAAACTACAATCTAAATTGAGTTTATTATCTAAATGACTATTTATTTTATATGAACTCTTATTCCATTCTATATTTGAAACTCTCATTTTCTTTATACTTTTCTAATCACAATTATTGTCAAAAAAAAATTTTCATTTCTATAATTTTTTCTAACTCTAGTTATACTTATATTCTGTGTTTTGTTTCTCTTTTAGATAATAGATGGATCTAAGAGTAAATATTATTGCTAACAGCTTGTGATGGAGATATGGATATGAAATATAACTATTAACGCTTATGTTATTATAAATAAACTAACTACTGAAATTTTATGGATGTTTAAGGTAACTTTTCGAAATTATACAATATTATTTTGAATTATTCTTGATCAAATTGATAAGTTGATTGTATGTATATATCATGAAATTCTATAAAATATAGCCGATTTAGTCCTAACTTCATTTTAACGATACTGATCTATATCCCATTCTGTCTATTGTACCGACATGAGGTACGTTAGTTAAGTTTTTGTTTTCTTGAGTGTGTTTCAAATCCCCTCAAATTCAAATTTTAAGAGGTCGCAGGACTTTGAGAGCTTCTTAAAATTTCAATTTCAAATTTTAAATTAATTCTCTTTCTTGTATTGTTGCAAATCTGAGTTCGTATATTTCTTTTTCTTCATTATGTTCTTTGAATATGGCAAATAATTTCCCAATTCATTATTATATTTCTAATACTTATTATATATCTACACTTAACCTAACTATTTATAAATTAGTATCATAATATTATCTATTCCTTCTTTTAATTTACTGAGAATGAAATTTATATATTGCTTCAATATTACAAATACCCCTCAAATTTATGTATCTCTAGAATTGCTTATAAAATTATTATTTATTTTCTATTTCAGATTTAACTATAATGTTTTATTAATAATCATGTGTTGTTATTTATGAATACCATATTTTAAATGTTATTGTTTTTGTTTTTAATAAATTATTTTGAAATATTGGCCAGATCTATTATTTTAGCTCGTCATATTGGTGCTTCATATAGAGGTATAGTATAGGTTATTATTCTGGCATACTTATTATCTAATATCTATATCTTTGTTAAGACTAATGGATTCATATACAGTATACATGTTATTTCAATAATTCCTTCCTATCATTTTCATACTTCTACTTCTACTTTCTTTTTGTATGATAATGGATATATCTTTGATTTGAAATATTCAATTCTTCGTACTTTCAGTCCATACAAATCATTTCGCCACTATCAATTCCATCGACACTATTATCTCATTCCTATTCAATTAATTATTTATAATTATATACTATTTGTCCTCACAATCTATAATTCCACTCAAGTCCTCTTCTTCTTAATAATAATTTTTTTATTTATTTTCAATCTTATTCTCATTATATTCAACATTAATTTTTTCTTCCACCATATCTTGATTTTCAAAATCTATTTATCATCCATTAAATCTCAATTTCTTTTCATAGTTATTATTGATTCATCTTTATATCTTTCCAGTACATCTGTTCCAATAATCACCTTCTATCTATGTTCGTATTTACCATTAGTAATATATCTATAATTGCCATATATTTTTCATTCATATCTTTTTATTTTTATTATTTTTGCAACTAATTATACTACTTTAGATAATTTTTATCATTTACTATTTTTAAATTTGTTAATCATCATCATCATTTTGATTGTTGTAGTTATTAGCCTAATACCTATCTGTTCTAATTATATATTTACATATTCTAATTTATATCTATTTTAACTATATTTACATAAATTTCCCATTTTGATCCTGATCATTACTTGATCCTTCCTGATCCTGGATTATAATCAATAACTATCCTATGTCTATTTAATTCGTCATCTCTTAATCTCATGTCATACTATCCAATTTTATTTTCTTTTTCTAACCTTCTTCTTATTCTCTTCTCTTGTTGTTCGTTTCTCATTACGTTTCTTTAGCTTCTTTCTGTTCTCTACTATATCCTTTTTAAATTTGTTGTCGCATATCTCATTAATTTCTTCCAATAAACCCATTAACATTTGCATTTCACATTCCTCCAAATCAGTAATTTTAATGGAAGCATTTGTGTGAATTATAGTCATGTTGTTAGTTAAAATTAAAAATATTTCTAGGGTTAATCAGCTGATTGACAATCAATTTAAGTTAGTATTAAAATCAAAGTCTACTTGGCTACGAAATATTTCAAACACCATAATAACAGATGATATTTCACAATTTTTGGCTTTGGGACCCAAGTTTAGTGTGGAACCTGTCACCTTGAAAGATATATCTATGAAGTCAATTTTATCAGATGTGGACTACCTCGCCTCCACCATTGCAGATTCGAAGGTTAGAAACATCACTGTGGCTCGAGCTACTAATATAATTACAAATTACATTCATGAACTTCATTCGAATTCTTTGTTTCATAATCTGTTACTCAAATCTAAAGCTTTTTTGAAATCAAACCCACATCTGATCTTAACAGAATCAGATAAAGGGAATGTCACAGTCGTCATGGACAAGCAACAATATGTTGATTTATCCAATGACATCCTTTTCTTCTATACAGAGAAAAGGTAACAACTTAGTAAAATCTCTCTATAATAAACATCAAATAGACTTATCATGTAGGAAAAAGCTCACATGTTTCAATGGTGTTCCCCCTAAGGTTCAAGCGCTACCTAAAGTTCCTAAACCAGTCCTTTCTGTGAGACAGATAGTGGCTTCGATAGGAGCACCCACTGAACGCATTGCACAGGTTTGTACAGAAAGTTTGATTAACGCTTACGATTATGGGAATGTTTATTATATCAAAGATTCATTTGAAGTGTCGGACAAGTTTGATAACTTTGTAATTCCAGATAATTATGTTCTTGCCAGTTTGGATGTCGTCTCGTTGTTTAGTAACGTTTATCTTGATGCTTGTTTGAGAGCAATTGATAAGAGTTGGGAACGTATTAGTGCCCATTGCTCCATCCAAAAGGATGCCTTTTTAAACTTAATTGTTTTTCTTTTTGATAATACTTATTTTACTTTTAATAATAAACCAACTTTTGGTACTCCTATGGGTGTCTCTAGTTTTCCTATCTTGGCAGCATATGTCATGGACGATTTGCCGGATATTGTCATTCCGGTACTATCTGTTACTCCTTTTTCCATTAAGGAGTATGTGAACGATATTATCGTGGCACTTTCTAGAGAGGGCCTACATGAAATTCTTGAGACCTTTAACAGTTACGACCCTTATATACAGTTCACAATAGAAAAAGAAGAAAACGATAATTCCGTACCTTTCTTAAACACTATGCTCATTCGTAACAATAATACTATTATTGGTACAGGAAACCTTGCAGTTCTGGTAGATATTTATATTACCATTCTTACCACAAACATTCTATGGAGGTGAACCTGGTGAAACAAATGAAGCAGAGAGTCCTTAGAATTTCGAATAGTATCTTCTATAATAAAAATCTTAACATTTCATTCAACCTTTTCTTGGATATCTCTTATCCAAGAACTTCACCTAATAAATTACTATTCAGCACATCAAATACCATGGAACTGCTGACTTATGATAGCCATCCTAACGTGCCCCAAATGGACGTTGGCGCTGTTACAACCACTGCTTCCCCAATTTTTGCTTCCTTTCCATACATGAACGCCAAATTGTTCCGGGCATATGGTGATTTCAAAATTGCTAACAGGACAATTCTAACAATTAGATCAATTTTCACTAGAGTTAAAAATAAATGTTCGTTAACTTCTCTTACTAACGTTGTGTATAGCGTTCCATGTGGGGACTGTCATAAGCAATATCAGTCAGACTTTAAGATCACTTTCTAGTCGTATTGTCTCACATAAGAGTGATTGTAGATTACATCCAGAACGTTGCGCTTTAGCATGTCACGTTCATTCTCTTGACCATCATATGAACTTTGAAGCTGTAAGGGTGTTGGCGACAGAGTCTATCAAAACTAAGAGATCATTTTTGGAAATGGCTTTTATTCCACAATTTAACAATGTTATTAACAAGAAAACTGACACAGACCACTTGAGTGAGATTTATTCCTTTTTGTGGTCCTTAGATATCAACACCAACCTTCCTTCCATAAATTACAATCACGTTCCCCCAAGTGACACTACCCTTTTTGCGGATAACTACCATATTACCACCTCTATTGTTGGGTGCATTGGTGTTGGTAGATGCACCCAGTATCACTATATTATATATATATATATATATATATATATATATATATAAAAAAAAGAAGATGTAGGAATATCGCGTGATATGTTAACAACAACAACAAATATATTCATGGGTAATTCACGCAAAATAAAGGGCTACTGAAATAGAGTGGTAACCGTGGACATGCATGTTTCTGGCTCATTTTGCCTCATCAGCACGGCATAACCAAATAAGGATGTGAAATTTGGGAGCAAAGATGTTAATCGAAACATGGGAAAACACAAAATAACGGATTTCAGCAGGGAAACCAAACGCTCATTTGTGTCTTCAATTGGTAGATCCCGAGTTTTCAGGACATCAACCAACATCGACACGGAGGCGCATATAGCCCCCCCGCCATGAACCTTCCGACCCATAGTAAATAACAAAGAAGATGTAGGAATATCGCGTGATATGTTAACAACAACAACAAATATATTCATGGGTAATTCACGCAAAATAAAGGGCTACTGAAATAGAGTGGTAACCGTGGACATGCATGTTTCTGGCTCATTTTGCCTCATCAGCACGGCATAACCAAATAAGGATGTGAAATTTGAGAGCAAAGGTGTTAATCGAAACATGGGAAAACACAAAATAACGGATTTCAGCAGGGAAACCAAACGCTCATTTGTGTCTTCAATTGGTAGATCCCGAGTTTTCAGGACATCAACCAACATCGACACGGAGGCGCATATAGCCCCCCCGCCATGAACCTTCCGACCCATAGTAAATAACAAAGAAGATGTAGGAATATCGCGTGATATGTTAACAACAACAACAAATATATTCATGGGTAATTCACACAAAATAAAGGGCTACTGAAATAGAGTGGTAACCGTGGACATGCATGTTTCTGGCTCATTTTGCCTCATCAGCACGGCATAACCAAATAAGGATGTGAAATTTGGGAGCAAAGATGTTAATCGAAACATGGGAAAACACAAAATAACGGATTTCAGCAGGGAAACCAAACGCTCATTTGTGTCTTCAATTGGTAGATCCCGAGTTTTCAGGACATCAACCAACATCGACACGGAGGCGCATATAGCCCCCCCGCCTTGAACCTTCCGACCCATAGTAAATAACAAAGAAGATGTAGGAATATCGCGTGATATGTTAACAACAACAACAAATATATTCATGGGTAATTCACGCAAAATAAAGGGCTACTGAAATAGAGTGGTAACCGTGGACATGCATGTTTCTGGCTCATTTTGCCTCATCAGCACGGCATAACCAAATAAGGATGTGAAATTTGGGAGCAAAGATGTTAATCGAAACATGGGAAAACACAAAATAACGGATTTCAGCAGGGAAACCAAACGCTCATTTGTGTCTTCAATTGGTAGATCTCGAGTTTTCAGGACATCAACCGGGGGGGCTATATGCGCCTCCGTGTCGATGTTGGTTGATGTCCTGAAAACTCGGGATCTACCAATTGAAGACAAAAATGAGCGTTTGGTTTCTCTGCTGAAATCCGTTATTTTGTGTTTTCCCATGTTTCGATTAACATCTTTGCTCCCAAATTTCACATCCTTATTTGGTTATGCCGTGCTGATGAGGCAAAATGAGCCAGAAACATGCATGTCCACGGTTACCACTCTATTTCAGTAGCCCTTTATTTTGCGTTAATTACCCATGAATATATTTGTTGTTGTTGTTAACATATCACGCGATATTCCTACATCTTCTTTGTTATTTACTATGGGTCGGAAGGTTCATGGCGGGGGGGCTATATGCGCCTCCGTGTCGATGTTGGTTGATGTCCTGAAAACTTGTGATCTACCAATTGAAGACACAAATGAGCGTTTGGTTTCCCTGCTGAAATCCGTTATTTTGTGTTTTCCCATGTTTCGATTAACATCTTTGCTCCCAAATTTCACATCCTTATTTGGTTATGCCGTGCTGATGAGGCAAAATGAGCCAGAAACATGCATGTCCACGGTTACCACTCTATTTCAGTAGCCCTTTATTTTGCGTGAATTACCCATGAATATATTTGTTGTTGTTGTTAACATATCACGCGATATTCCTACATCTTCTTTGTTATTTACTATGGGTCGGAAGGTTCATGGCGGGGGGGCTATATGCGCCTCCGTGTCGATGTTGGTTGATGTCCTGAAAACTCGGGATCTACCAATTGAAGACACAAATGAGCGTTTGGTTTCCCTGCTAAAATCCGTTATTTTGTGTTTTCCCATGTTTCGATTAACATCTTTGCTCCCAAATTTCACATCCTTATTTGGTTATGCCGTGCTGATGAGGCAAAATGAGCCAGAAACATGCATATCCACGGTTACCACTCTATTTCAGTAGCCCTTTATTTTGCGTGAATTACCCATGAATATATTTGTTGTTGTTGTTAACATGTCACGCGATATTCCTACATCTTCTTTGTTATTTACTATGGGTCGGAAGGTTCATGGCGGGGGGGCTATATGCGCCTCCGTGTCGATGTTGGTTGATGTCCTGAAAACTCGGGATCTACCAATTGAAGACACAAATGAGCGTTTGGTTTCCCTGCTGAAATCCGTTATTTTGTGTTTTCCCATGTTTCGATTAACATCTTTGCTCCCAAATTTCACATCCTTATCTGGTTATGCCGTGCTGATGAGGCAAAATGAGCCAGAAACATGCATGTCCACGGTTACCACTCTATTTCAGTAGCCCTTTATTTTGCGTGAATTACCCATGAATATATTTGTTGTTATATATATATATATATATATATATATATATATATATATATATATACATATATTACATAACTATTATCTTACTTTAATAATTACTATATTACAATATTATTATTTTATATTCCTTAATTGCTTTTGTTGTCTTTTTGGCTGGTGATGAGTCGCAGTGTCCTCTACCGTATTATTATACAAACCTCTTACTGTGTTTCCGTTTCCTATTATATCTTGTTTGTTAACAACAGTATCTTAATGCGGTTTTTTCATTTCAGTATTCCTGATGATGAGGACAATCATCCTCGAAAGCTTGAAAATTTTCTGTTAAGAGTACATTTTTTTCCGCTTCTCTTGCTGCATACCCCAATATTTACCAGTTTTATGTATATATATATATATATATATATATATATATATATATATATATATATATATATATATATATATATATATATATATATATAAGTCAATCATAACTTCTTGGTCTAGCCAAAAATTATCATTAAACATAAGTTAGGCATACTATGAAATGTGATAGCAATATCGAAACAATTGTCAATTTCTTAGAATTTTTAAAATATTCTCAATATATTTTAGACTTATCTAGAAACAGTTAGTTTCATCCAAAACAGTAACATGAGTAGGTACCACAGAGTAAGGGTCGAAACAGTAAATTCCATGTATGGTAATCTCCATACCTAATCTCACGCAGTTTGGGGTTTAAACCTTGAATAATTTTAAAAACATTTGTTGTATTTGACTTTGATTACCTAATAAATTGTTTACTATTTTGTAATTAAATCGGCTAATCCGTATAAAATCAATCGAATTAACTTAACTATATTTCAGAAACTTTCTATACTTTATTAAATAACTGCTTGTTGCTCTTCTTATTATGGGGTAAGAGGACGTAACCCTTTCTGAAGGTTACGTCGCTGCTCTTATACTAAATTTTACCCTCGTCTTTAATTGTTTAAGTTATTTTCCAAATTATCGTTGGTTAACTGTTACAGACTTATAGTTAATGGCGTTTTCAATAATTTCATTTCATTGTCCAAATGTTTTTTATATAATTGTTAGTTTGCCCAGTACCCTGTTATGAGTATTATATTATTATTACATTATACAGGATGTCCCAACAGAGATTTGCACAACTAAATAATTGCAAAATGCCAAAAACAGGTCAACAAACTTCTTTTTTCATGCCTCTTGCGCCCAGAACCCCACCTTGGAAAATTTGAATGACAAAGGGTGTCATTTTGAAGTTACTTTTGTTTTCTATGCAACCCTGTTCATTTTTATCTCCAAATGATTTTTCTTTGCAAAATACGAAATTCTTTCAGGATCATTAGAATTTTTGAAATTGTTAGTTCTGAACATTCTCGTCCAAAATTTTAACATGTATTTTGTTATGGATGGAGTAAAACATGTTCTTTTCGAACTGTTGTTTTTATTTTTCCAAATAACAAAAACTTTTGTTGAAGGTGAAACTCACATGTTCATTCATAGTTCTTCTTGAGCAATAAGTCGGTTATTATTATTATCCCAGTTTTCAAAATGGTTTATGGTATACTAGAAAAATTTGAATCGTTGAAACGGTACTATCAAAATAAGGAGTGTGCTAGTGTACCTACAAAACAATAAAGTAAGCGTCCTATCGAAAGGGACGCTTATGTATTGATAAGTTGTCTCCAGCATATTTTCAAAAAACACGGATTTCATCACTACATGTTGATAATAGTTCAAGAAGTCAACGAAGAATATCTAGATCGACGTTTACAATCTTGCGAAAATCCACTTTAGCATTAAATGATGATGCTGGTTTACTTCACAACATTGGTTTCTCTGATAAAAGTACATTTACGTTGAATGGTGAAGTCAACTGCCTATTGAATTGTCGTTATTGGAGAGAAAGCCGCCCACACATTGTCTGAGAATGTCATACACAAGCGCCCCTAAAATGTGAGTTTGTGCATGCATTCTGGGCGACCACATTTTATCGGACCACTTTCAGTTGATGAGATTTTGACTGGTATCAGTAGATAATCTAAATCACCACGGGGCGGAAGCTGGCCAAAACGTTACGTCATGCTCAACCGTGCCTACTAATCACCCGATTTCACTCCGACAATATTTACGACAGGTAGCATATATTTTAATTGACGTAGGTCGTTGAGGCATCATAATGAATAAATTATGGATTTCACAGATTATATGATGGATGAGTACCGTAACATAGAACACACACAAGATGGATAACACGACACATACACGACAGCGGACCTCTTCATTCGCAGGACACGTGGATCTTAACGTTCGTCGAACGCGCTGCTTTAGCATCAAGTTGGCCTACTTCAGCGCGCCGATAGCCCCTACCAAAAATGTACTCAAATCACCTATTACCTACACTACTAGATAAGCAACCATAACCATGTCTTTTGCGAGGTGTTCCATTCCCTTTTATCATTTTTTTTTGGTAATAGATAACACCGTTAAAATGTATATTTTTTTCATAAATTAAGAATACACGTAATACACGACTATACCACGTATACTGAACGTAAGCACCCCCCTCTCAAACTACTGTAATGGTTTTCTAATTTATTTAAACAATAAACGGGTGGGATAAACTATAAACACACGGTATGGCTACTCACTAATTTATTTAAACACTAACTCACTAACACTTAATTTATATATACTCAACTAATCACTTAAATTCAATTTATATGCGCACAAGATTGATTATTTATTTATATCAGCTCTTTACTTTTCGGTGTATTTTTGTTTATTTCTCGAGATCACTTTATCAACTAACTCCTCCGCTGATCGGTCCTTATTTATATTATTGCCCTTTTCACTCGAAAATTCCGGACTGCGGCTAACACACAAAAACAATTGGTTCTGGCCTTTTCTAGATAAGTCTGGCCACAAAAACGATGTTAAGATAATATAGTCGTAAACAGTGCGTATCCGCCATAATTTGAACTTTTATACCTGGCTTGGAGAGAGTCGGATTTAGGGATTATACCAGTGTGCTGTTCCGTAACATTACCCCCTCCTTAAATGGAAGTTCCTCCTGGAACTTTTGTGTAGCCGAGACTTGATGTTTGAATCGGCAACTAGCCCCATTTCTACACTTTCCGATCTAATGGAAATAGCAGGGCACCGTCTTCAAATGATACTGATAACGGGGGTTGTAGCTGCAAATTAATATCTGGACATCGGTATGTTGAAAGGTAATCTCTACCATTTTCCTGATGATTCGCCAATCCAACTGGTTACTCGCTATCTTAGGCATAGCCAGTTTCTTCACGCTGGATTCCAACACATGGTCTCGGAGGTTTCGAAGTGCCTCCCACACATCGCGGTAGGTAGATCGATCGATCTTGGAATTCATTTTTAGTTACCACGTGGAAGACGTACCGCGAATTATGTTTCAGTTTCAGTGTCTTGCCAGGGGCTGGAATCTGGCCATCAAGTTTTTCTAATTGCCCGAACTTCTTTCGAAAGACGGTTGCCAACCCTTGTGCGTTCTTAATACGGGCGGGGATGTTGTATGCCAGTGAATAATCTTCCGGGAGAGTGAACAAACCTTGTTGTTGTTCCGAAGTGACTCCATATATAGCTTTCCTGTTACCTCCGTACGTGCCCATAAATTCCTCGAAGGTAGGGTCAGACACATCTCGAATAAGGTTTACTCCTTCCTCCAGGTCATGGTCTCCTTCGAATGGCGCTGGTCGGTTTTGGTGAACTACTTTTGATTTTCCGTTGGGATCTTGCTTATGCGATATATAACATGATTGATCCTTTTCTAGATTAAGTATGGACCTTCCCAGGATTTTTGTAATTTTGGAGAAAATCCTTTTCTCCTCGTCGGGTTGTGTAGCCATACTTTGTCCCCTTCTTTAAAACCGCCCTCTGTGGCCTGCGTGTCGTACCGACTTTTCATTCTGTCGCTGGTAACTTGAAGATTTGTTCGAACTAATTCATGAACATCGTCCAGCCTTCTTCTCAATTGGATCACGTAGTCTTCGCCTGCTAGATCTTCTCCAGGCCGACAGCCAAATTCCAGGTCACAAGGAAGTCTCAATTCACGTCCAAACAGGATTTTCGCCGGTGTTTCACCCGTGTACTCATTGACGGCGGATCGATAAACCAATGTGAATAGGGAAATATACTGTTCCCAATCTCTCTGATGGCTGTAAACTACTTTGGACAGGTATTTTCCAATAGTCCTGTTCATTCTCTCGACCATTCCATCTGACTGTAGATGTAAAGCCGTTGTCCTGGTCCTCTTCATTCCCAGCTTGTCGCAAATCTCCTGGAATAGATGGCTTTCAAAATTTCTTCCCTGGTCACTGTGGACTTCCAAGGGTACTCCATATCGGCTGATAAATTCCTTCACCAATACATCCGCGACAGTTGTGGCCTCTTGGTTTGGGATAGCGTAAACTTCCACCCACTTTGTGAAATAATCGATTACGACTAGTCTGTACTTGCTACCATTTTCTGTCGTCGGAAATGGCCCAGCGATATCTAAAGCAATCCTTTCGAAAGGCCTTTCAACATTGTACTGTTTCATAGGTGCCTTTCTCTTGCGATGTGGTCTATTACTCGTAGCACAAGTCGTACATTTCCCACACCAGTCCTTCACATCGTCAAAGCTGTTAAGACAATAAAACCTTTCATGGACTCGCTGACGGGTTCTCTTCACTCCCAGATGACCTCCCGATGGACTGTAGTGTAACTTCTTCAGTACCTCAGCTACTCTTGTTCTCGGGATAACTAGCTGTCTCCTCATCTAAGGCCCATCATCGTTTTCAAGGACTCTTTTCAACAGCCCTTCTTCCAGTACAAGGGAGTCCCACTTAGCCCAATACGCCTCGAGTTTCGGTGAAAATTTTGACACTTCTTGCCAGGTAGGTCACCGATTTTCTGTCTTCCATTGCCGGATCATCTTCAGGTGAGGATAATTCTCCTGATCTTCTCTTACCCTGGTGGGTGACCATTCCTCGTTGACTACAGTAGTTCTTGAAACTGCAGCTTCTCTAGATTCCGACTTGTTGCATTGTGAATATTCTACAGGGCATGACCATCTAGGTGAAGAGTTGGCTTCTCGGTGATTCACATCAGCTGGATGTTCACCGCTGTGACTGGAGTTTTTGGGTTACAGGAGTCTTGCGAAGCTTATACGGACTGCGTACGTGCTGTAGCGCGCCACACTTCCGGCATTTGATCTTCTTCGTTTTCTGGTCTGCCATACCTTTCAACAAGTTGACGATCTGGTCAAGTTTGTCATCGTCATCTTCTTGCATGGTCCTACCTTTGTTGTACCGCGAGCCCTTCGTGGCTGCTTTACATTCAAGAGGTTCTTGGTTTGTAGGAGTCGTAGGACGCTTACACGAACTGCGTGCATGCTCTTACTCGCCACAATCACAGCACCTGATCTTCTTCGGCTTCACGTCTACTATACCTTTTAACAGGTTGATGATCTGGTCAAGTCTGTCATCGTCACCTTTTTCCTACATGGTCCTACTTTTGTTGTAACCCGAAGCCTTCGTTGCTGTTTCATAATCAAGAGCAGCTGTCAATGCGTCAACTAATGTTCTGGGATGGGCTAATCGAAGCGTCTTCTCCATATCGTGGTCACATAAGCCGTCAGTAAAGGCCTGGATGCCTAAACATTCCATCATGTTCTCTGGTGCTGATGGATTAGCAAATCGAACTAGTCGGGCAATATCCATTTGATACTCTTGAAGGGTTTCGTCACGTTTCCGCTTTCGGTCCTTCATCTGGAATCTGTACAAATGTTCCAAATGTTCGTGACCGTATAGCATGTCCAGCTTCTTTTTTAGCTGCTCAAAGTTATCCGCTTCTTCAACAGGTATCGTTTGAAGTACATCTAAGGCATCTCCCCGAAGCGCGATAGTTAGGCCTTCTCTCTATCGGACCAATTATTCACTCTAGCGGCTGCTTCAAATTGTTTCACATAATTCGTCCACGACATTTTTCCATCGAACGTTGGGGCCTTGACTCGGGTAAAACTACCAATGTCTTCCAACTTAGGGTGTGTTTCTGGCTTGCAAGGTTTTGTTTGTTCGGTCTTCAATTCTTCCGTTGGCGTATCTTGAGTCCTTATATCTGCCATCTTTTTGTCTAACTCCTTGATTTTCTCGTCCATCGCTGTCATCTTATTCTCAATTTTCTCGTCCATCGTTGTAATCTTATTGCCGATTTTCTCGTCCATCGTTGACATTTTATTCTCAATTTCAGATTTTAGAGACGAAATTTCATTTTCAAAGTCAGCGGCAATGTCGTTTTTCATTAATATGATATCGGCAGATATATCGTTCTTCAATGCAGAAATCTTCTTGTCCATGTTAGCCGAAATATCATTCCTCATAGTAGAAATTTTCTCGTCCATATTAGTAGAAATCTTGGCTATGTTAGCAGAAATATCGTTTTTCACATTCTTTGAAATCTTCTCTTCCATGCCAGAAATCTTTTCTTCCATGGCAGAAATCTTTTCTTCCATGGCAGAAATCTTCTCGTCCATGTTAGCAGAAATATTAGCAGAAATTGACGAGATTAAGGTGGAATCCTCGTCATTAAATAAAACTGTTCCTGGATCAAAGCCGTCATTTTCCAGTGCCACTTTAAGTCTTTCTACTTATTCGCTTTTCCTGCCGGACGTTTCCAACTCACGTTCTTCCAATTCTGCTCTTAATTCGCTGTCTTTGAGATCACATAGTCGCTTGGCCATTTTTGCGTAGCAATTTATTTATGTTACACCACATCTGACACCAATGTAATGTTTTTCAAATTTATTTGAACAATAAACGGGTGGGATAAATTTTAAACACACAGTATGGCTACTTACTAATTTATTCAAACACTAACTCACTAACACTTAATTTATATATACTTAACTGATCACTTAAATTTAATTTATATGCACACAAGCTTGATTATTTATTTATATTAGCACTTTATTGTTCGGTGTATTTTTGTTGATTTCTCGAGATCACTTTATCAACTAACTTCTCCGCTGATCGGTCCTTATTTATATTAATTCCCTTTTTACTAGAAAATTACGGTTTGCGGCTTACACACACAAAAACAAATGGTTCTGGCCTTTTTTAGATAAGTCTGGCCACAAAAGCAATGTTAAGATAAGATAGTCGTAAACAGTGCGTGTCCGCCATAATTTCAACTTTTTTACCTGGCTTAGACAGAGTCGGATTTAGGGACTATACCAGTGTGCTGTTTCGTAACACTACATTATGCTAATGCTGTCAAACTTGTATATGACGCTACTCCGTATACTGAACGTAGGCATTCTCCCACTTAAAATACAATATCCTAATGACGTCGACTTCCTAATGATACCCTATATATAGAAGGAACGTCATAATTACTTTTGTCCTACTTCAATCCGACCGATAATCACAGAGTTACAAGATAATGCCCTTATAGCACTACTCACACGCGGGATTTCACACTTTATCTTTTTCTTTGACAATGCCGCCCCACTTCAATTCGACTGATAATAACAGAAATTCATAATGATTCCCTTATGGATCTACTTCCAAGGGGTCGATTAGACCATTTTTCGGGTGGTTACTTGGTACGGTTGTGCATGACGTAACGTTTTCGAGGGTTGGTCACCTATAAATTTACTTTTTGGCCATTTCCGCCCCCGTAGTGACTTTTCTACTTGGATTTATAATAAGACTTTATTTACTCTTTAATAACCCTAACACTGGAAGAAGATGTTAGTCTGCATGAAAGACAACTTGTTTCAACAGTATGGAGCACTTCGCCACTTGATGTACGAGTTCGCAATTTTTTATATGTTCGTTTCCCCAGACTATGGATCGGATATTTTTTTGTGGTGTTACTTAAAGTCCAAAGTTTATACTACACGTCCGGAATTCCTTCATGACCATCGACAGAGAATCGTGGCAAGCTGCCGTTTGATTACACCAGAAATGTTACGAAAAGTTGTAGGTGAGAATGATAAAATTGAATAATTTTTTTGAACTACTGGTGTTTTTTCTCACATTTTCAGTTTTCTCGAAAAACAGTAGTTCAAACTAAAAAAGAACGGGGTTGCATAGATAAAAGGAGATTCAAAATGATGTGTTACTTGACATTCTTTGTCATTGAAGGTTCTTCAAAGGATGGTGCGCTAGAGAAATGAAAAAAGTAAATTGAAACTACTATAGAAATTGAGCCACCCTTATGTTAAAATTGACCTGTTATGACAGTTTTTCAAAATATGAACATAACTCGAGTTATTGGGGGCGCAGCATTTACGTGGTATAGCCTGTACATTATTACAATGGAATGGGATATAAGGAGAGCAGTATGTATATATTGATAAAGCTACGGATTAGCAATACCGTATCCAAGTGAACGGAAAGTAGGACACACATTTTCAAAATAGCTACACAAGTTCACCCAAAACTTTGTATAGTACGACCCAGATTACAGTTCGTGTAGAAGATACATTTATCTACCGCTATGTTTATGTAAAGTATCTATATCTATCCAGATGAAAAACGTGTCTGATAATAGAACCTTGAAAAATAATACGGATATCCTCCTCACTTTACGTCAATGTACAAGTTGTACTACTCGAATGAGTCTGTTCTGTTTTTATTGAACAATTATACTTATATTCAATATTCCGAGATTAAATTGAATTTACTAAGGAAGCTATTTCCCTCGTCGAGGGACTTAGAGTTGGCAAAACAACGATTCGATCCGCAGACAAAAACAAGTAGAATAACTGCAGCTATTTTAGTTAGACGCTCTGATTTCCACGGGATTTTGAGAAGAGAAGATACAATTGGGAATAAAGCGTCTTATTATCCGATAATACCAAGACGTTCCTGAATTCCAACCCTTCATTTGAAAATTCATTTATTAAGTTGACTCCTTCGGGCGTATTCACCACATTTGAATACATTTTCCAGTTATTATCACTGTATTGCAAACCATGTTATGAGAAGACCGGGTATTATTGTTTTCGCAGGTTAAGTTCTGTGTTTTTATCACCATCGATTCCTATAAGTCCTTTTATGTATCCTTGTAATATTTCCCATCCTTATTAACGTTTATTAACGTCATACTTGAATGCTGCGACAGTTTTGGAAATATAGTCGATAATGTAGTCTCAGTCACAGCACACTATGAAATTGCGATAACTCTATCTATATTATGAAAACGTGAGTCAGATTTTTATTTCAAAAATGTCTAAT
This sequence comes from Galeruca laticollis, assembly GCA_963921935.1. Lineage (NCBI taxonomy): Eukaryota > Metazoa > Arthropoda > Insecta > Coleoptera > Chrysomelidae > Galeruca > Galeruca laticollis. The sequence continues at coordinate 271,197,504 of OY998175.1, read as the reverse complement.
TAGTTGAATACAACATAATACAGAATAGCACTGGTCAAGAACTTGAAATCAAAACAAATATCATTCAAAAAATGACTCGATATCCCATACAAACACCTACAGATCTACAGAAACTATAGCTTAAAATTATTCGAATAAACTATCACCCAAAACATTCAATTATATTAGAGATGAGGAGATTATATTCGAATTCTGAATTCCTATCACACCTAACACATACGTATGTTTTGTTCAGCAGCAAAAGTTTCTGACGGAATGAAATATATGAAAGTGGCGGTAATTTTCAGTGATTTTTGCTTAGATAATAGGAACATCAGGATTATTTTTACCATGTACTGAAATCAACCTTGAACCGATAGAACGACTAAGCGATATCGCTTATCTCGGAACTAAGGTGAACAAATAATAGAACCGATCGTAAGTACGAAGTTGAATAGAAAAAGTGAGCTCTCAGTTTAACAAAACTAGAACTTTGTTCACAACCTATCACATAACATTGAAAACCAACATTTAAGCTACATGTTTGGCTACATGGAATTGAAGCATAGAAACTTACGGAAATAAAGAATTTGGAAACATTTGAGATGTATTACTATTTCAAATGAAACTTACTGTTTCTAGTTAACTCCACAATATATTGAAGAAATGTTGAAAATTCTAAAAAATTGACAATTGTTTCGATATTACCTAAATATTAGCGTCAGAATGACAGAATTCATATTTCATGTCATGCCTACCTAATGTTTAATTATTTTTTGCTAGTCCAAGAAGTGATTGACTCAATATATGTTGATATGTTAATAGAAAAATGTAGATATGATATTACAAATATTAAAGCTTAGATATTATGAGCCCTATGGGGATATCCTGGATATCATTTTTCCCAATTAAGATCAGTATAACTGTGCAATGATATAGAAAACCAGGAAAACTATAACTGCTGATCTATACAATTATCACTTAAGAAGACAGTTTAAAAGCGGAGAACTTAAGTGTCTTCTAATTTCCAATTTTTCAAGCAAATCCAGCTCTTGTTTCTTATCACTAATATGTAGTACTTCTAGTTCTGTGTTAGGTGTCAATGATTGATTGGTGTAAAGTAGATGTCTGGCGTAGTTGGCTTTATTTATTTGATGTATGTATTAATAAGAATTATTTCACTATTGACAATAAGATATATATTCAAAATGAATGTTTACCAATGGAAAGTCCTATATCGCCAATTTTAGCAAACATATTTATGGATAGTTTAGAAACAAAAATCTTTGAAAGTAATATTTCAGAAAAATTTAGTCATTACATAAGATAAACAAACTAATTAATAAAAAAGAGGAAAGAGTGGCAGTACAACTGATATTTCCTAAACATACTAAATAAATAAAAACTTATAAAACCATTACATATGCAGGAAATATTTCTAATAATATTTCAAAGATAATAAATATCTTTAGCAACAGATACAACGATTTCTAATAAAACAAAAAGTAACATAAGTCAAAAATTGTTAAATGTAAAAACAAAAATATCATCATTAGAGAAATCTGATCTATATAAACTTAAATCTCCAGAATTTAATGCTGTCTATTTGGGTCAGACCCTTAGAAATTTTGAAATCCGATACAGTGAACACTTACGAGCATACATATTAAAACAGCCAGATAAATCCCACTACACCAGACATCTACTTGACACCAATCATTCATTGATACCTAACACAGAACTAGAAGTGCTGCATATTTGTGAAAAGAAACAAGAACTGGATTTCCTTGAAGAACTGGAAATTAGAAGACATTTAAGAAACCCACAATATGGAGTTGTCAATGAACAGTTAAATCTAGGGAATTCTCCACTAATAAACTGTCTTCCTTAGTGATAATTGTAAAGATCAGCAGACATAGTTTTCCTGGTTTTCTATATCATTGCACAGTTATACTGATCTTAATTGAGAAAAATTTTATCCAGGATATTCCCATAGGGCTAACAATATCTAAGCTTTAATATTTGTATTATTATATCTTCTTTTTTCTATTAACATATATTAAGTCAATCACAATCACTTCTTAGACTAGCCAAAAATGATTGAACATCAGGTAGGCATCAAATGAAAGGTAACTTCTGTTATTCTGACGATGATATTTAGGTAATATCGAAACAATTGTAAATTTTTTAGAATTTCCAACATTTTTCCAACATATTGTGGAGTTTGCTAGAAACAGTAAGTTTCATTTAAAACAATAATATGAGTAAATTCCACAAATTAAGGGTCGAGTCAGTTAGTTTCATTTGAGACGTAGTTGTATCGCAAAACATGAAGAGAACCTAATATCTGACATTGAGTTTTATAGGGGAAAAAATAGATATAGAACTGATTAACACGTTTAAAATAGGCGAATTTCAGTGCTTGGGACACGTGGTGAGTTACAAAAAAATATCATTTATCGCAGTCTAGTCCACATGAACAACTATTGGCTTTATTGAGACCCCGTAGGGTTTTTTCTTTTTTTTGGAAGGAGTGAGAATACTTGTTGTTTCGCAGTCTCACTTTTTGTAGTAATAGTTTGAAATGCGGTATGAAGTTATATCGACATAAATCTTGAAGGACCAGCCACGGTGATGTGGCAAACGTTGTTTTCTTGTACGTTGATTTTATATGTAGTATAAATTAAAAGCAACATGCACTTTCACTGGTTTTTATTCAATTTTTCATATAATTGTTCTTTATTTGCGGAACAATTTAGATGTAGCACTGAATATGATTACACTATTTGATTATATCTATTGCTTATAGAAGATTTGATTAATCCGGTCAATTTGCCGGGTGACAATGAAAATGTAACTACCTTTCAGTACAATGGGTGATTGAGAAGTGAAGAATTGTTGGGTGGTAGCCGTATTTATGAGACGCTCAAAGTAGGTTTGATTAGGGAGGGGGAGTCAATGAGGCCCTCCACTGCGACTCGTGAGAGTCTATTGTGGCTCAAAATGATTAGGGGAGATCATGTGGGAAAATGGTCAATGAGTGATGAGATTTTAAACTCTAACCGTCATAAACGACTGTTGAGTTGAATATGCTTGATAGTTTTTTTGTCATGAAAAAAGTTATTTTCGTTAAGATAGTTTTTGTAAGGAGCGATGAGGTGAACTTTGATATTTGAGGTTTTTTTATGTGAAAGGAACGGTAAATGGATATTTACGTAGCTAAGGAAATATTGAAGAGGTAAGAAGAAATATATTTCGTTTATAATATATGCGGAATGCGTAAATTTTGGTATACGGGGTGAATGTGAAAGTAACGATTGCAGGAAGAATTTGGGTGTGAATTCAAATTCGTACACTTGTAGTAATCCAAATATTTTAGGTACAGTTATTTTTTTTTGTTAAATAAAAATTTACTCATATATTTAACTTAGACAGATTTTCAATTCAATATGGTCATTAATAGGCTCCTTAAAGATGAATTAATCTACGAGTTACACATTCGCAAACTACCGACAGTAAATACGGTGGCGAAACTTAAATCAAGAAAAGCTCTGAAGCTGGAAAAGAAGACGGGAGAATCGCTGATCAAGATGGAGTTGTCTCTAGATTATGTTATTAAAATGTATATATGCTGGTAGAGAATACTGGAGTTAGATGAAGCATTGGAAAGTTTTGATAACAAAAATGCTGAAAATGATTTCGAAAGAATTTCTACTAGGCTTTAACATGTCTCAGCACGGTGGTCAATATTTAAAGGAGATGGAGAACTAGAAGACCATAAACGAACTGCGTTAATGCAATATTGTCATCTGTTGAAACAGTAACTTTCAATGTTATACGAACAATCCTCTAATGAATCTGAAGCTCAGCTGCAGCCGAGCCAAGACGTTTCAATACCTCCTGCATCAGTAAATACAACAACGCGAAATACAACATCAGAAAATATTGCAAGTTGTTATCCTTATTGGAGGAACCAATATCATCTCGTCAGCTCTGAGAGTCTATACTTGAAAATAGTTGGTGACTTCGAAGATATGTCCGAGGAACGTGTCACTGCTGCAGCTACCCTTCAGTCTTACCCAATGTTCCATCATGCTCAATATAATAATTATATGACTCATTCTAAACAACGTGTGAATTTTTTCCCACAGTTATCGAACATCAGTATAATCCAACCAATGTTTCTTTTAGGAGAGCTACGTTGAATAGTACCAATGTACTTTGGGATATACTTGATTTCATATCAAGTCATACGGATGAGTGCTCTTCTTATCATCTACAGCACAGTTTCGATAGTTGGAACCAAGATTCCCGAATGCCAGATATTGCTAGATGGAATACGAAATTCAATGGCCGCACTAGCGTCAATAAATTTTTAGATAGAATCGGAGAGCTCAGGATAACTAGAGGTGTCTCTAGCCAACAATTGCTGTGCTGTGCTCCGGAACTCCTAACCCAGGATGCTTTGCTTTCGTACCGAACCAGAAGATTTTCTTCCTGGCAAGATGTCTCTCAACTGCGTGAAGTATACTTGTCGTACGATTATGAAGTCAGCCTAATGGATGGGATTCGAAGAAGGACTCAAGGTGCCCAAGAAAAGTACTCACGTTCATCACGATCATGGAAAGCCTTTTTCGCAAACTAAATCAACCACCCATTGAAAAGGATCGGGTAGCTCTAATACAGCGAAACCTCCTACCGAACATCCAGTCTCAACTAGCCCTACATAAAATATCAACGTTTGATCAGCTCATTCGATTAGGTCGAGCTGTAGAAGAGACTGAGGCGAGTATACAAAGATTCCTTATCCCACTTTCTTCAAATCGACCTCTCACGAGCCGGAATTGGCATACCGGAAATCTTCAGGCCAACTTTGTATTGCCGATATCAAAAACCCTTCTAATGGTTTAGAACGAGAATTTAGAACAATCGCCACGTGTTCAGAATTAACTCCTGCACCAACTGAACCCCAATCTAACGCTTCACCTGCACCATCTTGTTGGAACTGTGGCCAAATTGGTCACCGTTTTAGGCCTCGCAAACTCTTCGGTTTTAAATGGGGAGAGAACAACTGTTCGATTTATAATTAACCTAACTGTCGAAGTCAACGGTAGACCAGCTGTCTGACGCATCGTTGTTCATGGCCAATTCACAACGTCATGTTTTAATAGATTATATCCTTGCTCATTCCAAAGAAGTTACGCGACCCTATCTTCAGGTGAAAATCTATGGATGTCAATTGCTTGGTTTGTTGGATTCCGGAGCTACAAACACCATTTTGGGTGGATCTGGTTGAAACTGGTTAAAATCTTCCTGCAATATCCTAAACACTAAATAAAATTTTTGTGTTGTGGCTTCAGGCCAGACTTGTGGAATTTTGGGAGGAAATGGAGATAATCCCGAATATGTTCTCAGGTGAGTGGCACTTTAGAGATTCCTCCAAAAGTGAACCAACAATGAAACTAGCTTCAATTTCATGGAACCATCTGGATTATGAACAGAAATCTCGACTAAACAAACCTGTTGATTATACCTTTCAAGGGATGAATAATTCCAAATATTTTTTGTTAATAAGCAATTTGTATTCTACTGTGATTTTTGTGTATGTACCTATGTATAACAGCCAAAATATAATCCCAAAAACTAAAACTTAAAAGATGAAGTTCGACATTACACATGTAATTTAAAAAATAAGTCTGGTAGGAGACAAGTAAAAATCAAAATATTCCAAACAAAATAGTGATTAGAAGTTATTTGTTTCTTATACATGATATATTGAATTAATTTACATGTACATTACAAAAAATAACATGATTATACCTACTACTGGCTCAAAGAGCTTTGTTTTTCCAAAGCACTTTTTCCTTTTTATCCATGCATACTGTAGCCCTTCATTAAATACTCTGTCAGGATTTTTTGCAAGAATCTTTCAATATATTGTTGCAAATAAGAACCTTCCAATCTTGCCAGAGGTACAACCTAAAATTGTATTAATTTGGAAGTTAATCTCATAAGTTTTAATAATAGAACAATCAAAGTTTATAAGCAAAGTTATAACAAACGAACAAAAATATAAGACCACTTTCATCTGTGTGAACAGTATACATATGCCTGAAACTAGACAATTGACCAGCAATAACTCTTATTTACAAATGTCAGAACTAATTTAACTTTGAATGATCAGATTACCAGTTTTGTAGAGCTTTCTAGTCAATCCCAATTAATAATAGAATAGAGGTAACTTTAGGCAATTTGATTAAGGAACTCATAGCATACATCTCGGTAACATAATTACATGAAAGTACCTGAGAAAATAAAATTTATGAAATCATCAATTATTTTAATATTTTTATGCACTAAAATATAAAGAGTAATACATAAATACTCCAATATTTAGAAGCAGTTTCATTTTGATTTGAATATAATATTGAATGTTCAACTTACAAAAAATTCATAGAATTCTTTGTTTCAAACTTTGCCTCATCATTTATTGGAAGTTTTAGCAGCAAATCAATAATTTTCTGAAAAATTCAATGATAAATCAACAGAAATTTAAAAAATACAATAAAACTCACCTGTTTTGATGCGTGAGGTGGTATGTATTAGTTCCACTCGTAGTATAGAATACACCGTAAAAACATATTTAAACAACTTCACAGTGGCAGAAAATTGACTAAAAAATCAAAGATTAAAAATAATCAATCATACTACTTTTACTTCATCAATAACAATAACCTGTGTGTTGTCTCTGATAACCTATATAAGATGATCGAACCGCCATTTTTCACTGGTCGTTACCGTCAACTGTCAACTGCAACTGTGACTGCAACCATACTGCAACTACTGACGCTTGTCCATGGAACAGAAAGAGCGTTTGAACAAAAATCAAATAATCATAGAATATTCTTAGAATAATTTGATTCGAATATTCTAAAAAGAATAATCTAAGGATATTCCAACTGGACTCACATTGAATATTCGATCTAGGTGTACCCGCAGATATTCTAGATATCCTCAGAATAACCCTATGATATTTGGATATATATCTTCCAAATCGAAGACTGTTAGGTCATCCGATGGATATATGGTGCTATCTGGGTAAGATGCTCGAACATGGAGTGGTGGAGCCTTCTAATTCTCCTTGGCCTTCCCCGATAATCCTCATTAAGGAGCCTGATGGACGTCATCGGTTCGTCGTAGATTATCGACAACTTAAGGATGCTGACCCTCTCCTCTTCGTGAGTACTACGTTAGACAATATTCGTGATGCTTACTGCCTGACGACATTGGACATCAACAGTGCATACTGGCAGATACCGCTTTCGGAATAATATAAGCCAATGACAGCCTCCGCAAATATTCATAGACCAGGTCATATATGTAGATCTAGAGAAATATGTATTTGTCTACTTGAATGACATTATCATCTGTACAGATAACGTATGGTCCTAAAGTTCTTGGAAAACTTTTAAGCGCTAATAAATTTTTCCAAATTTTTTTAATTTTAAATGCACATTTGGCAACAATTGACAACACTAATAACGGAAAATAATTACAAATGACATTATGGATAGTGGCCAGTTATCCTCAATGAGTTGTAATTTTCTTCGGACTTGTACCATCTTCCTTTGGACAAGAGCAGGTTCTATTTCTCTAATCTTTTGGAAGATGCGATGCCGCAATTGATCTTCATTTGTAGCTTCCCATCCTTTATCGTACACTTCCCTCGATAGTATTGACCAAAATTCCTCTATTGGCCTAGCCTGAAGTACATTAGGAGGATTGTCCAACTTAGGTACAAAGTCAATGTTATGTTACAATCAATTTATTGGCAAAGTGGATACACCTTAATGCGCGGCAATAACACGGAATTCTTTCTAGCTGGTCTGCGGTGTATTTTGGTGCCTTTCTTATTCTCCTAAACACTAAGTTTGTGCGATCAATTGTTCTTAATACAGTGGTTTTTGGAAATACCAAATCTCCGGGCTAATTTTCTCTGAGAAACTCCAACTTTGTCTTTGGCAGCTTCCATCAGTCTTCTTTCTCTTCTTACACTCAAAATTCTTGGTCTACCGCTTTTGGGTGAATTAATGCATGGTATACCCTCTTGACAATTCCGTATAGTGTTGTAAATGGTTGACTTACTTATATTTTGCTCTTGGTAGATTGCAACAATATCATGCTTAGGTATTCGTCCAACTAGATTGTTAATGCCCTGACGAATATCTAATTTATAAGACAATTTGCTACAATAGATTTGCAAAACTAAACTGTCATAATCAAACTTGATTACGTACGACGTTTTAGTTTCAATGGCAACTTGATTAAACGACATTGGGTACAAAAATTTCCTAAAACTTTAGGACCATACGTTACTTACCAGAAACATCTTGATATTTCATGGAAAGTTTCATCTCGGATCGCCAAAGCGGAACTTCCTTTTAATAGAAATGAATGCCATTTCTGCAAGTCCGAACTAAAATACCTTGGCTACATTATAGGCGCTGGTAGACTCATGGTAGATACAACTAAGGTGCAAGCTATCCTGCAAATCCCTCGACCCAAGTCTGTTACCGGAGTTCATCGTCGTATTGTTGTTGCATCTTGACCGCTCCGCTATGTTCTCTGCTTCGAAAAAACCAGCCTTTTTTTTGGAGTGTTGAATGTGATAATTCTTTTGAAGATTTTAAGCAATACTTAGTGTCCGCTCCATTGCTTTCCTGTCCATATTTTGAACGACAGTTCATTTTGCAAACTGACGCTTCTAAGTACGGGTTGGGTGCTGTTTTGATGATGGTAATGAGAGAGTTATTTGTTATATGAGCAGATATCTTTCGGAGTCAGAAAGAAAATACAGCACTACCGAGAAGGGACGCCTAGCTGTGTTTTTGGCCATAGAGCGCTTGCGTCTTTATCTTGAAGACATTAAATTCCCAGTCATAATAGATCATCTAGCTCTTAAGTGGATTAATAACATTAAGGACCCCGTAGGACGAATTGCGAGATGGGCAGTCCAATTACAACAATTTGAGTTCGAAGTAGTCCATCGTAAAGGTAGTAACCATACTGTTTCTGTTGCATTCTCAAGAGCTGTTCTTTGTATTGACAATATCGATTTGTAGTCCAAAGATAAATGGTATATCAAAATGTGCCAGAGAATACAAGATACACCAGCCAAGTATCCGTTGCAGCTATTTAAAAATTTAATGAAAAAATCGATGTTTCCTACACCGAAGGAGGACCACTGGATCAAAACTTGCGCGCAATAAGGAACAAATATATCCCCCGATCTTTCTCCGATTTTTGGAATTTTAACCAATAGAACAATCATAGAACCAAAACCTCTTTGATAACCTAATCCTTAAACAAATATTCTGCTTTTGGTTGATTGAAGTTTCTTTTCTATTCATTATGTACCACATCATCGCTAGATTTGATTGCAAAATATTGATGACAAAAAGACTTACCCAGTAGTTGAATATTAAAAGTGATGTAATCACGTACATAATAGATAAAAAGTGTTTGTTACAAGAAATTCACTTCTTACATAATGTCGTTTGGCTTATCACGCTTACCCTTTTTAAAGTTCACTGACCCAGTATAAATAATTTAAAGACAAACGTCTACTTCTGAAAAGTGTGATGTAAAACATCGAAAAAAAAATATGGGCCCATTGCAGAATCTCATATATGTGACATAATATTAGAAAACGATAGTACTGATTCCAATCAATGATTATTGGAAGCATTTTGTCAAGCTAAGTCCATGGAACAAAGAACATGTTTTAATCATCCACGTATTCATATTGTATCCCTTTCAAAGTAGACTCCTTCCAACATAATATAGCCACAGAAATAAATAGAATGTCGATGATAATGATAGCCACGTTATTGAATTGTGTAAAACGATTCTTTCTCACAAATCGGATCTATTTTGAGGAATGTGCTGACACAAACGAAGCATTACATACAAATAAGATTCTTCATTCACTGCCTCACATTCTGATAAATATTGTCAGCATATTCCAAACAAACTTCCATTATCATCTCTACTTCTGACAGAGTTTGACGTGCTTTTTCCGGTTGGGGCTTAATTACTCTACTGCATATGAATGTGGTAAACCATGGACGTGTAATTGAAATCGGCCAGTTTCACTTTGTCATCTGCGACCCTCGTGCGATTGAATTTATGCAGAAAATTCAGCCACAATCGTGAAATACAGAAAACTCAATAGCTTTAGTTATCAGATCTTCCCATTGATTTTCCGTCAACATTTCATTTACTTCTGTGGTCTTAGTATAGCCGCCCAGAGCTATGTGAATTTCTCAACCTATTTTGGATGCACTGTACTGGTTCATTTTTAATTGACACCTTCTATTGGTGGAAAATTTATCACTTACAATATTTTTATTCAACGTATCTAATACAAATAATATCGTAGCTCATAATACAGAGTGGAAAGTCTAACCGGAACAAATTCTGTAACTTGCTAAATAAAGGTTTATCGCAAAATTCCTGAAACACGTCAAGTTTTATTTTCAATAGGGCATATTACAATACATCGTTTTTAATTTTCTGGGGGGGTTGCAGACAACCCCAACTTTTGGAAGGGTAGGTTGATTAATTTTTTATTTGAAAGCTTTTTCAATTGTAAATACAACTCCACTTTTTTTGTTACTTTTTATAAGCAATGTGTGGGAAAAAAATGAAATATTTACTCAAATTACTTTTATGTATAGGTACATTTTTTCTTACTTGATAAGCTCAATAAAAAACCTGCTCGATAGTTTTTTGGTCAATTTGAACTGAATGTGATTAATTTGTTAATACTTGTTTGTATTTCAACGTGTAAATAACAAACGAGAAATAAGAAAATGCTCTATTTAACCGAGACGCATCGTATCGAAATTTTAATGATTATTGGATATGGAGACAGAAGTCGAACACAGGCTGAAGTCGCTCGTTTGTTCACTGAAGTTCATCCAGAATTACCTTCAATTAATCAAAGTACTATTAGCAAAATTGGAACTCGATATCGGGAGTTGGGCCACGTAAGGGATGCTCCTCGACAAAAGGTTGACGAAGAAGCTCAGTTGAACATATTGTTGGAAGTTGAAGAAAAACCTGTTATTCCAGCTATGCAAATAGCTCGCGTTCATGGTGTCAGTCACACAAGCGTTTTAAAAATTCTTGAAAAAAGCACCCATATAAGATGCAAAACCTGCAGGAGCTTAACGAAAATGATCCTGATTGTAGACTCGAATTTTGCGAACGAATTATGGCTTCTATCGATGGTGGACAAATTGCTTTGGAATGTGTGCTGCTTTCTGACGAGGCTACGTTACATTACATGGGCACGTCAATCGACAGAACTGCCGTTATTGGGCTGACGAAAATCCCCGTTGGATGCAAGAATCCTATACTCAAAATACAAACGTCTGGGCTGGAATTATTGGGGATTGCATAGTAGGTCCTTTTTCTTCAATGGAAACGTAACTGCAGAAACATACCTTAATATGCTCCGAGAAGAACTGATTCCTACTTATTTGACCAACGGATGTGGTTTCAACAAGATGGGGCACCACCACATTTTGCTCAAAATGTACGGACATATCTTATCGAACTGTTTCCAAATAGGTGGATTGGAAGAAGGGCCCAATTGAGTGTCCAGCAAGATCACCCGATAATACTCCATTAGATTTTTTCATGAGGATATCTGAATAGCAAAGTTTATGCCACTAAACCTAACGACATCGCCGAGCTCCAACAAAGAATCAGGGACGAAATTAGGCAAGTAACGCCGGAAGTAATACAAAATGTTCGGAATGCTATTTATAATCGATTAGGATATTGTCAGCAACAAGGTGGAGAGCACTTTGAACATTTATTGCATTAAAGTAATTTGAGTAAATATTTCCTAATTTCATTTTTTTCCGACATATTGCTTATAAAAAGTAACAAAAAAAAGTGGAATTGTATTTACAATTGGAAAAGCTTTCAAATAAATAATTAATCAACCTACCCTTCCATTTAATAAAAAAGTTGGGGTTGTCTGCAACCCCCCAGATAACTAAAAACATATACAAATGTCTTTGTAATATGCCCCATTGAGAATAAAAATTGACGTGTTTCAGGAATTTTGCGATAAACCTTTATTTATCATGTTACAGAATTTGTTGCAGTTAGACTTTCCACTCTGTATTATTATTATATGGAGTTATTAAGAGGATAAACGTGAAATAATTGAAAAACATAAATATTTGTTATACGATAAACTTTATTTGAAAGATCGCGTCTGGGTAAATATCTTTACGTACAAGAGACTTGTCGGGAATTATTTATCTCAAAAACTATATTTTATGGTCAAACACAAACTTTCTTATATTTCACAGAAAAATATGTGTTTTGCTTACTTATCTAAACAATACAGAAAATGCTTCATTCATCTGACCCAAGCATCTATGGTCATATAAGTAGGTACTAGAAGATAAAATTATTTCTTAGTATCTTAAATGAAACTTACTGTTTCTAGCTAACTCCACAATATATTGAGAAGATGATAAAAATTCTAAAAAATTGACAATGGTTTCGGTATTACCTAAATATCATCTTCAAAATAACAGAAGTTACATTTCATTTGATGCCTACCTGATGTATAATTATTTTTGGCTAGACCAAGAAGTGACTTACCTACCTTGTGATTGACTTAATATATGTTAATAGAAAAAAGAAGATATGATATTACAAATATTGAAGCTTAGATATTATTAGCACTATGGGGATATTATGGATATGATTTTTTCCAATTAAGATCAGCATAACTGTGCTGTGATATAAAAAACCAGGAAAACTATATCTGATTATCACTTAACAAGACAGTTTAAAAGTGGAGAACTCTCTAAATTTATCTGTTCATTGAGTTTCTTAAGTGTCTTCTAATTTCCAATTCTTCAAGGAAATCCACTTCTTGTTTTTTATCACAAATATGTAGTACTCTTCTAGGTCTGTGTTAGGTGTCAATTAATGATTGGTGTCAAGTATATGTCTGGCGTGGTGAGATTTATCTGGTTGTTTTAATTTGTATGCTCGTAAGTGTTCACTGTATCGGATTTCGGAACCTTTAAGGGTCTGACCCAATTAGACAGCATTACATTCTGGACATTTAAGTTTATATATACCAGATTTCTTCAATGGTGATATTTTTGTTATTACATTTAACAATTTCGTACTTATGTTACTTCCTGTTTTAAAAGAAATCGTTGTATTTGTTGCTAAACATATTATCTTTGTGTTATTACTAGCAATATTTCCTGCATATGTAATGATTTTACAAGATTCCATTTTTCTCGTTTCTCGAAATATTAGCTGTTATGCCACTTATTCCTCTTTTTTATTAATTAGTTTCTTTACCAGATGTAATGGGTAACCGTTGGATGTTGCTATTTGTTTAATTGCGTTAATCTCTCTATCAAAATTAAATTTGTTCATAGGACCTGAAAATGCTCTATTGAATTATATGCCGCTAGTTTATGTGACATGGGATGAATGGAACTATATGGAATAGTCACAACAGATATTATTGGTTTCCAGTGAATCAAGTAATCGAGTACATTATTAACTTCTAATGTAAATTTAGTTTTTGGGTGTAAATTAATAATGTGGTTGAAAAAATTTGGCGATATTGGGCTTCCCATTGGTAAATCTTCATTTTGAATATTTATCTTATTGTCAAAAGTGAAATAATTCTGATTAATACATACATCAAATAAACTAAGTATATTCGATATTATGCCTGGATTAATATTTTTATCTTCTAGTAACTTTCTCACAAGTATTAGACACTCTTTAGGAGGAATTATAGTAAACATATTGGTAACATCAAATGAAATAAGCTTGGAGTTAACTTGGAAGTTGAATCCATTTAGTTTTTTGATTAGTTCTATTGAATTTCTAATTGAGTATTTAGATGAATATCCGTAACTATTGAGTATATTGTTAAGTCTCGTTGCCAATATATTATTGGGAGTATTAACATAATGAACTACAGGTCTTATCGTTATTTTATGTAATTTAACGGTTCCATATAATTGTGTAGAATTCTTATTTATGATGGGCCTTTTTTCGTAATCACTGAAAAGATAATTTGAATTATTAACAATATCTCTAACATTATAAGAAAACTTTTTTGTTTGGTCCGCTCTAAGAACATTAACATCACTAGATTCTATAAAGTTATATATCTTCGAATTATAATCATTAGTCGTCAATATGACAGGGGCGTTCTCCGTGTCAGATTTTGTAACTGTTAGGATACTATCTTCTACTTTCTTTTTTATTGAATTTAAAACTGTAATGTGATTTTTTGTTTGACGTTTACCTTTTGAAGGTTCAATATTTTTGATTAAATTGGCAATTTTTAATTTCTCATAAAGAAATTTTTTTGAATTATATTTTAAAGCTATTTCTGACTCTGTAGCCATTATCTGTTCAATAATATTCGTAAATTTTGGTGGTATGCTGTACTTCCAAACTTCGTTTAAAAATTCTACTCACTATCTGTAAAATTAGTATCTGAAAGGTTTTCAAATCGTGGTGTAAAGTGTGTTGGTATGTAAGTACTTACAGTTTTATGATGTTTATAGTATTAAATTCTATGTTGTGTGTGTTCAAGTTTCCGTAACTTTTGTTCTTATTTCTTAAATTCCTTGTGCTTCATCGTGCTGACACTTTCTCTGATTTTCTCATCTTAACAGTCAAATTCTACTGGATGTAGTGGGAACATGAGTTAAGAATGTACAATATTTATGTAGTTGTTTAAGGAGTTCCTTATTTTAAACAATTTTTCACATTCTTCTTTAAGCCAAACTTGTTGAGCACATACTATACCTTCTTGTGGTTGAGGTGTTTTAGTATGGTATTTTAAATTCACATAATTTGGTATTATTATTGTGTGAAAAATGGTTTAAAATGAGGGACTACGCAGACACCTACATGAAAGTTGTACATTCTGAACTCACGTTCCAACTACATCCAGTAGAATTTGACTGTTTAGATGACAAAATCAAAGGAACTGTCAGCACAATGGAGCAAGAGAAATTCAAGAAACAAGATCAAAAGCTACAGAAACTTGAATACAACATAGAATTCAATACTATAAACATCATGAAACTGTAAGTACTCACATACCAACACAATTTGCACCACGATTTGAAAACATTTCAGACACTAATTTTAGAGTTAGTGAAATAGTATTTTCAAATAAAGGTTTGAAGTACAGCATACCACCAAAATTTACGAATAATATTAAACAGATAATTGCTACAGAGTCAGAAATAGCTTTAAAATCTGATTCAAATAATTTTCTTTATGAGTAATTGAAAATTGCCAATCTAATTAATAATATTGAACCTTCAAAAGTTTAACGTCAAACAAAAAATGACATTACATTTTTAAATCCAATAAAAAAAGAAAGTAGAAGATAATAACCTAACAGTTACAAAATCTGACAAGGCGAACGCCACTGTCATATTGACAACTAATGATTATTATTCGAAGATATATAACTTTATAGAATCCAGAGATGTAAAAGTTCTTAGAGCAGACCCAACAAAAAAGTTTTCTAATAATGTGAGAGATATTGTTGATAACTAAAATTATCCTTCCAATGATTACGAAAAGGGGTCCATTATGAATAAGAATCCTCTTTCTCCAAAATTATATGGAACCGTTAAATTACATAAAATAACGAAACCAATTAGAGCTGTAGCTTCTTATGTTAATACTCCTAATAATATATTGGCAAGGAGACTTACCAATAAACTTAATGATTACGGATATACATCTAACTACTCAATTAGAAATTCAAAAGAACTAATTAAAGAATTAAAAGCATTCAACTTGCTAAGCTTATTTGATTTGATGTTACCCATATGTTCACTGAAATTCCTCCTAATGAATGTCTAGTACTTGTAAGGAAGTTACTAGAAGATAAAGATATTAATTCAGGAATAATATCAGATACTTAATTTATTTGATGTATGTATTAATCAGAATTATTTCACTTTTGACAATGAGATATATATTCAAAATGAAGCTTTACCAACGGGAAGCCCTATATCGCCAATTTTGGCAAACATTTCTATGGACAGTTTAGAAATGAAAGTTTTAATTCAAAAAATGTTTTATTTTGGTATAGATATGTAGATGACATGATAATTTGTTTTTTTGGTAGTGAACGACAATTAGATATATTTTTGAACCACATTAATAATTTACATTAGAAGATAAAAAAAAAGTTCAATCAATTTTCTTGATTTGAAAATTCATAGAGTTATTAATGTACTTGATTATTCGATTTACTGAGAACCAACACACACTGATGTGACTATTCCATATATTTCCAATCATCCCATGTCACATAAACTAGCGGCATATAATTCAATGATACATAGAGCATTTTCAGTTCCCATTAACAAATGTAATTTTGATACAGAGATTAAAAAAATTAAACTAATAGCAACATCCAACGGTTACCCATTACATATGATAAATAAAATAATCGTTAAAAATAGGAAGGAGTGTCAATACAACTAATATTTCCTAAACAAGCTGAGGAAATAAAAACTTATGAAACCATAACATATGCAGGAAATATTCCTAATAATAATTCAAAGATAATATATATAGCAACAAATAAAACGATTTCTTTCAAAACAGAAAGTAACGTAAGTACAAAATTGTTAAGTGTAAAAACCAAAATATCACCTTTAAAGAAATCTGGTATATATAAACTTGAATGTTTAGAATGTAATGCTGTCTATTAGATTCAAACCCTTAGAAATGTTGAAATCCGATACAGTGAACAGTTACGAGCATACAGATTAAAAAAACCAGATAAATCCCACTACGCCAGACATTCACTTGACACCAATCATTCATTGACACCTAACACAGAACTAGAAGTACTATATATTTGTGATAAGAAACAAGAAATGGATTTCCTTGAAGAATTGGAAATTTAAGAAACTCACAATATGAAGTCGTCAATGAGCAGATAAATCTAAGGAGTTCTCCAATTTTAAACTGTCTTCTCAAGTGATGATTGTAAATATCAGCAGATATAGTTTTCCTGGTTTTCTACATCATTGCACAGATATACTGATCTTAATTGGGAAAAATGATATCCAGAATATATCCATAGGGCTAATAATATTTGAGCTTGAATATTCGTAATATCACATCCTCTTTTTCCTATTAACATATACTGAGTCAATCATAAGGTTGGTTACTTCTTGGTCTAGCCAAATATAAGTAAACATCAGGTAGGTATCAAATGAAATGGAACTTGTGTCATTTTGACGATAATATTTAGGTAATATCGTAACAATTGTCAATTTTTTAGAGTTCTTATCATTTTTTCAATATATAGTGGAGTTAGCTAGAAACAGTAAGTTTCATTTAAAACGCTAATATGAGTAGATTCTACTAAGTAAGGGTCGAGATAGTTGAAATTATCTCTTCTTAAATATCTTTAAAATATAAATATATAAAAAAATTCCAAACTACGATTCTCTTTTATTCAAAGAATTTAACATGACCCCTCAAAAATGTATCCATTACATAAATAAAAATTAAATCAAGCTGAAGTTACATTATAGGTACATACTATATATTAATAATAATATTATCACAATTAAATTAAAGCGTAACGACTACTTTTCCAACGCAATTCCATCAACTTATATGACATTTATTGCTTATGAATTGGAGGAAAACCCCAATATCGTATGGGAAAACTCAACCAGACCATGTACAATACAATATATCATTCTTAAAATTACTGTACACCCACTTGTGTACGGAGAAGCAGAGTGGTCAATATTATCAACAAATAGTACGTAAAATGTTCAGCAAACGAGAAAAACTATTTTGAGTTATAAATAGCCGCTAGTTTTCGGTCTTGCAGTATTTATTCGCTCAAAAATTACAATAAAATATTTGCTATAATATTAACAATACACCAATTCATTTTTTTTAACATACGGTCACTTATGTCTTATCAGGGTATGTCAGTTACATGGTAATGCCACATTGTAGGTTAATAATAAAGAATTATTTCATGGACTGAAAAGCAGGAAACCATGATTGTTTTTTATTAGTAATTTTTGTGATGAAATAAAAAACGAATACGCAAACTTCTTAATACATGAGCAAATTAAATTATGCTTTTAAACATCATTTAATACACACAACACATTTAATACACAAAATATTATAACATAACATAGAATAATCATTCTTATAGGTACTCACAAAACATAATTGGCATTTTCTTTGGCAACGAATAAAACGAAAATAAAATAAATCTCTAGAAAAATCTACTTGTGTGGAAGAGAGTCGTAAAAACTCCAGCTGTCTTTCGGAATAACTTGTTTAATCGCTTGAAGGTGTGAGTATTTCACGCTATAAATAGGCAGTTTCTCCTTGAATAGTTGGGGAAATATGAAATTCCCTAATGCTATGTTTTTAGGTCTGATTGGTAGATCCTTAAAATCATCTTCAAAGTTTAGTTTGTAACTAATTTTATCTTCATGGTACTGCAACGCGCGTATGTCAACAGCATTATTGCCACTACCCGTTCTTCTAGGCCGTATTGAACTGTATTTAAGGTAGTCTTTATGGGCATAATTTTTGTAGAAGCTGAAGTCCATGCTTTTGACCAAGTGAGGATTTTTATTGCGAGATTCCTTAGGTATACGATGATAATCACTGGGCAAGTAGATCTCCTTATTTTTGAGGGAAGACTCTATGGCACTGTGAACAGAGTCACACTCCATTTGAGTGTGACCTTTTTCTAAATATTTTTGTTTAATACAAATTTTGTTCTTTTCTGGAACGTGAAGCAAAGCGTTGGCCATTAAACAATTATGATTCTGGGCAGTGCACCCATCTGAGTAGATCATAATAGGAATAATTAGGTTAGACAAATCCAAAAAATTTTTTTCTAAGTAGTCTACAAGAAGCGCAGCATAGGTAGAAGCTTGACCGTCCGCATTTGTCTCGTCGAACCAGTAACAATTACCTTGTTTATTCCTTAAATTATAGATGGTAAAGTTATGACAACACAACTTTGTCCTGTAATATGAGGCTTGTAGTTGCGGTGCTAACTTCACAGATTGTACATCCATCACAATAACGTGGCACTGAACGCCTATGGCCTTTTCCTTATCTTCTGTATTCCGGTTCAGTTAAATTGTTGTTTTTATATCTGAAACACGTATCACATTGATCTTTCCTAGGACGAAATAAGGATAATTGCATTTCTTCAGCAATTTTTGTCAACGTTACAACATACAAAGAAGGTGTCTTCTTGTTTTCTTGGCATTCTGTTTTGTATACCCTGTGAAGTTGAGCGAATGATTGGAACTGTTGCTCGATATAGCTTATCAGTGTCTCTCCTGCAGTAATGCGAGGGGAGTTTGTTTAGATTATTTGAAAACTGTCTTAGAAAGCTTCGATCTTCCTTAAATAAATCAATTCCTCGATTTCGTTGACTTAATTCTTTTTCGGTACTTTTATTCATCCTATGTTGGCGTCCAGTTGACCATGATCTTATGGACCATTTACCCAACGAAAGAGTATGCGAATACATGGTTTTGCACACAGATATTTCATCATTTCCACAAATCAAAAGATATTTCAGGGTTATATTTCGTCGGGAATTTTCAGTTACCTTTGGTCTGGCTTTTTCAGTGACTTTAGCAGTGTGACTAACGTACACTTTCCGTTGATCCCATGTCATGTTAGTCCAGAATTGTTCAAAGATATTTTTACGCATTTTTTCTGTTACTTTGTGAAATTTTATTTTTGATTCTTTCATTTTTTGTTTACAGCTGCACCTTGCACCTATTTTTCTATTCATTCTAGGTATATCATGAAATGTATTGCGTTGATCCCGTGGCTTTCTAAACCCTAAAAATTGTTCTCCCCTCATTCGTAAATTCTTATTGATCAATCTCTTATTTTGCTTTTTCTTGAGTGTCTTTCTTTTGGTATCTTGATTCTCATTTTACTTTTCTATAACAATTTCATCTACCTGTTCAACTTACTATAGCTGTGTTGCATCTGCACCCACCTCTTCCACGCTTTCTTCGTTTTCTGATTCACTTTCGGCTTCGGGAATGTAGTCTTTGTCGTGAACGTTATTATTCTCTTCTGGCATAAAATGCGCCATACTTGGTAAATCATCCAAAACGTTTTCGTTTTCAAACATAGCTTCCTCACTGGATTTGTCAGATAACATAGCGCCGTCTTCATGTGGCAGTGTCTTATCTTCATTTACCTGTTCCATTAGTTATTCTATTGCTTTATTATCATCACCTCTTGGAATGTAGCTTTCACTATGGGCGTCTTTTTCATACTGGAAACAAATTAGGTTTGTCATTTCCGACAATACACCAGTTGTATTGCGAGTTTCGTTAGGAACGAAAACTACGTCAACTTCTCTGATAATATCAGAAATATCTTGGGGTGATAAGTCTTTATTTAGAAGAATGTTGTTTAATAAATCCATTTCAGTGATTTCTTGAACAGAAAAACGTTGATTGTCCTCATTGGTGTTACTACATTGCGCTATTCTGACCATTTCCATGATTTTTCTCATCGACTAGACATTTTTCTATGCAGCAGTAGCTCGTATCTACTCTAAAGCATGTGACTCAGGACCGCGTATCTAACACCTGCAATGAAATGTTAGTTTTTTTACATAGAATTATTAACAACTCAAAGCAATCGTTATGAAAGTTTTGAAACGAATGCTTAATTAGGAATCTAATCACAAACGTTAACCCTCCACTTTACTTCTTTCATATTTACAAGCGATTTTTAAGATCACTTACCTTGACAGTTTGCTTCAGTGGCGGGAAGCTGAACACTGTGACGTTTACGAGGTAATGCTTCAGAAAATCAACCGAAATAAGTTACGAGTTACTGTTTTGTTTGATTTTGACAGGTTGATCATTTTCATAAAATTAGTTCCTTTCACACATAGATGGCGCTTATAAAATTGAAGTCTGAGGCATCAAAATCCTATTTTCTAAAAAAGTGTTACGAGGTCCTGCGTTTTAGCCCTCGATATGAGGACAATAATGCATGTATTAGCATAGCGAAAAATCCAACGAATCACAAAATGGCTAAACAGATTTATATTAAGTACCGTTATAGAAGGGAAAATATTCAAAATAAGATTATAGTTTTAACCCACAGATCAACAACAATATGATGATCAAGCCATTAGCGAGAGGGAAACTTGCAGAATCAAGATTAAGCCTTGAGTAAATGAGTATTTAAGCTATCTTATTGTTACTTTTGTTCTCGTTCCATCAAGTCTTTTTGAGTAAACGGTTATTCAATTTATTTTTATTATTTTGAGTGGGAGTGTTGGAATATCAAAAAAAATAAATGAAACAAATTAAATTTTATAATAGTTTACAATACTTTTTGAAAATGTTTTTATCTGTTATGGTACTGTTTCATGATTGTGTTCTTAAAATCGTCGGTTGTCTAAGACGGCTAAGTTTGGATAAAGGCACGTACGGAATCTTTCCCTGAATTGTGACATGAGAAATATCACTTTTTGTGTTTAGTTGATTCTAATATAAAACGTTCAAAAACCAGTAAAGTGTTTGATTCCATAACTCAAATCAAATAAAATTACAATAGTCTCTCCAAGCATCAGCCTAAAAATTTTCCCAAGGACTTTCCTTTCCCAGAACTGCGTTCGTTCGGAATTGTTATCGTCAATGTCTCGCCACATTACTACTGATCTTATATAGATTTATATTCGATATTTTCGTAAGATGTTTCAATTTCATGAGATCTTATGGTTTATACCCAATAATATTTGATGAGTCCGGCATTGGTAGGGTCTATGAACTCTTATTGTAAATGTTGTTTCGAAATATTTGTCCGAAATTTCTATTGTTCACTAGAACCATGAAATTTTTTCGAGAGAAATAAGTTCAATAATATCCAATATGAAACCCAGCTATCATTAGTCGAACATTTTATGTAAGTTATCAGGATAATTTATGCGCATTTGATCGCTATTGTTGGCACCCTTTGTGGAAAAGTATATATTATGATGCGGTTCATTCTATTTAAACCCGGTCACTCACTTTGAGGTCTCTTCAGCCATTAATTCATTGAAAAATTTTGATTGTTTTGATATTCATGAACTCAATAGCCGCATCTTGAAGGAGACCAATTCTATTGCTGCAAAACCTTTTACGGAACTCATAAATCTTATTTTAAACACCGGTATTTATTCCGATATTTTTAAACTATCCAAAGTGCTTCCTCTTTTTAAAAGAGGCGATGCTTCCGTAATCTATAATTATCGCCCTTCAAGTATTATTTCAATATTCAGTAAAGTCATTGAAAAATTAATGAAAAAACAGCTGTATGACTATTTTGATTCAAACGAATTCTTCAGTAGCTCCCAATTTGGCTTTAGAAATTCCCGATCAACCACCAACGCAGTTCTTAATGTTGTGAGTGGCGTAGTGGAAGGACTTAAACATGGTAACCGTACGGCCATAATGCTGTGCGATCCTTCAAAGGCATTTGACTGCGTTTCTCACGACATTCTCTTAGAAAAATTAAATTATTATGGAGTTAGGGGAATTCCGTTGAAGCTTATTGGTTCTCACCTGTCAAACAGAAAACAATGTGTTACAGTGAATAGTGTAACATCAGATTTGCTGAAGGTAAGTCATGGAGTCCCTCAGGGGTCGGTTCTAGGCCCCCTCATGTTTATCATTTATATTAATGATCTGAGCCGTTTTATGTTACCCTACATGTCGGTTCTATTTGCAGACGATTCAGCATTTATTGTTTCGGAGAAAGACAATACGAATTTAGCCGCCTCTTTAGATTGCCTTAGTAACAGGGCAAATGAATGGTTTTCATTGAACAATCTGAAATTAATTAATAATGCATATATCTGCAAGTAATCAATTGTCATTTCACCAAAAAATGTGAAATTACTTGGATTAGTCCTAGACCACACGCAAAGTTGGCAGGCACATATTGAGCATTCAGTCAAAAAACTTCCAAGTTCCTTATTTTACGACAGTTGAAAAACATTACTAGTCCAAGTACACTCAAAACTACGTATTTATCACTCTTTTATTCACATAATAGCTATGGCATCACCCTCTGGGGTAATTCCTTCCATGCTTTAACGGTATTTAGAATGCAAAAAAAGGCGATAAGGGTGCTTGCTGATCTTGGTTTCAGGGATCATTGTCAATAGTTTTTCATGAAGTATAAAATTATGCCATTACCGTCTTTGTTTTTATTTCATACTCTAATTCAAATTCATGGGAAACAGTCAATGTTGTCTAGAAATTCAGATATCCACTACTACAACACTCGTAATGCTCATCATATCAGATGCAGCTACTTTCGGCTAAATAAAACGCAATCAAATTCACCAAACTATAGGCTTTTTAATATTTTGCCATCAATTGTAAAACCTTGGGCTCCA
Organism: Galeruca laticollis; assembly: GCA_963921935.1. NCBI lineage: Eukaryota > Metazoa > Arthropoda > Insecta > Coleoptera > Chrysomelidae > Galeruca > Galeruca laticollis. The sequence goes on along the minus strand of OY998175.1, from coordinate 271,173,977 downwards.
ATGCTTCTAAAAAATATTTTGAAAAGTTTTTCCTTAAACATTGTTTCTACTCTGTTGATGATTACATTGTGCATTGTCGAGGCAATATCAACACCGTATCTCTGCTGTGACATTTTATCTTAAGATATATTTTGTATACTTCTTTTGTATGTATTTCCTTTTTGACGTGCTACACACATTTTATTTCAAAGTAGTTGATACATATCTACCTATCTATCTATATATCATAACCTAACCAAAGAAGAAAAACTCTAAGATTTGACGGCATTGCTGAAACTGACAGCGAGAGCTTAATGTCGATTATGCTGAATATCGTAAACAATACAATGAAGGTGAAATGTTTTGAATCAGATGTTATTAACTTATACAAGCTAGGAAAAATGAATGATGGTAATCGAAAAAATAGAACAGTGATAGTTGAGTTTCCATCGGTACTAAAAAAAAATGCTGTTCTGAAGGCTAGAAGAGAACTAAAATGAACAAACGTTTTCGTCAACGAGTATTTAGCAAAAACCAAGTATTTATTACTATCCGAAGCTAAGAATAAATATGGATAGAAACAGGCATGGAGCAATGGAGGAAGAGTTTTTCTGAAGATTGGGAATGAAATAAGGAATATTGACTCAATAGAAGATCTTCTGTAATTATTTTCTTTATGTATACTTCATTGATTATTTTATTTTAGGTTTATGGACAGCTCTGCTATATTCTATATAATTCAAAAAACAAAACATTTTTAATAGTAATTATTTACAACTTTTTTTATGCTGTCAATAATGATAAGAGGAATATTCTTTAAGTTGAGAACTTGTATATTTTCAATTGTACATTTCTACTCACCTTGAAAGAAAGTTTGCTTGATTGCGATTTTATTAGGATTATAAACTAAGTAATTGTATTGTTCCTTTTTGTATATATTTAAATAGTTCAGGAGTCTCAATGACTATACACCAAATGATAGATATTTTTACAAATTTTCAAAACTGTAGAGGATTAAGGACGAAGACGGCTGAGTTTTATAATAAGTCCTTACAAAATAATTATGATATAATTGTGGTAGTTGAAACATGGCTGCATGAGGGCATAGCAGATGGGGAACTTGTTGATTTAAATGTGTATAACGTAATAAGATCAGATAGAAATTTGGAAATAACCAGAAAATCCAGGGGTGGGGGTGTTATGATAGCAGTACAGCAGGAATACAAAATTTTAAATTATGTTCAACATCGATCGTTTTTTGAAAAAATGATTGTTGATATAAAGATAAATAATAAATTTAAAGCTCAAATTATCGGCATATACATTCCACCAGATGCTCATCTAACCCATTATGTGAATTGCTTGGAATTACTGCAACAACATATCTCTAATATTAACAATACATTTATTCTGGGTGATTTCAACTTACCGGAAATTCAAGGTGAAACTCTAAACTTTACAAACACTAGCGAAAAATAAGACGTTCTGATTGACTTTCTAAGTTATAATTCATTAACGCTATGTAATAACATAAAACTATACTATATATTCAGAAATAGCAGCATACCGATCAACCTTAAACGAAAAGTTTTCGATACCTGTATACTACCGATAGCGACCTATGGACTGGAAACAATGGCAATGACAGGGAGGACAGCAAATCAATTAAGAGTGATGCAAAGAGCGATGGAACGAGCGATGCTCGGAATTACTCTCAGAGACAGAAAAAGGAATGAAGATATCCGACAAAGAACTAAAGTCATGGATATAATAAAGTGTATTGCGGAGCTGAAATGGCAATGGGTAGGGCATGTGGCCCGGCAGGATCAATTTAAATGGACAACCAAACTAACGTACTGGCGACCAAGACAAACAAGGCGAAGCACAGGAAGACCACAGAGAAGATGGCTTGTAGATATCAAAAGACAGGCCGGAAACAGATGGTTTCAACAAGCACAGGACAGGACAGCATGGAGAAATATGAAAGAGGCTTACGTCCAGGAGTGGATAAGAAGTGGCTGAGAAAGAAGAATAACATAAAAAATCATCAAAATAAAACTCTAGACTTGGTAATTACGTCCACCGAAATGATAAATAACTTCACAGTATCTCATGAACTGTTACCTTTAGTAACGGAAGATTGTTTCCACCCATCTCTAGACATCAAAGTAACTTTTAATAAAGTAATCGATAATGTGGTCACCAAGCTTGGCAACAGTAATAATTTCAATTTTAAAAAAGCAAACTTTGAAAATATGAGCAAAATGCTAAGGGATACAGCGTGGAACGACGTTACTGATCAGACAAACGTAAATACTGCATTGGATAATTTTTATAAGAAAATTTATAGTGTATTTGAAACAACTGTTCCCAAATATAAAGTTTATAAAAACTGCAAAAAAATTCCCAAATGGTTCACATCGGATATTTAAAAGTTATTAAAGGAAAAAAATAATCACCGAAAATTAAAATTTATTTCAAACTATTATAACGAAAATTATATAGAAACGAGAAGAAAACTTAAGACATTAATAAACACCGAGCGTAAAACGTATTTGCGTCAAGGTGAAGACAGTTTAAGTAATAATATGAATATATTTTGCATCGGTGCATTGCCTCGAACAGTCTGACTATAATATCGACTTCAAGGATTTAATAAGTAATAATCCTATTTTAAATATTTCTGAGATTACAATAAATGATTATGTGATAGCAATGAAAAAACTAAAACCCAGAAAAGCAGCTGGATCCGACGGAATTCTTCCATACATACTAAAAGGATGCTATGAATGGCTAGGGACACCTTTATTGCATATCTATAATAATATACTCACAAACGCACAATTTCCGGAAAAATGGAAATTATCATTATACTCTCCTATACACAAATCTGGAGATAGAAATATTGTTGAGAACTACAGGGGTGTTCCGATTATGTGTGCTGTTTCTAAGGTTTTTGAACAGATAATATATCTGAAAATTTATAATCACGTAAAAAATAATATAATTGTTGATGAACAGCTGGATTTACGTCGGGACGCTGAATAAACACAAATTTATTCAATTTTACGGAAGTTGTAAACGATACGTTCCAGGATCAATTACAACTGGATGTCATATATACAGATTTTAAAAAAGCTTTCGATCAAATGAATCACGACATATTGCTTAAAAAATTACACAAGTATGGAATGTTAAATAATTTATTGAAACTTATTTCAAACTATCTACGTAACAGGCATTTTGTAGTGAAATATAACGGAAATACATCTGGAAAATTCCATACGAACTCGGAAGTTCCGCAAGGATCAAACCTTGGTCCGCTATAATTTGTTTTATTTATCAATGATCTTCCAGGTTATGTTTCGAATTCTGAGAGTTTGTTATTTGCAGATGACTTCAAGGTGTTCAGGAAGATTCAGACTGTTCGGGATTGCATACTACTACAAAAAGATATAAACAACATAATTAGATGGAGCAAGGAGAATAAATTATGTTTTAATGTTGAAAAATGTTGTGTTATGTCTATATCTAAGAAAAAGGAGTGTATCATTTTTGATTATTTCATGGACTAAGAAGTGTTATAAAGGAAGGATGAAGTTAAGGATCTTGGAATTATCTATAATAGTCAAATGTCTTTATTTGCACATATACAAAAATCAGTCAGGAGTGCCAATCGTATAATAGGTCTAATCTTCAGACAAGCCATTCTTTTCTCAAATACGGAGACTATAAAAAAGTTGTTCAATACCTTAGTAAGACCTAAACTTGAGTTTGGGTCTATCATCTGGGGAGATCAACCTTAAATATACCTAGAAAATATTGATAAAGTGCAGAACAAATACTTACGGTTCTTGTATTATAAAAAATATAAGCGTTGGCCGGATTATAGAACAATCAGAACAACTAGATTACGGGAAGAATTTGATGTTATGTCTATCACTAGTAGGCGTAAATTAAACATGATGATTTTCTTGTATAAAATAATAAATTGTATATCGACATCAAGTCATTTATTGTACTCAATTTCTTTCAAAGTTCCGTCAAGGTTAACTCGATTCTTCTTATTGTTTGAGAGATTAAGAATGTCAGTTTGTTCTCCTCTGGAGACCATGTTAAAACTTGCCAATAGGATAAATAACGTTACTGAAATAGATTGGACAATGTCAATTAGACAATTCAAGAAAAGTATTAGTGAACATATTGAAAAGTTCGGTGTATGAAGGGACACTTTTGGAAATTAGTCGTCTTTGTCTTCATTCTCTGCATCAATCAATATCACTGCTTCATGTATCAATAGACATACTATGTAATGTTACAATAGAATTTTGGAATTGTTAGTACTCATTCCATGTAATTAGGTTATACAACCTGTTTGGAATAAATAAATAGATAATCATTTTGATAATATTTTTGAATTACTGTCAATATATATAGCTCTTCTAACAAATAAAATTGAACTCGGTTGAAACATCAATATTTTACATCAACAAATTTGACATTCGAGTTTCCAGCACCAGCCATTTGTCTATACATTTCATTTCAAATACATAAAAATCATGTACGCTTTTCTTTATATTCAAACAATTCTCTTAAAGTACAGGGAGAAGAATAGAACCCTCATAAATAGCTGTTATTATTATCCACCCTATCGACAGCAGATAAATTATTACCTTCTAATAAACTGGGAGTTTTCTCTGCAGGTCATGTTATGTCAGAATTGATGAATGGTTTTGAATATTGCTGATGAAACAGAACAGAGATTGGAGTGAAAGCTTCCTTGAGAAATGAAACGAGATCATTTGCAAGAGGTTTTGTTCAGTTTAAGGCCGAATGATAAATTGCAGAGACACACTACAAGTATTTCATTGAATGTAGTGATTGATATATTACCATATTTTGCTTGAGGGAATGGTTATGAAAAGTATTAGTTTGTGTGAAAAACAAATAATACGTTTTTATTGGAATGACAAGAAGCTTTTTCTGGAGGCTTCTCTTTTATCAGAGTGATGAGTATAAACATACATATTTTTATTTGTTTTCCTAGTATTCTTCTTTATTATGATAAATTCATAATTGCCGAACACTGTGCGGCTAATTATTATTTTATACAGTTAATCTATAGAGTCCGCTCGTAATCATAATTGAAATGACCAAATCGTAGTTTCTGTAACAGTTGGTGATATTCATACTGAACACACTTTTCACTACAACAAAACATGTGTAGGGAGTAATACGATTTTTCGAGGTCTCATGATGTTGAAAACTAACGTGTTTGGATTTCTCAAAAATTAACCAAACACTTCGTTTTGATAATACAAACTATAATACACTCTAAAATCAAAATAACGCAGTTGTGATAAATACAAAAAGTTTAAGTGTTTTAAATGAAACTCAAGGTTTCTATTTAATAACACAGTATAATAAAAATTGTTGAAAATTCAAAAAAATTGACAATTGTTTCGCGAAATCAATATCATCGTCAGAATGACAGAAGTTACATTTCATTTGATGCCTACCTGATGTTTGTAGTTATTTTTGGCTAGACCAGGAAGTGATTGACTTATTATATGTTAATAGAAAAAAGAAGAAGATGTGATATTACAAATATTGAAACTTAGAGATTATTAGCCCTATGGTGATATCCTGGATATCATTGTTTCAATTAAGATCAGTATAACTGTGCAATGATATAGAAAACCAGGAAAACTATATCTGCTGATCTTTACAATTATCACTTTAGAAGACAGTTTATTAGTGGAGAACTCCCTAGATTCAACTGTTCATTGACAACTTCATACTGTGAGTTTCATTTAAAACACTAATATGAGTAGATTCCACGAAGTAAGGGTCGAGACAGTTAATTTAATTAAAAAAACTTCGAGAGAAGATTTGACCCGACTGTTCCAGAAGTTACTACAAAAACGTTACAAAACATCACAAAACATTTGGTTTAACCAAGAATGCCTTAGGAAGAAGGTAATACCAAATTATGTGAATATAAAATGTCACACTAAAACACCACATGCACAAAAAGCTATAAAATGTGCTCAACGAGTTTGGATAAAAGGAGAATGTGAGAAATTGTTCAAAGTTAGAGACTCTTTAGACAATTACATGAAAGTTGTACATTCCTAACTCACATTTTAATTACATCCAGTAGAATTTGACTGTTTGGATGACAAAATGAGAGAAAGTGTCAGCACGATGAAGCATAAGAAATTAAAAAAACAAGAAAAAAAGCTACAGAATCTTGAACACACACAACATAAAAATCAATACTCAAAACATCATGAAACTGTAAGTACCTACATACCAACACACTTTGCACCACGATTTGAAAACCTTTCAGACTTTAATTTTACAGATAGTGAAATAGAATTTTCACATAAATGTTTAAGGTACAGCATATCACCATAATTCATGAATAATCTTAAACAAATTATAGCTACAGAGTCAGAAATAGCTTTAAAATCTAATTCAAATAATTTTCTTCATGAGAAATTAAAAATTGCCAATTTAATCAAAAATATTTGAACCTTCAAAAGGTAAACGTCAAACAAAAAATGGCATTACAGTTTTAAATGCAGTCAAAAAAAAAGTAGAAGATAATAACCTAATAGTCACAAAATCTGATAAGGGGAACACAACTGTCATTTTGACAACTGAAAATATATATATATATATATATATATATATATATATAATATATAACTTCATAGAATCTAGCGAAGTAAAAGTTCTTAAAGCAGACCCAACAAAAAAGTTTTCTAGTAATGTAAGGGATATTGTTGATAATTCAAATTATCTTTTAAGTGATTACGAAAAAAGGTCTATCATACATAAGAATCCTCATTGTCCACAATTATATGGAACCGTTAAATTACATAAAATAACGGAACCAATTATATCTGTAGTTTCTTATGTTGATGCTCCTAATAATATATTGGCAAAGAGGCTCAACAATATACCTAATAATGACGGATATGAATCTCAATACTTAATTAGATATTCAATAGAAATAATCAAAAAGTTGGGAGCAAGCAACTTGCAAGATAACGATAAACTTATTTCGTTCGATGTGATTAACATAATCTCTAAAATTTCTCCTAAAGAATGTCTAATACTTGTAAGAAAATTATTAGAAGAGAAAAATATAAATCCAGGAATAATATCAGATTTACTTAATTTATTTGATGTATGCAATAATCGAAATTATTTCACTCTTGACAATAAGATATATATTCAAAATGAAGGTATACCAATGAGAAGCCCTATATCACCTATTTTGGCAAACTTTTTTTTGGACAATTTAGAAAGAAAGATCGTTGAAAGTAATATTTCGAAAAATGTTTTATTTTGGTATAGATATGTAGATGACATATTAGCTTGTTTTATGGGTAGTGAACGACAATAATTAGATGTATTTTTCAACCACATCAATAATTTACATCCATATATTGAATTTACATTAGAAATTGAAGAAAATAGCTCAATCAATTTTCTTGATTTGCAAATTCGAAGAGTTAATAATGTACTTGATTATTCAATTTACCGAAAACCAACACAGACTGATGTGACAATTCCATTTAATTCCAATCATCCCATGTCCCATATTCTAGCGGCATATAATTCAATGATACAAAGAGCTTTTTCTGTTACTATGAACAAATGTAATTTTAATAGAGAAATTAATACAATTAGACAAATAGCAACATGCATCGGTTATCAATTAGATATGATAAATAAGCTAATTAATAAAAAAAAGGAAAACGTGGCATTATAACTAATATTTCCTAAACAAACTGATGAAATAATAACTTATAAAACCATCACATATGCAGGAATAATTTCTAATAATATTCGAAAGATAATATCCTCAGCAACGGATAAAACAATTTCTTTTAAAACAAAAAGTAACGTTAGTACAAAATTGTTAAATGTAAAAACAAAAATACCACCATTAAAGAAGTCAGGTATATATAAACTCAAATGTCCAGAATGTAATTGTGTCTATTTGGATCAGACCCTTTGGAATTTTGAAATCCGATACAGTGGACACTTATGAGCATACAGATCAAAACAACCAGATAAATCCCACTACGCAAATCATCTACTTGACACCAATCAATCATTAACACCTAACACAAATCTAGTAGTGCTGCATATTTGTAAAAAGAAACAGGAACTGGATTTCCTTGAAGAATTGGAAATTCGAAGACATTCAAGAAACCCACAATATGAGCAATTAAATCTAGGGAGTTCTCCACTAATAAACTGTCTTCTTAAGTGATAATTGTAAAGATCAGCAGATATAGTTTTCCTGGTTTTCTATATCATTGCACAGTTATACTGATCTTAATTGGAAAAATGATATCCAGGATATCACCATAGGGCTAATAATATCTAAGCTTCAATATTTGTAATACACATCTTCTTCTTTCTTTTATTAACATATATTAAGTCAATCACAAATTAGGTCACTTCTCGGTCTAACCAATAATAACTACTAAACATCAGGTAGACATCAAATGAAATGTAACTTCTGTCATTCTTACGATGATATTGATTTATCGAAATAATTGTCATTTTTTTAGAATTTTCAACAATTTTTATTCTATTGTGGTATTAACTAGAAACCGTGAGTTTCATTTAGAACACTAATATGAGTAGATTCCACGAAGTAAGGGTCGAGACAGTTAATTTCATTTAAAAAAAAGTTTTATTTTTATGGAACACCGTTTACACTACCACAACACCCACACTGCACTATCTGACGCGCCTAAAGACAGGCAGAAAAAGAGAGAGCGAGAAAGAGAGAGGACATGTTTATATTTCTGATCAGAGATCAGTTCGTTGTCTAAAATATAGGGACCTTTGATGATGTCCTGATAATCGGACTCAATTGAAGCAATATCAGTATCAGTGTACACATCTTCTCACCACAGCAGCTTCCCATCAAGGATATCACGTGCCACAGCGTTTCGATTGGATCGGTGCCGTCCTTGGACATCCTTGTATTCCATTGAATGCTCTGGGGTACATTTTGTAATTATCACTGGGCCTTACGGATGTTTTTTGCCTTCGTATTAGGCTTCACAGTTTTCGCCGCGTCGATTAAATAAGCGGCTATGTAATCGTTCACCTCTTTTCCCATTCCCGTTCATAGCATGATTGGGAAACTGAACACAGCTGCAGCAATCCAATGGAAGTCTTGAAAGTGAATCGGCAGGAAAATTTTCTGTCACATGTTGGTATTCTATGTTATAGTTGTAACTGTTAAGTGTCATTGCCCAACGTAATAATCGGTTACTTGCAATTCTGGGAGTTTGTCAAGTCTCCCCAAAAATTATTGTCAAGAGTTTATGGTCCGCTAAGAGGGTGAAACTTCTTCCATACAGATACGGATGAAATTTGGTGACAGCGTATACTAAGCCTAACGCCTCCTTTTCTATTGTTGAGTAGTGTTTTTCTGAATCCTTGAATGATCTTCGAATAACGCGATCGGTTTTAGGCTTCCATCCTTGAATTTATTAGAGAGAACCGCTCCTGTACCCACGTTACTTGCGTCACTGGTCACCACCAAAGGTTTATCAAGATCTGTGACGCGCTGCTGCGTCCTTCACCTCACACAGGTTCATACCAACTGACGCGTCACTTTGGACACCCTCGATGCAAAGTTTTGAAACAAATGCACGGGCACCAGATTATTTTACGTGGTTTACTCCACGGACCCTTGACCCTTAGCGTCAAGAGTTCCAGGAAGCCTCAGATGGAGGTTACGGAAAATTCGAGGGGTCTCGTTGAATTTAACACGTCTACAAAACTATAACCCTCGGACGGCGATGTTACGGGATATGAAGAGAACACTGATTGTATTGATTTGTATATTACAATTCCTATTGAAAATATATACAATATAACACTTAAAACAACTTCTGAGTATTTTCAAGGGGTACCGAATCAGTTGAATATATACAGTATGCAAATGTGTTCAAGCCTTATGTTATTATGCACCAATGCCGGTATTAACGAATGTAAGCAATAACACAATAAACCAGGTGTAAGCAAGCAAATGCAATTGTTAATAACAGCGGAAGCGGTATAAGCAGTTTGTAAGTATGCGGCAAGCAGCAGTGAAACAATAATTACCTATCACAGTAGTAAACGGGATATAACTATCTTCGCGGTAGGGATGGTCATTCGGGATAGGTAGGAAAATGCTACCAGACCAGTTTATAACAAAAAAAACTACTGAACATAAACTAGATTATTAATAAACCCGTGGCACAGCCTCAGACTTGGTCGAGAATCTTAATATTGTAGGAGAAAATACACTTTTCTAAGCAAAATGAGTGACCATAAAATAAGTTACTCCCGGCTGACGGTTGGACAGCTGGTGGCAACGGCCTCTGTTCTGCCCCGCAATCAGTTTTGAAATTTCCAAATTATCGGTTAAAATTATTCTAAAATTTTGGTTGGAAGATATGACAGCGGTTACCCAAATACAAGCAAAATACGAGAACTCATCTTATACAAGTAAACAATTTCACCAAACTTATAAATTTTTCATGCCGAAAACACGAATGTGGCACATTCACTATTTTGGATTTCACAAACTCACTTAACCTGCAATGCCAAAAACACCAATGTGGTACATTCGTGCCTTAGGTAATGAAACAACTGCTAAACTCCCACTTTCGCAAATTAAACATTGGGCGTAGAGGGCGGTTAGACTCGCGATGCACATTCGTGACTTTGGTATCGAATACTTTCAAGGTTAAGACGTCTGCTAAAGCACATAGGCGAAACATGCAAAATTAGCGCATTCGTGGTTTTGGCATTGTACCGACGATATCTTCAAAACGTGGCAAGGGGTATTCATCAATCTGGACGTGTTGATTATTGGTCACTTTAAAATCGTCACTTTAGAATCGGCTCATTCCCCATCGGACTTTCCACAACGATCGGAGAAACCCAATCAATCGTTTGCTAAATAGTGTCAATAGGCTCTAGGACGCCTTCATATACAAGTCTATCAAGTTCTGCAGACATCTGGTTTTGGAGATCCAGTGATACATTTCTTGGACGAAAACGATTTGGAACTACATCATGATTAATGTAAATTTTTTTGAAATAGCCTTTGATTGTAGCAAAGCCATTCTCAAACAATTTCCGATATTTTCGTGAAATAATTTGCATTGTCTTGATTTTGGGGTCCTTGTTCTTCTTTGGTCATATGAAAAATTTTGGCTCCGTCTGGAAATGGTACTTTGAAAGCTAAACACCAGTCTAATCCGAAAAGTGGTATATCTGCATCTTCGGTTATGTAGACAGGGAGTTCTAGTCTTCTGTCAAATGCCTTTACATTCACTATTGATTCATCCATCGGTTTTATAGGATTTTCACCGTATGTAATTAAATTATCCGATATTTTTAGAGTTGGTTGATTGATCTTCTTCCACCTGTATTTTAGATCATGTTCAGATGTTTTCTATTTACATCTAGAATTACTTTGGTAGCTGCGTTAAGTCTTCTTATATGTGAGACATTCCCTTTTAATACTATTTCGTCACCAGAAAACGATGACTGTTCTGAATCGGAGGGAATATCACTATCGGCGTCGTTATTTATGCAACGTTGTTAGAGTCACAAATAGTTAATAAGTGAAGGTATACAAAAAAATGTTTAGTTCAAATCGTTCAAATCTTACTTGATATAATATAGTTAATTCTTGGGACATGTTAATCTCTTCTAGGGTTCACTTATAAGGGAACATGTGATCTTTGCAATTTTGACCATTTATATATTGTTCATAATCCAGAGTACTTCTAACTGTCAAAATTCTGTACCGATCGGTTAATAATTGTCTATGATTCATCTATGTTCTTCTCACTCTCGATCGACGATTTTTCTATGACAGTAATTCCTCTAGTTATAAACTCTATAGGCCATTCCATATAATCGATTATTCATGTTGGATAATTAATCCTGCTTGTTTCTTCAACTTTAAATCATAATCTTCTAGATTCCGTTCTTATTCGTGATTATCATCTGATATATAATTCACGTTGAAAATAGTTATAAGAGGGAAGTCAAGTCTTTATTCGATTAATCGATTATGGTTTTCGAAAGGTTGGCTGACAGCGTCATACTGTTACTATTAGATTTTTTTACAAAACTTCCAGATATTATTAATTCGCAGGCATTAACTCGCCAGCTCTCTTTTTTGGCTTTTCCATTTTCCGACGAACTCGTTATAACCTATAGTATTTTTTTTTGGTTATCAACCAAGTAAGTTGTATAAGTTAATGATAAATCCAGTTGGTTATCGGATATCTCGTACGATACCAGCTCCAAGTTGTTATTATCTACATTAGGATTTTGGTTTTGGTAGGATTAGACTGGAGTTGGGCTTTTCCAGAGGGAGGATTCTTTTGTTGGACATTAATCCACTGCAGAACCGTTGGATCTTACTTCTTTTATTGGAATATTCATCTGGAAGACGTAACATCTACCCGAACTCCATACATCAACTTTTCAAGCTTCAGTATACAAGATAAGTAATTCCTTAATGTTAAAACTTTAGAATGAGCCGTGAGGTTTTGATTTTATCGTGAGGGCATTGAAAGTCTTGACGGCTTGCCAATATTCTGACCTCCGGTGTTATTCTGGTTAACCACGTGTCTAGGTTTAAGTATCCTCCAATATTGTTTTATTATGTAAATTCACTTTCCACATTGTAATATATTAGTCAGCTAGCTAGCATAGAATATTCAATGTACCATTTATATTTTCCTCATTGATTTATTTTATATATAATTCTGTAGTACCCTATAGCTTTGTAACCTTATTAGTTGTCCTCAGCTTACCTAATTAATATATTCTGTTGCTAATAATTAAATGCTCACCGCATTGTGCGTTTCTTTGTGTATAGAGCGTAAAGAACCATTTTAATTGGTAAATAGATTGTTATCAACAGCTTAGGATAGTTTACTTTACCTAGGATCCTGGCACAAACTATGAGCTCTCGCTCATTGTGAGTGAGAATCTTCATGACCCTGAATTAGAGTAATATGAACTACCTTAACGAGTCTCATGACAATTAATATTTCATTGAGTCATAGAAGCCTTTTTTCTTGGTACTAACTGTTCATAATTTTAGGGTCATTCCGCTTATAGGAATTGTTCGCCGTTACAACGTGTATGCTTTTGTTTACTTCGATTTGCAGTTTTGGATGACTATTTGATGATAACTTTTCCTGATGTCACAAAAACTCTCGCAAAATGATTATCTTCACCACATAGACTACATTTCTTACCAAATGCTAGACAATGTCGTTGTCTGTGTTTTGAATCACCGCAATAAAACAATCCAAGTCCGGTTCAAGCTCACGAGTTTTATGTTTCTTATAACTTCCAGTGGTACTTTTTAACCGATTAACGTATTGCGAGCTTGCTTTATGTATAGATGTTCGTAGATTTTCCAATTGTCTTGTCTCTATTGATGCCTGATCTAGCACGAAAGCTGTAGATTCCACGTCTTCTAGTTTCGTATCGGATTGTGAGTGTTTTTGAATTATTTGTTCCTGCCATTAGTTGTTGTTAATACCAAATATTACCTGATATCTTATTGTTTCGTCTAAATTGGATCCAAAATTGCAAACTCCTACCAATGCATGTATTCCGTAATTGTATCGTTATCGTTTCGAAAGCAGCTTGCAAAATTTACTCGCTCAGCTAAAATTTACACCTTTTTTCCATATAAACGATTTAATGTATCTACCAGTTCCGAATAGGTGTTAGTAGTTACTTTAGCTGGTTTGTAATAGTCTACATGTAACTTAAAAACATGTGGACCTACTTTGGACAGTAACAAATTGCGTCGTACAACCGCATTTACGGCATTCATGAGCTCTCGCATGTCCAACTCCAACTCATATCCCTGTAGGTAGTATTCCCATGGCTCTGTATTGGGATCAAATGTACTGAACTGAAAATGTTTGTATATAGATATGTTCGGACATTTCGTTTCCTCTTCGCCAAAATGTAGTATGACAAAACCACGCAGTCTCCAGGTAAACTCTTTATTGAAAATTAACTACAAAAGCTTATTGAAAAATATATTGCATGTCTCAATATCAGCTTATTTTGGAAAGTCTATCAAAATGAAACTGATGTGGAAACATCTGTATAAATGGAGTGTTCCAATATTGCCCAGGAGTATGTTCAGAAATATCACAGGGCTCATGGGAGAAATCTGAACATGAGGAAATATCACATATAAAAAAAATGTATGTTTGCTTTGTTACGCAGTTATGTGCCACCCTGTATATATCGGCATGTTTTCAATATAAAAGGCATGTAGTTGCCTACAATTTTAATTAATACATTTTTTGGGTAGTTTCCATAATGGAGTTATCGACCGTTGTCACACTAACCACTCACCCTGTATACTTGTGATTCTATCATGTTCCAAATTATTATAGAAAATTGAAACAATATTTTAGAAAATCAAAACAGCTAGAAATCGCTTCTAAAAGAGACATATCAACAACGGGGAAATAAATCATTTCATCAAGTGAAATTCAGTCCCTTTTCACTCAAACAACTGAATACAACTCTACTAGAATTCCCTTCCGCCTCAAAGATCATCAAACGGAATGGAAGCATCATTGTAAAGCCAGAATTTGCGACGAACACTATTATTCGGCTGGGCTAATAAATTAATTTTCAAGTACCTCTTTTTTCACGGACGTAATGTTTTTCTAACCTAATTTGAAAGTGCTTGTACTTCAGAATTCCTACGACACTGCAGGGCTGCATTGCTTTATTAAACGTGTTGAGCGCAATTTGCCGGTCAGCCGCAAAAAGTCTGGATTGACCTTTGGCGCGTAGTTGGGGGTCTCGTAGATTTCTCGTACTATGCGATTTTCCACTCGAATGCGCGAGTTCAATCGATTAAGGGAGCAGAGTATGTGTTTACTGAAGACGGAGGAATTTTTAATCAAGGATTTTCAGAGTTGTCTGGTTTTATGGTAATCGATATTTATAATGGAAGGGTTATGGTCGTTAGTGAAGTGAGGCAGTAAATTTTTAAAAGCCAATTCAAATAAATTGATTTTGTCACTTTTGTCGATAATTTCACCTTTTATGAAATCCAATGTTTCAATTGTTTACCGATTTTTTTATCGTAAATGATCGAAATCAGATCTCGTATGCAACGAAACTAGATAAAATAACTGATATTGAAATGAAAAAATTCTGATTGATATAATATACTACCAAAACTGCCATCTACGGTTGTCAGTAAAACTTTGCGCCATGTACACGTCTCAAGTTACTCTAGAAAGAATAAAATTTGCATTTAATAAACAATTAAATTACCTAATAAAATTTAAATCACAAAAATTTTTGAAGTCACGTAAAATACCATGTCGTATATTAAATTTATCCTCTTTTTTCTATTTTCAATTGATACTTACAAAGAAACGTTCTTCCCAATAATTCTCAATTTATTGACTGAAATTTATTCAGATAAAATTTTTATATATACATAGTTATTTTCCAACTAATTTTAAGCTGATCTAAAAATCATTTGGCAATAAAAAAATTAACAATTTTTGGTTTACGGCTTTGCCCTAGTGAAAAAAGTAGGAATCAGTCTTAAATAAATGTATTACTTCTTACTATAGATATAAGAACTAGAGTGACAAAGAAATCATCATAAATTGAATCGTACCATTTTTGTTCCGTCTGAGCATATTCAAATCCATCATAAAAATATAAAATATTTCAAGTGCGTCTTCTATTAAGGAGCCTACCACATCATAATACAGGTTTTCATTTCCCATGGGCTAACTGTATCGAAATAACTATTTCATTTCCCACGACTATCATGCGCTACCAGACTGTCATCATATTAACGAATTTTTTGGTCATATATATTATAATGTATGATCGAGTCATGTTTGTTAATATCTATCTAATAATTTGACATTTCACATGGGTGTTTACAAAATTCGTTTGTAGAAAAAATTCATAATCGAAAATGGGTCGCGATAGTGAGGATGATTTGACATTGACATGCTTTTCCAGATATGTAAACTTGCCATTGCTTTAGAAGGACATCAGTCACTATCCTGGTAGATGCAGGAGGTTTTATAACTCCTTTAAAGAGACACGTCAATTGATAACTTTTTCCACAAGTGAATTATAACGATTTTTTTTGCATAAAGTATTTTTATTTCCGAGTTGTAAAAATTTTAAAATTTTGAACGTTATTTTTTTCAGAACGTAGGTAGGTACATGTACAAAAAGAAAATCAAAAATGTTAGAGTAAGGGAAACTGAATGAGAAGTAGACTGTATGGATATCTAACGTTGGGATATAGCGTCCCCTATTCTCCCATTCTGTATCAGAGAAAAAAATCTCTAAACCATGCAACAATGACGGCAGGAAAGTTTATAATAAAAATTATTATGTGTATATTACAGTTTTGTTTATGATTTATGATGGTCATAGAAAGAGTATAGTGTACAATTTACATAAAATGACCCATTTCCAACTCGTAGGTATATGAACTTTGTATTACTCGCTACGCTCGTACTACAAAATTTCATATACCTACTTGTGGGAAATGTATGTCATTTCATGCTCATTGTACAATATACTATAACGTATTTAGTGAAGAATTTTGGTTTAAATCCCGAACAGGTAGATTTATTTAAATGTGTGATCAATATTTTCCATCAATTTTTCTACTATTTAAGGCGTAAACAATGTCCCGTATATAAATTCGCATCTGGTAATTTCAAAAATTCAGCAATTATTTTTGTCTGATTACCAATTTTGTTAATTCCGACTACTTTCTTCGAACATTTTTCTTTTTGGTAAATAACAAAAATATTTTCTATATCTGGTGGTCTAAGCAGAATATATTTTTTGGAGATCTCTTAAAACATACAAGAAACTACAAAGGATCTGGGTTTCTTTATCAATTAAATTGAAGTTCATATCCTTAAAATTTTCAATTTTTGACGAGGACGTCCTCCATAAATTCCAAAAATGAACACTAACTAAAATTTTATGAAAATTACTATTTATAATACAAATATCAGCAATAAAAATAAATGCATAAGGAGAGGATTTAACCAACTATATTCTCTTCTACATACAGTTAGAGACGTACGTTAGCAGACTGATCCATCACAAACTTATGAGAAAGTAGCGAAATTTAGAGTAACTTGAAATGTCAATGTTACTTTTAATATTTATCATTGTTCTTTACATAGAATATGTTGAACAAAGGGTTGAGATCTTGTTTTTACTCGATATTTCATTCATATAACATGTTCTGATAATATTTTGAACTTTTTGTAACAAAATTCGTATTTAATTTTTGATTTCTGGGGTAATGATTTGTGTTATACGTCTCCTTTGCGGCATAACGAATATCTGATGGAGTAATGTTTATTGATTTTTGATTAATTACTGGAATCACTCATTTTACTAAAATATTTTTCTTACAAACTAAAGTTATCTTGACGTTACATTGAAATTGAAAAAAAGAAGAGATGACGGGAACTAAATGCAAATGCTGATTGGTGGATTTCATATACATTCTAGGATGTAAATGAAATCATATTCGTTCAGTTAACCGAAATGGCCTACATTTCCATTCTGTATATTGTGCAGAAAATGGATGATATACATGTGGGTGTAGAAAAAAATGTAAACAGTCTCGTTGAATATTTTAATTTATTATTTGTAAATTTGTAAACACAACCCAAACTTCTCAATCATGCATTATAAAATGGGAATCGCATGCGGTTAAATTTCTACCGATATGTCGACTGGGTTGAATGGTTGCATGATTGGTAAAATTTACCGCTAGGATTCGAACGACCCGACTTTTCACCAGATCTAAGCATCTGATCGCATAAAACGAGTCCGACGTATCATCTGAATGCACCCTTACTTTTGACATAACCAAATGACATTTGTATTGTAACGTCAACTGACGATGTTGTGAGGACGATACAATTCGATGATTTTAGTAACGGTTCTCGAGAATATCATTTTAGGAACTATTCGCAGATAGAGTATTCACAGGCATGCGTATGCATGACGTTGGGAACGACGTCGAGAATAATGCCCCGATTCGAATTCCAGGGCATCAGTGCGGATGAAACTCAATCATCGACCACCACACCTGCAACACCTGGCGACATTGATTCTCTTTCCGAAATGTCGAAACCACACATGACCAACGTTCAACTTTAGAAATATTTTTACAAAAGTTACAACTTTTATTTTTTAGAACCGAATATCTTTTTAATAAATACATGGAAACTGATCATTGATGCTGCAACTGGAAGATCATATATGAATTATATGGCAAATGTATGCATAATTTGTCCGTAGATAATATACTTTTCCATTAATTGAAAAATATAGAATTGCGGGGAGAGGAGAAAGACGAAATTTTCGGTATAAGAGTGTCTGTCGTCTAGCGCAAAAATATATAAAGGAGGGCGGAGTCGAGACGTGACATTGCGCGAGTGACGAGCAGTCACTCTTGATTAATTGTCATTCCAATGAAAGGTCTATTGAGTGTCTATGAAGTGTCTATTAACTGTAAGCGAAATATTGGAATCCTACACTACGAACTGAATTTTCGAGCTTGTATCTGTAACTTCCTTGATCCACTTCAATTATTAGCGATCATGGATATGTTTTACAACACACAATATGGACAGAAATGCCAGCTGTAGTGTCTCACACCCTTCATATATGGATAACTTCAACATAAATGATACAAATTCGCAGAAAATTTAACATTCACTCAGAACCACATGAATATTTTCCAGTGGTAAGCCGATGGACTTTCGGCTGAATAAGTTCCAGACAGCAGGAAATGAGAAGTTGTCAACCCAGACACACATTATGGATATCATGAGAAATTGTAATTATCTGGGTCGTCAACATTCGGAGTTCTTGGACATGAAGTAGCCAGTAACAATCAGAGATATTTAAAGCACCAATTTTGAAAATAAACCGATTACGATTCAGGATGTAAGTTGGGCTCAATATAGTACCGTAGAAGCAAACATATTCACGGAGCACCTCGAGTAGACCTAGTCACTGAAAATGAAGATGTTATAATGCCAAAAATGCACCGGAGTATGATTTAATGACAAGTGACATCTTGAAGAAACATCAATGAACACGCGTCAGAACATACTCCATTCATTGATATGAGTTGAATATGTTCCTAGTATATGAGAAGTAGCTGAAATAATATGAATTTCAGTAAAAGAAAAGCCACCAAACCATGCACCATCATATGCGTCGATCTGTTTACTTCCGATTGTTTCAAAAATTCACATAAATTTACTAAAAACAGGAATAAAAAGATTCAAATAAGAGAAAAAATGATACAACACACCAGTTGAGGAAAATTTATTCTACATAAACCAAGTTCACAGAATAACCTGTATAATTGGAAGAATTCTGGAAAATCCGAAAGTTTTCTCCACTGTAAATTTATACATTTGTAGCTTAGGCGTTTGAAGGAGTCTAAAATGATGAACTTGGTTTAGAACTATATATAAATATATCGTCGTCAAGTCCTTATTCTCAGCCACAGTCATACAGAGGACGTTCTAAAAAAATACTCTCGTTCAAAGTAGAGAAAAGTCAGACACAAGTCCTACTGGCAGTATATAATGATAATAAGCAATTTTACTCAAGGGGAATTCTTATAATGATTTTATATCAACAATAATTCTCCTACTAACACCTGATACGCAGAAAATATTATGAATTTACCCTATAAAATGTAGCCAAGGCCTGAATATAAAAAAAGGGAATCTCTCCTTCAATGTTGAGACCAGAGTTATAGCAAATTCTGACAACACTATATATCCTTATCTGTGGATGCATTTCTCTATAATGGCAATCCTTTTAATCTTTCATCGATGGTTCTAGTTCTATCCTCACTCCTGCAAATCTCAGTGAAATGGCTTTCACTCTGAATTCTCTAATACCACCCAGAGTTGTTACGGTTTGGAATCAGTTGTGAAAAATATTCTCTAAAAATAACCACAAGCTTACCTTTGAAAATGGAAAAAAATTATATAACTTTTAATTTTTCTATATTGATTCACACTTGGTAAAACCAAATCAAAAATATTATAGTGTGTTTATTCTAAAGTAAAAGAAATAACTTTTATTGTTTACAATCTAATGCTCTTTTTCTCCATTGAATTATTTGTAGATATGTGATTATTGAGTGAAATAGCACTCAATATTGTGGCTCACTCTTTTTCATAGGTTAATTAGCCTAACCTGGTTTAAAAACTTAAATGTACAATCTCTGCTTCAGAAACCTTGACTTGTACCTTGTAATTTCTCCTAACTTCTTCCTTTTTTGAAACGGCTGCCTCTTGAAAAACATTGGTCCCAATCTTTCGAAGCGATTTCAGATTTAAAATAACATGAAGAAAAATATATGGGAAGTAAATTAGGCTAATTTGTATTACTTTTCCGCCCAACTTATCTGATATCCGAGAAAAGTATTGGTTTACCCCAAAATAGTTGGAATTTTAAAAAAAAATTGAGTTATTTTTACGTTTTCCATCAACAACAACACGAAAAAACGGTTTTTAGAGAAAAAATCCTGTGTGTATGTCGTCGTCGTCGTCGTTGTCGTCGGCCACTTTTCCTTACATGTATGGTAGCACGATACAGCCCCCGGAGTGCAATAACTCACCCAATTTTATGATGGAATATTGTTAAGGACATGTCACAGATGAACCCTATTGATTTTCAGCTCACCAGAGCCAGTACAACGGGTGCTATGGTACTTGAAGTACGACATTTTGTCATTTTTTGAAAAATTTCAGTTTGTTAGCACGTTACAGCCTCCAGAGTTCAACAAGTCACCAATTTTATGATTGTATATTATTCAGGACATCTCGCTCATGAACCATATTGATTTTCAGCTCACCAGAACAAGTACAACAGGTGCTATGGTACTTGAAGTACCAAATTTTTGTCATTTTTCGAGAAATTTCAGTTTGTTAGCACGATACAGCCTCCGCAGTATATACAAGTGACCAATTTTATTATTCAGAGCGTCCCAAAGATGAGCCCTATTGATATTCAGCTCACTAAAGCCAGTTCAACGGGAACTATGGTACTTGCAGTACCAAAATTTTGTCATTTTTGGAGAATTTTCAGTTTGTTAGCACGATACAGCCTCCAGAGAGTATACGATTGATCAATTTTTTGATTGAATATTGTTCAAGACGTCTCACAGATGTACCCTATAAATCCAGATATACTAAATTTTAGGTTACTTTCGGAGAAATTTTGGTTTGTTAGCACGATACATCCCCCGCAGTGTATGCAAGTAACAATTTTATGATAGAATATTGTTCAGGGCCACAGATGCGGATGAGTTAGTTTTAAACTCCAAAACCATTTACTTTTTCTTGAAGGGCTTCTTAATTTCTGAATTCATTTCTCATAAAAGCCACATACTACCTTTGGCAAGTTAACCAAGTTGCTTGTCATTGCTTCTTAATATTTCAATATTAGGCTTGTAGTTTTAAATTCTATAGTTCTTTCAGGCTTTTACTTACTACTAACTTACCTTTATCCTTTATATCCTACCACATGGAATACTCAGAATAGAGAATTATTGCTTATAATTGAATTTATTCAGTTCTTACCCAAGGTAACTTAAACTTCGTATATTATAACCAAGATCTACTTACTATATTCAAATTGTGTACACCTTCTAGTACTAAAAGGGTACTCCATGATTGTTAACTATTGAAATCATTATGTAAGTGAGTTGCAAGAAACCACTTTAAAAATACTTCTAAAAATTTGTTCCAATACCATCAAACGGCGAATAAATTATTGACTACCACTTTTTTTTTGTTCTTCTGAATTAGTTCGTAATTGTAGGGACGAACACGTAGGCCTTCTTCAGATAAATAACTTTGTAATGCTCACACTGTGTAAATTTGAAAGTAGTAGGCTGAAGAGGGTTCGGAAATGAAGGGAACTTTGTTATATAATAATATTAATTTATTCACAAGGTAAAGATAAAAAATTACAATTTATATACAGGTAATGTGTGAATAAATAGAGGTTAATCTACGAGGTATAGTGTGTATATCAGAATACACATATATACCTGTATGTAGAGCGAGAATATATAAATAAATAAACAAACAAATACACAAAACAGCACACAAAACATAAGATGAATTGAAATGTACAGAATAATTCCTAATTATAAAGTTAAAATTTAAAGTCAAAAATACATAAAAAAAGTGCTTAAATAACCTAATTAAATACATGAAAAAAAATATTAGTAGTACTCTAACATCATACCAATTGTTAGTAATATAAATCGTTTTCATTTTAATTATTATTATTAATTATTTTAGTTTCCCATTATTGATTTTACGTAGGTGGTTGGTAGCTCTCTGATATAATCTTTGACTGTTTTAGTGAAGCGTTGGATTGTGGGTGCGTTATTAATATTATCAGGTAAGCAATTGAATACCTGTGGTCGCAGATATCGGTAGCATCTCTGACCGACTGATTTCTTCATATATAGATGTATAAACTTGTCCTTTTGACGCGTCTTATGTTGGTGAGAAGGTGTAAGGAGTTCGATCTTATACAAATATTGTGTTTTTCCGAGTTTCAAGAAATAAAGTTTCCTCAAATCATGAACTTGTGTCTCCTCAAATAGCGCTTCACTTGGATATCGGTTTTTTCTACACATTATTAGTTTCAAGAATCGCTTTTGTATGATTTCTAATGATTTCAGGTATGTTTTGGATATTCCACCCCATCCTATAATACCATAGCCCAGATGCGATTCAACTAAACTGTGGTGAAGAATTTTTTTTTGTTGAAAGTTGAGTATATGTGAGACTTGTTTGATTCTATATAGAACACTACGTAATTTTTTACTGAATAGTTTATATATACGTCCCATCTAAGGTGGCTGTCTATCATAATACCCAAGTTTTTAACACTTTTCGATGGTAAGATTTCAAGGTCATCTTCTATTGATATTTTGTCAAATGTTGGGAGGCTCGCAGATAAGCTACAGAACGGCAAGTAGAAAGTTTTTTTGAGATTAATTGATTGTAGTCTATTATCGAACCATTTCTTAATGTTACTAAAGTCAGTTCCTATTTTATTCTTTAAGTCGTCCCATGTGTTACTTTCAAAGAATATGACGGTGTCATTTGCAAAACTTATGATGCTGCCTTGTGTTCGTATGGAGAATAAATTGTTTAGATAAATATTGAATAGCAAAGGTCCCAACACCGTACCCTGGGGTACACCACATGATATAGTTTCTTTTTTGCTGAGTATGTTTTGTATTTTTGTTTGCTGTTTCCTGTCAGTTAAGTATGAGTTGGAAAGGTCATGTGATTTACCCTTCACTCCCATATCGTCAAGGCTTGATAACAGTATATTGTAGTCCACGGTATCGAATGCCTTTGCCAAGTCTAGAAAAATTCCAATGGAGGTTTTTTTTATCTATAGAATCATATATTTTGCTCGTGAGGTCTAATATCGCATCGCTGGTGGACTTTTTTTCTGTGAATCCATACTGCGCTCCTGACAACAGATTGTATTTCTTCAGAAACGAATTTAGTTTTTTTTATGATCTTTTCCAAGTTTACCCAAATTTGATATAAGTGTTATAGGTCGATAATTTGAAACCTCTGTCTTTTCGCCAGTTTTGTAAACAGGTACCACAGTTGACATTTTGAAAGCAGAAGGAAAGTGACCACTTGACAAGGATTTATTGATAATATAACGTGGAGGTTTGGCTATGTAAGTTGATATGAGTTTCAGTGTTTCCGATTTCAAGCCATCAGGTCCTGGTGATTTTTCATTTTTCAACTGCAAAATAGTTTCTTGTATTTCATAGGCGTCAGTGGTAAAGAAAAAAAATGTGTGATCTGTTTTAATTTTTGTGTCCGTATAATTTCTGTCCTGCTTAATATTTTTTGCTAGATTTGCACCTACATTGCTGAAGAATGAGTTGAATTTTTCAGAGATTATAATTGGATCGTATCTTATATTTCCATCTTCAGTCTGCATCAATGATATATCGGTATGTTGTCTTGCCTTCGTTAATTCATTTACCAATTGCCATAATCGTTTTGAGTCTGCCCCTTATTGTTCTATCTTGTTTTTGTAGTATTTCATTTTTGTGTCTTTTATTGCTTTCTCTAGTATTTTTTGTAAGTATTGTGTTCAGTTTTTAAAATTTCATTTTGTGGATTCTTCTTCAATATAGCATACATAGTATTCTAATGATAACTTCTTTGCCAATAGTAAAATATATAATAATTAGTTTCTCTAATAGAGTCAAGTATGAAAGTTTTTCCTCAATCTTCGGAAGTGTGGATGACTCAAACATATTTTTCACATATTACCGCGAACTCTGAGCCCTATAACCGTTTTTTATGAAAAAGGTAGCGCTATTATCAGATCAAATATAATTTTTGGTGAAATAACAGATACATTTTAAGGTACAGAGTTATTGGTTATAATTTGACCACCACTTTATTTCTCTTAAGCGTACAGATACAAATAAAAGTTTTATATAAAAGTTCTAGAAGTTTAAATGAATTTTATTAAAATGTACTTTGCACACCAATAGCGTTTTTGAATTACTGGGTATAATATAAAAATATATTTTTTTAAATAGAACGCCCTGTATATTATGACATAATCGGATAGGGCCTCTTTTTCTAATAACAAAAATATATACATTTATAGGTCTAACTTTTATACTTTCCAAAATAATGGACAGTAAACTCCTGAAGTATTCAACTTAGTATTTAGCTAAAAAAGTAGTTGGCTATGCATGGCTGACTGCACTTGTTGATATTATCTGTCAAAACTAAGTAGCTTTCAAAGTAATAGACAGTAAATGTTTGAAAAATAGGAACTGGGTGTGACACTGACAAAGAACATGTAAAACAATACAGTGTTAATTACGAAATAGAATACAATAGCAAACAACATAGAAAGCAATACAGTGTTTATTACAATATAGAAACCGATTTGATATTTTCAAAAATTTTAAGCAAACTAAAGTAAGTGCTCAAAATGACCGCCGCTAGTTTCAATACAAAGTTCATACCTCCCCCTTAAATTTTCTATACAGTTCAACATTTTATTACTATTCCGTTGGTTAAGAAGTTCAATTTCAGTTTCAATTTTGTCTCTAATTATTGCAATACTGTTACTGATATCGGAAAAAACTTTTTCTTTCGAATAGCCTTATAAAAAGTCATCTAAAGGCGGTAAATCAGGACTATTTGGCGGCCACCATTAAGTATCCAAGTTGCGAACTCATTATTTAAGTGTTCTCGCACTTCTCTTACATTATGCGGAGCTGCTCCGTATTGTTGCCATATTATGACATTAAGCGCACCTTCTGGAAATTCCTGAAGTAAATCGTCAACTTGTGGCAGAATGTCATCGAAATATAATTGACCCGTTAAAGTGAAATTATAGAATATTGGCCCAACTACTATATCCCGAAAAATTCCACACCAGGCATGAACAGATTTCCGACCTGATTTTTTAATTTGTTTAATTTTGTATTTCCTAAAACTTTTTCGTTCCCACGAACATCTATTCTTTCTGTTTAACAGACCTGATGTAGAGAAACTTAATTCATCCGTCCAAATAATTTGTTCAAAGTAATTTTCGTTGTCGTCTAAATTTCTTATCATCTGTTGACAGAATTCCAACCGTATTTGCTTATGTTCTTCACATAGTTCCTGTACTGATAAAATTTTGGACGATAGTTATTATTTTTTAGTGTTTTTTGAACTTCATAGTAACCTGTCTGTAATTCGCCGGAAGCTTTTTTTATACTACTCTCTGCGTTCTCTAAAATAAAAATAATTGATATTTTGGTGTGTCTTATTCTAAGAATATATTTTTAGGTGATTTGATATTAATTGAATAAAAGTATCATTTTACCTTCAAGGTGTAACAGTATATTAGACTGTATGATAGACATTGACGTGATGGTAAATATTTACAAATGTGTTTATACTAGGACATCATCGATTTGGATATAACTGTAGATATTCTCGTGTTGCAGCACGTTTATTATTGTTATTTTTGACATATACAGAAGATATTTTTAATTTTTCAGAAGCCGCTAGCAATTAGTTGTATTTGTTACGTTAGTTTATAATTTTGACAGATAACATCAACAATATTGCAGTACGACATGCATAGCCAACTACGTTTTTTAGCTAGATACTAACTTAAATATTTTAGGAATTTACTGTCAATTATTTTGGAAAGTATAGAAGCTAGACATATAAAAGTATATACTTTTGTTATGAGAAAAGAAAGCCCTCTCCGAATATGTCATAATATACAGGGTGTTCTATTTAAAAATATATATTCTTATTTTAAACCCCCTAATGCAAAAACGCTACTGGTGTTTAAAGTATATTTTATTAAAATTCATTTATACTCCTACAACTTTTATATGAATTTTTTCTTGTATCTGTATGCATAAGAGGAATAAAGGGGGGGTCAAATTATAACCAACAACCCTGTACACTCTGGTATACTGCTCTAATCGTTGTTCTTCATCACCGAAAATATTACATCAAATTACGATCGTCTTATATATTCATAATCCATTTATCTATTTTTTTATAGGAGTATCTCTATCAATTATTTGTAACGTTCCACATGTTGTCATATAAATCAACGACTCAGTCGATCGTACAGTGAATGATGTATTATCAATTGACATGATATTGAAACGAGTCCAAATTCATGAAGATCTGAAACCCTATTTCAAATACTTAACAAGAAATACATTGAAAAATCTTTTCAGTAGAATTCCTTCTAAGCTGCAAGACCTCCAACCCAATGTTGTCATGTTGACAACCAGAAATAACATCATTGACAGAAAAATAAACTCTCGATACCTAGATACCTATGAAAAATCAACTCAATGACAAAATTTAGAGTCAAAGACGAACAAAAGATGTGAAAAAGTTCAAATGGATATCTGAAAATATTACTTCATCTGCAATACGTTTAAAACTTCTTGCAAAGTATCGAATTAAATTTGAGTCTTAGTAATTTAAACGAAGAAGACCTCAAGAACAGAAACGTTTTATAAGACTCAAAATTGCTTGCTCCTGATCGAAACGGAGTTTGTTCAGTTTGGCAATATCATTTTTTAATTTTTTAAAAAAATAAAGTTAACAGGACGGTCTGTGTGCCTCGATAGAGTCCAGCCAGCTGTTTGGCATTTATTTTGTTGCTATGGAGGCAAATATATTGAAATAGTGTGACAGTCCTGTCAAGAGTAATAAAATATACTTCAAAAAATAAGAGCAGTGTTTTTTTCATAAAAATAATATAGTTTCTCACGAAGTTCTCGTTCGTTCAGAACCATTTAAGCAACTGACGGCAAGGGAACGCAACATTGGTCCTTCTCAGCCGATAGTTAACCAGAAAACAAAGCTTTGCCGAAGCGGAAATTGAAATCGAAGACCAGATGTCAGACACACTTTTATGCAATCATTGAAAACCGAGCTGGAAAACAGATTGAATCGACGCAGACGATAAGTATTCAGCAGTTCAGCACCTTTTAAGTGGTACCATTGTGATAGCACGCCACATAAGAATACCACATCCACCAATCAAGCTCTTGACAGAACAGAAATAATTACTTACGAGGTCAGGTATAAATTATTTATTAATTATCCTTGCATTGCTGCTGATTTTACGTTACCTAGTCGCATTTCCACTCGTTTTAATATGTATTTTTAAATTTTTTCGCATTATTTTTAACTACTTGCGAAAATTTCGTGCATTTCTCGGCAGGCTATAGACAACTAAACTTACTTAGTCTCAATACATTTCTATTGAATAAAATATTTGGGTTGTTAAAATTTATCAAAACACCCAAGTTTCTCGTACACTCGTTTATATAATCAATGTCAAGCTTCAATTAACTTTATTTAAAAAAAAATTCAATACAATGGAAAATGCAAATGAAGAAATAAGGTTAATAGCTCGTCGCGCACAAATTCAAGCTGAACTTACACGTTTTCAAACTTACTTAGATAAATATAGTCCCGAAAAATACTCGCTAACAGAAATCGAAACTCGCTACGAAGTCACAAAAAACATTTTATCCGAATTTAAAGTTATACAGGGTGAGCTCGAAGATATTTTACTCGTTACAGGTACCTTAAATGGAGAAAAAGCTAGTTCGGAACGCGAAGAATTTCCAAAAAAATATTTTAAAGCAATTTCTACGCTAAAGATTCAATTTCTAAACGTGCCCCAACTCCTATACATATCGCTACTCCCGTAACATCAGTACCACAACAGGTACAATCAAATACAAAGTTGCAGGCCATAAAAATTCCCGAATTTTCAGGCCAAAACTCTGAATGGCAGGGTTTTAGAGATACTTTCACAGCCTTGGTACATAATAACGGTTCATTACAAAATATTGAAAAATTCTACCACCTTCAATCATGCTTAAAAGGTGAGGCTGCTCATGTTATCGTATCTTCACCTCTTTCTGACGCTAATTACGTCACCGCCTTTAATTTATTATCTGAAAGGTATGATAATTGGAAGGCCATTATTAATGCACATCTTGAAGAAATATTTGAGTTACCATCTCTACATAGAGAATCACACGTCAGCTTACGCAATTTACTCGATACATTTTTAAAAAATTTACACGCTTTGAAAAGTTTGGGTGAACCAATCGACAAAAGTAGTACCATTTTATTATATCTTTTGAGTTCAAAGCTAGATTTTCCTACAAAACGTGAGTGGGAAAACTTAAGCAATGAAATTAGTAAGCCCAAAATTGAAAATGTTTCTAAATTTTTAACTCAAAGGTGCCAAATCTTAGAGGCTGGAGATATAAAACCACCAGCTAACCACCCCGTGAACCGCACAAAACAACGTTTTCAGTCTTTTGAACAAACCGATCCCGTTTGTCTTTCTTGTAATGATAAACATTTTTTTTATGTGTGTCCACAATTTAAATCTTCTTCGGTGTCCTCTCGTTTCAATGAAGTAAAACGTTTATCTTCATGCTCAAACTGTCTCCGAAAGGGGCATAGGAATTCGGATTGTAGGTCATCTGGTTGCAGGATTTGCAATGGACGCCATTCAACGCTTTTACATCAACCAAAAAATGTTGCAACATTCAATAATAGTAATAATGATAGTTCTCAGCCAAAACAGCAGAATCCTCGAAGAAATGTTAATTTTGCACAGGTACCTCCTTCAATAAATATTGATACAAGTAATACTACTCACGACAATTATCAAAATACTCCAGAGCCAAACGAAGTTCAAAATTGTACAGTATTGTCTCATCATTCTCAGAAAATCTCAGAACCCTTTGTTTTATTATCGACTCCTCCTATTCACGTTTTTGACGTAAATAATGTTCCAGTGTCGTGCCGTGTTTTGCTCGATAGTGGTTCACAATCAAATTTTATTACTCGAAATATGGTAACACGATTAAATTTGAATACTCGAAAGGTAAATATGCCGGTTTCTGGAATAAATCAAATAAAAACAACAATTAACGAACAAGTTAATATAACTTTTTCCTCGATTCGTGTTTCACACAAATTGAATATTTCTTTTTTAGTTATTGACAAAATAAGTGATTTTACTCCGCAGGTGTCATTTGATGTTTCGAATTTAACTATACCCGATCTTCCTCTTGCTGATCCCGATTATAATGTTGCTTCAAGCATCGATATGCTTATCGGTTCATCATTGTTTTACAACTCACTTATTGCGGGTCAAATTAAGCTTGGTAAAGGGCTGCCCATATTACAAAACAGCGTTCTTGGCTGGGTAGTAGCAGGTCCCATACCGATAAATTTCAGTCAGAATATTTCTTTCTAAATTCGCGAAATAATAATAATGAGTGTAATTTGAGTGCACAAATAGAAAAATTCTGGAAAATCGAGGAAATTCCTCAAAACCCAGAAACTTCTTTGACCCTTGAAGAACGCGAATGCGAACAACATTTTCTAAATACTTTTTCCAGAAATGAGCAGGGAAAATTTGTTCTTAAACTACCATTAAAACGTAATTTTTTGAGTCTTGGAGATTCAGAAAACCGCGCGTTAAATCGTTTATACTCGATAGAACAAAAACTTTCGAAGAACGAAAGCATAAAAACACAATATACTGATTTTATGCACGAATATGAAAAACTCGATCATATGAGACAAATTTCACGAGACCAAATTTTATCAACCCCGATTTTTCACTTACCTCATCACAGCGTTTTAAAATTAGATAGCGTCACAACTAAAGTGAGAGTTGTATTCGATGCTAGCGCTAAAAGTTCTTCAAATTTATCGCTAAATTATGTTTTAATGAACGATCTTTTTTCAATTTTGTTACGTTTCCGAAGACACAAGGTGGTTTTTATTGGAGACATAGCAAAAATGTATCGCCAAATATTGATACATTATGATCATCAAAATCTGCAACGGATACTTTGGCGAGATAATCCGCAAGATAAGGGAAAATATTATAATTTACAAACATAACTTATGGCGAAAAACCCGCATCATTTTTAGCCACGCGTTGCCTCAGACAAATTGCAATCGAAAATATCGATAAATACCCCATTGTATGCGATATAATTAATAAAGATATGTATATGGACGACGTGTTAACAGGTGCTTCGAGTAGTGAAGATCTAATTGAAATTCGCGCAAACTTATTTACTCTTTTATTGGAGTATGGTTTTGAAATACGTAAATTTCAGTCCAATGATAGAGATTTATTAAGCAACATATCTTTGATTTCAGATACACAGTATATGATAACGGATGACTCTTCTACTAAAACGTTGGGTGTAAATTGAATTCCTTCTTTAGATGTTTTTCGATATAAAGGCCAGGAGATAAATTAAAATTCTGGTGTTATAACTAATAGGAAAATACTTTCTTTTATTGCTGAAATTTTCGATCCTCTTTCTCTTTTGGGCCCAATTTTAATACGTGCAAAACTTATTATGCAAAATCTATGGCTACAACAATTAGAATGGGCCGAGCCATTGCAAAAGCGAAACGAGCCAATTTTTGTTCAACTTTCTACACTATGGCGTAATTTTCAAACTGATTTATATGGAATTAAATCTTTGCAAATACCCAGGTACATCTTAGTAAATAAATCTCGTAACATCCAAATTCATGATTTTCCGTATTCGAGTGAAAAGTCGTATGGATGCGCGATATATTTACGTTCTATCAATGACCAGGGTCATATCGTGTTTAATTTACTTTGTGCAAAATCCCGCGTAGCTCCGCTAAAGTCTATTTCCCTACCTCGTTTGGAGCTTTGTGGAGCACTATTAATGTCTCGACTTTTATCGAAATGCTTATCGATTTAAGATCTTGTCATTAATGAAATATATCTTTGGACAGACTCTACAATAGTCCTTTCATGGATAGCAGGTGAACCCCGAATGTGGAAAACCTTTGTTCGTAATCGAGTTTCTGAAATACAATCGTTAACCTTGGTAAAAAATTGGAATTATATAGCTTCATCTCTTAATCCCGCTGACATCATTTCTCGAGGTTGTACTCTAGATATTGTAAAAACCTCTCAATTATGGTGGCATGGGCCTGATTTTCTTCAGGAATCTTCAGAGTACTGGCCAACCGATTGCAATATTTCTAATTTTGCAAAAAACTCTGATAAGATTCCTGAATTTAAGCCCCAAACAATGACATTTTTTAACTCTGATACCGAAAACCTTAATATATTTGAAACATATTCTAATTTTAATAAGTTAATTCGTGTTTCTGCTTATTGTTCAAGATTTATTAACAGCTTAAAAGGTAATATGGAAAAACGAGAGCTTTCAAAATTTTTATCACCTTCTGAAATAGATAGTAGCGTAGGAGCTCTTTCCAAATTGGTGCAACTGTCCGCGTTTCCTTTGGAGATAAGTTCACTCCAAAAATCTGGTTCTGTGAGTTCTAAAAGTCACTTGAAATCTTTATCTCCAATTATGGAAAACGGTTTGATTCGAGTGGGCGGTAGGCTTGAAAATGCTAATATTTCTTTTAACTCAAAACACCCGATTATTCTCCCTTATTCACATCCATTCACTCGTTTAGTGGTTACAAATGAACATGCACGCAGCTTGCATGCCGGTACTCAAACTACCCTATCTTTTATAAGACAAACGTTTTGACCTTTAAATGGTAAAAATTCAGTCAAAAAATGTATACGAAAATGCATAACATGTTTTAAGGCAAAACCAAAAGGTTTAACTGTCCAAATGGGTCAATTACCATCTTCACGAGTAATCCCTTCTTCTCCATTTTTGTCCTCATCAGTTGACTTTGCCGGACCTTATGAGTTAAAAGATAGCAAATTAAAAAACCGTAAAATTATAAAGGCATACATTTGCGCTTTCGTATGTATGGCTACAAAGGCTGTACATCTAGAGCTCATCTCTGATTTAACTAGTGACGGTTTTTCAAATGTTCTAAAAAGATTCGTTTCTAGACGAGGTATTTGTACAAATTTATATAGCGATAATGCTACAAATTTTGTAGGCGCCAATCACGAGCTATTAGCTATACAAAAATCAACATATCCTGATAGGATACGAAACAAATTCACTTGAAAGTCAAATTAAATTTCATTTTTTACCGCCACGATCCCCAAATTTTGGTGGACTTTGTGAGGACGCTGTCAAATCCACGAAACATCACTTGAAACGTGTTCTTAACCAAACATTTTTAACTTTCGAAGAATTTTATTCCATATTGACTCAAGTGGAGGCGGTACTCAATTCACGACCTATTATCCCGTTGTCTCAAGACCCGCTGGACCTGGAAGCTTTAACACCAGGACATTTCCGTATTGGACGAGTTCTAACTGCTGTTCCACAGAAAGATTCCACCGATGTAAAAACCAATTACGTCAAAAGATATCAGCTTACTCAATAAAAAGTTCAACATTTCTGGTCAAGGTGGATGAAGGAGTACCTGCACTTGCTATAACAACGGACGAAATGGCAATAGGGTAATCCACCACTTAAGGTTGGAGATATGGTCTTATTAAGAGAGGAAAACGTACCTCCTCTTTTCTGGCCACTTGGCAGAATCGTCGAAACACACCCTGGTTCAGACTTGATAGTTCGCGTCGTAAGTGTGTTGACCAAGAATGGTCTAGTTAAACGTGGTATTAACAAGATATGTGTCTTACCTATTAGTTAAGGGATTTATCAAAAGTATGCTTAATCAGTTGATTATGATTATTTCAGTGTTTTTTTTGTGAGACTATTTAAAGATAAACTTTCCTTTCATTGAAAGCCGAGCCTTTCAAGGGCGGCGGAATGTTCAGTTTCGCAATATAATTTTTCAATTTTTTTAAAAAATAAAGTTAACAGGACGGTCTGTGTGCCTTGATAGAGTCCAGCCAGCTGTGTGGCATTAATTTTGTTGCTATGGTGGCAAATATATTGAAATAGTGTGACAGTCCTGTCAAGAGTAATAAAATATACATAAAAAAATAAGAGCAGTGTTTTTTCATAAAAATAATATAGTTTCTCACTAAGTTCTCGTTCGTTCAGAACCATATAAGAAACTGACGGCAAGGGAACGCAACAGAGTTGAACTGTGATATTCTGAACTTGTTCTGTCTAATGATCGAATTGTAACTTTGGTGATATTTTCTTGTACTCTGATAATTCATAAGCCTACAAAAACGCCATGATATTCAATGAATTGAGAAGCTAATAATTTGTAGTGAGTCCGTTATATTAAATATAATGGAACATTGAATAAATGATGCTTTTACTTGATGAAAATCCATACTGAACGATGAAATAAATGGAGGTATAATGTAAAAATGTCTTGATATATACAGTGCACAAATACAGAATTCTATTTACTAACGTTAACAATAGTGTTGAAAGAAATTACCTGGAAATTCATTCACTACAAACATTCCTAAGCTATCTTCTAAAAGTAAAAAGGTAAAAAGATTTAATAAAGGAGACTGATTGATATCTATTTGGTCGTTAAGAAGATCACCTGAATATTTATTTTTGTTAATCTATAGGGCCTCTAATAAATTTGAACTTAAGGATTTACCGACTACATGGAGAATTTCCAAATTTGAGTCGAAATTATGTTTTTTTCTAATAAATTATTTGAATAGTTAGAATCTAATATTTTGTTGTCATAGCTACGTTTGTGTTCCGAACTTCTAGTTTTATAATTTCTAAAAGTTCTACCGATATAAATTTTATCACAGTTGTCATTACCACATTTTAATTTATAAAATCCTGATTTGTTCAATTTGGAAGATTTAGATTTATTATTTCTAATGAATTTGGATAAATTGTAATCAGTTTTATAGGAAATATTCATGTCTAAAGTTACTAGACCTTACAATTTCAAATATAAATAATAAACATGATTTTTGTATATTTCATTAACCATCACATACAGATACTACAATTCATAAAAGTTTGGTCCACCCATTCAGTCATAAACTAGCAGCTTTCAATAGTATGATACACAGACTCTTAACAGTCCCATTAAATATTAATAATTATAACAAATAATTAAATATCATAGAACAAATAGCAGTTAATAATAATTACGATCCAAATTTAATTGACAATATCATAAATAAAAAAATGAAAACACACTTTAGAACAATTATTCCTTCCAGATAAAAATAATAATAAACAAGTTAAAAGCTTAACATACTTTGGAACACCATTAAATCATTTTTAGAAACTTTAGACAGGAATATTTCCTTTAAAACTGATTACAATTTATCTAAATTCATTAAAAATAATAAATCTAAATTTTCAAAATTAAACAAATCAGGAGTTCATAAATTAAAATGTGGTAATGACAACTGTGATAAAATTTATATCATTAGAACTTTTAGAAATTTTAAAACTAGAATTTCGGAACACAAACGTAGCTATGACAACAAAAAATTAGATTCTAACTATTCAAATCATTTATTAGAATACCAACACATTTTCGATCCAAATTTTGAAATTCTCCATGTAGTCGGTAAATCCTTTAGTTTAAATTTATTAGAGGCCCTCGAGATTAATAAAAATGAGTATTCAGGTAATCTTCTTAACAACAAAATATATATCAATCAGTCTGCTTCATTAAACCTTTTTACCTAGAAGATAGCTAAGGAATGTTTGTGGTGAATGAAATTCCAGGTAATTTTTTCAATACCATTGTTACCGTTAGTAAATAGAATTCTGTACTTATGCACTGTATATATTGAGACATTTTTACATTATACCTTCATTCGATTTGACAAAGCTACTGTGTTAGTTAAACGCGTCAACGAGTTTAAATTGAACAAATTATATTGTTTTATTTCATCGTTAAATATAATGAATTTTAAGTTCACTGTAAGCCCAATATAATTCGAGCAAAATGAGGATGGAGCTTTGTTGTGATTTATGATTGAATGTGTTCAGAATGGGCAATTTATTTTCTATAATCATATGTGCAACTATTATTCTAAGAATGCATAATAATCAATGAATGTTAAATGAAAAATATCAATGTTTCAACATAAAGGAGAACTCCATTTGTCTGTGTGTTATGGCTCAGAAGTGAGACATTCAGGTAATTACACAATGATGAATCATATAGTCTCAAAACATATACATTTGCATGGTATTTTGTACTATATTACACCTCATAATATTTTTGAAAAAGCCAGTATAGTGTATTTAGTGATGTAAAAAGTACCTACCCGTTACGAAGAAAGGGGTATTTGTCTAATACAATAAAAAACGGATTCCTTGTTGTTAGAAATGCTCGTTATTTGTTATTTTTGGCACAGAATAAAACGATAAACTAACCAGACATAATAACTGGTGCTCAGTAACATAAACACATTCTCTGTCACTAGCCGAAAGGGGTAGCAGTTTTTCCAATACTTTGCAACTGTAGTAAAAATAAAAAGAGATGAACATAATAGTCTAGAAAAATAATC
Organism: Galeruca laticollis; assembly: GCA_963921935.1. NCBI lineage: Eukaryota > Metazoa > Arthropoda > Insecta > Coleoptera > Chrysomelidae > Galeruca > Galeruca laticollis. The sequence goes on along the minus strand of OY998175.1, from coordinate 271,137,875 downwards.
TAGTATATTCGCTTCGGAATATTTCATTTTTGAATTAAACTAACTTTTTCTAAATAATTATATGAGTAGATCTACGTAGTAAATTTCTTAGAAATATTTGTTTGCTTTGAGTGGATTATAATTGAGAACTGAGATATTGTTTTGTAATTATTCACCTTAAATTATTAGTTTCGATTTATTTATATTTATTCTTATGTGAATGAAAAATTATGAAATAGTAACCAACATTGTACCTACTGTTACTGAAGACTAGAAGTATCGAAAGTAACGACTATAAAAGAACGGGCATTGATTTTTACAGTAAAGAATCGGTACAAGTTTGTAAAAGTAACGAAAGTACCCCTTACTAGTATAGTGCCAACAGGAAAAAATGAATTTAGAGATGAAAACACGTTTTCCGTTCAAAAAACAGAGGAAAAACTCCACCTATAGTAAGGCGAATTCTATAACGGAAGTCGTAGCAAAGTAGGAAGCTGTCTGTCGTCTATTGTCTGTCGTCTGTCGTCTGTCTTCTGTCGTCTGTCGTCTGTCGTCTGTCGTCTGTCGTCTGTCGTCTGTCGTCTGTCGTCTGTCGTCTGTCGTCTGTCGTCTGTCGTCTGTCGTCTGTCGTCTGTCGTCTGTCGTCTGTCGTCTGTCGTCTGTCGTCTGTCGTCTGTCGTCTGTCGTCTGTCGTCTGTCGTCTGTCGTCTGTCGTCTGTCGTCTGTCGTCTGTCGTCTGTCGTCTGTCGTCTGTCGTCTGTCGTCTGTCGTCTGTCGTTTGTCGTCTGTCGTCTGTCGTCTGTCGTCTGTCGTCTGTCGTCTGTCGTCTGTCGTCTGTCGTCTGTCGTCTGTCGTCTGTCGTCTGTCGTCTGTCGTCTGTCGTCTGTCGTCTGTCGTCTGTCGTCTGTCGTCTGTCGTCTGTCGTCTGTCGTCTGTCGTCTGTCGTCTGTCGTCTGTCGTCTGTCGTCTGTCGTCTGTCGTCTGTCGTCTGTCGTCTGTCGTCTGTCGTCTGTCGTCTGTCGTCTGTCGTCTGTCGTCTGTCGTCTGTCGTCTGTCGTCTGTCGTTTGTCGTCTGTCGTCTGTCGTCTGTCGTCTGTCGTCTGTCGTCTGTCGTCTGTCGTCTGTCGTCTGTCGTCTGTCGTCTGTCGTCTGTCGTCTGTCGTCTGTCGTCTGTCGTCTGTCGTCTGTCGTCTGTCGTCTGTCGTCTGTCGTCTGTCGTATGTCGTATGTCGTCTGTCGTCCGTCGTCTGTCGTCTGTCGTCTGTCGTCTGTCGTCTGTCGTCTGTCGTCTGTCGTCTGTCGTCTGTCGTCTGTCGTCTGTCGTCTGTCGTCTGTCGTCTGTCGTCTGTCGTCTGTCGTCTGTCGTCTGTCGTCTGTCGTCTGTCGTCTGTCGTCTGTCGTCTGTCGTCTGTCGTCTGTCGTCTGTCGTCTGTCGTCTGTCGTCTGTCGTCTGTCGTCTGTCGTCTGTCGTCTGTCGTCTGTCGTCTGTCGTATGGCGTCTGTCGTCTGTCGTCCGTCGTCCGTCGTCTGTCGTCTGTCGTCTGTCGTATGGCGTTTCCATATTTGCACTACATCCATTTAAGGACCCCCTTGCTCACCTACTTCTTACTGATAGTAATATCGCGTTATACTAGATATTTATACATATGATTGTCCCTGAATCTTAGATTCTTAGAACGATAAATTTCCGCTTTCAAAAGATTGAGATGTCGTTTTATAAAAGAATATAAATTTCCTATTCACGAACTCAATATTCATATCCATCTCTCTGAGAGACCATTAGAATAATATTTTCTGCCGCAGTTTCACTGTATCTCCGATGGATATATTCTACGAGAGCATCGTCTATATTCTCATTGCTCCGCTCACGGCGTTTTGAAACCTATCATATGCATCTTTCATTGATATTTGAATAGCTCTTTAGTATGGAGTGGATTTTCTGTAACTTTAACCGATGAATTTTGATACTTTTTTAAATTAAACTAACTGTTTCTAAATAATTCCAAAATTTAATGAGAAATGACAAACATTGACAATTGTTGCGATATCATCAAATATCATCTTCAGAATGACAGACGTTTCATTTGATTCTGACAATGACATTTGATGTTTCATTCAAGAAAGTAACATAAGTGAATGAGTCGTAACAATGAATTTAATGAAATTTAATCTCAATTCCTCTGTTGAACCTGCAGAAAGCTGTTGAGTTTAACGCGAAGTTAAAAATTAGACCACTGAAAATTGACATTAACGTAGTTGCGCATACTGTATTTCGAAAGTCAATATGGATTTTTCAATAAATACGAGTCAATTTCTTTCGAAAAATATCTTCATCTAAAAAAGAGTTTGGTCCATGAAGATTTTTTTTTTATTTTGGATATCATTTTGACATTTTTTTGCTGATATAATATAAATAATGTGGTATTATAAGGGTGACGAAATAAAAGCTCATGGGTTATTCTGAAATTAATAGAAAAATATCTTTTCAACAGACCAATGCTTATTGTATTCCATATATAAATAACATATTTAAAATCAAAAACGATATTTCTTACCAGAAAATAATAGAAAAACAACATTTAATGCTAATATTTCATAAAACTAAATGACACGATCTTTTAAAATATATTACAATGACATAATATATCCTCGAATGTTTCTGAATGACGTTCAAGCCATCTGAAAACAAAATCAACCTAAATACAAAATTAAACCTAATAGGTTTATTTACATCTCCTCCACCAAAATAATTAATCCCTCTTAATAAATTATTAAAAATCTCGCATATATGGGACTAGTTATTTAATATGATAAAGGTTGGATTCAACTTTCTTATGTCCGGTATCTATTCTATAAATTTAATTGGAAATTTTTTCCAATATTTCAAATGGACCGATTTTTAATTCATCTGATTTTTTTCTGTTCAATCGATTACCATTCTCTACATAAACATAATCTCCTACATTTAGTTTACATTCTTTCCTATTTTTATCAAAATGAGTCTCATTATATTTATGTGATTCAATAGTATTTTCTAAGGTAATTTTTCTATCCTGTGACAAATTATTCTGAACCATTTTATGTTTCGATTCGTCTGGTAAAATAATGGTATCTTTTCCTTCCAACAAATATTTAGGGGAAAACCGGTCACGGTATGTTCTGTTTCATTATATCTTTTTGTACATTCCTGTGAAATAGTAGTCCATGCTAGTTAGTTTTTCCCTTTATTTATCTAGCATTTTATTTTATTAACTAAGGTCTGGTTCAACCTTATTACAAGCTTATTTAGATATATCCCCCAAAGGTTAGGAATTAGGCTACCAAACCAAGAACACCAGCATTATTTAGAGAAAATCGTTTCAACGTACAAAAATCATTTCAAGAATCTTTTAAGAAACAAAACAAGATACATTATTACCAGGTGTATCTCTAACTAACTAAAACTGAAATCCCACCACCAAATATGAAAATAGAATGATTTTCTAACTGAAATAAAAGCAAATTCTCAAACTAAAATACTTATAAAATTCAATGTTTATTTTGATAACAAGTTATAATTGAACATCTATCTATCAATTGTCAATATTGTCACTATGAAACTTCAAAAATCATTACTTCATAAATGTCCCTAAATCCCATAAGCATTAGTGACTGCTAAACCAATATTTAAAATCAGTTTACCAACAATCCTAAGAATCCAATAGATTTAGGTGGGAATTTTCAGTGTACAAAACAAATATCTTTCTTTTTGCTATCCATGTGTATGGAGTGAAACGATTGCCGCATTTCACGGAGTTTTTTTTTGAATTTTCGCAGGTAATCTTAAGTATTACTTTGGTGATAGAGGCACCTATAGGTACCCTGAAGGGGATCAGAATTAAATATTTGCGGAAATTCAATTGTAGTAATTGAAAATTCAACTCACCTTGAGGTCACCCGACATCGAAAGGTAGGTACTTCCAATATCGTGTACCCAGTTATAAAATCAAGTACTTCACTGTACTCGTATACTCTATAGACTGAAGACTCGAACAACGCAAAGCACATTCTTATGGAACTGGTCAAAAGAACCACTGGTCTTCAATTGCAGCTTTTGCAGACATATTCAGTCTAGCTTTTTATTAAAATCAGTAGCTACTTGGTTATCATATTGAAGCAAAGAAAATTCAATATTGATTCCAACTTATCAACTGGCTCTACTAAGCGAAAGTTGTACTTTTCCGTAGATTTCAATAAACTAACTGTATTATTGCTTGAGAAAGCTTCAGTTTCCTGTAGGAGAGTTAGGTCATTTAGATATTAGGATATGCTTAGAATGTCATAATTAATAGTGTCAGTTTCGATTATAAGAAAAGCATGTCTAGATAGTCAAATTTAGCTATATAAAGAGAAAAAAATTACAAATCAATATAAGATATCTTAGAAACAATAATTGATTCACCTATTTAAAATGGATCCATTTTCCATTTCTAGCCGTTTTCTATCCTTAGGATATAGGCCTCTTTCAAATTCGTCCATCGGCTTCGATCTTGGGCAATTCGATACCAGTTCAGGCCAGCGACCTTCTTTATCTCGTCGTACCATCTTTGCTGGGGTCTTCCAACACTCCTCCTCTCTGCCTAAGGTCTCCATCTGGTGAGATATCCGCTCCAGTTTTCCGTATGTCTGGCCACGTGCCCTGCCCATTGCCATTTTAGGGAACCAATTCTTTTTATTATATCGAAGACTTTGGTTTTTCCTCGTATACAAGTATTTGTTTTATGGTCTCTCAGGGAAATTCCCAGAATACGTCTTTCTATGGCTCTCTGATGTACTTCCAATTTATGTTTCATCTTCTTGGTTATTACCCAGGTCTCACAACCATACGTGACAACAGGCAGTATACACTTGTTATAGACTTTAATTGCCGTAGGCTGCCCATCCCAGTCTAATTCTTCTATCAATCTCCATCTCTTGATTTTTTTGCCTGGTGTTATAGCTTGGCCTAGGTATATGTATGTTTCCGTCTTTTTCATTGTGCTGTCATGAATGGATACATTTTTATTATTACCTACACCTCATCAGCAAAGAATGATACAGAATTATTCTTTTTAGACCTCTTTTGAATACCAATCATCATTGGACTCTCTGTTTCCAATTAGTCCTGGAAATACCTTGGACCCCAGATTCCTGTATACCTGACAGGTTAGCAGCGGTTCGTCTGAGGACTACCACGTCCATATTATTTCAAAGGCTCAAGAAGCAACTGTATGAGGCAGTGCTGAACGAGAATTCCACCGTAATTTAACAGCTAAGTGGTAGTCATAAGTGGGATTTGTTCTTTGTCAACATATAAAGTTTTAACACATATAGTTTAACATTCACTCAGGAAAAAACAATTACAATGAATTATTAAAAACTGAACTCATATATTATATTCAATTACATATTGGAGAGCCCTTTAGGACCTAGGCTCCTTATTGTAGATACATCAGTTCGTTGTCCAAAAATAAAGTTCAAGATTTTAGTTATTGGAACAATTTGCGAAACCTCAAAGTGGCTTACTTACGTTATGTAAACGCAAAGTATACTCTGCGGTAGATATTCTTTAAATAACATATTTGTTGGGGCATTTCAGATTTTAGTTATTGGAACAATTTGCGAAACTTCAAAGTGGCTTACTTACGTTATGTAAACGCAAAGTATACTCTGCGGTAGATACTCTTTAAATAACATATTTGTTGGGGCATTTCAGTCACGCCACTTTGTCATAGCTAATTTACTTTTTTGTTATTCTTACGAAACAATTGTGATTTTTTGGATTCTTGACCTAATCGAGTTTACGTCGCGTCTTTGGGTAAATTATTGAAAGTTTACGGCCTCTTCTAAGCCACACAATTCAGCCACTAGTGGCCTTACGTTCTGCACTCTTGTATCGCGCCACAAGTGCCGCCACATTTAATACCTTGCTATTATTGTATGCAAGTCAGAACCAAATATAGTTAAACAACCAAACCGTATTGTTTTATTTGTAGCCTCAAATAACTGTATGTAACCTTCCCTGAGAGGTAATTGGGCATAAAAGTTTAAAATCTCTCTATTCAACTTTTTACGGAAGTAACAACCTTTCATTCAAACCGTCAGATAACGGTGCATTCACCGCTGTAAAAATTATGGATATGTGTTTTCCATTTAGAAACGTTTTAAAGTCCTTTGAATTGATAACCGGATATTGGTCGGTTAAAATTATGCCAATTTCATGCTCATTTGTTACTTTTCCAATAAGGTCTATAAAATCTTCAGAATTTTGTGTCTTTGAGGTTAAGATATAAGCATATCTTGTAAACTGGTCCACTACAAGGTGTACATATGTTTTTGTAGACCGCCTGCCACCAAATCCACCAATTTTGTCTATTGACACTATCTCAAATAGGTAAGTTGCCGGACCTAAATGAGACATTAATCCAAATTTAAATTTCCTTCTTGTTTTATTTTCAATAGAAATTATTTTTTCCTAGAAACTAACGAACATTTTTTTGTGTCTTTGGGGCAGGAGAGTCCTTTATAGCTATTCAATTATCTTTTATTGGAGTAATTGTACCATTCTGAATAATGTGACCTGAATACTTCACCGAATTTTAAGCAAAATAACATTTTCAAAATTTCAATTTTAAACCTTCTTTTGAAATTGCCTCTTATAACAAAGTTAAATGCTCAATATGTTTCTGAAAATAACAAAATGTCGTCGATATAATTGACAGTAAATTCTGACTGTTTATGTTCCCTAATTAGGCTGCTAAGTATTCTTTGAAATGTTGGAGGCGCAGTTTTTAAACCAAATGGTAAACAGGTCCACTTAAAATGACTCTCCTGAGTCATAAATGCAGTTTTATGTTTATCTTCAATTTCCATAGGGATAGACCAAAAGGATGAATTTATATCTAATGTTGTAAAAAATTTACAATTTCTTGTTTTAACCATATTTATACACATTCGGGTATTTTTTCCATCTTCTTTTTTATACGCCAATGTTACAGGAGGCGCAAAAGGACTGTATGACTCCTCTGTCAATTTATTCTCTAATAATTTTGATACTTCATGTCATCAATAGTACATCTATATGGTCTTTTACAACAGTATTTATCTATAGACAAATCAATATGAGCTTTATTGCCCTTTACAGTTCCTATATCATATTTATCTATTGCAAAAATTCATCTATATTTGTTAATCAATCTATCTATCAACAATTGCTTCCGCTCATCTAAATGATCTACTGTAATATTGAAGTTTTCTACTTCAATGTTTTCATTAAAGTTAATTGTATATTCACCATCATTACCAGTCATAATAACATCTCGTTCAACATTAGTATTCTTTTTATGAGATTAATTTCTTTTTCTATTTTATTACCTAGGAATATAATTTGTATTTATTTCTTCGATTTCTTTTTTTTTCATTAGAAATATGAAGATTTTGCGTGATTTGTAACTTGTCACTTTGAATCAAATGAAATTATTTTATGCAATCAAATCCTATTAACAAATTATAGTCAAAATTTTCTTCATCTATTTCAAAAAAAACATAAATTTCTCCATTTCAAATTTTTTTATCTTTAAGGTGACTATTCCCACTAATTTCTTTACACCATTAATCGTTTCTAATCTTGCATTATCCTCAAAATCAGTAACTGTAGTTTTCTTTGAGGAAAGTAATTTGGAACTAATTAAGGATACACTCGAACCTGAATCATAAATTCCTTCAATTTTCAAAGTATCATTTATGACTACTTTAATTTTGATCAATGGCGGAATTACAAGTCTGTTGGATCAATATTATTTAATTCAGTTTCTAATTCCGAATTATTAACACTTCTAACCGGATCTCCCTTCTATTTTTCATTATTGTTATTTTTATACCAGCAGGGTGATAGCGATTTCCTTTGTTTACATTTTCACAAATTTTACATGGACGTATTTGTTCCTTTTTACTTTCAAATGAACTTTTTTTCTCTAAATTTTTTTATGTTAACTAAATGTTCCAGACCTCTAATATTATTAAATAAATCTTCAGTTTTTGTTAAATCATCCCTGTTTGTTTTATCCATAATAAAATTTGATAGCCCTATAGCGATGAGATTAATACATGTCGATTTATCCATTGATTTATTTATTTCTAACAGAAGTCTTTCTTTTTTTAAGGCATATTCTAATAATGAGCCTTGTCTATATTTAAACAAAAAAGCATACCTGACCTGTGACCAACCTTTATCAGCATACGTTTCACAAAAAATGTTTTTGCAAATTGGCCATTCGTAATTTATGGTATGTTTCGTGAGCATGGAGCTATACCAGTTCTGACATGAAGTATCTAGAAACCTTCTAAGAGCTTCAACCTTCTCAATATCTTCATATATATCTAGGCGAACACACTCCGCTTCAAAAGTATTCAGCCATTGTAATTCATTTGTAGTTCTATTATTGAATTTTCCTTCCCTAAGATTTCAGTTATTTTTTTTATATTTTTCTGTTTTGATTCGTTCTCCTTCTCAGCAAAGTTTTCTAGAATCTTGTTAAAGCCTCTTCTGAAATTCCTGCTGTATGAATCTTTTTTTTTGTTTCTAGTGAAATCTCTTCCAGTAAATACCCCTTGAACTGCATATTACCGTCTTCATCCATATATACTTTACTTAATTCCGGTGTCATTTTCACCCATACTTCTCTTTTCTCATGTCTTCGCCGTAATGTATCTCTCACTTACTAGTAAGTTTGAGTTGTCTGAATCACATCATGTAGTTTAATAGGTTGATACTGTTCTGGTATCAAAAATATATACCCATCAATATCTGTGATAGAGGTTATGCAGATTATATTACTTTTTGGCTCCTCAGGATTTGCTTTCACCACAAAGTGAAATCGTAATTCCTTCATTATGCTTATTTCATTAGCTATAGTAATGTTGTTTTATAATGTGACGAAATAAAAGCTCATGTGTTGTTCTGAAATTAATAGAAAAATATATTTTTAACAGAACAATGCTTATTGTACTCCATATATACATAACATATTTAAAATCAAAAACAATATTTCCTACCAGAAATTAATAGAAAAACCACTCTTAAAGCTAATATTTCATAAAACTTTATGACACGATATTTTAAAATATTTTACAATGAGGTAATATATCCTCGAATATATCTGAATGACGTTCAAGCCATCTAAAAACGAAATCAACCTAAATACAAAATAAAACTTAATAGGTTTATTTACATATACATAGTTTGTATATTGTTTAAGTCCAAAACATGAATTTCCACAAATCCTCCTATACCAAATGGGATAACAAAATTCAGCTAGGTTGAACTAATTCATCAGCAAACATAATACAATATAAGTCCAATGAGAATAATATATCAACTTTCATAAGCTTATCTAATTACCAAGAAAAATCCTATTATATCCTCTAAGAAATATGTACAAGCAGAGTTCGAACGAATTTGCTGGTGTAAGAGCTTTATGATATTATATACACCACAAAAATATTGAAAGATAACGGGGAGGCTTCAGTTTAGTGAACGATAGGAGATCGTTTTCAAATATTTAATAAGAAACATTGTTTCTTGGGACATTCAGCGTTGAAACTTTTGTTAAAAAAATACAATTAAACAGGGCGGAAGGCAAGTACATCAATTATTTGAAATTTAAATTAATATGTAATTAACTGTGAATATGTAGCCAAAGCTAACCTTTATTTCAAAAAGATTATAAGTAGATATAGTAAATCGTATGATTTGACATCACATCCTTCATAAGGTGTGTGCTTGAATCACTTATTTTTACATCGTCAAAAGGTTTTTGGGCTAATAATACCGACACATAAGAATACCTCTGTGTCTGTACTTTTTATTGAATCATGTATTTTCTTTCACTTCTGGCTTTATGTCGATAAAAAATATGATACATTTTTTCCTTTATTTACATACAGGTCATATTATAACTAAAGTGAAAATTGTCAAGCTGTGTGCACGTTCCAATGTAATTAGATGAATGAAATTGACTGTCTCGACCCTTACTTCGTGGAATATGCTCATATTAGTGTTTTTAAATGAAACTCAAGGTCTCTAGTTAATTCCACAATATAATACAAATTATTGAAAATTCTAAAAAATTTACAATTGTTTCGATAAATCAATATCATCGTCAGAATGACAGAAGTTACATTTCATTTTATGCCTACCTGATGTTTAGTAGTTATATTTTTGGCTAGACCAAGAAGTAACCTAACTTGTGATTGGCTTAATATATGTTTATAGAAAAAAGAAGAAGATGTGATATTACAAATATTGAAGCTTAGATATTATTAGCCCTATGGTGATATCCTGGATATCATTTTTCCAATTAAGATCAGTATAACTGTGCAATGATATAGAGAACCAGGAAAACTATATCTGCTGATCTTTACAATTATCACTTAAGAAGACAGTTTATTAGTGGAGAATTCCCTAGATTTAACTGTTCATTGACAACTTCATATTGTGGGTTTCTTGAATGTCTTCTAATTTCCAGTTCTTCACGGAAATCCAGTTCTTGTTTCTTTTCACAAATATGCAGCACTTCTAGTTCTGTGTTAGGTCTCAATGAATGATTGGTGTCAAGTAGATGTTTTGCGTAGTGGGATTTATCTGGTTGTTTTAATCTGTAAGCTCGTAAGTGCTCACTGTATCGTATTTCAAAATTCCTAAGGGTCTGACCCAAATAGACAGCATTACATTCTGGACATTTGAGTTTATATATACCTGACTTCTTCAATAGTGGTATTTTTGTTTTTACATTTAACAATTTTGTACTAACGTTACTTTCTGTTTCAAAAGAAATTGTTGCATTCCTTGCTGAAGATATTATCTTTGAAATATTATTAGAAATATTTCCTGCATATGTGATGGTTTTATAAGTTTTAATTTCATCAGCTTGTTTAGGATATATTAGTAGTAATGCCACTTATTTCTCTTTTTTACTAATTAGTTTATTTATCATATCTAATGGATAACCGTTAGATGTTGCTATTTGTCTAATTGTATTAATCTCTCTATCAAAATTACATTTGTTCATAGGAACTGAAAAAGCTCTATGTATCATTGAATTATATGCTGCTAGCCTGTGTGAGACAGGGTGGTTAGAATTGAATGGAATTGTCACATCAGTCTGTGTTGGTTTTCGGTAAATTGAATAATCAAGTACATTATTAACTCTTTGAATTTTTAAATCAAGAAAATTGATTGAGCTATTTTCTTCAATTTCTAATGTAAATTTAATTTTCGGGTGTAAATTATTGATGTGGTTGAAAAACACATCTAATTGTCGCTCACTACTCATAAAACAAGCTAATATGTCATCCACATATCTATACCAAAATAAAATATTTTTCGAAATATTACTTTCAAAGATCTTTCTTCCTAAATTGTCCATAAAAATGTTTGCTAAAATAGGTGATATAGGGCTTCCCATTGGTAAACCTTCATTTTGAATATATATCTTATTGTCAAAAGTGAAATAATTCTGATTAATGCATACATCAAATAAATTAAGTACATATGATATTATTCCTGGATTAATATTCTTATCTTCTAGTGATTTTCTCACAAGTATTAGACATTCTTTAGGAGGAATTTTAGTAAACATATTAGCTACATCGAACGATATGAGTTTATAGTTATCTTGCAAGTGGATTGATTTCAACTTTTTGATTAGTTCTATTGAATTTCTAATTGAGTACTGAGATTCATATCCGTAAGTATTGAGTATATTGTTGAGCTTTTTTGCCAATATATTATTAGGAGCATTAACATAAGAGACTACAGGTCTAATTGGTTCCGTTATTTTATGTAATTTAACTCTTCCATATAATTGTGGACAATGAGGATTCTTATGTATGATAGACCTCTTTTCGTAATCATTTAAAAGATAATTTGAATTATTAACAATATCCCTTACATTATTAGAAAATTTCTTTGTAGGGTCTGCTTTAAGACATTTTACATCGCTGGATTCTATAAAGTTATATACTTTGGAATTGTAATTTTCAGTCGTCAAAATGACAGTAGCATTCCCCTTATCGGATTTTGTAACTGTTAGGTTATTATTCTCTATCTTCTTTTTTATTGCGTTTAAAACTGAAATGTCATTTTTCGTTTGAAGTTTAACTTTTGAAGGTTCAATATTTTTGATTAAATTGGCAATTTTTAATTTCTCATAAAGACAATTATTTGAATTAGATTTTAAAGCAATTTCTGAATCTGTAGCTATAATTTGTTTAATATTATTCGTGAATTTAGGTGGTATGCTGTACTTCAAACCTCTATTTAAAAATTCTATTTCACTATTTGTAAAATTAGTGTCTGAAAGGTTTTCAAATCGTGGTGCAAAGTGTGTTGGTATGTAGGTACTTACAGTTTCATGATGTTTTGAGTATTGAATTTCATGTTGTGTGTGTTCAAGATTCTGTAGCTTCTTTTCTTGTTTCTTAAATTTCATATGCTTCATAGTGCTGATATTTTCTCTAATTTTGTCATCCATACAGTCAAATTCTACTGGATGTAATTGGAATGTGAGTTCTGAATGTACAACTTTTATGTAGTTGTCTAAGGAGTCTCTAACTTTGAACCATTTCTTACATTCAGATTTTATCCAAACTCGTTGAGCACATTTTATAGCTTTTTGTGCTTGTGGTGTTTTAGTGTGACATTTTATTTTCACATAATTTGGTATTACCTTTTTTCTAAGGCATTCTTGGTTAAACCAAATGTTTTGTGATGCTTCGTAACGTTTTTGTAGTAACTTCTGGTACAGTCGGGTCAAATCTTCTCTCGAAGATTTTTTAATGAAATTGACTGTCTCGACCCTTACTTCGTGGAATATGCTCATATTAGTGTTTTTAAATGAAACTCAAGGTCTCTAGTTAATTCCACAATATAATACAAGTTATTGAAAATTCTAAAAAATTTACAATTGTTTCGATAAATCAATATCATCGTCAGAATGACAGAAGTTACATTTCATTTTATGCCTACCTGATGTTTAGTAGTTATATTTTTGGCTAGACCAAGGAGTAACCTAACTTGTGATTGGCTTAATATATGTTTATAGAAAAAAGAAGAAGATGTGATATTACAAATATTGAAGCTTAGATATTATTAGCCCTATGGTGATATCCTGGATATCATTTTTGCAATTAAGATCAGTATAACTGTGCAATGATATAGAAAACCAGGAAAACTATATCTGCTGATCTTTACAATTATCACTTAAGAAGACAGTTTATTAGTGGAGAATTCCCTAGATTCAACTGTTCATTGACAACTTCATATTGTGGGTTTCTTGTGGGTTTCTTGAATGTCTTCTAATTTCCAGTTCTTCAAGAAAATCCAGTTCTTGTTTCTTTTCACAAATATGCAGCACTTCTAGAGACCTTGAGTTCCATTTAAAAACACTAATATGAGCATATTCCACGAAGTAAGGGTCGAGACAGTCAATTTCATTAAAAAATCTTCGAGAGAAGATTTGACCCGACTGTACCAGAAGTTACTACAAAAACGTTACAAAGCATCACAAAACATTTGGTTTCACCAAGAATGCCTTAGAAAAAAGGTAATACCAAATTATGTGAATATAAAATGTCACACTAAAACACCACAAGCACAAAAAGCTATAAAATGTGCTCAACGAGTTTGGATAAAATCTGAATGTAAGAAATTGTTCAAAGTTAGAGACTCCTTAGACAACTACATAAAGGTTGTACATTCAGAACTCACATTCCAATTACATCCAGTAGAATTTGACTGTTTGGATGACAAAATTAGAGAAAATATCAGCACTATGAAGCATATGAAATTTAAGAAACAAGAAAAGAAGCTACAGAATCTTGAACACACACAACATAAAATTCAATACTCAAAACATCATGAAACTGTAAGTACCTACATACCAACACACTTTGCACCACGATTTGAAAACCTTTCAGACACTAATTTTACAAATAGTGAAATAGAATTTTTAAATAAAGGTTTAAAGTACAGCATACCACCTAAATTTACGAATAATATTAAACAAATTTTAGCTGCAGAGTCAGAAATAGCTTTAAAATCTAATTCAAATAATTTTCTTTATGAGAAATTAAAAATTGCCAATTTAATCAAAAATATTGAACCTTCAAAAGTTAAACGTCAAACAAAAAATGACATTTCAGTTTTAAACGCAATAAAAGAGAAGATAGAGAATAATAACCTAACAGTTACAAAATCCGATAAGGGGAATGCTACTGTCATTTTGACGACTGAAAATTACAATTCCAAAGTATATAACTTTATAGAATCCAGCGATGTAAAAGTTCTTAAAGCAGACCCTACAAAGAAGTTTTCTAATAATGTAAGGGATATGGTTAATAATTCAAATTATCTTTTAAATGATTACGAAAAGAGGTCTATCATACATAAGAATCCTCATTGTCCACAATTATATGGAACAGTTAAATTACATAAAATAACGAAACCAATTAGACCTGTAGTCTCTTATGTTAATGCTCCTAATAATATATTGGCAAAAAAGCTCAAAAATATACTCAATACTTACGGATATGAATCTCAGTACTCAATTAGAAATTCAATAGAACTAATCAAAAAGTTGAAATCAATCCACTTGCAAGATAACTATAAACTCATATCGTTCGATGTAACTAATATGTTTACTAAAATTCCTCCTAAAGAATGTCTAATACTTGTGAGAAAATTACTAGAAGATAAGAATATTAATCCAGGAATAATATCATATGTACTTAATTTATTTGATGTATGCATTAATCAGAATTATTTCACTTTTGACAATAAGATATATATTCAAAATGAAGGTTTACCAATGGGAAGCCCTATATCACCTTTTTTGGCAAACATTTTTATGGACAATTTAGAAAGAAAGATCTTTGAAAGTAATATTTCGAAAAATATTTTATTTTGGTATAGATATGTGGATGACATATTAGCTTGTTTTATGGGTAGTGAGCGACAATTAGATGTGTTTTTCAACCACATCAATAATTTACACCCGAAAATTAAATTTACATTATAAATTGAAGAAAATAGCTCAATCAATTTTCTTGATTTAAAAATTCAAAGAGTTAATAATGTACTTGATTATTCAATTTACCGAAAACCAACACAGACTGATGTGACAATTCCATTCAATTCTAACCACCCTGTCTCACACAGGCTAGCAGCATATAATTCAATGATACATAGAGCTTTTTCAGTTCCTATGAACAAATGTAATTTTGATAGAGAGATTAATACAATTAGACAAATAGCAACATCTAACGGTTATCCATTAGATATGATAAATAAACTAATTAGTAAAAAAGAGAAAAAAGTGGCATTACAACTAATATATCCTAAACAAGCTGATGAAATTAAAACTTATAAAACCATCACATATGCAGGAAATATTTCTAATAATATTTCAAAGATAATATCTTCAGCAACGAATGCAACAATTTCTTTTAAAACAGAAAGTAACCTTAGTACAAAATTGTTAAATGTAAAAACAAAAATACCACTATTAAAGAAGTCAGGTATATACGTATAAACTCAAATGTCCAGAATGTAATGCTGTCTATTTGGGTCAGACCCTTAGGAATTTTGAAATACGATACAGTGAGCACCTACGAGCTTACAGATTAAAACAACCAGATAAATCCCACTACGCAAAACATCTACTTGACACCAATCATTCATTGAGACCTAACACAGAACTAGAAGTGCTGCATATTTGTGAAAAGAAACAAGAACTGGATTTCCTTGAAGAACAGGAAATTAGAAGACATTTAAGAAACCCACAATATGAAGTTGTCAATGAACAGTTAAATCTAGGGAATTCTCCACTAATAAACTGTCTTCTTGAGTGATAATTGTAAAGATCAGCAGATATAGTTTTCCTGGTTTTCTATATCATTGCACAGTTATACTGATCTTAATTGGAAAAATGATATCCAGGATATCACCATAGGGCTAATAATATCTAAGCTTCAGTATTTGTAATATCACATATTCTTCTTTTTTCTATAAACATATATTAAGCCAATCACAAGTTAGGTTACTTCTTGGTCTAGCCAAAAATATAACTACTAAACATCAGGTAGGCATAAAATGAAATGTAACTTCTGTCATTCTGACGATGATATTGATTTATCGAAACAATTGTAATTTTTTTAGAATTTTCAATAACTTGTATTATATTGTGGAATTAACTAGAGACCTTGAGTTTCATTTAAAAACACTAATATGAGCATATTCCACGAAGTAAGGGTCGAGACAGTCAATTTCATTCGTCTAATTACATTGGAACGTGCACACAGCTTGACAATTTTCACTTTAGTTATAATATGACCTGTATGTAAATAAAGGAAAAAATGTATCATATTTTTCATCGACATAAGGCCAGAAGTGAAAGAAAATACATGATTCAATAAAAAGTTCAGACACAGAGGTCTTCTTATGTGTCGGTATTATTAGCCCAAAAACCTTTTGACGATGTAAAAATAAGTGATTCAAGCACACACCTTATGGAGGGTGTCAAATCATACGATTTACTATATCTACTTATAATCTTTTTGAAATAAAGGTTAGCTTTGGCTACATATTCACAGTTAATTACATATTAATTTAAATTTCAAATTATTGATGTACTTGCCTTCCGCCCTGTTTATTTGTATTTTTTAACAAAAGTTTCAACGCTGAATGTCCCAAGAAACAATGTTTCTTATTAAAAATTTGAAAACGATTTCCTATCGTTCACTAAACTGAAGCCTCCCCGTTATCTTTCAATATTTTTGTGGTGTAATTCCCTGTTAATATGTCAATCTTCAAGAAAATCTAATCTATTGTAATTTTTAGAAGTCACCTCATGTAAAGGTCTTGAATTCCTATTTGGACTAAAATTGTGGTTGTTGAATCTTAAATGTTGACCAAAAGCTGAAATTTTGTTGGGATTTGAATGCTCGGTTATTAGGACCCTCAAAGGTCTGCAAGTTGTTCCAATGTAGGCCGCATCACAATCATCACAATTTAACCTGTATATGCCACCCTTTGAAAGTTTTTCAATTTTATTTTGTGTGTTGACCAAGTATCTGTTGAGGCTGTAGTTGGTTTTAAGAGAAATTTTAAGTTTATCTATGTTGCTTTTAATGCAACCAGCAATTCTATTAGAAATATTGTCATTTAAAAAAGGAAGTGAAACAAATTGTGCTATTGATTCTACTTTGGGGTAGGCTGCATAAAGCTCTTTTTTGTGTTTAATTTTGTGGATCAAACTATTAATTATATCCGGGTTATAATTATTATTTGAAGCTATTTGTTTGATGATATTCAACTCATTCTGATAATCAATCGCAGAGAGGGGCACATTCAAAAGTCTATGAATGTAACAATTGAAAGCTGCCATTTTGTGTTGATGAGGATGATTGGATATGCTGGGTATGACGTGATAGGTTTGTGTGGGTTTTCTAAATATGCTAAACTTTAAAAGATTGCTAGTTTAATGGATTGTAAAGTCTAAGAAATTTAATTTATTATTTGATTCTAATTTAACTGTGAACTTGATACTTGGGTGGACTTGGTTTATTTTTGTTAGAAGATTGTTGACAATGCCAATGTCACCATCCACAAATACCAACAGTCATCAACATATCTAAACCAATATAAAATTTCTGGATTATTTGCAGTGATAATAAATTTGTTTTCTGAATTATTCATAAAAATATCTGCTAAAAGAGGTGATAAAGAACTACCCATGGCAAGTCCATCTGGTTGTTTATATAACTTATCATTAAAAACAAAAAAGTCCTGTGAAAGGCAAAAGTTTAACAAGGTTAAAATGTGATTTATGAAATTGGCATCAACTTGGGCAAGGTTTAAGGCCTCACTTACAAGTGGTAAGGTGTCTGTATTCGGAACTGAAGTGAAAAGATTACTTACATCGAAGGAAATCATCAAGCTTTCTTGAGGTAAATTCAAATTATTCAATTTGTTAATCAAATCTAAAGAGTTACTCACTGCATATTTTTGAGTGAAGTGTGTTAGGTCTTTTATAAGCCTGTAAATAAATGCAGCTTAAATTGAAACCGGATTGTTAGTGAAGCTAACTACTGGTCTGATTGGTATGTCGATCTTGTGGATCTTAGGAAGTCCATACAAGCGAGTAATGACTGGATTGCTGCTAATGAGAGAATAAGGGACTGAATGTTCGATGAAAAAATCTTTATGGATATTTAACTGAGTTTTAAATTCCCTAATAAAATTATTGTATGGATTTGATGATAAAAGTTTGAAATTATGTTCAGAAAGGAAATTCTCCACTTTATCAGTGTCATCTGACTTGTTTAAAATGACTAAACAATTACCCTTCTCCACTTTTGAAAATATGAGGTTATGCTCTTTGAGCTTGATTTTAATTTTCTTTAGAATAAAATGAAAATGTTTGTGAGGATGATTCTGGAAGTGTTGTTTACTACGTTTAATTTTATATAAAAAGTTATGAATATCATTAAGAATGATCTTTTTAATATTATAATCTCTAGAGAGATGTTCAATAACAACATCAACCTCCACTGCAAACTCCAAGAGGTTTTTCTCAGAAACTTGAGAGCCCAAAGAAAATTTGAGTCCCAACTTCAACAGGTCCATTCCATCATCATCAAACACAACGTCTGAAAGTGTTTTTATTTTTTCATATTCATAATATTTTATATTATAACTATCCTATCAGAAAAGTTAGGGACATAGCAAACACATTTACATAGGTATACATCATTCATTGCCCTATAAAACAGAATTTGGTGTTTGGTGAATACTCAGGAAGAGGAATATAAACATGGAGACTCGTTTCACGCTAAGGTGCCCTTCATAGCGACTTTAATTACACACACAATATAGGCAAGGGTAAGAGGTACATGAATGTTACAAAGGAAAGACAGTAGGTATATTAGGCCTAAACTATTTCACTCCACAACTAACATACAGCTACTAATTCCGGAATACTGAATATACTCATTTCCATATGTTTCTTTTGGTGCATTCCAGAAATTCCCATGACATAGTTTGATAATAATTTTCTACCGACTAAGAAATAATGAAGAAATTTAACTTCGTAGAATAGGAACAATTCATTCAAACACAGCTTTTATAACTTGACTATTGCGTTGATAGCTAAACATCCAACGAATAATATCATCAATACATTTACCATAATCGCATACTTCAGAGTCGCCTATTGTAATTTTATAAAGGTATGGGCGCATTGTTGCATGGTTTACGAAGCTTCTTGTGTACAGAGCGTTAATATTTCTTATTAGAGGACTATGCTCTTTAATATTTGTAGATGGATGTTTGTGGCTTCAGCTTATTGATCAACTTTTTTGTTACTAGAGATTGGAAAGCGTCCTTAGAGCCACGTAGAAGTGACATATTTATTAAGTTTTCTCAATTGAACTAATATGCATAATATTTGTACGATAATATTATTGGAATGAATCCATCTTGGGAAGTTTCTAATGGCTGCTCATGCGGATTGGGAATACGGGAGATTTGGCTAATATCTCAGCGGTGAAAATTTAGTAGAGATGGTCTAATTAAGAATGTAACGTGTTTTCGTCCGGAGTGTAAACTGTATTACAAAACCTAGTAGAGATTTGAATTCGCCTGTTAATGTTTTGCAAAGGTGACGCAAATGTCCAAAGTATTTTTCTATAGCTGTGAAGTAGCTTTCTTGTTACATAATTAGGAATAAGCTTTCTACACCTAGAAAAACATATCATAAGGAGCTGAGAAAATATTTGCAAATCTTTACTAATTAAAACGTTTGATATATTGGGGAATTCAAAAGCTGCCATTGGGTAATTTTTATTTATCTAAATTTTTTGTTAGATTGCTGACTGATAACTGAGCTACCTTCTGAAAAAGTACTTTGTGGTTCTTGGAAATACACTATACATTTTTCGACAAGTGATAAACACCTTACATTTAAAAAAGATTCACCAGATACAATCCAAAGTGTATTTGTGAACGTGGACTTAGAAGCACCTGAAACGATTCACAAGGTCTTCAATTTTACTCCATATAATTTGATTGAGCGATATTCAGTAGCTGAGCCATATAAATAACTTCCAAAACCCAGGATAACTTCTATAGTGCCGATAAAACAAATAATTGGTTATAGGATCAGCACTTCATTCATAACAAGAAACAATTCAAGTTTCTCCACATTTGAAACTATATTACTTTATGTTATCATTTCAAGTTAGTTTGGAATCCAGTATGATCCCTAAATAATTTAAAACTTCCGTTAACTGATATTGTTATTTGAAAGATACTGATTCGTAACAATAAATGCAGCAGCGGATTTTCCGGGTGAAAGGTCGACACCTTGCTCTGAAAAATTCATTCATTCATCTACCATGAACCTAAAATAGAGAAACGAATTAACCAACACATAGGGTTTCCACTTTACATACATATCCAGTCGAACAATCCCATCCCACCCAGCTCTTGGTGTTTCGTGGAAGAATCCTTTTACTTTACTTTTAAAAACCTCGTAGTTGTTTATGTTTTTTATATGGTCAGGAATAGAATTGACCACCTTGGATGCTAAGTAGAGGAATGATCACTGACAAGCCGACCTGCTCATTTGGGGAATAACATAGTGGTGCCTTTGTCGGGTACCGTAATTATGCGTAAGTAAACGAGCATAATTTGTCTCAAACATTTTTTGGACAATCTCCAGTGGTTTTATGTGTGTTCTTAGGGCTCCACCACAACCTACCAAGCCGTAACGTGAGTGACTTTCCACTAAGGCAAAATATAATATTTTCATATGCTTGAATGCTAATATTTTGTTGAGGTACCTGAATTTATAGAGGATGCTCTGTAATTTCTTGATGACGTACATGATGTGAACATTCCACTTCAGACTACTATCAATCATCACACCTATGTATTTGATTATGTCTACAGGCAATATAGACATACTTCGATTTCGTAAAGTAATGATTTGAAGATAATCAAAATCCGGTCTGCACATATTATTGCAACTGATACGCAGATAATAAGTTTTCTTAAGGTTAACCGTCAATAGTCTATACTTAAGCCAATTCTAACGTTTGAAAAATCAGCCTGAGCTTTATCTCGAAGTGCCTCCCAATTTTCAGCATCGTATACTATTACTGTGTCATCGGCAAATTCAATTATTCCATCACTGCTTTCCAACGAGAACATTCCGTTTATATAAATATTGAATAAAAGTGGTCTCAGAACACTACCTTAAGGTACACCATACTCAACAGTTTTTTCCTGACTGAAGACATTGTCCACCTCTACAATCTGCCGTCTATATGGGTCTGAAATTATTTATTTTGGTTTTATCCCCCTTTTTATGAAGTGGTATTACAATGGAATTCTTGAAGGTTTATGGCCATATATCACCGTCCATGCACTTATTGATTTTGTGACATAATGGTTTCATAATAAAATCACCAATAATTCAGCTCTAGTTCCGTCAATCCCAACCAATTTTTTATCCTTCGAACCTTACAATATCGTTTTCAATTCGTTGTCGTTCGTAGGTAATAAGACAAACGAGTTTGCAGTAAGATGACTATTAGGAGTGTAACTCTGGTCTCTAGTAATTTTATCAGCAAGGGTTTTTCCGGTATTAACAAAATTTTTATTAAATTCGTTATCGATAATATTTTTGTTGGTTATCATAAAACCTGAGTCAGTTCCGATGGAGCGTATTAAAGTTTTAGATTTTCCACCTCTACTCAAGTCGCTTACCACCTCCCATAATTTTTTCGTGTTGGTGCCATTTTTTAATATAATATTATTATAGTAATGAAACTTTGTTCTTTGTATCCACGAATTCAATTGATTCCTGTACCGTTTGTATTCATTTTTTTAGTTATACGTTTCCCATATACTTAAGGGTATTTTTGAACGTTTTATTTTTTGTGTCTATCGATTTCAATAAAGCATTTTTCACCCAAGGTTCATTTTTTGTATAATTTCACCCATTGCTTTTGGATATCGTCGCATCGCCCATCAAATTTTATAGAGTATCAACGAATATGTTCATTTTAGAATCAGGATTTTTAGCAGAGTGAATGGCAGCCCAAGATGCTCTTTTAATAAGAGATTTCAGTTTACCCTGATCAACATATTGTGTGCTAGTTGACATCTTTTTTTATCTTGTTTAGGTTTATCGAAAATTATTTGTAGTAGTGTCGAATAATGATCAGTAATATTCGTTTCTAGAAACATAGGCAAAATGTTCTCCAGTATATTGAATTTTGCTCTAATAAATATGTGGTCTATACAAGTTTTCATGTTGTCCCGAACTCTAGTGATACTATCAATTGTTGAGTTGTAGCCAAACTCATTAAGCGTATTTACGTATTCAGAAATAGTATCGTTATTCTTTAATATATCTAAATTGATGTCTCCCGTGAAAATATTGAAGTTCTCGGTATTACTCTCATTCTCTTCCAAGTAATTTTGCAGACAAACAATAAATTCTTTAGGATCAGTGGATGGCGATCTGTACGTGGCTGTGACAACTATATTATTTTGATGATATAAATTTATTTTGATATTCAACACTATAATATTATCAATTAGTACAACTGAGTGCTCATATGAGAAATGAGATTTCAGGTACACAACAACACTGTCATTTTGATTTAGATCACCTTTATTGTATATTAAATTATATCCATTGATCTCAAATATGCTTGTATCAGCAATCTGCCAAGTTTCTGTTAGAACTAACAATCTACATTTTTATCCAAAAGACTAAGAAATATTTTGAACTCATCAAGATTCGAACTAATTGAAGGTATATTTTGATTCAACAACTTGAAATTATGATTACTTTCATTTATCACTAGCAAGTCTTTACACTCTTTCACACTGGTCAGTGTGAAGGTTTCTACATTATTGCTACCAAAATCGCGTATATATGGATACATTTTCCGAATTTTATTATTGATCCATTTTAGTTCCACCGAGCTACAATAGTGTTTATTTTCCATTATTCCATACATAAAAAGATTTCAACAACAATTTGGATAGACATAACATTAAAAATTTAATTTAATTAGGGGCATTTAATAATCAAATTAATCAATGATAAAAGTCTTACTACTGTCGAGGTGTAGTTACTGCGTCTAAATTTTGTTGACTGACCGTGTTTTTGGCTTTCCCTGTATTAGTTTCTGTGCTGGAATCACTGGTTTCCTTGTTTTGGAACTCTCCAGGATAATGGGAACTTCGGATTTTCTCACGGCTGTAGGAGAGGGAGGTGAACTGTTGTGTTTGGGTGCCAAGTGCTCTTGTCTTTCAAGGTCTTCAATTTCGTAAGCAGTTCCATCAACAAAGAGTTTGTTACCTTTTATGTAACATTGTTTATATATCTGTTGTTGCCTAACGAGAAGGAGATGCTTCCCCAATATTTTAAATTCCTTTCTTTGCTTTAGAGTTAAGTCGTTGGCTATTGATATATTTTTCCCTTTCAGCTTATTACAGTTTTTCAAGACTCCTCTCTTCTTGTGATGCGAGTTGAATTCAATTTTAATTGATATTTGGAGAAGAACGAAAACCATCTAGTGATTTATCGAGGATTGTAATGAACAAATTTCGTAATCAATACATGTGAGAAGGTTCGAATCACCCTAATAATAAATCATCAGTTCATTAATTTTATAAATTTTATTGACAATTGATTTCTCGAAAGGTAGATATAACATGACCCCCAACTACGGTTGTCTTTGTGCATAACATGATACCAAACTCATGCTCTGTTGGACATAACGCATTATTCATTCTTGTAGTTTGACATGGATATATAACAGTACAGTCAGTGAATTTTAATAGTCTGGATGATGTTCCAAATGTTATAAATAAACTGAAATATGCATAAGAAAATAGAATGGCGGCATTGTTTCATGTCAAGTTGGACAGTCTTTTGCACTCTCATGTTATTTTTTTCTTTTGAAGTTATAAATAAGAGACAAAAAGTATTACAGTGAAACCTGGTTAATTGGGATCTCAAGGGACCAAGACATACGTATCAATTATTGAGGGTTTCCAATAATCCAGTTTTCCAATAAAGCAGGTTTAAAATTATAGTTGTCTCGTTTACAGAGGCCCTTGCTTACAGAGGTCGAAATGTGTGGTTATACCATTTATAGAGGTGAAAATGTTAATGAAAGCGTATTTTTGGTGTTATGAATTTGATGTAGGTATGAATGTACATACATAATGTTTTGCGTCGAAAAAAATAACAATACGGTAACGTTTATGACTTAAACTAATCTGTTATGTTTGTTTGTACTTGATTGCTAGTTGCTGAAACCTGTTTTTCGAAAGAATTAATTTGATCAAATATATTAGAATTATCAATATTTAACATTACGAAATACTTGTGTGGAGTTTCCGAAGCTTCCATTGCCTGACGCGTTGTAATTTTCATTGAAGTCTCTTCATAGTCTTCTTCTGGTTCTTCTCCTTCTTCTGTGTTCATAGCAACTACGTCACCATCATTGAGCTCCTCTGAAATGAGTACATTATCATCCATAGAAACGTTTGGACATTTTGTACACTTTTATTCCTTTGTTCTTAGGTCAAAAGCTGAGATAGTACTGACAAACGAAGCATGCGCGAAAGACGACACGAAATGTATGTAAACAAACATGTCAAATGTATGAAAACCTGATTAATTTGTCTCACTTATACAGATAATTGAGCTACAGAGTCTCAATTATAGAGGTAAACATCGAAAAAGTCTTAGATCTCATTAAACCAAGTTCAGAAAGTCCCATGACCAGAGGTATTTTAATCGAAAAGAACCGGGACCTCATTGCAACTCTCAATAATAGAGGTTTCTCACTTATCCAGGTCCCACTTAACTAGGTTTCACTGTATATGCATTTAATTTAACAACCTCAACATACTATTTTATTTATATTTAAATGGATACAATGTATATATGAATATATAACTAAATTTTGCAGAAAAAAATGAATAAGACATTGGTTCACAATGAAAATATACAATTTAAAAACTAATAAAAAAATTTATTAAACTTAAAGGTGGGATTTTGTGTCATCTTATTCATAGAGGAGAACATATGCTTCTCCACTGACTAAAGATTTCCACGATATTAATAGCATTCTTGAATCGTTATATTCGTGCCACTGTCCCGTATAGGGATGTCGACAGAATGCTGTGTGGTGACCATTATAAGTGGTTTCACAGTAATTGGCACTGCTGCAGGCCAAAGTGCACGCGAAAAATGCATTATCTGGGAGGCCTTTTGGAAGATTTTCAAATTTGATAAATAAGGGTCAGAACTGGCCCGTATCGGGTACTCGAGGATTTTCGAGGCCGCTGATCACGAATATAATGTTCAAATTGACCTCCGAACACCTGGTGCACCAGAACCTGACCCTAAACGTCATCTCCGGGGGTTTTCCTGACACAATCAAAGAAGCTCAACCAAAAATCATTTTGGGAGGTTTTCTGGCCCGCTGAATCCAAATCTGGCATCGGCGAACACCCCACTGATACCTGGTGCACCGAAACGCGGGCTAGAACCTCATCTCCGAGAGTTTTCTTGAGAAGAGTGCCAAAAACCACGCGAAAATCATAAGAGGGCAGTTGTGTGGGGCGGTGGTCCCGAATTTCACGTCGGAAACAACCCCCCGAACACCTGGTGCACCACAACCTGACCCTAAACGTGATCTCCGGGGGTTTTCCTGACACAATCAAAGAAGGTCAACCAAAAATGATTTTGGGAGTTTCTTTGGCCCGCTGAATCCAAATCTGGTATCGGCGAGCACCCCACTGGCACCTGGTGCACCGAAACCTGGGCTTGAATGTCATCTTCGAGAGTTTTCTTGAGAAGAGTGCCAAAAAGCACCCGAAAATCATAAGAGGGCAGTTGTGTGGAGCGGTGGTCCCGAATTTCATGTCGGAAACAACCCCCTGAACACCTGGTGCACCAGAACCTGACCTTAAACGTCATCTCCGGGGGTTTTCCTGACACCATCAAAGAAGGTCAACCAAAAATCATTTTGGGGGGTTATTTGGCCCGCTGAATCCAAATCTGGTATCGGCGAGCACCCCACTGGCACCTGGTGCACCGAAACTTGGGCTTGAACGTCATCTCCGAGAGTTGTACAGATACGACCCCAATATTGACTTCTTTATTTACTTTATATTAATTTCTCTCCTCCTCGCATTATTTAAGTAGAATCAATAATTCCACAAGATGTAAAGATAAAAATCCCAGTGCGGCAGGGGTCGAGAAGGTTGGTTTGGACGTGAAATTCGGAACCACCGCCCCACAAAACTGCCCTATCATGATTTTAGGGTTGTTTTTGGCACTCTTCTCAAGAAAACTCTCGGAGATGAGGTTCTAGTCCGCGTTTCAGTGCACCAGGTGCAAGTGGGGTGTTCGCCGATGCCAGATTTGAATTCAGCGGGCCAAAAAACCCCCAAAATGATTTTTGGTTGACCTTCTTAAATTGTGTCAGGAAAACCCCCGGAGATGACGTTTAAGGTCAGGTTGTGGTGCACCAGGTGTTCGGGGGGTTGTTTCCTACGTGAATTTCGGGACCATGCTCCACACAACTGCCCTCTTATGATTTTCGGGTGGTTTTTGGCACTCTTCTCAAGAAAACTCTCGGAGATGACGTTCTAGCCCGGGTTTCGGTGCACCAGGTGCCAGTGGGTTGCTCGCCGATGCTAGATTTGGATTCAGCTGGCCAAAAAACCCCTAAGAATGGTTTTTGGTTGACCTTCTTTGATTGTGTCAGGAAAACCCCCGGAGATGACGTTTAGGGTCAGGTTGCGGTGCACCAGGTGTTCGGGGGGTTGTTTCCGACGGGAAATTCGGGACCACCGCTCCACACAATTGCCCTCTCATGATTTTCGGGTGGTTTTTGGCACTCTTCTCAAGAAAACTCTCGGAGATGAGGTTCTAGCCCTCGTTTCGGTTCACCAGGTGCCAGTGGGGTGTTCACCGATGCCAGATTTGGATTCAGCGGGTCAAAAAACTCCCCAAAATGATTTTTGGTTGACCTTCTTTGATTGTGTCAGGAAAACCCCCGGAGATGACGTTTAGGGTCAGGTTCTGGAGCACCAGGTGTTCGGAGGTCAATTAGAACATTATATTCGTGATCAGCGAAAACCCCCAAGTACCCGACTCGGGCAAGTTCTGACCGTTATTTATCAGATTTGAAAATCTTCCAAAAGGCCTCCCAGATAATGCATTTTTCGCGTGCACTTTGGCTTGCAGCAATGCAATTTTCGGTGGGAGGGAAAATCTACCGCCCCACATTTCGGGATAATCGTTTTTGGAAGAGAATGCAGAAAACCGCATCCCGATCCGTCCTGTCGCGCCACTTTCGCAGGTTCATCCCTATTTCCGCAGGCGTTGACGCGACTATAGAGGTTGTACAATGTACATACAAGGTGCCACATTATCAGCCGCGTAATGGCTCATATCAAGCCCTTCTATTGGAAAATATATTGAAACATCAAGTTTTCCACTAAATCTTCCTGTTTGTGAGAAGTGCTTCAGGTGAATAACCAATATTTTCGGAAATTTATGACTTGAGAATGATTGAATGCATCGTCTTCGTTCCTTACATTTTGAGCAAGTTGGTCTCTCATCACCGTCGAGTGTTTTTTCTCTTGCAAACTAATCTAAACATTGTGAAAGTCGTAATTGACTTGTTGTTCGTGGTATCGAAAGGGATACACAGTGTGTGCACTTGATTGTTGATTTTAATTGACCGACAAAGTTATCCACAATCTTGGAGTTCTCCATTCTCGCATATCTTAACCAAAATTCTTGTGCTTTCTCGATATCACTAAATTTGTCATCAATTTCTGTTAATATGGGCTTTGGTTTTTATATACCTTATTGACATCTTCGTGAAGTCCTGCTAATAGGTAACGAAGAAACTTCTGTGCATCATGTTGAGTGTATCCCATGAACCTTGAAGTAAATCACTGAATCTGACTTTTCAATGATACTGTATTAACCGCTGTCTGAACTGTCTTCAGACCAAAGCTCTAAATTAACTTCAGCAAATGCTTTAATTAGTGTTCCTTTCATGCTAGATATGTTTATGTTATTATCTCTTATGTATGCGTCTTTCTTTAGATATTCTAATAGCTACCTTGTGTTTGATAGGCATAGGATAATACTATTCATGAAACATGTGTTACCAATATGTTTGAGGCCTTTGAGACCCAAAGATTCTTGGAAAATACCCTTTATGGATCTGATTGTGGAGATATGGTTAAGAGCTCTTTCGCAACTAATATCATTGTACGAATAATCTCGGATTCTTTTATTGTATTTCTCACTTGATCGGCGTGATGAGGAATTTGAATTGATGTTGTTTGCTACTGAATTGTATTTAGATATTACGGATCTGGAAAGTTTGGATGATGTCGAAAGATCATTGGTCTGGTTCACTTTGTTAATATATTCCTTGTTATCTACATCATTTTTAGACGTGTCTTATTGTTCTTGTTGAGTATCATTCCCTTTCTGATAATCTTTAATTGGAAATGAAATGTATGAAGAGAAGTTGTTAACACTAGGATTATTTTTAGAAAGGGAATTGGTGTTTATTAATTCCTTAGTTACTCCGACCCGACTGACTTCTGAACCATTATTTTTTTCTAAGTCTTCATACTCTTCCAATTTTGAATTTGATTGCAAAGCATCGCGGTTATTTTCACACTTGTTGGAGGCAATGACATTTTTTTTGGTCACCGAAAAATTATTACTAGATTTTTTAACTCTGGTTGATATAGATATTGTACATATTGGTTTCACTGTATTGGTCACATCAGATATTTTGGATCTAACCTCAGTTGTCTTATTGGCGAGGTTAGTATCATTTTTTACTGTTCTGGAGAATTTGTCATTAAAATTTTTACTCAAATCGGCTCCTGATGTGTGATTTCCTCATACAAATTGTATATATTAGTATTGTTAGAGTATGCCACACTGTTAGTATAATTAACTTCCATTTGGTCTTTCACCTGTTTATTTGATGTCTCCAACCCTATTTGGAGTAAATCAGTTATATATTTTGTTTAGGTCAAAGATAATTTATTGCGTACAGGAAACGCATCATTCTCTAGCATAGTCATCTTCTTCGGTATTCCTATGAATGGGACATCATCTGTCTGGTGGTTATCTATATTTTTTAGTACACTGAGGCACAAAAGCTTGTTGGAGGCATAATTTATGGAATTGGCAACGCATGTACTATAAGAAGGCACACATTCTGAAGAAGAGAATGAAGATGTTAAATAAGAAATTCGAAAAAAGGAAAGATCACATGTTTAAGGGTCTGTAATGTGAGTAAGATTGAAAGTGGTAGAAGAATTAGGTTTCTTATGATCAGGTTTCATAAAAATTACTTCTAGAGGCTAAGAACGGGTAAACGAACCAAGAAAAGATGAAGCGTTCCCTCTTTGAATTGCAATACTTATTTGTTGTATAAAGAATAAAGTTGCTCTTGAATCATTGGTTTCTAGTGATATTTTTTTACCGGTTTCTTTAATGAATTTTGAAGCTTCATGACCGAAAATACTAGATGTTTTCATTGCCACTAGAAAAAAATGTAAATGTTCTCCAAATTTTTGTATTCATTGATTTTAAAAGTTTCGTCTAGTAAAGCAGCAGCGCCTGCGGAAGTAGATATGGGACGGAGCCCAAGTGTCAGTGCAAGTGAAATCCCATATAACTGGTCTGCCGTATTGCCATGGAATCAGGGTCATATCATTTGGACGTTTACCGTCGTTGCGGCAAGTACTTAACGGTTCCAATGAACAGGGTATCTTTGTAGATGCCAGGCCTCGTTTGATTAGGTCATTTACTGCAGAATGACGTGAAAAACGGCCGGCACTCAATTCGCAGCTGAGGCCGTGTCTACCATATTCATCAACATCATCTCCGCAACGACAGCGACGTTTTACAAAAATTTGACAACCTAAACGTAGACCAACAGAAATACAGAAAATTCGTCATCTAAAAGGGTACCAATGGGACCGACGGTATAGCGTTCAACTATGCTCCTGATTCCTTGCAAAATGCTGCATTCAAACGAGCCTTGTCTGGTAAATTGATAGCTTCATGAAGCAGATTTTCTTTCCCTTTGACCCATTTAATGATGACAAAAAAGAAGGGAGAGCTACTGAAACGATTGAGCGAGTTCCTAAACCACCATATGAAACAGGTAGTGAATCTTGTTTCCAAGAAAGGTCCTCTAATTTAATATCAATTAATGACTCTAATGAATGACGAATGGTATTGTGAAAATTGATTAAGATATCATTATGTAACCAGGTCCGACTACATCTCAAGATATATGTTAATTTCGGAATTAATAGGCAATTCTTGAGAAGGTAATGAGCAATATGTGTTGGTAACCAGGATAAACGAGATGACATTTTTTTGAAAAGATTAGTTTTTCATTGAAAGCTGATAGAAAGGTTTTGTTTAATGGAGGAGCATCTAATAGAAATAAATTTTGTCTGTTGGTAATCGTTATGCATGTTGCTACAGAATTAAATTTATCAATGGTTACATCATTTGGTGATTCTAAGAAAAATAACTCGCATTTGCTGAAATTGAGTTCAAGACCAATATCCTTGGAATTGTTCATAATATAGACAAGAGACTTAAACAAGGAATTAGTATTACCACCTTAAGAACCATCATCAAGGTACCAAGCATTGAATTCTGTGTCAATGTTGCTTATAAGTTTGTGTATCGATATGCAAAAAAGTAGAGGTGCCTAAGGGTCCCCTTGTGGGACGCCTCTTTCCGAATAAATTATGTTTTCGCCAAATAAATGATATAGAGGGAATCGAAAACATTGATTGATGACAGGAAAAATTTCAGGTAGAATATCTGCTACAATTTTTAATAAATGGTCGCGATGAATTGCATTGAAAGCATTTTCAAAATCAATTTTCAGAAAAACTTTATTGTTAACGAACATTATTATTGGAATAACTATTTTGTCCAAAAAAAAATATTCCAATAGCCGGGCTACTAATTCTCTAATATATCTTAGACTTAATCTTCAGAAACCTTCGTATCACATCACTTCTTGGCAATTTGGAATATCAGCAGTATTCAAGGCATAATTTTCGGTGTTCTCCTCGATCTCGCCACTGTCTTCCTTATTATTCACATCAACACTTTGAAAATTTTTGATTGTCTATGTCCTCAAAAACTAAAACCTCATCATCAAATTTGGAGAACCTATTAAACTCTTCATACTTCCGTCCTTCTGGAGCAGTTGGAAAGTAATTTTCTAAATTCAAGACTTCATTTGTTGAAACAAATTTACACTTAATAGAACATTTTTATTGTATCACCAGATACTTCATGCCAAGCGGTATTCATCATGTGAATCGCTGATGAAATTTATATTTTTTGGACATTTTAGTGACCGTTATTCTTGATGTTGGTCCATAAACATCCATACTGATAAAATTTTTTTTGATAATTCATTTCTGTAATTCCTTCTCAATGCAGATATTATGTCTTGGTCCATAGACTGTATCAATGATGTTGTATTTGGAGGTGAATAACAGATGTTTACATTATTTAACCTAACTTCTGTTTCATTCGATGAACAATTGTCAACAAATAACAAGGTCTGCCTTGTCAAAATTTGTGAGATATTCATTAAATAGTTTTGCAGTCATCCAAGAGTTTTTATTGGCTGTATACTTTACTGGTTCTGGTTACTGGTTCTTCTCAGATCTTCCAATGACTAATATAGGTAGTAATAACTTTCATCAGCATTTGCGCAACAAAGAATGGTTATTATGTCTTAGTCTCAGTCTTGTTAGATTTTTCACCAATGGCCTTTTCTTCTAGAAAGGGTAGTGTCGCATGTGGAGTTGCTTGATAGTAAATAGCAGTCTCGTCGCAATTATTTATTTATTTGTATTCTCACAGATTTTACAACCTAATTACACGAATACATTTAAATCAATGTCAGGTAGTACATACACAAAACGAAAATAAAGTTTTATGCCTGATTAACAGCTGGTATTATATAGAGTTCGTTTCCAGAACCGTGTAGAATGATCACTGAATAAAATGCGTTGAGCTAACGTGTTGATTATATGAGTTAGAATCAATTTTTAAAAGGTAATCAAAGGTATATACCAATTTAAATTAAGTGCAATTGTAAAATTGTTGGCTAGTCGAAGCATTATTACCAAAGGAGCTCGGTAAGTAGGGTAAGTAGACAGTACAAAGGGGACCCTGAACATGACAGAAGAACGCATAGATCTTGGAGGAATGTTAAACGGAATTAGTTGTAAAATAGCTGGTGCGTTAATTGTATTGTTAATAATTTTGTGCAAAAATAGCATTGATGAAATTTGACGTCTATGCTCTAAAGATAAAATCTTAAATTCAGTGCTTAAACTAGTTGTCCGCACTATATTATATCTAGGCCACTTTCGATGCTTTTTAAAGAACAAGTGTCGTAGCAATTTATTTTGTACTTTTTCAATTTCATTCAGTGTTGTTTGGTGCTCACCACACCAAATAATAGAAGCAAATTGTAATTTTGATCTAACTAGGCTGAAATATAATTTTTTTATTACACATATATTACTAAAAAAATAGCAGTTTCTTATTACAAATTCTACTGTTCTATTTGTTAATTTTACAAGAGTACTAATGTGATTAGTGTTCAAGAGTATCTGAATTCATATTCTTAAGATTTGGTTTCTTTACTGATAACATAGAAACGGTACTCAAATACTTAATCAGCCAATCACCACCAAACGCGCGTAGAGTGCGAAATGGAAGGTGTCAATGGTATAATACCGACCATCTCGGCCGCGCCATGTGCAGTACATGAAAGATCCGTACTGTCTGTATTATGTTTCATATGCTGTCGGTATGGTCATGTGATAAAGTACTGTAAAGAGGAAACATCTACGTGTTATAAATATGGACAAAAACACGATGGAAATACATGCCAAACAACGGTACTTAACTGCATAAACTTTGAAATCACGCGTAAGGAACCAAGAGGACACCAAGCGAGAGATACCAGATGTCCTATATATCAAAAGAAACTGGAAAATCTAAGGAGACAAACAAACTATCAATAAAAAGAAAACCACAAACACAAAGCCAGTTTACAACATACAAAATGAGAATAATACAACACAACGTCGGAAGAGGGAGAGCAGCGACGGACCAACTGCTAGAAACAATAAAAACCTTAAAAATAGACCTGGCACTAATTCAAGAACCATACCACACAATTAAAGACCACAACAACACATACACTACTAAAATTTAACGACATATCAAAATCAATTGTGCTGCTTAAACGTGACCTGACAAGAACCACCATAATACTGGGACAATTAACGAATGAAAACGTACTAACAATACAGATGGACACTAAAAAAGGGAAAGTAACAATAATAAATATTTACGACGAACCGGGTGGCAATAAAAATAAAATATTGGACAAAATAAAACCAAAAATCAGGAATCTTAAAACAAAAATATTAATTGCAGGGGACCTAAATGCAAAAAATACTAGTTGTGGAAGCACAGTGACTGACGAACGGGGAGAGGATATGATGGAGTGGGCAACAACAAACAATTTCCACAAACATAACACATACGATAGCTATCCTACCTTTACCAGGTCGAGAGGACAAAGTTGGATTGATTTGACATTGACAAAAGATCTAGAAGTACAGAACTGGACAGTACTGGGAGAAGAGACATTAAGCGACCACAATTACATAACCTACGACATACTACAAGACAAACAACATACTGGTAAAACAAATAGGTACAACGTAACAAACAGAAACATAGAGAAGATAAGAGACAATATTACAAAGACGGACTGGAACTTTGGTGGTGACTTAGACGAAAAACAAGATTAAAATAACACTTCAGACCATTATGAAACGAACGTTAAACACAACTTATACCCAAAACAAAAATTCGCAAATATGGTGGACACATGAATTAACCCAACTTAGACGAAAGACAAATAAACTTAGACGAGTCTACCAGGACGAAAACGATGTAATAATGCGCATCCAAAAACGGGACGAATACCTCAAACAAAGACGACAATACAAAAATGCAATAAAACAGACAAAGACTGAGTCAATAAGAGAACTCTTTACAAATATTGACCCGAACAATCCATGGAACTGTGCATATAAATTAATAAGAACGAGAAATAAGGAAAACAGAACTTTGACGACAATTAAAAAAGACAACGGGAACTGGACAAAAGATAAAACTGATACAATACAATACCTACATAATAAATACTTTCCGACAGACAACACAGAGGACGACCTACACATACACACCGAAATTAGACAAAAAATACAAACATACAGAGATATAGAAGAAGTGATAGACTTCATAGAAACAGAAATATTAAAGACGTTACAAGATATGAAAAACAAAAAAGCAACATCCATAGACGGTATACCGAAGGAAATACTGACAGACTTACATACGACCAGACCAGAAGTATTGACTAATTCATACAATACATGCTTAAGGCAGAGTAAATTCCCTGGTGGATGAAAGGGGGCAGATATGGTCTGGCTGCCCAAAAAAGATGGAGGTCGGATGCCGATCTGTTTCCTCCCGGCACTGGGAAAGGTACTGGACAAAATGGTAGCTAGAAGACTTTTGGATTACCTAGAAAAAACAGACAGACTCGACAAACGTCAATACGGCTTTAGAGAAGCCCGTACGACAATGGACGCGATAGACAAAGTGACGACACGAATTCGACAAAACAAACAGGACAAAAGACACCAACTAATACTCACATTAGACCTGACGAACGCCTTCAATTCTGCCTGGACGCCAGCTATATTATACATGCTACGCCAAAAGAGAGTACCAGAATATATCACTAAATTATGTTGGGATTTCCTAATAAATAGACATATACAAACAGAAGAAATAAAGACATGGACGCATTGCGGATGTCCCCAAGGATCTAGTCTGGGGCCAGCCTTGTGGCTGGTTCTAATGGAGAACTGGTTCTACACTATGGACACAAACGACCAACTGACGAGCGACAAAGACATGGTGCAGGCTTTCGCGGACGATCAAATAATTGTGATATCAGGAACTTCACTGAGGGAAATAGAAAATAAATGGAAGGCGGTTTGGAAATCATGCGAAGACTGGGCATGTCGGAATAAGCTAAGCTATAACAAGAATGAAACCAAAGCAATTTTTATTCCGCACAATAGGAACTCTAAAGCGCCCAGAATCAAACTCGACGGGCAAAACTTTAACTTGTCAGACAATCTGCAGTTCTCAGGAGTAACTATAGACACTGGTATGCTCTCGCTGGACCACGTTAAGAAACTAAGGCAAAAAACTACAGACATAGCCAATAAAATTTACGCTATAGCAGGTAGACAATGGGGCAGAAAACCCGAAATATTAAAAATAATATATCAAAGGGCTATAAAACCAATGATATTATACGGGGCAGAGATATGGGGACAGCGATCTCACGACACGAGATTAATGAAACAATTGAACGCCACTGAACGACCCTTCCTAAGGGCAATCACAAAAGCATATAAAACAACACCAACGGCAGCCATGCAAGTAATTGCAGGCTGCATACCATTAACAATCGAGGCAAACAAAATACATAAACACTTTGATAAAACAAAAGAGATCACACAAAACATACGAACCTTACCCATTGACAAGACTCACCCAGCACGGCATAGGAGACTAGAACACGCACAACAGCCCACAAACATAAACATATACACAGACGCCAGTATAAAAAACGACAAAAAAACTATAGGAATATACATAAAAACAAAAAACGGAACAACAAAATGCATATACCAAGTGTACACTGACGCACACATACATGAATTGGAGACACTGGCCATTAAACAGGGTCTAGAGAAATACTGTGAAATAAGGCACCAAACGGATGGGGAAGATCTCACCATACACACAGACTCAAAGACAGCAATACAAGGCATAACACAAACGCGGACAAAAAATAAACTGAATACACAAAATATACTATTAAAAGATACGTTAGAAACAGTGCATAAAGTACAGTGTTACATAAATTACAAAACCAGACTTGACAACGACATAAAAATCGCACACAATTTAGCAACCGAAGGACATAGCAAACCAGCACCAGATTTTAAGTATTATAGCAAAAAAGAATTAAAAACATCATTGAAACGAAATAAACTTGAAAGCTGGCAGAGAAAATGGGAAATAGAAAAAACAGGACGCAAAACATATGAATTAATCAAGACAGTTTCCAAAACACGATTTGACATTAACTGGAAAACAATTAACAGGACATGGACATATGCAAGAATAATACAAACGATTTAAATTAAGAGAAACGACAGGAAACTGCATCATAGACAATAAGACGGAAGACCAACACCATATTATACATGACTGCACACGTCCCCAAAGACAAATAGTACGAAAGACACTAATAGACAGACTAAAGACGATCAATAAAACATACCCGCCTACAGATATTGACGTAACGGACAAATTTCTGGTAAAATGGATAAACGAATGGGGACAAGGTTGCATATCCGCCGATGAAGATGAAACCATATGAAAAGAGTACTACAGGCTGACAAAGGGTAAAAAGGGCAACTTTACCCGTTGATTTTTGGAGTGTGGAGTTGGTGTGGAGTTCATCTTGACAGTGGGTCCGCTAGAGAGAGGGTATGTTTTCGCCGCATGCCGAAAGGTGGGTCGGCAGGCCACTTTGATGTGGCAATTCTTTCCTGTCTGTATCATGTTACGATCGGCATTTTTCGTAACCATTGATTGTAAATTACGAGTATATACAGTCGAACAATAGTGTAACAAGTATATTATTATTGTAGTGTATCGAAAAATAAAGCAAATTCGTTCCATCAAATAGGCAGTTCCATTATTTCAAATTTATACAGTGCATTTGAACCAGTACATTGCGAATTTCAATTACAAAAAATGGTCCGGAAACTAGAATAATTACCATTTTATGATCCTTCATCTTCAGATACCCCTCGCAAAGGACGTTTATTGTTCCACGAAAACACGTGGTGAACAACAAAAGTGCTCAAGATTATCAGTTACATTGTATATTCCCTCGCAGGGGACGTTTTCGAGTGTATAACTACACAATTGTGTTAAAATCGAACAATTATTTCATTTCTCTCGTTGAGAACGTTTCAAGTAGACCTAAGTATCTTCATTATCTCAAAACGTTTGAAATTCGTTTTCGTTCATTAAAAGTGAGTTTCGATTGAATTAACTTGAACAGAACAATTATAAATCAACAATTTCTATTGTATGTGCGGAAGAATTACGGATTTGTAAAGGAGCAAATTTCCGTTTTCTCGCCTTCGACAAACTGATTTGATACTCATCAGTTTCAAGGTAACCCAGCAAAATAAGTATATCAGTAAACATCTCAAACAGGGAGATAATGCAGCAGTTCATTCGAAGATAAATTCTTTATATTTCCGTCACTTTTTGATATTAAAACCAAAACAAATCTAATCAATTTTTAATTTCATTTTTTCATAATACAATAACTTTGTACAAGCAATGATGAGTATCCAACAAACTCTGATTAAAAAAAGAGCTAATATAAAATCAAGTGTAACACATTTAATCAAATTCTCTGACAAATTGAAATTCAAAATTCAGTTTCAAACATAGATTTGGAAGAATTGGAAATTAGGTTTACAAAAGCTCAGTTAGAATCATTGCCAAATTTCTATGAATTACAAGAGGAGTTGCAGGATATTGAGGGTGATGAATTTGATGAATTAGAAATGGAATCATTTGAATCTTCATGTTTTGAGCTTTTTGCTAAAACTAGCGTATTTTTGGAAAGTAATAAACTTTCTCCACAGAGCTCTCATACTCAACAGGTGGAACAGAGCACTGATGGCGGAAGCTCAATCACAAATTTAGGTTATAAACAAGTAGGTGTTAGGTTCTCAGACGTCAAGTTGCCTAAATTCACCGGAGTATGCGAGAAATGGCTTGAGTGGAAAGATCTCTACTAATCGCTAGTTCACAACTGTACAGAGATCACTACTATTGCCAAATTCCATCTTTTACATGGGGCCTTGGAGGGACCTGCTGCTCAATGTATTCAGTCACTTTTTATTACAGATAATAATTATATTGAAGCATGGAAAACATTATGTACTCGTTTTGATAATAAAAAGTTAATAGTTCATAAACATTTGAAAAGCATATTCAGTTCAGTTAAAATTAAAACAGAAAATCCTTCTTCTTATAGATCATTGGTTGATACAATAACAAATAACTTGAAATGTCTAGGAAACATACAAGTAGCACTAGTTCTTGGGATCCCTTAATAATTTTTTTCGTGTCAAGTAAATTAGATCTTGCAACATTGCGTGATTGGGAACATTATAAAATTGCTGGGGAACTTCTCACTTTACAAGAACTTAAAACATTTCTTACGAATCGAGCAAATTTTCTAGATAAGGTGCACATGCACAAAGATAAAGAAGGGTCAAGATCGAATCAAAATCAACAACCTCACTATCAAGGTTCTAGTTACAAACAAAACCAGAACAAAAACTCTTCCTTCAAAAAATCATTCATATCAACCATTGATGAAAACATTGAACAAATCAATTTAAGGAAGTATTCATGTTACTTTTGTAAGCAAAATCATTGAATTTTCTACTGTGCGGATTTCTTAGCCTTTTCAGCCAAACTAAGATTTGGAAAATAAAACAATTGAAACTTTGCACAAACTAACTTTCTCGGCCAACACATCAGCTAGACAAGTGCCCAAGTGATAATTGTAAATATTGTGGTAAAAAACATAATTCTATTTCACATCAGGGTAGAGGCGAAAGTACAGCGTTGCCAGTTATAAGTTCAGAAACCAAATTTACATTGAAGGATTTTGACGACTCCAGTAAACAATCTTCTTCTCAGAATTCTTAAATTGTTTCAGGCTCAAGTTCAGTAAGTGGTTCAAGTCAAGTATTGCTGGCAACAGCGCAAGTGGAAATCTTTGACAATCATGGAAAAAAGCACACATGCAAGGCTTTACTAGACAATGGTTCTATGTCAAACTCTATTTTGAAAGGTTTGGTTGACAAATTAGGCGTTCCACAGTATTCCACCAATTTGACAGTATTGGGTATTGGTCATAATTCTTCAGAACTAAATAAATCCTGTGACATCAAAATAAAATATTGGCACTCTCAATTTCATGCCAACCTTCACTGCTTAGTGATTTCAGAAATTACTGATCGACTTCCAACTTTTGACTTCAATCCCAACATTATAGACATTCCCTCGTATATAACTTTATCTGCTCCAACAGTGAATTTGACTGTCTCGACCCTTACTTCGTGGAATATGCTCATATTAGTGTTTTTAAATGAAACTCACGGTCTCTAGTTAATTCCACAATATAATAAAAGTTAATGAAAATTCTAAAAAATTGACAATTGTTTCGATAAATCAATATCATCATGATATTGATTTATCGAGACAATTGTCAATTTTTTAGAATTTTCAATAACTTTTATTATATTGTGGAGTCAACTAGACACCGTGAGTTTCATTTAAAAACACTAATATGATCCAACAGTCTTTAAAGCAAGCAGAATCGAGCTTCTGATCGGAGCAGACACCTATTGGTCCCTTCTCCTAAGTGGGAATATTCAGCTTGGTCCTAACAAACCAATTCTGGGAGAGAGCAAACTAGGTTGGATAGTTACAGGTCCTTTAGGTTGTCCCCGTGAAGCATTCACGTCTTGCAACTTTTCTAAAACCATTGACATTGAGTATCAACTCCAAAAATTTTGGGAATTAGAAGAATTACCGAGTAAACGTATATTGTCATGCGAAGAACAACAAGCTGAAGAACATTTTTGCGATAATTTCCAGCGGAGTCCAAACGGAAAGTTCGTAGTATCAATCCCTTCAGAGGAACACATTTCAAAGCTAGGTAATTTTCAAGAACAAGCAAAAAATCAATTTTTGTATCTCGAGAGGAAATTAGCAAAAAACCATACATTGAAAAATTGTATTGTGATTTCATGAATGAGTATAAAGCCCTCTCTCACATGTCATATTTCAAACCCTTATCTCATGATCAAATCACTTATTTCTCTCCTCATCATGGGGGAAGACAGTGTGATCACCAAATTGCGCGTGGTTTTCAACTGCTCAGCAGAATCATCATCGGAATATTCTTACAACTCTATTCAGTTGTTAGGACCTACCGTTCAGGAGGATATTTATTCAATTCTAATTCAATTTAGAGAACACAAGTTTGTTGTGTCGGCTGACATTAGCAAAATGTATAGTCAAATTGGAATCACTGACGAATTCAAGCCTCTTCAGCTCGTATATTGGCGTGAAAATCTTGAAGATGAACTCCACATTTATTCTTTAAACACTGTCACATATGGCACAGCCAGTGCCCCTTTTTTAGCAACTCGTTCCTTACTACAATTAGTCATTGATCACGGAAACTCTTATACGGAAGCATCTCATATAATAAAAAAGAACATGTATGTAGATGACTTACTTTGCGGAGCAGACTCAATTGATAAGTTGACATCATTGTGTCAACAAGTATCATTCATTTTACAATCAGCTTCTTTTCAACTGAGAAAATGGAAATCGAATAGCTCTGAGCTTCTCGAAAACGTAAAGAGTAAAAATACGTCAGAATTTTATTTTTTATCACCTTTCGAATCAGTAAAAACTCTAGGCTTGCTTTGGGCTTCTGAAGAAGATGTTTTTCTTTTCAAAATTAGTCAGCTATCATCTGTAAATTATATTAGAAAGAGAATAATCTTATCAGATATTGCAAAAATATTTGATCCATTGGGCCTCATTAGTCCAATTATTATTTCAGCCAAAATCATGCTACAAGACTTGTGAAAATTGTCTCTGGCGTGGGACCAAAGAGTTTCGCAAGAGGTTTCTGATAATTGGACTCGCTTCCGAGCAGAAATCCTTTGCCTTAACAAACTTCGGATTCATCGACACATATCTTGTCCCAATCCTGTATATACAACTACATGGGTTTGCTGATAGCTCTCAAAGGGCTTATGGCGCAGCATTATATTTGCATGTGCAAAATACTAGCCATCAAGTGGTTGTTAATCTCATTTCGTCCAAAACCAAAGTAGCTCCTATTCAAACGGTAACGATTCCCAGATTGGAG
The DNA here is from genome assembly GCA_963921935.1 of Galeruca laticollis. Classification (NCBI taxonomy): domain Eukaryota; kingdom Metazoa; phylum Arthropoda; class Insecta; order Coleoptera; family Chrysomelidae; genus Galeruca; species Galeruca laticollis. Next base: position 271,096,511 of record OY998175.1, on the reverse strand, counting down.
CTGAGTGCTTGTGTACTGCTCGCTAAACTCTTCCTTGTTCAATCATCGAAATTGACGAGTGTCATCTGTGGTCAGATTTCATAGTAGCTTCAGGATGGCTACGCACATCTCCTCATCTTCTACAAACATTCGTTGGAAACAGAATGTCACAAATTCAGAATTCAACAGAAATTGGCAGATGGCGCTATGTTCCTACGAATTCCATTCCTGCCGACATTCTTTCAAGAGGAATTTCTCCCAAAGAGCTTCTTAACTCGAGTCTTTGGTTTCATGGCACTGGGTGGTTAAAAGGCAAAAGTAACGATTGGCCAGAAGATATCTCAAAGGTGCTCGTCTTACGTGATCTTCCAGAAACCCGAAACGAGTCACAAACCTTCATTCATACAAAAAGGGAGCTTTTTCCTTTCCAAAACTTTTCTTCATTGAACCGCTTAAAACGCGTTTTTGCTCACGTACTACGGTTTAGTTACAGTTTCAAGAAACTTGAGGGAAATAAACTTTACTCAACAGGTAACTTGAATCTCGAGGAACTTAGATTATCGTTAAACAGACTTTGCCAACTGGCAAAGCAAGAATCCTTTCCCCAAGAATATATTGATCTCAATCAAAACCATCAAGTTTCTAATCAAAGTAAAATTCTAAGTCTCAATCCATATATAAAGGATAATTTGATAAGAGTCGGAGGGCGACTAAGAAACTCTCCGTATCATTTTCACAAAAAACATCCTATCATTCTTTTTCCCAAACATCACCTTACACTTCTCATTTTCAGAGAAACCCATCTCTTTCAATTGCATTGTGGCCCTCAAATGCTACTAGTATCAGTTAGAGATAAATATTGGCCCATTTTCGGTAGAAATTTAGCCAAACGTACAGTCAGAGAGTGTGTTATTTGCTTTAAATTCAAACCCAGAGCTCAAATCCCGTTAATGGGAGATTTACCTGCGTCCAAAGTCTCTCCAAGGTTGTCAATTTCCCACACGGGCATTGATTATGCTGGCCCCTTCTTTCACAAAGATCGCAAAGGAAGAGGATATAAGACTCACAAATGTTATTTATCATTATTTGTTTGCATTACAACTAAATGCCTTCATTTGGAATTGGTAACTGAACTTACTACACTTGCTTTTCTAGAAACGTTTCAAAGATTCATTGCTCGTAGGGGTAAGCCAAATTGCGTATACTCTGACAACGGCACTAACTTCATTAGGGCAAATACCAAACTCCAAGAGTTAGGAAAATTCTTATTAGACAATCAAGTAGAAATCGAAGAAAAAACAGCCATAAATCATGACGTCAAATGGACATGTATACCTGCTTACTCCCCTCATCAGGGTGGGATATGGAAAGCTGGTGTGAAATCCAGTAAGCATCACCTTCTTGAAGTCATAGCTAACGATTTACTTACATATGAGAGTTTGTACACAGTCATTACTCAGATCGAAGGAATTTTAAATTCAAGACCATTAACACCTCTTTCTACCGACCCAAACGATTTAGAAGCATTAACTCCTGCTCATTTTTTGATCGGAAGATCCCTCAACTCCTTACCCTATCCTGATGTTCAGAATATTCCAACCACCAAGTTAAACCATTACGAACAACTTAAGAAGCTGAAACAACAGTTTTGGTCACGTTGGTCAGAGGAATATATCAGTCAACTTCAAGAACGTACGAAGTGGAAAACAAACCTATCAGACATTAGTGTTGGATCTATGGTTCTTGTTCGCGAAGACAAGTTACCACCGTACAAGTGGCGGTTAGGTCGCGTAGAGTGTGCATCCAGGTGCCGATGAAATTATTCGTGTTGTCACTGTAAAAATCAACACAGGCTTAATTGAACGCGCAGTGACCAAATTATGTCCACTACCGTTATCCAAGTCGACAGAAGACAGTGAAAACTAGTTTTGAGGCCTAATAAGGCGTTATGTTAGTTGAGGTGGTTTTCGATAGCTGATTTACTTTAGAATTCATTTTGTTCAGAATCGAAACTTTGGTGTCTCGAAGCCGGGAATATGTGAAGATTTGGTTCCTTTACTATAACATAGAAACGGTACTCAAATACTTAAACCAGCCAATCAGCGCCTAACGCGTGTAGAGTGCGAAGTGGAAGGTGTCAATAGTATAAAACCGACCATCTTGGCCGTGCCATGTGCAGTTCATGAAGGAACCGTACTGTCTGTATCATGTTAGGACCGGCATTTTTCGTAACCATTGATTGTAAATTAAATACAGTCGATCAATAGTGTAACAGGTATATTATCATTCTAGTGTATCGAAAGATAAAGCAAATTAGGCAGTTCCCTTATTTCAAATTATACAGTTCATCTGAACCAGTACATTGCGAATTTCAATTACAAAAAATGGTCTGGAAACCAGAATAATTACCACATATTATAATCAGTAATAATTGGATTTTTCTGGCAAGTTATTGTCATTATTGCACACTTTTAGATGTTGAAGTATAGTTCATTTTTGATACTCCATTCAAATATATTATTTATGTCTTATATAACTCAGCTCATACTCTATTGTCAAATCTGGCAGAATATCAGTTACGCTATGGACTGCTCCTATCACATCGGCATCTTCTGATTCACCGTCAACCTTTTTGGATGAAGTTTGAGAGCGATCTTTCCATTTAAAAAGCCAATCTATTGTGGCTCTGAAACCACTACTACGTTCAGCTTGCAATATCATCGAAAGATGGTGCAATGAAGTAGCACTCTCGGTTAATGCAAATGAACCGAGATTTTCTGGTTTACAAGGAGAGGAATAATTGAAGACGACAACCACCGAAGTTATTTGGCACGCTCCTAAAATTTCGGGAGGAGACCAAATACTTGGGAGTAGTGCTTGACAAGCTGATACACTGAAAACCACATATTGACAGAATTATAAGCAAGTCAATAACCACACTGTGGCAACTCTGATAAGCCGGGGGAAAGACCTGGAGAGAAAATCGCAAGATCCTCCACTGGTTTTACACTGCGGTCATAAGACCGCGAATATAATATGGTTCCGTGGTCTGGTGTTCCACAAGCTGGCGCATGTGTAGAGAGTAGTGAACTTAAGAGTTACAGTAGCTTTTAGTACCACTCCAGCGCTCGACGTCCTCCGAGGATTGCCGCTCCTGATTGTATGGATTACTATAAGCGCGATGGCGACCTTTGTAAGAGTGCGGGACAACGAGCACAGGAAAGGGGGTGACGAAGGCCACATAATAATAGCAAAATGAACATAAACTGAGCTTCCAATTATTGCTCTCAAAGCTGTTCCAAAAAAAGATAAAGTGAGGACCGACCATACGTTCATAGTCATCATTCCGCCAAGAGATCAGTGGAACGGTGAACAAGTTCGATTTCTACCCGGGAGAATTGTGTGCTTCACAGACGGTTCCGCATGGAAGGAAAGTTGGTAGCAGGTGTCCTGATAGAGGACATAGGAATTAAAAAGAGCTATGCTCTGGGTAAATATTCCACGGTTATCCAATCCAAAATATTCGCCATCCTGGAATCCGCAGAGCAAATAACAAACCGAATTGCATCTAGGAGCCCTATTAGGTTTGGCTCGTATAGTCAAGCCGCTATTAAAGCAATTTGCAGTCCCAGTACTAGTACGGTACTGGTTCAGGAATGCGCAGATACTCTGGATACCCTATCTTTAGAACGAGAAATTGCCCTACAGAACACAGCGGAATCGAAGGCAACGAGCGGTCAGATGATCTTGCCAGGCGAGGTGCCAACATGCCCTGCTGTGGACCCGAACCAATAAGGAAGGTGAGTGAAGCTCAATCCTCAACCTTGCTCAAATAATGGGCCCAGAAAAGCTTTGAGAAATATTGGAGAAACTGCAATGGTTTTAGGCAGGTGAAACAAAGAATCGCGTTCCCAGACACAATGAGGACACGGTTGCTGCCCAGATTACGGGGAGGAGGAACCCTCTCACCACTTTCTCGACACCTGTGAGGTAGACACAAAGCTTAGAAATGAAATAATTGGTGGGGATATAATTAGAAAGAAGACATTCCCTTTCTCTGTGGTCTTTGTACGTAGGTCAAGACAGTACAAGTGAAGTAAAGGGGGTAGACACTGTGGAATGGTATAAAGGAGCAGAAGTGGCCTAATTGCCAGGCATCAGCCATTCATTCATTGCATTTAGCAATTTGCACTGCTGTTCGTTTTAGAAGTGGACAATTAACATGAACGTTACGACGTCTTTTTTACTTGAGCCAATCAATTAAATCGCTCTCAACTTCTGATTCTTTGCCACTACGCTTCCTTTTCTGTGTTAATTTGAAATTATTTTGCCAGTAAGACAGTACTCTGTCATTTCTCTTCGGCAATTCACTTACTAGGGCCTGCGAGACTACAAAATTTGGAGCTGCTGCTACTTGACTGCACTTAACTTTGTCTATATCACTTGCACTTTTTCATTAAGTGTAAGATCTTTCTGTTAAAGATTGAACTAGCTATTTTACTGAAATTCACTGTCTCGAACCTTACTCTGTGGAATGTACTGATATTACTGTTTTGAACAAAACTCACTGTTTCTAGATAATTCCAAAATATATTGAAATTTTTTTAAAAATTCTAAGAAATTGACAACTGTTTCTATATTGCTATCATCGTTAGAAAGACAAGTTACATTTCATATGATGCTTACCCTATGTTTCATAAATAAAATTTTGGTTAGACAAAGACCTTGTGATTGACTTAACCCGGCGTCAGTGTGGTGGAATTCTGTAACATGGTTAGCGTTGTGGGATGGAAGTAACCTCAATTTTTGTTAGGGGTAAATATTTTTTTAAATGAGCCAATAAAAAGTGGTCTTTATCATCACTTTTAGATTTAAAACCAAGATATATTATTCTACAATATTTTTTAAACTTTTTTGTCCCTATTTTCCGCAAAAGTAGCAAGTTTTATAAAAAATTTAACCATAAATGGAGTGAATAAAAATGCAAATTGACCCAATACAACGAATTGATATATTTTACGAAAGATACATGTAACAATTAGAATCAAAAGAGTGTTTCAAATATGAAAACTAAATAGAGAAGCCAATCGTTCAATTCAGCACATTCAGCATAAAAATTCAAACAATGCTCTAAACAGAGGAAGACGCATTTCTTCTGGCATTTTCTATCTCTGCCACGAAGACATATTCCACATCTGGAAGACGTTCATTTTTTATTCTGAGGACATTTAGCACCATCATTATCATATATTCTTTTTAATTTATTTTGTATATCGCGTGGCTGTCGATTATTATTGCTTCTATTTTTACGATATGGTATAATGAGTGCAAAAGCAAGTTGCTTGAGGAAATTCCTTCTTTTTGCTTTCCTGTCGGATTATTTATTGCTTTGATAAATGATATAGGCCTCAATCCCCCCGTTATTTAGTATTGAAAAAAATATTGTCAATGGCCATCCCCTACTATTTCGAGGAACATTATACAAAGCTGACATTTCATCAACCATATCAACTCTACATTTTGATAAGTTGGAAAACCCTCTTATGTCAGGCTTTCTTGTATTTGCTTGAAATTCATCATTATGATGAAGTATAAAAGCCAACAAAACAATTTTTTTTTGGTTACAGAGTTTTTCATTATATATGGACCCTTCTATATCTCACTTATTATTTGTTACAATTGAAAATGTCTCAAATAAGAGTAGTTTTTAAAATCCAACAAAAATAATATACAGAATGTCCCAAAAAAGAGGGTCAGAGCCAAAGAGTTCTTTCTCAAATGGGACACCCTATATATTGTTATGTTTTTAAACTGTGCACTTCAATCCGAATTCAACAATATATAATTGTTATAGTCTAACTTTAACAGTTCAGAAAATATATACGACACAGTAAGATGTAGTAATCTATCGATTGGAATTCAGTAAATTTGTTTACAAAATAAAGTAATCTCAAACTAAGTAAGCTCAAATGAAACTATAAATATTCTTCAAAATGACCCCCCGTATTGTCAATCCATAGTTGGTATCTTTGGCGTGAATTCTCTAAACATTTAGAAATAATATCAGCATAATTATTTAAGTTATTAATTTCGCCTTGAATATTTTCCTGAATTATCTCAAGATTGTTATTTTCGCCAAAGTTAACTATATCTTTCAGCATCCCCCACAAAAAAGAAACTAAGGGAGTTAGGTCGGGGCTATTAGGAGGCCATAGAATTGTCCAGATCCACTCTGGAAACTGATTGTTGAGAGGTTCTCTCACCTCTAATACATTATGGGTTGATGCCCCATCTCGGTGCCAGATCATAGTATTTAATTGGTCAGCTGTAAATTCATTTTCTAGTATTTCACTTATTTTGGGTATTATGTAGTTTAGGTAAGTTCTTCCTGTTAACATATAATTGAAAAATATTGGCCCAACAACTTTATTCTGGAATATTCCACACCAAACTTTAATTGATTTCCGTCCAGATTTCTTTATTTGTTGCACTTTCCGCTGTCTATGATTTTTATTTTCCCATGAACGTCTATTTTTTCTATTAAACACGCCAGCTGTAGAAAAACTGGATTCTTCTGTCCAATAGATTTTCTGAAGGATATCTGGAGTTGCATTCAAGCGACGAAGCATTTCCTGACAAAATATTAACCGTTTCTGTTCGTGCAATTCAGTAAGAGCCTGCACGGGAAGTATCTTATATGGTTTATAATTGTGTCTTTCCAGAGTCCTAAAAACTTTCATAGGATGTTTTTGTAATATATTAGAGCTGGTTACTAACGAGTCTTCAGAGTTTTCTGCAAAAAAGTAGTAGCGCAAAAATTATTCCTTCTCATTCAACTACCATAAAATCCAAAGAAATATATACTTTTTTACCTGCAAAATGCAGAAGTGTATCTAAATCATCCTCCTCATTAAATACACACGTTCGTTTTTTCCTAGAAAAGTTCTTAGTTGTCATTACATGCTGGTATATTCTGTTGAACGTATTTTTGCTAGGCGCATGCCGATTTGGATATAATTCCATAAATTCTCTCCTTGCATCTAATTTGTTATTATAATTTTTTACAAATATTTTTATCTTTCCATCATCTGTATACCGCATTTTCCAATCTATCAAATACAATGTTTTATAATGGTGTGAATATTTACTTGTCAAATATGACAATGCTTTCATTGCCCGTTGTTTATAGTTGGTTTTCATCCCACAGAAAACGATTTTTGAATGAATATATTTTATGAACTGTTGAGGTTAGACTATAACAATTATATATTGCTGAATTCGGATTGAAGTGAACAGTTTAAAAATATAAAAGTATATACGGTGTCCCATTTAAGAAAGAATACTTTGGCTCTGACCCTCTTTTTTGGGACATACTGTATAATATTTTTGTTGGATTTTAAAAACGACATTAAAAACCCTTGAACTCTTATCTGAAATATTGTTATCTGCATCAAATAATAAGTGAGATATAGAAGGGTTCATATATAACGAAAAACCCTGTACAAATGATACTAATGATATATCTCTGGTATTGCGAATTGTGCCAGCAGATGTCAATTCATGTTCACTAAGCAAATGCATCATTAGTGAAATGCTTGTAAACTAATTCTCAAATGTTATGTTACGATTTGTCCCACTAACGGATCTTACAAGTCTGTTAACCAAATCAAAAGTTTTGTTACTAAGTTTGAAGGGTCCTTCGGGCTGAGATCCGAGGTGTACTTCTAAATTTAATACATAAAATGTTTTGGCATCAACAAGTGCAAATATTTTAATGCCGTATTTTATTGACTTTTTAATATATTTTCACAGGTTCTTGTTAAATTTGTAAGATAAATCGATGAAATAAACACATCTTTAAAATGGAGCGAGCATTGTATTCAATTTGACAGAATTATATCAAAATATGACATCCTCGTTACGTCAGCCTACTAAATCTAAATTATAACAGAAAACGATTCATCACACTCCCGGGGCCAAAGTAACAACTACACGAATCTCAATCAAGAAATTTTAAGGAGCTTATGTTTTATATAGACTGAGATCGAAATCTATCAAAACATCTTAGACGCATAACTGTAATAAACCATCAGTTTATTAATGAAAATTAGTTACAACACAACAAGTAACATGTTACACAAACTATAAATCAATATTAAAACCTCTATAGCTTCACTCTATAGAATTCTTCTCAAAATAAGTCATTTTATGTTAAATAAATCAGTCTGAAAATCTAATAGGCCCTAATCTTGAGGTTGTCGGTAGAGGCATAGAAACAAAAGCATCTTAAGAGAGCTGTTTCTCTATATTGTCCTCAGCAGCACTAGACCTCGGCACCTTCTAGATACTACCCAGTAAACCTGCAGACAATTCTAAAGGATATAATGTCTGATAGGTCCTTATCTTTACCCCGAAGTTTGTCTTAACTCTTTACCAGTAAAAGTTTCAATAACTATACCAAGAGGCCAATTTAATCTACTAGACTCTGTTTCGACTAAAACTATATCTCCGACTTTAGATTAATTTCTTTTGTTGTTTCCTTCATTAGCCAATAGCGATAGATATTCATTTCTAAATCTGCTTCTAAAGTCTTCCATCAACTTCTGTAGATACTTAAATCAAACATTTAGATTTTCCTCATCGATTCAGGTTTATCACATATAGAAATACCATATAAAAACATCATTGTAGTTAGCGGTCTCAGGGTATCATCGTCTGCCTCTGTGTATGTGAGTGGTCTACTATTAATAACTGCCTCGCAATCGCAGAGTATGGTACTCAACTCTATCCATGTTACACCCGCTTTTCCAAGCGTCTTGCTTAATATCTCCTTCACAACACACACCAGTCTTTCCCACCATCCTCCCCACCACGGAAAAGCTGGAGGTAGGAACGTCCACTGAATTTTGTAGGAACTGGTAGCTTCTTCTACTGCTTCCCATTTTATTTTTCTCAGTAGATTAGCTGTACCCACAAAATTGGTCCCGTGTTCTGTGTAAATTGTTCTAATCCTGCTTCTTCGTGCTATAATCCTACGTGGAGTTATAATAAAGCTATCGGTGGACAATGAGTATGTAAACTCTAAATGTATGGCTCTATATACGGAACATGTAAATAAAACAATCCACATCTTCTGTTTGTTTTTTTTTTAAAATAATGGGCCTGCTAGGTCTATGCCTGTTACTTCAAAGTAAGCTGTGTGTCCGATTCTATCTGCTGGAAATGGTGGTGTAGGAATCTTTTACACCTTTTTACAACTTTCTTCACTAATTTTCTTATCCCTGTAAACCAAAATTGGTTTCTTAAACTTGTCATTAGAATTAATGATCCTGCTTGCTTTAACTCTTTATGTTTTTCTTGCACCATTCTTTGTACCACTTCGTTCTTTCCTGACAATAAAATAGGGTATATGAAATCTTTATCTTCTCCACTATATTCTAATTTGGTCTTCATTTTGATTATACTGTCTTCTTTTATAGTTTTGAAATTCTTGTCCTTTTTCTTCTCATCGCTGTAGTCTTCTTTTTGCATTAATCTTATCAGTTTTCTCTCTGCATGTATATACTCTTCATTTCCTATATATATCGAGTTGTTTAATTGTTTTCTGAGCCTTGGGTGCATTCTTAATAATCTGGCTACAAGTCTCACAATCTTTTTGAAATGTATAAAGAATAATAGGTTGTTTCTGAAATAATCTGTAGTTACATATTTTACTCATTGGCGATTATTTCTTCTTAATATTCTTCATTTGAATGTTGTGACTTTGGCCAGTATTCCTTTTCTAGGAGTAGCCATTGTGGACCATTCCAACATTCCGACTCCATCAGCGTCTTTGCACTGCAGCCTTGTTATGGCAAATCTGATGGGTTATAAATTCCAGGGAAGTGATTCCAACACTGTCTGTCTGTGTTAGCTAAGACTTCTTTCACTCTATTTGTCATCAACATTTTCCAATTTCCTTGCCTCTTCAACCAAGCCAACGTAACTGCTGAATCTGTCCAGCAGCAGAGTTCATAATTGCAATAATATAGTCTCGAAGCTACTAATGCACCCATCAGTTCGAGTCTTGGTAGTGTCATTTGCATTTTGATAGGTGCAGTTATGCTCTTGGCCATTACAAGTCGAAGTGTCACATCTCCTTTGTGTTCTGTACGTGGGAAAACACAGCCAGAATAAGTATTTTTACTCGCATCACAAAATACATATATTGATACCTAGCAAACTCTCAGCAATGCATTTGCTAGTCGTGTTGGTATTTTGCAATGGTTTATACAGTCTACGGTACTTATACAATCTCCATATTCTCTTTCTACGTCTTCAGGCATTTTCTCATCCCACCCAGTTTCTAATAGCCACGCCTTCTGTATTATTAGCTTAGGCAATATTGTCACTGGAGCTGAGAACCCAATTGGATCGAAGATCTGTTGTGTTATTGACAGTAGGTCTCGTTTTGTTATATATGCAAGTACTGTCCTCAAGTTCTTCACATTGCAACAGAGTTCATCTGTATATTTGTCCCAATATATACCTAATACAGAAACTGGTTTCTCTTCTGTGTCACAATTTGTCATCCAATCTCTGAGTTCAAATTTTCCTATTTGCATTATTTCTATAGAATCTTTCTTAAATTTCTCTACCTGTTCTTTGGTGTCGAAGCTTGTGACACAATTGTCTACGTAGAATGATCTCTTAAGCTTCTTTGCTGTTTCAGGGTAAGTATCCGCATGTTTCTCCAGGTGATAGTGAATAGGTGCAGCGAGCGAAAATGGGCTACAAGCGACGTCAAATGGGACTCGAGTATGTTGGTATGTAATCACTTGCGCTTCATTATTCGGATCTTTCCACCATGACGTTTTCAAGTATTTCTGGTTTTGAGGTGAAACAGAAATTTTTAGAAAAGCTTTTCTGATATCTCACCTGACGCCATAAGTACAAATCCGAAATAAAATCAATAGCCGTGGTATAACTTCTATAAGATTTGGACATTTATTGATACAGGCGTTTAAGCTGTTCTTATTCTTATCGGTACATGAAGCATCCATAACTGGTGGAATCTTGATTGTAGTACTCTCAAGTTTGATCACCGCATGGTGTGGTAAGTAGTAAGCATCCTCTGTGTTACTTGTTGTAGACAGAAGTCTCATGTATGCTTGATCATATCCTGGCTCTGGTTATGGGTAGCTACTCCACATGAGTCCCACTTCACATCTGCTTTCTTGGTTTACAGTGATATTTTCAATAAATTTGTCTAGTATTTCATTCTCAGTCAAGTCACTTTTTTTATAAGGGTCTTAAATTCCTAAAGTTTCGATATTCCATAAGAATTCTAGAAAATTTTGTTGTGATAAAGTACTCACAAAATTGGCAATGACCGTGTTATTGTATACCTTGAATGGGGCCTTGAACAGTCCAGCCCAATTTTGTATTTATAGCAACGAGACTGTCTGTCAAATGTACAAAATTACTTTGTAAAATGGAACCTAGGTAGTCTGAGCCAATAAGGATACCGATTTCAGTTATATCCTCTCTTGTATCTGTTAAATAAATCTTATGTTTGTGCAAGTTTTGTATCAATACTGTGTCCAGTATTTTAGGTAAAGACTCACAGAATACATCTTGTTTTAAGCCAGTAATCGTAGTCTGGTGAGTATTATCTATGCTACTGATATTGAATTTAAAAAGTTTGTGCACCTGGACTGCTTTCCGACAACCACCGAACAGCGAGTGTCCCAGTGTCTCGCTACTTACTGTTTCTAGTCCCAGCTCTTCAATCAACGCTGTCTTTATCGTCGCGCACCTGAGTCCAATAAAACCCCTGACCTGCTTTTCTCCTTTGCTACCTGAAATTTAATAATGAAATATAATAATGTAGTGGTATTGTTACTAGTAAAATTACTGGTAACTTTCCTCTTATTTTCTACTTCCTCTTCACTCTTACTTATTATATTTTGTGAAGTTTTTTTCTGATGTAAGTCCGGACACAAAATTACTACATGGCGCTCACTACATAAGATGCATTTGATAAAGGTTTTACTCTGCTTTGCTATATGGCCCTTCTTTAGACAAATATAGCATCCACCTTCTCATTTCACTGCATCTTTCTTTCCATCTAATGTCATGTTATTTACTTTCATACATTTTAAGGTACTATGAGATTTATTACAAAATAAATAAAGATCCTTACCTTCCTTCTCCTTGTTCCAGTTGTTCCGGTTCTCGTTCTCCTTGGTTACCTCTTTAGCTACTAAACATGCTGCTGTTGGAATGAAGTCGTCACCAGAAAAAGATATTCTCGCAAGCCTACACTGCCTACTGCCTCAACCTTTAATTTTAAATAATCAAGTAGTCGTTTAAGTTTGGACTCATTTTTCTAATGAGTTTAACTCCATGGTATTGACGTATCATTTGGTAATGCTGACTCTATTGTAGGTAACAATATACACTCATATTTTTCTTTGTTAATACCTAACGACACTAATATTTGCATGTTAACTACAATCTTATCATATAAAATATCTATCGAAAGGTTGTTAGCACTTTTTGTCAACTAGAGTAATTCTCGTACATATGTTTCAATGAGCACATCATTCTTCGCAAATCTTGACTGTAACATTTCTTTCACCTTGGTGTGGTCTTCTTTAGTTGGTGAGTAGCTGGATACGATGCTCATCGCATGAGATCCTCCTGTCATTGCCTGAAGTAGATAATGAAACTTGTCCGCTTCTTGGATCTGGTTGTCTCTGGTTTCTCGAACTGTACCCAAAGTGATAACCATGTCTTTGGATTGTCCTCAATCAGTGCAATTTCCAGTAACTTCAGGTTATTTTGTACATTTTTATCTTGTTCGTGTAGTAGCTTACTGTCTGGTTTCATTTTGATCTTCAGCTGTAATCACTTTCTTCTGATATCATCGCATTCGTTGCACTCTACTGCAGTAATATCACACATTTCTGCTTCGACATTGTAAGAGGAAAAATGTCTATGCCTTCACCATCTGTTGGCCATAACTCGTCTAAATTCAGCCTGCTAGCTTTGTGAACTCCTGCTAAGTACAGTAAGCCAACGAAGACTGTCACCTCTCACCCCAATTACATCTGTTGATTTAACAAGATATTTGTGTTCATCGTTTTAATTTTTGCGTAGGGCATTCATTCTGATATTAGTGTATTCGACAATATCTGACATCATTATGTTGTCTATAAATAAGTCCCAACATTCAACGGGTTGTTTACAATTTTTTGCATTGTTACGAACACCAGGAAACATTTTAACCAAATTTTCTCTTCGAGTTCTGACACATTTATTAGGATTTTCTTCTTATAATTTTTTTATACTATACCCTCTACACTTAAAGTAGATAGAGGGATAGATTATATATAATATGTTATATACCATTTAGCTTTACCATCCCGACCTAAAAAGAACTTACTTTTATTGATGATGTTTTCATTCTCTGGTTATTCTTGTGTTGTTGTGGCCATTTGCTCATCACTTAAATGGGACATGGTTTCAGTAGCTTGCGGTAGTTTATCTTGTTTCTGTTCAAGATTGTGTAGATCAGGTTCCGCCTCCTGCTCGGAGTCGGTTATGTGGTATGACTCTATGACATTATTTTCATAGGATTCACTTTCGATTCTCAAATCCTCCGTATCTGACACTTCGCCCCAAAGCTATGAAAGTTTCTCTTGTTTTTTTCCCAGGAGCCCATATTGTCGAACTTAAAAAACGCAGATAATATATACTCAGCTCCGCCTACTAAAAACTCTATGTTAGAAAGCAAACAACAAAAATAACAGTTGAAACTTTAATTTTCAACGGTTTTAAAAATTAAAACTAACTTTTCCGCATCTGTGAGATGCCTTGAACAATATTCTACCATAAAATTAAGTTCTGTATGGTGGGGTATTTATCACCCAAATTGAGTTGTTTTTCTAACGAGAGCAGTATGTTGCGGTTAAAACCACCACAGGCGCCAAAAACGTCGATGCTGCTCCGATAAGATGAACAAGCATTCTGAGGTCGTGCGTGCTAAGCACAGGTATTAACCTGTCAGAAAGGTAGAAGGAGTGGGGATGCTCACATACAAGTTTAGGTGGTATTTTTGACGCACAAAAAACTCCTAGGGCGACTTCCACCCCACCACACTGCCGCCGGGGTAATTTATATTAATAGAAAAAATAAGAGGATATGGTATTTCAAATATTAAAGCTTAAATAATATTAGCCCTATGTCGATATCCTAGATATCTTTTTTCCATTTAAGATCAGTATGAATAATCAATGATATGGAAAAGCAGAAAAACTATATCTGCTCATCTTTACAATAATCACTGAAGAAGACAATTGAATTGTAATAATTTCTCTATCAGTATAACATCTGTTTATAGGAACTGAAAATGCTCTATGTATCATTGAATTATATGCTGCTAATTCATGTGACATGTGATGATTGGAGTCATATGGAATAGTTGCATCAGTGTATGTTGGTTGTCAGTAAATTGAATAATCAAGTTCACTATCAACTCTTTGAAATTTCAAGTCAAGAAAATTGAATAACTTATTCTCTTCAACTTCTAATGTGAATTAACTTTTTGGGTGTAAATTATGAATATGGTTGAAAAATACAACTAATTGTAGTTGACAACTATTAAAACAAGCTAATATATCATCCACACATCTATACCAAAAGAAGATATTTTTTGAAATGTTACATTCAAAGTTTTTTCTTTCTAAACTGTCTATAAAAATGTTTGCCAACATTGGTGATATAGGTAATATTGGCAAACCTTCATTTTGGATATATACTCTATTGTTAAAAATGAAATAATTCTGATTAATACATATATCAAATGAATTAAGTGTATCTTATATTATTCCTGGATTAATATTTTCATCTTTTAGTGATTTTCTTACAAGTGTTAGACATTCTTTTGGAGAAATTTTAGTGAACATATTGGTAACATCAAAAGAAATGAGCTTATGATTATCTCGTAAGTAGAATGTTTTAACAATTTTTAAAAACATTGTGGAGTTATGTAGGAACATTTAGTTTCATTTAAAACAGCTATTATAACTCTAAACGTACGATACGTACGCACAATCAAGGCAACAATTAAAAATAATATGAATCCCCATGGAATATTTCTATAAACGGATTTTCAAACAAATTTCTCTGAATGTCTTATCGCATAACTAATTCAAAGTAGAAAAAAGTCGAGATAAAGTAGCATCGGAACATACAAAGAACTTCCCTAAAAATGGACATGAGCAGGTAGCCAGCAAGGTTTGAACCTTTAACTGATATTATCGAGAATATTTCGTAAACGAATGATCCTTGTAAGTGGTATTATTCCAATATGCGGTATTCCTATAACCGGAGATTTTTGTTAAGAATTATATGAGATTAATCTGAGACTTATGATTTTTATTCGAGTAAGTGGGATATTCTATTAAACGGTATTCCATCAAACGGGATCGACTGTATCTAGCATATAAAGTTAGGTGTATAAAATGGTGGCAGCTGGGAAATGATCGATAATTACCGAGACAAGATGGAAGAAAAATAAACGGTTTTAAAGACTAAAACTAACTTTCCCGCATCTATGAGATGCCCTGATTGATATTCTATCATAAAATTGTCACTTGTATACACTTCGAGGGATGTATCGTGTTAATAAACTGAAATTTTTCCAAAAGTAACCAAACATGCAGTATATCTGGATTTATAGGACCCGCTGTACTCGCTATAGTCAGCTGAAAATCAATAGGGTACAACTGTGAGACATCTTGATTGAGACACTATGAAAATATCCATTAATAAAATTGGCCACTTGTATACACTCCGCAGGCTGTATCGTACTTAATCCGAAATTTCTCCAAAAAGAACAAAAATGTGGCACTTCAGGTACTATAGCACCCGTTGTACTAGCTCTGGAGTGCTAAAAATCTATAAGGTTGATCTATAAGAATATCTGAACAATATTCAAGCATAAAATAGGTCACTTGTATACACGCTGGAGGCTGTATCGTGCTAATAAACTGAATATTCTCCAAAAATGACAATAAATTTGTACCTCAAGTACCATAACACTCGTTGTACTGGCTTTAGTGGGCTGAATTTCAATAGGGTTTATCATTAAGATGCCCTGGAAAATATACAATTATAAAATTGGTCACTTGTATATACTCCAGAGGTTGTATCGTGCTAAGAAACTGAACTTTCTCCAAAAATTACAAAAATGTCGTACTTAAATGTACTATATCACCTGTTGTACTGGCTGTGATGAGCTGAATATCAATCGGATTCATCTGTGAGATGTTCTGAATAATATTCAATCATAAAATTAGTCACTTTTTGCACTCCGGAGGCTGTACCCATGCTAACAAATTGAAATTTCTCAAAAAATGACAAACATGTCGTACTTCAAGTACCATAGCATCCGTTGTATTGGCTATTATAAGCTGAAAATCAATAGGGTTCATCTGTGAGACGTACTTAACAATATTCAATCATAAAATCGGTGATTTGTTGCACTCTGGAGGCTGTATCGTGCTAACAAGACGTGGCCGACGACAACGACGACGACATACTTCCAAAAAGAATTTTTTCGTGTTGGTCTTGACGAAAAACGTGAAAACAACTCAAAAAATGTTTCCAAAATTCCTACTTTTTTGTGGGTAAACCAATATTTTTCTCGCATATTAGATAGGTTGGTCGAAAAAAAAATTGAAATAGTTTCGGATTTAGCAATAAGTTTTAAACGGTACAATTGGAGAACAAAAAGGCTTTCAAACCATCAAATGTATTTGAGTGCGGCGAAAATCGTGCTGTAAATTGTAAAAAGTAGAGACAATCGGATGAAATTCAAATTACATGTAAATATCTGAAATAAGATGGATCAGGAATGCCTAGTTATGAAAAGACCCTACAAGTTGTATTGGATTCATTTTCAGATCATTACAAACCATCCAAGAATATAACATATACTAGATACATATTCTTCTCAGAAGTTCAAGAAGAGACACAAATAATCGATTAGTTTAAGAGATCGTTCAACACAAAGGCAGGAGATTGTGAATTTGGATATCTAACTGAAGATCTGATAACGCACCTAATAATATGTGGCATAAGAGACAATAATATTCGAGAAAGTTTACTAAAAGACACTAATTTTTTAACTTCATCACAAACTGTTGATATATGTAGGACAGAAGAAGCGTCCAAAAGCCATGTTGTAATAATCTCAGTCCTACCATATAAATAATGTTTAGCTTATTGTTACAATAATTGCGTACTTTATTTGTTGCATTAGTATGAAGGTTAGCATGAATAATTTTCAATGTTACCCGCATAAAATAAATTATAAATTGGTAAATGAAACAATAAACCTATTAAATAACAATAAATAATTTGATGAATAATTAAATGCAAATACCAAATGAAATGATGGTTTGAATGTAGTGCAATTGTCATTCATTTCGATACAGCTATAAAATTGATAGAAGAAATAGTAAAAGGTGAGTACAAAACGAATTAGTCCCGAAGTATATTATACAAAAATACTTTGTTCAGCGAAACTAACGGTCTCGATCCTTACTTCGTGGAACCTACACATATTACTATTTTGAAAGAAACTTCCTGTTTCTAGATAGTTCCACAATATATTAAAAAAATGTTATAAATTCTAAGAAATTTGACGATTGTTTCGATATTAAATATCATCGTCAGAATGACAGAAGTTACATTTCTTTTGATGTCCACCTGATGTTCAATAATTATTTTTGGATAGACCGAGAAGTGACCTTCCTTTTGATTGATTGATATATGTTGATAGAAAAAAGAAGAATATATTATATTACAAATATTGAATATTAGATATTATTAGCCCTATGAGGATATCCTGGATATCTTATTCCCAATTGAGATCAGTACAACTGTGCAATGGCATAGAGAATCAGGAAAACTATATCTGCTGATCTTCACAATTATCACTTAAGAAGGCAGGTCAAAAGTGGACATTACTCTAGGTTTATCTGTTCATTGACGACTTCATTTTGTGGGTTTCTAAAGTGTCTTATGATTTCCAATTCTTCAAGGAAATCTAGTACTTGTTTCTTATCACAAATATGTAGTACTTCTAGTTCTATGTCAAGTGTCAATGGAAGATTGACGTCAAGTAGATGTTTTTCGTAGTGGGTTTTATCTGGTTGTTTTAATCTGTATGCGCATAAGTGTTCGCTGTATCGGATTTCACAATTTCTAAGGGTTTGACCCAAATATACAGCATTACATTCTGTATATTTAAGTTTATATATACCAGACTTCTTTAATGGGGATATTTATGTTTTTACATTTAACAACTTTGTACTCACGTTACATTCTGTTTCAAAAGAAATTGTTGTGTTTTTTGCTAAAGATGTTATCTTTGAAATATTATTAGAAATAGTTCCTGCATATGTCATGGTTTTATAACTTTTCATTTCTGTAGTTTGCTTAGGCAACATTACTTGTAATGCCACTATTTCCTTTTTTTGGATAGTTAGTTTATTTATCATATGTAATGGATGCCCATTGGATGCTGCTATTTGTTTAACTGTATTAACTCCGCTATCAACATTACATTTGCTTATAGGAACTAAAAATGCTCTATGTATCATTGAATTATATGCTACTAATTTATGTGACATCGGATGATTGGAACTATATGGAATAGTTACATAAGTGTGTGTTGAATTTCTGTAAATTGGATAATCAAGTACACTATTAATTTTTAAGTCAAGAAAATTGATTGAGTTATTTTCTTCAACTTCTGATGTAAATTCAATTTTTGGGTGTAAGTTATTAATATGGTAGAAAAATATATCTAGTTGTCGTTCACTGCCTATAAAACAAGGTAATATGCCATCTTCATATCTATACCAAAATAAAACTTATTTTGTGATATAACTTCCAAAAATTTTTTTTCTAAACTGTCCATAAAAATGTTTGCCAAAATTGGTGATATAGAGCTTGTCATTGGTAAACCTTCATTTTGAATATATATATTGTTGTCAAAAGTGAAATGATTCTGATTAATACATACATCAAATAAATTGAGCATATCTGATATTATTCCTGGATTGATATTTTTATCTTCTAGTAATTTTCTTACAATTGTTAGACATTCTTCATGAGGAATTTTAGTGACCATATTGGTAACATCAAATGAAATGAGTTTAGAGTTATCTTGAAAGTTTAATGCTTTTAATTTATGGATAAGTTCTATTGACTTTTTAATTGAGTATTTAGATGTATACCCGTAACTATTAAGTATATTGTTAAGTTATTTTGCTAATATATTATTAGGAGTATTAAAATAAGAAACTACAGATCTAATTGGTTTCGTTATTTTATACAATTTAACGGTTTCATATCATTGTGGTAGATGAGAATTTTTGTTTATGATAGACCTCTATTCGTAATCGATTAAATGATAATTTTAATTATTCACAACATCTCTTACATTATTAGGAAACTTTTTTGTTGGATCTGCTCTAAGAACTTGTACATCGCTAGATTCTATAGAGTAATATATTTTTGGAATAAAATCTACAGTTGTCAATATGACAGTAGCATTCCCGTTGTCATATTGGGTAATTGTTAGGTTATCATTCCCTACTTTCTTTTTGATTTAATTTGTAACTGTAATGTCATTTTTGGTTTGACGTTTAACCTTTGACGGTTCTATATTTTTGATTAAATTGGCAATTTGTAATATCTCATAAACAAAATTATTTGAATTAGATTTCAAAGCTATTTCCGATTTTGTAGCAATTACTTGTTAAATATTATTCGTAAATTTTGGTGGTATACTGTACTTTAAACCTTCATTTAAAAATTATTTTTCATTATCTGTAAAATTAGTGTCTGAAAGGTTTTATAATCGTGGTTGGTATGTAAGTACTTACAGTTTCATGATGATTAGAATATTGATTTCTATGTTGTGCATTTAGGGAATCAACAATTATTTGAATATTTTCATCCACTGAAATATGAAAAATAACACATAAATACTCCAATATTTCGAGGCAGTTTCATTTTGATTTGGATATAATATTGAATGTTCAACTTACAAAAAATTCATAGGATTCTTTGTTCCGCAAAGCTGTCTCAACTTCTTCAAACTTTGCCTCATCATTTATTGGAAATTTCAGTAGCAATTCGATAGTTTTCTAAAAAATGCATTGATAAATAAATCAACAGGCAATAAAAACATAAAATAAAACGTACCTCTTTTGATGCGTGAGGTAGTATGTATCAGTTCCACCCGTAGCATAGGACACACTGGCAAAAAATTGACTGATTAATTAACGTTCAAAATTAATTAATCATACTATTATTATTTCACCAATAACAATAACCTATATAATATGGTCAAACCGCCATTTTTCACTGGTCGTTACCGTCAACTGTCAACTGCAACCATAGAATATTCTTAGATATATCTGATTCGAATATTCTAACAAGAATAACCTGAGGACATTCCAACTGCACTTACAATGAATATTCGATTTAGGTATATCCACAGATATTCTAGATATTGCCAGAATACCCTATAATATTTGAATATTTGTCTTCCAAATCGAAGACTGTCAGAACATCCCATGGATATCTGGTGCTATCTGGGTACTCGTTGAGCACATATAATAGCTTTTTGTGCTTGACGTGCTCTAGTATTGCATTTCATGTTTATATTATTTGGTATTACCTCTTTTCTAAGGCATACTCAGTTGAACCAAATGTTTTGTGACGCCATTTAACGTTTTTATTGTGACTTCTGTTACAGTCGGGTCTTTTTCTCATGAAGATTTTTTAATGGAATTAACGGTTTCGTCCCTTACCCTACCCAGATTACTGTATTGAATGGAACTCACTGTTGTTAGATAATTTCACAATATATTGAAAACAATCTTTAAAATTCTAAGAAATTTGACAATTGTTTGAATATTGAATATCATCGTCAGAATGACAGAAGTTACATTTCATTTGATGTCTACCTGATGTTTAGTAATTATTTGTGGCTAGGCCAAGGAGTGACCTACCTTGTGACCGACTCAATATATGTTGATAGCAAAAAGAAGAAGATGTGATATGACAAGTATTAAAGCTCAGATATAGTTAGCCCTAAGGGGATATTGTGGATATTTTTTTCCCAATTAAGATCAGTATAACTGTGCAATGATAAAAAAATATCATCCCACTTTCAAGATAACTCTAAGCTCATTTCACTTGGTGTTACCAATATGTTCACGGAAATACCTTCAAAAGAATGTATATCACTTGATAAGAAAGAAAAATCTTCGAATGTAACATTTCAAAGAATATTTTATTTTGTTATAGATATTATGTGGATAATATGTAATCTTGTTTTATTGGTTGTGAACGACAATTCGATGTATTTTTCAATCATAATCATAATATACACCCAAAAATTTTATTTACATAAGAAGCTGAAGAGAATGAGTCAATGAATTTTTTTGACTTCAAAATTTAAAAAGTTAATGATGTACTTGTTCATTCAATTTACAGAAAACCAACACACACTGATGTGACTATTCCATATAGTTTCAATCACCCCATGTCACTTAAATTAGCAGCGTATAATTCAATGATTCATAGAGTATTTTTAGTTCCTATAAACAAATGTCATTTTGATAGAGAAATTAATACGATTAAACAAATAGCAGCATCCAACGGTTATCCATTACATATGTTAATGAAACAGAGGAATAGTGGCATTACAACTAATATTTTCTAAGCAAACTAAAGCAAAAAGAAGCTATAAAACTATCACAAATGCAGGAAATATTCCTATTAATATTTCAATGATAACATCTTTAGCAACAAATACAACAATTTCTCTCAAAACAGAAAGTAACGTGAGTACAAAATTGTTGTTCGTAAAAACAAAAATATACCCATTAAAGAAGTCTGGTATATATAAACTTAAATGTCCAGAATGCGATGCTATATATTTCTGTCAAACAGTATCGAGATTCGATACAGTGAACACTCACGAGCATACAGATTAAAACAGCCAGCTAAATCCCACTACGCCAGACATCTAATTGACACCAATCATTTATTGACACCTACACAGAACTAGAAGTACTACATATTTGTGATAAGAAACAAGAACTGGATTCCCTCGAAGAACTGGACACTTAAGAAACCCACTATATGAAGTCGTCAATGAACAGATAAATCTAGGGAGTTCTCCACCTTCAAACTGTCTTCTTAAATAACAATTGTAAAGATCAGCGGATATAGTTCTCCTGGTTTTCTATATCATTGCACAGTTATACTGATCTTAATTGGAAAAAGGATATCCATAGGGCTAATTATATCTAAACTCTGATATTTCTAATATAATATCCTCTTCTTCTTGCTATCAACATATATTAAGTCAATCACAAGGTAAGTCACTTGTTGGTCTAGCCAAAAACAATTAGTAAACATTAGGTAGGCATCAAATGGAACTTTACTATTGTCATTATGTCGATGGTATTTATTATCGAAAGAATTGTCAAATTTCTTAAAATCTTCAACATTTTTTTATCAATATATTGTGTAATTATCTAGAAACAGTAAGTTTCACTTAAAACAGTAATTCTTTGTTTAGCATTAGTGCTATCAAATGATCTGCAAATGTAAAAGCAGCCACTGTATGTGGATGAATACAATTTAATTATATATAGAACAAGTTCAAAGTATAATGATTTCAATTATTTAACACATCGTATAATATATTATCCTTTTCATCACATGTCAAGCACAGCCGCCATGTTGAAAGACCTATAGTTTGAAAGTATCGTACTATTTTGTCCAATAATGGCTGCGAAAGCAATATTATCTCCATAAACAAATAAATCATTAGAATAAATTGTTGATAGTGGTGTACTTGTTCACAATTAAATTAATGCGTTTGATTATGAACAATCAGAAAGATTAGTGTTTTTAAATGAAACTCACGGTCTCTAGTCAATTTAATCAAAAAGATAGTTAAATTGTAATGGTGTCTCTGCTCTTCTGCCTACATATTTCAAGGTTGCATTACAGTGGATGCATTTCTTGTCGACTCTATTATATTCTAACAACCTAAACATGAAATTAGTCAGCTACAGGATCGGTAAAAAAAACATTCGAATTCAAGCGCCAAAGATAGGTAGTTTGTTTACGATTTATTGGTATTTTGATATTTGTGGTTTTTTAGTGAAACTGTTGAAGTTTTGTTCAAATATTGAAGAAATAAGGACAATAATTATAAGTTTTATTTTGTCGTTTAGGAAAGGAATAAGGTATATACTTATAATAACAGCGTGATTGTAATGATGAATAAAGGGCCTATCCAATAAAGTGTAATCATCGTATTCGCTAACAGCTGAAACTTATTTGCCTTTTCCGTTTCGTATGAAAAAAGATATTTCTTTGTTGTGATTAAATACCAAGAATCACACGACGCAGTACATTATAGTTGTACATATTCCTTCATTAGGAATCTCTATATATAGGTTGTGCCTCAACGTTGATAATGCTACAAAAGATTAAACCTCAAGCCACTACAAGCAGTGACAACAAAAATACATTGAAATGTGATCGCAAACAATTAGAACTTCAATCCAAACGGATTGTGTAACGTTAATGAATATTTGGGAAATATATTTTCACAGGCGAAAGCACTAAGTCATTGTCAATGTTGGATTACACAAATTTTTTCATGCTTAAACTCAGTAGGATGATTTTATTTTAAATACTGTACTGGTAATACGTTAGTTTTGGCATCACTGTGAATTTCTGCTTCTTGAAATAATTGAATTTAATAATGTGTGTAAAACAATAAAAGCTATGACGTTGATTTAAAATTAACCTTGTCAAAAATAAAGTAAAACATCAATTAGTAGATTTTAAGATACAAATACGATCATTATATGGACCCAGATAGGCATTGAAAGAAAAAGACAGTATGAAAATTATAGAAAATACTATGAGTAGTGTTCAAGATTACAAAATCTTGAATTTTATTGTTTAAGATGCTTGTAAAATATGTAAGATATTTGTATGTTACTTCTTTTCGTCATTGTATATATTTAAAGCGTACATTCATTTTAGTTGCTAGCGTTGTAAAAATATTAGTGTTTTTAAATGAAACTCACGGTCTCTAGTTAATTCCACAATATAATACAAGTTATTGAAAATTCTAAAAAATTGACAATTGTTTCGATAAATCAATATCATCGAAACAATTGTCAATTTTTTAGAATTTTCAATAACTTGTATTATATTGTGGAATTAACTAGAGACCGTGAGTTTCATTTAAAAACACGAATATGAGTATATTCCACGAAAAATATGTTCCAGAATTGATAAGATCTTTTGTATTGTTGTAAATTCAAAGGATAGTTTCACTTTATTCCCAACTTTTGTTAAATACCTTTAAAATATCACGTTTTGCAACAATAATTGTAAATAGTTTTGTTTGTACATTGAAATAGCACATTTTTGAAAGTCGACATATTGTCGCATTGTGTTTGAAATCCTTTAGTTAAGAAGTGAGGAAAATGTCACGTTTCACACCAATATCTATTGTATTGTAAAAACCCTAAATTTAGTGTCAATTCTGCGTGAATTTTATGGTTGACGATCGGAAGATTTGTAAGAAATCTTTGAATAACCGTTCTGCGTATAAAGGTTACAATTGCTATTGGAGTATTCAATAGAAATTTAAATATCTTATGCCGGCAACGATTGTTGATTCTTGTCGATGGACCCGACAAGTCAAATGATACTGGCCAATAGGAAATATTTATTTTCGTTTAGTCAACCCTATCCACGTGTAACCACGCCCCTTGCAGATTTCTATTAAACACGTCTCACAACGTGAAGAAATCAGTTTTACACTCATCGGAGCGAGTTGAATACTCTCGATAACAAAGTTAGTTTTACACTCATCGAAACGAGTTCAATACTCTCGATAACAAAGTTAGTTTTACACTCATCGAAACGAGTTCAATACTCAACAACAAAGTCAGTTTTTACACTCATCAGTTCTACTACTCATCAACGCGAGTTTTTAAACTCATCGAATCGAGCTCAACGCTCTATAACAAAGTCAGTGTTAATACTCATCGAAGCGAGCTTACAACTCAAAAACGAAATCAGTTCAACACTCAATCGAGTTCATCGAGTCGTCGTTACATATCGAAGTAACTTAACTCCAAGTCAAACAATCAGAAATACTAAGCCTAACAAATCGTTACTTAGTTTATTTACAAGCCAAGTGAATATTCATCAAATCGAAACATAAAGTGTCTTCCGATCTGAAACCACCGAAGTTCAGCATTCACAACTTTGTACCATTTTGTAAATTTGTACATAATAAATCATTAATTTCGACATTAATTTTGTCAAATTAAGATTATTTATCTAGTTGAATGTCTACGCCAGTCGACGATGTTCAGCTAGAAATATAATCAGAAACAAGTAGTATTAGTGAAAAAGAGCAGCACAAAATTTCAAGATGTCTTGCTATGAGAAGATTAAGTTAAGTCGGTGACGAAGTTTAGACTCCCAGGCATTCGCTTTACGTCAAATTGAAAAAAAATCATGTCTGAAACCAAAAATTTTCGAGGCGTGGTGGATTGATCACTGAAACTTATAGAAACTTATGCAAAGGCATTGCAAGGCCGAACATATCAAAATGCTGCTTGATGCCGATATGCTTGGATTCAAGCTGATCATTAGATCGTTGAAAACTCTTTCGGCAGTTTGATTGTCGTAAAATATGTCTATAATGAAATGCATGGCCTCTTTGGTGGCTTCAGTTATGATGAAGCATTCGGAGTGAGCGGTAGCTAACGCTACTGTGCTTCCTTGAGCATCAACTAACAACTGCGTTTGCATAAATGAAGCAGTAGTCAAAGTACGATCTGCCGTCGACTTTACATGGTCCCCAATAGGCGTCGCTCAGACTAAACAATAATTTCCCACTTTTGGGGCCGACGAGTGTCATGTCCTTCGTGCCTTGCGAGTAGCGTATTCGCATTCCAATGGTCGCGATCGTAATTGTTATCAAATTGTTTCGTGTAACTCCCACAGCGAGAAACATTAGATTGCCAATGACGTTTTGATGGGGAAGGTTAACCTCCTCGTCCATCGTTACATTTTCAAGCTTCTTAGCCGGTCCTTTGGCATTCCAATAGGCAAGGGGATAACTATATCTTTCAGTCACCGCATTTAACTTCTAAAAATCGTCACGAAACCTATACTTCACTGTTTCTCCGTACGGAACTTTCTTTTTAACCAAGATAACTGGGGAGGACCAAGCACAATTCGACTTTTCTAGTATTCTTTCTCCTAGCATATCATGTAATTCTTGATTATTCTCAAACTGGATAACCAGAGACACTGATGAAAAATACCTCTGTTCAATAGGAGCAGCATTGCAAACATAACCCATAAGACTACGATTCCGACTCACGAGAGCATCTAGACGTTCCTTATGCACCTCTGATAGAATGGTCTGACCACGGAGCTGATTTGTAACACTGACTACTACTAAAATGTCCGAAAAATACCATCCATCATTCCTAAGATCTGGAACGATGCCCATAACTCGCCAAAAATCAGATCCTAATATTAAAGTATGAGGTACATGTAACACAACTAATACAGGCAAAACTCGCACTCGTTTTCTAATCATGAAAAGCACAAAAAATTCACCAGAAACTTCACACATTTGTCCATTGGTTACTCTACAAGTGGACCTCTTGGAAGTATCTATTTCAAGACCTAAGCTGTTTCAAAATTTCCATCATACACTAACTACAATAGTTTACGAAGATCCAGAATTCAACAGTCCCAAAATCTCTGTACCAAAAACTTCCACCTTTAGCATGATCTAAAATAAAATCTGAAATTGGACGTACATTGGTCGAATTCACAAAAGCAACACCTTTTCGACCATTCAAGTGCGCTGTTTTCCTTTTCCCTGTTGATTACATTATGAACAAGTCCTAACAGTAATGCCTTCTTCCTTACAGTTAAAACAGTAACACACATTATTCCTTGCTAGACAAACTATGGCTTTATGACCTGGCTGTTGACAACGATAACAGAGAAATTCTCGAGAGCCCACCGGATATGATTCTGAACTTGATATACAACTCTTCAACTTTACCAAAATTTTATTCCTTCTCGCATTCGGCTCAACATAATTTAGAATAGAATCCCTGCGGTCTTACATAAGTCTTGAAGCGATTTGAACTTATTCCAATGCTGTAGGCAACGGATCCCTTAACCGATCCTGATAGGAAGGATACAAATTCTCAATATAATCGAGAGATTAGTGGATACATCGACAAGACAACGTAGTTGTTCATGATAGCCAAATAAACACCTATTGGTTATGAAAGATGTTGTGTTCGTCCCATGATCTCTTTGTAAAGAGCCTCTTCATGGTATGCAGACAAGTACTCCCTACGAAATTCTTCTATCAAAGCGATTCATCTATTGACCCTACTATGAACGTCTCTATAAAACTGATAAGCAGTACCACTAAGCAAATCAATACTCGACTCCAGTAGAACTTTTTGAGTAACATGTCGAGCCATACGAGGTTCTTCCAGCGTCTCGAAGAAGGCTGATATTGGCATAGACTTAGTACTTCCCGAAAATTTTTCAAGTCCCCACTTATAAGGTGGTATCATCGCGAAAGTTGAGGAATTTGAAGCACGTACTGATGGACCCGGTATGGGTGATCGTATCGGAGATGAAACGTAGCCTGATTAACACTAGTCTGAAAATATTGACTTGAAGCACTACAAACTGCAGTTTGACATTCCTGAAATGAAAAAGACGTCGACGAATTCCTAAAACTCTCATTAAAAATTTCTCTCCTGAGTGTAACAGCCAAAACAAATTTCATTTCCTCAACTCAACCAGTAGCCACTCCACGAGTCTTCAACTCGTATTCAAGTTCATCCTTCTTCAAATACTCAACTACCAATTTACCAGACATAATGAAGGTGTAAGAGAGACAATCAGTACTACACTAAAAATATCGAAAATAATGTACGTAGAGAAGAAACAATCAGTATTTTATAAATGTCGTATGCGCTGAACGTATGAGAGAGGAAGACAATATATAACTATGTCGATGTTTTGGACCAGTGAATTGCATTAAATACGCAAATGAAACTTTAATCCGTATCAACAATAAAGAACACAACTATCAAATGAACGGATGAATTGAAAACAAATTGTGGTTCTGAAAATTATAATCTAAATAAAAGTAGGCTCCTACAATTTTAATAACATATCGGAAATATTAGAAACGAAAAGTACCTGAAAACTTTTTATAACAAATGTTCTAAGTGACTCCCGTTTACTTCAATAAGCTTATTCATTCTCTGGCTAAATGATCTCCTTACCTTGAAAAATATGTTAGGTTGATTGGCAATAAAATTAGCCGAATTCACAATTTGCTGCTATAGTTCCTGACGAGTGTTTATTTCTTGTGAATATACGAATGATTTCATATGGCCTCAAAAATAAAAATTTAGGAGATTACCTTCAGGAGTTCTAGGCGACCACGGAAATTCGCTACCTCTGCCAATCCAACGATGAAGAAATTGGTTATCGAAATAATTCCTCACTATCATCTCATAATGAGGTGGTGCTCCATCCTGCATGAACCACATGTATCTTCTTCGATTAAGTGGAAATTCCTCGAGATGATCGAATAGAGTTGTTTCCAAAAATTGTAAATATGAGTTACTATTCAAATTTGCTGGTAACTCATATGGACCCAACAAACTATCTCCAAAGATACCGCACCATACATTTATCTTGAATTCGTGCTGAAAATGTGATTCTCGGAATACATGGGGATTTGCAATATCCCAATTGTGGCCGTTCCTCCAGTTAAAAACTCCTCTGCGAATGAATGTGGCCTCGTCAGTAAAAGGAATTTGGTGAACAAAATTTCGATCTTCATTTTTTTGATTTATCATCCACTGAGCAAAGTTCATCCTTAAAGGATAATCTCTGGGCAATAACTTTTGTACCGGTGTAAAATGGTAAGGTCGTAAATTTTCCTTTTTCAAAATTCGCAGAACTGAAGATTGACTTACTCCAGTCATTGCTACTAAACGCCGAGTACTTAGTTTCGGATTATTAGCAACCCGTACTAAAATATCGTCCTCCTGATTCACAGTTGTTATTTTCGGTCGTCCCATACCACTATTACGCTCAAATTGTCCAGTTTCTCCTAATCGACGAAAAATATTTTGCTGAAAGAGTGCCGATTGGGTTGAACTCTGTTTGGATACATTTGTTGATATTTGCGAGCAGCAGCAACACAGGAATAATTTTCTTGTACATAAACACAAAGCATGTCTCGCATTTCAAGATTAGTAAAATTGTTGTGTCGAGGCATTTTCACTTAACCGACTTAAAGTTTTACAACAATCACAATTTCAAGTGACATAAGCAACAACTAATAGCTATGACAGCAATGACAGCAACCCACTAGATCGAAGCAATTAATTCAGACCAGAGCCAACTGATATTGAAAAATTATCCGTCAAATGCGATTTATCTGATTGTAATTAAAAATAGAGATCTGTTTATTAAACATTTTCAAATCATTTTAATATTATCCTGAGTTTTTTGTCAATAATTTTGATATCTTTATTTACGGATTATAGTTTCATTTGCGTATTTAATGCAAATCACTGGTCCAAAACATCGACATAGTTATTACACATCAAAATTGGGCAGCTTCGTGCTTAACTTGAAATATCTCGAGAAATATTGACTTTATCGTTAAGGAAACAGAGTACCTTATTTAAGTAAAAGGTATTGGAGAATCAAAAAATTGTGCTAAAATTCCTATCCCGCCAGTGGCGTAGAATTTGGGAACGATTAACATGTCACTTGTCCCTGTCGTACGCCTCTGGTAGTAGCCAGAAACGTTTGTTTATTTCAATTTGGTAGGGTGTACAGTGTCTACACTTTCTGCCAAATATGAAATGAATAGGTAAAATAGTTTTAAAGTACTGAGCACAAATAGTTTTAAAATTTTTAAACAAAACACCCTGTAACTCAGTGAGCAGTTACATTTTATCTAGGTGTTTTGAGTTAAATCTTCATAATTTGAACTCAGGATTCTACTATTAAATTATTTCCAATTAGTAATGAATCACCCTGTATAATGAACGTATAAAAAGAACCAATCAGTATAATGTAAATGTCCTCCTATACATCTAAATGAAACAATCAGGATATTAAAACTGTAGAACTGCTGAATGTATAAAAGAGACCATAAGTATATAGCATAAATGTGATATCTACAAAAGTTCTAAATCAGCAATTATTATAATTATAAATATATTCCATACCACATTACCAAAAAAAAGTATAAACATTCACTAATTGCCTGGTTTTCGAGTTATCTACGAAACAATTTACACAAAAACGTAATAGGAGATAAAGTTTTATAAATTGTAAGACCGTTTTTAAATAGTTATTTATGCAAGAGTATGCAAAGTATCCCTTTTTTGATAAAGTTGAGTCAAAAAGGGACTTTATGAACTGCATAAAACATTTTTCTATTGCCGTAAGTTTTATAAGAATTTTGATCGAAATTAACTATTTACTTCACACACTAGTGGGTAAAGTGATTTACTTTTCTTCACTAGTACGTAATATAAAGAGAGTGCAATAGAGCAATAGTTAAACATTAGGCAATATCCTGACGCAAAAAGCAAATATACAAGTTTTAGATATGGTGTGCTGCCTAACATGTATTGTACAATCAATTACACTGTACAGATCATTCGATATTTTTTCATAAAATCGAAACTGCATTTTTCACTGAATATGTAAAATGGCTATCGAAGAACAAACTGCTTTCATAAATGTAATAAAATGAAGCTGTATTTCGTTGATAGTTATCCAAGGATTTCCATTTTTAATTAAAACTGCTAAGCTCTAACTTAGGAAGAGAAAAATCTGCTGTTCCCATTAATTGAGTAAGTAACAGTAAAATCCTGATTGCAGGAGACCCCAACTTTAATGGTTTAAATGGATCCATTAATTCTTGGAAGTTGTTCACCTGAATTGACTATAATTGTTTCAATTGGAGGCGATTAATTGGTTAATTTTTCACGTGTAACTTGAATCTTACAATTTGAATTTAATTCTTTGGAACCCTCACAAAGTTACTGATAAAAAAACTAAAATACCTTGCTCAGTATATTGAGTGATTGTCAGTTGAGAATAGGAATATTCAATGAGCTTCGAGTTGTTTGAATCTTTGAGAATCTATGAGTCGAAGAAAATAGAAAATAATATTAACCCTAGAAAACGGAACTTATTTCAAAATACGTCATTACAGGACTATCGTAAATTTTGCGACGGTAGTAAAAACCCACATTATACGAAAAATCTTTCCAGAAAATCTCACGAAAAGTGGTAGAAAATGGAAAAACAAAATATAAATAAAAAATTCAAATTCCTATTCACCATTGTTGCATTTTTTGGGTGCTCCCCGCAGATCGGATGTTCACAATAAGTTGTTGACATCCGTTTCTTTGACTGGGGCAGTAGAAACACGTTTAGCGATTCTTTTACTGAGGGATTTAATTTCTAGAATCATTTTGAGTACCTACATTTAGAGCAATATCTTGGTGGATATTTCGCCTCAAAGTTGGGGTCGATAATATTCTCCTCATCCATGGCTCAGCAAAGCGATGACTCAAATCTATTATGTACTGGTATTGTGAAAGGGGTTTCTCCCTTTTCAAGTATTAGTCGAATAAATCACAAAGGAATTGATGCAGGCTATATTTATCATACTGTACAGCACACAAAGGGGCCATCTTCTAGTTTTTCTGCTGTAGCTTATGTTGGTACACAACTGGTCGAATGTGTCGACACCACCTTTAGTTTCATTGTAATTCTGAGCATTCGCAGGTTTTCCCGTTTCTTCTGAAATTTCACTTCCCTGATGCGTTGTAGACAATAGCAGTACATCTTTCTGCTTCCTAGGCACGTACGAGAGTAATACCTTCTCTCGATCATGACAGAACATTGTTGTATTTGCATTTCCCTGCCTTGTAGCCAGCAGTTCTGAAGGTTTTTACCTTTTATTTTTTCTAAGTGTTTCAATTATCGTTAGCTTATATGGATCTTGGAGTAGTTCAGCAGCCAAACTAACTGATGTAAATCAATTGTGCATGGTAACATTACTATTACTTCCATGGTATGATTTTGTAAGCTCCTAGCAAGTGGCAAACCATTTGTATTGATTTTTTTCCTATATACGGACTTGCATCTACCATATAACATGTCGAGGAGTGGCACAACAAAACAATTTTTATACCATACTTTGCAGGCTTATTCGGTATGTACCGGGTGTCCCAATAAGAATGGCTCTCGGCCATTTATCGGGAACTGTTTATAGTAGAGCTTCGGGAAAAAAATTATAACAAAAGTGACCTCGACAAAAACCTGGAAATTATTTAAAGAGTTGTAGGTCCACCGCCAGAGGGCGTAATTAAATACCAAAAATTATAAAATGAATAATTTACAAAGTTTGCCTAATCAAGGTTCATCGTATTCTTCAAGAAATTCAGCATTTATTTGATTTCACAAGTTTTAGCCTATCTCTTCAAATAGGAGGTGCGGGGAAGCGGGAACCTTAATATGAAAAAACGCCTGTAATCCCAGTTCTACTCAACCTATCTATGCAAACTAAGTCTTTTTGAAAAGAGCTCCTTTCTACCAATGTAAGAGTTATAATTTAGAAATAACCTAATGAGTAACGTTTACGCTAGAGGGCGCTACCTATTTATTTTTTTAAATCTAGCCATCCTTGAAAAATGTTGAATGGTAACATGCAGTTTTAATTAAGGAATATAAAAGTAGACCAAATTAGCAACAGAAAAGCGAAAAGCGCATGTCGATATCTTTTTAGTATTAACAGATATCCTAAGAAATGTGTAAATTTTAAGCATTTTCATTTAAACATAAATTACTCCGGTTTGACTGAACGGATTTTAACATTTTTTGACTCTTCAAAATTGTCTTTCCTTGTTCTAGTTCCATTTATAATGTAAATATCACTTATGCTGTTACCGGAAAACTGCGTTATGGAAGTTAAAATGGAAATCTACAAAAACAAGTAGTGGGCCATGAAAAAAAAACAAAAAGATATGTTTTGTGTCAAATTAATTAACCTAGTAATTTATTCATTTACGTGTCATTGCGATTTGTGTGCAATAAATTCGATATAGAATTTACTTAAAAGTTATATCTAAGATGATTCTTACGAACGAAGAAGCATTTGATATGATAGGCATTTACTTCGAATGCATGAGAGATGCAACTGATGCGTCTAGGGTATATTCCATACAATATCCCCGAAGACGTTATCCCGGTAGCAGAGTTTTTCGTCGACTCATACACCGTTTAAGATCGACTGGACATGCAAAACTTCCTTTATTTGGAAGACGCGATAGAGGTCGTTCAGAGGAAAACACATTAAATGTTTTGGCATATGCGCAATTTGATCCGCATTTAAGTTAGAGCAATGAGTAGAGACTTGGGAATTAGCAGAACCACCGTTCAACGTATTTTGATAGGACACAGGTATATTATGATGTAAAAAGATATGTTTTTTAAACAAAATATATATATAATATTGTGAGCATAGTTATATGTTAACATAATCATTTATTCATCATTCCGGAAAGATATTTAATAGGACATTATATTTCTTTTAGATTTCATCCATATCATATAGTACTGCATCAACAATTGGTTGATCGTGATTACGACAGAAGGTTGGATTATTGAAACTGGTTACTACATATGGTATATGACGACCCTCAATTACTGTAACGTATTTTGTGGTCAGACGTACCTACATTTAGTAGTGATGGTACCCCACCTCTTATAAATATAATTATACGCTAAACTTCTTGAAGAATACGATAGTTGTAGTTTGAACGCATCTTAATTACGCAAAATTTGTAAATTATTCATTTTTTTATTTTTGGTATTTAATTACGCCCTCTGACGGTGGACCTACAACTCTGTAAATCATTTCCAGGTTTTTCTCGAGGTCACTTTTGTTATTATTTTTTCTCCCGAAGCTGTACTATAAACGGTTCCCGAGATATGGCCGAGAGCCATTATTATTGGGACATTCGGTACATGCGGAATGGGCATCGTCCACAAAACCCCAAAGCTGTTCGTCAATGGTCAGGTAAGATGAGTTTCAATGAAAATCTCCCATATCTCACGAAAATGTGCAGAAGGATCATTAATTTTCCTTTCCTGTCTTGTTTCTCTTGAATCAAACCTCAAACAGTTCAGCAAAAACACAAATCTATCACAATTCATGCAGGCTCTGTAAAGGGAAACAAACGTATGCCTGGCAGATAGATGGTTGTCTTTCTTGGTAGCCGAGAGGATCAAACATGCAAACAAGGCTTGTAATTATTCTTTAGTGAGGTGACACATTGTTGTTACCAGTGTTAAGTTTGCCTTTTCAGTAATATTTCTTTATTGGTGTGAAATTATATCATATCAAGAATTGGGTCAGAAAAGAAATGTAAAAAATTATTTCCCAGTGCCACATGTTGCTTTACTTCGCCTTTCGTATCCGACACAAAATGGATAAGGTTTCTTGAAGCGGTTCTCCTAGTTCTGTTCGGCTGCTTAGATGTCCATTTGTGACCATTCTTGCCTTTTAAACGTACAATGTTGGGTTGAATCAGAAATTGATCTTTCTTAGAAGTTTTGAGTTGCGACTATTGTGCCTGATCATCGACGTTTTCATAACCGACGTCGTCCATATTGTCTGCCGAAGTAGTTATTTCTTGTCCATTTATAGGCAAATTCACATCGAGAGACGGTCCATCAGTTGAATCATCCGTTTTCTGTTTCTGTTTCTATAGATTCTATTTCAAGATTATAATCTTCCCAGTCACTTCCACTACCCTGAAATGGATCTGCATCACTGTTTACTCCCTCCATAATTTTTCGCATCTCTTCGTCTAATTCTGCCTGAGTTAATGGCCCTATTGAAGCCATTCTGCTGAAACGACATATCCTCAGAATGACATAAGTAAAAATTAATAAATAATAACTTATATGTCTCCTAAATGTTAGCAAGCATATGAGACCAAAAAAAGCTCGCGCGAAAACTAATCAACTAATACGGGACTATCGTAAAATTAACGAATCGAGGGCAAAAATCTGCCATTCAATTGACAATAACGCGATGTTTAGTACACTGGAGTCTAGCTACCATCTAAATAGGAAGGTACTGAGAGTCTCGCCCTGTTGCGGTATCCGAAAACAAACGAAATATCACGACAAATATTGACCATCGTAAATTTTACGATGTCCCGTTACTTATCTAGGGTTAATGTAGATGAGGCGTGGAATAAATGATATGAATTTTCCATAATTTACCATCGATAGATATTTTTTCATTATGAAATTAACTGTCTCGACCCTTACTTCGTGGAATCTACTCATATTAGTGTTCAATGAAACTCACGGTTTCTAGTTAATACCACAATATAATAAAAATTGTTGGAAATTCTAAAAAATTGACAATTGTTTCGATAAATCAATATCATCGTCAGAATGATAGAAGTTACATTTCATTTGATGCCCACCTGATGTTTAGTAGTTATTTTTGGCTAGACCAAGAAGTAACCTAACTCGTGATTGACTTAATATAAGTTAATAGAAAAAAGAAGAATATGTGATATTACAAATACTGAAGCTTAGATATTATTAGCCCTATGGTGATATCCTGGATATCATTTTTCCAATTAAGATCAGTATAACTGTACCATGATATAGAAAACCACGAAAACTATATCTGCTGTTCTTCACAATTATCACTTTAGAAGACAGTTTATTAGTGAAGAACTCCCTAGATTTAACTGTTCATTGACACCTTCATATTATTGTGAGCCCAGATATACTTAACTTATTTGATGTATGCATTAATCAAAATTATTTCACTTTTGACAATAAGATATATATTCAAAATGAAGGTTTACCAATGGGAAGCCCTATATTACCTATTTTGGCAAACATTTTTATGGACAATTTAGAAAGAAAGGTAATTGAAAGTAAGATTTCTAAAAATGTTTTATTTTGGTATAGATATGTAGATGACATATTAGCTTGTTTCATGGGTAGTGAACGACAATTAGATGTATTTTTCAACCACATTAATAATTTACACTCAAAAATTAAATTTACATTAGAAATTGAAGGAAATAGCTCAATCAATTTTCTTGATTCAAAAATTCAAAGAGTTAATAATGTACTTGATTATTCATTTTACCGAAAACCAACACAGACTGATGTGACAATTCCATTTAATTCCAATAACCCCATGTCCCATAAACTAGCGGCATATAATTTAATGATATATAGAGCTTTTTCAGTTCCTATGAACGAATGTAATTTTGATAGAGAGATTAATACAATTAGACAAATAGAAACATCCAACGGTTATCCATTAGATATGATAAATAAGCTAATTAATAAAAAAGAGGAAAAAGTGGCATTACAACTAATATTTCCTAAGCAAACTGATGAAAAAACTCATGAACCATCACATATGCAGGAAATATTTCTAATATTATTTCAAAGATATCTTCAGCAACGAATACAACAGTTTCTTTTAAAACTGAAAGTAACGTTAGTACAAAATTGTTAAATGTAAAAACAAAAATACCACCAATAAAGAAGTCAGGTATATATAAACTCAAATGTTCAGAAAGTAATGCTGTCTATTTGTGTCAGACCCTTAGGAATTTTGAAATACGATACGCAAAACATCTACTTGACACCAATCATTTATTGACACCTAACACAAAACTAGAAGTGCGGCATATTTGTGAAAAGAAACAAGAACTGGATTTACTTGAAGAATTGGAAATTAGAAGACATTTAAGAAACCCACAATATAAAGTTGTCAATGAACAGTTAAATCTAGGGAGTTCTCCACTAATAAACTGTCTTCTTAAGTGATAATTGTAAAGATCAGCAGATATAGTTTTCCTGGTTTTCTATATCATTGCAGTTATACTGATCATAATTGGAAAAATGTTATCCAGGATATCACCATAGGGCTAATAATATCGAAGCTTCAATATTTGTAATATCACATCTTCTTCTTTTTTCTATAAACATATATTAGGCCAATCACAAGTTAGGTCACTTCTTGGTCTAGCCAAAAATAACTACTAAACATCAGGTAGGCATAAAATGAAATGTAACTTCTGTCATTCTGACGATAATATTGATTTATCGAAACAATTGTCAATTTTTTAGAATTTTCAACTATTTTTATTATATTGTGGTATTAACTAGAAACCGTGAGTTTCATTTGAAACACTAATATTTTCATTATTTTCTCTGATTTTATTCAGAGTTCATACGAATGAATTGAATTAAATCGAAACAGGGTTCCTAATGATTTGAAGATAGAACTTTGTTATACTGTTTTTCCACACACAGTTGGTGAATTAGATGATTAATGGTCTTCCATTATATATAATTTCTCAATTGTCTCGTGAATCAAGCACTGTTAATCAAAAATTATCCCATGCTATGAGGCCGTAATCAAACGTAACGATACAGACGTGTGAGCAATAATGCACTGTTAGCTGAATCGAACTGTCAGGTTTTAGAGAGCTGTTATTTCAAATTAATACTTTTAATTACACAACGGTGGAGAATGAACAAACTGCGCAAAGTAATAAATATTGTTAAATTTATTGAAAATAGCTTCATTCCTATACGGGATGTTTGGTAGAGAGTTAACCAAACTGATGGAAGGGGTGAATAGGACCAGTAGCGTACTTACAGGTGATATAGGGGATATATTCTCCCACGGACTAAGTTAAGCTTACAATTATCCACCGACTATATTGGAATCGGTGCAAAAAATATGTTTGAACCATTTCCATTTTTTCAATGTAATGTTTTTCTTTTTTATTTAAAACAGTTTATCCTGACTGGTGGGATAAATTCATACACACGGTGGGTTCACTTACTCAATTTATTTATTCACTAAACTATTCCCTAATTTATATCATATAAACAGTATATTTAATACACTACTACACAGTAATTTATAATAAACACTTCACTACTATTTCTTGTTCACTCGTTTATTTCACGAGGTCACTTTATAAACTGCCTGTAACGCAAGTAGGTAGTCACTTTATATACTAGTCGGCCCTCTGGAATACTTTTTTTTCGCAATATTCCTTGAATGCCGGCTCAATCCATAAGAGATCTTCGGAGAACATGGCTATAAAAAACTGTCACAAAAAAATCCTAATAGACCTTCCCAGAAATCAGCGCGCTCGCCATTTTTTTAACACTGTTAGCATAAGGTTACAGGACCATATTTAGTATTTACTTTGGTGTGCGAGTTCGTAACATTACCCCCTCCTCAATCCTTAAATGGAAGTTCCTCCTGGAATTTTTGTGTAGCCGAGACTGGTTTGAATCGCCAACTGGCACCATTTCTACACTTTCCGATCTTATGGAAATAACAGGCCACCGTCTTCATCGGATACTGATAACGGGGGTTGTAGCTGCAAATCATTATCTGGACACCAGTATCTTGGAAGATCAACTCTACTATGTTCCTGATGACTCGCCAATCCATCTGGTTACTCGCTATCTTAGGCATAGCCAGTTTCTTCACACTGAATTCGACCACATGGTCTCAGAGGTTTCGAAATGCTTCCCACTCATCGCGGTAGGTAGATCGATTTTAAAATTAATTTTAAGTTACCACCTGTAAGACCTACCGTGAATTGTGTTTTATTCTCAGTGTCTTGCCAGGGGCTGGAATCTGGTCTGCAACTTTTTCTATTTGCCCGAACTTCTTTCGAAAGACAGTTGTCAACACACGTGCGTTCTTGACACGGGCGTGGATGTTGTATGCCAGTGAATAATCTTCCTGGAGAGTGAACAAATCTTGTCGTCTGTTCTAGCTTTTCCGGTACCTCCATACGCGCCCATAAATTTATCGAATATAGGGTCAGACACATCTCGAATATGGTTTACGCCTTTCTCAAGGTCATGGTCTACATCAAATGGCGCTAGTCGGTTTTGGTGAACTACTATTTATTTTTCCGTTGGGCATATTGCTTATACGATATATAACATCATCGATCCTATTCTTGATTAAGTATGGACCTTCCCAGGATTTCTGTAATTTAGGAGAAAATCTTTTTCTCCTCGTCCGATAGTGTAACCATAATTTGTCCCTTCCTTAAAAACCGCCTACTGTGACCTGCGTGTCATAGCGACTTTTCATTCTATCGCTGGCAACTTGAAGAATTGTTCGAACTAATTCATGAATATCGTCCAGCCTTCTTCTCAATTGGATCATATAGTCTTTTCCTGCTAGATCTTCTCTAAGCCGACCACCAAATTCCAGGTCCCCAGGAAGCCTCATTTCACGTTCAAACAGGATTTTCGCAGGTGTTTTACCCGTGGACTCATTGAAGGCAGATCGATACGCCAATGCGAAGATTTTCGCAGGTGTTTTACCCGTGGACTCATTGAAGGCAGATCGATACGCCAATGCGAATAGGGAAAGATACTGGAAACTACTTTGGACATGTTTTTTCCAATAGTCCTGTTCATTCTCTCGACCATACCATCTGACTGTAGTTATAATGCTGTTGTCATCTTCATTCCCACGTGGTCGCATATTTCCTGGAATAGGTGGCTTTCGAAATTTCTCTCCTGGTCACTGTGGACTTCCAAGGGCACTCCATATCGGCTGATAAATTCTTTCGCCAATACATCCGCGACAGTTGTGGTCTCTTGATCCGGGATCGCGTAAATTTCAACCCACTTTGTGAAATAATCCATTATATCCGAAATGTATTTACCACCAT
Organism: Galeruca laticollis; assembly: GCA_963921935.1. Lineage (NCBI taxonomy): Eukaryota > Metazoa > Arthropoda > Insecta > Coleoptera > Chrysomelidae > Galeruca > Galeruca laticollis. The sequence goes on along the minus strand of OY998175.1, from coordinate 271,056,528 downwards.
TTTCTGTTGTCGCAAATGGCCCAGCGATACCTAAAGCAATCCTTTCGAAATGGCTTCCAACATTATATTGTTTCATGGGTGCATTTGTCTTGCAATGTGGTCCATTACTCCTAGCACAAGTCGTAAATTTCTTACACCAGTCCTTCACATCGTCGGAGTTATTCATCCAATAAAACCTTTCACGGACTCGCTCGAGGGTTTTCTTTACTCCCAGAAGGCCTTCCGATGGACTGTCGTGTAACTTCTTCAGTACCTCAGCTACTCTCATTCTACGGATACTACGGATAACTAGCTGTATTTTTATCTCCGAACCATCATCGTTTTCAAGGACTCTTTTCAACAACTCTTCTTCTAGGACAAGTGAGTCCCACTGAGCCCAATATGCCTAGAATGTCGTTGAAAATCTTGACACTTCTTGCCATGTAGGTCGCCGACTTTCTTCCTTCCATTGCAGAATTTTCTTCAGGTGAGGATCATTCTCCTGGTCCTCTCTTATCCTGGTGGGTGACCATTCTTCGTTGACTATAGTAGTTCTTGAAACTGCAGCTTCCATAGATTCCGCCTTGTTGCAGTGGGAGCAGTCTGTTGGACGCGACCGTCTGGACAGTGAGTCGGCATTTCGTTGACTCACACTAGCTCGATGTTCGATGTTGGAATCGTACTCTCGAAGTCGTTCAATTCATCTAGCAATCTGGCCCTCGGGATTCTTGAACTGCATCAACCACTCGAGTGCTGCATGATCAGTCCGGATTAAAAATGTCATACCATAGATATACTGGTAAAAGTGTTCCAAGGACTTCACTACTGCCAAAAGTTCTCTTCTTGGGACGCAGTAGTTTCGTTCTGGTTTGGAGAGGAATTTACTGAAATATCCCTGCACTCTTTCTGGCCCTCCTTGGATCTGTGAGAGTACTCCTCCAATTCCTACGTTGCTTGTGTCAGTGTCAAGAATAAAGTCTCCTTCCGGTAATGGGTATCCTAATATCGTCGCCGTAGTTAAATGCCTCTTCAAGGATTCAAATGCCGTTCGACAGTCTTCGTCCAATTGGAAAGCTCTCGCTTCTTCTATAAGTCGACTTAGAGGCTTGGCTATATCTCCAAACTTCCTGATAAATCTTCTATAATATGTCCAAAGTCCAAGGAAACTCCGGATTTTATGTTTGTCGGTTGGTTGCGGCCATTGCTGAATGGAAGCATTTTCCTCTGGATCCATCGCCACTCCGTCATCACTTACTATATGACCTAGATAGTTTACTTGGTTTTGGAACAGCTGACATTTCTTCAGGTTTAACATAAGCTAGGCAGCTTGGAGTCGTTTGAATGCTGCTTCAAAATTCTTCAGGTGTTCGTCTAATGTGTTCCCTAGTATTACGATGTCGTCCAAATAGACCGGGCATGTCTTCAAAACAACCCTCTCCAGAAATTTTCACTGAGACTTTCAAATGTCAGAGGCGCATTATATACCCCGAATGGCATGACGTTCAATTACCATAACCCAGATCCTGTAATACGTCTTCTCTTTGTCCTCTGGTTCCATTTCCACTTGCCAATAACCAAGGTGGAAATCGGTTTGCTGCCCGCCATAGTATATAGCGTATCGACAATTCTAGGCAGAGGACAGCTGTCTTTCTTCGTCACGTTGTTTAGCTGGCTATGATCATGCATAATCTCGTAGTTCCATCCTATTTCTTGACGAGCGCTACTGGAGACATCCATGGACTAGTAGATGGTAATATTACTTTTTCTTCTGTCATCGCTCACACTATTCTTTCAGCTTCCTCTCTCTTAGTTCGTGGAAGTCTTCGAGCTAATTGCCTAATTGGCTTAGCATTACCAGTATCGATTTTGTGTTTGACGGCTGATTTACTACCATTCCTTCCTCCTTTTGGTACGAATAGGTCTCGATACTGCAAGAGAAATTCTCTCATTTTTTTTTCAGCTCGATTCAAGGATTGATCAGCTACTGGTCAGTGGTCGATGTTTGACGAACTATAGACGTCACTGGTTCGCAGGATCCAATCCTGGTTTCCTTCTTGATAGTTACTGGTTAATCATTCACGTTTATCACACGTACTGGAATCTCTCTTGACGACGTAACCAATCCTTTTCATATTAGTACTTCTTTGCCAACATCTTTGTCGTGGTTCTTTTGCTCCATCATAACCTGTGTACCTTCCTCCATGATTCACTGTAGCCGTGCTACTATCATGGTTCCGCTTCGTGCGAGTAGAGCAGTATCTTCCTGTACAGCTGCCAACACTACGCTGCCTCCATTTGGATGAAGGAACACCTCCTCGGAACCCAGTTAAATGATTCTGTTTCTAAAGTCTAATTGGAAACCATGTACATTCATTACGTCCATTTCCAGAATTACGTCTTCTCCAATGTCAGCTACGATTACCGTATGCGTGAAATTCTCTGCGCCAATTCCGAATTGGATTTGTGTGTCGCCGTGAACGTTGGCACTCTCACCTGTGGCGGTCCGCAGTCTTAGTCTCGTTGGTAAAATCTTCTCCTTGGAGTTTAATATTTCTGGTCGTATAATGGTTCTAGTTGCTCCAGTGTCTACCAAATGAGTATATTCCTTGCCATTTACTTCGCCATCTACATATACACTGTCGTTACGACATCTGAGCAAAGCTATCAGTATGAGAGGGTCTTTGGAACGAACGTGGGTCGGTGCTGCCCCCTCATAGCCGGACCGTTCTAGTTTTCCTGTGACTGAGGTTATTGGTCTGCATGAATTCTGGGGCGCTTAAACGAACTACGTACATGCCCTAGCTCGCCACAATTCCGGAATCTGACATTTTTCGGCTTCTTGTTCATCATACTTTGTATTAAACTGATGAACTGACCAAATCTGTCTTCGTCACCTTCTTCTTGGATGGTCCTAGTTCTGTTATATCCTGAAACCTTCATTGCTACTTCATATTCAGAACACTCTCAATTTTATCAAGATGTGACAAAAGGACTTGTTATCTTTAAAGACATTAAAAAAAGTCAATTTCTGCATTGAAACTTAGTTCATAAATATGGTGTAGACTTGTATATAACGCCAACAAGCGTGCAATTAAGGTGTTTATTGACGGTTAAAATTTCAAATCAGCCATTTAATAATTATACTCGTAAATAGAAAACCTTCTCCAATTCCTAACTTTAGATCCCTATAGTTTGTGAACGAAGGGCGTAAAAAAGTTTTACATGTAATAAGATCATTATTTTTAGTATCTCTATCATATCCCAAGATTTTGATACGAATTCGTGGGCACCCTGTATATATTCGGGAAAAAATACTCACTTCTTTCCCGGAGAGAACAGTAGTTTTATTAAAAGTTATTTATTCCCTGTCAACAGAGATAAAATGTTATACGTTGTTTTTCCAGTCACAGAAAAAAGTCATTTTTTTCTTGTCTTGTATGGACAGTTTCATGTAACTTTTTTCTGAAAAAAAAGAAACAATCACACGTTTGAAATCTTGGAAAAAATGTTCAAGGTAAATATTTTTTTAGTTGATAGACCAAATTTTGAAGAAATAAAAAACCTGAAAAAGTCATAACTCAAAAACTGTAATGAATTTTGTCATCGCTCAGTTTTGACCTTCATCAAAATATTATTCGACATTGTTTGCCGATATATTCCCTCTATCCTCATCTCATTTCGCCATTTATTATTATATCATGATGAGTTGAAAAATAATCTATTCCAGAATTTACAATAAAATTTTCATCGATTCAAATTAGTCGCAATTCCATAAACAAGCATCAATATTAGCTTCGGTTTCTAAGTTGATAAAGTCTTCACGAGCACCAATATGAGTGAAGTCGTTAAAAAGTCATTACTTCACACGTGCAGCGTATTATTATAAGTAGTATTTTCCTTCTAGTCGAGATTCGTTTGCAAATGAAATATTCATTCGGTAGAGAAAAAATGTTTGATGTATGTTGACTTCACATATACGGGATTTAGCAATAAGGTTGGACCATTATTTAACTGCAAAAAGTAATTCAAATGAAACCACACGAGTTTGAGAAGAAAGTAATTGTCCTACAAATTTTTAAGATAGCCTATGTCAAAAATAGAATCGGACTTTTCATCATCTAAGTCCCAGAAATTTTCTTGTTCAAAAATCAAATTCGCCATTTCACCTACTTCCTAAGACACCGTCAAGTGTCTGGTATTGTGAAGTTGAAATGCCCTTTCTCTACTTTTCCCGACACCCCTATATGATCCGTGTTCAATTCCTCGGTTTCTTCTATTAGTTTCTTTTGGGCCGCTGGAATTCAGAGGAACGGTGCTGAGTCTGATAACCGCGACTCTTATACGTGTTCAAACCCGGGTTCGTACAACATCTAAAATTTTGCGCCGCATATTGGAAGGTTATGGCAAACAGAGGTAGACACAATAATAAACATAAGTTTCTCTTCTTCATCTTTCATACTCGCGATATCGGCGGTCTAAAGCACACTTATTGTAACTCCAAATTTAACGTTTTTAATATGTTGGTGTTATTCAATTCGCATTTTGGTCTTCTTTATTGGGAACAAATATAGAATCTCCAACTCACACTAAAATATTATAACTTCAAATTTTAAATTGAGAATTAAGATATTTGGTTACAATATTCATTCGGTAGAGGAAAAATGTTTGATGTATGTTGATTCCATATATACGGGATGTAGCAATAAAGTTGCACAAACATTTAACTGCAAAAAGTAGTTCAAATGCAACCACACGAGTTTGAGAAGAAATTAATTATCCTACAAATTTTTAAGATAGCCTATTCCAAAAATAAAATCGGACTTTTCATCATCTAAATCCCAGAAATTTTGTTGTTTGAAAATCAAATTCGCCAATTCACCTACTTTCTAAGACACCGTCAAGTGTCTGGTATTGTGGAGTTGAAATGCCCTTTCTACACTTTTCCCGTCATCCCTATATGGTCCGTGCTCAATTCCTTGGTTTCTTTTGGGCCGCTGTGATTCAGCAAAATGGTGCTCAGTTTGATAACCACGACTATCATACGAGTTCAAACCCGGGTTCATACAACATCGAAAATTTTGCACCACATATTGGAAGAGGTAGACACTAGAATAAACATAAGTTTCTCTTCGTCATCTTTCATACTCGCAATACACAAATCACTATTCTTTAATTCTCCGTGCTCGTTTTTATTTTTTTACTTGATCCGTGACACCTGTCATTTGTCCTGTATTTTTATCCCTTGTTATGTATCATGTTCTTTTTTTATATTTTTCTCTGGTTTGTATTGCATATTATAACTTTCACATTCATAATTTTCCAATGTCCCCTTCCTGGCTCCTTTTTCATATAGTCAGTATTATTTCCTTTGGTTACTAAGTTCAGAATAGATCTTTTTGAGGCTATATGACCATCAGCTTTACAATTGTAGCATGTTAGTCTATCTTTTTGGAGGAAAACTCGGTAGCTGGTTTGTTCGAATTCCATCAATATGGAGTCTGGAAGCTGTTGCGTATAAGGGCTTACGTGAATCGGTCTTCTGAAACTTAAGATGTGACTATACTTAGGTAATGTTGCACCGATTCTTAGAAACGTCATGGGAGAAACTGGATTTAGACATATTTTTGATATTTCATCTGTTAGCAGTTGATGTGAGATGGTTGGACTTACATTGGAAAGTATGATTCCTCCCTTATCTATTTCATCAATTCAACAATTTTGAATTCAAAGAGCCACACTGAAACAGAATTTTTTAATTAAGATCGTAGTTATCTCAAATGAAATACATGAGGTAGATGAGGCACATTAGTGTATAATGAATTCACCTTTAGAATAACTGTGAACTAATCTACATTCTTCTCTTTTTTCAGGTAAGAAAAAACTTAGTGCGTCAGATGATCTCCAATAATGTGAGTACGAGACAACTGTACATATATAAATATGCGTATGCAATAAACAATAAATATATTATATTTTTGACTACGCCTCCGCTATATTAGTAATAAAATTAACGAGTATGTTGGGAACTTTACATTTTAGCTTCTTAGTAGTGCCGCCCGGTTCACAACACTTATCGATACTAAACAATTTTATAAATTCTACTTTCATTAATAAATGTCTTAGTTTCCAGATAAATACGAGTACAATATTGGAACAATATGTTTATTCTATCTCCAATTCTTTATCTGAAATTATTTGCTGTTTATTCTGGTATTGGAGGAATATAATGAACAATCAACAAAAATCAACCACTCTATGGGATAGTAAAAAATGGAGGACACACCTAAACTTTAATTTTGAATGGTACAAGGCAATCCTGAACCGAATAATTAACGGAAAATGAAAATGGTGTGAATGATAAAAAATGCTGAATTAAACTAGGCATGACTACAGCTAGCCCGAAAAAATTTCTCGTTTCAAATAAATTGGTTCAATTATAGCACAGGATAGAATATTATATGAGAGACTGAAAGAAGCGACAGGAGGATTATTCGACTAAACAAAATTCTTTGCCAGGAAACAAAATTACGAGAAGAGTTGAGCAGAAATATTTAGAAGGACTCATTCAAGCTTATAAACAGAGCGATGAGAGAAAAGCTAAAAGAAACTAAATATTATAACACTTGTTGGACAATCTGAGGATAAGATGATCAAGCGTAAACGAGAAGCAGGAGAAACTGTAAGGAGAAGGATCGGAGAAACATGCAAAAAAAACAATGGAACTAGCACAAATAGTACTATAATAATAATAATAATTGTCTTTATGATTTTGAAAATATAAATATTTACAATTGAATAAATGTAAAAACAGATTCAATAATGAAAATAAAAAGCGAAGCTCAGCGTTTATTAGGCATTGAGCACCATAAAAGCTGCTCTACCACTTAACCTTAAGGAGTGTACATGCTTAAACAAAGTTGGTATCCAGACTTAGATTAGTAATTATAGCTTGAGATGTTTTTAATTTTTTAAAATAAGTTTATTAACAGAGTTTTCAGGTTTGAGTAGTGAAAAGACATTTAGCAACACTTACTTTAAACTTACTAATTTTATAACGTTCAAAATCTGTAGGAAGTCCGTTATAGATATGAAATACGATCTAAAAAGTTCTAATTCGAAGAATGGAACTGTAATTGAACCTCTATTTCTAATGGTAATATTGTGAATATCTGTCCTTTATGTTATTCTTCGATGTGAGTATGACGGCTTTTTTGTAAGTACTATTTTATGATAGTGACACGCCGAATGTAATATCCATCTTTTATACATGTTTAACCACCCAATTTCTTCAAGTTTATTTGAAATGCTACGACGTCTTCAAATACCAAATATTAATCAAAGACAACAATTCTGCATTTTCTGAATTTTTTTCTTATATTCAACAGTTTAACATGGACCATATAAGGCGTCAGCATGATTAAACACCGATAAAATCGAAGTCTCACATAGTGTTTTTCACGCCATATAGCAAAAAATATCTGATGGCAGAAACTGTACATGTACAAGTCTTTGAAACGCTTTTTGAAGTACCGCGTTAATATGTTTCTTTAACCTCAACTCAATATCCAAGACCACAACTAAATTGTTATCTACCGAGAGCGTAGCTAGTTTTTCAATATTAATCTAAACATCAATCTCATTGGAAATAATTTGACGATTTAGTTAGGAGCCAAATAGGAGAGATTTTGATTTATTAGGGTGGATTAAAAGGCAATGATTTCTAGCGGCCTCTACAAATGCATTAAGTTCAGCCTTAATACCTTAACAAGCACGTTCTATTGCCTGCGGGAAAGAGCTATAGTAGAGTTCTGTGTCATCTGCGTATAAATGTGTACTACAATTAGATAGATTAGTTGAGACGTATAAATTGAGAAAAATAACGGACCCAATATTGAGCCCTGTGGTACAACCGACGAAAGTGAAAGTGGCTCTTAGTTTTTACCGTTAAGTGAGACACGTTGTTGTTTATTTCTTAAATAATTACTAACTAATAATCGAGCATTTTCCGAAAAACCTATATACTGTAATATATTGATTAATGAGTAATGCTCTGTTAAAATCGAGCAGTATAAGTAGTGTACACTTACCACCATCAGTAGCCTTAATAATATCATCTACTATGTGAAGAAGAGCATTTGTACAATTATATCCCTTACGAAAACCCGACTGAACTAATGGTAATCTTAAAAACGAAACTAAGTGCTCTTTTATTTGAGTCTCCATGGCTCTCTCTATAATTTTGAATAAAATGGATAATATACTGATTGGGCGAAGATCTTTGAACTCTTTGGGATTGTTTACTTTTGGTAATACCCATACAACCGCTCTATTCCATACAGAAGGATACACACTTTCAGTAAGACAAAAATTTACTATATGTGTGATATATGGTACCACATGAGGACAACATAATTTTAACATAGTGATATTCAACTCATCACAGCCAGTGGCATTTGCTTCAATTCTACAAATTATTTGATATACAAAAAAATCACTAACTTCCTTAAAAACAAAATCTGACTGAACTAATATATTGCTCTTATAATACGGAGAGACATTTTCACCTGGGGTAGCATTAGTATCTGACTCAATAAAAAAATTATTAATATCATCAACATTGCTAAAGTTATCTTATAAACTCGATTTTTTTTTATTAGTAATTTATTTGACCTTAATGTTTTCCATATTTCTTTTGAGCTATTGGTACCTAGCGGGTATGTGAAATAAGCCCTTTTCTCTTGAAAAAACGGCTTTATTTACGTAATTACGCAAATCCTGGTAATATCGAAAGTGCGCCTCAGATTTTGTTTTTTTTTTAAATTTTCTTAGAGCTCTGTCCTTTTCATTAATCATATGTTTTATAGGATATGTTAACCAGGGGGCTTTAAGTTTAGTGACTCTTATTGTTACCACAGGAGTGTTTCTATCAAATAACTGATATAAACAGTTTATAAAATATGAAACCTTTCCATCAACGGTATCTTGGTCGTGAATTCTGGAAAATGATGTGCTAAACATGTCGCGTTGAAAAGAATCATCGTTAAAATTTGTGAAGTTTCTATATGTGTACATTTTATGAACATGTATATATGTATTGATTGGCAATATACAGAAAACAATAGCATAGTCTGCATTATCATTGTGTATTATACCCTGCTCAACTTAAGCTTCATCCCGCACTATAACATAATCCAACAGAGTTGATGAAGTTGCTGTTACCATTGTAGGTACATGTATTAGCTGTTTTAAATTTGAAGAATCTAATAAAGAGTAGAAGTTTTTAATAGTATCACTGTCTAATTCGAATAAATCTAAATTAAAGCCTCCCATACATACAATTTCTTCAACAGTAAGAGATATTGATCCTGAACTGCCTTCATATTTGTCCAAATAAAAATACTAGTATTTTTTTCATATGGTTTGTATGTCTATGAAGCCCACAGCAATAGTTTTTTCATTTATTGTCACTTTAATCCAACATTATTAGCTTATCAAATTATAAACATCAATTATTTCCCATTTAATATTATTCCTAAAATACATGCATAAGCCTTTAAAGTTCATATTACAATCCATCCTATATATATCAAAACCATCTATATGTACCTTATCACTGTTAATTGAATTGTTTAATCAGCTTTCACAAATTAGAAGAATATCGATGTTAAATTAGATTAGATTTTAACGGGGTAACAGTGCACTGAAACCAAAGGTTTATTGTGCCCCCCTGTTCTCACTACTACTACAGCTCGCCTTCCAGTTCCAATGTTCTAATGAACTCTAATATCTGGAACGGCTTTGACGAGGTTAGGTCCTCACTCTTACAAGTTTCTTGTCCGAAGCATTTCTAGCGTTGGCTTGCAATGGCGAGTCATTCCAGAACTAGGTGATCCGGAGTTTCATCCTCCTCTCCACAGAATCTACCCTCGCCAATCTCTGCTAGACGTATTCTCATTAAGTGCTTTCTAAGGCAGCAGTGTCCTGTAAGAAAGCCCGTGAGGATATGTACCTTATCTTCACTGGGGTCCAAATATTTTTTGATCTAGCAGTGTCTAAGTCCCACAGAAGCTCTTTGGAATGTTCCAACCCGGGAATACACCACCAAAGTGCTTCTTTTTCGGTTTCCTCTTTCTTCCCAAACTCTTTCTTGTAGGAGCATTTCGCTACGCCACAGAAAGGCTACGGGCCTATAAAGGGCATTTGTGCTCCTTTCCTGGCAAGTGTATTGGCCTCTTAATTTCCCGTGATTCCCGAGTGGCCAGGAACCCAGGCTAAAGAGACCCTGTTATTCTTGCCTAATTTATCAAGTTTTTTTCGGCAATCCTATGCCAACTTTGAGTCAATGACATGGAAGGTCAATGCTTTGATAGCTGTTTGACTATCACAATGGGCCGATATGTCACAAGTCTAGTAGTTCCTTTCTAGGTTAATTTTCACGCATCTTTCGATCGCAAGTATTTTTGCCTGAGAGATGCTCGGGAAGGAACCTAACGATAATGAGTATCTGGTACCAGGCCCAAATACTCCAGCGCCTGCTCCAATGGTGGTTTTGGAACTATCCGTATACCATCTAATGATGTTTTCTTTGAGAGTTTGGGGATGTATTCCCTATCCCAGTCTCTCCTCGTATTTAGCATCGTGGTGAAATTTTTTTGATGCCTAATTTCCTGATCATTTTGTCACTGGGAAGATTCGCTGATAAGATGTATCTTGTCAGAGAGGACCAAGTTCTCTGATTTTTAATATTCTTATTGCCTGAACCTTCCTTAGATATTCTTAGAATTGCCTCTTGGGCAGATCTTTTTATCACCAGGTGTAGAGGTGTGAGATCTGTAATAATTTCAAGTGCTCAAGTGATGCACACACAGGCAAGCCTTTGAACTTTATCGAGGGTCTTCCTCGTGCTGTACTGACTTGCTTTTGTGTGCCAGAATATCACCCTATATGTGATTGCTGGTCTCACAATCATGGCGTACATCCATCGCATTATTTTTGGGTTACAGCCCCACCTCTCACCAGCTAGATTTATGCACGCCATCAAAGCTCTTATTGCTTCACTAGCAGTTATATCAACATGCTCATTCCACAGAAGCTTACTGTCTAGAGTTATCCCTAGGTATTTAACCTCTGATTTCCATTCTATGATTTCCCCGTTTAATGACATGGCTGGACGTGTTCTTTCCCGGTTTAATGGAATTAATATGGTTTTGCTTGGGATAATGCTTAGCCCCACTGACAAGTATAATTGCTCAATGATTCTAAGGCCCCTTTGTTATAAATCACACAAGGTGCTCTCGAACTTGCTTCTGACTATTAAAACTATGTCATCGGCGTAGCCCATACATTCGAAGCCGAGCTCCGTTAGCCTGTAGAGCAACTCATCTACTACGAAGCTCCATAGTAGGGGAGAGTGTCCCCCGAGTGGCTTCAGCTGAGGTGGTTTGATTCCCCACCTGTCTCTCAGCTATCCTGGTTGTCAACAACTCATACATCCATTTTACAATGGTTTCATTCACTCTTCGCCTTTTTAGTGCTTTTTTGACAGACACATGAGTTGTAATGTCAAAGGCCCCTGATATAACCAGGAATGCGCACATTGTGATTTCATTGTTGTTCCGAGTTCTCTGGAAGAGAGCCGTCTCAGTTAATCGACCCGCTCTGTAGGCATGCTGTTCTTATGTAGTTATCCACTACTTTCTCCATCGATTTTAGAAGAAACTATGTTAGACAGATGGGTCTAAAAGATCGGGGATGAGCCCCATATTTTTTCCCTATTTTTGGTATGAAGGTTACCCTTGCCCTTCTCCATTTTCTAGGTATTAGACCCACTGCTAGACTGCTCCTTGTAATTTTCAGCAGGTGAGGAAGAATCTCCTCCATCCCTTGCTGTAGGAGTGCTGGAAATATTCCATCCACTCCTGGTGATTTATATGGTTGAAAGGTACTTATTGCCCATTCCAAACGTTGTCTGGTAAATATTTTCTTAGCAATGTCCAAATCTTCCTTGCGGGATTTTTTGGTGTAGTTCATTGCTATTTCGGTGCTTGTTGCTGGTTCAATACCTTGGAAATGGATTCTAAGAAGAAGAATCGATCGTTCCTCTTCATCTTCCGTGTATGATCCGTCTGGCTTTTTCAGCGGCATTGTGGGGTTAGTTCCCCCATCTGCCATGACCTTTTGCAGTCTGGCCGCTGTGTGAGTGGAAGTGATCTTCTCGCAAAAGGCTTGAAAATTAAGCCTTTTGGCCTTCCTAATCTCTTCATTGTACTGAGTAAGCTTCTCAGTGTATTTCCGCACCCCTGCTCCACTGAGTCCTTCTCTCAGTCGGTCGTCTATGCCGCTCGGTTCTCCCGGTTTTGGGAGATCCAACGGCATACGACCTTTGTGCCGTTTGGCCTTTCTTTCTTCTGTGAGGTCCCCGGATGAAAAGGTGGAGGTTTTCTCCACTACTTTCTCGGTGATAGTGATAGCTTTTTCTTTCTCTTCCCACAAGTGGTCCCATGAGAAGCTAGGGTCATCATGGTCCACTGCTGCAGAGCCCCACATGCAGAGGTGAGGGGTTCAATACAATGGAGTTGCCCCCGGTGCTCCAAGGACGAAACCAGTAAGGACTATTCTTCTGTATAGCCACGCATTCTTCGGCCTGGTTTCCCACCTTAACTTTAGGTTTTTAATGAGGTTGGCTCCTCTTGGTCCGGCCAGTGAAGCCAAGACCCCCCCTCATCCCACTGGCTCGCGAGACTTGACCACAGACAGTCAGGAGACATTGGTATAACAGGTGATTCCGAGGTAAGCTCGAAATTTCAACCGGCATCGTAACCCTTTGTGCAATCCCTTAGCCACGATACTACAGCTGGGGCAGGTGAAGTTGGTCCTCTGCAGGGTATTCGAGGGCTGCCAGTTGAGTTTTTAGACACAACTAGCCCCAGGTATTTCCCCGTAGACCTCCCCCTCATATAAAATCATCTCAGATGCCCTTCTCTTATCCGCCACCTGGAGACGCGCCGGGTTGGTACTTCACCCCCTCCACTTCAATAAATATCCCGACGAACAGCGACGAACTACGTACATATCTACTGATGTGGACCCGGAATATCGATGTTATTGTCTGTGATAACTTTTTTAACATTATGTAATGGAGGAACTAATGACCTAGCATTCAAACATGCAATATTTAAGGAGTTCATAATACTTAATCCATCCAAACACCAACTATTCATAACCAAATAAAAATTATAATAATGAAACCAATAAGTAATGAATGGTTGTTAATAAAAAAGTTTAACACCAGGTACATCCAATTGCACGTGGTGCTACAGATAATCTTATAACATATAAAAAATGATGAACACAAAATTTATTAAAAAAATTTAATAGTGATAACAGATTTAAGTTAATTTCATTGAAAATACAACAAAGGGAAAAAATATTAATAGAATGTATATTGCAGAATATAATTGAAGAAGGACGGACAACCTAATAATTATACTATAATAGTGATTGAAGTAAGATTGGAATTGGAGAAATGATACTTTTCATTTAATCAGCGTCGGTTACTAGCTGGGATTCAAGCTGCTCAATATTTTGACCGATCATTGTTCCATTTCTATCGGCCATTTTCAAAAATATGTTTCCACCTTTTGTCCATATTGTTCGATTATTAGACTTTTTCGCGGACTGATTTTAGAAGCTTCATTTGTTCAGATGTTAAATATGCTCTCATCATAGTATTTGACGTTTTAAGTAGCTCCTTATTTTTATAAACCATATTTCTCTAAAACATACACGTAAAAGTAACGAAAATTGGTCTAATTTTGTGTCTTGGAAACTTTCCAATTCAATAACCAAAATCTACGCACTTTTCATCTATTTCTAGGTTCATTTTAGTATTACAGATATCCAGCACTGTTTCCATACACTTTTCCCCAACATTCTCATCTACTCTATATAACCTGATATTTTTACGCTTATCCAAACGTTCTTGTATGTTCTGCCGCTTTACAATATAATCTTTGACTTCTTAGTTCATTCTCCAACTAGTTTTTGCTTTCGGGTCTTTAATTTTTTTGTCCATCTGCTTCATAATACTATCTGCTATAGTGTTTGAGAGTTGATTTATATATAAAATCATCAGAATTACAAAGCTTTGCCACTAATGGTTTCACAGTTGAGTGCAGTTCATCGTCACCTTTGTTTTCGGTTTTGTTTCCTCGGTTTCGGGAAATAGTGAAAAAATAATTTCACTTTACATGATAGTGATTAACAATTTTGCGTGAAATAGAGTTAAAGACCTTATTATGTACTTATTTCTTACAGTAATAACAGTTTCCAAGAATATAAAGCACTTTCACACGATTTAAATCGATTTATTAGCAGCACCACGTGAAACACGTCTATATCGTATTAACCTTCATAGGACTGGCCGGGGTCCGGGGTTCGGGGTCCCCATGACGTATTTTTTTGCTGTCTCTTTGCAAACGCAAATTTTTGAACATTGATCTTTCATCTAGCTGCTGTTTATGAATTATTTTGATAGAATATGATGTATTTAGTGATTTTTATTGGCTGGTATAAACAAAAAATGGTTTTATATTCCAGGGGTCTCTTCAGACCCCGGTCAGCCTTTTACGTCCGTTGAAATAATCCCGGTAACTGTTAGTAGAATCGGGTAATCCCATACATTTAACGTTTGTTCACTCACAGGGAATTTACCCATATAATTGTAGAATGTAAATTACCAGTTCAAATGGGGGATTCCCCGAACTGCGATATAATTTTTAGACTTTAATATTCGGGATAGTCTCTTGTGATATTGCGAGTAGGGTACATCGTTTTGAAAATGAGTCAGTTTTTATTCACAAACAATCGCAAGGGGTTTACTGACGATGAGTTGTTACGTATACTTGAAAGTGATGATCCAGAGTTTGATAGTGTTATCAATGAGAAAACATCGAGTAACTTAGAAGATGAAGACATTGTCACAGAAGTAGAGGAAGAAAATGATGTAATAGTTGTTGATCTAAGTATAGAGAAAACGAACCCAGAGGAACCAACAGTTAGTAACAGCCAGGGCATTCCAGTATATAAATCTAAATATGGAACTCAGTGGTGAAAAACTCCAGGAAACACAGAAGTTAGACGTTCAAAAGCTAATATTCGGAGACATGCTCTAGGCCTTACAAATTACCTAGGCCTTACAAATTACAGTTCTGATATCTCAAGTATAAAAGACGCTTTTCTTCTTTTACTATCACCGGATATTCTGAACATAATACTAACCGAAACAAACATAAAGGCACAAACATATTATGATAAATGGAATATAGAAAAACCGAATAAAATTAAAGTTTTTGTACCTGTTGATTCTACAGAGATTGAAGCTTATACTGGACTGTTGCTTATTCTTGGCGCACTTCACGGATCGAAAGACGCTATCGATATGCTCTGGTGTCAAGATATTTCTCTCTTTATGTCGTCCTATGATTCCTGCTGCAATGTCAAGGGACAGATTCAAACAAATTACTTCATTTTTACGCTTTGATAATTTTCAAACAAGACAAGAACGAAAATTAGTAGATAAGCTAGCTCCGATAAGAGATATATTCGATATTTTCACTTCTAATTGTAGAAAATCACTTAATCCTGACGACCAACTATGTGTAGATGAGCAGCTTATACCATTTAGGGGTAAGGCACCATTCCGAGTCTATATGAAGAGTAAACCTGATAAGTATGGAATCAAAATATGGGCTCTTGTGAACTGCACCACTTCTTATATTGCAAACATGCAAGTTCATTTGAGTAAGTTATTTGAAAAGCAATATAGGCAAACTTTATATTCCTATATGTTTATTAATTTTTAGGAAAACAAGGTAACAAAGCGGAAAAGGTCAAGGTCAAAGGGTTGGCCTAGATTTGACAGACCATTTGGAAGGCGGATGTGGAGTAACGACCGATAATTTTTTTACAAGTTTACACTTGCTGATAAGTTGTGGAAAAAGAATATTACTTTATGTCGAACCCTCCGGAAAATAAAACCTTTATTCTCAGGGAACTTCTGCGGGTATCGTACAAGAAAGTGTTTTCAAGTATGTTTGCTTTTAGAAATCAAAGAACGCTAGTATCCTATGTTCCAAAACAAAAACATGCTGTTATCTTACTTCCAAGTGAGCATACTGATAGTAAAGTAGCTGGAGAAGAACAGCACTATAAACCAGAAATTATTCTTCATTACAACAAAACAAAAGGTGCTGTCGACACTTCAGATAAACTGGCCAAAGAATATACAGTACAGAGAAAGTCAAACCGCTGGCCAATGGCAATATTTTCGCATCTTATAGATATCGCAGGAATAAATGCTCATAAATTGTGGTTACTGCAAAACCCGGATTGGCGAAAAAACAGTTTGGATAAACGTGAAATATATATTTTGGGACTAGGAAAAGAACTCATAGAGAAAAATGTTTTCCGGCGATATGATAATAAATACATTCAGACGAATAGAAAACGGCATATGACAGACGTTTTTCCCGAACTACTGGATGCAACAGAACATAGAGTTGAATAACAAATGATTACCAGGGGGCGCTGCCATAGAGGAAAGACAGAAAATCCAGGAAAATATGTATTAGGTGTAATAACTTTGTGTGCCTAGAACATTCAAAATCGGAGATAGTTTGTAAAAAATGTTAAAATGATATGTAGCTAGTAGTATTAGTGATTAGGGTATTTTGTATTTTTTCGTGATGATTTTTGACTAATAAATGGTTAATAGTAAAACTTCTTTTCTATATAGCATTTCTGCAATTTTACGCATGGGGTATTCTCGGACACCAGTTAGTCCTTTTCGTAAAATTTTGATGTCCGTCCCATGAAGGTTAAGCACTGTAGTACAATGTATACTATGAGCAAGAGACAAGAAAGCAGATCTTGCCTATAGGAAATGTGGAACACATTTTGGAAACCAATGGCTACAGGAAATAAAATAAATAAAACAGAGCAGTTTCAATTATATCAAATAGGTCTCCAGTTTTTCGATAGTAGCGAAAGTTATCGTAATGTATTTATACTGCTTATTATTAATTTTTTCTGTCCACTAATAGTTATAATGTCGAGCCTATCCAATTATAATACTTTGACAACTACGACATTTTATTGTCTCTCAAATGCTTTGCTTCTGCACTTTCCGCAAAATTTGGTTGTAATATTAAATAATAAAGTTATCACTCCCATTTTCAACAATAGATGTACATTTTTCAATGCACATAGGTTTTATTACTCTCAATAACGCTGGTAGACATAATGAATGAAATATTTCTACTTAAGCTTGAAAACAACGCGCTACCTGATATAACAAAGCTCGAAGTGAAACTAAACTCAATATTAAGTAATACGTCGAAGCAATGGACAGGGTAGAACTGGAAAAATCCGGTATATAGCCGACATAAATCATCCAAACTACGTTCTGGTCGTTTCTTAAAATCACACAACGCGTTGTGGTTCATTATTTTTGACCATAAAGCAAAAATTAATTTGATTTCGGTGTTTTGGTGTTCAGCTTCGCCTACAACGCGTTATAGTAATTTTTCCGCTCTTTCAGCCTTCTCAGTTCTCTACTTTGGATCGAATATTTCTAACCAGAGAAATGTGTCATATTATTCGATTCAAAATAGTATAAGTTTGCAATACTTTGAGTACAATTACCGTGAAATTTTGAGAAACTACTGTATGTTATTTGTCAAGACTGGCCTATATTCAAAAATTATTCAAGTTGGAAACGTAGGATGCATAACTAATTTCGAAACATTAGTTAAACGATTACGATTACAGCGAGATTTATATCCTACTAATACGAATTTTATGTTAATATTATCACTTTTGAGAACTTTTTCATATGGCCGACCTAAAACCTGCAAATTTCAACTAGATAATGCTATCGTATGTTTCCTCAAACCCGATATAAATTTTCCAGCACGTGAAAGGGCAATCGCCGGAGACTTTCAGCGATAACGTATGATGAATGGCTGTTGTAATTGGCTACATCAACTTTTCTTTTTTTGTAGCAAATTTTTATAATTAATTCCTGGGACTTTTCGTGGTGATTGATGTTTTTCTATTCATATCTATAACATGTCAGTAGTTTTATTTAATACCAACATGCTCGTTGATTTATTGGTTTGGTTATAACGGTAAATGGTGTAAGCAAAAAAAAGTATATAAAATAATAACTAATAGATGATTGTACAAACCACTGTTTGATATTACATGATAGCATAAAAAAGCTCTTTCACACAGAAAATTTCCTGGAAACTTGTGGTCAAAAATAGAAAAGATGGCTTAGGACCATGAATATTGATTAGTATTATAGAATTCATGTTACTGTAACGCTCTTGCGTCGTTACTTGACGGGTTGGCGCCTTAACTACAGGTGACGGGTTGCCTCGGGCGCCAGTTTATTAAAGTGGTATGCTCCACTCGCACCGGGCAGCGTCAGTGAAGAATTAAAATACTCCAGGGGTCACTTTATGGTGGTGACGAGAGTGTTGCGGCCGGTCGGGCAGATTTTACTTGCCTCCCCGGCTTCGTAACCTGGGTATTAGCTGCTTAACGGTCTTACCTATTTACGGAGGTTTACTGGTAGTTTGAGTTGGAGAGAAGAGAAACCAAAAGTTACGTATCTACAAAGAGTCTTTATTAAACGGAAAACTAAACTAAATGTCCTCTAATTCGGGTAGGCGGGGCAAAAGCACTAGTACTAACTACTATCCTACGGGTTCAAAACGGTCTCTACTACGGTAAATAAAACAAAGCTATGCAAGCGGAAGCAACAAAAAATGGGCGGGGTTGCGGTGGACGGTTAGCGGAAGCCGGGTGGTGCGGTGGACGGTTAGCGAAAGTGGGCAGAACTACTACGGATTGCAAGCGACCCTCTAGGTTAATCAAAGCTCTACTTTCGGGGGATACGGCTCTCGGTTTTTCGCGGTATCGAAATCTCGGAGTCGCGGCGGCCACTACTAGGATGTGAGAACTCAAATTTCTAGTAGCGGACACGGTTCCCCTCGATCGGATGGCTGAAGGCCCAAACACGGCCGCTACTAGGATGTGAGAACTCAACTTTCTAGTAGTGGACATGGTTTCCCTTTACTTCCCCTGATCGGATTGTACGGCGAGAACCATATACCCTAAGGTATAAAATGGAATATCACTCACCTCGGTAAACGGTACGGTTGACTTAACGGTATCGGTTTTCTGAAAGAGAACGGTTTTGTGAGCACAATGAAGTCTCTTAGATTTAATTCTCACCTGCGTATGCGGGTAAGGTGCTGAGTCTACGAATAGACTGACGACTCTGAGAATCGTTCTGCTTTACGGTATGGCTTGTTGGGGATACGGTGCGAAGACGTAAGTGTCGCCGACTGTCGGTGCAGGTTTGATAAATTATATTATATTGTACCGATGTTTATATTACATTGTACCGATACGGACGGAGAAATACAGTGTTCGAATGCTTTATTTCATATTATACGGAATATTGTGCTTTTGCCCGGTCCTTGAAAATGTAACTTCGTTACATTACAAAAGAGAAACGTCATAATTTTTATATGAAAAACATTGCTGCTTTAATAATATGTTAATATTTGACACCAAATATAACTTCTTCTTCTCCTTCCACTTCTTGGAAATCTGTCGATCTGTTACTTCTGAAGCTGCCTCTGCATATTTTCCTGGGAGGCGGATTGCCAGCTATCTTTCCACCTTTTAGGTGGTCTCCCGGGAGGTCTTGAGCCGTGCGGGTTGTCTTCTAGGACTATTCTCGGAAGTCTGTTCTCGTCCATCCGTCTTACATGGTTGTACCAGTGCCTCTTATGTTGTCTTCCCCATCTCACAATATCCTGTATCCCGCACTGCTCTCTGGCATGTGTGTTTCTTACTCTGTCTCTTCTTGTTTTCCCCACTATTGTTCTCAGTGTTTTCATCTCGGCCACCCTTAGCATTTGTATCGTCTTGTTGGTGTCCTCGCAGACTTCCGTGCCGTACGTCATGATGGGTCTGATACAAGTCATGTAGATTATAATTTTGCTATCCTTGCGCATGTACGGGTTGGACCAGACTATATCTCGTAGGCATCCTGATAGTACGGATGCTTTGTTAATCTGGCTTCTTAGATCTCTTACTGGGTCGTGGGTACTTGATATATCTCTGCCCAGATATCTGAATTGCATCACCAGTACTATGGGATTGTCCTCCCCCACCACCTCACATCTGAGCGGATCCTTCGCGATTGTCATACATTTGGTTTTTCTGATAGAAATGTTCATATTGAGTTGGCGGCTTACCAGAAAGAACTAGAAGAGCTGTCTCTGTAGGTCGTTTTCTGATTCGGCGATGATTGCTGCATCTGTACTGCACTGTAAGCGGAATAGATGACGATTTCGAGGAAGTATGCACAAAATGGTTTAATGAGGCGAACAGTGATATAAGTGATGAGGATGTGGACGAAGAATACTGTATAAACAGTGATCATTTTACGGATAGTGAACAAAAAATGAGTGAAAATGAAGCAGAACATGACCCGGAAACGATATCCAGCGAAGGCGAAGAAGAGAGCGTCAATTCCAATAATTATTACTATGGAAAAAATAGGTTTAAGTGGAGTAAAACAGAGCCAACCAGAATCGTCCGTACAGGCGCTCATGATATAATTGTACTTCCATCAATGCGTTCACATATAGAAAAGTCAGAGAGTCCTGTTTATTACTTCAATAAAATATTTTCGCCATATGTCAAGAGAACAAACGAAAAACTCGCAACTTTTCGTCCAAAATATAATGAAGAAAGAGCCGAGTTGGCTGATACCGACGAAATAGAATTCAGAGCATTTTTGGGACTGCCTCTCTATACATCCATATACAAGTCAAATCATGAGGATGTACGAAGTCTTTTTGCTACGAACGGGAAAGGAAGGCCCATATTTAGAGCAATTATGTCACAGAAGCGTTTTCTAGCCCTAATGGCTGGTTTAAGATTTGACGATGCCTCGGACCGAGAACAAAGAGCAAAGGAAAATTCAGCTGCTGCTATTCAAGAATTTTTTGACTTATTTATCCGCAATTCAAAAAACGCATATAAAGTTGGAGCCAATTTGTGTGTAGATGAGATGCTTATAGGGTTTAGAGGAAGATGTCAATTTAAAATGTATAATCCCAACAAAACCTGCAAATATGGGATAAAAATCTTATGCATGACTGATGCACGAACTGGATATCTACAGAACGCCTACATTTATGCTGGAAAAGGTTCAGATGGATTTAGCCTGACACGCGAAAAAATAAGCATATACCTTCTCAAGTAGTTATTAGACTGGTCAAACATATCTACAATACTAATATAAATCTGACTGCCGATAATTGGTTCAGTGCATCATTTACAAAAAATAAGCTTACCTACGTTGGCACAGTTAGGAAAAATAAAAATGAAATTCCCCCACAGTTTCTTCCGCAACGGAATCGTAATGAAGGCGACACTTTATATGGATTTACAAAAGACATAACACTTCTATCCCGTACACCTAAGAGAAAAACAAAGCTGTAATGATAATTTCTTCCATGCATCACTCTATAGAAGTGGATCCAGAGAATGGATTACCAGAAATAAATTCTTTTCATAACTTGACCAAAGGAGGTGTGGATGCGATGGATTAAGAATGTGTAAAATATTCCTGTAGTCGCAGAACACGCAAATGGCCTATGGCTATTTTTTATAAAATAGTAGACATATGTGGTGTTAATTCCTACATTACGTTTACTTCTGTACTCACAAATAATTGGACTATATTCAGGTTTATAGAAACCCTGGCAGATGAGCTAGTTTCCTCACATATAAATAGAAGGTTTGGAATGCCAACGATACAAAGGCAACTAAAACA
Organism: Galeruca laticollis; assembly: GCA_963921935.1. Classification (NCBI taxonomy): domain Eukaryota; kingdom Metazoa; phylum Arthropoda; class Insecta; order Coleoptera; family Chrysomelidae; genus Galeruca; species Galeruca laticollis. Next base: position 271,034,624 of record OY998175.1, on the reverse strand, counting down.
ACTTATTGGAAGTGTCCTTGACATTCCCGAAAATAATGCTAATGAACAAGAAGAAAAGCTTGAAATAAGAAAGTATTGCCACATCTGCCCATCCAAATTAAGAAGAAAGACTGCATATCTATGCACTAAGTGTCAAAAGCCCATTTGCTTGCAGTGTTCGCGAAAGATCTGTGAAAATTGTGCCAGACAGGAGCGAGACTGATATATTTTTTTGTCTCTTTTAGTGGTTTGCAGGTTTTGTGTAGAATCTATATTTTGTTACTTTTTCACATTTTTTATCTAAAATATACTTATTCTTGAACACTTATTATGTTAATTTGCATATGGTTCAGATTTTTTTTGGAATATGCCTTATATTAATTTTGTATAAGAAAAAATGTATGTTTTCATTTTTTAATTGTATATTTACTTAAAATTTGATTTTTTCGTTTCAATAAATGACAATATTGCCTTGATAATAGAAAAAATGTTATTTCAATATTTTTTCAAAACGATTGAAAAAATCCGCTTTTTTTTCTAGGAGTCTATCAGACTCATGGTCACCATGTATGTATGTATTATTAGGATCACCAGTTAAGGGCTAGTATAGATTTTCGTGGATAGTCCGATTTCTGTCAAAAATTGCTCTAAGTCTTCTCCTGGTCACTTTTATTAATTTTTACTCAGCATATATATAATAGCACACACCGCGCTTTTTCTATCAAAATAAATATTTTCGGGTAATAAATTCTACTAAGTACGTTCTCATAGTTCCCTTAAATAACTCATTTGATGTTTCTTAGAGTCAGGTATACTTTTACCAAAGCACATTTTCGTAAGAAAATAAGAAAAAGTAACTTTTTTACCGAAATTTTAGACAACTTTCCAGACTTGGTAACGATGTTAAGAAAGTTTACACATTTTTAAGAATTTCAGTGAAAGCCGCTCAATCATCCCATGTCTTATTTTCGAATTATAACGTTTCCAAGCTGTTAAAACGTGATAATTTACGTTTGGAAGTTTTTGACATGGTTTAATAAGAAATTTAATCATTCCTCAAAAACTCTAGTACATGCCGATAGTGGATACCTTTTTGGAAAGGTAAAAAATGGTACTTTACGACGGTTTTCGAATATATAGGATGTTTTCTTCAAAATAAACGAATAATTTCGCTTCAAAAAAGGTCACTTGTTTTGGGACTTTCGGAAGAAAATATACATTTGACAACTGTCAACCAAAAATATAAGGAGTTTAGCGAAACTGCACGTCGAAATCTTTCTCCGTTCTCGAATAATAAGCCGTCAAAATGTGTTACTCATAGTGGGACACCCTACATTTGGTAGCTGTAGCCACGGCGATATGTTTTTAATTCAAATGATGCTGCAGAATGTATAACTTAATACCTGATATCAATGTCATACGAAATGATATTGATATAGATATGAGAGAGTTTTGCTGTTTATAATTATGTGGAAGAGACAAACCGCCTGTTAAGTTCTTCTATTGTACATGCACAATTAACCAGTATCCTTCAACTTATGAGAAATATGTACTTTCCAGCGAATACCACTGATTGGTTAAATATGGACCAGAGAGAACATCGGCAAAATTAAATAGTTAATGGTTAATAGATGTCTACTGATTTTAGTGACGTGAATGAAGTGAAGTCTAAATTCTAAGTCCAAAGTAACACTAAGGCTTTCAGCTTCTCGTACCACATTCAACTGTTTATTATTATTTAATGTTGACTGCTTCATTTTATAACCAAATATAATTGCGTTACATTTGGTACAGTTCATTTTCAAGCAGATCAAAAGTGGGTGTGTGATTTTCCTTTGCTGCGGATACTATGTCTAACTAAAAGTTGTAAATCGTTCTTTATAATATATTCACATCTCTATTCACCATATCCGGAGCAAAACTATTGTAAAGTTGGGTGTCGTCTGCGTATAGATGTATCTTACAGTAATGAAGGTTGTTTTATAATCTAAAATTATATATTATAGCAAACAACAAAACCCCAGAATAGAACCCTGAATCACCCCACAATGTATATCCATACATGGAGAAGATTGTTCATCAATATTTGATAGTTGTTGACGACTAGAAAGGTAAATCTTAAAAAATGACAGAGTATTTCTAGGAAGGCTCATATAATTTATAATTGACAACATCAACTAATGATTTAGTGTATCAAAAGCTCTACTAAAGTCTAATAATACCAGTACTATACATTTTCCTTTGTCTGTAGAACTAATTATTCCGTCTACAATATTCAAACAAGCAGAGTATTTCTAGGAAGGCCCATATAATTTATAATTGACAACATCAACTTATGATTTAGTGTATCAAAAGCTCTACTAAAGTCTAATAATACCAGTATTATACATTTTCCTTTGTCTGTAGAGCTAATTATTTCGTCTACAATATTCAGACAAACAGTTTTACAGCTATAGCCTTTGCGAAAACCAGATTGCGTTACATGCAAACCGAATTAGAGTATATATAATATTTCAATTGTATCTCCTGTGCTTTTTCTAAAAAAATTCACAATTTTCGTAATATCCTAACAGGTTAAAGATCCTAATAATTTCGCTGATTTGGCTTTTTAGGTAGAGCATCTACAACTGCTCTCTTCCACACATTGGGGAACGTATCATTTGTCAAACCAAAGTTGATTATGTTACGTGTGATAAAGTGAACGATGTGAGAGCATCACAATTCTATAAGATTACTGCTTAAACAATGAGATGATATAAAGTATTTCTTGTACTTTTATTATTCTTTCAGAGTTTTAACTAGTTAAATGAACTATTCGGGAGGTTGTTTTCTTTATTTTTAAGAAACTTTCACAAGTTACAAAAAACTGGAAAGTTATTAATTCCATTGAAACTAACAACTGAACGTCATAAGATGTCTATCAAATATTAAATGGAGATCGGATAGAGAAGCTATACAGAGCATTGGTCCTTTCGAAACTGGAATATGGAGCAATAGTCTATTCCGCTGCAAGGCCCACCCACATGAAAATCTTAGAAAGGATTCATGCGGCAGGTATTCGGATAGCTACTGGAGCTTCCCTCACAAGTCCACTGGAGTCAATATTTTGTGACTCAGGTATTCTACCACTAAATTCCAGATGTTCACAATTGATAATGAACTATGGGATTAAAATGTCCAGCCTACACCATCATCCAAATACAAAAATTTTATTCGATACAGAACAATATGCTACCTACAATCACGCGTCCCACAGCTGTGAGACTCCTTGAAAGTGTAACTGATCTCAACGAAACCATCGTATCAACTATTCAAATGGGAAAATACGAATCACCTCCGTGGACACACATAGCACCAAACATAAACTTAGAGTGCACGAAGTTTCGGAAAAACGACACCAATACTATCGTATATCAACTAATGTTCAAAAGTATCATTCATCAACATCATGGGGCAATGACAATATACAAGGATGGATAGAAAACTATCGAAGGAGTCGGAAGCGCGATATCAACATCAAACGGTACTTTTGCGTGGACGCTTCCCGAGATGACTAGTATATATACTGCAGAATTATACGCCATCTGGCAAGCATTGATATATGCTTGCACCTAGGAAACATCAAACTGGTTCATACGTACAGACTCTCTCAGTGTACTGGTAGCTATATCGGACATATTCTCTAGAGACCCGTTAGTGAAACAAATCCTCTCTACACTCGAGTGGTTGAGAGATACGAAAAAAAATGTCATGTTCATCAGGACCCCAGGTCACCCTGGAATAGAAGGGAACGAAATTGCCGATACGGCAGCACAAAACACTGCGAGAAACGGACAACCAGAAGACATCAGAATTCGCCTAGACGATGTAAAAAATAATTTCAAGAAAAAGATACTGAACCAATAGCTAGTGGAGTGGTCGCGAACTAATAGACACCTGAAAAATATCAAACCCTCCCTAGAACCATTGATTTCGAAAAACACCCTAAGTAGACGGGAGCGAGTTGCCATAACGCGCTTGAGAATAGGTCATACCAACCTCACCCACATTCACCTTCTGAAAGGAGAACGACCGCCAGTATGCACTCGTTGCGACCAGCCTTTATCAGTTTCGCATATTCTCTTGGGCTGCTCTGAATATACTAATATTCGACAACTACGTTCTATTCCCAACACAATGAGAGACATTCTTCAGCCAATCATTGAGAAAAAACAATCGAGTTGCTAAGACTCACCCAACTAGTGTATAAAATCTGATATGAAAGAGGAACAAGAGCTCTATTGCCTCCTTTCGTAACAGATTCGTTGAAGGGCTAATGACCAATGCAGTCTATGCCAATAAATAAAAAAAACTCACAACTACTGTCAAACTTATCCCTATCAACCAAACATAAAAAACTACTTCTAGGTTAAGAATAAAACATGGAAAAAACATCCAATATTCAACTATAAAATGTTCCTCAGGAGGCTGCATATTCCATACCAAGTTAATAATATATTGATTTCACTAAGGTATCTTTAGTTATCTGGTAGCACGTATGTTCTATCCGGAACAACTTTGTACATTTTTAAAGTATTCCAAAGAGTTTTTCTCATTATATGTATGTGTAAAGTAATGTTTTTATCACGATTTATTGTAATTTCGCATATCTTTGGGAACCTGAGCATCTGGATTTGATTTAGTCGTATTATATCTCCTTAAGGCCTCATCTGTCTACTCAAGTATAAAGCACAAACGGAACGACCAAAATAAACCCGAGAATTTCTCCAATTAGACTTCTGAAATAATCAAATATGGGTGGCTATTTATTAATATATCAATTGTTTGCTCATTATTTGCCAAAATAGTCTTATATTTTTGTTTATAAGAAAAAGTTTTGAAGTGTCATTCAATCATAATAGAATTTAATATTTTTTTTCCATAATATCCGGGTTACTTTTGTACATATATTTCATCTTGCGTGATTTTCATATTGATCTTTAATTATGCTTGTTCTTTGTTAACGCAAACAAACGATTTACATTAATATATACACGATTATACAATGTACGAGTATCATGGTTCGTGCTGGATATTTTTCCATGTAGTTCTAATTTCAACAAATTAGGTGTTGTGTTTTGTGAATGAAGTATTTATGGCGAGAATTTATAGGATTTCCACTCTCTCGACCCGTACTTCGTGAAATCTATTCATAATTAAGTTTTAAATGAAACGTACTGTTTCTAGATAATTATACAATATATTAAAAAAAATGTTAAAAATTATAAGAAATTTGACATTAAATATTACCGTCACAATGACAGAAGTTACATTAATTTGATGCATTTTTCTTCTTCTTACAGTGCCATATCCGTGATCGGACATAGGCGACCTCTCACTTCTACCTGTGTTGTGCTCTCCAGTTACCACAGATAGAAGGGACGTACAGTTTAACGACGGATCCGAACGTCTATGTTGAGAGGCTGTACTAGGCAGAATACTGTCGGTGGTTTGCCATTGCCTTCCGACAGGTGGCTCTCCAAATTTTTAATTATGATGTTAACTAGGCCCGGGTTTGATCCCGGGGCCTCTCGGTTAGCTGCAGACAAAGCACCTTTCCACTAGCCTACGGAGACCACAATTATGCCTACCTGATGTTAAATAATTATTTTTGGCTAGACCAAGAAGAGACCTACCTTGTGATTGACTTAATATATGTTAATAGAAAAAAGAAAAAGATACGATTTTACAAATATTAAAACTTATACATTATTAGCCCTGATGGGTCTGACTTTGACACTTTTTGGAACTTCTCAATTCCTCTCTTCGATAATACCTTTTATAGCGGACCGAAATCTCCAAATAAACACCAGTTCATATAAGAATAATCTCTGACAATGTTGTTTGATTTATTTAATTCTAAGGATTGGTGAAATAATATAATTATTTTATATATTTCTCTGTTTTAATTCCGGAAAATTTAGGTAGATCATCTCCAAAAATACAAATATAATTTGAATGACTACTTACAATTGGTTTTGTCGGGGGTAATACCACAAGAGCTCAGATTTAGCCGGATATTTTTTGTGGTTGTTTTCGAATACTTACTTTCATTGGCAATTTAACGAGAGCTGTTCTGGCAAAATAACGAGAGCGTAGTTCGAGTGATTTTGCCTGAACAGATCGAGTTAAATTGCCAATGAAAGTAAGTATGAGAAAACCACCGGAAAAAATATCCTGCTAAATCTGAGCTCGCGTGGTATTTGGTAAGACAATCCCATGAATAAAAAACTCAATTCAATTAAACTTTATTTAACAAACTAAATGAACAATGAGTAGAAACATAATGTTCAGATATACTTTTTGGAATTGTTATATGCTGTTTAATTCATTCTGTTTTTGACATTTATAATTGTCAAATTGACGTGCATTGCTTGGTAAACAGACAGTACCTAAATGCTAGGGTTGCTACGGTAACGTAATTTATCCGATATTTTTATCCACTTGCAAACTCTCTTCCTTCCTATTTAGCCGACAGCAAACTACGATTTTTGTATTCACAAATGGGAATTATTATACATGAATGGGATTGTCGCTTCAAAACACTTAACTTAACAGAATTTTTATTAAAAGAAATCAACGCTCTGCGTATATGGAAATTATTTGACACTACTCTGACATTTCTCTCTTTTTTGATATATATCAATGTATTGACTGACAGGCCCTGCCTATCGAAATTTAAATAAATAATATTTTGGACGTGTTCCGAACAAGCCCTATGGGTATATCCTGGAAATCTTTTTCCAAATTAAGATCAATGTGCAATGATATCGAAAACCAGCAAAACTATATCTGCTGATCTTTACAATTATCACTTAAAAAGACAGTTTAAAAGTGTAGAATTGTCTAGATTTATCTGTTCATTGACGACTTTATATTGTGGGTTTCTGAAGTGTCTTCTAGTTTCTAATTCTTCAAGGAAATCCAGTTCTTGTTTCTTGTCACAAATATGTAGTACTTCTAGTTCTGTGTTAGGAGTCAATGAACGATTGATGTCAAGTAGATGTTTTGCGTAGTGGGATTTATCTGGTTGTTTTAATCTGTATGCTCGTAAGTGTTTACTGTATCGGATTTCAAAATTCCTAAGGGTTTGACCAACAGCATTATATTCTAGACATTTGAGTTTATATATACCAGACTTATTAAATGGATATATTCTGGTTTTTACATTGAACAATTTTGTACTCACGTTACTTTCTGTTTTAAAATAAATTGTTGTTGTTATATTATCTTTGAAATATTATTAGAAATATTTTCTGCATATGTGATGGTTTTATAACTTATTATTTGTTTAGTTTGCTCTGGAAATAATAGTTGTAATGCCACCACCTTTTCCTCGTTTTTATTAATTAGTTTAATCATTTGTATTAATTTCGCTATCAAAATTAGATTTGTTCATAGCTACTGAAAATGCTCTATGTGGCATTGAATTATATGCTGCTAATTTATGTGACATGCGATGATGGGAACTATATGGAATAGTCACATCAGTGTGTGTTGGTTTTCCGTAAATTTAATAATCAAGTACATTATTAACTCTTTGAATTGTTAAATCAAGAAAATTGATTGAGTTATTTTCTTCAACGTCTAATGTGAATCTAATTTTTTGGTGTAAGTTATTAATATGGTTAAAAAATATATCTAGTTGTCGTTCACTACCTATAAAACAAGCTAATATGTCATATGCATATCTATACTGAACTAAAACATTTCTTGGAGTATAACTTTCGAAGATTCTTCTTTCAAAACTGTCCATAAAAATGTTTGCCAAAATTGGTGATATAGGGCTTCGCATTGGTAAACTTGAATATATATTATGTCAAAAGTGAAATAATTCTGATTGATACATACATCAAATAAATCAAGTATATCTGATATTATTCCTGGATCCATATTTTTATCTTCTAGGAATTTTCTTACAAGTGTTAGATATTCTTCAAGTGGAATGTTAGAGAACATATAGGGAACATCAAATGAAATGAGTTTAGAGTTATCTTGCAAGTTTCACTTTTTCGATTAGTTTTATTGAATTTTCAATTGAGTGTTTAGATGTACATCTGTTACTATTAAGTATATTGTTTGTTTGCTAATATATTATCAGGAGGTCTACAGGTCTAAGTGGTTTCGTTATATTACGTAATTTACCGGTTCCATATTATTGTGTAGACTGAGGATTTTTATTCATGATGGACTTCTTTTCGTAATCAATTGAAATATAGTTTGAATTATTTAAAATATCTCTTACATCATTAGGAAATGTTTTTGTTGGATTTGCTCTAAGAACTTGTACATCGCTAGATTCTATAAAGTTATATATTTTGGAATCCTAATCTTTAGTTGTCAATACGATGGGGGCGTTTCCCTTGTCAGATTTTGTAATTGTTAGGTTATTACATTCTACTTTCTTTTTGATTGCATTTAAAACTGTATTGTCATTCTTTGATTGACGTTTAACCTTTGACGGTTCAATATTTGTGATTTCTCATAAAAAAATTATTTGAATTAGATTTCAAAGATATTTCTAATTCTTGTGCAATAATTTGTCTAATATTATTCGTAAATTTTGGTGGTATGCTGTACTTTAAACCCTTATTTAAAAATTCTCTTCCACTATCTGTATAATTAGTGTCTGAAAGGTTTTCAAATCGTGGTGCAAAGTGTATTGGTATGTAAGTACTTACAGTTTCATGAGGTCTAGAGTATTCAATTCTATGTTGTGTGTGTTAAAGTTTCTGCAGTTTTTGTTCTTGTTTCTTAAATTTCTTGTACTTCATAGTGCTGACACTTTCTCTAATTTTGTCATCTAAACAGTCAAATTCTACTGGATATAGTTGGAACGTGAGTTCAGAATGTACAAATTTTATGTAGTTGTCTAAGGAGTCTCTTATTTTAAACCATTTTTTACATTCTCCTTCAAGCCATACTCGTTGAGCACATTTTATAGCTTTTTGTGCTTGGTGTGTTTTAGAATGGCATTTTATATTCATATAATTTGGTATTACAACTTTTCTAAGGCATTCTCGTTTAAACCAAATGTTTTGTAATGGTTTGTAACGTTTTTTGGTATCTTTTGGTACAGTCAGGTACATCTTCCTTAGAAGATTTTTTATTGAAATTTACTGTCTCCACCTTTACTTCGTGGAATCTACTCATAATAATGTTTTAAATGGAACTTACTTTTTCTAGATAATTCCACAATATAAATTATAACCTAACAATTACAAAATCTGACAAAGGGAACCCCACTGTCATATTAACATCTGAAGATTATATTTCAAAAATATATAAATTTATAGGATCTAGGGATGTTCAAGTTCTTAGAGCAGATCCGTTAAAAAAGGTTTGTAATAAAGTAAGAGATAATGTTAATAATTCAAATTATCTTTTAAGTTATTGCGAAAAGGTGTCCATCATACATAGAGATTCCCATTCTCCACAATTATATGGAACCGTCGAATTAAATAAAATTAAGAAACCAATTAGAGTTGTTCCTTATGTTAATATTTCTAATAATATATTAGCAAGAAAACTTAACGATATACTTAATAGGATAGAATTATTTAGGTGGAAATAACGACCGTACTACGTTAAAGGCAACGAAAGGTAAATATTGGGTAATCGGTCTGTATCAATACTCAAACTCTTTTGTTCAAAGTGCCTCTATATTTCGTTGTCAATTTACAACTTCGTCAGGAGGTTATTGCTACAAACATCAATGAATGCATCATAAGGATTATAAAATAGAAGTTACTTATAACGTGAGTAATTAAAATACGTGAAAACACATGACGTGAAGTCCACCGTTTTGACTGGTGGATTATCTATGACGTCGAAAGCCTGATTGTTCTTTTGGTATTCGTCAAGGAACCAAACGAGGCGTGTGTCAATTATTTTCTCTAGTATTTTACACAAAGTACATGTGAGCGATATAGGTGTGTAAGAATTAGGAGAAGTGGCAGGTTGATCAGGTTTTTTTAATGTATTATTAAGGAGAACCGCCATTCGTTTGGGAATTTTTGGGATATCCAGATAATATTATAGATTTCTAGGAGTTTCTGAAGACTTGGAAAAGAAAGTTTTTTGAAAAATATATAGGCATTGTTTTTACAAGATTCAATAGCAAATTTTAATTCTGGAAACGTGAGCGGAGAGTTGAGCGTATCAATATCTGGAATGGAGGATGAGCAAGGCAAAGGTGGTTGGGGAGGCGACTTCGATAAAATAGGACTAGGTTTATTGCAAAACTTCGCTGCATAGTTTTCAGCTAGGACCTTGGCAATATCTTGGGTATCAGTGACATTGGTTTGGTTGTGAAATAGACTGGTGATTTTTATATCACTTTTCTTACCCTGGATTTGTCCGATTTTTTTCCACACTTGATTGGGGTTAGTGTTTTTATTTACGGAAGAGACGAAATTTCTCCAGGAAGATTTTTTACTTAGTTTTATAGTGTATCTGGCTTTTGCTCTTGCTTTTTTGAGATTGATGAGGTTTTCTTGAGTTTTGTTACTGCGGAATAATTTTAGTGCAGTTTTTTGCTGCTGAACTACATGTTTGCATGATGAGTTCTACCATGAAACAGTTTTTTGTGAAGGGGAGATGACTGATTTCCCAATGTGAGCCTCCGCAGCAAGTCGAATAGTATTTGCGAACAAAGTAACAGACTCATCAATATTGTTAGTGAAAGAGAGATTGGGTATGGATTGTTCAGTTTTAGTAATATATCCAGGCCAATTAGCATATTTTAGACGCCAGTAATTTTTTGTTAGAGCTCGGTCATTTGAATTATCGGTGTTAGTTATAAAGATGGGAAAATGATTACTGTCGTGAAGGTCATCTTCAGTAAACCATGTTAATCAGGGAGCTAGCTTGAGGTCACTAAAACTAAGATCTATTTTAGAAAAGGAGCCAGATGAAATGTTAAAGTGGGTGTTTGAACCGGTGTTCAAGATACAAATACCTGTGCAATTTATAACGTTTTCAACAATCTTTCCTTCACCAAATGTATGACTGGACCCCCCTATTGTATTGTGAGCATTGAAATCTCCTACGAGAATGTAGGGTTGCGGAAGTTCGAATATGAGATTAACAAGCTCTTCCTCTTTAAAAGGGTGATCTGGTGAGACATAAAGACTACAAATAGTGAGTTTATCGGGACACCAACAGGTTATGGCTATGGCTTCTAATTCAGAGGAAAGCGGGAAGTGGACAGAAAAAAAGTCAGAGGAGACAAATATTGAGGTATCACCACTAGCTCTTAGGCAATTGGTTCTGATATTATGATATCCCTCAAAATTTTTCAATAGGGGAAGTTTGGAGTTTTTCGCATTGGTTTCCTGAAGGCATACAATGTCTGGTGTAGATTCTGATATTAAATGTTGGATTCTCTTTGATCGTGGAAAGAATCCATCACAGTTCCATTCTAATAATTTGAAAATGGAAGGGTTATGAAAGATGTAGGGATTAAAGAGTTAGTATTCGTTCTGTGAACTGTGGTTAGATTCTGTATCTGTAAGGTTATCCGAAGAGACGTTTAGGTTGTCGGAGAAATCAATTGGGTTATGCTGGTGTTTTAATTTGTTTAAAAGTCTTGTGAGACGATTTTTGACTGCTCTTTCCTTTGTAGCAGCGTACAGCTGTGCTAAGTCCTTTCGAATACTATCTATATCAGAGGCGAATTTTTGTGCTTCCTGTAACGGGTAAGGACATCCAAAAGAATGTTCGAAAAAAGCGATTAGTTGGGTTGAGGTAAGAGTGAAGTTAGATGGGTTGTCTTTGTAGACATTTTGGATAACAGCAACACAGTTAAGTCCTAATGAATGATCTGAGGGATTATTAGCATTGGTTTTGTACTTTTTCTTTATTGGTTTGGGTGGTACAGTGAAAGAAGGAGGTAATGTGGAACTTGAGGCTGATAAAGTAATGGAGGGAGACATTATTGGAAGAGTGTCAAGAGGGCTGTCGGTAGAAGAGTTGCCTCTTTTTTGGCCTGTGGCTAATGGAGGGGAGGTAGCAGAAGAGGTAGTTGGAGGTTCAGAATTCTTTGTAAGAGGTAGAGAGAAATCATCTAGAGAGGGCTCAGGTTCTATCGGTGTAGAGCTAATCAATGTAGTTAAAGAGTCAACAGGGGAGGGTGAAGATGGGGGAGGATTGGTTAAGAGTAAATTGGTATCAGGACCAGTAGGGACTTTAGGGCAGGAGTCTGCGGTATGTCCGGTGAGTTTACAGACAAAACATTCAAGTCTGTCGGTGGATATGAATATTCTAAAGGATGTATTTTTGTGATTAATTAGTGAGGATGTTTGTAACTCAAAGTCCTCCTTATCGGGGATGGCGAAGGTTACCCTGCGAAAACTCATGATATGAGCATATTGATCGTCTATTGTTCCACATTTCACAAAAGTGATAGGAGCAGCAAGCTGCAAACCAAGATCTTTTAGAGATTTCTCAATTAGAGTATGTGGAATGGAAGGGCATACGTTTGAGATTAGAATTCTCTTAGAAGGTGAGATTAGTATCCGAATGGGAACGACAGTGGAGTTAACCGTGATATATGATGTAGTGTTCAGAAGTTGATCAACGATTTGAGTGGAAGAGAGGAAAATGCAAATTCTGTTATTGGAAATACGAGAAGCAAATTTGATATTTTTTGGAATAACTATTTTACCAATGAATTTAATATATTCACTTAGTACAGTGTTTGGTATTGAGTGCATAACAATAGCTTGGTCTCTTTTGGGAAAAGTAGGAGAAAGTGGTTTGGTGAGTGCGGCAGCGACATATGATATTGATTTGGTGATAGGGTTGTTGTTTGTTGAATGTAAGTTATTGTGGGTAGTCATTGTTTGTGTGTGTGATCTTGGTTACCAAGAACACTACACAGAAGAGAAAAGGAAGGTAGTACAGACTCTCTTCCAGAGCGGAAGAGGTTAAGAAGGAACTCACCTAAGTCTAGTTAGTAGAGTTTTCTAACGGTACACCACTGGAATTCACTAATAATTACTAGGATAATAAATATCCAATTATAGTTGTGAAAATATTGCAACAGAAATAAAAACTCGTTTACTTATCACATATTGGTGATAAAACTCGTAGTCTAATTAGCAAAAAATTTGTTGTTGGCTTTGACGATGTTTACTCGATGAAGCTCAACACGATGAATCTAAGAATAAAAAGCATTCGAATTGCAAAATAACTCCAAACTCATTTCATTTGATGTTACCAATATGTTCACTAAAATTCTTCCTAAAGAATGTCTAACACTTCTAAGAAAATTACTAGAATATGAAAATATTATTCCAAGAATAATATCAGATATACTTAATTTATTTGATGTATGTATTAATCAGAATATTTCACATTTGACAATATGATATATTGTTACGTTTTATAAGGGTGATGTTAATATTTGTTTTGGAAAATTTATTTTATATTGTAATTAATTATTATTACTTTTATACACTCTTTGATTATATGATACCCTTCGTTTACTTATTCTTATTATTTGATTTTTGAATCCGGCTAGCTATTAAAAGGGTTCCGACTCTTTATCTCAGGTTGCGGTTCCCTCTATTAGAAATTTTTCTAATAAGATAACTTAGATTGTTTATTATATAAATGTTTCATGAAATGAATATTGGAGCTCTTTGAATAAATTTAAATGTGAACTTTATTAAAAAAATGTTTAACCTTTATAAACTTCTTTTTTAATAATTTGCAAATTTCCACTGCAATCGAATATTCTCCTCCTTTCTTTTTATTTATTAATGATTCAATTAATGCATTATATGTTTAAGTATTTGAAGTTACTTGTCGTGTTACCCTCGTAACACAAATATGAATCTGCTAAATAAAGTGGTTTGAGGGCATGCGCAAATACACAATAACTGTTTCTAATTTCGACCGTAATTCGGCGACGGCATTCAACTACACGATGGATGTGATTTATTATTTGAAGAAGTATTATTGAATTGCTTTGGAATATTTGGTTCGATAACGTAAGCTTCGTTTCAATGTATAACTATTAATATCAACAATCTTAGCTAACTTCGTGAATAGGAAATACACAATAGAGAAATGAATGTTTTTACAATGAGCAAAGTTATAGGTTATTTGCTTTCAGGAACTTTGAACAAATATATCCGTTTTTCTGCTTTGTGGGATATAAATTAATCAGAATTACTGCATACGGTATCCGTTGAAATGCTGTGACCTTATCTACAGTCAAGGTTAAAATATAGGATAAACAAAGCTTACCGCTTTCTTGTCGATAACAAATGAAGAAATCTCTTACAAGGTGAATGCCTTTGATTTTGCAGCATCTCTGGTGTGAATGTTGGTACTTTTTTATGATTCTACGTTTTTTTTACACTTTTTATCATATCCAAAATTTGTACACCCTTTTTCCCGTTTCAAAATCAACAACCAATCACATTCCTTTTTTATTTTTTTTCGAAGACCAGTTTCCCTGTGATCCAATCGTATTAATGTCATTTTTTTTACTTCTATTGATATTTTAAGGTCCTTTCACATGTTTTAATATCAATGTTCTCTATCAATTACACTTTCTCTCAATCGGTTGACTCAATTTGCGATTAAACACTGTCACTTCACAAAATTTCGAAATTAATAGTATAGATTGGTTTGGAATACAATATCTATGCCACTCTACAAATAGTGTGTCAGTTCTCAAATTATTTATTGAGATTTGTGAAGATATTTTATAATTATCATTATTTCTGTTGTTGTTGTTCTCATTCTATTTATTACTAAATTTTAATTGAATTTATTCTAAGGTAATTCCTACACAGGGTGTTTCAAATTAATTATTGTTATGGTATTTTTGATAATAACTAATAATAATTGTTTTATCACGTGAAACTTTATTTAATTCCAGGTCATTCACATTAAGTTGGATCCACCTATTTTAAATCATCATAATATATTCAAAATGGAGGTTTATCAATGGAAATCCCTATATCACTAATTTTGGGAAACTTGTTAATGGACAGTTTAGAAAGAAAAAGCTTTGAAAGGAATATTTCAAAAAATGTTTTATTTTGGTATGGATATGTAGATGACATATTAGCTTGTTTTATAGGTAGTGAACGATAACTAGATATAGTTTCCAACCATATTAATAATTTACACCCAGAAATCAAATTTACATTAGATGTTGAAGAAAATAACTTTATCAATCTTGTCGATTTAAAAATTCAAAGAGATAATAATGTACTTGATCACTCAATTTACAGAAAACCAATACACACTGATGTTTCTATTCCATATAGTTCCAATCATCGCATGTCACAAAAATTGGCAGCATATAGTTCAATGATACATAGAGCATCAGTTTCTATGAACAGATGTAATTTTGATAGAAAAATTCATACAAATAAACAAATAGTTACATCCAACGGTTATCCATTACATATGATAAATAAAATAATCAATAAAAAAGGAAAAAGTGGCATTACAACTAATCTTTCCTAAGCAAAGTAAAGAACATTATAAAACCATCACATATGCAGGAAATATTCCTAATAATATTTCAAAGATGATATATTTAGCAACAATTACAATTTCTGATAAATCAGAGAATAACGTTAGTAAAAATTGTTAAATGTGAAACAAAAATATCCCTATTAAAGAAGTCTGGTATATATAAACTTATATGTCCAGAATGTAATATTGAATATTTGTGTTAAACCCTCAGAAATTTTGAATTCTTAAACAGTGAACACTTACGAGCATACAGATTAAAATAACCACTTACATTCCACTACGCAAGACATCTACTTGACACCAATCTTTCATTTACACCTAACACAGAACTAGAAGTACTACATATTTGTAATAAAAACAAGAACTGGAATTCCTTGAAGAATTGGAAATTAGAAGAGACTTAAGAAACCCACAATATGACTTCGTCAATGAACAGATGAATCTAGGGAGTTCTCCACTTTGGAACTGTCTTCTTTAGTGATAATTGTAAAGATCAGCAGATATATTTTCCTGGTTTTCTATATAATTGCACAGGTATGCTGATCTTAATTGGGAAAAAGATATCCAGGATATCCCCATAACACTAATAATATTTCTTATATTTGTAATATCATATCTTGTTTTTTCTATCAACATATATTAAGTCAATCACAAAGAAGGTCACTTCTTGGTCCAGCCAAAAATAATTATTAAACATCAGGTAGGCATTAATTGAAATGTAACGCCTGTCATTTTGACGATGATATTTAATATCGAAACAATTGTCAAATTTCTTAGAATTTTTATAATTTTTTCATTATATTGTGAAATTATCCAGAAACAGTAAGTTTCAGTTAAAACATAGGCATAGGATTTTATTGGAATTATATTATTCACCATGATAATTGTTAAATAGAACCTGAAAAACCTATATTAATTTGAAATTTGCCGCCAAATATGGTATCAAACCTTGAATAATTATTCAAACGTATAATAAACATGAATTTTATTTGATGTGGTCACATCTGGTTAAACCAACAAGGGTTAATTCCAGAATTTGATTTTCTAATGCGCGTGGAGTCAACATATTCACAATTACTCATTCATGAATTCAGATTACACTATTAAATGCCATCCGTCTTTTTACGAGGAAAAAATATGTAAGAAGAAAATAAAACTACCCTTCGACATCTACCGTTTTTCGAAGATAATTTTAGATCAGGTTTCGCATGTTTTTCACTAATCTACAAAAATTTATTCATTACAAATTACATTCAATCTTGAGTTTATGACATATCATTAAAAAATTTATGACAATACGTTCACACAATTCATAAAAAATATATATTATTGGAAACTGAGTCCGGAATTAGGAGTAAGTTTTCAAAATACATATTTGTTTTCGCTTTGTGTACATTTTCTTTACTAAAGCTGTTGACTATTGATTAGCGACAAAGGAGTTTCAAGTAATAATGACTGCTTAATGCACTCATTATGTACAAACGATCCGCCCTAGCTGCGAGCGGGTATAATTTATGAGAAAATGTGAAGATACTGTCTTTGATTAACAAATTTCTCATGAACATGAATTTTGTATGCAACTAAAGATTACATAAGAAACTGCAACCACTTGAATTAAAACGGTAGATCCGTTAATATCAATGGAATCCGCGGAATTAACATGGCCTATCTTGTTACACATCTTGTAACCGCTTACTTGCTCAATAATATTACCATGTCACAGAATTAGGCTGTCTAGATTGACAGTTTATAGCCAGCGGCTAGTATTCAAGTGGAGACGCCGTGAGTTCACTTACGTGCTGAGCAAGTGATCAGCACATCAAATTTATTTAGGTGTGAAACGGCGCTAAGTAGATTTGTCTATAATTTTATGAAAGTTCACTTATAAAAATCTACTAAAAAGGAGTGAAACAAAAGACAAACCCACTTCTTATTACTCGTACATATATTGGACTTTCTGTGAAAGAATGAGTAAATGCGTCGACACATTTTGATAGTAGTTTCAATGGTTTACTCGGGTAAAGTTGAAAAGATTCATTGCTATGAAAAGCTTACATAAAATCTATCATTCCACTACCAGTTGTTTCTAAATTGAAAATGAGATAACTAGTTGACCTGCTAGGTTAGATAAAATTCGTGAAAGCTGAATAATAAGCACTATTTCTCAACATACCCCCTTGCTAAACCCATGAACAAAACCTAACACATATGCACAATTTCTTTTATCAGTTAACAACCAAGTATATTTATTATATTGTCAAAATTGGAAAAAAAGGCTTACTCGAGCTTATAAGGAGAAGTACGACAAGGCGTTGGATCCAATACGCAAGCGAAGGTATAAATATTTAAAAATATACGGGAAGTACCAACGCAGCGTAGTGAACATATTACGAATCAATTCCAACCCTATAAAGTATCAAAGTAGCATCTTGTAATACTTCTAACGTTTTTGTAATGAATTTCTCTTGCTCCTTTGGGGGTTGTATCCCGTTACCGCTGCCCACACACTAATAGGTCGTTGGTATATTTCAATTGGTATGGGAACGGTATTATTTCTCTGTTTTTTTTTTCTGGTTTTAGTGACCGGAGGGGGCTTACTGTATACTCCTTATCCTATAAATCTTTGCAGCGTGCTGTCACCAGTGCCTTACGGCACAAAATTTAAAACCAGCAATCTCCCTGTGGGTTACCTCGAGGAAGGGGTTTTCCTGGCACGAGCGGTCAAGGTCTCCGTGGGGCCTCTTGGGCTTATACAATGTGCCAAGCCTAAGTTCGAATGCAGGTCGTGTCAGCCTGTTCTATTTGCAGGACGAGGGTAAGGGTTATTGTTAGAGGAAATAGACTGGAAGGATAAGTATGTACAAGTATATATTACAAAATAGTAGTGAGTCATACATAACAACAAGATTTTGGAATTGAATGAAGTAATTATGATATCTCGTGAATTTTGATATCCGGTACAATATAATAAATAATCAAACTTTTGAAATCTATTGGAATAATTATGATATCTCGTGAATCTGGATATCCTGGACTATATAGTAAACTCATATATCTCAACAAAATTTTGAAATCTGGTAGAATAATTATGATTTGTGGATATCCTGTACAATATAGTGAATAATCAAACTTTTGAAGTCTAGTAGAATAATTATGATATCTCGTGAATCTGGATATCCTGGACAATATAGTAACTCATATATATCAAGAAAATTTTGAAATCGAATAAAATGATCATGATATCTCGTGAATCTGGATATCCTGGACAATATAAGGTAATACAATATCGAACGAGACCTTTGGAATTAAATCAGAATAAATACCATATCCCTGCACAAGACAGCACACAAAATATATAAAGAGATGATCCTCGAACATACGATATCTCCCGTATATGCCTATAATTTTAGACTAGATTTGTAGGTGAGGGGCGCAGATGTAAATGGTACACTCAATATGACCGAAAATATGGGTCTCCTTACCCTTACACCCAGTAAAGTCAAAAAAAATAAAACATATCGATACAGTATATGAAAAATAATTATACGTTAAAAACTTACATTTTGGAATATCACAAATCACAACTACACAATATTACTGTTGAAGGTAAAGTGGCCGTCCGTACTTAGACTGGTCACATAGGGAGAGTTACTACCTCTCTGTCTAACCTCAAAAATTCCTGCTATTTATTCTAAAACTACCTCGTCTAGGCCCTTGTGTGAAGGTTAATTTTTCATTCCATTATTTTAATTTGCAACGTATTTATTATATTTATTGATAAACAAAGTATGACAAACCATCAGATGTAGTGATTATAGACCTTGCTAATTATAACAACATTGTTTGTATCAATTTCTTTCCTGGAGGTCAACAATTATTTTATTATTATTTATTAATTATTTCGAATTAGAAATATTGTCTATATAGGGCGTTCTTAAAATTTCGCATGTCATATATCGTGTTTATTACAAAGTTATTCAACAATAATATCATTGGCAGAAACACATTAATACGCTATGACCTATAACAGCAACAAAAGCGGGAAATAGATTCGCACCCAAAATTAAGTTCTCAAAATTTATAAATAAAGTTAAAAACGAAAAAAAAGGTCACCCAGCTCGGTCCTGTTGAAACTAAGCTCTTTGGATTCCTAGTTGGTGTTCGATGGATCGTAAATCCGATTGAATCCCTCCAGGGGAGTGCGGTGTGCTTTTCCCAAAAGTCCTCGTCGTAAAGTTGTTCCCTACACCATAGGTAGTTCAGATTAAAATTATATGGTGGAAATCCAATAGCCGGGAATAAAAACCCCAGGGGAAAAAAATTCGTATAAGATTTTATACCATACCAAAATTTATCAACAGCCCCCCGTATTAATAAAATCATCCAACTAAAATTCCTGTTAAATGCAACTCGTACATGAATTTAGTTTTATGAAGGTCGTGAAGCACAAATTTTGCCTCAACACCAGGTATAATGAAATGAAATAATATAAAAAATAGATGATCGAAATATATAGATAACCCTAGACATATTGTATACTCCTCGTACAATAACTTCTATTTATCTTAATACGGATCAATTCTATTTACTTGCAATGAAGTAATGATAATTTTTATGAGAAGAAACAAACCAATAAGCCCCCGTACGAATTTCCATAAACTCTTTTATATTAAAAAAAATATTATATCCTATATTCCTACATGATGAAGGAAGTTGGATTTACAATGTAAAATTGTTCAATCCCCAAAACAGGTAACAAATAGTACAACCATGAAGTTTCCATATGTTAAATTTTCCCATGAAAATACGTATTAGCTTTCAACTATCATACGAAAATATACAAAATTAATTGCTTACTGAATTTTCAATAAATAATGAAACATATGTCAAATAGCTTTCCCTTAGACAAAAATGCACTGGATTACTCAATAAATGAATCTTCAAATACTTAACATCAAATCAAAACGGAATACTAGCTCTTATCTTCCGCAACTATTTTCATTGTATATTCCCTGAACAACAGTTGATATAAATTAAATAATGGATACCTTTGCCTTCGCAATCCATTTTTAGTTTAATGACTACTGCCCGAAAAAAATTACAATCCGCAGTTGTTAACCAGTCCTCAAATGGTATGAAAATTACTAGCTAGATAGATACAACCGTTTAAACAACAGCTTTCAATAATAATTGTGCAAGTTAAGTTGAAAATGTTTCTATCTCTGTCAGTTTCACTATGAAAACGGAATCTGAATTACTGAGTTTCTACCAGTTTCTTATCGCGCGCAAAAATTACGAAACGAATAATATCAAAAAGTTGATTTATACTTTGCTAAAAATTAACAATAAGGTGTAATAAAATGTATATGACCACAAGCGTATCAAATGGGGCAGCTGGACCTATTAACACAAAAGATGTTTATGTCAAATAAAAACGTTACAATCTTGTCAAAATTGTGCACTATAAAGTGAAGTTTCGGGAAATGTACCGTTGCAAATTCAGAGCTCTGTCAAGCTGCCCCCCCCCCACCTGTTAGATTTTTGTTACCAAAATGCTAGCACACATAAAGGGCACCTATAACAACCTAGCACAACAATATTTATAGCTAGCACACCAACAGCTCACAATAAAAATGCTCTCGAATTCAGGTGGGGCCAGGTTAACGCTAGCCCCCTTCCCCCCCGGTTGGAGTTTTTTCGCCAAAATGCTAGCACAGATAAAGGACACCTAGCACACCATTTTTCATAATTAGCACACCAACAGCTTTCAATAAAAATGCTTTCGAATTCGGGTGTGGCCAGGTTAACGCTACCCCCCCCCCCTCCCGGTTGGAGTTTTTTCGCCAAAATGCTAGCACAGATAAAGGATACCTGGCACGAAGAAAATACGCCTATCACAACCTAGCACAAAATTTTTAATAGCTAGTACATCAACAATGCTTTTGAATTCAGGGGGTGAGGGGCGTCTGCAAAATAATGCTATGGTTACACGAATGAATGAAAATGTTGGATGTGCGTGATATCTATATTTTCCCATCCAGCAGGGTATTTGATTTATTAATATTTAACTATTATTTAAATAATAATTATCTATTTATTTCCAATTGATGCTAAAAAATGGAAGAATACATAAAACCTTCACTTTTAAAAATGATTTTGTTAAAATAATAGTAATTTCAATAAAACAAAATAATTAAATTCAACCATTTAGTCACGGAATCAGAATCATTCCGTGCACGAATAAGTTGCAAATTCCGTCAGACTATAAAAAAGGCAACGACAAACATTTGCGTATAGACATGTTGGATAACTAAATGTCTAAAAAAGCGGAGCCGTGTTGGATATGTCCTTTGGACAAAGTTGTGCAATCTGGGAAGGGGTGGCTGAGATCCCTAAAAATGTTCCAATATATTGAGAATACATGTTTTAGACTGATCGTGGTTCACTGTAGTCCTTATTTAAAAGAAACATTCAAACTTTATATTTTAATTTGCCAGAATATTTATTGCCGAAGTTGATGGTTAATTAACCATTGTAATGATAACATAAATTTTGCATTTCACTATCAGATTTTTTTTAAATTCCCAAGTTAACTTAGAACGTGCAGCTTTTAATTCTTAGAGCCGGTTAATCAGAGCATCAAATATTTCTGAGGCATATCATAAGACACCAACACTACTATGTATTTTTCAAAGTTTTCAGTATGTAACTGGCAATGTATGTTTGTTCGGTTGCAATCTTGCAACACAGCTTTGAAGCAGATATCTTCAACCGATTGATTTGAAATTCTGTATATACGTCTAGTTTGCATGCCAATCTATGATTAGGTATGTGACATGGCGGATCACCAAAGTTGGCGGACTGAAGAAAGTGGACTAATTTTTTTGCTTAGTTACAATATGGGTATTAAATGGAAGGCAGCAAAATTGATGACATAGGTATTTTTATTCTTCTAAAAACTAGGTATAATCCATCTGAAGTTGTCATCGGACTTTTTAAAAGGGTCGTCAAACCAAGTCTATCGTTAAAATTTGAATCATTTTTATAATGCCGTTTTTATGGGTCTTAAGAGTAAATAAAATTCTTGTAGGGACATCCAAACTGTCCGAATCAGATGTTTGGGTTAAGAAAGGGTTTCCCCGAAGGGCTGATAGCTGTAATAATATGTATTCTTTCTAATAATATTACAAGCAACATGGACTATATAAGTAAAACTAATGATCTAACTACTTTCATGACTGTAATTCGATAGAATATTTCTCGATTAGACGACATAAGACTGTATTAATGCGAAATTTATATTATTTAAACAACACTACATGGTATTTAATTACCCTTTTTGGTTAATTTTCAATCACTTATTTTTGGGTTAAACTTGAAGAATCGTTTGCAAACCGTAACATTTTTATGATATATTAAATTAAAATTATGATAATAACAACAATTGTTACATAGACGTTACTTAGATACGGACTTAAAAGGGAAATTATCGGCACTGCCGGAGAGTTATCTCCGAAAAGAAGTTATCTCCGAAAAGATCCTGCTTCATTTGGAATTTTCACCATATGAGTGAAATATTCCAAAAATCGTTCGTAACTACAGTAAGAAACAATTAAACCAGCCGTTTTACATATATATTCAACTTATTCATTTATCCATTTATTTATTCATCGAGTAAGTATAGCGTTATTTCACTGACCTCCGTCCCACTCCCCAGAATTAAAAGTGTATTTGCTGTGCTAGCTATAAAAAATGGTGTGCTAGATTGTGATAGGTGTCCTTCGTTTTTGCTAGCATTTTGGCGAAAAAATTCCGACCGGAGGTAGCTAGCGTTAACCTGGCCACACCCTAATTCCAAATCATTTTTATTCTAAGCTGTTGGTGTGCTAGCTATAAAAATTGGTATGCTAGGTTGTGCTAGGTGTCCTTTATCTGTGCTAGCATTTTGGCGAAAATATTCCAAACGGGGTGGGGGGTAGCGTTAACCTGGCCCCACCCGAATTCAAAAGCATTTTTATTGTAAGCTGTTGGTGTGCTAGCTATAAAAAAAGGTGTGCTAGGTTGTGCTAGGTGTCCTTCATATGTGCTAGCATTTGGCGACAAAATTCCAACCAGGGGGGGGGATCTAGCGTTAACCTGGCGCCACCCGAATTCAAAAGCATTTTTATTGTGAGCTGTTGGTATGCTAGCTATAAAAAATGGTTGTGCTAGGTGCCCTTTATGCGTGCTAGAATTTTGGTAGGGAAAATCTAACCGGAGGGGGGGGGCATCTTGACGGACTTCAAATTTAGGGTGGTTTGAGTTTTAGGATTATAATAATAGGGCACCCTAGCTTTAAACCAATTTCTTTGGAGACAATTCAGAAGAGTGCAAGCAATTGAGAAATTCTGTTAGAGATTGGAGAACCTCTTCCTGGTGCATCATTGTCTCTACAAAGTAGTGTGTTTGCACCTTTGTATTAATTTATGAAATATAGATCGGGTTGCCATAAAATATTCTTCATTATTTCAACAATATACAAGAAACGCTACTAAATTTGGAGCCTCATAACATGTTCAACCCTTTCAGTAATGACTTTTGGTTTTTATTGATAAAATTTTTCCCATTGTCACTATAAAATGAATTATTTTTTGAAGATTTTTAGTAGCAAAAAAATATAATACCTAATTGGACAGGTGACATATAAAATGTGCTAACTGTAGTTCACTGTGATTTGAAGGTAAAAAGAAAATAATTTGAGCATCTTTTATTTGAATTTACTTTGAGTGGTACAATAAAAAACAATTTCGTTTTTTTTTGCATATGTTCGTGAGATGTGTGTCGGAATAAAAGTCGTCAAGTGGAAGGAACAATTGAAAACTATATTACAAAAATTAAATAAATCTAAGAATTTACATAAATGAAACGAGTTCTCATCTCAGTGTCTTATAACATAATGATTTTAAAATGTGCTCTCAAAACAGGTATAGAAGCTACAAATCAGGGTCGTCCAACCACTTGACTGTAAACACTGTCCAGACGCCATAATATTTATGGCTCTGCCTTTTGTAGAGTGATTTAATATAATGGGAAATATATAATTTGCGTGTAAGTAACTGACAAGCGTCAGCATGGTTCAAGCAGCATCACACATTTATCTCCATTTATTGACAAAGAAGGTATTCTTTGCGTGGGAGGTCGTTTGCAGAATTCTGAGTTTAACTAGGATAAAAAACATCCAATCATCATTTCATCTAATCACAAACTGACGAGGCTAATTTTTAATTACTATCACCACAACTTATATCATGCAGGGACGCAATTACTTTTAGCCAACATCAGACAAAACTATTGGCCAGTAAGGGGCAGAGATTTAGCTAGGCACATAGTTCATAGCTGTACAGTTTGCTTTCGCGCTAAACCGAAAGGCGTACAGCCCATCATGGGCAATTTACCTACGGATCTATCCAAGGAAACATTTTTGTTGGCACTAAAACGATTGGTTTCACGTAGGGGAAAGCCCAGACAAATTTTTTCGGACAATGGTAAAAATTTTGTGTCTGCAAGTACGGATTTCAAAGAGCTTAGTACATTCCTTGAATCTAACAAATCATCAATTATTGATTCATTGTCCAAAGACGAGATAGATTGGAAATTCTCACCGCCATATTCACCCCATTTTGTTGGTCTTTGGGAAGCGGGTGTTAAATTAATCAAACATCACCTTAAAAGAGTTCTATCAAATGCACACCTTACTTATGGAGAAATCTACTCCTCATTGACGCAGATTGACGCAATAATAAAAGCGCGGCCTTTGACGCCGTTATCCACCGACCCCAACGATTACACCGCTCTAACGCCCGCCCATTTTCTTATTGGTCGCCCTATAACCACATCATGCGACCGACAATTTACACACATTCCTATAAATCGACTATCACGCTATCAACTGACGCAAAAATTATCACAAAATATGTGGAGAAGGTGGAATAAGGAGTACCTATATCTCTGAGTTGCAGAAGAGAAGCAAGTGGGTTGCTACCAAAGGTGATAAAGTTGTCGAAGATCGTCTAGTCCTTATAAAAGAGGACAATTTGTCACCCATGAGGTGCAAACTTGGTCGCGTTAGTGAAGTGATATGTGGTAGCGACGGCGTAGCGCGTGTTTTTAAGATTAAAACTTCTAGTGGCATTATAACCCGTTAATTTTCAAAAATATGTCCGTTACCCGTAAACGATGATATAGACAATAATTAAATCAGAAAACAGTTTTGAAAATTCAAACTCTTAGGCATATAAGTTAGCATTAGGTAGTTTAAGTGTGATTTTTATAACACGATAAATTTGAATATAAGAAGTCAATTCACGAAGCTTTTGCCGAAATTAATGATATTACTTGTATTTGCAAGGAAAATTCTGTGTTACCTTTTTATTATTAGGTATTAGTTTTATGTATATTTACTACCAATACAACAACAACTTTATTTATTGCATTGTAATAAGTGTATGTTTTTTTGTACTCTTCCTTCCGGCAATTTTTGCCAAGGCTAGGGGCATGTTGACGCTTGTCAGTTACTTGCACGCAGATAATATATTTCCCATTATATTAAATCAGTCTACAAAAGGCAGAGCCATAAATATTATGGCGTCTGGACAGTGTTTCCAGTCAAGTGGTTGGACCACCCTTATTTGTAGCTTTTATACCTGTTTTAAGAGCACATTTTAAAATCATAATGTTATAAGACACTAAGATGAGAACTCGTTTCATTTACGTAAATTCTTAGATTTATTTAATTTTTGTAATATAGTTTCCAATTGTTCCTTTCAATTGACGACTTCTACTCCGAGACACATCTCATGAACATTATGTAAATAAATCTAAGAATGTACATAAATGAAACGAGTTCTCATCTTAGTGTCTTATAACATAATGATTTTAAAACGTGCTCTCAAAACAGGTATAAAAGCTACAAATAAGGGTGGTCAAACCACTTTACTGTAAACACTGTCCAGAAGCCATAATATTTATGGCTCTGCATTTTGTAGAGTGGTTTAATATAATGAGAAATATATAATCTGCGTGTAAGTAACTGACAAGCGTCAACAATATACATAAATTTACTTTACATTTGATGCAGAAAATGTGTGGGTTTATCGTCAAAATCAGGAAAGTGTCCTATACCAACTAATCGTCGTCGTCGTCGTTGTCATTTTTTGAGAAATTTCAGTTTGTTAGCACGATACAGCCTCCGGAGTGCAACAAATCACAAATTTTATGATTTATTATTATTACGAACATCTGACAGTTGAACTCTATTGATATTCAGCTCACCACAACTAGTAAAACAGGTGCTATAGTACTTTAAGTACGACATTTTGGTCATTTTTGGAGAAATTTCAGTTTGTTAGGACGATACTGCTTCCGAAGCATATACAAGTGACCAATTTTATAAATTCAGGGCGTCTCAAAGATGAACCCTATTGATATTCAGCTCACTTAAGCTAGTACAACAAGTGCTATGGTACTTGAGGTACCAAATTTTAATCATTTTTTGGAAAATTTCAGTTTGTTAGCACGATACAGCCTCCGGAGTGCAACAAAGTGGATTAAAATATTTTTTCGTTGACAGTAAAGTCTTTTTTTGTGACAAAATAAGAAATTGATTTGAAATGGAATCCAATTTCACATTTTTTATTGCATCGATAAAGATGAGAGCTTTTGAAATACCCTCAACCTTTTAGTGTCTTCAGGGTGGGACATTTTTAAATTTTTTCAACGCTTTCCATTCACTTTTCCACAATGACTATCAGGAGACAATAACGTCTACTCCATACATTTTCAATTTCATGTAAAAATCACTTTTGCTAAAAAAACCAGTTGTCATTGAAAAAAATGAAATGCGAATTGTCACAATAAGTTGTCATTGTGAAAACGTTATTGTAGATTCCTAATAATTGTGCAGTTATGGAGCAAGAAAATCCTGCTGAATTACCAGCTGCAGGTTGTTACCAACTGAAAGTCGAGATCTCTATGAAAAAACCTATAATGAATTTGATACCTGGTGTGATGAACAACATATAACCAATAACACTACTACCATATACAGGGTGTCCCAGAATAATTTATCCAGGCTATATCTCTTGAACGAATAGAGATTTTCGAATGAGCCAAAAACTGGTCTATTCTATTTCTAATACACTTTAATACGGCGTAAAAAATCATTCCCTGAATACTCATCCCTAGTTACAACCTCTCACTTTAAATTTTTAATAGCACCCTGTACATTTTTTTATAATTTTAGATGTGGTCTTCCATCGTATAGTCAACAAATTTTTCAAAAATGAAATCGGTTCGTAGGTAATCAAGAAAATACCAGTTTATTTTTGTTAAATTAATCAAAAAAGCCTTAAAGTTTAAAGGAACTATAAAAATGAAGGTAATAAAAATACTACCAAAACTGCCATCTACGGATGTTAGTAAAACTTTGCGCCATTTACACGTCTCAAGTTACTCTAGAAAGAATAAAATTCCTATTTAATAATCAATTAAATTACCTAATCAAATTTAAATCACAAAAATTTTTGAAATCACCTAAAATACCATGTAGTATATTGAATTTATCGATCTTTTTCTATTTTCAATTGATACTTACAAAGAAACATTCTTCTAAGTAATTCTCAATTTAGTGACTGAAATTCATTCAGATAAAATTTTTATATACACATAGTTATTTTCCAACTAATTTTAAGCTTAGATCAGCTTAAAATCAGTTGGAAAATAACTATGTGTATATAAAAAAATTATCTGAATAAATTTCAGTCAATAAATTGCGAATTACTTGGAAGAATGTTTATTTGTCAGTATCAATTGAAAATATAAAAAGGTGGATACATTTAGTATACTACATGTTATTTTACGTGATTCCAAAAATTTTTGTTATTTAAATTTGTTAATTCCGACTACTTTCTTCTAACATTTTCCTTTTTGATAATTAACAAAAAAATGTTCTAAAACACAAGAAATTACAAAGGATCTGGGTTTGTTTATCAATTTAATTAATTTGAAATTCATTTTCTAAATCTTTACATGATTCAACGAAGACGTACTCCATAAATTCCAAAAATGAACACTAACTAAAATTTTATAAAAATTACTATTTATAATACAAATATCAGCAATAAAAATAAGTGCATGAAGCGGGGATTGAACCAAATATATTCTCTTTTGTGTACATTTACAGACGTGCGTTAACACACTGATCCATCACAAACTTATATGAAATGAACGCAATTTACGGTAACTTGAAATGTCAATGTTACTTTTAATATTTATCATTGTTTTTTACATAGAATATGTTGTCCAAAGGGCTGAGAGCTTGTTTTTATTCGATATTTCATCCATATAAGCAGTGATTATATGTTCTGATAATATTTTTAACTCCGTTTACCAGAGATTCATATTTACTTTCCGATTTTTGGGGTAATGATCTGTGTTATACATATCTTATGGGGCTAAACGAATATCTGATGGAGTAATATTTATTGATTTTTTATTAATCACTGAAATCACTCATTTTACTAAAATAATTTTCTTAATAACTAAAGAAATATTTTGACAAGTTATCTTGACGTTACATTGAAATTGAAAAAAAGAAGAGTTGACGGGTACTAAATGCAAATGCTGATTGGTGAATTTCATATACATTCTAGGATGTAAATGAAATCATATGCGTTCAGTTAACCGAAATGGCCTACATTTCCATTCTGTAAATTGTGCAGAAAATGGATAATATACATGTGGGTGTAGAAAAAAATGTAAAAACTCTCGTTGAATATTAATTTATTATTTGTAATTTTGTAAACATAACTCAAACTTCTCAATCATGCATTATAAAATGTAAAGCGCATGCGGGTCAATTTCTACCGATGTGTCGACTGGGTTAAACGGTTGGACGGAAGATTGGTAAAATTTACCGTTAACATCTGAACGACCCGACTATTTACCAGGTGTAAGCATCTGATCGCATAGAACGCGCCCGACGTAGCATCTGAATGCACCCTTACATTTGACATAACCAAATGACATTTGTATTGTAACGTCAACTGACGCTGTTGTGAGGGACGATACAATTCGATGATTTTAGTAACGGTGCTCGAGAACATCATTTTAGAAACTATTCGCAAATAGAGCATTCTCAGGCTTGCGTATGCATGACGTTGGGAAAAACGTCAATAATAACGCCCCGATTCAAGATTCAGGGCATCAGTGCGGATGAAACTAAACCATCGACCACCACACCTGCAAGAAATGGATTACCGGGGCGACCAGCGAACCACACATGACCAACGTTCAACTTTAGAAATATTTTAACAAAAGTTACAACTTTCATTTTTTAGAACTGAATATCTTTTTAATAAATACATGGAAAATTATCATTGATGCTGCAACTGGAAGATCAAATATGAATTATATGGCAAATGTATGCCTTCTTTGCCCGTAGAAAATATACTTTTCAAATAATTGAAAAATATAGAATTGCGGGGAGAGAGAAAAGACGAAATTTTCGGTATAAGAGTATCTGTCGTCTAGCGCAAAAATATAGAAAAGAGGACGGAGTCGAGACGTGACATGGCGCGAGTAACGAACAGTCACTCTTGTTTTAATGGATAAATAAATAAAAAAAACAATTAACTAAATAATATTATTCACATTAGATGTTCGAATTGTAGTCCACCTTCTGCAACACACATTTCGAATCGTGCTAGAAGATTTCTTGTACATGTTTTCTTTTAATTCGTCTACATTTTGCGGTTTTGATTATTGAACAATATCTTTTATCACTCCCCAAAAGAAAAAGTGAAGAGGTGACAAATCAGGTAAACATAATTTCTAGAGAATTGTTTGCTATCCAGTGGTTATCGAAACGGTTTTGTAGGGAGTCGCTAACGATTCTCGCATTGTGTGGAGGAGCTCCGTCTTGTTTCCACCACATTTCTCGACGCTCATTAAAAGGAATATGTTCTAGCAAATCGGGAAGCACGTTTTCTAAGAAATCTAAATATCGAACACCTGTTAGAGTGCCGTTAAATAAGCAAGAACCTATAACACGGCCATTAAATAAACCTCACCACACATTTATACCCCAAATATTTGGAAAGCTTGTGTCCATCAACCAATGTGGGTTCACGAAAGACCAATAATTTGAATTGTGACGGTAGACTACACCATTATTGTGAAATCTAACCTCATCGTTTCACAATATTTTTGATAAAAAAAGTGACTAATCATTAATTTTTAACATCATTCTTGCAATAAAATCAAGACGCCTTTGGTAATCGACAGGTTGTAATCCTTGTACTAAGTGCACTTTAAAAGGATGGTAATTAAAATCCTCTAAAATTCTATGATCTGAACTTCTTGAAATACCACTTTCATTGGCGAGGATTCTAATAGACACCTTGGGATTAAAATGTGAATATGCTATTACATTAATAAGATTTTGATCATATCTTACTCTGCGTTCAATTGTAGCTCGTTTATTATTTGGAAAATGTATCTGTCTTAGTGAGCGTTCCAAATTCTCAAATGTTGCTTCACTTGGAATTTTTCGATTTAGATACCTTTCTTGATAATTGTCGAGAAACTCTCTTATTTTTCAAGAGAGAGGAAAAAACCCACGCGTTCGTTCTGAGAGGCCTTGCAGAAGGAGTTCAATTGATAGACATAAAATACGAGTTAGAAAAAACATATGAAATTCAAATCAAAGAAGTGTATAGGATGACAACGAAAAGCAGACCGCTATTTCTAGTTGTTACAAACTCGAAAATCACTCTCGATTATTCAAACAAAAATGTTCGAATAATAGAATATACCAGAATAACTTGGGAATATAGACGTCAGAGCAAGCCCATCATCCAGTGCCACACCTGCCAACAATGGGGTCACGCCACATAGAATTGTGGACGAGCACCCAGATGCCTAAAGTGCGCCGGACAGCATCTCACCCCGGAATGCACCAAGGATAGAGCAACGCCAGCCCGATGCGCAAATTGCAGAGGAGACCATCCTGCCAACGCGGAAGTCTGCCCTGAATTTGTGAAGAGGAAAATATGGATGGAAGATGAAAGACCTACACAAACTCCCAAAACAACCCCTAATTTCACCCCTGCACCCCCTCCTAAAGTTAACCTTTGGTCACAAAAAACGAACAATGCAAACAATTATTTTCCAAGCCTTCCAGACAAAAACATCCCCCAAACTACGCCTGAAAATATTCACCCCCAACCCTTAACAAGCAGAACTACCAGCCACCCCACTAGTACAAATAATGATATTGGAAAATTCACAGAGCTAAACAATTTATTCCAGGAACTACACTCTCTAGTCAATTTAGACGAATTAATAAGAGCGGTGTCAGACTTACTTCAAGAAATGCGTAAAGCCACAAACAAAATTGAAAAATTCATGGTCTACAATAGCTTCGTCACCGGAATAGACAACTATGCCATATAGGCAGGAAGGCGAAAAAACAGAATTTCACAAACGCTATAATCTCGAAATAATTTTTTGTAATGTACGCGTAGTACAAAATAAACTCCCATTAATCAGACAATTTCTCGAATCTCACAAACCAGACACATTCTTCTTAATAGAGACGTTCCTTAAATCACATTAAACAGTAAACTTCAGAGATCCAGAATATTGTCTATACAGACAAGACCGCCCTGGTGATGCCAACGGGGGCGGAATCGCACTATTAATAAAAAAAGTCATAAATTTCATAATCCTGCAACAAAACAATACATCAATTGAGCATATTGCGATCCTTTTTGATAATAAAATTAAAATTGTCGGAGCATACAATCCGCCCGGCAACAATATCACACTAACAGATTTTCACAACATTTTCACTACACATAACAAAGTTTTGGTAGTTGGTGATCTCAACTGCAAACATCCACAGTGGGATCAATACGCCAACTATCCAAACGCGAATGGAAATACTCTCATGAAGTTCTGCGACAATACGGATTGCAACGTATATCATTGTAGAACCTACATACCACCCTTTTGCAGTAAACCACAAACCCAGTATACTGGATATGGCGATCGGTAAAAACATAAATCATATTGTAATGTTATTCCAATTTATTTAAACAATAAACGGGTGGGATAAATTTTAAACACACGGTATAGCTACTTACTAATTTATTTAAACACTAACTCACTAACACTTAATTTATATATACTTAACTAATCACTTAAATCTAATTTATGTGCACACAAACTTTATATTAGCACTTTACCGTTCGGTGTATATTTGTTCATTTCTCGAGATCACTTTATCCACTAAACTGACTCTTCCTGATCAATCCCTTATATATTAAATCCATTTTTACTAGTAAATTCCGGACTGCGGCTTACACAAAAACAATTGGTTCTGGCCTTTTCTAGTTAACTCTGGTCACAAAAACAATGTTTACATAAGATAGTCGTGAACTCGTAAACAGTTATAAAAAACAGTGCGTATCCGCCATAATTTTAACTTTTATACCTGGCTTAGACAGAGTCGGTTTTAGGGACTATACCGGTGTGCTGTTTGGTAACATTACCCCCTCCTTAAATGGAAGTTCCTCCTGGAACTTTTGTGTAGCCGAGACTGGATGTTTGAATCGGCAACTGGCCCCATTTCTACACTTTCCGATCTTATGGAAATAGCAGGGCACCGTCTTCATCGGATACTGATAACGGAGGTTGTAGCTGCAAATTAATATCTGAACACCTGTATCTTGAAAGATAATATCTACCATGTTCCTGATGATTCGCCAATCCAACTGGTTACTCGCCATCTTAGGCATAGCCAGTTTCTTCACGTTGGATTCCAACACATGGTCTCGGAGGTGTCGAAGTGCTTCCCACACATCGCGGTAGGTAGATCAATGTTGGAATTCATTTTTAGTTACCACGTAGAAGAGGTACCGCGAAATATGTTTCTGTTTCAGTGTCTTGCCAGGGGCTGGAATCTGGTCTTCAAGTTTTTCTAATTGCCCGAACTTCTTTCGAAAGACGGTTGCCAACCCTCGTGCGTTCTTGATACGGGCGGGGATGTTGTATGCCAGTGAATAATCTTCCGGGAAAGTGAACAGATCTTGTTGTTGTTCCGAAGTGACTCCATATCTTGCTTTCCCGGTACCTCCATACGTGCCCATAAATTCCTCGAAGGTAGGGTCAGACACATCTCGAATAAGGTTTACTCCTTCCTCTAGGTCATGGTCTCCTTCGAATGGGGCTAGTCGGTTTTGGTGAACTACTTTTGGTTTTCCGTTGGGGATATTGCTTATGCGATATATAACGTCATTGATCTTTTTCTTGATTAAGTATGGACCTTCCCAGGATTTTTGTAATTTTGGAGAAAATTCTTTTCTCCTCGTCGGGTTGTGTAACCACACTTTGTCCCCTTCTTTAAAGCCGCCTACCGTGGCCTGCGTGTCGTACCGACTTTTCATTCTGTCGCTGGCAACTTTAAGATTTGTTCGAACTAATTCATAAACGTCGTCCAGCCTTCTTCCCAATTGGATTGCGTAGTCTTTGCCTGCTAGATCTTCTCCAGGCCGGCAGCCAAATTCCAGGTCACAAGGAAGCCTCATTTCACGTCCAAACAGGATTTTTGCCGGTGTTTCACCCGTGTGACGGCAGATCGATAAGCCAATGCGAATAGGGAAAGATACTGGTCCCAATCTCTCTGATGGCTGGATACTACTTTAGACAGGTATTTTCCAATAGTCTTGTTCATTCTCTCGACCATTCCATCTGACTGTGGATGTAATGCTGCTGTCCTGGTCTTCTTCATTGCCAGCTTCTCGCAAATCTCCTGGAAAAGATGACTTTCGAAATTTCTTCCCTGGTCGCTGTGAACTTCCAAGGGCACTCCATATCGGCTGATAAATTCTTTCACCAATACATCTGCTATAGTTGTGGTCTCTTGGTTCAGGATAGCGTAAATTTCCACCCATTTTGTGAAATAATCCATTGCTATCATTTTCTGTTGTCGGAAATGGTCCAGCGATGTCTAAAGCAATCCTTCGAAAGGGCTTCCAACATTGTACTGTGTCATGGGTGCCTTTCTCTTGCGATGTGGTCCATTACTCGTAGCACAAGTCGTACATTTCTTACACCAGTCCTTCACATCGTCAGAGCTGTTCATCCAATAAAACCTTTCACGGACTCGCTGAAGGGTTTTTTTCACTCCCAGATGACCTCCCGATGGACTGTCGTGTAACTTCTTCAGTACGCAGCTACTCTCGCTCTCGGGATAACTATCTGTCTTCTCTTCTCGGAACCATCATCGTTCTCAAGGATTCTTTTCAATAGGCCTTCTTCTAGGACAAGGGAGTCCCGCTGTGCCCAATATGCCTTGAAAGTCGGTTAAAATCTTGACACTTCTTGCCAGGTAGGTCGCCGATTTTCTTCCTTACATAAAAACTTCCTACCATAGAAATACTTGTAAAAGTGTTCCACGGACTCCACTACTGCCAAAAGTTCTCTCCTTGTGACGCAGTAGCTTCGTTCTGGTTTTGAGAGGGCTTTACTGAAATATTCCAGCACTCTTTGTTGCCCTCTATGGATCTGTGAGAGCACTTCACCAATTCCTACGTTGCTTGCTTCAGTGTCAAGAATAAAGTCTCCCTCTGGTAATGGATATCCTAATATCGGCGCCGAGGTTAAATGCCTCTTCAAGGTTTCAAAAGCTGTTCGACAGTATTCGTCCCATTGGAAAGCTATTGCTTCTTCTGTAAGTCGCGTTAAAGGTTTGGCAATATCTTCAGACTTCCTGATAAATCTTCTATAATACGTGCAAAGTCCAAGGAAACACCTAATTTGATGTTTGTCGGTTGGTTGCGGCCATTGCTGAATGGAAGCAATTTTCTCTGGATCCACCGCCACTCCTTCATTGCTCACTATATGACCTAGATAGTTGACTTGGTTTTGGAACAGCTGACATTTCTTCGGGTTTTACATGATCTAGACAGCTTGGAGTCGTTTGAATACGTCTTCCAAATTCTTCAGATGTTCGTCAAATGTCTTCCCCAGTACTACGATGTCGTCCAAATAGACCAGGCATGTCTTCCAAGACAACCCTCTCAAGACAATTTCCATAAGTCTTTCAAATGTCGCAGGCGCATTACAGAGCCCGAATGGCATGACGTTGAATTGCCATAATCCAGATTCGGTGGGTTAAGCAGTCTTCTCTTTATCTTCTGGGTACATTTCCGTTTGCTAATAACCAGACTTCAGGTCCAAGGTGGAAAACAGTTTGCTGCCGGTCAAAGTGTTCAGCGTATCGTCAATCCGAGGCAGAGGATAGCTGTTTTTCTTTGTCACGTTGTTAAGCTGGCGATAATCCTCGCACAATCTCGTAGTTCCATCCTTTTTCTTGAAGAGCACTACTGAAGACACCCATGGACTAGTAGACGGTTCTATCACTTTTTCTTCTGCCATGCTTCGAGTTATTCTTTCAGCTTCCTCTCTCTTCGCTCGTGGAAGTCTTCGAGCTGATTGTCTAATTGGCTTAGCATTACCAGTATCGATTTTGTGGTTGACGGCTGATGTTCTGCCAGTCTTTCCTCCTATTGGTACGAATAAGTCTCGATACTGCAAGAGAAATTCTCTCATTCTCTTTTTTTCAGCTCGATCCAAAGATTTACCAGCTACTGATAACATCTGTTCAAATCTGGCATTAGAATTGTCAGTGGTCGTTTCCTTCTTGATGCTAATTGGGTAATAGTTCACGTTTATCAATCGTACAGGGATCTCCTCCGCCGACGTAACCAATCCTTTCCCAATTAGTACTCCTTTGCCAACCTCCTCGTCGTGGTTCCTTGGTTCCATCATAACTGGTGTACCTTCCTCCATGATTCCCTGTAGCCATGCTACTATCATGGTTTCGCTTCGTGCAGGTAGAACGGTATCTTCCTGTACAGCTGCCAACACTGTGCTGCCTTCATATGGATGCAGGAATACCTCCTCGGAACTCACTTTAATGGTTCTGTCTCTAAAGTCTAATTAGAAAGCATGTACATTCATTACGTCCATCCCCAGAATCACGTCTTCTTCAATGTCAGCTACGATTACCGTATGCGTGAACTTTTCTACGCCAATTCCCAATTGGATTTGTGTTTACCCGTGAACGTTGGCACACTCGCCTGTGGCGGACCGCAGTCGCAGTCTCGTTGGTTGAAGCTTCTTCTTGGGGTTTATTATCTCTGGTCGTATAATGGTTCTAGTTGCCCCAGTGTCAACCAGCAGAGCATATTTCTTGCCATCTACTTCGCCATCCACATATACACTGTTGTTGCGATATCTGAGAGAAGCTATCAGTATGAGAGGGTCTTTGGAACGGTCATGGGTCGGTGCTGCCCCCTTGTAGCCGACCCGTTCTAGTTTTCCTGTGACTGGGGTTCTTGGCTTGTAGGAGTCTTGGGGCGCTTACACGAACTACGTACATACCCTAGCTCGCCACAGTTCCAGCATCTGATCTTTCTCGGCTTCTTGTCCATCATAATTTTTATTAAACTGAAGAACTGGTCAAATCTGTCTTCGTCACCTTCTTCTTGGATGGTCCTAATTTTGTTATATCCTGAAGCCTTCGTTGCTGCTTCATATTCAAAAGCAGCTGTCAATGCGTCGACTAATGTTTTCGGATGGGCTAAACGAAGCCTCCTCTGCATATCGGGGTCACGTAAGCCAACAATGAAGGCCTGGATGCCCAGACATTCCATCATTTCCTCTGGTGCTGACGGATAAGCAAATCGAACTAGTCGGGCAATGTCTCCTTCATATTCTTGAAGGGATTCATCACGTTTCTGCCTTCGGTTCTTCAGCTGAGATTGGTACAAATGTTCTAGATGTTCCTGACCATATCGCATGTCCAACCTCTTCTTCAGCTGCTTGAAGTCGTCCGTTTCTTCCAAAGGTATCGTCTGAAGTACATCTAAGGCATCTTCGCGAAGCGCTATGGTTAAGTTCACTGCCTTCTCTTTATCGGACCAATTATTCACTCTAGCGACTGCATCAAACTGTTTCACATAATTGGTCCACGACATTTTTCCATCAAACGTTGGGGCCTTGACTCGGGTAAAACTGCCAATGTCTTCTAGCTAAGGGTGTGTTTCTGGCTTGCAAGGTTTTGTTTGCTCGGTCTTCTTTTCTTCCGCTGGCGTGTCTTGAGTCCTTATATCTGTCATCTTTTTATCTAACTCCTTGATTTTCTCGTCTATCGTTGTAATCTCATTCTCGATTTTCTCGTACATCGTTGACATCTCATTCTCGATTTCAGATTTGAGAGACGAAATTTCATTTTCAACGTCTGCGGCATTGTCATTTTTCAATAATAAGATATGGGTAGATATATCGTTCTTCAAAGTAGGAATATCGTTCTTTATGGCCGAAATATCGCTTTTCACATTCGTTGAAATCTTCTCTTCCATAGCAGACATCTTCTGGTCCATGTTAGCCGAAATATCATTCTTAATTGTAGAAATATCGTTCTTCATATCAGAAATCTTCTCGTTCATGTTAGCAGAAATGTTCTCTTCCATGGCAGAGATCTTCTCGTCCATAATAGAAGAAATTGACGATATTAAGGTGGAAGCCTCATCATTAAATAAAACTGTTTCTGGATCAAAGCCGTCATTTTCCAGTGCCACTTTAAGTCTTTCTACTAATTCACTTTTCTTACCGGACGTTTCCAACTCACGATCTTCTAGCTCTGCTCTTAATTCCGCCACTTTCAGATCCCTTAATCTCTTGGCCACTTTTACGGAGCAATTTATTTATATTATCCCACTTCTGACACCAATGTAATGTTATTCTAATTTATTTTAACAATAAACGGGTGAGATAAATTTTAAACACACGGTATGGCTACTTACCAATTTATTTAAACACCAACTCACTAACACTTAATTTATATATACTTAACTAATCACTTAAATTTAATTTATATGCACACAGACTTTATATTAGCACTTTACTGTTCGGTGTATTTTTGTTTATTTCTCGAGATCACTTTATCCACTAAACTGACTCTTCCTGATCAGTCCCTTATATATTAAAGCCATTTTCACTAGTAAATTCAGGACTGCGGCTTACACAAAAACAATTGGTTCTGGCTTTTTCTAGATAACTCTGGTCACAAAAACAATGTTTACATAAGATAGTCGTAAACTCGTAAACAGTTATAAAAACAGTGCGTATCCGCCATGATTTTAACTTTTATACCTGGCTTAGACAGAGTCGGTTTTAGGGATTTTACCAGTGTGCTGTTTCGTAACAATATTAATAAAATCAAAACTCTCCCTGATCTAAACTCTGACCACGATCCCGTCCTAATTAACCTGAAAATATCCCAGAATATTAACCCCAATAATAAAAAAATGTTTGACTATGAAAAACGAATTGGACTAAATTTAGAAAATATATATATATGAAAATTTAACAAGATCTGATAATATAGAAAACATAAATAAACTAACTAAAACAATCACAAACTTTCAAAACTTAATTATCAATGCGAGAGAACAATCTACAACTATAAAAAAACAAACACAGAAAAAAAATGCTTTACCTGATAACACAATTCAATTAATACACAAAAAAATAAAGTAAGAAAAAAATGGCAACAAACCAGAGATCAAAATTATCATCAAAAATTTAAACGGTACCAACAACTAATAAATCAGCAAATAAAAGAATATGAAAATAATGAATGGTCAACATTTCTAAAAACTCTAAAACCTGACGATAATTCTTTATGGAAAATCGCCCGGTATTTTAGAAATAAATATAACGAAGTAAATAAAATATCTTACAATGGTCAAACTTACTATAATACCACGGAAATAGCAGAGCAGTTCGGAGAGTATTTTTAAAGCAAATTTGTTAATCACACACAACACACACATTTTCATCAAAACATAACACACACGGTTGAACAATACATAAATTCGCTCAACACAACAAACAAAAATAATCTAACAACATGTACTGAAATATATAATACCACACAACACCTTAAAAACAAAACAGCCTCTGGAGCCGACACGATACATAACATACTACTGTAAAATATTCCAAAGAAAGCAATAGTACAACTAACATACATAACAAATTCTATAATCAAAACAAAACAATATCCCGATATGCTCAAGATAGCCAACGTCATTCTCATTGTCAAAGCAAATAAACAATCATGTTATGTAGATAGCTATAGGCCAATCTCTCTACTCAGAACATAGCAAAGGTGATAGACAGAATAATTTTATATAGACTACGACAATATATCGATAAACAAAACATTTTACCTTCAGAGCAGTACGGATTCAGAAGCGGCCACAGCACGGTAGCGCAAATAATTAGGGTAACTAACTATATCAGAGAGGGTTTCCAAAGAAAACATAAAGTCATTATGGTCACACTTGATATACAGAAGGCCTTTGACTTCGTATGGCTCGAGGGTTTAATAAACAAAATGATAAAAATCGAAGTTCCGAATTATTTAATTTAAATATTTAACTCCTATCTAAAAAATCGAAAATTTTATTCAAAAATAGACAATTATTCAGCTGGACCTTACCCAATGAAAGCTGGAGTTCCGCAAGGCTCTGTATTATCACCTTTGCTATACTCTCTATTCATCCACGATCTCCCAACCTCCCCACATCTGTTAACTGCAATGTATGCCGACGACACTTATTTTGTAGCCACAGCACAGAATCCTGATCAAGCACTAGAAACAGTACAAACACACATCAACCCGATAATTCTACCATATTTACACGAACACAAATTAGCTCTTAATGCATCCAAAAAGGAATATGTATTTCTGAGGAGAACAGCTGAAAAAACACTCCATTGCAATATCAGCTTTACGTAGATGGGCATATTATTCAGCCAAGTAGTACCCTAAAATACTTAGGGTATACAGTTCAAGGCAATACAAATGCGAACGCACATAGTATGCAACAGGTACGTAAGGCCAAGGTTGCAATGGGAAAACTATATCCACTCTTTTGCACATACAGTAGCTTAACAAGTCTTAACAAAATACTCACATACAAATACATTATATGCCCTATACTTACATACGCAGCTCCCGTTTATTATAACGGGACTAAACATAATATCCACTCCCTGCAACTGGTTCAAAACAAGTGTTTACGCAATTAAACATAACTGCTATCCCAGACTACCCAAAATTTCTTGGTTACATGACAAAGCCGACATGCCCACTATCGAAGGGTTTATAATAAAAATATCAACGAATTTCTATAATTACTGTCTGCCAGATGATCTTTGAAAGAATCTCAGAGACGCAAATCGCGCAGGAGACATCCGAGATAGTGGGTGTAGACTTCTGCATGGAACACTAATTACATAACAAGGTTGATTAACTCCAAGCCTATTTCTCATATAAGTGTAAATCAATCTCAAAAAATAAAATATTCAAAATCAGTCAGTCATGTTGCTTACTCGAAAACTAAACCCCATATTGTTTTGAGACCCTGTTTTTCAACTACTTTTCAGGGAATACACAGCCAAAATATGCTAGGAGTCATAAACACATTACGGGACAGATTTATTGTAGACAGTAAATAGCTTAGGCAAGGAACCATAGAATCAACGACGTGGAACACAAAAAAGGGGAAAAACTGCCAGGACATCGGCCCACATTTTACATGTATTCTTCACCTGCTTTGTATTAGGGTACCAAAATATAAAATAAAGAACCTTTTTAATAAAAATAAATTAAATTATAAATATGCTATTTCATCAAGAAGATTTTGATCACATCTTACTCTGCGTCTAAGTGAGCGTTCCAAATTCTTAAATGTTGCTTCACATGGGATGTTTCGATTTGGAAACCTCTCTTGATATAATTGCCGAGAAACTCTCTTATTTTTCAGGCATTCTCCAAAAATCAGTATCATATCAACGTATTCTTCAGGCGAAAATAAATATGGCATATTGAAATGTTATACACAATTACAACACTTATGATTATTACTGGTCTAATACTTTTATTCTAAACGTCAATAATAATAATTGTTGATAGGTCGAATCATTGCAACCTGGATTAAGGGCGATGTTCGAGACGTAAAATAACCGCAAAAGTTTTTCAAATATTGTGATAATAATGTTTTCCTCTACGAAGCCAAAATTTTTAAAGACTAAAGGTAGTGTTTTAAAAAATTAAATACCAAAAAATTTACAAAACGGAGTTCGTGGAGGCACGTATAATAGTATACTAGAAACATTTTAGTGCAAATGTGATAAATCAAAAAATGACAAATCGAGAACGAATAACCTACATACCAGAAATCTTCTGACACGATTCGATATGAGTGTTGCAGCAGGTGGACTACAATTCGGAAATCCAATGTAAATAATATCAATTATTTAATTAATTTTTTCATTAAATTTTGATTACATTTATTTTTATAGTTTTCCTAAGCTTTAAGGCTTTTTTGATTAATTTAACAAAAATAAAAAATAGACTGATATTTTCTTGATTACTTACGAACCGATTCTATTTTTGAAAAATTTGTTGAATAGACGATGGAAGACCACATCTAAAGTTATAAAAAAATGTACAGGGTGCTATTAAAAAATTTGAAGTTACTCATGTAGCCATATGACGTGATAATGACGTTATTATTTGGTTATCCGTTACGTCATTTATCACCATGTCTATGACGTGATAATACCGTCCTAATCACGTGATTATGTCACAGCCCAGTGACGTCTTTTGAGTCGTAACTGTTACGTAAATCTCTAACGTCATTCTGACGTCATCCTTTCACGGAAATATGACCATTCATTGAATACCGAAATTTGGGGGAAATAAAAAATAGCAATTAATACATTCCAAATATATTTATTTAAAGAATATGTAACAAAAATGTATCTACATACAAAAATTTTTGTCATTCAAAAAAAAATACACAATTTCTTGTTTAGAACACAGAAATACCTTTTTTATATACATATACGTTTTAAGTTTCTAGGGTGATAACGCACGCTCAAATACCAAATAAATTTATATTCCTAGGGATCTGAGTTATGACATTAAAAATATAGTAGGCTTCAAAAAGTTCATGTAACTATTTGAATTTTTAAACAACAAAATATTCAATATTTTTCAACTGAAGTATAAATGAAATATACAAATTTTCAGAAAATAAAATGTATCTACTTTCAAATCTACTGCACTGACACTGCCATCAGAATAATAAAATATTAACAAGTCATTTTACTGTGCCATTGTATATAAACTACGAATCTATGTGCATTGTTATTACTTTTATTAAAATAGTAAAGTTCTTTTGGTATTACACTATCCTCAGATGTCCAGATTTACAAAATATTTAAAAATCGGTTTCGCATTTTATAGGATTACTATTCAAGTTATTATTGTACTGACACCTAACCATACGCCACATCCACACTTTCCAGGAGCTATAACGTTTTTCCTTTCCAATACAACGAAATTTCTGACTTATCACAAACTTTGACGTCATTTTACGAAAACTGCATTAATATAAATTTTAATATTGTCCTTCTATATGAAGTAAAGTTTTTTTTGTAAATCTCTGGTCTATGGAGCCCTGATGATGGTATGAAACCGAGATTGACCTGCCATTTCAATAGATGTGGTACAAATATAAATATAATTAATTTACCTTTTTTGAGACAATATTTGTTTACACAGTGTGTAGTAGAGGATATGATACAACAATGTCATCAGTTCTTGTATAAACCCAGCATTTTGTTACAATATCATATATGTTCCAAAGCTCTAGAGTTGTCGATAATTTATTTAAAAAATGAATATTTAAATCTTTAGAATTTTGAGGATATGTAAAGAATGAATTATATTCATTATATTTTGTTCCCAAAATTAAAATTTTGTTATTGACCTTCAATATATTGTGAATCTGAACTACATAATTTTCTTTAGTTATACAATAAGAATCTGATGAATTATATGAAAATATTGATAAGATACAATTTTTCGATGAAAGTTTTTTTAACTGTGAACAAACTGAAATACCAAATGTTAGAGGTCCATTGTGATCCATCAAACATTTAGTATTTTCAATAGTGGTAGAATCAACATTATCAATACGGTCAATTTCAAATAATCTCCTGATTATTTGTTCCAATGGACGTTAAGAAGATTTTATTAAGCTTTTTAATTTACCCAAATAGTTCTCAAATGGAAAAGCAGAATATGAATCTAGTGCACCAAATCGTTTCACATCATTAGACAAATGACATAATGTGTGAACATTGTAGACATAAAATTGTCGTCCATAAATTTTCTCGCAATTAATTACAAACATACTAAGGTATGCATTGGCCAGGTCGTGAAATTATGTGATTCGAGTATTAAAAACTAAAATAGAAATAGCACAACTCAATAATAAAAAGTGCTCGTAAATTGCAATGTCAACTATACCTTTTAGAACTACTGGACCAATATATAAAAGAAAAGTTCTGAATTCTGTAGCTTTCCATCTAGCCAATTCAGACAACTCTCTAGGTTTTCTATTAATTTCTGTTGGTGTACTGACTCTTAGTAAAAGGATACGTGCAGACAATAATTTCACCTGTTGACTACTCAACCGAACATGTAAAGAACCACTTTTTCAAGGATGCAACACTTTTCTAGTTACTCCCAGGCATACACTATGCATATAGTCTATGGGGAATTCAGAAACTACGTCTAAACTTGGCAATTTCAATAAAGGCGACTCTCCCAGATGGTGATCTGGATCTCTTTTACTTCTAAAAGAACTGTCTGTCCTCAGAGGAGCTGAAATTCCTTTTAAAATAACCGTACGACCAACATAATCATAATCTCCTTCTTCCTCACACTTATCACAGGAGGAATATCCCCCGTGAGATTTTATACATTTAATGTAAGCCCTTGCAGGGGCATCACAAATGAAGTTTCCAATATCTACAATATAAACGGTATTTCTAAATATAAATCTTACAATTAACAAAATGGTAAGATCATTTAAGAAATCTTTCAAATAAGAGTGTAAAGGGGTTGGTTTTGAAACACCACAGAAAATTCCAACTGTAAATGGACTAAAGCTATTTCTATTAGAAATTTTACACAAAATTGGCCAAAACTGCAAACTGGAACATTTAAAAAGAGGAATTCCATCTATCTTAATGCCAAATTTCAAAATATTGTTTTCGCAATCTAGTGAATTTTGTATTTTTAAACAGCGAGTAAGACCACAAACTAACCCTATATGACTATATGACCCAGTTTCTAAATGCATGATCTCATATATACTAGGCGTTTTTAATGAGCTTCGAGGATCCAATGGAAGCTCTTGATAGTAAGGATG
The DNA here is from genome assembly GCA_963921935.1 of Galeruca laticollis. Classification (NCBI taxonomy): domain Eukaryota; kingdom Metazoa; phylum Arthropoda; class Insecta; order Coleoptera; family Chrysomelidae; genus Galeruca; species Galeruca laticollis. Next base: position 270,989,697 of record OY998175.1, on the reverse strand, counting down.
TAAAATACGTGAAAGCTTAGTTACTGTTTCTTTTGGTACATTGGATTCAATCGCCCAATGGGCTAAATCTGTGTTTAATGACACGACAGGTTTTTGTCCTGAAAGATTAGAACAAGTAGCACTACTGAAATGGGCTTGAACATTTTGTTCAACCAAATTAGAACAAGAACTTTGCAACTCATTATGGTTATATTGCTCATGTTCATCATCTAAAATAACAAATTTTCAGTTAGGATATTTCTGATAACATTCTCAGTTTCCAGTAGATTTGAAGGTCCTGGTACGTTACAATCCAGTGGATACTGTTTATCAACTTCAACAGCCTCAATGGTTACATTATGATTCTGATTTTCAATACTCTCAATATTTATATTAGTGTTATTGACAGACTCATTCATATAATTTAAAATGTTATGTATATGTGATTGAACTCTGCGAATAAATTGCCTTTTTCCAACAATACTTTTATTAAGATCTTTTTTAAACATTTTGCAACTTCAAGTAATAAAGAAAATTTTTGATTTTGGAATTGAATTCCTCATTTGGTATATGATTTACAAAATAACAGCCAGCTTGAGTATTTTTTTATGACAGATAAAAGAAAAGTCATGATCATATTAACATGTAGGACGTTGAAGCCGTTGGGACGCATGTTTTAACCAAACTTTGATTATATCTTCAACATTTGAATCTAAGGTATTTTCATTGTTTCTTTTCATAGCCCCTAAAAGTACATTTTTAGTTACATAATCATTGTTTTTTTCACCATTTCTGAAGTTATTATAAAGAGATTGGATAGTAGAGATAAAATTACATGTAATTGAATATAATTACACCAAAGCAAAGTTATTAGCATTTTTCATACTAGTATAATCACATAAAATAAATGCTTCTATTAAAATTAAATAGTACAAGCAAAGCCAAAACTTATAGCTCGTTCCTACCATACCCACATTTCTATATATATAAGGTCCTTTGGTAGACCGACGTTTCCCATTTAGAGCATTACATATAAATCCAAACAATTGCAATACTTACTAATAATAGCAGAGTTCAAATTTAGCTCAACAAATTTGTGTTTTTGTTGCCTCATTCCATAAAAACTGAATTCCTTTGCCAGTACGTCAGTCAATATAGTTTTTAGTATTCTATTGGTAGAGTTTATAATATCTTTTCCGCCAAAACCTGACAATTACAATGCTTAAAAAATGAAAAATAATAAACACATGAAGAAATATTAGAAACTAAATAATTTACCAAAGAATTGAGATTTTCAGCCTTATTTAGAAACTCTTCTAAAATATTTAACTGATCCAAAGATTGGATTGGAAACTGAATGGGAAAATCCTCGGGTAATTTTGTAGATGTATAAGTTTTTTGTATTAATAAATTCGGAATCTAATAATTTTGTTCCCTCATATTCATTAGATGAGTGAGCAGCTCTTTTTGAAAACCTGAAATTATGAAAAATATGCATCAACAATCTAAGAATATCACCAAGTTGCAGTTGTAGAAAGTTCAATACCAAAATATTTATTTTAGCTACTACTGACAAAAAACATTTAAATATTAGCTTCAAATAAATGAAACAAAATACATTTAAAAAATTGAGTAGGTACTTAAGTGCCTAATAAGTATAGGTATTAGATTTCAATTCAGTTTTGCATTTCCTTAAAAACATTCTCAGTTATTATAGCTAGTTTACCTGGATTTTCATATGATGGATCACACTTTCCTTTTGACGAACTTGGTGTCATTGTGTACATCTAGACAAATTTTATATTCTTAGGATCTATTAGTAGATATTGAACAAATTCATTACCTTTTGATGCAACTGTAACTAGTGGACTAGTATGAGTATTTCTGAAAGAATGATTTTCTCCTAAAAAACAATATGATATACTTAAAAGTTTTACTCAAGTGGGCATCTAAAATTAAAATGTTCAATGCAAAAACAACTCAATCTAGAAGGGCAAAAAGTATAACATACTCCTGTAACTCCTGTCACCTAGGCACCTAGAATATAAAAAGTAACCTTTAAATAAATTTCTCTTCACTGACATCGAAATCAGACGGAAACTTGAAGGTCATCGAAACAAGTAGCGGGTAAATTTAAATTAATGAAAAATTAATTTATTAATAATTGTTTATGGTATGTATTAAATACTTATTGATATTTCTTATTATTCATTTTATAGAAAGTTTAATACTAGAGGCTTCGACCAGTAAATGACCGAAGAAAAGAGGGAGGGTTATTTATCGTTCTTGGTGTCATTTAAAATATTACCAATAACACAAGTTTTATTATATTTTCATATTTAAGTAAAATTGTTGGCTGAGAATATTCTCAGAATCGGAATTAGTAACTTGGGCTGGGTGGAATGAACAAATATGTTGTATATTAGGATGACCAAAATAGTACGTCGATATGACGTTACAAGGTAATGTTCCAATGACGTCGTATTAGTGACGTCATATGTACGTCATTTTTAGGAGAAATGACGTTTGCGACGGATAGTAACTGAAAAATGACGTCATCTCAACGTCAGGTGGCCGTCTGGGTAGGGGTTGTTACTATAGGATAAATATTTAGGTGATGATTTGTTTACGCCATATTGATGTGTATTAGAAATGGAATAGATCAGTTTTTGTCCCATTCGAAAATCTCTATTCGTTTAAGAGATATAGCATGGATAAATTAGTCTGGGATACCCTGTATAGAGCCATATAGTACCATAGTTTTCGGGGCAACAAGTAAGATCTAGCTTCGATAGGTCGCTAATGTAAGTGGGATAAGTGCATCGATGCACGAGGTTTGATTTTATGTTACAGACTATTTGGGGAGAATTTCAACAAAGTGACAGAGAGACCCTATTTTGGCAAATTTTACACTCACAGAAGGAATAGTCTGCCAACTACGCATTACAGATTTATGCTCCGTCCAAAATCAACAATATAATCGTGCTAAATAGCAAGAAAATATGTTCAGTATCGTTTTGTAAATATAACAAGTGTTAATTTTCATCGAAATTATTAGAATTAGTAATTCTCTTTTCCGTATCTCCAAAGTACGCCAATGTATCTCACTGATTGCTACCTCAATGAGGTTCGCATCGATTTGAAAAACAGTATAGAAAATTGAGCTTCTGCAATTTAACTCGACCCCAATAATATCTTATAACCCTGTCTATCCCCATTCTCAAACTTCATCTGTATATAAGACATTCCACCGCGCCTAAGAGATCGAACTTCTAATGAAAATAGCGAAACTTAGATGGTAAAACTTGGCTCGGAGTTACAGCTTCATTGTTGTACTAAATGATCGTTGCATTTATCCCTGTCAAAACAATTTGTTACTAGGAATTTCCAAGTCTCAATAAAATACTTCCGAACGATTTGTTACAACAGTTCAATACATCCGGAGATTGGTTGTATCGTGCGTTCTAATGAGGATCTCTTAAAATAGTGAACAGAGAAGTGTCTGTACTGAGACTTCCATTCAAATCAATTTTAAATCTAAAATGCTTGTCAGAATTATGTGCTTGCAATTTGAAAACACGGAGAAAAACTAATTATTCAGTGTAGCTTGAATTTTCACTATAATAACTATTATATTCAAGTTAATTTTCTCTCATTGGGATCTATTATTATGATTATTAGTCAAAACAATGTATAATTCCCTGTTAAATGTAATTTTCCAATAATTCAATTTGTTTCTGCTTATTAGTCTTATTCTGAATTGGAAAAAAATTGTGAATATTGCAAATTGAACAGTATCGAAATTATTACCAATTTGAATTATTTTTGAAAATATTAGTACGAATTTAGCTCACAAATTAAATAATTGCCTTAGATATTTTTTGGTGAGTAAAACCGGATTGCGGGAATTTGATAACAGCAACGTTACAGGCCAAATGATGAGTGTCAAGACCAAAAGAAAATAGCAAAGTTGACATATTTTCAATATGACTTCAATAGTCAATTAGCTTTAAACCTCAGAATTCAGTAGTAAAGAATGAGTTTGTATGTTTACGGATTTTTTCAATCTCTTATACCAATAAAAGAAGAGTTTACTTTTGAAACCTTCGTCAACGTTACTTTTCCGCCCAAACCTATCTAATATGCGAGAAAATATTGGTTCGCCCCAAAAAGCACGAACACCACGAAAAAACGGTTTCTAGAAAAAATTCTGTATGTATTTCGTCGTCGTGATAGCACGATCATCAATTTCTTGATTAAATATTATTCATAACATCTCACAGATTAACCCTATTCATATTCAGCTCACCAGAGCCAGTACAACAGGTGCTATAGTACTTTAGGTACGAAATTTTTGCCATTTTTGGAGAAATTCCAGTTGATAAGCACGATAGAGCCTCCGGAGTATATACAAGTGACCAATTTTATGAATGGATATCATTATGGGCATCTCAGCGATGAACCCTATAGATCTATAGATATTAAGCTCACTTAACCCAGTACAACGAGTGCTATGGTACTCGAAGTACCAAATGTTTGTCATTTTTGGGGAATTTTCAGTTTGTTAACAGGATACAGGTTCCAGAGTGTATGTAAGTGACCATTTTCATGATTGAATATTGTTCAAGGCGTTTTGAAGATAAACCTTGTTGATTCTTAGCTCACCAGAACTAGTACAACGGGTGCTATGGTACTTGAACTACGAAATTTTTGCCATTTTTTGAGAAATTTCAGTTTGTTAGCACGATACAGCCTCGGAAGTGCAATAAATCAGCAATTATATAATTAAATATTATTCAAATTCTCTTACCGATTAACCGTATTGATTTTTAACTCATCAGAGGCAGTACAACAGATGCTATAGTACTTTAATTACGACATATTTTTCATTTTTGGAGAAATTTCAGATGGTAATACGATACAGCCTCCGGAGTATATACAAGTGACCAATTTTATGATTGGATATCATTCAGGGCATCTCAGCGATGAATCCTATAGATATTAAGCTCACTCAACCTAGTACAACGAGTGCTATGGTACTTGAAGTACCAAATTTTAATCATTTTTTGAAAAATTTGGAGAATTTTTAGTTTGTTAGCACGATACAGCCTCCAGAATGTATACAAGTGACCAACTTTATGAATAAATATTGTTAAGGGCATCTTGTAGATAACCTTATTGATTTTTAGCTCACCAGAGCTAGTACAACGGGTGCTATAGTACCTGAAATGCCATATTTTTGGCCCTTTTGGAGAAATTTCGGTTTGTTCGCACGATACATCCCCCGAAGTGTATTCAAGTGATAGTTTTATGATAGAATATTGTTCAGGGCAACAGATACGGAAAAGTTAGTTTTAATCTTTAAATCCGTTTATTTTTGTACTAAGTGTGTGGCCTGTTTGGATGGTTTAATAGTATAAAACGGCTAAACACACTGAAACCGGATGATAATTCGCTTTGGGAAATCGCCCGGCACTTTAGAAATAAATTGCTGATCTTTACAATTACCACTTAATAAGACAGTTTGATAGTGGATAATTCCCTAGATTTATCTGTTCATTGACGACTTCATAATGTGTTTTTCTTAAGTGTCTTCTAATTTTCAGCTCTTCACAGAAGGCACTTGAGAAACTCACAATATGAAGTCGTCAATGAACAGATAAATCTAGGAAGTTCTCCACTATCAAACTGTCATCTTAAGTGATAATTGTAAAGATCAGCAGATATAGTTTTCCTGGTTTTCTATATCATTGCACAGTTATACTGATCTTAATTGGATATCCAGGATATCACCATAGCTTCAATATTTGTAATATCACATCTTCTTCTTTTTTCTATTAACATATATTAATTCAATCACAAGGTAGGTCACTTCTAGGTCTAGCCAAAAATAACTACTAAACATCAGGTAGGCATCAAATGAAATGTAACATCTGGCATTCTGACGATGATATTCAGTTATCAAAACCATTGTCAATTTTTTAGAATTTTCAACAATTTTTATTATATTGTGGTATCAACTAGAAACCGTGAGTTTAATTTAAAACACTAATATGAGTAGATTCCACGAAGTGAGGTTCGAGACAGTTAATTTTTGTATCATTAATGAAGTTATATTGGAAGTACTCTCCGAACTTTTCTGCGATATTTGCCATGTCGGTAATTGTTTGACCGTTGTCTATAATTTTAGTAATTGTTTTGTTATGGTTTCTGAGACGACAAGCGATTTTCCAGAGCAAGTTATCTTCTGGCTTCAAATTGGTTAGAAAAATTCTCAACCATGATTTTAGTGGGTTTTTATTGTCTCGTTTAATAACTGTCGACAATGTTTTAATAAATTGTGGCCCTCTTCGAGTCTAGTACGTTGCCATTTTTCTCTGATTTTTTTCTGTATGATTTGTATAATATGATCTGGAAGGGTGTTATATTTTTGTATTCTCGATTTTGTTGTGGTTATTTGATTTCTAGCCGCAGTAATTATTTTGCTCTGGAGTATTTCTCTTGTTTTGTTTAGTTGATTTGTATTTTCGATTCTATCATTTATTTTGAGGAGTTTGTTTATGTATTTTCTGAAAAGGATCCAATTTGTGGTTTTATTATCTGTTATGTGAGTGTTGTGTGTGAGTTATAGATGGATAAGTACTGGATCATGATCCGAATTAAAATCTGTGTTTCAATTTTGGTAAGATTATTAATATTTTTCCCCATAGCAATATCTAATGTGCTGGAAGATTGGTTTGCGAAAGGAAAGAATGTTGGGGTGTTAGTGTTGAATATATTTCAATCGAAGTTATCGTAGAAGTTTAGTAGAATACTTCCGTTTGTGTTGTGGTGCGTCAAGTAGGGATCCCACTGTGGATGAAATTAACTGTCTCTACTCTTACTTTGTGGAATCTGCTCATAATAGTGTTTTAAATGAAACTCACGGTTTATAGTTAATTCCACAATATAATAAAAGTTATTGAAAATTGTCAATTTTTTAGAATTTTCAATAACTTTTAATATATTGTGGAATTAACTAGAAACCGTGAGTTCCATTTAAAACACCCACTGTGGATGTTTACAGTTGAAATCGCCTAATATCAGCACCTTGTGGGTTTTAACTATATTAAAAAAGTCTTCATCCTCTAATTTTATGCTAGGGTGTTATATGCTCCTACTATTTTGATTTTATTGTCAAAAAGTATTGCGATATGCTCAATAGATATTTTATTTTGTTGCAAAAGTTTGAAATTGATACCTTTTCTGATTAATAATGCGATACCGCCACCTTTGGCATCGCTGGGTTGGGCTTGTCTAAAGATATCCTGGGTGTCTGAAATTGAATGATTTATTTGGTTTAAGGAACGTCTCGATTAAGAAAAATGTATCTGGATTGTGAATGTCGAGAAAATGTCAGTTACAAATTTATTGTATATGGAAGACTTTTCCATTTTTTTGGAGGCCTTCCGCATCTCTTGTAGTAAGTCTTGTAGGGCTCTGGCAAGTTCATCTAGATTAACAAGAGTCATTAGTTCTCTGAACATGTTGTTAATTTCTGTGAACTTGCTGATGTCGCTGTTTGTGGATGCAGGTTGATTTGTGGTTGTCTTCGCTTGGGGATGATGGTGATTTGAGGGGTTGTGAGGGAGGTATTTTTGGTGGGTAGGCAGATAAAATTCGCATTATTGTTTGTTTAGTCCAGGGATTTGTTGTCGGTAAGGGGGCAGGAATATATTTTGTAGGGTTGAGTTTTGTTTTTTGAGTTAATGTTCTTCTTTCCTCTATCCACATTCTCCTCTTAAAAAACTCTGGACAGATTTCCGCGTTGGCCGGATGATCTCCATTGCAATTTGCACATCTCGCTGGGATGATTGTTTTCCTTCATGCATTCGGGTGTGAGGTGTTAACCGGCAGATTTGAGGCATCTGGAAGCACGGCAACAATTTGAGGTTGCCTGCCCCCAAACATGGCAAATATGGCATTGAATAATCGGCTTGCTTTGCCGTCTGTGCTCCCATTGCACTCTGGTATGCTCAATGATTCTCACATTTTTATTCAAATAATCAGAAGTCATTGTTGAATTAGTTACTATTAGGTAGGTCAAGTGGTCTTCCCTTTGTGGTCATTCTGTATACGTCTTTTGTTTCTATCTGATATGTGTTTTGAAGTTCTTCTTTGATATCTGAGATCTGAAGTCCCTCCGCGAGGCCGCAGAAGACAAAAACATGCGAGTTTTCTTCCTTTCTCGAGTACGTGTAATATGGCACCTCTTCTCTCCTCAAAGCTATTTCTAGTGTTTCGAATCCTCTACATCTTTGGTAAATACTTTAGAGGAATTGTTTGTATTCTTCATCTCGAAGAGTTTTCGAATTTCCTCTTCTAACTTTGCTACCAATATCTTTGTGGGCTGAGACTTTTCCTTCAATTACTATTGGTGGACACGTGATGTTGTCTTGATTTGCTGGAGTAGGCTTATTTCTTTTGAGATTTGGTTATTCGACAATGTCTTCTCCTGAGCTAAGGTCTGCGGCTTGTAGTTTACTGAATGGTATTTTGGGTATTGTTTGTTTTTTGTGTTTCGTCTTCAGATGCGTCTGACAGTGAACCAAATCTTTTTTGTGTTTTAATAGTATGCGGTTTTTTGGTGTTAGTTAGGATTTTATTAAGCGTTGTGAATCTTTTTGGTTTTTCGAATCCTGGCGGAGGGATTTCTCCGGTTTCCATGTGTACAGTTTGGTATAGTGTATGTATCGCCTTTACCTCCTCTGTCTGTTGCATATTTTTCTCCTTTGGTATCTGTCTAGCAATTTTCGTTACATTTTTAGTTGTTAGTTTTGTGTACTGCGAGATAAAATTATCAGCGGGTTGATTGTTACTATTTTTCGCGTCTTCTACGTCCTGCACCCATGACATGTTTCCGGCAGTGTGGATTTGGTCATTTGTTGTGGTAGTGTTTTTCTGATTTCTGTATGTCTTTCAATATTTTGCGTGAATTGGTCTGTGCATATATATATATATATATATATATATATATATATATATATATATATATATATATATTTAGTTAACATACAAGGTGGGCTCCTCCCATGTTAAATCTGAGGTATAAGTGAGCTCCGCGGTAAAATGGGCTCCGATATACGGAGCCCAGTTTACCAAGTCCTAAAAAAAGCATCAACTACCTTATATTTATGACTAGATTGATTTGGCATAGTTTTTAGAAGGAGCTAATTTTGGCCGTTTTCGTGAATTTGTATATTTTTGTAGTGCGCGTGTATATTTCTAGATGGCGATATGTTGAAAACTTGATATACATTTTATGTTATATTTCTAGGTCAAAGAAGGATCCGATAACTTTGGCACCACTGCAGTTGAGTACCACATCACTGTAGCGGTCAGAGTTCTAGTATTATTATACTAAATTGGTAAAGACTTACATCATCGGTTATTCCTTGTTACAGTTAAAGTATTATTCAAGAAAATCAAAGCTATGAGTCTATTTTTAAATATATATTTAGGAATGAGATACGTATACCATGCAAGGGCTCACAAGTAATTTGACATCTTCAACGATTCGGTAACGGGAGCTTTGGAGTTGGCTGTTTTTGGTTTTAGATATGAATGCAAATTATAATTATTTTAATTCATTTAGATAACATAACTCTGTCATTTTGAATCTTGAAAGTAATTTTAATAAAAATATTCAAAACGTTTCAATTACATTGTATATCTTATTGACTCGAGGTGATAACAATTTTTATTATATTGTAGATAGAAAGTGTGAAATTAATAATCTACTTTTTCGGATTATAATTTTACTGATTTAATAGATAAGTTTTTCTTGAATTATAAAATGGCTGATTAATCACGATGTTCATTTCATTGCCTTTTTGTTCCTATTAAAGTTTGAGTTCAATTTGGCATATATATTTTCGTTTTTTTCATTATGTTTATAGATTATATCTACCGGCTTTAATTTTATGGCTAGATAGACTGAATGAATATAACCAAATATTACGTTAATTACATATAGAGACTGTTAGACTATACCAATGAAGAGGGACAATTACAAAAGCTGAAGCCTTCGGATATCCTAAAAATTTTCTAGGAAATAGGACTAAAGGAAATACTCTAGTTGCTCAGACTTTCCTCAGGAACTAAGTACAAAGAAGGAGGCACAATAGATCTCTTAGGTCTCAGTGAATATCACCCCAGTAAACATTCATACATACACGATACCAAAAATTATTTACTAAATATATCTAATTTGCATCCCAACTGAGCTAGAGTTTTTTTCCAATTCTAGCTTTTATTTCTTGTACACATACGATGTAAACATCAAAATTCTTTTACGCGATTTTCGTTTTCTTCATATAATTTTCATACTCGCATTTTAAGTTGGCGTCATGAAATTATGAGAATTTTAAGTGTCCAAACACAACAAAAATTCAAGTGGTTTATAAATACCATAACAAACATTATACTTGTTCAACCCCAGTATATTTTTAGAGCTAAAAACTTATCATGCTTCGCTACACTGATTCTTAAAATGGGAAATACTAAGAACAAATTATTTATTTCTGAAGCTAAGTATTCAAATTATAGCATGATCTTGATAAACACTCTTCTGTTTTTGTTGATTCGACATAATTTTGAGATTACTAATCTAATTAAAAATCGAGAGCTTCCGCTCGAGGGCTTTGATAAATTTACTATTAATATAACATTCCATTGACCAATGAAATTTCATAAATTTTAAAACAAACCAATCGGTAATAATTAATAGCAACTATTAGCGACTACAGAAATAGTAACTTTCATTTGGAAACGTTGAATATAACTTCAAATGATTCTGACAATTTTGGCAGTAATTAAATTGTCATGTCATAACAAAATTTGTCCACGGCTGTTTGATAATTGATAAAGTTTACATTTTACGTGTGGAGCTTCCTAAGAATGATGACGTTCATTATTCACTAGTCAATAATAAGTATTGATAATCAAAAAATCCCAGACAGGCCGTCGCAGGGCGAGTTCCAGCGACTACAATACAGCTGATAGCTAGTATTTTAATTATTATACTGAATTAAAATTACCAAAAAGTTTAATATGAAAAATGAATCAGACGGTGAAATGAATGTTACCCTGCCGAACATAAGGGAAGCAGCACAAATATGTAGACTCATTAGCTTGTACCCGCGACTTCGTTGACGTAGATCGTCAAATTAAATATTATGCTGATATGTAACTTATCTTGCTGCAAAAGATTCGTTTTTTTTTAATTCAAACAAATTCAGTATTTAAAACGAAACGAAGTGGAATTTTATTATTATATATTATTGTGAAGTTAAATAAATTTTTGCAATTATACATATCCACACATGTAGTAGTGTGTGCGCAACATAAATTTGGTTCAGCTCGTAAGTTTGAAAAACTCCAAAACTGTGTACTTTTTTAACTTTACTACTCCATATCTAGCAAACTAGGGTAAATATAACATACCAAAGTCCTAAAAAATGGACGCCTCTTTGCATAAAACAGCGCGATATCTTTTCAGTATATATAGCAGTTATTTCGGGCTCCAGTGGAGTACAAACATGCACTGTACAAGGCACGTGGTTAGAAACAATTATTGTATAATTGTTATCTGTATTGTGTGAGAATGTCCACGATGACATTTCAATTTAAGAGAATATTAAATTTGGCTTTAAATCGGGTTCCAGATTGTAAGTATTTTTACAAAGTGTGTGATGACAAATAATGTTTATATTATTACTTTTAGAAAATGAGTCAATTTTTCTGAAACATTTTTACATTGTTTTCAAGCTAAACAAAAGCCATCATATAACACATCCACAATGTTTTTGAAAAAGTATTATTTTTGTGGAAGATTGAATTACCATATAAAATCTGCTATTACAAAGCTGGTCAGAATTAAATACATTGATAAAATATCCAATGGAAAACAAAATATTTTACTTCTTAAAACTTTTCCATATCGAGTAGGACGGCTGGCTGTATCTGAAGAACCGATAATCGTTGATAGAGAAATTACTGAAAATTGGATTTAAATTAAAGTATTATGTATTATGGAATATCAACAATACCTCTTTTGTTATCATCAATCAATTCTAAATTATTTTGAATAAAAAATCCTCAAATAATTGGTGTACGGAAGGACAAAATAAATGAATGATTATAACCCGTTTATTTCAATAGAATTTAACAAAATTGGTTGAATTTTTTACCAAATGATTAACAAATCGGATAGTTTCAAATCTCTTTACGGAGATATCCAACAATTTCATCATTTCATTTCAAAAGGTTTAACAAGGTCTTTAATTTCAATAGTGATAAAGTGAAACAGAATTTCAATTTTTCTTACGAGCACGAGATACTTTTAACAAATTATGTTGCATCTGTATATGCTTTTTATGGGGTGTTCCATTTAGAATTGTTCATATGGTAACTGGAGGTACCTATACCTCCTTACCGATACCCAGAAAGTTTTATTATAAATATTATAAAACGATTTAATCCCTTTGCTTTGACACCTTCCAATATTTTTGTGCGTACTTGGCAAACCATTCACATATGCATTTAGTGGTAACATATTCCCGCTATAACCATAGGCGTCCAGTGGGATAGAATAAAAATAATAGTTTTTAATGTATATCTTCTTAGAGTGAAAATTTGATAAACATTAATATGAAAAGATCATTTGAGATGGAATCAACTAAAACTTATAAATTTCATAACCAAATTAGCAAAATAGTGTTGACTAGTGCGAAATAAGAGATAAAATAAAATTAGGTATTATAAACATTCCATTTAATCTCGAATAACTTGAAAACTTCGTACTGTATCGCATAGAGACAGGAGGTTAATATTTACGTAGAAAGTAACGGAGTATCGAGAAAACATGCTGAAATCATTTTTACGAAAGTGGCGTAGATTGTAGGGGGAAAAGAAGTATTTATCCCTACCGCATGCCTCTAGTGATAGAGGAAAAGTATATTTTACCACTAATTGAAGTAACCTAATATATAAAAAGTGGAAGGTGTAAAAACAATGGACTACAATCATTTCAAATAATTATGATATAACACCCTAGATCTCAGTAAGAAGGAATATTTTACTGAAGTGTTCTCGAATCTTCATATTTTGTGCTAAGGTTTCTCCAGTTAATATATGGACAATTGTTAATGAACCACTCTGTATAAATATGACTGTTGTACAAGTGAAAAACACCATTTTTACGATAACGTCAAAATTCTACTAAATTATGTTAAATCAGAAAGTTTTTACGTAGATGTGAGAAGTTCTGTGTTTGCTTGTATTTAGTTTATGTAGCTTCAATTACCTAGAACGATCGGAATAACTAATTTAGTAAAAATAATGAAAAACTGTTAAACCTGAACTTTTATAAGTGAGAATGATAAAAAGGTTTATGATAACCCTGAAAAATATGGTGGTTCAAGGGTTGATGTATGCGGTTGGAAAGGAATGAAAAATGGTATTCCTGCTATTTACATTGAAAGGTAAAGTCGTACGAAAAACTATCTAGTGGAATAATTGTAGATACTAAAAAGTCTACAATTATTCAAACATATGCTTAAATCTTCTTTTTCTGTGTTGTTTTTCTTTGTCGTCAAAATAATTTAATGTGGAGGAAATTAAGTATACGAGTATGTACACTATTTCATATCTCAAATGAAATTATTTTAGTGAAAACAATTAATAAACTTGCGAGATATTAATTTTTTCTGGTCTGAAACACTTTGTGAAGAAAATTGAACTGTGAAATATCATTGTACAGAATAACCATAAACATCCGTGTTAAGCGCAACAAAGCGGTACAATAAAAGGTACTTCGAAGATAGGGCGTTGAAAAATGACTATTAATATACAAATAATAATTATTTTTTGATAAATAATTAAGACAAAAAAATCTCGAAAACCATTACATTCAGGCATAGGGAAATGTTGAGAATATATGGTTGAAATCTAATATAGAATTGAGGCGACAAAAAATATGTTTGCCATTTAAAAACACACAGTTATTACTATTATTCATTATCTAAAATTTACGTTAATTATTCTTCACCCTGTATAAAAAATGGAACACGTTTTTCTGGGATATTATTGACTTACCTTACAGTGACCGATGTAGGTGGTGGAAATTCAGTAATTATAATCTATCATCAAATTTATAGTTTATAAATAACAGTCAAACAGGAATGTCCGTAATAAAATAATTATCATCTCGCCATGAGACTAAAGTATATTAGTTTGTCATAATAAGTTGTTGATAATTATATCAGCAATTTAGAAAGTTAAAAATATACTGGGTGTTTCATTTGGAATAACGACGTGGACTGCAACATAACTATGAGTATGTATCAAATAAATCATAGTATATTAGGGGTAAGCTGTTTACTTAATAGCAGATAAATATTGAACAGTTTGTTCATAACTATTATAGATGAGAATATTTTCTTGTTTCATACTTTTTTCATAAGTCGGGTTTTAGTTTTTGAATACTTTTTATTCCGTATGCGACTACATTCTCTAGCGGGTACTTTAAATATACTTTTTTAATTTTGAAATGTAGAGTCATGGGTTATCTGTTTACAGAATACAGCAGGCATCATTTAAATTTGCACACCGCCTAAAGTTGTGCAGATTAATTATAAGTAATTAATCTCGTGTACTGACAAGAAGTGTGAATATTGAAACAATCCTTAAAATTCATAAAATTTAAAAATGGAAACTCATTTGACATAAAACATAAAATTGGTAGTTTTGACAAAAGTTTGATACTGTATTATTTTCATAAATGATTTAAATTGTCTAATTTCATAAAAGACATTGTTTGTTAGCACTGGACAATGTCTCAGTATCACGGAAACATCTGGTTCTGAATATTTACCATCCGAGGAAAGTTTTTTTCCAATAATTCAAATAGAGAAAACAATCTTTTTGACTCATCAGAGCGTATCACGATCCCACAAAATAAAGTGCCGTTGACAAGCTATGCCGTTTTACAAAACTCTTCCTTGGATTTCCACTACAATTCCAAAAATGAAATCGTGACACGTGATTTAACACTGGGAGATTCTAAGTTTTAAAAAAATAATGATTCACATCTAGAACAGATGTCGTTTTCATTTGAACTTGATACAGTTTGCTCTTTAATATCCGAATATAATTCATCACTTAAACAAGTAAAACATACAGCACTGGATAAATCAACAGAAAAATCCAAACCTCTTGGTTCTGATCTTCAAGAATTGCCAAGAATATCTAAGAAAAAGCGACGACCACATGATTCCCCATATTGTATACAAGATGTTCAGAATTTTGGAAGGCATTTGATGCGTCATCATTCCGATGAATTTGATGTTCAAAGTTTTTTATCTTTACACAAGGGCTTAAAACTACGAACGAAAACACGCTTTGGATCAAATTCGACGTCATTGAAATTTTGTAATGATATAATTCCGATTAGCGAGAACAAGAAAAGCAATGTGAACCGTAGTATTTCTTGTAAATTTTGCAAAGGATATTATACCAATAAGTCTTTAAGGCGGCACGTAAAAAAATGTCCTTCGAATCCTGATCCCAAAAAACCTTTAAGATCACAAAAAGAAGGTGAAACGGTTATGCCTAAATGATCCTCTAAGACTGAGCGGAGTACTAAACACACTGACAGGTGATGTAATTCTCTCATTGCTAAAATAGACCTAACAATTTGTACGATACAAGCCGTTAAAGTTGGAATGTAGCGGTTTATCGAAAGTACTATTTCGTTTTGGTAAGACTTTTTATTATTAATATTTTGCAGGGCTGTTAATCCTTACTCATTCGGCATTAGTTTTAGACTGATTTTCGACCCAAAAATATAGATAGTTATAAGGTTAGTGAAAAAATATTTGAAATGAAATTCTTAGGAGTTCTTATTCCGAAATTGCAATTTTATTATAAATGATCCTATATTTAGAAATGTCGTCGGTATATTTCTGCATTTTTGTGTTATTACTGTTAGTTTTGGTACTTGTTAGAGATATACGTTTTTAAAGTTAGTGCCAATCAGGATTTTGTTTGCATCAAAAATTACCATGTAATACAAAATAGATAATATACTTAATTTTTTTATATTATACAACTGTATATATAAATAAAAAGAGGCATATATTTGAGAGATATTTTTAAAATAACATACTAAACACGTATGGTAGCTTTTTAATTTTTTTATACTATATAAGTGATATTCAATAGCCTACCTATGTGTAAAGCAATTTTGCCGGGTTTTTCATTTACGATTTTAGCCACCAATTCTTAAATGTTTTAGTTTTTGACACAGGAGCTATTGAGACCTTATTTATTTCACTGTTGATCACTCGTACAACGCAAACAATTTGAAAAAGCGTTTAATTGATTAAATAATGGATTTGAACCACTGAATATCACTTCAGAAAAAAATCCTCTGTTATGTGTTGAGCATGTTAATTTAAAAATACTCATTAATTACTCACCTAGTCGATATATTTAAGAACACTCTGTATAAATAAGCATATTTTCATATTATTGTACGATCTACAAAAACTGCATCTAAAATATATTTTCTATATTGTATTACACTGGGAATTATCATAACAGAATCTTAATTGTTCATGACTTTAAAAATGTATATTCCAAAAACTGATCATAGGAAAATCTTAAGAATTCAACACTTTCATTGAGTACCAAAACTAGTAACAAAAACTTTACAGACACATTAACCAGAATTGAGCTGAGCCTATCAGCAATTTAAGTAACTGGATCGAGTACAAATGCATATCAAGTTTTCAAAGAAAGATACCAGTCGCCACTTTCCATAAAAATTGTAGGGTCCTTATTCGGATCAACTATTAATACAAAATAAATTAGGTGTGCATAGAATGGGAGGGAGAAGGTAGCATATTCTTGTAAATGCATCAGTCAAAAATGTAAATGTATATTTCCATAAAAATATATAATATAAGCTCGACTATTGAGCTTATTTTTGTCAACAGGTTTTTATATGATATGCAAATATGCTAATTTATAGGTATTATTACGTATTCGTTCTTTCATGTTATGAACAATCTCAGTTTAATATAAGTCAATTGTTTGTAATTTATTATTTTTATTTCTCATAGTTGTTGTTTCAAATTAACAATTTCAGTCTCAGATAAAAATTTCTTACGAAGAACGCCGATTGCAATCGTTTTATACAATGTCAATACCGAACTGGCAATTATTCTTTTGATTGTATGTATTAACTGGCCGATAGTATATGTGGTAACGCCGCAAGGAGTCCATATTACCTGAAATGCATCATATACGGAGCCTACCTTGCTTTTGAAGTATGGAAATATACACCAACGGTGCCTACTGTAACCGCTATATATAACGGATCCCACTAAGACGTCAACTTATATAGTGGTATACATGAAATATACGCTAGGAGCCGAAATTGGACTACAGGTATAACGGAGTCCACATTAGCCTGCAACAGTATATATATATATATATATATATATAAATATATTTATATATATACATATTCGAGTTTTACGTATTTTTTCTGTGTATCTATCTTATGCAATTATTTTAGACGGGCTGAGATACTAAACTTATTTAGAATTTGAAGGAAAATTAAAGGAAAATGATGCAGAGATAGTAGAACAAGGCAAAAAATCTTGAAAAGTAGGACTTTATAATAGTTTCATAGCAATAATAAGGGGAAATTGGAGTAATTTAAACGTAGCACCACAAGGAACATGCAAACTATATTTTGACAAGATCCAAGACATAGTATCTAGAACGTTAGTAGCGGTAAATTATCAGATACACTTTTAAAAGAAATAAACGTTGATGAATTAGAAACAATAAGAAATAAGGTGAACATGGCGTTAAGTACAAGTGAATTTTTCAATCTAGCTAGTAGAATTTTACCGACAGAATTCAGCAGCAGCATTTTTGGACGCATTGGAGCTTTCACAACTAAATATAACGGGAAATGAAAGAAATGCAGTATCAATCATCAAAAGAAGACTGACGGGAAAAGCAAGGAGTCTAATAACAAGTCTTCAGTGGATGGAATAAGTAGAAAGCTAAGAAATTGAATTAGAGGACATAATCCCAGTCTTCTGTTAGCAAGACTAGGTAAGCTCAAACAAACAGGAAAAGCCGTCAACAGTATGCCACAGAAATAGAGAAATTAACGGAAAAGCTACAGGCGGCCTATATATCTGAAGGAATGCCTGAGAATTTAGCTCGAAAATATACGACGGAGGCAGCAATAAAGGCGATAACGACGAATGTCACATCTTAAACAACAATAATCACAGCCGGAAATTTCCAGTCAACACCAGAGGTAATAACGAAATTGGTTTCCACAGATGACATAACGAGAGAGCAAATATTATACTACAAAGGAAATCGAAGCTTTGGTAGACCAAACGAACCCAACAACAGAAGTTGTAGTCAGAGGAATCATAACAAAAATATTGGCAATAATCATCAAGGACGATATTACAGGAATAAATTCAACCAATACCACAATAATAGTAGCAGTACTAGAAACAACTACGTACCCAGGGACAATAGGTACAATAACTATGGAAGACAACACAACACACCAAAAGGGCTAAAGGCGATTGCAAATCACAACCATTATAAGAACGTTAGAGTGTGTGAAGTAACAAATGTGGACGTAAACGAAAACCAGCAATTGGGGTTTTGAGTAATACAACGAATGATGAATCCACGATTTTAGATAATAATTCAGTTTATACTTTTAACTTATCACTGTCAAATTTCATTTCGATTCAAACCAGTATGTCAGACAACACGTGTAATTTCATTTTAGATACAGGTGCAGACATTTATTTGATTAGAATATCACAAAATTTTCCACATCATTTAATTCAGACAAATAAAAAATCAAATATTAATGGTATAACTCAAGGATTAGTTACACATTTAGGCGAAATGAACATAACTCCTTACAATGAAGATGCAGCTTTTAATCACAATTTTCAACTAGTTGAAGGGAATATTCCTGTACCCACAAATGGAATAATAGGTGGATATTTTATTAGTAAATATAATCGTATAATAGACTACGCGCAATGGGAATTGCATATAAATATTGAAAGTGAAAATTCATTATC
This sequence comes from Galeruca laticollis, assembly GCA_963921935.1. Taxonomy (NCBI): domain Eukaryota; kingdom Metazoa; phylum Arthropoda; class Insecta; order Coleoptera; family Chrysomelidae; genus Galeruca; species Galeruca laticollis. The sequence goes on along the minus strand of OY998175.1, from coordinate 270,970,534 downwards.
TGCTCAGATTCTTGAAAATCCAAAATGCGATACATTACCTATACCACCTATATGTGAAGTATACAGGTTAGTAGAAGACTCAAAAAAGTTGAAGAAAGAAGAAGTGGTGGAACATCAAGAGTTAGAACCGGGAGTATTTTTAGCCAGAGCAATCATAATATCATGTAAAAATCCCTATGTTAGAATTTTAAACACAAATTACGAGAGTATTGAGATGAATACGAGAAACATCAAAATCTTGGATTTATAATTGTTCAATGTATACACGATAAAGACCGAAAGGAAGAATCGAATGAAAGAGTTGAGAGAAGCGTTAGACTTAGAAATACCTGATTACACAACAAATTAATTGACGAATTCATGTGAGAATTGCTCAGATGTATTCGCTTTAAAAAATGTCATTTCAACTCATGATAACTTTTACGAACAGAAGCTATTGGTAAAAGACAATATTCCAATATATATAATAAACTATCGCACTCCATATTCAGAAACGACTGAATTAAATAGTCAGTAGATAAACTCTTGAGGCAAGGTGTAGTAGAACTGTCACTTCCAGATTATAATAGCCCAGTATTATTAGTTCCCAAAAAGACCACAACCCGGGACAAGGCATGGAGACTTTGCATTGATTTCAGACAATTAAACAAGAAAATTGTCATGGATAAATTTCCTTTACCTCGTATAGATTCAATCTTAGATCAATTAGACAGATCTAAACGGTTTCCAGTTTTATACCTTATGTCAGGTGTTCATCAAATTCCTTCGGAGCAATCTTCTAGAAAACTCACTTCCTTTAGTACAGAAAAAGGTTCCTTTCAGTTTACGAGACTACCCTTTGGACTGAACGTTAGTCCAAACAGTTTTGCAAGAATGATTTTCATAGCATTTTCAGCTTTAACACCAGAAAAAGCATTTATTTATATGGATGACATAGTAGTAATAGGAATATAGGACACAAAAATGCCGATTCTTCAGGCGAGAAGTAACTTATTTAGGTCACAATCTGTCAAGTGAAGGCGTCTTCCCAGATAAAGCAAAGTAGTCAGTAATAGAGCAGTACCCAAGACCGAAAAATGCGAGATTTGTTGCATTCTGTAACTATTACAGACGTTTCATTCCGAGTTTTGCAAGAATGATTTTCATAGCATTTTCAGCTTTAACACCAGAAAAAGCATTTATTTATATGGATGACATAGTAGTAATAGGAATATAGGACACAAAAATGCCGATTCTTCAGGCGAGAAGTAACTTATTTAGGTCACAATCTGTCAAGTGAAGGCGTCTTCCCAGATAAAGCAAAGTAGTCAGTAATAGAGCAGTACCCAAGACCGAAAAATGCGAGATTTGTTGCATTCTGTAACTATTACAGACGTTTCATTCCGAATTTTGCAGAAATATACCTACCCCTTAATCAATTATCCAGGGAAAATGTGAAATTTGAAAGGTCCTCGGAGTGTGAAAATTCATTTCAGATTTTGAAAAAAGCATTAATATCACCGCTAAAATTAAATTATCCAGATTTTAACAAACAATTTATCTTAACCACGGACGCATCAAATAAGGCTTGTTCAGCGATACTGAGTCAAAATTACGGAGGTATTGACCTACCTTTAGCATTTGCTTCACGCGGATATAAAAATAGCGAGAATAACAAATCCACCATTTTAAAAGAATAACTAGCAATACATTGGGGAATTAACCATTTAAGATGCTATTTGTATGGAACTCAAAAGTTTATTATTAAGACAGACCACAAACCATCGACACATTAATTTTCAATGAAAGACCCAACTTCAAAATTGGCACGAATCAAATTAGATTTAGAAGAATATAACGAAATACAATACGTGAAAGGAAAAGAAAACTACGCAGACAGTATGTTAGGAATTTCTATAGAAGAGCTTAGGGATTCATATATAAATAACTCTCACATATTAGCCATCGCAAGAGCACAAACCAGAAAGGAGGAAATACAAGCAGAAAAGGATCTTGGTGGACATTCAAGAAATAACAGACTTTTAAAGAAGATAAGAGTGAATTTCAAATGGAATAGCATGGGGAGAGAAGTAACACTATACGTTAAAAAATGTGACGAGTGTCAAATAAATAAAACTAAATCACAACACAAAGCGAAATTTGTCATAACAGACACGTGAATGATTTTGTGTTTAATATTACATATGCACCACGTTGAGATGCTATATGTTATAATATGTGTGTATAATTGATAATGTAGTTGATTTAATAATAATTTTTGAAAGTTAATTATTTCTCTTATGTATTTATGGGCGCCATTATAATAACATGAATACAAATAATTGAACTCTTTTAATTTAATGAATGAATACTAATCTACAGTCTAAATTTACATTAAAATGTGCGTGAGATCTTTTTAAATATTCACCTAATCTAATTTTACAATTGGTTTCAATAAACTATTCCTAGATGATATTTTGTTCCTCGCAAAATTAATATTATTTACAAACAAATCATCTCATATGTTTTACGAGTTTCCTTGTTCTGATCTCTCTGTCGCTAGCGTTTGTCGCCGAAGCATTTTGACACTTATGGCATCAAAAATTCTAACCAAACATATTTTGTAAATATTAAATCATAACATTGAATATTATCTTTTTCATTGTTGAATATTCATTATTTAATATTTCTATCAGATTATGTATTCATGGTATTTCTTTGTAAGAGATTTTGTAGTAATGGATGATGTTTATTTAATGGTTTATGAGTTTATGATTAAAGGTAATGTTTTCTGTTTAGTTCATTATAAGTTATAGGGTCTTTTGAATTACACAGAAGCTGTATCCGTAGATTGAAATGAAAGTATTTATAATTATCTAGAAAACATAAATAAATTGAATATCTCATTCTTAACTTTTTATAAAGTATGATCTAGAACATTACTATTTTAGTATTTCATAATGACTCTATCTTATAGTAGTCTTTATATCTTATTTATTCGTTATAATATATTATATATATATATATATATATATATATATATATATATATATATATATATATATATATATATATATATATAGATACAACAGGTCCATTTACAGAATGTAGCAACGGTAATAAGTATTGTTTAACAATATTATGTGAACTCACGAAGTACGCACTAATGGTACCAGTTTAGGAATAAAGAAGCCCAAACAGTAGCTAAAGCAATATTCGACAATTTTATACCGAATTGTGGATTAATGAAAGATATACGATCAGATCAGGGAACAGAATATAAAAACGAGATAATGAATAAATTAGCAGATCTTCTGATGATAAATCACAATTTTTTTACGGCGTATCACCACGAATAAATAGGGAGCTGTGAGAAAATGAACAGAACATTCAATTAGTATGTGAGGAATTTCATAAATGAGGCTAAAGATAATTGGTGTGAATTGGTCAGAATGTTTGCATGTTGTTATAATACAACACCCAGTACATATCATGGTTATAGTCCATTTGAACAATTATACGGTAGGAAATCAAATATACTCGAATTCTTGAACAAGGGAATAACAACCATGTTATAAATTTGAAGAGTACAGTAACAAATTGAAATATGAATTGCAGTACGCCCACGAGCGAGCTACTGAACTTTTGCGAAGAAGTAAGATGAAAAGGGAGAAAAATAGCAAAGTAAAAGCTTCAGAAACTCAATTTAAGATAGGGGACTTAGTCCTGCTTAAAAAAGCAGAAAGACTGAAATTGGACCCGCAGTACCTCGGGCCGTTTAAAAAAACCAAAATAATAGGTGCAAACCGTAAGATTACATCTCAAAATTGTAATAAAACATAAATTGTACATAAGAATATACTTTGTTTATATAATAGTCAATAGTTAGCTCATAAACATGTATGTATAACAGGTAGTGATAAGTGAAAACAAACAGTGAAAACAAGACAATTAAGTGAACACAGTAGCGTAAGGACGTTAAAACGCGGAGAATAACCAGGGTAATTTCCCACTACTGGGGAAGGATGGTGTAGTGAATTCCTATATAATTAATTTTAGGCATTATAGAAATTGAAACTTGAAGGTCATAAGACTATTAATATTTTATATTGAAAGTTAATGCAAGCATATTGTAAACAGCGCGCGACAACAACTATATACAAACCAAATCATAGTTTATGTAAACACGGCGTTCAGCCATGGAATTCACCTTGACTGAAATCCCGACACCTTGATCTTTATAGAATATAAGCCGTTGACCAGCTGCTTGTGGAGATAAAGTAATACATACAGTAATATAGTAATGTAGTAGTAGAACAAGTAGACGTAGGTTAGTGTTGCTCATTATGTAGAATTTAAAACCCGAATAATTTATATAGTTATGTGTTAGTAAGTGTAAAGTATTCCGCTCTATGTAAGTACCAGTTTTAGTCATAATAAACCAAGCAATCATTTTTGTATGAACACATTTTGTTGATTCCGTTCCTGCTACGAGGCTCAATTGAAGTGACACGAACCTATTCTTGGGGTGAATTGGTGTCAGCATTTCAGGACACATTCACCACATCACAGTTTGTATAAATGTCTTGTAATTGTTAGTAAAGTTTTTGTTGTTTGAATTTGAGCTGGCGCTGTATATTGCATACGTATCCACTGGGTTCCGGTACTGCAACGACCGTTGGTGCAACCTCAGCATATTCAACATATAAATACGATTGTAAATATATTTAATTTAGTCTGCTTATTACTTTCATCTACACATCCTGTTTATACAATTTATATATTATATTGTTATTTTTGGAAGTCAATATTTTGTATTTTTAAGTGAATAAAAGTTTTCAAAAAGAAAGTTCGTGTAACGAAACGGATATTTGGCGCAGTCAGTAGGATTGTCACGAAAGGCATCCAACGCGGAAAACTTTCAACTATTTCAATAGTGAAGTGACAATCAAACCAAGAAAAGTATCCAGTTCAACTCCAAGAAGTGCAGGACCAAGGGCAAATGAAGACCGTACTGTAAGTCGATTTATTTTTATTCATTATATATGTCAGACTCCTCTAGTGCTTCCTCTTCCTTCAGTGACAGCGAGAATGACCTAGAGTTGAATTCAATTAACGATATATCTAATTATAATTTAGAAATAGAAATACTTGCTCCAGCTTTAAATTCATTTTCTTTAAACGAAAATTACTTGTAAATGGCAAATATTCCCAATTTCAGCAAAGTTAATACCGAAGCCATTCCAGATTTCGATGGTAACGAGAATGAACTACAATTTTTCTTAGAAAGTATCGATAGCATTTCAAATCATTTCTATGATGTTACAAATGCCGATAATTACCCAAACATTATAATCTTCAGAACTATAATAAGTAAATTGAAAGAAAATGCAAGAGAAGTCATTATTATTAGTGGGTGTACCACAATAAATCAAATCAAACAAGAGTTAATTGGAAATTACAGTGATACTGGAAATGAAACATGCTTATCTCTTGATTTGAATAACTTAAAGCAAGGACATAACGAATCCCCCTACCAATTTCATGATAAAGTTAGGAAAGTATTGCATACTATTTCGAACTATTTAGCTTTACATGAAAGCGATAGAATCACACGTGGATTTAAGCAAAACATGTATAATAATAAAGCTCTACGAGTATTTTTGGCAGGTTTAAGAAATCTGTATGGTATCATGGTTCGTACAAAAAAACCTCAAACTATATTAGACGCCATAAATTTTATAAAAAGGGAAGATAATATCAGATATCTCCAAAATAATTCTAATTTTCAACCGAAATGTAAAAACTTTAATAATCAAACTAGGCCAAAATTTATTCAAATTCACAAACTCCGAGTCACTCTCGTAGCTTTAATAGAACTAACAATTTTAATTTTAATCAAAGAATGCCTCAACAACAACAATCTAGTTTTCGAAATAATAATCCTAAATCTAATAATAGTTTCCCACGAGGTCCAATTCCTGTTCAACCCAGACCAATCCATAATAATCAAATATATTTTTCTAATGCACAAGTATTCGGCAGAACCGAACCTAAAAATGTTTGGAAACCTAATTCAAACTAGAATCCAAATTACGGGCCCAAACCTGTACCTATGACAACTACAACTAGGCAAAATAATAATCATTCTCAAGTACAATCACCTCAAAACCGTAAGAATTATATAATGTAGAACATGTTTATAATGAAATCAATGTAGATAACGTTATACAAGAAAATAATTATTATGACTACTGTGTACTTCAATATAATAATAACAATTCAGAAAATTTTCACGAAGATCCGCCTCTCGACGTGAAACTTTGATAGAATATAACAATTCATCCGATAAAAGAGAACTACCTTATATTACTATAAAATTAATCGATTCCGGTGCAACTAAATCTTTTTTCTCTTCAGAAATAATTGATAAATATTTCGCTGAGTATAAAAGTCATGAACATTTCGTTGTCTCAACGTCCTTCGGTTCATCACGTCATAATACTTCCGTAAGCATACCCGTGTTCTCAGAATTTAACGATGGTAAAAATTTAACATTTTATGCCTATAAATTTCATTGTATTTTTGATGGGTTAATCGGAGTAGATTTATTACAATCACTCGGAATTAATATTTATTTTCCAAATTCACAAATTAAATCAAGAAATGCCAATTTACCAATTGATTATTTTGAAGAAACTTCCAAGAAAATTTTGTCAAAAATTATACCAGGTCAAACAATTACAAAAACTGTTATTCCAGTCACAACGCTCACAGGAGAAATTTTGATACCTCAACAAATTTTAGGCAATTGTATAATACTTGAATGTATCTCAGTCGCTAATAACGGTTAGGTAACTGTCGAAATTCATAACAATTCCGACGACGATACAAATTTTACTATTTTATATCCTATTAATAGTATTCCTGTAGAAAATTATTTTGAAATGTACCATTTGGATCTTAAAAATAACAATGACGAATATAAATATGACGAAATTGACAATCTCATTAGAACAGACCATTTAAATGACGAAGAAAAAAGAGAAATTCATAATATGTGTAGGAAATACGCTGATACCTTTAGAAAGACAAAGTCAGTTAACTTTTACAAACGAAATTAAATATAGAATTCGTACTGCTGATGAAATTTTTGTCTATACTAAAAGTTATCCTTACCCATACCTCCATAAAGAAGAAGTTAAACTACAAATTGGAAGAATGTTAGAGCAAAATATAATTAGACCGAGTAATTTGCAATGGCCATCGCCTATATGCCTCGTAGCAAAGAAAGCCGACGATTCTGGCAAGAATAAGTGGAGAATAGTCGTGGATTATAAAAAAATCAACGAGAAAACCATTCCTGACAAATATCCAATTCCCCGCATAGATACAATTCTGGACAAACTAGATAAATGTAACTATTTTTCAACATTGGGCTTTCACCAAATCGAGATGCACCCGGATGACATACAAAAACAGCGTTCACGTTAGAAAATGGGCATTACGAGTATTTGAGGATGAGTTATGGCTTAAGAAATGCTCCAGCTACCTTCCAACGCGTAATGGACAACATTCTCAGAGGACTACTAGGAGAAATTTGCATAGTGTATCTCGACGATATAATAATTTATTCGACATCACTACAAGAACACATGGTTAATTTGAAAAAGGTATTCAAACGACTTCGGTAGAGCCATTTCAAAATTCAGTTAGACAAATGCGAATTTTTAAAAAAGGAAACCGCTTATTTAGGGCATATTATTACAAAAGATGGTGTTAAATGAAACCCAAATAAAATCAAAGCTATTAAATTATTCCCAATTCCAAAAACGACTAAAGAAATAAAACAATTTTTAGGTCTATTAGGTTATAATAGAAAATTCATACCTAACTTTCCACAAATTACTAAATCTTTGACTTCATGTTTAAAAAAGTGTTCGAAGATAGAATTTACGCCTAAATATGTACAATATTTCGAAACATGCAAAGAACTGTCAAGTAACTACCCTATTTTAATATATCCTGAATTTACACAGGAATTTATCTTAACAACTGACGATAGCGGATTTGTGATAGTACAGCACCTATCACATAAGTGCTGTACTATCACAAGGTCCCGTAGGCCAAGACCGATCTGTGGCGTATGCCTCAAGGACGCTGAACCAAGCAGAACCAAATTATAGTACAATCGAAAGAGAGTTACTCGCGATTTTATGGGCTACGAAGTATTTTTGACCTTATTTATTTATACGGTCGAAAATGCACAATATAGTGTCATCATAAACCTTTACATTCGCTTTTCTCAATAAAATGACTCAATGCTCGTCTCACGAGATGGAAATTGAAACTAGAAGAATTCGATTATCAATTTGTTCATAGAAAAGGAACCTTGATTGAATATGTAGATACTCTTTCTCGAACTAAAATAAACGAAATCAATGCAAATGACATTTTTGAGTACATGAACGATTTGAACAAAAATATTCCTATTGGCAGTAACAATGAACAAAATAATCAACAAGATACACCTCTCGATAATGAATCAATTGTAGGAAATATTAACGAACCCCTCAGGTAACAGACACTGACATAAAAAAATAATTATTGAATTATATCCAGACAATGCCGACGACACCATACACACTAGTCAAGAAAATCCGATATTGGAAATTCCCATATCAGAAACGCCTATTAATCATTTTCAAAACCAAATATTTCTTAAAATAGTATTTCATTCACCAGCAGCTCAAAAAGTTACTAGATTATATGACAATAAAACTAATACCACCATACAAATTTCAGAAACGAACTTCCAACCTGAATTTATTAAAATATTTAAAGAATTTACATCAACAAAGAAATTATTTGCTATAGATATTGATCGATTAGATTCAAATCCAAAACTATGTACAACATTGCAAGATACGTTTAAAACTCCGCATTCAAAGCTATTATTTGAACAATGTTTTAGAAAATGTAATTGGCCACAATTCGCAGATAGAAATAGTACAAATGCATCATGAACGTAAGAACAATCACAGAGGAATTAATGAAACTGAAATAGAAATTAAACGTAAATATTATTGGCCAAATATCAGAAGTACTGTCACTAAATACGAGTATATAAACAATTGCAAGCTATGTCAAAAGATGAAGTATGACAGAAATCCCCCAAAACAAAAATTAGAATTAACACCAACACCTAATAAACATTTTGAAATCGTTCACGCAGATGTTTCACAATTAAAGGACAAAAATTCTTGACAGTTATTGATAGATTTAGTAAATATGCGCAAGCATATCATTTAGTAGGAGTAACCGCAATTCATATAGCTAAAGCTTTCATGAGTCTTCTCACTCATTATGGTGCACCTAAAATGCTGGTAATTAATAGAGGTACCGAATTAAAAAATCATGTTATTGCAGACTCTGCAAAATCACACCAAATTGAACTTCATTATACTACGGCATTTGATCCAAATTCTAATGTTATAATTGAACGTTTTCACTCAACTTTAATTGAACATATTAGAATTATACAAGAAACTCATAAAAATCTCAATATCTTAGACGAAATACCTTATGCAATTTTGGAATACAATAACTCTATTCATAGTGCAACACTGTTTTGCCCAATAGAAATTATTTCAGGACATTTAGATACAAACAACCCTCTTAATATTGACATTAATCAAAAATTTTATTCTAATTACATAACTAAACATAAAGAAACTACCGCTGAAGTTCATTAAACGATAAATGAACATATGGCAAATCAAAAATCAAAAATGTTGGAAAAGATTAACGAAAATAGACACGAACCATTAACTTACGACCCAGGTGCATTAGCATATCATAAAACTAATGGCCGTAATAAAATTAGTCCTAGACTCAAAGCCAAACCAATAAAGCAAAATGAAAAAATGAAAGTTGAATCTTACAAAACAATCTCACCTCGTAACAGCAGACAAAAATTAGTTACCGCCACCTATCATAAAAATAACTTAAAAAGGCCACTTGCTAATAAAAAAATTCTACCATTACAGAATCCTCCTATCGCTGGTAGTAGCAAGGCAGGCACAAGAAATTAAAATTGTTAATTTTGAGTCCAATCCAGGTATACTCCCGTTCAAATTAGGAAATGCTAAATTACAAACTACCCATCATTCTTTTATCCATTACTTTGATCTAAACCCTAAATTACTTCATATAACAAATCAGTTCGAAAATGTATTGCAGGTAATCAATATCAAAAATCAAGCTTTTGCAAATGAACTTAAATTCTTGAATTTAATAAAGTATCAAATGAAGCAATGCAAAGAAAAATTAAATTTTTTACACGGCAGTAAAAGAATTAAGAGAGGAATTTTAAATGGTTTAGGAACAATATTCAAAAGCATATCTGGTAACTTAGATGTAGAAGATGGCAAACGTTACGATGATGCCATTGTTTTCTTAAGTTGAAATCAAAAAGATATAGAAAATACTTTGAACAAACAAATATCATCAACCAGTCGAATTATGAATGATTATAACAGTAGTATCTCACTAATAAAACAAAATGAAGAAGAGATAACAGGAAAACTAAATGAGCTAAGTTCTGAACTTGAAAAATTTGTTAATGATTTCTCCTCTTATTTGCTAGCAAAAAATACTCTTGATCAAATACAAGCGGCACTTAAAATCTTAATAGAAATAATAAATTGTATCAAAAATACTATTGCATTTGTAAAATTGAAAACGTTGCATTATAGTGTTCTAAAGTTTGAATATCTAGAATTTATAGTTAAAACATTACTCAAATATTATCATCCAATTAATACCCTAATCTTTGGCAGTGATTCTCAAAATTTATCTAAATACTATAACATTTAAACCGTTGATTCTTATTAATCTAAAGACAGAATTGTTTTCGTTATTCACTTTCCCTTAGTTAAATCTGAAACTTATACTTATTTTCACCTGTATTCTATTCCCACAAATAATAACACGGTCCTTATCCCACCTAAGCCTTTTCTGGCAATGCAAGGCAATCAGTACGAGTGCGAAGATCAAGAATGTGAAAATATCCACCAACTGTATTTTTGCCCCAACGAGAAACCCATGGTAGAAGCCCAATCCGAAGAATGCATCCACCAATTGTTGCAACTAAGAACTGAATATCAACCGAAATGTGTACCAGTGTCAATTATCGTAGAAAACGAAAACGAAGTATAAATTCAGCGCATTACATCGCAGTATCTCCAGAAAAAACTAAAATCAAAACCACTTGTACAAAAACCGATTTCATATCTCTAAAGGGCACCTATTTTATGGAACTACCACCGAGCTGTAGCTTCTAACTTCCAAGAAACGGATTCATCAACCACGAAGATGTCATCCCAGGTCAACTTTTACTACTTCCTGAAATGAAGATCGAAAACGAAAGAAGAATACACTCTGGAAAAATCAAAATTAAAAACGTTTCCTTAGACAAAGTTCACGAACTCAGAAAATAATCAAATCGAATGGAAGAAGTTAGTTTGAGAAACATTCCACACAAATACGCCTATGCATGGTCTAGACCCCTCTACATCGTATTTTAAATCGCACTTCTTGTTGGTGTTTTCAAATGAAAGTCGAGATGTAAACGTCAACCCACAACAAAAATGGTCAACGAAGTCACAGCTGATCCAAAACCAAAACCGAGAACTTTTCAAGAAGAAGAAGATGGGTAATCTATCCACACCCTGTATGGATCTATCTGGGGATGGAGGAATTACATCCCTTATATTGCCGACGTATCCACTGGGTTCCAGTACTGCAACGACGATTGTAAATATATTTAATTCAGTCTGCATATTACTTTTATCTACACATCCTGTTTATACAATTTATATATTTTACTGTTATTTATTTCGCAATATTTTAAGATTGTTTTTCGTTTATCGATTGTTCAAACAATGTTTTTGTAAAAAAATCCAAAATGAATTAAAAATTTTCACTAGTGTGATTTCAGAGGAGATACGATTCTTTTTGATTGAGTAATAAATTTTCTGAGAAAATGCGAAGTTTGTCCAATTGGTGAAATACTTAACAGATGTGTAAACTGATTATGTAATATTTGTCTTCAGTTATTAAGTCGATTAGTGAGTGAATCACGTGCAATAGAAAAGTTTTCGTTTGTTACAGGTAATCGTTGTCCTAACTGTAAGGGTTCGTCTATTAGAAATGTTTTAAGGTAGACCAATTTTTCGGCATTATATGCGTGATCGTTTTTTTATTTATTGCATCAAATAGATCTATTAAGCACTTATAGTCGGAAGGATTACCGAAAAAATTATTCATGTTGACTTCTGGCAATTTTATATTTCGCGAAACGTGATTATGAATAGCTTGATCAACATTTTGAGATGTTGGGAACTTTTTGTTTTAATTCTTCAAATTGTACTAATAATTGAATTTTAGAATGCATTACAGTCCCCGTTGTCAAGGAGGTTATCAATTTCTGAGACTAAATAATTTCGTCTTGAGCCGAACTATACCTCTAAACAGTTAATATTATATGAAAAACTAGAAGTGCTGCATATTTGTGAAAAGAAACAAGAACTGGATTTCCTTGATGGATTGGAAAATAGAAGACATTTAAGAAACCCACAATATGAAGTCGTCAATGAACAAATAAATCTAGGGAGTTCTCCACTAATAAACTGTCTTCTTAAATGATAATTGTAAAGATCAACAGATATAGTTTTCCTGGTTTTCTATATCATTGCACAGTTATACTGATCTTATATGGAAAAACGATATTCAGGATATCACCATAGGGCTAATAATATCTAACACCCCTGTAACCCCAATACATTGCAATATTCGCCGGGACAGGTCAATTTTTGTTTTTCGGGGAAATTTTTTTGAGTTAAGTGGTTTTAATATTTTTATCCCTGTAACCCCTAGCAACACCAACTTTAAAATCTCAAATACAAATAAACAACTTGTTATACATAGTTTAAAAGCCCCTTTCATTGTCATTACAGCGATGCATCCGTTTTAAAAATTGGGTTAGATTTGATAAAATTATGTGTCAAAAACCACACAGTTGAAAAAAATCATTTATTTTCTCATTAGCTCAAAATTTCATTTTATTAATTGTTCAAAATGTTCACCATTTCTTTCTAAACAATGAAAAAGATGGTAATGAAATTCCTCGCGCACTTTTTGAAAAGTTTTTGGCCTGATAGCCCTACACGCAGCTGTTATACGAATTTTCAAATCGTCAATGTTTCGTGGTTCAGTTTTGTAAACTACTGATTTGAGGTAAACCCGTAGAAAAAAGTCATTTGGACTAAGATCACAGGATCTTTGTGGCTATTCCACTGCCCCTCTTCTTCCTATCCACCTACCAGGGAATGTGATATTCAACCAATCACGTACCTACTGGTCTAGCATAGTGCGCAGGTGCACCATCTTGTTGAAGGTGTATTTGGTCTTCTTGGAGTAAAAGATTTCCGTGCTGATCAATTTGATTTTCTAATGATTCAGTGATCAGTACGTCAACTGTGTTCCGAAGCATATCTAAATACAGCTTCTCGGTAAGAGAACCATTTATAAATAAGGGAACTATTATGGTGTTGCCTAAAATCCGCGCCCAAACATTTATTTTTTGGGGTTACTGGCTATGACATTCCCGGAATAGATCGGGATTTTCATCTGACCAGTAACGACAATTTTGCTTATTCACTCGGCCATTTAGGAAGAAAGTACACTCATCTGAGAAGCAAATATTTCTTAGTAGATTGGTTGAATTATTAATTCGTTCCGTCATTATTTCGCAAAATTGCACTCTTCGATCCAGGTCATCTTCGTACAGTTCTAGAAGTATTTGCAATTTATAAGGATGGAACTTATTTACTTTCGTTACCTTATATATTGAGCCTATTGATATTCTAGTTTCTTGTGAAAATTTCCTAATAGAAGTAGTTGGATCTACCGCAAAATGACTCAACACTTCAATATGAGCGGTTTCATTTAACACTCTAGACGTATTTCGTTTCGCCTAGCATATTGATCCGGATTGTTTAAACTTTTGCACAAGTTGCAGCACATAAACATGCGAAACATTTCTATCCGGATGCCTGTCGTTAAATATTTGCGCTGTTTGTCGCGCACATTCATTACTAGCACCATAAATGAAAATCATTTCAACTCTTCCTTCCAAAGAATAAACCATTGTATCTTCAATAACAGCACAACAGTAAATTTTGGTTTTAGATCGTTCAAACTATAAATAACAATAAGTTATTTCAATTTTGACGTTTATTAGATACGTAAATAAACCACAGCACACTCTGTGGTTCTCAACTGAGTAGTCTTTGCCTCAGTTGGCTTTCAAAAAATGTTTTTTCTACAACCACTAATGTTTACTGTTTTTCTTTGAATGCTTCTTTTGAATTTCGTTATTTAAACGATACAAAAACTATTAAGGGGATTCTCGAATAATATCTGGAACTACTAAAATTTTCTGTAAATTTTATGGGCTTAATTTTCAACCGATTCCAAAATTTGAAACATTTTTGAATTCGAAAAAATAATATCTATGCCTTGATTGAGTTTCATTTTTGAAATTTAAATTAGTTATAGTTAAAACCACAAACTCTAAAATATGAATTTTAGAAAAATTAAAATTAAAACATTCAATCCCATCAAAGCATAGAAATTATTTTTCAGAATTTAAAACTGTTCACATTTTTATAATCAGTTAAGTAATAAGCCCAAAAAATGGACAAAAAGTTTTATTGTTTCCTCAAAAATTACAGAAACTTAAAACTGAAATATGGTATGCACGCACGTGTCTACTTCGTTATAGGCAATGAGATGAGTCTTGTAGGGGAAACGTGGGTCGACCAGAAACTATATTTTTTATCAAATCAATATAGTTGGTATATTTATTAATTATAGTAATTCATTTATGTTAGTTATACGTGATAAAAAAATTCAAAACATCAAGTATGTAAACACGAAATTCACAGTTTAATATTGAGAAAGGTGGGAATTTATTGATTATTTGAAGAAAGCGAAAATTTTCAAAAACTTGCAAATAAGTACTGGGAGAATTTAAGTCTGCTAATATAATATACTTTACTTTGTTGTGGAAATGGAGTTAGCCAGTATGTAGTTGGTCTTCGCTGTTGCAGTTTAGTGGGTTTTTTTGTTATATATTTAAACAATAAACGGGTGGGATAAATTTTAAACACACGATATGGCTACTTACTAATTTATTCAAACACTAACTCACTAACACTTAATTTATATGTACTTAACACCAGCTCGATGTTGAAATCGTACTCTTGAGTGCTGCATGATCAGTCCGGATTAAAAACTTCCTACCATAGGGATATTGGTAAAAGTGTTCCACGGACTTCACTACCGCCAAAAGTTCTCTTCTTGTGACGCAGTAGTATTGTTCTGGTTTGGAAGGGACTTTACTGAAATATCCCAGCACTCTTTCTTGCCCTCTTTAGATCTGTGAGAGCACTCCACCAACTCCTACGTTGCTTGCATCAGTGTCAAGAATAAAATCTCCCTCTGGTAAAGGGTGTCCTAATATCGGCGCCGTGATTAAATTATTTTTCAACGTATCAAAATCCGTTTGATAGTCTTCGTCCCATTGGAAAGCTCTTGCTTTTTCTGCATGTCGCGTTAGAGGCTTGGCAATATCTCCAAACTTCCTGATAAATTTTCTATAATACGTGCAAAGTCCAAGAAAACTCCTAATCTGATGTTTTTCGGCCATTGCTGAATGGAAGCAATTTTCGCTGGATCCACAGCCACTCCTTCATTGCTCACTATATGACCTAGATAGTTGACTCGGTTTTGGAACAGCTGACATTTCTTCGGGTTTATCATGAGTTGGGCAGCTTGGAGTCGTTTGAATACGTCTTCCAAATTCTTCAGATGTTCGTCAAATGTCTTCCCCAGTACTACGATGTCGTCCAAATAGAGCAGGCATGTCTTCCAAGACAACCATCTCAAGACATTTTCCATGAGTCTTTCAAATGTCGCAGGCGCATTACAGAGCCCGAATGGCATGACATTGAATTGCCATAATCCAGATCCGGTGGTAAAAGCAGTCTTCTTTTTGTCTTCTGGGTCCATTCCCACTTGCCAGTAACCAGACTTCAGGTCGAAGGTGGAAAACAGTTTGCTGCCGGCCAAAGTGTCTAGCGTATCGTCAATTCGAGGCAGAGGATTGCTGTCTTTCTTCGTCACGTTGTTGAGCTGGCGATAATCCACGCAGAATCTCGTAGTTCCATACTTTTTCTTGACGAGCACTATTGGGGACACCCATGGACTAGTAGATGGTTCTATTACTTTTTCTTCTGCCATCTCTCGAATTATTCTTACAGCTTTCTCTATCTTCGCTCGTGGAAGTCTTGGAGCTGATTATCTAACTAGCTTAGCATTACCAGTATCGATTTTCTGTTTGACGGCTGATTTTCTGCCAGTCTTTCCCCCTTTGGCACGAAAAAGTCTCGATACTGCAAGAGAAATTTTCTCATTCTCTTTTTTTCAGCTCGATCCAAAGATTGAACATCTACTGATAACATTTGTTCGAATCTGGTTTTAGAATTGTCAGTGGTCGTTGTTTGGCGATCTATAGACGTCACTGGTACGCAGGATCCAATCTTGGTTTCTTTCTTGATGGTAATTGGGTAATCATTCACGTTTATCACGCGTACTAGGATCTCTTTTGCCGACGTAACCAATCCTTTTCCAATTAGTACTTCCTTGCCAACCTCTTCGTCGTGGTTCCTTGGCTCCATCATAACCGATGTACCTTTCTCCATGATTCCCTGTAGCCGTGCTACTATCATGGTTTCGCCTCGTGTAGGTAAAACGGTATCTTCCTGTACAGCTGCCAACACTGCGTTGCCTTCATATGGATGTAGGAATACCTCCTCGGAACCCACTTTAATGGTTATATCTCTGAAGTCCAATTGGAAACCATGTACATTTCTTACGTCCATTCTCAGAATCACGTCTTCTTCAATGTCAGCTCGGATTACCATATGCGTGAACTTTTCTGCGCCAATTCGCAATTGGATTTGTGTTACACCGTGAACGTTGGCACTCTCACCTGTGGCGGTCCGCAGTCGCAGTCTCGTTGGTAAAAGCTTCTTCTTGGAGTTTATTATTTCTGGTCGTATAATGGTTCTAGCTGCTCCAGTGTTAACCAGCAGAGCATATTTCTTACAATTCACTTCGCCATCTACATATACACTGCCGTTGCGACATCTGAGAGAAGCTATGAATATGACAGGGTCTTTGGAACGATCATGAGTCGGTACTTCCCCCTCGTAGCCGACCCGTTCTAGTTTTCCTGTGACTGGGGTTCTTGGTTAGCAGGAGTCCTGGGGCGCTCACATGAACTGCGTACATGCCCTAGTTCGCCACAATTCCAGCATCTGATCTTTCTCGGCTTCTTGTCCATCATACTTTCGATCAAGCTGACTATCTGGTCAAACTTGTCCTCGTCGCCTTCATCTTGAGTAGTCCTAACTTTGTTGTAATCCGAAGCCTTCGTTGCTGCTTCATATTCAAGAGCAGCTGTCAATGCGTCAAGTAATGTTTTGGGATGGCTAAGCGGAGCGTCCTCTGCATATCGGGGTCACGTAAGCCATTAATAAAGGCCTGGGTGCCCAGACATTCCATCACGTTCTCTGCTGATGGATAAGCAAATCGAACGAGTCGGGCAATATCCACTTCATATTTTTGGAGTGCTTCGTCATGTTTCTGCCTTCGGTTCTTCAGCTGGGACTGGTACAAATGTTGTAGATGTTCGTGACCATATCGCATGTCCAACCTCTTCTTCAGCTGCTCGAAATCATCCGTTTTTTCCAGAGGTATCGTCTGAAGTACATCTAAGGCACCTCCCCGAAGCGCGCTAGTTAAGTTCACTGCCTTGGACCAATTATTCACTCTAGCGGCTGCTTCAAACTGTTCCACATAATTGGTCCACGACATCATTCCATCGAACGTTGGGGCCTTAACTCGGGTAAAACTGCCAATATCATCTGCCTTGGGTTGTGTCTCTGGTTTGCAGATCTCGATCTTCTTTTCTTCTGCTGAAGTGTCTTGTGTTCTTAAATCGGCAATCTTTGTCTCTAACTCCTTGATTTTCTCGTCCATTTGATTTTCCATCGTTGTTATCTTATTCTCCATGTCTGATTTCAGAGACAAAATTTTATCCTCAACTTCAGCAGCAATGTCACTTTTCAATGATAAGATATCTGCAGAAATATCATCCTTCATAGCAGAAATCTTCTCGTCCATATTAATAGAAACATTGTCCATGTTAGCAGAGATATCGTTCTTCGTGGTTGAAATCTTCTCGTCCATGGCAGAAAAATCGTTCTGTATAGCAGAAATATCGTTTTTCACATTAGTTGAAATCTTTTCTTCCATGGCAGAAATATCATTCTCCATATTAGCAGAAATTGACGAGATTATGGTGGAAGCCTCGTCATTGAATTAAAATAATTCTGGATCAAAGCCGTCATTTTTCAGTGCCACTTCAAGTCTTTCTACTAATTAACTTTCCTTAGCGGACGTTTCCAACTCACGATCTTCCAATTCTTGCTCTTAATTCCGTCACTTTGAGATCGCTCAGTCTCTTGGCCATTTTGAAGTAGCTATTTATTTATACTATCCCACACCTGACACCGGTGTAATGTTTTTTTGTTATTTATTCAAACAATAAACGGGTGGGATAAATTTGAAACACACGATATGGCTACTTACTAATCTATTTAAACACTAGCTCACTAACACTTAATTTATATGTACTTAACTAATCACTTAAATTGAATTTATATGCACACAAACTTTATATCAACACTTTTATATTCACTTATTTACTGTTTATTAGTCAAGATCACTTTATCAACTCCCTGGTTCGCTGATCGGTCCTTTTTATATACTAGTGCCTTTTTTACTAGAGAATTCTAGACTGCGGCTTACACAAAACAAATGCCTTTCGCTATATTTCTCGATTGCCGGCTCAATCCTCAAAATACCTTCCGAGAACATGTCTATAAAAACTGTCACAATAAATCCCAATAGACCTTCTCAGAATTCAGCGCGCTCGCCATTTTTTTTAACTCCGTTAACATAAGGTTACAGGACCGTACTTAGTATCTGCTACGGTGTGCGAGTTCGTAACATTACATTTTGTGTGTGAACACTTTGTTTTATTTTTCAAATAATAGTTGTAAGTTGTGATTTGTGCAGAAGTTTCGTAGTAGGTACTTTTATAGTTTTGTGTGTTTTAATTAAATGTTGGGATATTATTTTTATTTGTTAAACCTATTATGACATTTATTATTGAATTGAGCACTAAAACTCGAAAACTAGAAGTAGGAGTCGGAATCTTTTGGCGTTGAGGTAAGAAAAATGGTTTTTATAATTCGCGTATAAAAGAGACTTCATTATAAATGTCACAATGAAATATTTTTAAACACTTTTTTAGTAATTTTGTGTGTCATACAGTGTGGCGTAGCTCAAGCTAGCAAATTATTAGATTAAATATTATACATATTTATAATTTTGATAAACGCTAACACAAGAATAAAATGAAAAAAATAAACAGTTTTAAATATTAACACTAAATTATCAAGACTTATACATTACGGAGCCTGTGTGTTTATATGTGAGACACCTTGAACAATATCCAATCATAAAATTGGTTACTTGTTAACACTCCGGAAGCTGTATCATGCTAACAAAACGAAATTTCTTCAAAAATTTGGTACTTCAAGAACCATAGCACCCGTTGTACTGGCTCTGGTGAGCTGAAAATCGAAATGGTTCATATGTGAGACGCCTTGAACCATTCCCAATCATGAAATTGTTCACTTGATGCACTCCGGAGACAGAATCATGCTAACAAGACATGTTACAAAAAGTGGCCGACGACAACATACACACCGGATTTCTTTCCAAAAACCCATTTTTCGTGTTTATCTCACTTAAAACTGTGAAAATAAATCAAAGAAATTAAAAATTCCACCTTTTTTGGGGGTAAACCAATACTTTCCTCGTATCATAGATATGTTTGGCGGAAAAGTAAAGTAATAGTGTTTTTCAAGGAAATTGTGGGAATCGGTAAGGATGTTATATACCTAGAGATAAATGAATATTTATAAATTTTAAAAAGATATTGAATAGAGCATCAACAACGAAATGCAAAGTATTCACATAAAAATATGGAAAGAAAAAGAATTAAAAATAGTATAAGTTCCCTTTCAAATTCGTTTGAATTAGTGAATGAACTTATTTCATTGTTATAAAGTTAGAAGGTACAATTTGTGTGCGACTATTCTAGTTCAGAGTATTTTATTCAACAAACGTAACATTGTATATTTTGTTCACAGGAATCACAGAAATAAAGAGAATCGTATGGTTAAAACATGCATTCCTATTAATAAAAGCTCTCTGTCAAACAGTAATGATGATCTACTTCTGGAATTCTTGACAGTAAAGTAATCCAAGTAGATAAATCTAAAATTTCAGCTAACTCTTCTGGAGATATTCAACTTGGAGATGAATACTCAGAGCCAATGACGGCACTACAAGGGAGTTAAATATTCTTGAGGGCAGAAGAATTGTCGATATTATGAGTATATTCAAACAAATTCAAAATGCCAATAACCACCAACCATTTGATTGTAATTTTTCATATATGACATTCAATAAAGAAAAACGAAGAGGGCTTTCAAGTTGCTTTAGTTTCAAGTGCACTATGTGCAATATTGAAAAAGAACTTGTTTCTGAAGATTCACAAAAGCCTTTGAATGTTCATTCTGCTGCCGTCCTTGCTACAATGAGTACTGGTAGTGGACTTTCTGAGTTAACGGAACAATACGCAATTTTAAATATTCCGTCAATGTCTTTCTATTAGTATGCCAAACACCATGATATTGTATCTGCAACCATATTTTAAACCGCAAATACTGCTATGGAAGGAGCTGGTCAAGAAGAACTTCATTTAGCCAAAAAATAAGAATGTGTTGGATAAAGAAGGAAACTGTCTTATTGCGGTAATAACTGATGGTGCATGGTCGAAACGGTCATATAAAGTGAACTACAATGGTCTATCAGGAGTGGCTTGTATTTCTGGGGCTAAAACTGGAAAACTTCTCTATCTGGATTCAGGAAATAAATACTGTCCAATATGTACTATAAAAAAGTGGATATTCCCCAACATAAATGCTTCAAAAATTGGAATGCATCTTCTACACCCATAGAAACTAGCAATACCCTTGAAGGATTCCAACGGAGTGTTGAAATGCATAAACTGAAATATGTGAAGTTGAAAGGAAACAGCAGTATATATGAAAAAATGTGTGTAGAAAGGTCGTATGAATATCAAATTCCGATTAGTAAAATTGAATGTACAAACCGTTTGTTGCGGAACTACTGCACTCGGCTGAGGAAGGTTGCAAAAAAAAGAATGAATTCCAAGAAATTGATAGTTGGCGTTCCACTGAGAAAACGCCTAGCATACAATATAATGGAAGTGGGAGTTGGAATGAAAACTACCGTAAACCATCATCGATAAGAGAACAAACTCTTGGATGAGCAAATAGAATTATTGAAAGCAGACATAAGCAACTGCCATAGGCACGTCTTTGGTAATCATACTAAATGCAGTGCTCACTTCTGCAAAGTGCCCAAAGAAGGTATACAATTTGACGGAGGAGTTCTATAATTTGGTTCATAAGCAACTAACAGGAACTCATTGGCATTGGAACTCATACTATGAAATGTGCTATAAACAAAGCAAAAAAGAGGTTGCGTAACCCTAAGCGTAGACAGCTGTTTCCAAGATAGAGAATCAAACTTTCATCAGCAACCGCTGATACTGATTACGGTATCCAGGAATTAGAATTAGAGGAAGAAGAAATTATGAAGAAACAAAAACAAGAATTTTTAACCCGTATGACGAAAACTACTTAAGAAATTGTCGAGCTAGAAATTAAAACAAAAGGACAATCCACAAATCCAATTTGGAAAGAAGAAGGGGCATATTGTTTAACGGCGTCTTGATTTGGCAAAGTATGCAAACAACAAAAAACAACAAACTCAAAAAAACTGGTTACGAATATCTTGAGTAGTTAGTTTAAAGGTAGCGCAGCAACAAAATGGGGAAATGACCACGAGAACATAGTTAAAAAACAGTTTGAAAACGAATTTCAAGTAAATATGAATGAATGTGGGTTATTTATTTTGGAAGAATACCCATATTTAGCAGCTAGTCCCGATGGTATAACTGACCAAGGGGATATAATAGAAATTAAGTTCCTGATCTCTGCAAATAAATATACACCAAAAGAAGCTATTACGGAAAAAATACTCAAATATTTGGATATTGATGACAACGACGAAATTAAATAGTAATTATTATTATTAAATACAAGTCCAGCTTGCAATAGCCAAAGCTAAGTAATGTTATTTTATTGTTTGGATACTGCTGGATATGTCTGTCCAGACAATAGGAAGGGATGAACAATTCTGGCTTAACATATATGCTTCCCGATATTCTCAAAAAATAAGAGATATAATAAAACGACATCGTGTCATCGCGTATATTTTTATCATGTTGTGTAACTAATTTTGTAATTTCGTTTATTTCTTCTTCTGGCTCTGTTATTTAACATAACAAATTTCGTTTCTATTGACTAGCCAGTATTTTATGTTTTAAACAGATTGTGCTAATTACATTTCGAAAAATGTCATGTAAAAAGTCATTTTCATGTAAAAAATCATTTGGAAGTAACTTCCCGTGTCAATGTACAATTTCTTGCCTATTGTTTAATTAAGAATTCGTAACTGCTGATAAGCAGCCTGCATAGTTTTTATATACCCTATATAAAATAATGTCACGGTATAATCTTTATAAATATTCTGCGGAAAATAATACCTATATAAATAAAAATTTGTATCTTGTTTTATCACCTTTGAATCATGCAGAAATTAATATGTAATTCAGAATTCGTAACTTCTTGCATCGCTTTGTATAATTTATATAAAATGGAGAAATGATAGATTAAGGTACTTATCTATGTAGTTTTTAATATGTAATTTCTTGTATCAAGCTGTATAATTCTTGTAGAATCAATAGGAAATCCTACCGCCATTGAAAATATCTTTTTACGCGAATATACCATCTAACAAATTCAACAAGAAATTTTTGCCCCACTCTACCAAAGATAATACCGTACTGACCATATTAGAAAACATCGATTCGCTCTCTATTTCTTTTTGTTGCGCACGGTATATGGAAGTAAGTACCTCCTTGTCTGACACCGAGCTTGCAGTGAGTTTCGAATAAAATTCGAGCTTCCCCTTAAAGAAAATAAATATTTTTTTTTCAACTGAGTGTTTTTTTATCCATAATTTTGTCAAATCTTATCCAATTTTTAAAACGAGTGCATCGCTGTATTGACAATGAAAGGGGCTTCTAAACTATGTATAATAAGTGGGGTATTTACATTTGATATTTTAAAGTTGTGGTTGCTAGGGGTTACAGGGATGAAAATATTGAAACCACTTGACCGTCAAAAAAGTTCCCCCGAAAAACAAAAATTGACCTGTCCCGGCGAATATTGCAATGTATTGGGGTTTTTGAGTTACAGGGGTGGTAAGTTTTAAAATGAACACAATGTATATTATTACCTGTGGTTTTCCTTTTGGTAATCTCTTTTGCAGTGATGCAGATAGCAGCGTGCTCTGTTTGAGCAACACTTGCATTGCAGTCCATTGCCCATTTTATGTTTAGATTTAGGGATCTGGAAAAAATTCAACATTATGAGCCCTCATTCGATCTAGACCTATCTGTGAAGATACGAATTCTTCCACTAGGTCTTGTGCGTTGTTTTCTAAAATTACCTTGTAGGGCCTGTTGAAGGCATATCGCGGTGGAATCGAGTCCGTATTGGCCTGCAGCAGTGGGACCTCCACGAGGGCCTTATGCCACAAGTTACGTTTCAGTTTACCGGATCCTACATCAGGTTGTATACCAGTAGAGCGCAGACGTGCCATGGTCATCAAAACAACCTCCTTGATGTATATGTCAAGGGGAGTGAGACCGAGGATTACCTCTATAGCTCTTGTTGGTGTGGTTCTCATGCCTCCTGTTGTGTTGAGGCATGCTGTTCGTTGGATTTGGTCCAATTTACGGACGACTGTCAGCTTGTTTGCTTCAGCTCCCCAGGCAATCGCGCCCTACGTTAGCATAGGTCTGATGATGGCAGTGTAGATCTAGGCAGCAACCCCAGGTGAAATTCCCCAGGTGCGGCCGATGGTTCTACGACACTGCTCATAAGAAATATATGCTTTTTTAACTCTGTTTTCTAAGTGAGAGCTCCACGTTGACTTACTGTCAAAGGTGACCCCTAAATATTTCACCTCTGAAGAGAAATTAAGTTTGGTGTCTAGGAGCTTTGGAGCTTGATGTTTTGCAAGCTTCCTTTTCTTCGTGAAGAGAACCATCTCCGTCTATTTTGGATTCATTGACAGCGAATGGTCTCTGTACCTTTGTTCTATGATATTGAGGGCCTCCTGCATTAAAGCGCCGAGTGTCTCCTCGAATATTCTTGTTAGCAGAATCACTAGGTCATCTGCATATGCTATTGTGTAGAAGTTGCAATCGTTGAGGTGGCTGACCAAGGAGTCTAAGACCATGTTCCACAGTAGTGGTGAGAGCACCCCTCCCTGTGGACAACCTTCTACAATCAAGCCTCTCTCTCTCTCTCTTCTCTCTCTCTCTCTCTCTCTCTCTCTTTCTCTCTCTCTCTCTCTATATATATATATATATATATATATATATATATATATATATATATATGATTTGGGGGATATTCTTGTTAGAAAGTTCATTTGTTATTTTAGGAAAAATGGTTCTATCAAATGCGCCTTCTATGTCTATGAATACACCCAGGGTGGACTCCTTATTTATCTTTCGATGCGGCCCGCTACGAGATGAAGAGCCGAATCGGTGGATCTCCCTGGAGTGTATGCATGTTGCTTTGGATGCAGTTGATTTCGTGTTATCACCACATCTCTCATGTATCGTTCGCACAGCCTCTCTAAAGTCTTCATTGAAAAGGATGTGAGGCTAATGGGTCGATATACTTTTGGGATGGAATTGTCCAATCTTCCTGGTTTTGGTATGAGCACGACTTTGACTTCTCTCCAACCTTTTGGAATATACCTCAGTGCCAGTGAGGATCTGAGGATTCCTACCAGGTGCGGAATTAGGTCATCCAGGCCCCACTGAAGTAGGGTTGGATAAATGCCGTCCGTTTCCGGGGATTTGAAGAGGGATGGCCCACCTCAGTCTTTCCGCGTCGGCGATCTGTCGTGATATACGCCAGTCGTCGTCCGTCGGGTAGTGATTCTCCTCATCCTCCCAGGCCACCGTATTTGTGGTTATGGAGTCAGGGAAGTGAGTTGACATCAATAATTGAAGGATTTCCTTTAGGTTGGCAGTTTTGGAGCCATCCTCTCTAGTTAACCCATTCGCTGCTGAGGACGTTTTTCGACGCCCACCGCTTCTGTGGTAGGAGACGGACGGCGTCTTTCGACGGCCCGTACAATGTCTCGTATAATGCTTTAGTATTCCGTCAGCCGTTGAGCAGGGATGTTGCGCTGATCTTAGCCGCTTGTAGACGTACTGAATTAGCGTAAAAGTATTACAGTTTGAGTTCGCCGTGTTTGATCGTGCGGCAGGACCGTCAGGGACGAAAAGACCTAAATTAGGTAAAACAACTTTCAAACGAACTGTTCCTTGGACTCAGGATAAATTGGAACGGTATTTGCTTGATTTGGATGATGATATTGGAGACCCAGACGTTGAATGATCGGATGCTGAATGGGCTGGGTCTAGCGATAGTGAGGAAGAACTAAATTTGTCGGTACTCGGGGGAACAACTACCGATGTTTTGGACAATAGTTTAGATTTAGCAACCCCACAAAGCCCAGCACCCAAACTAAAAAGAAAAGCTCCTGCTCAGACACCTGCAGATGTAGTTGTATAGGACGCTATGGAAGATAATATGACACAAATACCATTTACAAAACAGAGGGATCTTTTAGTTCAACCTAACGGTAAGTTTGATTGTATTTTAAGTGTTTTACACTATTTTTATATTGTTTTAGGAAATGAACCAAAATATTTCCCAGAAATGATAGTTCAAGAAACTCAATGCTATGCCGAAGACGTTTTTCTGTCGGAAATTACGAAAACTCACGAATAACTCAGTGGGCAACATTCACAAAGGAAGAATTGAAAATATTTTTAGGTCTAGTATTTCATATGGGAACTATTAGGCTGAATTGACTACAAGACTATTGGAAAACACATCGGCTTTTCAATATACCTGCATTTTCGAACTACATGAGCAGAGATCGCTTCATGATAATTTCAAATGTCTACATTCTAGCAAAAATTCTAAACCTCAAGAGCCAAAACCGGAGGATAGGTTATTTAAGATAAGACCCGTTGTAGACTATTTCCACTCAAAAATGGAACAAGTTTATTACCCAGGAAAAAAAATTATCTTTAGATGAATCCGTGGTACTGTGTTGTGGACGCTTAGTGTTCAGGCAATATATTAAAAATAAGCGATACAAATACGGAGTGAAATTGTATTTGCTAACGGAGCCGGATAGACGGTTTTAAAATTTTCCATCTACACTGGTACTCTAGACGACTTTGGGAGTAAAGGGCACTCTGCCAATGTTGTGCTCAACTTGATGGAAGAGAAACTAGATGCGGGACACTCCCTGTATTTAGATAATTTTTACAATAGCTATGACCTCGCCTGCAAATTGTTGTCTAGGAAAACCTATTGTACTGGTACTTTAAGGGTAGATCGTAAACCAAATCCGGTTGAATTGAAGACTGCTAAATTAAAAGGAGGAGAAACGATTGCGCGCTACTCGAACGGAGTTATGATGAGTTAATGAAGGGATAATAGAGACGTATTGTATATATCAACAGAATTTGGAAATAACTTTAAAATTATAATAACAGACGCCAACAAGGAAAAGAAAAACCGGAAGCTATTTGCGAATATAATAAATCAATGGGAGGTATAGACAAAAAGGACCAGATGATGTCGTACTATCGATGCGATAGAAAAATTTTGCGGTGGTATAAAAAAATTGCAGTTTACATTTGTTACATGCTTTTAGTAAATACTTTTTTTTTATTCAAAAAGTACCAACAACCGAGAATTTTCTTGTATGAATAGCGACTTCGTATTCTTGAGTATTTACTGCCTGAAAAACAAGGTCCTAGCTCTGCCGAAAAAACACGCACCATGACGCACGTTCCAGCAAAAAATCGGGTTGTAACCGATGGGTGCATGATGCTTGTTCCGGAGCAGAGGAAGACGAGGAAATCTTTCTCTGCGATTTCTTCCTAATTTCTATTTTTGTTCGTTTATTTTAATAGTGGATCGCTTCTTTTGTTTATGTTAATAGTTTTATGTCCAATAAAACATTTTTAAGTGAAACCTGGTTATCATTTTGGAATAAGTTTGACAAGTAAATTAACATATGAATTACTATCCCATTTTAAAAATATAGGGTATCCCATTTTAAACATAATACCCCCTAAAACGGGACAGTTGCACTTTTTTTAAAAAAAGCAATATATTTTTGATATTTATATGTTGTTCTGAAAATTGTTTGGACATATAATGAAAAACACTTTAGAGAACCTGTTTGTAAATTTTTGGCGATATTTTCTTGATATCTCGATTATTTATGGCTACTCAAACCTTAAGTATCCCATTTTAGGGACACTTCCCCTAATATGCATTCCACAAAGTAATGTCCAACAAATGGAACATTACTTTTTTGTACCACCTCTTATGCTCTTTCTGGGTGACGAATAATAATGAACCGTCTAATCATTGCAGTCAATACCAGACATAAACTTATTGTAATTAAATGTTTCTTCCGGTTTTATTTTTTCTTTACCATATCTATTTGTAACCTGAATTAGTTTTGGATGAATTCTTGTATTAATACACAATACATTCATTATGTCTTTCCACATATGTCTTACCACGTCTCCTCCAGCAATGGTCGCCCCTTTTCAGTTTGCCGTTTACAACAACCTCAGGATTTCCTAATCGATTCTGTCGTAAAGTTCCAGTAGTATGGGTGTTTCGATTAAGAAGGTGTAATGCTTTATCGTTCACTCGAACAAAATCCCGACATGAGACTTCTCAAGGGTGATTCAACTCCAAGTTATTGACACACTTTGTATAACAGGGGATGATCAGACTGTGAGACTTCAGGGCGCCACTACCTTTTAAGACGTTACGGAATAGCAACAAAACTACGGTGATAAAGGTAGAAACACCGTATGGAAGAATTAACTCTAAATTAAAATTAATATTAAAAATGTTGAAATAAAATGTGCTCAAAATTGATCAAACCCGGACACGATACCCTGTGGCTCTCACAGCCGGGTGGATTAGGAATAAAAGAGAGTGTATAAAAAATTTTAATTTAATTCTGCCTTAAAATGGGATGAAAAAAATATAGGAGGTACGTAACTGACGGTACTCTGGTGGTTTAGATGTTCTGAAGGAATGGAAGCGGTGTTTTCTATGGTGAAAGATGTCTCGGACCAGTGGAAGCTGTCTTCAACGGTAAAGGTGTCGTAGATTGATGGAAGCTGTCTTCAACGGTAAAGGTGTCTTACATAAATGGAAGCTGTCTTCAACGGTAAAGGTGTCTTACATAAATGGAAGCTGTCTTCAACGGTGAAGGTGTCCGAGATAAATGGAAGTTGCCTCCAAGGGTGAAGGTGTCTTAGATAAATGAAAGCTGTTACGTAGCTCTCACGTAGCTTTCACTTAGCTCTCACTTAGCAACTGTGCTTACCACAGCAAATTAAGAAAACTTTCAGAATAAGAGAAAACGTGAGTACGTGTTTTCTCTTCAACGTCGGTATCGGGAAAGGGATGATTTTTAAATGGTAGCGAACAGGGAGAAATTGACAAATGTCAATTGTCTCAACATTCAGTTTTAATTCTATGGTTGGGAGTGGCTAATGAGACGGCAAGCGGAAATTACACGGAATATGTTATATTAGATCAAAACAGGTCGATGAACATGTTACAAAGGTAATTAGATAGAGACACACTATTATAAAAGTTGTCCATGACAACATGGTGGCTCCAATCTAAATATAGTTCCAATAAGGATAGGACCAATGTCTGAAGTTTAGATAAACCATTTGCTCCTTTTCCACAATAAATTTGAAGATTTAAAACATCTGTAGTAAAAACAGAATAAAATTTTACCCCATATTTTGCCTTTTTACCTTTTATGTATTGTCGAAAGTTTAGCCAACCACGAAAAAGCATAAGTGATTCGTCTAAAGATAAATGTTCTGCTGATACTTCTATAGAGAGAAAATAAGTTATCCAGAAGGGGTCGAACTTTGTTTAGGTTAGGATAATTGTTCCACCAGAGGTTCTAATAGGACATGCTTCTGAATTTAATGTTTTCTCGTGGGATAATAAGCATGGATGTAATAGGAATACTGTAAAGATATGTCGCCGTCTTGTGTCAGCACATAAGTATTTATATGTCCCCGCTAACGGGACGGCATATGCCGTCTTGTCCGCGAATGTGTTAAGGGAACCATCTTATTACTTAGAGAATTTTTTTCTGTTTTCGGATTGCCTGTCAAACTGGTCCCAGTTAATGGACCACCTTTCAGTTCGATTGAATTTCTGGCCTTTTGTCGGGCAAATGAAATCAAACCAGTAAAATGTCCACCATACCATCCACAGAGCAACGGTCTTGCCGAAATAAGCGTACAAACTGTCAAAAATTCTTGAAAAGGCCTTATTTTTTGAAAATATGGCGGAAATAAGTCAATATTTATTAAGAACTAAGTTTTATAATTTCCTTTTTACGTAAAGAAACACACCTTCTACATCAACAGGTGTTTCTCCATCAGAAAACATTTTCACAATAATACCAAGAACTCGATTCGATCTTTGAAAGCCTTTTTTAAATTATAAAAATACCGATTTTGACTTAGTTGCAGAAAAATTAAGAAAAACTAAATTATATTCTTCAAATCAACATGTTTTTGTGAATAATATTCATCTGAAAGTCTGGCAAAAAGGAAAAGTTGTAAAAATTATAAACCATTCTACCTATTTAGTTCAGGTTGATCATAACATAATGTTTGTCCATCCTAATGATATCCGGAAGTTCCCAGTAAGTTTTTCCACTGACTCTGGTATACAAATGACTTCGCAGGATTAACCTATAGATGTACCAGAGAATAATAATAATTCTTGGCATGATCTCAATAATCCCTGGGAAAATTGTACTCCTCTATAGGTTAATTCACCTAATATATCTATTATACCTAGTAAGAGCATGGAAGCTCCAGCAATGACCAAAACTTATAAAAGAGGGCGGTTCACCAGGCAACGTTCAATCTGGAATACCCAAGAATTTTGTCCAAACTCGTTCAGGTACATCTGATAAACCTCCAAGAAGATTAGACTTATAAGTACTTTTTATTCTAAGTAGGGACAGGAATATAGTGTAATTTATGATCTAGTAGTATTTCCGAATATCTGGCATGTGTCTTGACGTTAGTATTGGTGCATTAGAAAGAATATTTTCCGAAGTCTTTGCTTCAATAAAGTCGAATACATAGCACCCTGTACACCGTTTGAAAATTAATTATTTCAACAATTCAATTCCCATTTTACCGCAATGCACCAATTGTATTAAAAATAAAATTTCCAGTCAAATGGAAAATGAAAAAGTTTTTCATATGGTGCAGAATTTTTGAAATGCGGTGTGTAATTAGAGTCTTCTTCTACAAGCCCATTAAATAATTCGAACAATATTTAAGAAGCACGCAAAAAGTCTAATATTCACTTATTCTAAAAAGACACCCTCACTAGTGCTTCTGTACAATGAATATTTTGAGAAATATTTGGTCTTTATGATAAGAAATATGAAGGGCGAAAGATATAGACTTCAAATTGAATATAAATAAATTAGAGAATATGTATTAAATACTTCCATTTTTATTGCAGACCTACTCTCAATATGAAGATCGCTATTATTATATTATTTTGCATCACTGCATCCATAGTAAGTACAATTTATTTTATGATTTCATACAATTCTAATATTTCCTAGTACAATATTTAGTCCGGTTAAAGTACACATCTGAAATAACGAAAATTGGGGGGGTGCCAAATTCTGGTGAAGACCTTAGGTTCACCATTAGAAATAAAGTGTCAAAAATCCCCATCGATCCCATGTGTGCTAAAAAAGTTATGATGGGTCAAAGGTCAAAATTTCAGGTTTTTTGGATTTTTCTCAAAAATGGTAAGTTATATCAAAAAAATACTCCAGACCAAAGTTGTAGATCTTAAAATTATCTACAAAAATGTTACTTATGCTTTTTTCCGGAGCTGGTGGGAGTAAAGTTCGAATTGGTTCGAAAGTATTGTTTATTAATTTCCAACTCCAGTCTTCTGGGTTCAGTTGATAGCCTAGCTATGTCTGAACTTGATAGTATACTCGATACAGGTGTTGAATAGCAGAGGCCGATGTTGGAGGAAGACAGGATAGTTGTACTTGCTTCTTGTTTCGTGTATTTTTGTAAGATGTTTGGAGGATACATTGTATTATCAAACACACAAGATTGAATGTCTTCTCGAACAATTAATGCCGCTGCTTTTAAAATTTTCACCCGTTTTTCTTTTTCATGTAAGTCTTTTTTAGCAGACCAGGCTTGACTTAAAATGTCTTGATAATTGTCTTAACTTCAACTTCAATCGTATTTTTATGATTCTGTTATCTAAAGCTACATTTTGACAAACATTCTTTAATTCATCCAACGTAAACTGGCAATATTCACTACGTTCTATGAATTGAAAAATTTCCTCCATCGCAGAGTTTACAGCTTCATCTTGAGGACGGCCAACTTTACGACCAGTACTAGATTTTTCGAAAGATTTGTAACAACAGCTATGGTATTTAGCATCAGCAGCGACTAAATCATGCTTAAAGTTAATACGCGCAATAAATGCTTTTGATACGTCATCAGAACGACCGTAAGCTATCTTCGCTTTCTTTTTCTCAGCCTCTTCATCGGCTACATCGCCACAAAATAAACAGCAATTTTTAAAACAAAAGTTGGATTCACTTAGTCGCGCTCTAGTACGAGGTGGACTTACTTTTGAGCTACTGGCCTGTTCATCCTCATGTTGTCTTTTTACTGCAGCGATTGAACTTTTCCGGGTGTACGATTTTCTGTAATCCACATGAACTGTAACGGACTTTAGGCCTCTTGAATAATCAACAAACTCATCACCTCTCGCGACACTTGCATCAATTAAAGTTGGTATTCCACGACTAACCACAACAATTCCACCTTCACTCAAAAGTTTTTAGCAAATAAAGCAAAATTGTGACATTTTTTCAAGATATTGAACAGCATACATAACCTAAATGGGAAACGCTTGTAATAAATATGTATAGTCACTTGAACCGAACGTATAACACTGAAAGAAGCAGGTATATAAGCGACACAAGACGGACAATAGAATCATCTGAATAGAATCGTCAGATATTATTGAAGGCCATACGGGTAGAGGGGATTCAGTGAGGGACTGACTATGATTTGAGTATATATTTTCCGAATAGTATAGTTAACACATAAAAGAGACAGAAATAGGCATTTTTACTTGTCTTGAGTGCCTGTTTATGTATATACGTGGCGTATGTCTGCATATCACATAGAACGTGATTATTAGAATCGATTCCTAGAAAAAAAATCATTGGTACCATTTTTGTAGATAATTTTAAGATCTACAACTTTTGTCTGAAGTACTTTTTTGATAAAACTTACCATTTTTGAGAGAATTCCAAAAAACCTGAAATTTTGACCTTTGACCCCTAATAACTTTTTTAGCACACATGGGGATGGCGATTTTTGACACTTTATTTCTGATGGTGAACCCAAGGTCTCCACCAAAATTCGGTACTCCCCAAATTTTTGTTATTTGATGACTACTTTTATGTCCATCTTGACCGGAGTAATTTAGTATTATGTCCTTTGACAAATTGATTGGGCGTTTACCATTATATCAAGATTGTAGTGTTTTCCTTATTTATTTAAACACATATTACGGGTGGGATAAATTTTAAACACACGGTATGGCTACTTACATATTTATTTAAACACTGTACTATTCACTAATTATATACACAGTATATTCACTTAAACTAATTTATATAAAAATTAATTTATATTCACTTATTCACTGTTTGCTATTTCGGTGTATTTATTTCACGAGATCACTTTATCAACTTCTTGATCGGTCCCTTATATATTAATGGCTTTTTCACTAGATAATTCTAGATTACAAGAACAATTGGCTTTCTGGCATTTTCTAGATAAGACTGGTCACAAAAACAATGTAGATAAGATAGTCGCTATTCGTAAACTATTCTAGGAAACCCTGCGCGCCCGCCATAATTTCAACTTTCATACCTGGCTTAGACAGAGTCGGATTTAGGGACTATACCAGTGTGCTGTTTCGTAACATTACCCCCTTTTTAAATGAAGGTACTCCTGGAACTTTTGTGTAGCCGAGACTGATAGTTTGAATCGGCGACTGGCCCCATTTCTACACTTTCCGATCTTATGGAAATAGCAGGGCACCGTCTTCATCGGATACTGATAACGGGGGTTGTAGCTGCAAATTAATATTCGGACACCAGTATCTTGGAAGATAATCTCTACCATGTTCCTGTTGATTCGCCAATCCAACTGGTAACTCGCTATCTTTGGCATAGCCAGTTTCTTCACGCTGAATTCCAACACATGGTCTCCTAGGTTTCGAAGTGCTTCCCACACATCGCGGTAGGTAGATCGATCTTGAAATTAATTTTTAGTTACCACGTAGAAGACGTACCGCGAATTATGTTTCAGTTTCTGTGTCTTGCCAGGGGCTGGAATCTGGTCTTCAAGTTTTTCTAATTGCCCGAACTTCTTTCGAAAGACGGTTGCCAACCCTCGTGCGTTCTTGATACGGGCGGGGATGTTGTATGCCAGTGAATAATCTTCCGGGAGAGTGAACAAATCTTGTTGTTGTTTGGAAGTGACTCCATATCTAGCTTTCCCAGTACATCCATACGCGCCCATAAATTCATCGAAGGTAGGGTCAGACACATCTCGAATATGGTTTACTCCTTTCTCTAGGTCATGGTCTCCTTCGAATGGCGCTAGTTGGTTTTGGTGAACTACTTTCGGTTTTCCGTTGGGGATCTTGCTTATGCGATATATAACATCATTGATCCTTTTCTTGATTAAGTATGGATCTTGCCAGGATTTTTGTAATTTTGGAGAAAATTCTTTTCTCCTCGTCGGGCTTAACCATACTTTGTCCCCTTCTTTGAAACCGCCTTATGTGGCCTGCGTGTCGTACCGACTTTTCATTCTGTCGCTGGCAAGTTAAAGATATGTTCGAACTAATTCATGAATATAATCCAGCCTTCTTCTCAATTGGATCACGTAGTCTTCGCCTGCTAGATCTTCTCCAGGTCGACAGCCCAATTCCAGGTCACAAGTAAGCCTCATTTCACATACAAACATGATTTTCGCCGGTATCTCACCCCTGGACTCATTGACGGTCGATCGATAAGCCAATGCTGATAGGGAAGGATACTGGTCCCAATCTCTCTGATGGCTGGATACTACTTTGGACAGGTGTTTTCCAATAGTCCTGTTCATTCTTCCGACCATTCCATCTGACTGTGGATGTAATGCTCTTGTCCTGGTCTTCTTCAATCCCAGCATCTCGGTCCAGCGATATCTAAAGCAACCCTTTCGAAAGGGCTTCCAACATTGTACTGTTTCATGGGTACCTTTTTCTTGCGATCTGGTCCATTACTCGAAGCACAAGTCGTACATTCCCTACACCAGTTCTTCACATCATTGGAGCTGTTCATCCAATAAAACCTCTCACGGATTCGCTGGAGAGTTTTCTTCACTCCCAGATGACCTCCCGATGGACTGTCTTGTAACTTCTTTAGTAACTTCAGTAACCCTCGTTCTAGGGATAACCAGCTGTCTCCTCATCTCGGAACCATCATTGTTTTCAAGGACTCTTTTCAACAGCCCTTCTTCCAGGACAAGGGAGTCCCACTGAGCCCAATACGCCTTGAGTTTCGGTGAAAATCTTGACACTTCTTGCCATGTAGGTCCCCGATTTTCTTCTTTCCACTGCCGAATCTTCTTTAGGCAAGGATCATTCTCCTGATCGTCTCTGATCCTGGTGGGTGACCATTCTACATTGACTACATTAGTTCTTGAAACTGCATCTTCTCTAGATTCCGCCTTATTGCAATGGGAGCAGTCTGTTGAGCACAGCGGTCTGGACAGGTAGTCGGCATTTCAGTGACTCTCACCAGCTCGATGTTCGATGTTGAAATCGTACTCTTGAAGTCGTTCAATTCATCTAGCTATCTGGCCCTAGGGATTCTTGAACTGCATCAACCACTTGAGAGCTGCATGATCAGTCCGGATTAGAAACTTCCTACCATAGAGATACTGGTAAAAGTGAACGGTGAAATAAAACAATATAGTTTGTTTAAATCTTCATTTATTTGAACTAATGTTTAATTTAAACTTGTTGACGCGTTTCACTAACACAGTAGCTTTGTCAAAACGAAAATGAAGGTGAAATATAAAAATGTCTTAAAATATACAGTGCTAAATCTATTTACTAAGGTTAACAATGGTATTGAAAGAGAAATTACCTGGAAATTCATTCACTACAAACATTCCTAAGCTATCTTCTAGGTAAAGAGGTTCAATAAAGGAGACTGATTGATATCTATTTGGTCGTTAAGGAGATTACCTGAATATTTATTTTTGTTAATCTCTAGGGCCTCTAATAAATTTAAACTAAAGGATTTACCGACTACATGGAGAATTTTAAAATTTGGGTCGAAAATGTGTTGGTTTTCTAATAAATGATTTGAATAGTTAGAATCTAATTTTTTGTTGTCATAGCTACGTTTGTGTTCCGAAATTCTAGTTTTAAAATTTCTAAAAGTTCTACCGATATAAATTTTTTCACAATTGTCATAACCACATTATAATTTATAAACTCCTGATTTGTTTAATTTTGAAGATTTAGATTTATTATTTTCAATGAATTTGGATAAATTGTGATCAGTTTTAAAAGAAATATTCATGTCTAAAGTTTCTAAAAATGATTTAATTTTTAAGGATGGTGTTCCAAAGTATGTTAAGCTTCTAAATTGTTTATTATTTCTATCTGAAGGGAATACTTGTTCTAAAGTCTGTTTTTCTTTCTTTTTATTTATGATATTGTCAATTAAATTTGGATCGTATTTATTATTAACTGCTATTTGTTTTATGATATTCAATTCTTTGGTATAATTATTAATATTTAATGGGACTGTTAAGAGACTGTGTATCATACTATTGAAAGCTGCTAGTTTATGACTGATTGGGTGGACCGAACTATTATGAATTGTAATATCTGTATGTGATGGTTTATGAAATATAGAAAAATCATGTTTATTATTTATATTTAAAATTGTAAGGTCTAGAAAGTTTATGGACTTATTTTGTTCAAGTTCTACGGTATATTTGATATTATTGTGAATCGAGTTAATGTAAGTAATGAAGCTCTCTAATTGTCTATTTGTACCGATGAAGCTAGCTAAAATGTCGTCCACATATCGGTGCCAGTACATAAATTTTTTACTAAGGGGTTCATGAAATATTTTTTCTATATTATCCATGAAAATTTCTGCTAGTAGGGGGCTAAGAGGGTTGCCCATAATCAAACCATCTTTACTGCTATAAACCTCTCCATTGAAATGAAAATAATTTTTATTCAAACACACTTTTAATAAAGTAATGATATCAGAGTGAATTATAGGATTAACATTATTGTATGTGAGCAAGTTATCAACAAGAGTTATAGTTTCTTTAGGAGGTATACTAGGGAATAGATTTGTTACATCGAACGATTTGAATTTAGAATTATGGGGTAGTTTTAAATCTTGAATATTATTAATTAATTCCGTTGAGTTTTCAACTGAAAATCGAGGTATGAATGAACAATATTTAGGAATGACATCTATGAGAATCTTTGAAATTTTGAATGAAGGTGCTGTGAAATAAGAAACAACTGGCCTGATTGGGTACCCCTCTTTATGGAGTTTAATTAATGAATAATGTTCAGGGTGATGCGGATTGGGTGAAAATAATTTATATTTTTCTCTATCGTTAATTATTGATTTAACGTTATCTACTGTTAATTTCATTTCTCTCTGAAATTTATTAGTTGGGTCTTTTTTAAGGGTCTCAAAATTGCTTTCCTGAATAAAATTGTTGGTTTTCAATATATAATCTTCTTTAGGTAATGCTATTACCGTATTTCCTTTATCTGCTTTTGTGAAAATAAGACTATTTGACTTTGATTTTTGTTGAATTGATTTGGCGACTGATAATTCTAAATTGGGTTTGTTAAACTCGACTTATTCTTTTTTAATAATTTCTGAAGCTACATGTTTTATATTAGAATTATTTGGAAAATTATACAAATTAATTTCTGTTTCTATACCTAGTTTGTTGAAGTTATCCAATGAACATGTGGCTTGAATTTTATGTTTAAAACCTTTCTGTAATAATTGAACTTCTCTATCTGAAAAAATTGTATTTGAAATATTGACGAATCTATTAAAAAATTTATGTTCTGAGAATTTGGTTTGTGGGTTTCTTGATACTGGTTTGTTGGTTAATAATGACTTTAATTCACGTTTATGTCCTTGGTAGTTTTTGTGTATAATTACTTCAATTTTATTTCTTATGTCCCTATCTAAAATGTCAAACTCTATGGGATGTAGTATATGTGATAGTTGTGAATGAATTACCTTAACATGAATACTAAAAATATATCTATTACTATACTGAATTCTCTTTTCTTCTCTTAACCATTTTTCTTTGCCATAGATACTGGCTTTGTTGGCTGGACTGCTCTTGTTGTCTGTTTTTAATTTCATGTATCTAGGGAATACATGATTTCCGAAGAACCACAAATTTTGCGTACACACTGCACTTTTTAAAAGTAATTTAAAATACCATATAGCCAAATAGCTCATATCAGCTTTCTTCAAAAATTGAATAGATGAGGCTTTTAATTGATGAAGATCCATACTGAACGATGGAATAAAACAATATAGTTTGTTTAAATCTTCATTTATTTGAACAAATGTACAATTTAAACTTGTTGACGCGTTTCACTAACACAGTAGCTTTGTCAAAACGAATGAAGGTAAAATATAAAAATGTCTTAATATATACAGTGCTAAATCTATTTACTAAGGTTAACAATGGTATTGAAAGGAATTACCTGGAAATTCATTCACTAAAAACAATTTTGAGACCCTTAAAAAAGACCCAACTAATAAATTTAAGAGAGAAATAAAATAAGCAGTATATAACGTTAAATCAATAATTAACGATAAAGGAAAATATACATTATTTTTACCCAATACGCAACACCCTGAACTTTATTCATTAATCAAATTCCATAAAGAGAGGTACTCAATCAGGCCAGTTGTTTCTTATTTCACAGCACCTTCATTCAAAATTTCAAAGATTCTCATAGATGTCATTTCTAAATATTCTTCATTCATACCTCGATTTTCAGTTAAAAACTCAACGGAATTAATTAATGATATTCAGGATATAATACTACCCCATAATTCTAAATTCATATCGTTCGATGTAACAAATCTATTCCCTAGTATACCTCCTAAAGAAACCATAACTCTTGCTGATAAGTTGCTCACATACAATAATGTTAATCCTATAATACACTCTGATATCATTACTTCATTAAAAGTGTCTTTGAATCAAAATTATTTTCATTTCAATGGAGAGGTTTATAGCAGTAAAGATGGTTTGATTATGGGCAACCTTCTCAGCCCCCTACCAGCAGAAATTTTCATGTATATTATAGAAAAAATGATTCATGAACACCCCCTTAGTAAAACATTTATGTACTGGCACCGATATGTGGACGACGTTTTAGCTAGCTTTATCGGTACAAATAGACAATTAGAGAGCTTCATTACTCACATAAACTCGATTTACAATAATATTAAATTTACCGTAGAACTTGAACAAAATAAGTCTATAAACTTTCTATACCTTACAATTTCAAATATAAATTATAAACATGATTTTTCTATACTTCATAAACCATCACATACAGATATTACAATTCATAATAGTTCGGTCCATCCATTCAGTCATGAACTAGCAGCTTTCAATAGTATGATACACAGACTCTCAACAGTCCCAATAAATATTAATAATTATACCAAAGAATTAAATATCATAAAACAAATAGCAGTTAATAACAATTACGATCCAAATTTAATTGACAATATCATAAATAAAAAGATAAAAAACAGACTTTAGAACAAGTATTCCCTTCAGATAAAAATGATAAACAAATTAAAAGCCTAACATACTTTGGAGCACCATCCTCAAAAATTAAATCATTTTTAGAAACTTTAGACATGAATATTTCTTCTAAAACTGATCACAATTTATCCAAATTCATTAAAAATAATAAATCTAAATCTTCAAAATTATAAATTAAAATGTGGTAATGACAATTGTGAAAAAATTTATATCGGTAGAACTTTTAGAAATTTTAAAACTAAAATTTCGGAACACAAACGTAGCTATGACAACAAAAAAAAAGATTCTAACTATTCAAATCATTTATTAGAAAACCAACACATTTTCGACCCAAATTTTGAAATTCTCCATGTAGTCGGGAAATCCTTTAGTTTAAATTTATTAAAGGCCCTAGAGATTAACAAAAATTATTATTCAGGTAATCTCTTTAACGACCAAATAGATATCGATCAGTCTCCTTTATTGAACCTCTTTACCTAGAAGATAGCTTAGAAATGTTTCTAGTGAATGAATATCCAGGTAATTTCTTTCAATACCATTGTTAACCTTAGTAAATAGATTTAGCACTGTATATATTGAGACATTTTTATATTTTACATTCATTCGTTTTGACAAAGCTACTGTGTTAGTGAAACGCGTCAAAAAGTTTAAATTGAACATTAGTTCAAATAAATGAAGATTTAAACAAACTATATTGTTTTATTTCATCGTTCAGTATGGATCTTCATGAAGTAAAAGCCTCATCTATTCAATTACTGGTAAAAGTGTTCCACGGACTTCACTACCGCCAAAAGTTCTCTTCTTGTGACGCAGTAGTTTCGTTCTGTTTTGGAGAGGTCTTTACTGAAATATCCCAGCACTCTTTCTTGTCCTCCTTGGATCTGTGATAGCACTCCACCAATTACCACGTTACTTTCGTCAGTGTCGAGAATAAAGTCTCCCTCTGGTAATGGATATCCTCATATCGGCGCCGAGGTTAAATGCCTCTTCAAGGTTTCAAAAGCCGTTTGACAGTCTTCGTCCAATTGTAAAGCTTTTGATTCTTCTGTAAGTCGAGTTAGAGGCTTGACAATATCTCAAAACTTCCTGATAAATATTCCATAATACGTGCAAAGTCCAAGAAAACCTCTAATTTGATGTTTGTCAGTTGGTTGCGGCCATTGCTGAATGGAAGCAATTTGGTCTGGATCCACCGCCACTCCTTCATTGCTCACTATATGACCTAGATAGTTGACTCGGCTTTGGAACAGCTGACATTTCTTCGGCTTTAACATGAGTTGGGCAGATTGGAGTCGTTTAAATACGTCTTCCAAATTCTTCAAGTGTTCGTCAAATGTATTCCCCAGTACTACGGTGTCATCCAAATAGACTAGGCCTGTCTTCCAAAACAACCCTCTCAAAACATTTTCCATTTTCCATGAGGCTTTCGAATGTCGCAGGCGCATTACAGAGCCCGACTGACATGACGTTGAGCTGCCTTAATCCAGATCCGGTGGTGGGATCATTCTTCTCTTGGTCTTCTGGGTCCATTTCCACTTGCCAATAACAAGACTTCAGGTCCAAAGTGGAAAACAGTTTGCTGCCGGCCAAAGTATCTAGCGTATCGTCAATTCGAGGCAGAGGATAGCTGTCTTTCTTCGTCACGTTGTTAAGCTGACCATAATCCATGCAGAATCTCGTAGTTCCATCCTTTTTCTTGACGAGCATTACTGGAGACCCCCGTGGACTAGTAGATGGTTCTATTACTTTTTCTTCTGTCATCTCTCGAATTATTCTTTAAGCTTCCTCTCTCTCCGCTCATGAAAGTCTTCGAGCTGATTGTCTAATTGGCTTAGCATTACCAGTATCAATTTTGTGTTTGACGGCTGATGTTCTGCCAGTCTTTCCTCTTTTTGGTACGAATCGGTCTCGATACTGCGAGAGAAATTGTCTCATTCACTTTTTTTTAGCTCGATCCAAAGATTGACCAGCTACTGATAACATCTGTTCGAATCTGGCATTAGAATTTTCAGTGGTCGTTGTTTGGCGAACTATAGACGTCACTGGTACACATGATCCAATCTTGGTTTCCTTCTTGATGGTAATTGGGTAATCGTTCACGTTCATCAATGGTACAGGGATCTCCTTTGTCGACGTAACCAATCCTTTTCCTATTAGTACTCCTTTGCCAACCTCTTAGTCGTGGTTCCTTGGCTCCATCATAATCGGTGTACCTTCCTCCATGATTCCCTGTAGCCTTGCTATTATCATGGTTTCGCTTAGTGCAGGTAGAACGGTATCTTCCTGTACAGCTGCCAATACCACGCTGCCTTTATGTGGATGAAGGACCTTAATTTTTTCGTCTATCGTTGTAATCTTATTCTCGATTTCAGCGGCAATGTCGTTTTCAATTATTGAGATATCGGCCGATATATCGTTCTTCAAAGTAGGAATCGTCTTGTCCATATTAACAGAAATGTCGTTCTTCATAGCAGAAATCTTCTCGTCCATGTAAGCGGAAATTGGTGCGATTAAGGTGGAAACCTCGTCATTAAATAAAACTGTTTCTGGATCTAAGCCGTTATTTTCAAGTGCCACTTTAAGTCTTTCTACTAATTCACTTTTCTTACCCGACCTTTCCAACTCACTATCTTCCAATTCTGATGTTAATTCCGCCCCTTTCAGATCCCTTAATCTCTTGGCCATTTTTAAGTAGATATTAATTTATATTACCCCACACCTGACACCAATGTAATGTTTGCCTTATTTATTTAAACGCTTTTATTACAGGTGGGATAAATTTCAAACACACGGTATGGCTACTTACTAATTTATTTAAACACTACACTATTCACTAATTATATACCCAGTATATTCAATTGAACTAATTTATATAAACACTTAACTAATTTATATTCACTTATTTACTGTTTGCTATTTCGGTGTATTTATTTCACGAGTTCACTTTATCAACTGAACTGAACTCTTCTTGATCGGTCCCTCATATATTAACAATTGGCTTTCTGGAATTTTCTAGATAAGACTGGTCACAAAAACAATGTGGATAAAATAGTCACTATTCGTAAACAACTCTAGG
This sequence comes from Galeruca laticollis, assembly GCA_963921935.1. Classification (NCBI taxonomy): domain Eukaryota; kingdom Metazoa; phylum Arthropoda; class Insecta; order Coleoptera; family Chrysomelidae; genus Galeruca; species Galeruca laticollis. The sequence goes on along the minus strand of OY998175.1, from coordinate 270,927,884 downwards.
AAACCCTGCAAGTCCGCCATAATTTTAACTTTCATACCTGGCTTAGACACAGTCCGATTTAGGGACTAGACCAGTGTGCTGTTTCGTAACAATATTATGCCAATGAAATCAATTCTTGAAATTTAAACGAATGCGAACTTGCTCATACATATATTTCAAATACATTACTTTGTACCAAGAAGTTTAATGGTATAAATCAAATATTTTGGATATAATCAAACAATTTTCATAATATTGGCCTAAATAATTTTTTTCTTCATATTTCCAATCTATATCAGCGTATTTTTTTCAAAGTTAATATAAACCCACGCCACGTTTTGATTTGATTATATTATAACATCTGTCATCCCAATCTTTCATGCCTTATTATCTTTCCAAGCTTCTCCATAATCCCATTTTGTTCATACGTTTTCCGTTCCTGTACTTTCATTTATTTCTTATAGCTGTTACACATAAAACAGTGTTTGCTACATCGGTTCTCCTCAATTACTGCCGTTAATATTACCAGCATAGCGTTCGAAAGAGAAAACATCCTTCAATGATTCAATAAATTACATTGCGCCTGTAAAGTTCATTCACTTCTATAAAAAGCAGGATATCTTGGATACATTCAAGTGAATTGGTCGTGTGAGAAGCCCTCTCGAAAGGGCATCACCATAATACACCTTATTAACATATTTGTGATTTAGAGCTGAATAAATATCATTGAATAATCAGCGTATTATCCTGATTTGACTCCAACTGAGTCTTTTTCTTTCACAAAAACTTGAAAAAAACTTTCCATGCATCAATTTTAAGTAGGAATAGGAATGTATCTAAGTTAATTCCTAGATATGATTATCTTCTCAAGCGTATGAACTATTTTATCAAAACATTGTTCAATTTTCTAGGTTTGTCTCAGTGATTTATATAAAGAAAGAATAAAGGAGGTGGTGGACTACTGTCAAGCTAATGCAACTACCCGCGTACCTGATGAGTGGTTGGATTTTAAAGTCCTTGAGGAAAAAGCTGACCAGATAGGACCCCATATATTATGCCGACTTCAAAAATTAGGTAGTATTAATGAAAATGGCGATGTTGATGTTCCAGTGTTTAGAAAAGATTTATTAGATGCTATTGAAGATCCAGTCAAAGTAGATAAGATAGTCGCTAAATGTGCTAGGAGAGAACCCAACTGGTCGGCTGAAAAAACTGCTATCGAAAATTTCAAATGTGTATCAAAATTGTTTTAATTTTTCTGTAATATTTTTGATAACTGTTTCAATATATTCTGTTTAGCAATCCAATGCTCTCTTTATTGGTTATTTCTACTTAATCCCTGTAAGTGACAAGTTATATATATATAATGGATATTTTTGTGGGGATGTGGCAATAAGACTCCAGAGTAAATTCTTTAAGATATTTATTCCCGAGCTTTCGAATGATTTTCATTCATTATCTTAAAGAATTTACTCTGGAGTCTTATTGCCACATCCCCACAAAAATATCCATTACAAATAAGTTGGCAAATATCTTTTTTCAAATTAAATATATATATATATATATATATATATATATATATATATATATATATATATATATATTATACTGTTATTTTAATTTTACCTTTAATTATTAACAACAGTATATTTAGATAACAATATAGCTACTGTTTTATTATTAGTTTAGATTTTTATTCCTCTTAGCTTAATGTTAGAAAGAGTAGAAATTTTATTATTTAAAATTTTATATTTAAATCTTGGAAAACTATTATTCATTCATTAAATTTCCCTAGCCAGCTCAAATATTAAATCAAAAGTTGAATCGAGAAAAGGTAACAATATTGAACTTCCCTCGTAAATGCATAGAGACATCTCGTACTCACGTAGGTTATTTCCTTTACTGTGGATATGTGTTTAAATGACATCTATTGGTGAAATCAACAAACAAATAAAATATAACACAATATAAAACTTTATTAACAAAAGAGAATAGTCAGAGAACTTGGAGAATGATATAAACAATATAAAAAAACAGAACGATATAAATTATGCAAAAACATTGATAAATAGAAATTTCTTTAAAAATAGTGGGCGCACATAAACGAACATAATTTTGTTACGTTTCGCTATGTCGAACGATCATATACGTTTGGGTTCATGGTTCTTAAATATTTACAACACAAGAACGGAGCTTATTTCACAGCTGATTCGCTTATCAAAAGTCTAACAACACACGATTGTAATGTTTATATTTGAAATGGTTCGTTTCTTTTAAAATATTTGCACGTATTCAAGTTAAAAGTTTATGTGAATAAATAGAAATAACTGTTCAAAAACTTGTGAAAAAATGGAGTTTGCCAAAATGGCTTCTCCAAATTTTTGTGATTTATTTATCACCTGATATGAGACAATCCTTGGAGTGTCTTTTTCGGAGCACATTGAAAAGGTACGTACGATTTAGTATTTAAAAAAAATTACTCACATTTGATAATTTTCTAGCATTATCGACGGTATCGTCAGAGCACACGCTCCCAGCATCACAACGCGTCCAGGTCCCAAAATTGACTTTTCTCCTGACGTGGATTCTACGTCGATCAAAAAAATAATGCCTTTCTAGAACTTGTCACTCCTATTTATAATATTGGTTTATTTCATAGCCAACTTTATGTAAAAATGACATTTCTATAAGAATGATGGTTTTTAATTGAGAATGTGTAAAACCATTATTTTTGCCATGTTCTGCGTAAAATTCTCTTTTTAATGATGTCCCATTCATCATGTTTCTTTCCACTAATTTTCCCGCACTGAAAATTTCGATTTTCCGAATTTCCGCGTCACTAACTTATTATTTCCACACAACACTTTACATTTTGACAAATACCTTTCTTAACTAATATTATTGTGTTCTGATACATCGATTTACATTAATTTTTTTTTTAGGAAACATTAACCTCATAATACCTATACTAAATACAAAAATATCATACAGCTATATATTTGCAAATATTGCATTTATTCTTACAAATCCTGTTTAATTTGCAATATAAGCTGGATTGTTACTATTGTTACATACATGTTTCATTAAAATAAATATGATTCTCCTTTAGATTTTATAAATACTTTACAAATAAACAGAGTAATGTTTGCAGTTAAGAGTTTCCTATTATACACTTTATATTTGAACAGATTCATACACTGTTGGTGTGTATTGTCATTGAAATGAAATTTTTGAAATTATGTTTACAATATACATCATAATAATAAATTGTAACAGCTAGTATATCATTGTTCTTCGTCTACTGAGTGTTTCTTTCCCCAATAGATATATTGTATCTTGATACAGGATAGGATTCTATGCATACCGTTCTTTGTCGCTAGGATAATACTCATTTATTTAAATTTATTGGAGCTTTATCTTTATTTTCCTTAGTGCAAATTCTATTTGTCTTTTGAAATTATCTAAATATTCAAAACCTTTTCCAAACTCATTTTTTATACAGGGTAGAGTGTTTCTAAATTAATTTAGAATATACAATTCAATTGAAAGTTATCTAACTTTCTTAAAATTGTTGGGATTATATCTTCTAAGGTCTATCAAAATAGTTCAATATATATATATATATATATATATATATATATATATATATATATATATATATATATTTGAATGGGTTGGTTTTCAGTGATGGATAAAAACATTGTTTCCTAGAAAAAGAAAGGAATCAGTAACAAAGAAATAGCTAACAATATTGTATTCAGATCAGTACAGTTAAAAGTTCGAAAACGGTAAAATTAAAAATTATTATTATTATAGCGCCACAAAAGAAGTGACTACAAAAATATGGTTTTCTACAATTTATAGGTTTAATGGAGGTATTATATTCCTTGCTACGTTGCATTGTGCACGAATGTAACTCCTCCATCCCTGGATGGAAACACATCCCTCATGGATGTGGTTCCAGGACATCAAACAACCACTTCTACTTCCCCTTCGTTGATAGTAGAACGCACAGATTTTTGTTAATATCCAAAATCCTAGAATGGAACACAAGGATAAGTATAACAGAAATGTCCATATACTTGTTCTGGAATAGTGAACTGGAGTGTCAATATTATCTAAATTTTACTTCTGAACTTGTAGCTTGGTTTGAATTTCTTGATTTTCTTTCAAACTGATACTTCTTAGGTCCAGTAACGGTAGGTCAACTCCTTGATTTTAATTTCCAAAATTCACAGCCAAATTTATTACTGGGAGGTGAACGTGAACTAAATTAAATTTGCTTGGCTTCGTTTTACCAAATGTTAGGAATTGTATGTGAACAGTACAACCTGGAGCGGATTCTAATAATAATGTCCCATGAATGAGTGTGTCGTCTTTTGTTTCTTGGCAATCAATCATGGCTACTTCCTCAAAGTGCGGTGATAAGACATTGTACATCGGAAATTTTCGTTATTAGAATTTTCTATCGAGTCATGTAGTGTATCAATTTTAGCAAAAGTGATAGCCTTTTCTATTTTCTTCCAAAATATCATATATTGTTTGATATAACATAGTAATTTGATTTATTAGTGCAAATGATTGAAAATAATCATAATGATAATTGTTTGAAAGAATATGTTCTTTTATTTTATATTCAATCGCTTCTATCATCAGTTTCAAGTTCAATTGATTGTGTGAAATATTGGAAATTAAGCTGTTAAAACTCCTAATAGTATTTTCCAGAAGTGCAATGTCATTAATAGAGCTTATTTTTAATTCATTTTGATTTTCATGTAATTGTGTGATTTGACCTTCATAATACTCCGCATCTTCTTGATCTAGATTACCAGCTATGCATTTTATAAGTGAACCTAAAGAGTTTAATAGACCTCGTTCAAACCTATTGTTAGTTTTCAAAACAGGATTAATTTGTTTAACTTGTATTTCTATTTTGTTCTCCAAAGATAAATCTGCTTTTGTCAACTTCTTCTTGGATGTTCCTCATTTTGTTATTCCCCGAAGCATTCGTTGCTGCTTCATATTCAAGAGCAGCTGTCAATACGTTGACCAATGTTTTGGGATGGAATAAACGAAGCATCCTCTGCATATCAGGGTCACGTAAGCCATCAATGAAGGCCTGGTTGCCCTGACATGTTATCCTATTTTCTGGTGCTGATGGATAAGCAAATCGAACTAGTCGGGCAATATCCACTTCATACTCTTGAATGGGTTCATCACGTTTCTGTCTTCGGTTCTTCAGCTGGGATTGGTACACATGTTCTAGATGTTCGTGACCATATCGCATGTCCAACATCTGCTTCATCTGCTCGAAGTCACCTGTTTCTTCCAGATTTATCGTCTGAAGTACATCTAAGGGATCTCCCTGAAGCGCGATCGTTAATTTCACTCCTTCCTCCTTATCGGACCAAATATTCACCCTAGCGGCCGCTTCTAACTGTTTTACATAATTTTTCCACGAAATCGTTCCATCGAACGTTGGGGCCTTGACTCGGGTCAAACTGCCAATATCTTCTAACTTAGGAAATGTTTCTTGCTTGCAATGTTTTGTTTGCTCGGTCTTCTTCACTTCTTCTGGCGTGTCTCGTGTTTTTGGATCTGTCATCTTTCTCTCTTACTCCTCGATTTTCTCGTCTATCGTTGTAATCTTATTCTCGATTTCAGATTTTAAAGACGAAATTTCATTTTCAACGTCGGCGGCAATGTCGTTTTTCATTAATAAGATATCGGCAGATTTATCGTTCTTCAAAGTAGAAATTTTCTCGTCCATATTAACAGAAATGTCGTTCTTCATAGCAGAAATCTTCTCGTCCATGTTAGCGGAAATATTAGCAGAACTGTCGTTCTCCATAGCAGAAATATCGTTCTTTATAGCCGAAATATCACTTTTCACATTCGTAGAAATCTTCTCTTCCAGCCAGAAAGTTTATCCATGTTATCAGAAATATCGTTCTTCATGGTTGAAATATTCTCGTCCATATTAGCAGAAATGTCGTTCTTCACAGCAGAAATCTTTTCGCTGATTTTAGAAGAAATATCGTTTTCTACATTAGTTGAAATCTTCTCTTCCATGGCAGGAATTAACGACATTAAGGTGGAGGCCTTGTCAGTGAATGAAAATGTTTGTGGATCAAAGCCGTCATTTTCCAGTACCACCTTAAGTTTTTCTACTAATTCACTTTTCTTACTGTACGTTTCCAACTCACGATTTCTCAATTCTGCATTCAGCTCTGTCTCGTAATGTCTTCTAATAATCGACCAGGAGGGAATGGAGATGATTTGTATCGGAATGCCATAGAATTCAATTCGATACATTAGAGAAATTGGTGTGGTGAATCACACCACAGCAAGGTTTGTAAAAAAGTCTGGTTAGGGTTAATTTTTTATTTTCCTGTACATTTCTTGAATGTCCCTCATAAGAACATATTTCATGAACGAAAGCGACATAAGATATCGAACAAAGGTGATTGCACATGCGGTCCCTCAAGGGAAATATCAATTGAGGATTTGTCAGGAAAATCAAAGACAGCTTTTGTCTGAGTTGTATTATTGTCTTTAATTACCCATGATTGAGGAACGAAATATTTATTTTGATTAGATAAATTGGTTAAGAAAAAGGGGACTTTTATAGCTGGCCCGAATTTGAAATAATCTGAAATTTGTTCTCTATACGCTGAAAATAAATGCGGCTTATTTTTTCCAGTATGATAGGAATTACCTGAAGAGGTATAAGCTAGTTTGTCTATCAGGGGAAGGTTCACCTGATAAGTGTCATCTATAAGACAACACCATTGTGGTTACAGAGAAAATTTGTTTAGCTAGCATTAGACGATGAAATTGTATCAGTATTTCCGATTTGTTCCTGCTTCTATGAGGTTTCAATTAAATTGAGTGTTGCTTCCTCACTTGGGGCGGCCCCTATCAAAGTTTGTATAACTACCCCGTAATATCTCGTTATTTATATCTGTTCCTGCTAACATTTCAATTTCCGTCGGGACCTTGAATGAGTCATCGACGAGATTTTTCGTATCGAATTGCGGTATTCTTAGCTTTTGTGGATTCAATGCGGTTTGCCGTAAACTTTGAGTCATATTATTCACTATCAAGTGAGATAATTTCAACTATTCTTGATTCTCTAGCGATACTCAAAGAGTGAATTGTTACTAGTGATATTAAAAGGGAATGTAAAGGTACTTCCACACCAAAAGCGACACGTAGGAACATTATGTTTATGTTGGTTGTTCCTGAAACTTGTTTCTGAATGTTACCAAAAGTTTTTTTAAGTTCCCCATTGTTTACGGTTGCCGCAACAAAAGTTCCTATAAGTTTTTTGTTTCCATATTTCACGGTAAAGATCAAAGTAAATATAGAAAAATTGGTAAATATTTTAGGTTTCTCAACGGTATTTTCATCAGTGTGGACACGTTGTTGCTTGTTCCCAAAAACTCGAAACTTGTGTAGTGAAGCCGTCGCATCGTAACCGAAAACATCAGCTTAAGTTGATTCAATTAATTAGTATTAATACGATTCCTGAAGAAAATGAACAGCATTCAACTGAAAACAAAAATGTGATTCCAAAAATACAAGATGGTATAGGCTCACAAAGTGACAATATGAAAAATACCAATGATGGTATGGAGCTACGGAATGAAAAATAAATATCTACTTTTATTGAAAAGCCACAAATGAGTGGGGAACTAGGCGCAGGATTTAGAAGGCCGTAGAAAAACGAAATCCACAAAAGTCAAAAGGAGAGGCAGAGGAAAGACGAGAAGAAGCCTACCTGTTCTTAAAGCGACCACAACAAAAAAAACGAAAAACCAGTTCAGCATTTTTGGAGAACATGTGGCTTGTAAAATTCGAAGTTTAAAAACCTAGTTTGCAAAGAACACCGTGAAATATTTAATTGAAATATTTTGTGGGGGGCTAACCTCCGCAAATACGACCAGCCCTATACATACAATGGACCACCTCAAGTTCATAAGCCAACAGCTACAGCATCGGGGGGGGGGGGGGGGCATCGCCGTATGCATCATCTGTGACACTTTCTTCTCCTGAGTATGCGGCTTCACCATTTCTTAAAACGCTGCCATCAATATCAACTGATAATGAAATATCAAGCAATATTCAAGAACCAGCAAACAGCCAACACGATATTATTTACAATGCTTTGTGATCTATTGTGTAATGTAAGACAATAGCATTATTATTAGACACGTACAGAATGTATATTTTTATGTTTTATTAATAAAATGGTGACTTTTGTCTACTTTAAATGTTAAAAATCCTGCATTTACCTTAATTTTATCATGAAGTTTCTGGTACAATTAAAAAAACTTCTTATTTGGAAATTCTAAATAAGTACATCAGGAAGTTTATTCATCTCACGTTGCAGGGAATCGAAGTGTTAATAGTTGGCGTTTCTATAGAGACATAGCAGCTCTGTAGTTCGTATCATCTTTTTGAATTAGAGGTGAACTTTTGCACAGCAGCCATTCCAAATCAGTATCACTCATACGACAATTTTTTTTAAATATCCATTATCAATACAATCTGATATTATATCATATTTCTTTAATTAACTTGGAAGACTTATGACACCATGTGACTTTCTGTCTAAAAGACTTGGTCTAGTCCAACATTTACGGACTCGTTTTTGCTGATTTTTTAAAATAATTACAATTTCAGCTGCTGCTGGCTGTAAAGCTTCGTCGCGCACATCGTGTAGCAACTAAGAACACACACTGTACTAGTGTAGACACAAAGTTTCCTGTTGCAGCAACACAACGAAACACTCACAAGAATGAGTTACCTTGATGTGGACAGAATATTTACGGAACTTTTGCTGTTGTTTCTGTTTCCATAAACAGCTCACGGCAACCAGCAACAAAATATTCCTCTATGTTTCTTTGGTGTGGACATGCCTTAAGGTAACAAAATTATCAAAGGTTACAACAAGTTATCACCAAAATATAATTTCCACAGTATACCAAAATTAACTATCCGAATAATATTGTATACCCGTTATTTATCATCCCAAAAAAATTATCTACCTAATATATTTTGAGAAATGCTGGACTGAGAAAAATAAATAAATAATCGCTGCTCATATAAAGCGTTTTCGCCGATGGTTTCGCACGCTAAACTGAAGAATTACAGCGATTAAACTATATCCGGAAAAATATAATTGAGAAATGTTCCTCAGTGAATAGTATAAGGTTCTTTGTAGAATTGTTCTCTTGGTTATATACTACAGTCAAATCCGTGAATAGGCGCAACCGAATTTTAGAAACTATAATGCTGAAGGCGATCGTAAAAGAAACATTATACAAGTAGCTTAAACGCGGACAAATATATCTACATAAATAACGTATAACTAAATGGTCCAACTAGGACAGCCCAATCGTTTATTGCTAATAACCCATATAACAATTTTAGGTACTATACATGTGATAGAAATATTCTCTTAGGAATAATAATATGCTATGGATATGCGTTTTTGACATCCAGCATGTACCAAAGATGTTCCAAGAATATGGGAATGTCCCTCATAAGTTTGTGCTACAAACATTCTATGTACATACCAAATCGTAGTCTTTGCATGTACATTTCACATATTATAGAATTCTGTATGGAAAGTACAAACATTGCACATAATATGTACATCTGCTTGAAATGTGATTCACGTGAAAAGCATATTCTATAGTAGAGCAAACTCATATCTTATGCATGTGCTATTCTGTACTCAAAAGAATGGGTTTAGTATAAATATTTTTCTTATTTTAATATCTTTCACAATTGGTTATACCAAAAATAAAAAGGTACAAACCATTGTGATAAAATATTTAAATATTCCAGAAATTGTTATTTACTATTAATCTGAACATCTAAACAGAATATACCATATGAGAATAAAACAATAGCCCAAAATGATTGAAAGCCTATATGAAATTTCAAGAAATATGATTTCAAACAATAAGTTGTGCTTGTCTCTAGACTCCCGGATTTACATGCATAGCTAAAACAATAAGAATTTACAATATCTTTCAGAAACTCTTGAGCTTTATTAGTAGTACATTTTATCAGAAATTTCTACAATTGACAATGGCATACTAATTGTGGACCTCTGCTTATTTCCATAATGTTTCAGGCAGAAGGAATTCTGCTTAAGCTGCTATATGTGTGAAAAATGTTTATTTATTTTGTAACTATTTGTGTTAAGCTGAAAAATTAACATATGACTTTATACTTTATTTTATCTCCAACTTGTTCAGGACCTCGATATTCTATGTAAGACGTACATACAGTAATTATTTTGTAGAAATACTAAACAAATATTGTTACAAATATTACAATGTAGTTGCCAATAATATTCAAATGATACCCAAAATCGTATTAACTGATATATAATTAATATATATTAAACTAATGAAATTAATATTTTTTAATAAAAAATAAAAAAAAAATATTCTGCCTTATTCAAACCAAACAATAATTCTTAGAATAAAGCATATGCATTCCACATCTGAATTTTCTCCACATCCTTACTCTAAAAATAGAAAACATATTAGACTAAGCATTTTTGAGTGGTACTTTCTACTTTTTATATTACCTTTTGATTTTTCATCCTTCACAAGCCACGCTTTAATGACACTAATAATATATGTTTCTGTAGCTAGCCTAAAACAAACTTTTACTGCATCTGCCAAAAAAATTCAATGAAATTACCAATCAAATTTGATTTTCTGGGTGTGTTAATAATACAGTAGAATGTTGTCACGATACAATCCATGAACAATGACTTACCTAATATAACTTTTGAGAGAATTAAACTCTTGAATGGCCTTTTTTGTTTCACCCCAACCTAGGAGAATTTATTAGCGATATCATTACTTAATATTTACCAATAATTGAGTATCTGCACTTGGAGTATATAAATCAGATGAAGCCGATATTCTCTTATTTGCTGTACGCCTATAATACCTCGAACTATATGTATGACCTTTTTTCGGTGCTCCTATTGAATTTTGAATAGGACCGGTTAATATAAATGATATGCATGCAATGACTACATTTGTTACCTACTTTACTTTTTATTTTTAAAAAACAAAACTCTTTATCACGCTTCAATCAAAAACTTAGATATTATCATAACCTGTATTCTACTTCTTTTTTTTTTTTTTTATTTACAAACAAGTCGCATCTACCACTGGGGTAATTAGCGACACAAATATAGGTTGTTTATAGTTTAGTTAATATGTTAATGTCACTTAGATATTTAAAAAGGTTCTGTGTATTACAGTTTTCGCCAAGAACTTGGTCTAAATTGTTGCTGAGGTTGTTATCTTGTCTTGATTGTTGGAATTTTGGGCAATCGGTTATTAAATGTTTGACAGTAAGCTGGATCTTGCATAATTCACATTTTGGGGGTTCACTTTTAGTAATTAAGTAACTATGAGTAAGTTTGGTGTGGCCTATTCGTAACCTAGTCAGTTTAACTTGAAGCGATCTTTTGTTTATTGGCTGTGCTCGAGGTTTCACTTCCGGTTTCACGTCGCGTAGTTTCGATTGGGACGATTGCCATTCGATTTGCCACAATTTTAGCACTTTTGATTTAACCGCTTGCCGTTTTATGCCGAGTTATGTCGTCATGACTTTTTATACAGGTTTGTACAATGACGAGTAAACTCGTCTCAGTCGTCTCATGTCATTTCGAATAATTCTAAGCCGATATTTCTCGTTGCTTGCCGTTGTAACATCAAGTACTACGCCGAAATAACTTGTCACCCATATAAATCTGGTGTTTTCAGCGGCAGCGAACGGAAAGGGAGGGGAGGCATTCGATAGAACCCGTACGTGCTGTAACGAATCAGTCAGGCTAGTCTCCTAGTCGCTGTTGTGCACTGTTGCGATAGTGGTGTTTTTCTGGGCATCGTTTACGTTTAGATTCTGTTTGCCAGAGAATTTTGGCGTACTTTATTGATATTTGAAAATGGAATATGATTCCGATTCACAATCGAGTGGAGACGATTTTGTGCCCGATGATCAGTTAGAAGAGTCGGGAAGCAATTCTTCGGAGAGCGAGTTATCTGACGATTCTGATGGTGAGAATCCTGATGATTTGTTACAAGCCAGGGTGTGGATGGAGGTTGACGCGAAGTTGCCGGTTGGGCCTGCTCCTCCTCGGTATCCTTTTAGGGGTAATATTATTCAATAATTCGTGTGTACAATCAATGCTATTAGAAAATTATATTTTAGGAACACCTGGAATTTCTCCTAATGTGGACTTTCAAGAATTAGAGAATATGTTGGCGTTTTTCAATGCATTTTTTGACGATGAATTAGTAAACGAAATTGCTGTTCAAACAAATACATATGCTGAGCAAGTTAGGTCAAATCAGTGGAGGTATGTAACAAGTGATGAAATTCGTATCTTTTTGGCACTCAATATTTTACAAAGTGTTGTAAAGAAACCATGCCTTCAAGACTACTGGACCAAAAACCATATTCTTGCTACGCCCTTTTTTCGACAAGCCATGTCGTATAAAAGATTTATAGCAATAAAACAGTACTTGCATTTTTCAAATAATGCAGATTATGATGCTGAAAATCACCCGAACCCAAAGTTGAATAAAATATGGCCTGTATATTCGAAATTGTCTCAAAAATTTTCAAGTCTCTATACTCCAGAGAGGGATGTAACAATCGACGAGAGTCTTCTTTTATATAAGGGCAGGTTAGGCTGGGTGCAATACATACCTTTGAAACGGGCCCGGTTCGGAATAAAGTCTTACATGCTATGTGAGTCAAAAAGTGGATACGTTTGGGGCTTCATAATATATACTGGTAAAGGTACCAATTTTGATGCGGATTATCAAAACTTACCGATGGGTTCTCAGGTTGTCCTGTCACTGATGAAGCCCTTACTATGCAAAGGATACTGCCCCACTACCGACAACTTTTACACGTCACCAGAATTAGCAGATATTTTGATTTCTAACAAGACTGACACGTATGGTACTATGAAAACTAATAGAAAGGAAATTCCTCCTGCTTTCAGAAGTAAAAAATTGAAAGCCGGAGAAATAGTAGCTTTCCAGAGGGGTAAAGTTTTGATTATGCGTTGGAGAGATAAGAAGGATGTTACTCTTCTGTCTACAATACATAACATAGAAACAAAGACGTATGAAAAAAGAGGAAAGGACAGAACTAAGCCAATATTGGTAATTGATTACAATTATACAATGGGTGGAGTAGATAAGGTAGATCAGCATTTGTCAGACTATCCAGTTACTCGAAAGCGTGGAAAAAAGTATTACAAAAAAATATTTTTCCACCTTTTAGAATTAGCCCTTTGGAATTCCTACATTCTTTACAAAAAATGTGGTGGTGTAAAGTCTCCCTTACAATATAGACTATGCCTTATAAAGGAAATGTTCGAGAAGTACCACCCCAACTTGCTTCCTTCCACTTCTGGCCGTCCAAGTAAATCGCCAAATCCTCTTCGAATGTCAAAAGGGCACTACCCGGATTATGTTCCCGCCACTGAAAAAAAACAGTGTCCAACTCGAAGATGCGTAATGTGTTCCCGAAAACGGGATAATTGCGGAAAACCTATAAGAAGGGAGAGTCGCTATTGTTGCAGCGTTTGTGATGTAGGCTTATGCGTAGTACCGTGTTTCAAGGACTATCATACTGCATAATTTGATTTATTATAACCCGATTTTGTATGTTTTATATCAATATATTATTTCACTTGGTAGATGTTTGAGTTTCACTTAGTAATATTTCGTGAATATGCGCCAAATTCCAAAATGACGAGTTATCTCGGGTTAGTACTAGTACTTCAGAACCAGATAAAAAAAATACATAAAATAATTATACAATCAGCAAAACAAAGGTATATACCTATTTGTATTCCTTTAAACAACAAATTCCAGTGATAAAAAAAATAGTATTTTTTGCATCGAAAAGTTTGAATAAATGAGTAACGCAAGCGGTTAAGTAGCGGTTTTATGTCGTTATACACTACCGTTTGCACTTCACTCACGGTTTCACTAATTGCTGCTTGTCGTGATTTGCGGTCGGCTTCTTCGTTTCCTTGAAGGCCAGTATGAGAAGGAACCCAAAGTATTTCCACAAAGTTATTGGAATGTTGCAACTGCGATAATTCGACTTTAATTTGGAGGGCTATTGGATGTGTGGGATAAAGTTGATTGATAATATGGATTGAGTTAAGAGAGTCTGTTATTATGAGGGATCTTAAAGTATTTTTTGTTTTTGTGAGAGTAAGTGCTTGAAGAATGGCGTATAGTTCTCCAGTGCAGACGCTGCTTATTTCGGGTAACTTGAATTGTAGTGTACTGTTTTGCATGATCACTGCTTCTCTCTCTCTCTCTACTTCTCACATACTTAATTTTAGATTCAGCCTTGACTCATTAGGGAGTTACAACCACCTTAATAATTTTCCAATATTGAAAGCGGAACAGAATTAAAAACACTACATAAAAAGGTGAATACTGAAGATGGATACATTCATATTTTTCACTTTATTACACACATACAATTGTCATGATTTTATCTTAGTAAAAAAAATAAAAACTATTCAACCCATGGCCTCCCTAAAAGTTAAACAATAAACCGATAAACATTCAACAATAATAACTAACCATTATTAATATATTTGTAGTATTAAAACGTAAATAAAATCTGTACATTTTTCAAATTTCATTTTTGCAAAATTGAGGGATCGTTCTAAGGGAAATCTAGTTAGCAAGTGCTTAGGATGTACCAGAAAATATTATTTTGAGCACATCCTTAATATGTACTTAAAGTAATGTGCGACTTGCCCATTCTCATTAGTATGTACTTGGCAAGTACTTACCAGAATGTACAATTTCGACTTCAAATAGCACGAACTTATTCTTTTCACCACGCGCTATAGATGTCGATGGATACAACGATAATATAAGTATTCAATGTGATTCAGCAACACTAAGTTCTCTGTTATATTTAGCTGGATGGCACGTTCCGGGTTCCAAACAAAACGTCCACAAGGTCACAATCGTGAGTAGAAATCTGGTAAATCTCTAGGAATCGTCTCGGTTGGAGAATGAACTGATAAGAATTTGTGAAATGTATCAAAAACTATTTCATGAAATCAAGGTTACATACTTCAATAAACTACGATTCAAAGCTTCAAATTCCTACGTTAATCTACCTATAGAACTGTTAATTTCGAGAAAGTGATTTCAAGCGTTTACCTTGATAATGAGTCCCACTAACAAGCCATCTACAGAAATTTTCCACGTGGTTTCCTTAATTCTACCAATTCTACTGGTATCCTTTGGTTATCGGCGCCCTCCGATTCAGTAGATTATCGAGTCAGACCTGTCTCCTGTTATATCGAGCGATATTTTCTTCCCCTAGATAGAATTTATCAGGATTTTGTGAAATAATGTTATGGCTCCCAGAGCACATGCAAAATTTATCACTTGAAATGCGTGTGTGTTTACTCGTTGACGGCACAAGGAGAACTGAATTCTAACTTCGTGATGTTCGCGATCTAAATTCCCTCCGTCGACAGGCTTGCCAATATTAAATCTCCGAAAGCTTGGTGAATTTTCGCGTTACACTTTGCCAGTATTTTTTGAGAGAAGGAGCCGTACTGTGGCAGATCCAAATTATATATTAATTAATTTTATAAATTTGACAACCACATGTTAAAATATTAAAGAAACTTCCGGTTAAATTATTCTGTGTAGGTCTTTTGTCATTCAAACAAAGCAAAAATGCGTGCATTTCTCGAAACCGCTTCACATGCGACGCATACACGCTGTCTGTCCCGGCTCCCGATTTTTTGGAGTCTCTCATTTTTTCTTTTAATTCCTTTGAATATGTTGATCGTAGTGCCTCTATTTTAGTGTCGGTGGTAAAGTCGAATGGGGTTGGTGGTTTTTCTAGGGTGATGGGAACGATGTCTTGGGTGGTTTGAGGTGCTTCCAACCGCTATGGACATCTGGGGTGGTAGGCGACGTGCTAGCCGCCGCCATTTTTGCGAATGGGTTCATTTGCCTCAGGGCATTTGTTTGTGGTCATATGCGTCACAGGAGGGACAAACCGGTTTGGCCTTGCATGACTCGGCAAGGTGACCTGTGCTGGTGCATCTTTTGCAGTATTTGGGTACTACGGGTAGAGGGTTGGTTGAGTTGGAGGCCTCGCATGGATGTGAGAGAGCGTGAAATTTGATGCTGTATGAGAGGGCACGGTGGTAGGCCATTTCGGAATCGGTTAGAATTCGAAACATGGAAGTAGGCCTGTTTTGAGGGCGGGAGATGATTCGCCAGGATCTGTTGAGTAGGAATTTGAGGTCGTGGATGAGGATATACTCGAATTCTTTGTCGGAAATGGAAATGTCTATATTTCTGCAGACAAATGAGAAGGTAGGTTTGCGGGTTCTTGATTGAGATTTGGTTCGGAGAGTAGAGTTAAGCGGGAGAACGATGACTTGGTCGTCGCCGATGGTATTTCGAAGCATTCTTGAAAAATCTTCTCGATGTATGTTGGCAAGTATTTTAAGAAGTGCGGTGCGGTTTGAGTTTGCGTTTAAGTAGGTGATTTTTTCCCTCAACAGCTCATTTGTGTTGAGGAGGTTGAAATGCTCCCGCTGAGAGACGTAATTTTGAGGTAGTTGGTGGATGTTTAGTGACTGAAGAGGTGCCTGTTGAGTTTGTTGGGAGGTTTGTGGTTATTGGATAGGGCGGGATTGTTGAGTTAGTTGTGGTTGCTGAGTAGGGCGGGATTATTGAGTTACGGTGGTTGGTGATGGAGGGGTCGAAATTCTTCGGTTTCTCTTGAGTTTGGCTCCCAAGAGAGTGAAGTCCCCTTCTTGTTCTTGACAGTTGATAGTTGGAGGGGTGGTAGTTTGTCAGTTCGTGGTTAGGGATGATTGAACAGAGATGTGGGAGGCGTAGTGAAACAAAAACCTCTTACTCTCAGGGTAAAAATTATTTAAATAATTGAAAGTATTAAAAGAGAGTAGGTTCTTTCCAAACTGACAAAGAGATTGGAGATAACGGAGCCAGTTCTCAGGGCTCTGTTATCTGAAAAAAGTTTAATTAAAGAAAAAAAATGTGAAAAAGAAAGAGAAAGAGAGAGAGAGAAAAACTAAAAAACAGTAAAGTTACATCAATAGTAAGGGCGCCACTAACTTTGTTCCTAAACAAAATTAGAAAGAAATCAACCTCCTTAATCAGTCAACTCTTACCTGCTGTGCTCTGCTAGTTTTTAGACAATACTTATGCAAAAAAAATGTACTGAAGGCTATTTCACAGGTCTTTCTGTATAATAAATAAAACAACAGACTACTAATATGAATGAATATAATGAATGAAAAAATATTTAAACGTGTTACATAGTTTGACAATAATAGGTTAGTAAAAGTGTGAATGTGAGAAAAAAAAGAAAGTATAAATAAAAACTAAGACAAGCTGTACAAATATGAATGGTGAAGCCATACAATATAATTTTACTTATCTTGAAGTAGCAAGTCGAAGTCGATTCTCCATAAAATCTTCCTAGGTTAAATAATTCTCAGTATAATACATAGTTGAGTATCTAGATCATGAATTGGCTCTTATGGAAACACCATTTCTTGTGAGTCAATGCAAATTGCCGACAAATCTTCACCTTAGTTCTTCCGTCGGGTGATTTTAGTTAAATTTACCGGAATAGTTAAATTATTCCAGGCGGTATCGCTACAAGAACACCAAGTGTGTTACAGATAGACCTTTTTTTAATTAACACGATAATTAGATATCTGTCCAGTGACATATATGAAACTGTACTTATCATTTTTTTACAAATATACAATCTACTTTAATGATTTGTCCTGGACAAAAACCTTTATCAATTTACGAAAATATTACACAAAAAAAATAAAACCTACCAGTAATCCCTGCGAATTTGTTCTTAGAACAAGTTTTTTTAATAACCATACAGAATATTTAAAACTTTTATCAGGATTTCTGCGACTACCATTCTCTATTACAATCTCTCGTATAGTGCCGCATTCCGAATTTCTATTCAGGTTTTTTTTTCTGTGAGATATCTATACAGTTTATTCCACCAACATTTAAATAGTTGTTTAAAACATTGGCAAGGTCTATTCCACCAATACATTTAATATGCATCGCTGAATTATTTATTTAAAACTCTATCAGAAATGTTAACTGCTAAGTGAACGTTTCATACCCCTAACAGCCAAGAAAAAAAATTTTCAAAAAAAATTTTTTGTTATATAATTAAACTATTGAGACCAAAAAAAAACGAGGGAAGAAAATTTAAAATAGAAACTTTAAAATATGAGAATCACGTATGAGTAAAAAGGAAAATCCTTACTATTTTTTTAAAAAAACATTGATGAAGTCAATATTAATATATATATATATATATATATATATATATATATATATATATACATACATATTTTGTACATATTTATACACCCCCAATAAAGTTCATCCCCTTATTGAGACTAACATAAACTTTAAGCTTCTGTGTTATTAAGTACTTATTCAAAGGAACAGTCTACCCAATTAGTAACTGCTCTTACTTATCAACATAGAACCCTAAATCGAATAAGAAAAAATTTACATTAGGAAAACCAAAAACCCAGATATGCATTTTCAGGGACTTAAGTACTGATACAAAGGAACAGTCTACCCGTTTAGTAACTGAACTTACTCAAACCTTTAAAATACAGCATAACAAAAGAAAATTTTAGACAAAAAGAAATGAAAGATAAAAAAAACACACCCTCATAGATGTTCTGCACTGTCTGCTTCCGACATCCACCGTCAGGTCAGATGCTGAGAATCCTCATGGCTCAATCTAGAAACAGAAGATGTGCCAAGTTGTAAGTGATCACACAAGACCGAAATCGCGCAAACTTAGCAGCAAACAGAGCCTCGTATTCCGATTCAACGGCTTCCACATTGCCCCATAACAACTTCAAACACCCCACACCGCAATGTAGCTCGAACGAAGACACTACACAACGTCCAGTTCAGAGTACTGCACACTCAATGATATTCTAGCATATCACTAACGCTAAAATAATAACCTGAAGGTTTATTAAATGATACCAAAAAGACAAAGTCGGGAAGAAACATAAAAAGATATAGAAAAAGATCAAAAGTTGGAAATTTATTAAGATGGTCCAACATTAACCACCCATTATATGAAAGACAAGTTAGGTATTTGTCACGAACCTTATTCACTGAGTGCACATTTGTTCAGAAGGTAAGGAATATAGGAAAAGACATTTGCCCAGGAGTGATATTTCAGGGTTGCCCCTCGTTATCCGTAGATCGAACTGCAAGCAACACTGGTGAGAATGAACTCACAAGAATACTACCCCAGATAAATTCTTTAAATCGAAAATAAAAGTTAAAATAAAATGATAATAGGAAGAGAAAATAATAACATAATATGGCTCAGATAAATAGGTCGATAAAACTCATAACTAATTGCCGTATCCTATAACTAATGAAAGGAAAGAAAAAAAATAAAAAAAACTTACTATTCTCATTGAGAATATAGACGTCACAATCAGGTAAAGGAACATCGAAAACACTTCGCAATATTCACAAGAGGGAAGAAGTAAACTTTAAAGAAAATACAAATACTGTCACAAGGGAATGGACGATGATTCCTGCACTAACATATTTAACAACAACATGTCATTATCTAATGGTGAGGTAACCAACTCCAAACTTATTCGTATCTATTTTTCGATATTGTGAATCATTAAAGTAAAAATATTGTGTTTTTAATGCCTAGATTAATATTATAATCTAGTGTATATGAGTCATAGTCAGGTAAAGAAATATCAAAAAGATATTTTGATGTGTCTATGTAGATAATAATAAGAATTCATAAGAATCCTAAATAGCAAACAGAGAGAAAGTAAATTAGAGTAAATACAAATACTGTCACAAAGGAATGGACGATTATTCCAGCACTAACATATTTAACAACCATATGTCATATTCTAAAGGTGAGGCAATAAACTCCAAACTTATTTGTTCTATCCTCTCAAATTCCCTTACTATAAGATAAAGAAAATATGTTTTCTTGACAGATAGAAATTTTAATTTCTACGGTAAGATATATCAAGATAATTATAGATATTTTTGAATAGTGAAAATAACTATTTGTTAGATAGAGATAAGCGTTTAAGCTACGAACACTGAAAATTAAATTCCTTACAATGAACTGGATTTATTTGGAATCTAACTAGAAAAGATAAAGATACAAATTTTAAAATAAAATTAAACCAACTATTAAGTAACATAGATAGATCATTTCTGTGTTGCTGTGCCAAAAGAGGTAAGAGTCAAATTTGCTATAACTATTATAGCAAGCTAGGATACTATACAATAGGTGTCTGGTAGGACAATATTTAAATGTACAGAAGACGCACGATTTATGTCTGCTGCGACACAAGATAAGATAAGGTAAAGATAAATTTTCGACACGAGATAAAATAAGGTAAAGATAAAGATAAATCTCTGTGTGCCATTCTCCTACACAAAAACCCTAGGTAAGATAAATTATTTCAGTTTGTGTCATTTGACACAATTCAACTGAAAACGGTAAGATAAGATAATATTTTTCAGTATGTGTAACTACACATTTCAACTGAAAAGATAAGTCTACAAATTAGAAATATAATATGGAACATTCAAATTTTAGTGATACTAATTACCGTTCCAACATCACATAACTCTAATTCTGTAAACAAGAATAATATTAAACTCTTAATACTTTCTAATTTAAGAAATATAATCTACAAGATATATCTAGGTTACCATCAAATTAATTTAGCCAAGAGATTATTTTTAACTCTCAGCACAACACAGAAAAATTTACGGTAAAATTACTTTCCCTTTTTTTGTGAAGATAAGGTAAAAATGTGTTCATCTAACAAATGTTCATTCACTATCCGAAGATACTGAGTCAGGATTATTTTCATCATCGGTAAAGTCACTTGATTCATCAGTAGATAAGTTATATTCTTTTAGATCTTTAATATGCCATCGTCCTATATTTTTGCCATTACTATCTTTAAGTTCATAAATCAAGGGAGATATAACCCGGTTAACAGTACAATGTATATATTTAGGCATAAATTTTGCAGAAATAAATTGAGCTTTATCAGATTTCTGATAATTCTTTTTCCAAACATGATCACCTACATGAAATTTAATATCGCGCTTACGAAGATTATAACGGTTACTCGATTTTATGTAAGCCTTGTGTAATTTTTTTCTAACATCTTCGAAAATTTTTGGCATTTCTTGAGTATCCTGTAAACGGTGTATTTTATCAGCAATTGCAGGCTGATTATTTGCATTTTCTGCAATATTCCCGAAGAATGACCCTGATACAGGTACGTTTCTAGCAAACACAAGAAAAGATGGTGGAAATTCTGTGACTTCATGTTTAGACAAACGAATTGCCTGAGCTATTTTCTGTAATTCTACATCCCAAGTTCTATGATCAGAAAAACAATATGAACGTATTGCAGTAACAATAGATTTATTCACACGCTCAGTATGATTGGCTTGAGGAGTGTAATTTGCAGTGTACCAAATACTTTGGACATTGTACTTAGACATCAAATTTTTAAACAACTGACTTGTGAACTGTTTACCATTGTCTACAGCTACTATTTGAGGAACTCCAAAAATTAGAAAAACATTATTTTCAATAAATTTCACAATCGCAGAAGAGGTAGCTTGTTTTAAAGGTTGAATTAAAACAAATTTAGAGAAGAAATCAACAATGACCAATGCACACGTATTTCACTGGCGAGATCTAGGATATGGGCCTATTAAATCACAGGAAACTAACTGGAAAGGAAACCCTATGTTACGATATTTACCCATGAGACCAGCTTGTGGCAAATTTGTGGGCTTACAGGCAGCACAAACTTTACAGCGCCTCACATATTTTTGTACACTCTGTCTCATTCTGGGCCAATAATATAACTCTGAGATTCTCTCTAATGTTTTGAAAACACCGAAATGAGCTGCAGTAGGATCATCATGAAATTTCGATAACAATTCAAGTCTGTTTTCCGTTGGAACTACAATTTTCCAGTCAGTTAAATTGCAAATATTGGCATACTTGTTAAAGACATGCTTATATAGGATATTATTTTCCACCTTGAAACTAGGATAACTATCCGGATCGGATTGAACCTTATTTATCATAATTTTATACCAATTATCAGGTTTTAGTAAAGATAAATCTAATACATTTATTTCCGGCACCCTTGATAGAAAATCTGCAGGTACGGTACCCGTTGCTCTACGATGGACTATCGAAAAATTGTATTGTGAAAGTTGTAGAATCCACCTAGCTAATCGTGGTGATGGTTTCTTCATGTTATTTAACCAAACAAGAGAAGAGTGATCGGTGATGACAGTAAAATGTCGTCCCAGAAGATAATAACGGAAATGATCAATAGATAATAGGACTGCAAGGGCTTCTTTTTCAGTAGTTGTGTATTTCTTTTGACATTTATTCAATTTTTTACTATAATAAGCTACTGGATGTTCCAACCCATCTTCCAACTGAAAAAGCACACTTCCAATACCTACATCACTTGCATCACACATTAGATAAAATGATTTGTCAAAATCAGGACTACAAAGTACAGGAGCGGTAGTTAAGACAGTTTTTATATCATCGAAAGCTTTTTGAGCTTCCGGTGTCCAACTTATTGGTTGATTTTTTTTTCTATTAGATAAAAGATCAGAAATGGGAGCAGATAAAGTAGAAAAATTATTTAAAAAACGACGATAATATGAAACCACACCTAAAAATCTACGCACCTCTGTAGTTGTCCTCGGTACAGGATAGTTAGTAATAGCTTTAGTTTTTTCACCGTCAATACTTAACCCGTTTTCATCCAAGGTATAACCTAAATAGCGAAGAGAAGGACGACAAAAATGACATTTATCTATATTTACCGTTAAATTAGCCTCTTTTAATTTCTCATAAACTTTAGACAAAATTTCAACATGTTTATCAAACTGTGATGTACAAACAATTATATCATCAAGATAATAAAAACAATATGGTTCTAAAGATGGACCTATTACCATATCCATTAATCGTTACATGGTAGCTGGACTTGAGATTAAACCAAATGGTGTACTTGTAAATTGAAATAGTCCTCTAGAACGTATTGCGAAAGCTGTTTTTGGACGAGACGACTTTTCTAAAGGTATTTGATAGAAAGCATGTTTTAAATCGATACTAGAAATATATCGCGTATCCCTTAGTTGACTAAGAATTACCTCGATATTTGGAATCATATACGAATCTGCTTTAGTTTGCTTGTTTAAAAATCTAGCATCAAGAAGTAACCTTATACTACCATCAGGTTTATGAGTTAAACAGATAGGAGAACAATAAGGAGATGTACTTGGTTCAATAACCCCTAATTTTAATAATGTATCTATCTCATTATTCACATGAACTTCCATAGCTTGAGGCAATGGATACTGTTTTATTTTAAATGGAGGAGAATTTCCTGTGTCGATAAAATGCTCTAAGATATGTGTCCTACCAATTTTATCCTTGGGGCTAATGCTTTTAAATTTTTCGATAACAACATCAAGTTTAATTTTTTCATCATTTGTTAAAGTTGTGACGTCCTTAACAGTATTGATGACATTTAAAGATAAGGCATTTAAATTCATAGTAAATTTAGAAAAATCTATTTTAATATTGAATGTCTTTAAAAAATCCATTCCTAAGATAACTGTTTGAGTAACTGAAGGTAAAAGATATAATTTTAAAATCCGAGATAACTTATCCACTGTGACATAAGTTTCTACAAAACCACCAACATCATGGTATGTACCATCAGCAGTCGAAACTTGAAACTGTTCGGTAATAGAAATAGGTATAGATAAATTCTTAAGAAACTCAAGACCTAGAGAACCCAAAACACTCAGATTACTTCCTGTATCAATCAAACAAGAGAATGTCTTCCCAAAAATAATAATATCCACATAAGGCCTGTTATCATTATCTTTTCGATATAACAAGTCTAAAAAGTAATTACTAGATAATTGAGTATTTATAGAATTCTGAAATTTATTTACTTTGCTTGGTTTGTAAAACGATCTTACTATATTTAACCAAGCTAACCAATCATTTTTATTGAAATAAGATAAGTTATTTTTATTTGAATTTTTAGATAGATTAGGTAAGGAATAAATTTCACTTATTGGTTGCTGGTTGAAGGCGTTATTTCGGAAACTGTTCTTGACTTTGATTGTTTTTTTGAATTTTTTTGCTTTGGATGTGTGGATCCTGAAGGATTTTGAGGAGCGGTAGGTGTCACCAAAGCATTGACCTGACCGCTTGGTTCGTTTTTTGAACAATTTGGACATTTAGATTTTATAAATCCAGGATTTCCACATCCATAACAGAATACTTTTAAAGCGTATTTACATTGCGGATAAAAATGATTCTGTTCACCACAATTCCAGCAAACTTTATGTGAACTTACTGTAGACACTGTAGATAGATGCCTTGAATTATTATGATTCCTAGACCGATAAGATGAGGTAAAAGTATTATTTAACTGTGGTTCTAGATATATTTTAGGTTTGCTCGAACTAATACTTGAATTCTGAGAATTCTGTGAGTAGGTAAAAGATTCTTCCAACTTTTTACATTTATCGGTTAACTCTTCGATACTGTTAATATCTAATAAAGCTAGCGGTTGAACATAGTTAGAAAGCAAATTTCTCTTAATGATTCTAATTTTTGATGATTCATCCTGTTTTATTTCTAATCGATTAAATAGACTACACATAGAATTTATATATAAGGTAACTTTTTCATTAATATTTTGTTTTCTATTTTTAATTTCATCCAATAAATCTTCCTGATAATTATATGGGAGAAAATCTGACTTTAATTTAGAAACTAACTCTGACCAATTTTGAAATTGACTTCTATTATTTAAATACCAATAAAATGCCTGATCAGTGAAGAGATCTGCAGCGCTAGAAAATAATTCGTTATCTGTTACCCCTCGAGAAATCTTTAAACACTCTACACGTTCTAAAAATCCTGCCAAAGATTCATTTTCTGCAATTCCTGAGAAATATATTCCCCATTTATATATAGGTACTGGCTTAGAGAAAGTAAAGCTTTGGTTCTGACCCACAGGAGTTGATTGAGCCTGAATAGTGCCCGGTAATCTACCATCAAGTTCACCCTCTAACAACAAAATCTGAGTAGCAAACTGTTTTTTCTTTAATTCTTCCTCATCATTATTACATGACAAACGAGACACCCGATTATTTGCATGAGCTAATCTACATGTTAATCTGAGATATTCATTGTCCCTATCTGATCCTACAAATTCTGAAATTTTTCTGCTCAAATCAGATAAAGTTAACTCTATACCGTTTATTTCACTATCAAAATTCAATTGACTATTCTCATATAAAATAGAACTGCGACCGGATGCTTCTTGAGCTAAAATACCCCTCAACAATTTTCTACGCTCCGCTACTGTCGGTAATACTTCAACATTTCTATATGCCAATTCGTGTTCCAGCTCATGAGATAATAAATATTCGACCTTCAATTTATAAGGCAAAGACATTTTTGTAATTAAATTCAATACAGTTCTCTTGGTAATTAAAGTTAAGTTAAAATTTTATACTCTAATTATAGAAAAAAAATTTTGAAACAAATACTCAACAACATTAATTTACAATTTGAAGGTCACTGAAAGGTAACAAATGAATTGATATAAAAACTGGGTAATATATGAATCGTTAAGCTTCACACCAGTTATAAATATAATATAACATATATCATATAATATTTCAAACAACGAAAAAGATGTATATATTTATTACACAGGACCTGTTTTATAAAAGCAGAAAGCATAAAATATAATTAGAAGTTAAACAGTGAACATTATATCAAAGATATTTCCCCCCTTATAACAGGAAAAAAAAATTTTCAAGTATTAAAATTTTTTACCAAAAAGAAATAGCAGATAACAACATATAAGAGTTAATACACGTTGGAGCGCCAATGAAACAAAAACCTCTTACTCTCAGGGTAAAAATTATTTAAATAATTGAAAGTATTAAAAGAGAGTAGGTTCTTTCCAAACTGACAAAGAGATTGGAGATAACGGAGCCAGTTCTCAGGGCTCTGTTATCTGAAAGAAGTTTAATTAAAGAAAAAAAATGTGAAAAAGAAAGAGAAAGAGAGAGAGAGAAAAACTAAAAAACAGTAAAGTTACATCAATAGTAAGGGCGCCACTAACTTTGTTCCTAAACAAAATTAGAAAGAAATCAACCTCCTTAATCAGTCAACTCTTACCTGCTGTGCTCTGCTAGTTTTTAGACAATACTTATGCAAAAAAAAATGTACTGAAGGCTATTTCACAGGTCTTTCTGTATAATAAATAAAACAACAGACTACTAATATGAATGAATATAATGAATGAAAAAATATTTAAACGTGTTACATAGTTTGACAATAATAGGTTAGTAAAAGTGTGAATGTGAGAAAAAAAAGAAAGTATAAATAAAAACTAAGACAAGCTGTACAAATATGAATGGTGAAGCCATACAATATAATTTTACTTATCTTGAAGTAGCAAGTCGAAGTCGATTCTCCATAAAATCTTCCTAGGTTAAATAATTCTCAGTATAATACATAGTTGAGTATCTAGATCATGAATTGGCTCTTATGGAAACACCATTTCTTGTGAGTCAATGCAAATTGCCGACAAATCTTCACCTTAGTTCTTCCGTCGGGTGATTTTAGTTATATTTACCGGAATAGTTGAATTATTCCAGGCGGTATCGCTACAAGAACACCAAGTGTGTTACAGATAGACCTTTTTTTAATTAACACGATAATTAGATATCTGTCCAGTGACATATATGAAACTGTACTTATCATTTTTTTACAAATATACAATCTACTTTAATGATTTGTCCTGGACAAAAACCTTTATCAATTTACGAAAATATTACACAAAAAAAATAAAACCTACCAGTAATCCCTGCGAATTTGTTCTTAGAACAAGTTTTTTTAATAACCATACAGAATATTTAAAACTTTTATCAGGATTTCTGCGACTACCATTCTCTATTACAATCTCTCGTATAGTGCCGCATTCCGAATTTCTATTCAGGTTTTTTTTTCTGTGAGATATCTATACAGTTTATTCCACCAACATTTAAATAGTTGTTTAAAACATTGGCAAGGAAGGACGTGTGGCCTATTCCACCAATACATTTAACATGCATCGCTGAATTATTTATTTAAAACTCTATTAGAAATGTTAACTGCTAAGTGAACGTTTCAGTAGGATCTGGCGCAATGTACGGATCTTGAAGAGCTTCGGTAGTAGGCTTGTGATTTTAGTTTGTCGGTTGCGTCATGTAGTAGGGTCTTGAGGTGCTCGTTTTAGGCCTTCAGCTCGGCTAGTTGAATTTGGGTTTGTGCAAACATTGCTGCATAGTCGAGGGTTGGGCCGATGGCTGGGAGAAGAATTCTTCGTAAGAAAAGATGGATGGTACTTTCTGACTTCGGGTTTGGATGGGGTAGCTTTTAGAACATGGCATACTTATTTGGTTGTGGGGTGGAAGTGAACGAAGCTGAAAGTTACTTCGTTTGTTGGGGGGTTGTTAAGATTGGGGGTTAGCGGGCAAAAGCCGGACAGCGGACTCACTGCCTGAGGGAGTTTCCTCCCCGGTTAAAGGTTTCATGACCCTTTTGTCTGCCGGTTAGTGTTTATATTCACCTGATAAATTCTCCATTGGTTGGATGATAGTGGAGTTCGTCTCGTTGAAACCTCTTCGCGAACGCTTTTATCAGGTTAAAGCTATTTTCATAATTTAAATTCTTATGATTGGACTTCTTCGAGTAACCAGGTACCTCCTTGTGAGAACGTTGATATTTGGTTATAGTGAACTGACAAGATATGTTTAATCTTTTGTTTGATGTTGTTGTCATCGGGAAGTTTATCAATCACAACATCTAATTCGATGGAAAATGAGTAAGTTCTTTTCTAGACTTGTCTATATTCAATGAGAATTTCAGCCTCAACGATAACAGGGCTATCTCCTCATCACCAACTACAAACCGTCCAATTCTGTGAGTAACACTAGATTTTAACGAGTTAACAGTGCACTGAAACCAAAGGTTTATTGTGTTTCAGAATAACACTGCAGGATTAATTAAAAAAATTAGAAAAAAAAATCGACTCGACAATAATACACTTATGATATTCTTTGATGTCAGCAACCTGTTTACGTCCATACCTAAATCTGAAACTTTACCTTTAGTGTCAAACTTACTTTCTCTACACTCAGTTCCTGGTTCCACAAAAACTAATATCTTAACTTGGTCGAATTTTTGCATTTCTCAAGATTTTTTGTCTTCAATGGGAAATCTTATAGCTGACCTGAAGGCTTGGCTATGGGCAACCCTCTATCTCCATTCGTGGCTGACATTTTCATGGAAAATTTGGAAAATTCATACATTATCAATAAGATTAATATAATTGTTAGTTGGTTTCGTTACGTCTATGATTGCTTGGTTTCCATTGCAGGTAACTCCAATGATGCTCTGGATATACTTGAATGCTTCAATAATGTACACCCCAAAATTAAATTAACCCTTGAGGTGGAATCGGACAACAGACTACATTTTTTGGATCAAAACATAACTTAATTGAACAACAAATCAGATTTTTCCATTTACAGAAAACCCACTCATACTGATCACGTCATACCTTTCAATTCTCATCATCCTATGCAACATTAAATGGTCTTCTTCAAGTACTACGTTAAAAGACTTTCAACAATTCCTTTAGCTCATTCAAATTACAACAGCGATATTAATATATTAAAACAGATTGCTATCAAAAACGGCTACCAACCTTACATTATTCATAAATTGATTATCAAAATTAAATATAGGATAGACAGAAGACTCGCCTTCTCTACTTCTCCTACAATCAACCCACCTTAGGTGAAATACGTTTCCATGCCTTTTTTTGATAATAATATGGGCAGGGATATTTCCAAATTCGTAGAAGATACAGTACCTGGTACAAAAGTTTCCTCCAAAGCTTACAACAGTTTGAGCAATTATTTAGTCAACTCAAAGGATACAATTAGTAAATTGAAAAGTAGCGGTGTGTATAGACTTGAGTGTTCTGATTTTCCGGCCTCCTACTTTAGTAGAACCTGCAGACCACTTCTCGGTCGCATCAATGAACATCTGAAGTGACCTGACAAGTTCATATTTCACAAGCATAATTTTAGCCCTAATAGAAACTAAAAAAAAATTTGCACAGGACTGATAATGAGGAATTTCTTAGATTGGATTTGTTTGAGACAGTTGAGATCTCCAATGAACTTAATGAAAATGAGCTTTGTTCAAACACGCAAGTGAACTGGGACATATATTTTTTCCTCTCTATCAGAGAATTAAATATAATTAAATTTACGTTAATTATTGCTTCCATTTCAATAGTCACTAGACCGCTCTTTAGGTTTGTACTTGTATTTGCACTTTGACATTTTTGACATTTCACTATACACATTCCGCATCTGGTTGACGTTGCTTCTGCATACCACATGGCCTGAATTTTAACATGTTGTTAGTTATTAAGCAGAACAATATTAATTGTAACAATGTTTTTTATTTATTTAGCAACTTCCTGTTTACCTGACTTGTATGTACTCACCTAATAATTTTTCCAAGTTATAACCACACTTTTACAACTCATATTTCTGTACTTTCTACTGAGTATTTACTTTCAGGAAGCACTGAAGATGACGAAAGTCGAAAGCGCTTTGTAATAAAGAGAATGTATACACTTAAATACAAAACTCTACTCTATTTACTTATCATTTGAACTAGTGTATTCACCTGCACATATTTATTCTGTTGATCAACCAAAAATAGTACACATCTGCTGGCGGCGAACTGTCACTACGCGATCTATTCTAAAATCTAAATGAACACACCCACTAATCTCTTGCGTCGGAAGAATACTGAGTTGGTTCCGGCCGAAGCATACATAGGAGGGCTCATTTGGTCAGTGGGGAGTTAGCAGAAAAAACTTAAAATACTGAAAAGTCCGCGCTCCAGTAACGGAAGGTTAAAGTTAAATTTTTGTTTATCGATTGTTCAAAAGCTGTTTTTGTGAAAAAATCTACAATTAATTAAAAATTTCCACTGGTGTCATTTCAGAGGATCCACGATTGTTTTTGATTGAGTAATAATTTTTCTGAGAAATGCGAATTTTTTCCAATTGGCGAAATCCCTAAAAGTTACGTAATCTGACAATGTAATATTTGTCTTCTGTTATTAAATCGTTTATTGAGTATATCACGTGCAATAGAAACATTTTCGTTTATTGCAGATAATATTCGTACTAACTGTAAGTGTTCGTCTATTAGAAATGATTTAGAGTAGAACATCTTATTGGCATTGGATAGGTGATTGTTTTTTGTATTTAATGCATCAAATAGATCTATAATCCTTTTATATTCTGAAGGATTACCAAAAAATTTATTTATATTGACTTCTGGTAATTTTATGTTTCCAGGAACGTGATTATGAATAGCTTGCTCGGAATTATGAGATGTTGGGAGTTGAACTTTTGTTTTAATTCTTCAAATTGTATTAATAATTAAATTTCAGAATGCAGTCCTAGTTGTCAACGAGGTCATCAATTTCGCAGACTAAATAATCTATTTCGTTCTGAGCAGAACTATTCTTTTAAAATCGTTTCTCTGAATAGTGAATATGATATTATATCTCTGTATCATTTGACTCCGCCAGTAGTATTGTCGGGTGGATTGAGTAGCTCGATGATACTGCTGCCGGTCCCAAGCCCGGATAAAGGAGGAGGGTGGTAGCAGCAGGCTAGCTCCCTGCTATACGTAAAAATCCAACTTGCTAAAAAGCCTAAACATCGCCTCGGAAGCACGGACGGATATACTGGTAAACGACAAAATCAACGACAACGGTTAATGAAAATGGGAACATGGAATATACAGGGAGTTAAACACAAAGTCAACATCATTGTATCAGAAATAGAAAAACTTGAAATGGATGTGGTGACCCTTACCGAAACAAAGAAAAAAGGCACTGGTACTGAACGAATTGGTGAATATCTCCATATATATAGCGGGGTACCAAAGGAAGAGCGAGCAAAAAGAGGAGTGTCCATCTTAATAAAGGCAACATTAAAAAACAAAATTACAAATTACGAAATTATCGATGAAAATATCCTAACAGTGAATATCAAACTCCACCAACATAATGTCACGTTAATAGCAGTATATGGCCCTTCAGACGATGAATCAATCGCTAATAAAGAATCCTTCTTTGAGATCCTCAATGAAGTTGTTAATAAGATTGGGAACTCTATAGAGATCGTGATGATGGGTGACTTCAACAGCCGAACAGGAAAAATTAGCAACAGTAATATTGTAGGCCCATTTGGAGAGGTGCAAATGAATGATAATGGCAACAGACTCATACAATTATGTGAAACCAACAACTTAACAATCACGAATGGCTTCTTTAATCATAAAGATATACATAGATACACCTGGACACAACCAACACGTAATCTGAAATCAGTAATAGATTATTTCATCCTTAGACAAAAATCAAGCATACAGATAAATGATGTCAGAGTACTAAGAGGAGCTTTTGGTGGTGGATCAGATCATTTTCTGGTACGAGCCAAAATATTCTTTTCGTTGAAATATAAAGTACAAAATAAAGACAACCAAACGATTGACTTACAAGAAGTGCCATATACAAAATATAATCTTGATAGCCTGATACATGACAGTACAGTACAACTAGACAATAAGCTGATACCAAATTTTCAAGACCTCACATTTCAAGAAACCTATAATAACATCATCTCAAGTATACACGAAGCGGCTAAAGAATCATTAGAAACACATAAGCAATATATAAGTGATAATTTGTGGTGGAATGAAGATATAGAAGTTTTAGTAAAACAAAAGAAAGACTTATACCTAAAATGGTTAAACACAAAAAATCCAGATGATCTCGATCACTACAAAATAATTAAACGTGAAACAAGAAAATTGATTCAGAAAGAAAAAAATGAACTTTGGGATAAGAAATGTCACGATATCAATACCTACATTGGAGGACGAAAAACACAGAAGCTTGGAGATTAATAAATTCAGTTCGAACATCACATAAGGAAAGATCACACATACAGATAATAGTAACAAAAAAATGGATAGACTACTATAAAGAATTACTTACTGAAGACAGACAAGAATATTTGAATGAATCAATTACGGAAGAAATAGATATACAAGGCGAAAACGCTGAAATCACTGGGGATATAATCAAAAAAGGAAGAAAAGATTTGAAAAATGGAAAAGCTTGTGGCCCTGAGGGTGTGTGCGCTGAACTTCTGAAGAATGGAACAGATACATTGTTCGGGGGTCTAGCGTACATATTCAAAATGTGCATTAATGGACATCCCGTTCCAGAAGAATGGAAAACTGCATATATAACACCAATCTTTGAAAAAGGCGATAGAAAACGATGTGAAAATTACAGAGGAATATCCGTAACAAGTGCAGTCAATAGACTGTATGGACGAGTACTGAGAGATCTTATAGAGGATGAAATTAAAGGTCAAGTAGAAGAAGAAAGCGGATTTCGTGCTGGAAGAACATGTAAAGATAATTTATTTTGTCTCAAACAAATTATTGAAAAGAAGACGGAAACTAACAGAGAAATACATATAACATTTGTAGACTTACACAAAGCATACGACACAATACCAACGGTGAAACTCTGGGAAGTTCTAAAAGACACCAACATCAATCACACTCTTATTACAGCTCTACAAAATCTTTATAATGGAGCGAACTCAAGAGTGAAAATAGGAAAATATATCACTGATGAATTTACAGTGAATAAAGGTTTGAGACAGGGATGTTGTATATCGCCAACATTGTTCAAAATCTATGTGGCAGCAGCTATAAAACAATGGAAAAGGAAAATGCATGGAATGGGAATAGAACTCGATAACACAACACTTTATACTTTGCAGTTTGCCGATGATCAAGAAATTATATCAAATGATAAGAAAGATATGGAGTACATGATGCGCAAGTTGATTGAAGAGTACGAAATCTGGGGTCTAAGGGTCAACATTCAAAAGACCAAATATCTTTGTATCGGTGGAGAACCTAGTGATCTAACATTAAATAATGATGGACCAATAACACACTGTCAGGCCTATAACTATCTGGGAGTGACATTTGACTCAACTGGGACAGATAACAAAGAAATAGAAAGTATAATAAAAACAGCGAAAAAAGCGATATCTTGTCTCAATGGCATTCTGTGGAATAAAAATATTATAAAGAACAGAAAATTCAATATATATGAAACTTTAGTGAAAAGCAGCCTATTGTATGGATCTGAAAACTGGAGACTAACAGAGAAATATAAAAAAAGATTAGAAGCTGTTGAAAGGGATGCGATGAGAAGATCACTCAGGATTTCAAGAAGAGATAGAATCAGGAATGACACCATTAAAGAAATAATGGGGATCGAAGGTACCATTATAGACGACATAGAGAAAAAACAACTTACATGGTATGGGCACATACAACGTATGTCAGAAACAAGACTCCCTAAACAAGTAATGAACTGGCAACCGATAGAATGTCGGAAAAGAGGAAGACCGAAAACCACTTGAAAACAGAGCGTGGTTGAAGCCATGAGTGCTAGAAACCTGCAAGAAGTGGACTGGGACAACAGGAAAAGATGGAGGCAAGGCGTCAGACAACGTCGAAAGACGTTCTAAACCGGCCTATATATATATATATATATATATATATATCATTTGAATTAGCTGCGATACGATTTAATTATGACCAATTTTAAAACCGTGTGATTTGGACCTTAGCGGCTGACCTTGATTTTTGGAATTGTTCCCTATTCTAGTTTAAGATGTAAAATTATTTTGTTTTTTTCAGTACCGAAAGTGCGTTCTAAGTTGTTTAAAAAAGGTCCAATTAAAATGGAATGGTCGAGAAATATTCATAAAAAATAACTGTGTGATAAGACAAATGTTTGTTATCATAAAAAATATATCTATGTGAACTACGTCACTAATACTTTGTGATTATAGCAATAGTATTGGGTATAAATGCAACAATTGCTTATATGCCTTTTGAATGGTTTGTTAGTTTGTGGCGTATACATTTAAATGGCAACAGAAATCAGGTAATACACGTTATTCTAATAATTATCAATTGTTGAATACCTCAGGTTTATAACAATGTAAATTTAGTTTTTTGGATAGCAATTGTTCAGTTTGTTATGGCATGCAAGCCAAAAACAAATATAATTTATAAATCCATATTCTGAGTATTTATTTCAATTTGTAGAAAAATGTTTGCTAAAAATGTATAGAAAAATAATTGCCGAACATGTCTAAGCAAATATTTGATATCTTGATTTGCTGATGCTATGAAAAGACATATGCAGATTAATTTTATCTTTTCGAAGAAACATATGCGGATAAATCCCACTCCTCGAAGGAATATATGTGGATTCGTCCGACTCAAAGGAATCAAGTGAGGATTCGGAGGGAACTTGGTAAATTCCCGTCGTCTTCCGACAGTGTGACTACGTCACTGGTCGGGCTAAAAGTGGACTGAATTCTTTTTGGCGGCTGGTTTGCGAAATAAGTTCTTCGTAGACATTGACGTCGAATGAAACTCAGACGTAGAATCTCTCAATTTTATTCAAACAATAAAAATATTATTCTCCACACAACACCCAGTAACAACTTTAGAAATAATATTATTTACTTCAATTCGCTTTCAATTTGTATTACGCATTTGCTAATAAATCTATTAGTAAATTGAATAACTTGACTAGATACGCGTGATATTGATTTGAAATAGTGAGTTCTGAAGACTCGACTTTCAAAAACTATCATAAAACTTTGAAAACTTTGAAAAACTTATACTCATGTAAGAAGATTAAAAATTCAAAAATAGCAATAAAATTTCAAAAAACTAAAACTTAAAAATCCCTCACATTTTTGTCTCTAAGAAACATCATCAAAAAAAATGAAATCTAAATTGCTGACAATGAAGGTCACTCTTACCTAGTGAGGCTTTTTCCGTCGAGCAGAAATGATTTATTTCCTTGTCAAATTAAAAATTGACGAGAAATCATGAAACCATTTCAGAATGTTCTGGCACGTCATAATTTTGGTACCATCCCAGTATTCTCTTGAAAGTTTCAATTCGATTGTTTCAGTGTCTCGCGTCATTGCAAAGATCGATTCTTTTCATTCATTTAGTAATGATGAATGTTGTACTTAACCTGACATTTTCAGTTTCCGCCATTATTCTCACAAGTCCGCGTGGGCGTGTGGATTCTCGATTTTTAATGTTTTAACTTTTTACTTTTTACTAATGTTTTAAATTTGAACCAGTAGTAGGCGAATGTATTGCCGACTGGACCTATTTCTCTAATGACTTGCTGTTGTACACTTTTCCTGTATTCAAGATCTATGATGCAATCTCGATCAATGTAAGTTGTAGAAATGTTTGTAAGAACACTTTTTATAATTTATGTTTTTCTTTCCTTATTGTAGTTCCTTGATGATGTAAATAAAGATTTACGAAAGCTTGGAGAATTGAATATAGTGTATTTTTCCTCTTTTGCTGCAATCCCCAAAAATATATTTTTCAATTGGTTTTCTAATTGATCAGCAACGATCACGGCGTTTTTCTCTTTTCAGCTATATATATATATATAAATATATATATATATATAAGTTTCTTGGCCATGTTAACGTCTTATATATTTATATTACTCCACACCTAACTCCAATGTAATGCTTTTATTATTTATTTAAGCGTTTCTATCACGGGTGGAATAAATTTATTCACACACGTATATTCACTTACATTAATTTATATAACCAATTCACTACTCGACTATTTACTTGTTCGCTGTTTATATCACGAGATCACTTTATAAACTGATTTTATAAACTGGCTTCTCCCGCTGGTCGTTCATTTATATATAAGTGGCCTTTTTTCTAGATAACTCTAGTTTGTGGCTTACTCAAAAACAATCGCGTCTCTGGGATATTCTTTTTTCTCGGGATGTTTCTCGAATGCCGGCTCAATCCTTAGAATATCTCCGGAGAACATGTCTATAAAATGAAATATATACAGGCCTATGAACAGTGTCCGGTCAACATTCGTTACGTGTTTGTTGTTGTTCAGATATCTGGGCACGTTCATCTAATAAAATTTCCGCTAGCCGTTTTCGCCTATTGGCCTACCGGTCCATCTTGCATGTTGGATATCATATTAAAACACTAATCATACAATTTCAACATAGCAATGTATGCCAGTTGTAATAGTCGACCACACTATCATTCATATGTGCATCAATCTACCTGACTACAATCAGAATGTGTGACAGCGACAATAGCGCCCACCTTAGATATTCAGTTTTGTATGGGTTACGAATAAAGCTCAGTTTTCCAATGACACATGTTTGAATTAATACTTTGAGCACATTACACCAGTCATTTCTTTCAATATGATTCCGTTTTCAATAAAGGTTACAGAATGAATTCCAGATCTTTGTTTTTTCATCAATAACTCGGTGACCAGAAACAGAAAGCGCGATTTTTCATTTCACGATTCAATTCGTTCCAGTTCTCCGATTTATATTTGGATAGAACTGGCGTGAATTTTGAGACACCCTGTATTAAAATAAGGTCATTGGAGCTTCAAGCCCGATACTAAAGGAGTATTTTTTGCTTGTACGGTTTCACCTATTACTAAATAATCTTGTAATTTGGTTTCGCCTAAATACTCAATTATATGGGTTGGAAATTAACAGGATATTATTGTTGGTTCGTTATGAGAAAATTCCGCCTAACCTCTCGTGTCTTGTAGATAAATAACTAATCTACAAATTGAAATATAAATTGGTGTTTATCATCGTAAAGATAAATAATATGTTAACAGTTTCCTTCGAATTATTCCACTCAATAATATCTTATTACCTAATGCCGAAAATCTCTTATAAAAAGAACTTCATAATGTTAAGATTATTTTATGTCAGATACGATTTAAGTTCACTGACTGAAGTTTATGTCTCCCATATAAAACCTCAAACGTAACCATGATGACAATGTTTTATGGGGTCGATAAAGTAATATAAATGAGTCGGTCACAACTGTTGAACGGGTTTCAAATGAGGTTATTATTGATAATAAATGTTTATACAATCCACAATACGATCAAAGCTTTCCAGCTTGTTAATTTTGAACGGGAAATGAATAAGTACCAAGTTTGTTGAGAAACATTGTTTTCGGGATGTGATATGGAGTCAGCATACGTTTCCTGTGAATTATATCAAACATACAGACGTTTAAATTGAGGAAATATGGAATTTCTTTAACATATCATTAATTTCATCCAACACTACATCAATTACAGAATCAGATTATCATTTTATGAATATATGTAGCAACAAATTAGTTATTTTTTTAAATGAAACTTACTATTTCTAACTAGTTCCACAATATAATGGAAAAATGATCAAAATTAAAAAAAAATTCATTTCATCTGATGCCGACCTGATACTTAATAATTATTTTTGGCTAGACCAAGAAGTGACCCATCTTGTCATGTGGATGTTTTGCGTAATGGTTTCTCTGGTTGTTTTTATCTATATGTTCGTAATCATTCATTGTGTCTGATTCCAAAATTTCGAATTGTTCAACAACATTTCATTCTGCATATTCAACTTTATTCCAAACTTTTTCAATGGGAATATTTTGGGTTTAGGATTCAACAATATGGTACTTACATTACGTTCTGTTCTAGAAGAAATTGTTGTATTTGTTGCTACAGATACTGTCTATGAAATATCATTAGAAACATTGGTAAGCCTTCATTTTCAATACATATCTTATTGTCAAAAGTGAAATAGTTCTGATCAATACATACATCAAATGAATTAGTTATATCTGATATTATTTCTGGATTAATATTTGTATCTTCTAGTAATTCTCTCACAAGTGTTATGCGTTCTTTTGGAGGAATCTTAGATGACATATTGGAACCCCAACGGAAATACTCTCCAGATATTCTGCGGTAACCTCAATGACAACGTCTATAGCACAGACGATCCCACACACTCCACCTATTTCAACCACTCCCCCAGCACACTTGAACTAGACATTGGCAATGTTAACAACATAACTAAAACGGAGACAATTCTCGACCATGATGCCGTCCTCATAGAACTAAAAATAACAACCCCAAACAAAGTCCACGACCTAACCACCACAATCTGGATAAATTTCAGAAAGTACACAAATGAAAACATAACAATCACTGACAAAAGAGAAAACACATATCACCTAACAAACATAATCAATAATCTATAAAATATATTTAACACCGCCAGAAACATTACACCCACATTTCAACAACAAGCTCCCCTAACACTTAGTAAAAATCAAACCAAATACGCAGAAGATTGCAAATATGACAATTAAAGGCAATTACTCAAACACTAATCACTAGTATGGGAATACAAGAACTACAGATGGAAGGTATTTCTTGAAAAACTCACACCTGAAGATAATTCTCTCTGGAAAATAAATGGACATCATAAAAATAAACATAATCAAATTAAAAAAATTGTCGCAAATGGAAAAAGCATGACGGAAAAATGAAAATTATTAGAAGCAAATGGAAAGCATTTCCAAATGAACTTTACATACAACAGGTTAAATACACAACTCCATCATAATATATCACAAACCGTTCAA
This sequence comes from Galeruca laticollis, assembly GCA_963921935.1. Taxonomy (NCBI): domain Eukaryota; kingdom Metazoa; phylum Arthropoda; class Insecta; order Coleoptera; family Chrysomelidae; genus Galeruca; species Galeruca laticollis. The sequence continues at coordinate 270,888,913 of OY998175.1, read as the reverse complement.
AACCCCTTACACAAGTTACATTCAAGAACTTAGCAACTTACTTTGAAATATATTACTATCCATTGATTAAAAAATTAAACATTTCCCGAGAAATATGGTATCTCAAACTAAATCATCAAAACAGCTACTACCCCGATATGCTCAAGATAGCCAATATTACCTCTATCATCAAAGGAAATAAAAAACCTTGTTATGTGGATAAGTGCAGACTCGCCCCTATTTAAACAATATAGCAAACGTCATAGACAAAATCAGTCTCAATGAATTAAATTTTTTACTGATTAACACAAGATAGTACCCCCTAGCAATACAATTTCAGAAGTGGATAAAGCACAGTTGGTGGTTACCATTGACATCCTGTTACATGTTTAATATCTTACCTGCTTAGGTTGTTGTAAACAATAACAAAACAAGGAAAATTCTAAGTTATTGATATTAAAATAAAATTTAATTAGCATAGGTCTCATCCTTGTAGTAGTTCAACTCTCGAATTCCCTTATGGATAAATAAATCTCGTTAAAAGAAATCCTTGTCTCTCGAAATCACCTGAAAAATAAATAAAACTTTCAGATATTCAACCACTCATTTAATAATTATAAACAAATAAACTTGACCTCCAATTAGTGTATTCTTGTTATTTGATATAAAAGTAGTCTCAATCTATATGGGTAATTAGCTTGCTTAGGAAGCTCCCACGGTCAACAGTGGTACTGGCCTAAAGGAAAAGAAGATATTTTGTGTGACAGATATTTCCGTTTTCCCTTTTTGAAAGCAACGATTGTGGAACAACGTGCTACGCTGTAAGCGAATTTATAAAAAGGAATTTTGTGGTGCAATCAAGTAGGAAGCGGCTTGGATATATGTTCTAAAGCCAGCAACAGATAGTTGGATATATTTCTCTGATAAAACTTAGCAAAATTCCAGTTTAAACGAATCTTCTATTGGAAGCCACATGTTAAGGCCCCATAGCAACCGAAGTGAGTGGCCAGCTAATTATGATCCAATGAATAAAAATAACTATTCGTTTAAAGACTTATTACAATTACCTTTTTATATTTAGGCCTTTTTTTTCTTATTAGTTTCACTTTTTCTTGGTTCTCGTTAATTTCTGTTCTCACAAATTCACGAGTACTTTTCTCTGTGTGAGCTCTACGGGAAACTACTTTGGAACTGGGCATATTCTGGATGATATTTCCCTGACGAAGGATCCCAGGGCATAGCAGATAAGTTTAATTGATCTTTGCACATTTTAAGACAGTGATCCTAGACTTCTGAATGTAGGTTCCGTTACACTCAGTAACCTCCAACAAAATTATCTCGGCTAAACTGCAAGTCATATATATAACATTACCATAGTTGAAAAGTAAATTGTTAGTAGAGTATCAATATTAATTCACTTAAATTTATCAACATAAACATTGTTAGATTGAACCCTATAATATAGGACATAAATTAAAGCTAAAATACTTAAATTTTATTTGTACATATTTTATTAAAAAGGTACTTCATTCAATATTCAGTTTCCCTAGTTACATACAACAGAAAAAAAAAGTACCGATGGTCTGGCTTTCTTCCTGTTGTTTGTGTACAACATAGATTTCCTCTTAAGACTCCTTGCTCTTTCAGCATTATCCCGAAATTTTCGTTGTCTCAATAACTTTGTCCCCGGCATAGAGATTTCGCTCCGAGAATCTTTCGGCTGAGTTTTCCCTAAAAAGCAGCTGAAAAACAGGGTCTCAATAATTGATGGGGGTTTTAGGTTTGAGGAGGCAACATTTCAGACGTTGATTTTAATTTATTTTAAGTATGGAAATGTTTGGGGTAATTGAGTCTGGATGTTGGTCCGAATCTGCATGTACCCATGTTTGTTGGAAAATGGGTTTATGAGTGATAACCTTGTTATGTAATTAGAGATCCATTCAGAAGTCTACACCCACTATCGCGGATGCCTTCTGCGCGATTTACGTCTTTGAGAGCATTTCGAAGATTATCTGGCAGACAATTATTATAAAAATTTGTAGATATTTTAGTTATAAAGTCTCTGATAGTGGGTATATCAGCTTTCTCATGTAACCAGGAGTTTCTGGGGTATTTTGGATAGGTAGAGTTGTGTTTTATTGCCATTCTCAGACATTTGTTTTGTACCACCTGCAATGTGTGAAAGTTTTGTTTTGTTCCTGTGAAGTATACCAGGACTGAATATGTTAAAATAGGTCTGCTGATTTGTCGGTATATAAGTAATTTGTTTTGTGTGGAGAGATGACTGTGTTTACAGAAGAGAGGGTAGAGTTTACCCATTGCAGTCTTAGCCTTATGAACTTGAATGTTTATATGAGCTGTCGCGTTTGTATTTCTCTGGATGGTATATCCGAGGTATTTTAAAGTGTTACTCCGAGGGATGATGTGTCCATTTATGCAAAGTTGAGATTGTAATGGGTTCTCTTTCCTCGTGATCCTCATGAGTAATAAATACTCTGTTTTGGAGGCATTTAGTTTTTGATTGTTAAAGTAAGGAATTATTTGTGAGTTTATGTGAGTTTGAATGATGTTAAGTGCAGTGTCTGGATTTTTTGCAGATGCTACAAAACACGTATCGTCGGCATACATTACGGTTAGTAAATTTGGGGAAGTCGGGAGATCCTCGCTGAATGAGGAATAAAGCAAAGGTCATAACACGGAACCCTGCGGGACTCCAGCCTGAATAGGATGGGGACCAGCAGTTTGTTCGTTGATTTTAGTGTAAAATTTTCTGTTTGATATGTATGAATTGATTAAATAATTTGGAATTTTCAGTTGTATAAGTTTGAATATTAGCCCCTCGAGCCATACGTCGATCGCGACGATGATTGGTTTGTTTTTGTCTCGAAAGCCTTCTCTTATTAAATTTATAACTCCAATTGTTTGGGCTATGGTACTGTGGCCACTTCGGAAACTGTATTGCTCGGGGGGTAATAACTTATGTTTTTCTGTGAAAGATTGCATTATTTTTAAAATAATTTTGTCAATCACCTTTGCAATATTGTTTAATAATGAAATAGGTCGATAACTATCTACATAACATGGCTGTTTATTTGCTTTTATTATGGGTATGACATTGGCAATCTTGAGCATATCAGGATAAATTCCGGTTTTTATAATGAAATTTACTATGTAAGTTACTTGCACAATAGCTTTTTTTGATAGGTTTTTTAACAGGATATTTGGAATACCGTCGTATCCTGGGGCAGTTTTATTTTTAAGATTAAGTATAGTATTATATATTTCTGTGAATGAAGCTAAGTTTTCTGTGTTAAATGTCTGTATTGATTGCAAGTGTTGATTTACTAATTGTGATATGTGTTGATGATAATTGGTGTGTGGTGCATTATTTACAAAATTGTTACGAAAGCACTCTCCGAAACTCTGCGTAATTTCCTTGCTGTCGGTGCATGTATGTCCATTTATTTCAATTTTTGAAATATCCTTTTGCTGGTTTCTGAAATATCTTGCAATTCTCCAGAGTGAATTATCTTCTGGTTTCATAGTTGTTAGAAACTTCGTCCAATTTTGGCTTTTATATTCTTTTATGAATTTATTTATTGTCGTTTGATAATATTTTAGTAATGATCTATCTTCTTCGCTTCGGGAGAATTGCCATCTTTTTCTTATTTTGTTTTTGTCGTGTATAAGTGTAATTATATAGTCGGGAAGGGAGTTCTGCGGGGTTGGTTTAGGTTTTAAGGAAGTTGAGTAATTTCTGGCAGCAATAATTGTATCTTGGAGGTTTTCAATTGAATTTATGAGTTGTTCTGTATTTTCTATTTTGACTGTGAGATTGATGTTATTGTATTTGTACATATCGGGTATATGCATATAAACGGTATAGTAGATATACTCCTTGTATATAACTGTAAGTATACTTTCTTGTAACACACTTGAATTCTTTTCAAATTCACAATTGATAAAGCTTGGGTCAAGTTCATTTAGATTGTTTTCTTTAATAGAACCTACCAACTCGTTGTTTACAGTGGCAGAATTACTCAAAAACTATCCCTGAGATAAATTGTCGTGTATTTAATTTTATTTAATCCCTATCAACTAAAGGGAGTAACAATCCAAAAAGTACTTTGATTGCGTATGCCACGAGGGACTAATGTAAAAGTTAATAAAAATTATATTACCTAACTATTGAATCAAAGGATTCACTCTTATCTCACAGACCATACATTTTATGAAAGTATAAACGAAGGATCTGCGTGACCATACCCTATACAAGCCGGAGTTGTGAAAGGATCAGTACCATCACCTTTGCTGTGTTTCACTAACGATTTACCATTCTCTCCAAAAATCGGAACAGGCATGTACGCGGACGGCAATTGTTTTGTATCGTCAGCTAAATTACCAGACACAGCACTCCAAAACATCCAATCACACTTAAACACACATTATCCCTTATTTGAGAGACAACAAACTAACCATAAATTCCTCCAAGATAAAGTACTTGTTACTCAGGAGGATATCAAGGGAAAATATCTCCGTGCAATCGCAATTATGTATCTACGGGTAAAATATCACCACTAGTAATACTTTAAAATAACTAGGCTACACCGTACCCTACCCTATTATCTGCGAGCATAGTTTTCTCTCAAAAGCAAATAAACTTCCGATATATAAATAGGTCATGATACAAATATTAACATAAGCTGCCCTAGTTTATACTCTGCCACAAAGCATAACTACGACACATTTCAGGTGGTGTAAAACAATTGTCTTATTCCGCCACAGGGCCAAGCGCCTCGAGAAATAATCTTGGTGCTCGGTCAATAATAGCAGTATTCACCAACAGTATAATATACTATTTAATAATGGTCAAAATTTGAACCATTTTCAACAAACGCCGAGAACATAATACAAATAATAAATTAGACCAAATGATTCAATAAAGTATTATTATAGTAACATGTGGGAGTCGCCTAAGTTGTATTAGAGATACTAGTACTCTTCATGAGGCTAGAACCATGAAAAATGGGGTAAAATAATTTTTGCTGCGTGGGTGACTATGATGTCAAATCTAAATATTGTTTCCAATTATAAACAACTTTTATGGATACATTTTTCGATAATGTCGAATATTAGGGTAGTTTTCTCTTGAATAGTGTCCCTATTTTTTCTTCTCCCCCGTGTAGTGTATTGTATGATCTAGTAGTTCTTCCGAATATCTGTCATATGTTTCATGACGTTAGTATTTGTGCATTAAAAATTATATTTTTCGAAGTCTTTGTTTTATTGAAGTCCAATACATAACATATTGTGGCGACGATAAAAGGTTGTTCTACGTGCCGAAAAGTTGAAGTGATGTTTAGAAGCCATTAATTAAGCCTGTTGAAGTCAAGTTAAACGTCAGTCTATAAATCAAAGTTTTATGTCAGAGAAATCCACAAAAAAAATGTCATTAATTGGTATAATTGAGCATTTCAATTCCAAGCAGTCCGATGCAGAGACATATTTTGAAAGATTTGAACAGCTATTTAAGGTTCCTGAACAACATAACCAATGAAGAGGTTTCACTTTTTTTAACCTTAATTGGGAGCGAAACATAAAATTGTCTAAAAGATATACTAGCATGTGATTCTTTAGCAGACGAGAAGTATAATAATCTCACCACAACATTGATAAGTCAGTTTGGAGCAAAGCGTTTGGTAATCGCTGAAAGGTATAAGTTTTGGACAGCGATTCAAGAAAGCGGAGAAGATCTGAGAGCATTCTAGATGAGATTAAAAAATATTGCCAAATATTGTGATTTTAAGTCATTTTTGTCAGATGCACTGCGAGATAAGCTAGTGTGTGGTGTAAAGTCAAATTCCATAAAGCGAAAACTGTAAACAATTGATCCTTTAGCAACATATTACATAGCTCTTGAGACAGAAATAGTTATGGAGCTTACTGATGATCAACTACATTTGTTTGGTATTCAATCTACCGGGTCAGTCATGAAGTTCAAATATCAAAAAGGCAATAAGTCAAATTGTAATCCGAATAATAAGTAAAGTATAGTCAAAGTAGTCAGTCGTGAACTCAATCATTAAATCAAAATGCAAGTTATCAAGGAAGTCGAACATCTAATAGGTCAGGTAAAAAACAGTGTTAACGTTGTCAAATAGTCCATTTTGATGATATTAAGTGCCCAGCTGTCCACTAGAAATGTTTTTCATGCAATTTAATGGGTCACTCCTATGTAAAAACAAGGTTCATGTATTATCGGATAATGAATGTCAACAAGAAGAAGTAGATGATGATTCCCTAGATATATGTTGGCTAAGTCTAAACTCCATATCAAAGGAAAATGAAAGTTTACAGGTGAGTTTGTATGTCGAAGGGATTGACATTATTATGGAAGTTGATTCTGGAGCTTGTGAGTCAATAATGTATATCGATGATTATAATGAGTTATTTTAAAATATTGGAATGGGCCCTGTTGTTTCCAAGCTTAGAGCAGTTACAGGTCAAAATGTGTTAATAGTAGGTGTTTATATTTCTATCTTATTATTTCCCTTTTATGGTCAAATTTGTTTATTTGTTATTGTTTCGTAAATATTGGGAAACTATGAAAAAGTGTTCAGCGTGACAATGCTGCATTTTCCCTTTGCAACCGTTAATTTATGTTATGTAGTTAGTTAGGTATGAGAGAGCATCTAGTAAAGTTGTAACAAAAGGTGTTCGTTTTAATTCACAATTAATGTACCCAATTCAACCAATTTATATCAAGAAAATACCAAAAGTATTTTATATGGTCCTTCGTACTCGACGGATAATCCGATGTCAAAAGTATTGAAGTAATAAGTTGAAAAATTACATCACGCGCCATAATTGTTGTGAGGTTATTTTGGTCAGCACCGGCTTTTACAAAAATTACAGAAGTTATGTGTATCAGAGGCCAAAGTCTAAAAAGTGAGTAATCCTCTTTTCTTTTCGTATTTTAATTTCCAAATATTATAATTTCAAACCTGTTGTGTATTTCGTTGTCGCCTCATTTCGCAAATTATTAATGAATTGTTAGTTATAAGAAAATCGTTTTAGTAACTTTAATAGTATTATTAATATTAATAAAATAAAATGGACATATTAAAATATTAAAAAGGCAAAGAGGTTCTGTTAAGGCTAGTTTAACTAATTTTTCCAAGTATATTGACGATAACTTAAAAAATAACACAAGTATAGCTCATCAATTGATTTTAGAGTTAGAAACTCGTATTAATAATATAGATATTAATTTGTTGCAAAAATTTGTCGAAATTCAAGACAAGATTGAGACATCATGTGAATTAACGGAGTTAGAAAAAGAATATTTAGAACGAATTGAATTTGATAACAGATATTATTCTGTGATTTCTTCAGCAAAAAAGTATTTGGATGACAACAAAAATAAAAACGATTGTGGCGGTTTTTCGACAAGTTCGAACAGATCTATTGTTATTAACCCTACGCAATCTGTTATGCTTCCGGATATAAATTTACCCATATTTGACGGGTCTTTGCAAAATTGGCTTGAATTTAGAGATATTTTTGAGTCTCTTATTAACAAAAATGAATCACTATCAGATATTCAGCGTTTTCATTATCTGAGAGCTTCTGTACGCAACGAACCTCTTCAGTTAATATCAAGTATAGAATATTTCTCGAATAATTATAAAATTGCATATGAGCTGTTAGAAAAACGATACAATAATGATAAAATATTAATACATAATCATATTAAAAACATTTACAATATAGAATCCATGAGTAAGGAGTCCGCCAAGGGTATGCGTGCGATTTTAAATAATGTTACAAAAAATATGCGTGCATTGAGTAAAATTGGTTCACCCACAGCATCCTGGGATGTACCCATTGTTTATTCATTAAGCACAAAATTGGATAAGACCACTGCCAGGGATTGGGAATCATTTAAATCAAAGGCAAAATAAACCCATCTTTAGATGATTTTAAATTATTCCTAACTTCCAAGGCGGAACTTCTCGACAATCTTGAACAAAGTCGCATAGAAAAACAACACAGTAGTGGTAATTTTAGAGGTTTGATTGCGGTAGTTGATAATTTACAATATTCAAGTTTGACTGATGTTAGATCACAAAAGTGTTTATTTTGCAAAGGGGAACATATTCAATCATGTCCTTCCTTTTTGAATTGAAAAACGGGGTGAAAGAATTCTTTTTTCAAAGTTATGTCTGGATTGTTTGAAACCCGGACATTTTAATAAGAGTTGTCGAAAGCTGACATGTGAAAAATGTAACAAGAAGCAGAATATTTTATTACATGTTGACAAAATTAATTCGCAAGTATTTCGCGATAAAAACCAAGTTTCTAATATCGATAACGAAAGTTCATCTTCCTCATTGATCAATTTAGAAGAAGTAGTGAATAACTCTGCTAATTGTGAGATAAGTGATGTTTTATTATCCACAGCTCACGCTTATATTTTGGATCGATTTAGTAATAAACATACTGTTCGTGTAATTTTAGACAGCAGCTCTCAATCGAGTTTTATTACTGAGAGTGCATGCGAAAAAATTCAATTGTTTAAAGAAAAAATTAATGTATCGCTTAATGGAATAAATAATTCTTTTTCAACTATAAATTATAAATGCAACACACGAATATTTTCAAAGACAAATGAATTTTCAATAAATGTTTCTTGCTTTGTTATTCCAAAGATAACTGGGCCTGTGCCAGTTTCGCCAATAAATATTAGTAGTTTAAAACTTCCCAGTCATTGTAAATTAGCTGATCCTGCATTTTTTGAACCACAGGAAGTTGATATGTTGATTGGATCGGATGTATTATGGGATTGGATATGTCAAGAAAAGATTTGTTTAGGTTCCAAACTGCCGATCTTACAAAGTACAAAGTTTGGTTGGATTGTGACTGGTCCTGTCGGCAAGACAAATAAGCCGGCGGTTTTGAATTGTTGTTTTGTTAATACCGAGGTCAATATTAATTAGCAAATCCACGACGATTTAAAGTTGTTTTGGGAATTAGAAAATGTGCAGATGAGAAAAAACTATCGGATGAAAAGTTAGCATGTGAAAGGCATTATAAAAAAAATACAAAGCGAAACAAAGATGGTTCATTTGAGGTTAGGTTACCTTTTAAAGTTGAAATTTCAAAGGTAGGTAGTTCGTTCGAGCAAGCTAAAAAACGATTTCTGAACCTGGAACGTAGATTCGTGTATTCCAATGAGAATTATTAAAAATTATATCATGAATTTATGAAAGAATATATTAATTTGGGGCTAATGACAAGAGTCAACGATTTTGAAACCACTTTTTCTGGCGATTATTTTATGTGTCATCATGGAGTATATCGGGAAGATGCAATCACGACCAATCTTCGCGTCGTTTTTGATGCATCATTGCCAAGTTGTACAGGGTTTTCTTTAAATAACATTTAAATGGCTGGACCTACAATACAGGAAGACTTATTTTCAATTCTACTTCAATTTAGACAGCATAGGTTTGGTATTTCTGCCGATTGTACAAAAATGTATAGGTGTTTGTGGGTTTCTCCAGATGATAGGCAGTTGCAACGTATTTTATGGTGATTTAATCCTGAAGATCCTTTGAATTGTTACGACCTAAATACAGTGACATATGGCACTACCTCGGCATCTTTTCTCGCGATTCGATGTTTGTTTCAACTTACTCTTGATGTGGAAAATACTCACCCTGATATAGCAAAAATTATTAAAAGGGATTTTCATGTAGATGATCTGCTCACGGGAGCCGATACAGTAGAAAGTGCAAAACGAATATGTGAGTTGGTTTTTGAGACACATAAACAGGGTTGTTTCCTTCTTCATAAATTTTATTCTGATGATCCTAGTATTTTGGGTGGCATCCCTGATAATTATCCTTCATCTAAAATCGTGGAGTTCGGTGAAAATGATGAAAAAAGGACACTTGGCCTGATCTGGAGTCCTATTCATGATAATTTGATGTTCAAGGTGAATAACATAATTAATTCAAAAAAAATTACAAAACGGTCAATATTATCCGAAAGCTCTAATATTTTTGATCCTTTGGGACTTTTTAGTCCTGTGTGATTGTTGTTAAGATTCTTCTGCAAAGTTTCTGGTTAGAAAAATTATCGTGGGATGATCCAGTTCCTCACAAAATTTCTGTGGTTTGGTCTGCTTTTACATCTGAGTTAAAGTTTCTGAATGAGCTCAGAATAGAACGTCGTGTAGTTTCTGAAAATGTGAAGTCTATCGAAATGCATTGTTTCTCCGATAGTTCCGAAAAGGCATATGGGGCCTGTATTTATCTCAAATCTCTGAGCGAAAATGGGGAATTAAGCGTAAGTCTGGTATCGTCAAAATCAAAAGTTGCACCTTTACAAACTGTGACTTTGCCGCATTTAGAACTTTGTGGAGCTCTTGTAGCTTCAAGACTTGCTAAGAAGGTTTTGTCTGCGCTTAGGTTAAATGTGGAGAAAACTATTTTTTGGACAGTTTCAACTATTGTTTCGGGTTGGATAAAGTCCGCTCCAAATAAGTTGAAAACTTTTGTGGGCAATAGAGTCTCCGAAATTCAGGAAATTACAAATCGTGATACATGGAGGCATGTTCCAAATGAATTTAACCCAGCCGATTATTTATCTCGAGGGATAAAAAATTCTGAAATTAAGGACTCAAATATGTGGTGGTATGGACCGCAATTTTTGCTTTTGCCTGAAAATGAGTGGCCAAAAATTCCTGGCCAAAGGGACGGTTTACCTGATTTGCGTAAAAATGAAGTTTATTGTGCAACCAATTCAGTGGTAGACGAAAAAGGCAATTATGTAATCGAGAGGTTTTCGGATCTGGTAAAATTGAAAAGAATAACCGCGTTAATGCGTAGATTTATACACAATTGTACTAAAAAATGTCCAAATGACCGTAGGTACGGTCCATTTAAAAAGAATGAAATCGATCAATCGTTCAAAACATTGATTATTCATGTACAAGAAAATTGCTTTTCCGATGAGTATGAACAAATAAGGGCTAATAAAATAAAACATTCCTCAAAAATTCTTAGTTTAAAGCCACTTATTGACGACTCTGGGTTTTTAAGGGTTGGTGGAAGATTGTCAAATTCGAGATTTAGCTTCGAAAAGAAACACCCTCTAATTTTATCAGGGCGTCACCATCTTACTGAATAAATTTTTATTCATGAACATTTGAAATTATACCACTGTGGGCCACAACATTTATTGGTTTCAATACGAGAATCATATTGGCCATTAGCAGGTAGGTCGTTGGCCAAACAAATTGTGCATCAATGTTTAAAATGTTTTAGATATAATCCCAAAATGTTGGAACCTATTATGGGCGATTTACCCGAACAACTCTGACAGCCACATCCGCTAAGACGCTTAGAGTAGCCCAACGTAGGATGGAAAGATCGATGCTTGGCGTGTCACTCCGTGACCGCATAAGAAATGAAGACCTAAGGGCGAGAACAGGAGTCACGGATGTTATCTATCAGGTGGCAAAACTCAAATGGAACTGGGCTGGACATGTGGCCCGCATTACAGATGGACGATGGACAAAAAGGCTGCTCGAGTAGGAACCAAGGACTGACAAAAGAAACAAGGGAAGACCTCCCACGCGATGGACGGACGATATCAGAAGAATGACTACAAACTGGATGCAGAGCGCTCAAGACAGAAAACAGTGGGCAGAAATGAGGGAGGCCTATATCCTGCAGTGGATGCGACAGGCTGATTGATGATGATGATGACCCGAACAACGCTTGACTCCTACTCATCCCTTTGATATTGTGGGGATTGATTATGCAGGTCCTTTTTTGCTAAAGAGTCGGTCTGGTCGTGGCACTAAAATTTCGAAGTCATATATTTGTCTTTTTATATGTTTTTCAACAAAGGCAGTTCACTTAGAGTTAGTGACTGATCTCAGTAAAGAAGCCTTTATACTGTCATTACGTAGATTTTCGGCACGACGGGGTAAACCCACCGTAATGTTTTCTGATAATGGTAGCAATTTTGTGTCCGCATATTCTGAGTTAAAAGAGTTGGGTCAATTTATTGAACACAATAATATTGAATTAACGTCAAAAATATGTGAGGAAGATATAGAATGGCATTTTATACCTCCTCAATCGCCTCACTTTGGTGGCCTGTGGGAGGCAGGTGTTAAAAGCATGAAAGTACACTTGAAGCGAGTAGTAAGTAATACTCCTTTAACCTTTGAGCATTTTTATACGTTATTAACCGGAGTATAGGCAATAATGAATTCACGTCCCATTTCCCGTTTATCCTCTGACCCTGAGGATCTCACACCATTAACGCCTGGACATTTTATCATCGGGCGCCAATTAAATTCCTGGTTGAATGCAGATTTGGAAAACTTGCCCACAAATCGATTGTCTCTGTATCAACACTTACAGCAGCTAAAGCAGCATCTTTGGACCAGGTGGAGTAAGGAATATGTTGCGGAGCTTCAACAGCATACCAAATGGAAGCAGAACTATGATAGTCTAAATATTAGTGCTTTAGTTTTAGTGAAAGATGATAATGCACCCCCTATGAGGTGGAAGTTGGGAAAAATTGTAGAAGTGTTTCGCGGAAAAGGCAAAATAGCGCGAGTGGCGGTTATAAAAACCCAATCCGGATTAATAAAACGTTGCTTTTCTAAAATATGTCCTTTGCCTATGGATTGAATGGAAAATGTATTTGATTTTAAATATAATTTGTATTTGCTTATCTATTTTAATAATATGTATTTGTTTGAAAGCCAATGCCTTTCCAAGGTGGGCGGCATGTTTATATTTCTATCTTATTATTTCCCTTTTATGGTCAAATTTGTTTATTTGTTATTGTTTCGTAAAGATTGCGAAACTATGAAAAAGTGTTCAGCGTGACAACGCTGCATTTTCCCTTTGCAACCGTTACTTTATGTTATGTAGTTAGTTGGGTATGAGAGAGTATCTAGTGAAGTTGTAACAAAAGGTGTTTGTTTTAATTCACAATTAATGTACCCCATTCAACCAATTTATATTAAGGAAATACCAAAAGTATTTTATAGTAGGTCAGACAAATGTCGAGGTCAGATATGAAAATAAGACATTCAAGCTACCATTGGTTATTTAAGATAGTTTTAACAAGTTCACTCCATTGTTATGTCGTAACTGGCTAAATGTTGCATCATGGAAAAGTATTTAATAGAGTCAAAATCAGTCAAAAATAGTGAAGGGGTGTTAAATAGGTCGAACATAGTATCAAATAAAAGTCAATTCGAGGCAATTAGGTCAAATAGAGTTCAAATTGAGTATAATAAACGCCAGTTTAAGTCAATTTTAAAAATAGAAGGAAAAATATTGACTTAATTGCAGACATAAAAAGTCAGTTTGCATGTAATTTTTAGAACGTTCCCAGTTCTTGTATAAAACAGTTTAAGGCTGTCGCTTCAGTCAAAAATAATGTCAACTCAATTTTCCATCGTGCTTATGACATGCCTTATTCTCTAAACTCCAAAGTTGAAAAGGAATTATCAAATAGGATAAAAACTGGTATTTCAACCAAAGTAAGTCATAGTCAATGGCAAGTTCTATTGTCTTAATTTCTAAAAAGAACACAGATGACAATAGGATTTGTGTTTATGTTAAAAAAACTGTAAACAAAGTCATTGATAGTGACCATTGTGTATTACCTTTACCAGATGATATTTTCGCGAGCTTCAATAGAAGTAAATGCTTTTCTGTTTTGAATCTTAAGGGAGCATTTCAACAACTTGAAATAAATGAGTATTCGAAAGAGCTTTTTACAATAAATACCCATTTAGGTATTTTTCGTTGCAATAGGTTAACTTATGACATAAGCCCCGCTCCAGGAATTTTCCAATCTGTAACGGAAACTATTTTATCGGACTTATCTATATTGACGATCTTCTAATTTTTGGGTCCTCACTAGATAAATGTCATCAGAATGTTCGTTCTGTCATGAAAAAATTAAAAGAATACAATGTCAAAATTATTGAAAGAAAAAATGTGTTTTCTATCAAAACGAATACTAAATACTAAAATTGAATTTATCGAAAAAGCACCAGAATACTTAACACAACTCAAATCATATTTAGGTCTCTTTAATCACTATGGTACATTCATTCCAACGCTCTCTAGCACGCTTAAACCACTTTATGAATTGTGTAAGTCAAGTAGTCAAGTGTTGAGTTCACTTGAACTAAGGAATGTGAAGACATACTTCAAACAAGTAAAAAGTTGCTTACTTCTGGAAATGTTCTTACATATTCCAACCCATCGTCATCTATTCATGTCACTTGTGACTCGAGTGGGTATGGTGTTGGAGCAATCCTTAGTCACCGCATTAAAAGTGAAGAAAAACATATCTTGTTAGCTTCTAGCACCCTTTCGCCAACAGAAAAACTTTATTCAAATTTGGAAAGGGAAAGTTTGATCATCATATTTGCTTTACAAAAAGTCATAAGCATACTTTTGACAGGAAATTCACTTTAATCACTGACCACCAGCCAACATAGTTTATATTTGGCATAAGCAAAGGTATACCAATTACAGCAGCCTCTAGAATAACTTGTTGGGCTATAACATTAGCTGCCTACAACTATGATATCCAATACATAAAAAGGAAACCAGTTGCCATTACTAATGGTTTATCACGCTTGCCAATGTCTGGCGACACTGAAATACCCAGTATTTTATATTCGGTTAACTTGATTGATGATATTCCTTCACATTTAGATGATATCTCAAGAGCAACAAATAGAGATTTCGACAAAAGTAATGGACTTTACTAAAACTGGTTGGTCTAATGTGATACATAATGCAAAATTGAAACCTTATTTTCAGAGAAAACACGAATTGTCTGTAGAGAACAATTGTCCTTTGTTAGGTAGGAGAGTTGTCATACCTAAACCTCTTCAAACCGAAATTTTACAACTATTCCATGAACAATACTTAGGTATAGTTCGGTCAAAAATGTTGAATTTGTCAAAAATTTCAAAAATTTTTAAAAAGTAATATATTATTCTCTTGGCCGACACCATTGAATAACTTTTACCGGGAATATACTGATTTTTTTCACAAATACAACCATACCTTCTGGATTTTGATTAATGATGAATCGAAATGGTTGGATGTAAAATTGATGGAACATGGCACTTATGTTAAAGTAACCATTTTTTTACTTAAAGATTTTTTTTCTGTTTTCGGATTGCCTATCGAACTGGTCCCAGATAATGGACCACCTTTTAGTTCGATTGAATTTCTGTCCTTTTGTCAGTCATGAAATCAAATCAGTGGAATCTCCACCATACCATCCACAGAGCAACGGTCTTGCCGAAAGAAACGTACAAACTGTCAAAAAAAAGCCAATACTTTTTAGACACTAAGTTGTATAATTTCCTTTTTACGTATAGAAACACACCTTCTTCATACACAGGTGTTTCTGTATCAGAAATCATTTTTACAATAATACCAAGAACTTGATTCGATATTTTAAAGCCTTTTTGAAATAATAAAAATACCGACTTTGACTAAGTTGCAGATAAATTAACAAAAACTTAATTATATTCTTCAAATCAAACTGTTTTTGTACATCATATTCAACTTGAAGTCTGGCAAAGAGGAAACGTTGTAACAATTATAAGCCATTCTACCTATTTAGTTCAGGTTGATCATAACATACGGTTTGTCCATGCTAATGATATCCGGAAGTCCCCAGAAAGTTTTTCCACTGACTCTGGTGTACAAATGACTTCGCAGGATTTATCTATAGATGTACCACAGAATAATAATAATTATTTGCCTGATCTCAATAATCCCTTGGAAAATTATACTCCTTTAGAGGTTAATTTACCTAATATATCTATTATACCTAGTAAGAGCATGGAAGCTCCAGCAATTACCATAACTTATAGAAGAGAGCCGTAAACTAGGCAACGTTCAATCTGGAACACCCAAGAATTTTGTCCAAACTCGTTCAGGTACATCTAATAAACCTCCAAGAAGATTAGACTTATAAGTATTTTTTATCTTGAGTAGGGAGAGAAATGTGGTGTATTTTATGATCTAGTAGTTTTTATGAATATCTGGCATATGTGTCATGACGTTAGTATTCGTGTATTAAAAACAATATTTTTGAAAGTCTTTGTTTCAATAAAGTAGAATACATAGCACCCTGTACACCGTTTGAAAATTAATTATTTCAACAACTCAATTGCCAGTTTTCCACAATGCACCAGTTTTATCAAAAATAAAATTTCCTGACAAATGGAAAATAAAAAAGTTTATCTTATGGTGCAGACTTTTTCAAACGCTGTGTGTAATTAGATTCTTCTTCTACAAACCCATTAAATAATTTGAACAATATTTAAGAAGCACCCAAAAACTCTAATATTCACTTATTCTAAAAATACGCCCTCACTTGTTCTTTTGTACAACGAATATTTAGAGAAATATGTGGATTTCATGATAAGAAATAAGAAAAGTGAATGATATAAACTTCAAATTGCATAAAAATACATTAGAGAATATGTATTAAATACTTTGATTTTTATTGCAGACCTATTATCAATATGAAGATCGCTATTATTATATTATTTTGCATCACTGTGTCCATAGTAAGTACAATTTATTTTATGATTTTATACAATTCTCACTTTTCCTAGTACAATATTTAGCATTATGTCCTTTGACAAATTGATTGAGCGTTTCACAATTATATCAATATTATCTCGATAAAATCAATTCTAGAAATTTAAACGAATGCAAACTTGCTCAAACATTGATTTCAAATATATTACTTCGTACCAAGAAGTTTAATGGTATAAATCAAATATTTTGGATATAATCAAACAATTTTCATAGTATGGGCCTCAATAATTTTTTTCTTCATGTTTCCAATCTGTATCTACGTATTTTTTTCAAAGTTAAGATAAACTTACGCCACGTTTTGATTTGATTATATTATAACATCTGTCATCCCATTCTATCATGCCTTATTATCTATCCAAGCTTCTCCATAATCCCATTTTGCTCATACGTTTTCCGTTCCTGTACTCTCATTTATTTCTTAGAGCTGTTACACATCAAACAGTGTCTGCTTCATCGTTTCTACTCAATTACTTCTCTTAATATTGCCAACATAGCATTCGAAAAAAAAACATCCTTCAATGTTTGCTCCTGTAAAATTCTTTCACTGCTCTAAAAAGCAGGATATCTTAGATACAGTCAAATGAGTTGGTCGTGTGAGAAGCCCTCTCGAAAGGACACCACCATAATACACCTTGTTAACATATTTGTGACTGAGAGCTGAATAAATATCATTGAATCATCACCGTATTATCCTGATTTGACTTCGGCTAAGTTTTTTCTTTCACCAAAACTTGAAAAAACCTTTCCATGCATCAATTTCAAGTAAAAAAAGGAATCAAAGGCATGTATTTAAAATAATCCCTAGGAATTATTATCTTCTCAAGCGTATGAACCTTTTTATTAAAACATTGTTTAATTTTCTAGGATTGTCTCAGTGATGTATATAAAGCAAGAATAAAGGAGGTCGTGGAGTACTGTCAAGCAAATTCAACTACCCGTGTACCCGATGAGTGGTTGGATTTTAAAGTCCTTGTGGAAAAAGCTGACCAGGCAGGACCCCATATATTATGCCGACTTCAAAAATTAGGTAGTATTAATAAAAATGGCGATATTGATGTTCCAGTGTTTAGAGAAGATTTATTAGAGGCTTTTCAAGATCCAGTCAAAGTAGATAAGATAGTCGCTGAATGTGCTGGCAGAAAACCGAACTGGTCGGCTGAAAAAAATGCTATCGAAAATTTCAAATGTGTAATGAGTTTCGCTTGAATTTTCTGTAATATCTTCCATAACTGTTTTAATACATTCTGTTTAGCAATTAAATGATATCTTTATTGATTTTTTCTACTTAATACCTGTAGGTGACAAGTTATAAATATATCTGAATGAGTTGGTTTCCAGTAATGAATAAAAACATTGCTCTCTAGAAAAAGAAAGGAATCAGTAACAAAGAAATAGCAAACAATATTGTATTCAGATCAGTACAGTTAAATGTTCGAAAATGATAAATTTGCTTTAAAATTAAATTTCATTATTATTGCGCTACAAAAGAACTGACTACAAAAATATGGTTTTCTACAATTTATAGGTTTAATAGAAGTATTATATTTCTTGCTATATTGCATTGTGCAAGAATGTGACTCCTCAATCCCTGGATGGAAACACATCCCTCATGAATGTGGTTTTAGGACATCAAACGACCACTTCTACTTCCCCTTCGTTGATGGTAGAACGCACATATTTTTGTTAATAATCACAATCCTAGAATGGAACCCAAGGATAAATATAACAGGAATGTCCATATACTGGTTCTGGAATAGTAAACTGGAGTGTCAATATTATCTAAATTTCCCTTTTGAACTTGTAGCTTTGTTTTCATTTCTTGATTTTCTTTTAAACTGATACTTCTTAGGTCCAGTGACGGTGGGTCAACTTCTTGACTTTGGTTTCCAAGATTCCCAGCCAAATTTATTACTGGGAGGTGAACGTTTACTGAGTTGAATTTGCTTGGCTTCGTTTTAACAAATTTTAGGGATTGTATGTGAACAGTACAATCTGGAGCAGATTCTATTAATAATGTCCCATGAATGAGTATGTCGTCTTTTGTTTCTTGGCAATCAGTCATGGCTACTTCCTCAAAGTGCGGTGATAAGACATTGTCCATCGAAAATTTTCGTTATTAGAATTCTGTGTTGTCGAACACAAAGTGCTCGACAGGTTTTGACCTCTGCTTCATAGGTGAGTAATAGGACAGCACATAGCGACTCTTCTGTGGTCAAGGACTTGTGGGCTTCTTTACATATTTATATACTCTTTGGATTGTATGTAAGTACAGGCTTGGTCCATATATGTATGAGCGACATAAGTAATTGCAAGGAAGGGTTTAAAAGGAAGGTGAAGGTAGAATTCAGAAATTTTTCCAAGGATGGGTACAGGAATTTAATTTTTCAAATTTCAGAATATTTTATAAAATTTGTTCAAATGGATAAAATTCTATATACGATTTAAATTGTAATTTTTTCATTTCATTTAACAAATCTAAAGGATTTACTTTGAGCTTGCGATAAAGCAATTGAAATACTTGATATCATCTCTTATCAATTTGAAAGTTAAGTTATATCATAGCAGTAGTGAATATATTAATACTTCATTTGAGTATTGTATTAGCAATAGAATCGATATTCAGCTAACAATAGTGTATTCAGATCAGTACTTATGATAATATAGTTAATTGTTCAGAGAATGCATTCTTATTCTACTTCAGTCATCTGCATAGTTATTCCTAATAAAGTAGTCACTACTTATATTCTCTATTATTTTACACAGGCAAAGAATTTTTAACAAGAATGAACGGTTTTAAAATTACTACTAACTTTTCCGCATCTGTGAGATGCCCTGAACAATAGTCGATTATAAAATTGTCACTTGTATACACTTCGGGGGATGAATCGTTCTAACAAACCGAAATTTCAACAGAAATAACCAAAAATGTAGTATATCTGGATTCATAGGACCCGCTGTACTAGCTTTAGTCAGCTGAAAATCAATAGGGTACATCTGTGAGACACCTTCAAAAATATCCGATTATAAAATTGGTCACATGTATACATTTCGAAGGTGTATGGTGCTAACAACCCGAAATTTCTCCAAAGATGACTAAAAATGTGACACTTCAGGTACTAGCTCTGGTGAGATGAAAATCAATAAAGCCCTTCTATTAGACGCCCTGAATGATATTGAATCCTAAAATTGGTCACCCTGGAGGCTGTATCGTGCTAAGAAACTAAAGATTCTTCAAAAATTACAAAAACTTGGTACTTGAATTACCGTAGCACCCGTTGTACTGGCTTTGGGTGCTGAATATCAATAGAGTTTTCTTTGGGACGCCCTGAATATTATACAATCATAAAATTGGTCACATGTATATACTTTGGAGGCTGTATCGTGCAAACAATCTGAAATTTCTCAAAAAATGTACAAAAATATCGTACTTCAAGTACCATAGCTCCCGTTGTACTGGCTTTAGTAAGCTGAATATCGATGGGGTTCATCCTTGATATTCCCTGAATAATATCAAATCATAAAATTGTATATACTCCGGAGGCTGCATCGTGCTGACAAACTGAAATTTCTCCCAAAATGAAAAAAATGTCGTACTCAAAAGTGTTTTTAAATGAAACTCAAGGTCTCTAGTTAATTCCACAATATAATACAAGTACTATAGCACATGTTGTTCTGGCTGCGGTACGCTGAAAATCAACAGTGTTCATTCGTGATATATTCTGAATAACATTCAATTATAAAATTGATGACTTGTTGGACTCCGGAGGCTGCATCGTGCTACAAACTGACATTTCTTCAAAAATGTCATAGTTAAAGTACTGTAGCATCTGTTGTATTGCCTCTGGTGAGCTGAAAATCAATAAAATTCATCTGTCATTTATCCTGAGCAATAATTAACCATAAAATTGATAACTTGTCGCACTCCGGAAGCTGTATCGTGATAACACGACGACGACATACATACCGAATTTTTTTCTAGACACCGAATTTTTTTCTAGACACCCATTTTTCGTGCTGTTCTTGCTTTTTGGGGTAAAATAATACTTTTTTCGTATATTAGATAGGTTTGGGTGGAAAAGTAACGTTAAAGAAGATTTTGTAAAGTGAATTATGCTTTTTTTGATATAAGAAATTTAAAAAAAATCCGTCCGTTAATATTGAGTTCCGAGGTTTAAAGCTAAGAGTGTATGGAAGTGACCATTTTCATGATTGAATATTGTTCAAGGCGTCCTGATTTTCAGATCACCAGAACTAGTATAACGAGTGGTATGGTACTTGAAGTACGACATTTTTGTCATTTTTTGAGAAATTTCAGTTTGTTAGCACGATACAGCCTCGGAAGTGCAAAAAGTCAGCAATTATATGATTGAATATTACTCAAAACATCTCACAGATGAACTTTATTGATTTTCAGCTCACCAGAGCCAGTACAACAATGCTATAGTACTTTAAGTACGACATTTTGTTCATTTTTGGTTAGCCAGTACAACGTGTGCTATGTTACTTGAAGTACCAAATTTTTGTCATTTTTGAGAAATTTCAGTTTATTAGCACGATACAGCCTCCAGAGTGTAGACAAGTGACCAATTTTATGATTAAATATTGTTGAGGGCGTCTTGTAGATGAAACATATTGATTTTTAGCTCACCAGAGCTAGTACAATGGGTGCTATGGCACATGGAGTGCCAAATTTTTTATCCTTTCTGGAATAATTCCGGTTTGTTAGCACGACACATCTCCAGAAGTGTATTCAAGTGATAATTTTATGACAGAATATTGTTCAGGGCAACAGATGCGGAAAAGTTGTACTGTGTGGTCTGTTTGGATGGTTCAATAATATATTATACACCAATGTGGTGCATACTGTTATCACTGACCAAGCATCAAGATTATTTCACGAGGGAGTTCAATCCGTGCGGAATAAGATTCTAAACAACTTCGATAATGTCGAAAATAAGGGTAGTTTATTCCTGCACCTATTTTTTACTCTCCCCTGTACATCGTTTGAAAATTTAGAATTTCGACAACTCAATTGCCACTTTTTCGCAATGCACCAATTTTTATCAATCATGAAATTTCCTGACAAATGGAAAATATAAAGATTTCCATAGGATGTAGACTTTTTGAAACGCAGTGTGTAACTAACTTCTTCCACAGACCCATTAGATAATCTGAATATTATTTAAGAAGCACCATAAATCTCTGATAGTCACTCATACTAAAAAGTTGCACCCACTTGTGCCTTTATTCAATGAATATTGTAAGAAATATATGTATCCTATCAAATGGAGCATAAACAAATACTGTAACTTAAACAGTATGTTTTTGTTTTTATGATAAGAAAGATGAAAGGTGAATGATATAATTTTTAAATTGAATATAAACAAATTACATACTGTATCGTATACATTGATTTGACTTGCAGCCCAAAGATCAATATGAAATTCGCAATTATTATATTATTCTGTGTCACTGTGTCCATAGTAAGTACAATTCATTTTATGATTTTATGCAACTTCTCATAGTACAATAATTATTAGCAATATGTTCCATAACAAATTGATAAGCATTTGCCAATAGTATCAATATTATGTCAATAAAAACATAGTAATTTTAGGGTATGAAAACTTGCTCAAACATATCTTTAAAATATATCACCTTGAACAAAAAGATGTAATAGTATAATTAAAACATTTTGGCTCGTATTTGGATAGAATCAAATATTCTCTTGATATTATTGGTCTCAATCATTTTGTTTCCAATCTGTATCTGCTTATTTAGGTTGAAAATTGAGATATAATTATGACACGTTTGCATTTGATTATATTGTAACATCTGTCATCCCATTCTTCATTCTCTCTTATCTGCCCAATCTTTTCATAACCCCATTATGTTCATAAGTTCTTTTCTTCTGAACTTATATATATATATATATATATATATATATATATATATATATATATATATGTATATATATATATATATATATATATATTTCTTAGAGCTAAAAATGTTATCTATCATCTTCATTTCTTGAGTTACCGTTTATCGTTCTTCATTGTTTGATCTTCCATGTAAACTTCCATATCAAATAATGTTTGCTTCATTGTTTATCCTTCAATTACTCCTACTATTATTGCTAGTATAACAGTCAAAAATAAAACCAAAGAAAATCCTATAACTTTTATTTAGTTAGTTTTCTGATTTTGAATTTTATTAGTTTGAGATACTTTCGAATATCAAAAATTATTTCACAATTTCACCTTCTATAATTCAATAAAACACGTAGTGACTGTAAAGTCCATTTACTTCTGTAAAAAGCTGGATACCTTAGATACAGTCAAGGGAATTGATCGTCTGAGAAGCTCTCTTGAAGGGACTTCATAATACACCTCTATATATTCGTGACTGAAATCTAAATAAATCTTATTCATTCATTACCGTATTTGTCTGACATGGCTCTCGCTGACTTTGTTCCTCCTACCAAAACTTAAATTAACATTTCGAGGAATCAATTTTTAGTCAAAAAAAGATATAAAAGACGAGTATTTAAGTTGATTTCTAGGAATGCGTTGAGAAATATTGATAATCAAATTATTCTTAGGCGTAAGCGTATTCTCTCATAAGTGTGAGCCATTTTATTGAAAAAATGTTTAATTTTCAAGGACTGTCTCACTGATGCATATATCGCAAGAATAAAATCGTTGGTAGACCAATGTCAAGCTAATCCAACTACCCGTGTACCTGATGACTGGTTGGATTTGAGAGTCCTTGAAAAAAATGCAGAGCAGGCAGGACCCCATATACTATGCCGACTTCAAAAACTAGGTAGTACCAAAGAGAATGGCGACGTTGATGCTGCAGCACTTAAAAAAGATTTATTAGACGCTTTTGAAGATCCTACCAAAGTAGATAAGGCAGTCACTAAATGTGCAAGGAGAGAACCACACTGGTCGGCTGAAAAAACCGCTATTGAAAATTTCAAATGTGTCTTAAATTTCAATTGAATTTTCTGTTATTTATATCTTTGATTATTATTTCAATACATTCTGATTAGCAAATAAATCTTTTTTATGAATTATTCCTATCTTATACCTGTAGGTGAGACTAGTTCAAGATATAATTGGAAGGGTTTGTTTCCAGCAAGGAATAAAAACATTGCTTTCTATAAAAAACAAAGTAATCTATGACAAAGAAATAGTCAGAAAATTAGACATACGTACATATCGACAACCATTCAACAAAACCACAAATAAATTAGGAAAAAAAACATTTCAGCTTGCGATAAAGCAATTTAAATCCTTATCAATTTGTAATCAGTTAATTTCATAGCAGTAGTGTATATCAAAATTATGCTATTTAATATTTCATTTGAGTATTGTATTGACAATAGAATTGATATTCAGCTAACAATACTGTATTCAGTTCAGTACTTATATTGTCAATTTTTTTTCAGTGAATGATTTCTTATTCCTGTTCAGTCTTCTGCAGAGTTACTCCTGATAAAGTAGTCACTCCTTATATTCTCTATTATTCCAAACAGGCAAAGAGTTCCTAACTAAAATAAACGTTTTTGGAGATTGAAACTAACTTTTCCACATCTGTGAGATGCCTTGAACAATATTCTATCATACAATTGTTACTTGTATACACTTTGGAGGATGAATCGCGCTAAGAAACCGAAATTCCTCCAAAAATAACCAAAAATGTAGTATATCTGGATTTATAGGACCCACTGTACTCGCTCTAGTCAGTTGAAAATCAATAGGGTACATCTGTGAGACACTTTGGTAAATATCCGATTTCAAAATTAGTCACAAGTATACACTCCGGAGGCTGTATCGTGCTAACAAACCGAAATTTCTGCAAAAAGGACCAAAAATGTAACACTTCAGGGACATTAGCACCCGTTGTACTATATCTGTTAAGTTAAGAATAAATAAGGTTAATCTATTAGATGCCTTGAATAATATTCAACCATCATCGAATGCTCAGTAGCTTTCTGACTAGTCCGGCGTGGCAGACTTGATCGAAAGCTTTTTGAACGTCCATGAAAATAGCGGCAGGACAGCGTCGTTGATTTAAAGCTCGGGTGATTATACTTTGAAGGTTGCTGGTGGCGTTCTGACAAGAGTGGCCTTGCCTGAATCCAAATTTAAACGCCGGAATTGTATTGTGTTCAGTACAGAAGTCCCAGATTCTTTCCTTCGACAAACATTCGAAGACTTTACCTAGGACGCTGATTAATGGAATCGTGCGATAGGATTCAGGCTTTGTAGGGCCTTTGCTGGGTTTGGAGATGAGAACTACGTTGGCTGATTTCCAACAACGAGGTAAGTACGAGAATGCCAGACAGACGTTCAGCAAGGCACAGAGCGGAAGAAAAATTTCTTCTGGCAGATTTTTAAGTGCCTGTCTCGAGATTCCGTCGCCTTCGATTGTAAAGGGTGTAAGAAGTGGAGAGTTTTCATTTAGTGGAATGTGAACGTATGGGGTTCGTGTTATATTGCGGGTAAGGCGGTCTGTTTCCCTGGGACATCTTGGATGGTCAGGTGGTGTTAAGACAGTTTGTAGTTTATTTTTGAAGGCGGTGGCTTTATCTTCTGTCGTTGAACTTCGAGATGTGATTCCACCTTTCTCTTGAGGCAGACAAGGCGGTAGAATTCTTGCCAAAACACGCGCTCTTGTCTGAAGACCAGTCCGGCTGTTTCGGTCTTCCATTTTCTTTGCTTTTTAAGATTGATTTCCAACCGAACCTGGGCGTTTAGACAGTTCCATTGTGTCTTGATAGCGGGGTCTCGAGTGCGAACGTATAACCTACATAACTATCTTTTCTGACGGATTTCTAAAGAATACGTTCCGGAAGAGCATGAAAGTTGGTATTTATGGTGGTGAGAGGTACGGCGATGCATCGATTAAGAGGGATTGGATTTCATCTGCGTGAGTATCTATAACATCAGCACTCTGATGAATGACGGGTTGTGGCAAATTAGTAGAGACGTGTTTTGCGATGGAATCCTAATCGGCTTTTTGAAATAGCGGAATGTGAAATTTATTGACGGCGTAGGTACTGAATTATGTAATGAAGTTTTAACCAGTAGTGGAACATAGTCTGAGGTGATGGGGTCGCCTATGAAGCATTCATCGTCCATGCGGGTGAGTAACCTGTCAGTGCAGATTATTTGGTCGACAATGGAAGACAATGGAAAACTTATTAGGGTTGGATTATTATTTGTAATACGGGAAATGAGACGAGCTGGTCGGCGAGTATTCTGCCGTTTGGGTTGGAGTACGTATCACCGAAAAGAACGTTACGTGAGTTTAAGTCACCCATTATTATGGCGCGTGATAGTGTGGATGTATATTCGAGAAGGTTGATAGATAATTGTTGATTGGGATGTTTGTAATAAGAAAAGAAGGTCGTCGTGGTATTATTCCACGATATATCGATGGTTATGCTATCCAGGTTCGGTTGAGACCGAAGTGCAGGGAGTGGGTGTGGTAATGCGGGGAGTACGTTTCGGACGAGAAGTGAGAAGTCCATTGCCGTGACAGAAGAAAGTGGAAAGTGGTATAGCCAGCGAAGCGAGGGGACTTTTTTAAAAGATTGTCGGTGATAGAAAGTATTTGTATATTTTGGGAGTGCAAGAGGTGTTTGAGAAGATGTCGCTTTCTCGTTGGACCTTAGCAATTCACGGTCCCGATAGAGAAGTCCATGACTTAATTTTGGCGTTTTGTCGTGAAGGCAAAGTGGATGCGGTTGCCCGCGTCAATTGTGATGGTACAGTTGTAGCCGTAGAAAGAGGGGACGAGGTGAGAGAGGGAGTTAAGATATTTTGTTCACGGAATATCTTTTTTAAAAAGTTTGATTTGAATTTTAAAATACAACTTTATTGTTACAGAGTTACAAACAGAATGTCGATAAAAATGTGAGAACAGTACCAAGTTAGTTTATTATTAAATGCTGACAACTAATGAATGAATATGATACATGATATGACATTATTATACAATATGCAAATTAGCTTCACATAACTCCTCCCTCCTTAAGATAGAACAACGCCGTCAAAGGGGTTGTTTTGTTGGGGTTGGTGGTTAGCTTCTTTCTTCAGTTTTAAATATCTACAGAGTATATAAGTTACGGCAGCTAATATTAGGAGCGATAGAAGGCCGGGAATATTCCATACTGCGGGGGTGTTTCTTGACTTTGTATTGGCTTCGTTAATTCAGCTTGGAGTTTCAAATCTTTAATGGATTGAAGATCGATTGCTTCTAATTTTATGGGTACTTCTGTGAATTTTTCTGTTTTCGTGAGTTCCCATTCGAATTTTGGAAGTATTAATGGATTTATTGCTGTTATTTCTTGGATATTACTAAATGTAGAATTTTCGGTCCTTATTTCACATCCTGCGGGGATTTTGAATAGAGTATTTTGTTTGACTAATAAAATGCGTCTCTTGTTCCAGTTCGATTCAATCTTGATCGGCACACTTGAAGGTAAGGCTAGGATAAACTGGTCGTTAATTCTTTCAATCAGCGGGTGACCCGAAATTGCTGAGCTTGCTCGACAGTTGGGTTTTTCAGCTTTCAAAATTGGGATGATGCAAGAGTCTGGACTGATATCTTCGTGATTTTGGCATAAAGGTCGTTCAACTTCGAACATGGGATGTCTTCGTATTAATGACTGCTTGTACCGAGTATCAAAAAGGATTTGTCGGGAATGATTATGGAGTTATGGTAGGGTAGGCTAATAAGACGAAAAGTTTGGTAATTATCAATTTTTAAGATAGGTGGATCTATTGCGAAAATAATATTAGTTTTATTAATTAGAGTTTGTATACCGGCTAATTCGTAATACTGAAATGTATTTTTGAATTTAAGGATTTTATTTTGTCCGTAAAGATTTCCTAAATGGTCTACTAGTTTCAGTAGTTCGTTGATAGGGATTATTGAAGTATGTAAAACTCCTGAATGAGCAAACATAATGGGGTTCTCGAAATTATCCAGAAAATTAATGAGATTTTGGCAATTTAGAATGATTTCATCTAAAGCGTTAGAGAATCTTACGTAGTTATATACATCTTCTGTAAAATTACTTAGTTTGATTCATATCGAAAGTTGGTTCTTATTTAGTCAAAGAACAGTTTTGTTGTAGTGGTCGATAAGGTTGAGATTTAAGGATGTTTGGAGTTCTAATTGATAGAATTTTGATTTTGGAACAGTTTTTCTATTTGTGAATTATATTTCATCTCGTCGTCATTGTCTAGAGTACCAAATAGCCATTTACTAACGGTTCCTACTCCATTTATTAATCCGCGTTTTTGACGTTTAACAGGAGTTGAGTTATTTAATTTTTCTGTAGTTGTTTTGATTAAGTATTTAGCATGGGAGAATAGATCGATTTTCATATTTTCATTATTTCCTAAATTCGTGGTGTTTAGGAGTCGTTCGATTCTAATATAAAAGTATTCTATATTGTGTAGTTGTGAAATTAATTGGTTTGTTTCGATATAGTGTAAAAATGTATGTTTGGTTTCAATTATTTTTGCTGGTCCTAAGTCAAGTGGCATAATTGGGGTACATAATTCGTGGATTTCAATGTCAGAGGTTATTGGGTTCGGTATTAGGATTAGAAATAGGGTAAGGATAAGATTTAATTTCGTTCTGATCATAATTCTGTAAAGAAATGATTTATTTATTATTGGGTTTCTTAACAATAGATTTATAAATCTTCTTATTTTCATCTAAAAGTATTTTTGAACCTAAGTCGCGTTTTTCTTTAGATTTCACATGTCGAGGTTTTATTTTATTTCGCTTGGCTTCATGATTTTTAATAAATATGGTCTGATTGTCTTCGAAATTTACTGGATCTTGGCGACTTTCGTTGCGTTTTGAAATTACTTTTTTCTTTTTTTTTCAATGACCTTTCTGCTATTGATTGATACAGATTAGTAAGTCGTTGACGCCTATTTTCTAAAAAATCATTAATAATATTTTCTTCAGTGATGTCGAAAGGGTCGAGTGCCTTATTATCTCCTGAGACTATATCAAAAGGTTTACATTTAGTAACTGAATGTACAGAAGAATTATATCCTAGCACGGAATTTTGAATAATTTGTTTCGGAGACATATTTGAATTTTGAAGATGAATAACACGGGCGTTTTCTAATAGCGATAAATGAAATCTTTCTACAAGACTATTACTATTAGAGTTTCTTGGCGTAGTAAAGTGTAGTTTGATTTTATGTAACTTACAGAATTCTTGTAACAGTTGGCAATGGAATTTGGTTCCGCTGTCGCAGGTTATTGCTGAAGGTACGCCAAAATGAGTTATAAAATGAGAGAGACCTTCGATTATTGATATTTCGTTTACTGATTCTGTGTAATAAGCTTGACCATATTTGGAGAATGAGTCCAAAAATGTTGAATTTTGTTTTCATTATTTGAAATACATCAATGTGGATCATCTCAAATGGTTTAGATGGGGTGAGAATAAGTGCATATTTAATAACCGTACTTTGCTTGTTGACAAACGTCGCATGCGTTTATATACCGGGTGACGTCATTTTTCATGTCGGGCCATTAATATTTTAATTTTAAAGATTCGATAGTTTCATTGATTCCTCTATGGCATGTTTTAGTTTCGTGATGATACTGCATAATATGTTTGCGTTCTTCGACGTTTTCTACATATCTAACAAATTTCCTTGAAATTACTAATTTGAATGGGTGATTTTTGAAGGCTTTTTGAAGTATAGTAATTGGTATTGGAATTAATTCGATTGCGGATTCTATGATATATATGCAATAGAGTTTTTTCGGGTCTATGAAGTTTTTGAATACGTGTATGAGTTCTTTTTCGAAATCATTTGTAAAATTAACTGAAATACGAGTTTTAGTATCAGATGGGGTTTCCTTAGTAATAATAAAAGACTTATTTTCATTTTGTTTAATTATTAATTGATTGTTGTAAGAGTTGGTTATATTTTCCTTGTATGGTATGCTTAATATAGGGTTTTCTTGGGCTGAATGTATAGTTTCGTTATCGTCTGTTTCGCTACGTGTTTTGTTGTTTGAATTTAAAAGTTTTTCCAGTTCGTCTATAATTTCTTGTTCAGCTGAATTTGGTTCGTCGGTGTTATTTTCGTTTGTAAGGGTTCCTATTATTTCGTCTATATTTCCTGGATTCCCCAAGATAGATTCGTTCTCAATATCCATTGCGTTGATTTCTATTCGGCTCAAGGCATCAGCATTGAAATTTTGTGATCCGGGCTTGTAGTGGATGTCGAAATCATATTCTTCCAGTAGAAGTCGTCATCTTATGGGTTTCGAGTTGGGTTCTTTTAGATTCAAAATCTATCTAAGGGGTTTGTGATCAGTAATTGATTTGATTTTGCATCCATAAATATATGGTCGAAAATGTTTTACGGCCCAAGTTATCGCTAAAAGTTCTTTCTCTATCGTAATATAATTAATTTCGGCGGAGTTGAGTGTATGCGATGCGTAGGCAATTGGTAGATCGTTACCGATTAGTCCTTGGCTTAGCACGGCGCCTAAAGCAAAATTGGAAGCATCGGTGGTAACATTAAATAGTTTTTTGAAGTCAGGAAATTGTAGGATAGGATCATTTGTTAATAAATTTTTACAAAGTTCGGAGGTTTCAATAAATTCGGGAGAATATATAATTGTTTCTCCTTTCTTCAGGAATTTAGTAAAAGGTTTCGTTATTTTCGCAAAGTTCTTAATAAATTTTCTATAATAGCCTAATAGACCGAGAAATGATTTTATTTCTTTGGAAGTTTTTGGTAGAGGAAATAGCTTTATAGCTTCTATTTTCTTTGGGTTGGGTTTAACGCCTTCTGGTGTGATGATATGACCCAAAAACTCAACTTCTTTTCGGAGATTTATCTAGTTGGACTTTAAAATTAGTTTCCCTAAGTCTTCGAATGAGTAATTTTAGGTTAGCTATGTGTTCTTCTAGATATGAACTGAAAATTATTATATCGTCCATGTACACCATGCAGATTTTCCCTTGAAGATCTTTTAGCACGTTGTCCATGACACGCTGAAATGTGGCAGGGGAACTTCTGAATCCGAATGGCATACGTAGATATTCATAATGCCCGTTTTCTACGCTGAAGGCTGTTTTCGCTATAGAGTTTTCATGCATATGAATTTGATGGAAGCCCGATGCTAGGTCTATGGTTGAGAAGTAGTGGCATCTGCCTAGTCGATCTAGTACATCTTCTATTCGTGGGACAGGGTATCGGTCTCCTAAGGTTCTTTCGTTCACTTTTCTGTAATCGATGACGATTCTCCACTTTTGTTTGTTGCTGGAATCTGTTCTCTTTGGGACGACCCAATTTGGATTACTCCATGGGGAGGAACTCGGTCTATTTATTCCGTCATCTAACATTTTCATTATTTGTCGTTGAATCTCGTCTTTGTGTATAGAAGGATAGTGGTAAGATTTGGTGTGAACGGGTATTTCGTCAAATGTTTTTATTTCGTGTTTTACTTCGTTCGAAGAAGTTAGTTTGTCTTTGTCTCTCACATTATCATTGGGGCGCAAATGAATCTACTTTTCTAAAAGTATATAGAACCCTCATTCGTTCCAAAATAGATTATGGACATTCCATTTACATGTCTGCAACAAAAACTATTTTACGTTCCCTCAACACAGTACATAATACCGTCATCCGCTTATGCCTGGGAGCGTTTCGGTCAGGCCCAGCTGAAAGTCTTTATTGTGAAGCAAATGAACCCCCCCTCTGGCTCAGACGACAACAGCTCCCTCTCAACTATATTGCCGCGATTTCCTCCAACCCCTCCAATCCAGTATATCCTATATTAACATCATATCAACTTCATGACAACCCTCCATATACCTTTATTATACATTCTATTCCTCAACATATACAACCTTTAATTCAAGACGTAAACCTTTCACATACTCGAACCCGACCACTCCTCCATGGACCTAATTCCTCCCACAATACGATCTCTCCCTGTGCAAACTTAACAAAGATGAAACTAATAGAAATGTTATTCGATCTGCTATCCTCGAGTTGCTACATTTTAAAGAATATAACATGGTCATACATACGGACGCATCCAAGACAGAAGTAGGAGTTGGGTGTTCCATAACCACAGTACATGGATCGATCAGAACCTACAAAATACCCTCTATTTGTAGCGTCCACACGGGTGAGCTATACGCTATCCTACAAGCCTTCAAACATATCCAACAACTTGCAAATACACACATAGCCATATGCACTCATTATCCTCCATCCATTCCATTAAGAATACATTTACTAACTACCCCCTTGTCCAAGATATACACGACATATATAAACAACTAAAAGGACAAAATACAACAGTTACAATAACATGGGTCCCTTGTCATGTTGGGATTATTGGGAACGAAAAAGCCGATTGCCTTGCCAAAGAAGCTGCCTCAACATCTACTGCCACGGTGAATCTTAAGCTTTGTAATGACTTGAAAGCTAGCCTGAAAAAAATCATTCGTTATAACTGGCAAATTCACTGGAGTCAAATTATGTGTTCACTGCGTGAAATTAAACCAATATTGAAGCAGTTTACCGGTCCCGATCCATCTGGGAAAAATATGGCTGTCATTCGAAGATTACGTATAGGTCATACTAGACTTACGCATGGTTACCTAGTGACATCGTCACCTCAGCCGAACTGTCAGTATTGCCACGTAAAAATCTGCATCAAGCATATTCTCGTTGAATGTCCATACTTCGCCACAAGACGCCTACAACTAGGAATACATACAAACTACACGGAGATCCTAAATAGTGATAATCTAGTGCGAAAAGTGATCAAGTTCTTAGAGAAAGAACAACTTATTAACAGAATGTAATCAAAAAAATTCCAATTAAATAACATATCATATAATTCCATATTCATGTTAGTTTTAAGCTATTAGTTTTGATTCACATTATGTATTGTAACTTTGTCTGTATTGTACCTCATGCTAATGGCCATAGCTGTCTTATGCACGTTTATTTAAGTAATAAAAAGAAATTCTTTAAAAAACCTACATTTAACAAATTCACAAAATGAAGAAAAATAAATAAACCAATAATTTTAAACACAAAGAAAAATTAAAACAAGTTTTCAATGTGAATCATGTTGGTCTATTTTTTTTCTGCCACAGAATGCACATTGGCCTCTGACGTCGGTGCGGTCCACGACTGGCTCTGGATTATGAATTTCTAGTATTTTTTCCATTCTGAAGGCTATAGTTTTAGAAGTATTACTTTGAATTGCTCTATAACGTAGACAATTTTCTGCCAATTTTGACTGACGCGAGTGAATGTGAAAATTTTCTCCGTGGTAGGTATTGGTCTGGATTTTGGAGATTATATAATACCAAAGAGATCATCCCAGCTGCATTCAATAAAGAATAGAAAATAATCATCGGCCATTGGTTGGTATTTCTAGCACAATTATAAGCTACGGAAAATTTATCGAGGGTGTCTATTCCACCCTTAGTTCCTTTTTCTGTAACTAAATCCATTTTTCCATCATGGTGTAGACTAGATACCAACAACACTTTTTTTCTGGTAAATATAATGTCAGAGTTGTATCTTTATCAAAAGAAAACCTACTAGAACTCAATGGTCTTCCAGTAGGTTTAGAGAATTCTAACTGTAACTCTCGTTTCATTTTTTGGTTGATACCCAAAAAAGTAAGTTTGTACTCTCGAAATAATGTTTTAATCAATGGAATACTAGAAAACAAATTGTCACATGTTACACTTCTTTCAGAATTTTTGATCGGTTTTACAAGCCTTTCAACAACAGGCGAAGGATAATTGTTGAGAGCATAAGCACCGACAGGCTGTGTACCCAGATGAACCTCCGGATTGCAGCAGTATAGTTTATTAAGTACCAAGTGTCAAACCGGTTACTTCAGTCACGAGCGAAAGGAGTTCTTTGTAAAATGGGTGACTAAAGACGTTTTTAACACGAGGTGTTTACTATACTTTTTCTTCGCCCGCGGGAAGGAAAACATCATATTATATTTGAATTATATTCATTATGTGACGGACGATGACTGACAGCTGACTGATAAATCGAATGACGCAGAATAACAAAATTATCAAGGAGCATGAAATTCAACATACAAAAGAAACACTTGATTTGACGTTTAAAAAAGAAAAGATAAACGAGATGTGACTTTTCGCATTTTAAACACTAGTGTTTAAAGAATCATTTTGTGCATGTCAAACCCGTGTTCAAAGTGCGGTTTTAGTAGCGGGAGTAGAAAAAAATTATTTCGAGTCAACAATTGCAAAATTTTTAAAACCGTATCATTTGGTTTAATTGGTAAATAAACACAAAATCCAAATCGCCGACGAAAAGCTTTCAGCTTTTTATCTATGATGAGGTTTTGAAATGGCGTATACGCCGATATACACTTCTTGACAAATGAGTCGAATAAATTACTGCTCATCTTATCGGCTTTTTGTCGTTAAGTGCGAGTTCAGTTCAGTTTCAGTACGATAATCAAGCGTAAATGCTGCAGTAAGAACTGGAAGCCAAATTTTGACATACATAACACAAATTGTTCTACACCCGTTCCACTATTGTTCCATAAATCTTCCGTGTTCAAACTACCCGATTTCAGCACTTCTACTAATTGGAGTAAACCAATCAACGCTTGGATTTCAACAATATCAGTTTCCTTCACATTCCGTTTTCGACTGTAGCTGTGTTCATATTTTTCAATATGTTTGTTGGTGTACAATTAGCCTGAGCATGTTCGAGTCAAAGAAATACTGCCAAATATCATAATCATTCTTTAATTTATTTACTGCAGGTCCCGGAAGACGAGTTATAATATTCTCAGCTCAGGTTTTGGTAGAAGGAGGAACATGTCTTGACCATTTTGTCGTTCCATCTTTCCCAACAAAAACAGGTCCATTCGAAATCACCTCCTCCTTCTCTTCGCTATCCGAAATTTCTGTTCTGTATCTGAATTAATTTCCTGTGCGTCCAGTTTGTCTACCTCATCTAGATCTTCGTCGCCATTATCTGCAACATCCTGTACTTCTCCTTCATCTTCCGACAGACATTCCAACATCATCTTATGAAGAGTTTCTTGTTCCTTCTCGTACGATCCTATCTGAAAGTAAACACAATTCAAATAAAAGTGAGAAATTAAAAATGTATTACTCACCCCTAAAAATTCTCCAATGAGAAAAATGTAACTTCTGTTGATCAACCAAAAATAGTACACATCTTATGGCGACGGACTGTCACTACGTGATCTATTCTAAAATCTAAATGAACGCACCCACTTATCTCTTGCTTAGGAAGAATATTGAATTGGTTCCGGCCGAGGCATACTTAGGAGCGTGGTGGGAGTATTGTATGGTGGGTTCACGCGCAGCTGCTGCTTCCACGGCTTCGTCTCGCACCAACAATTGTGACGTCAGATGGGGAGCATATAATATTCTAGTATCCCCCAGAATACATTATAATGTTGAGCAGAATCAAATGAAAGCAGTAAATGAATGATAGAAAATTATTTGAATACAAATTATTACGATATAAAAAACATTAGTCAATCAATAAACATTTATTTTTAAAAGTAAGGTAATAGACATCTACAATGTTACAAGTTTTTAAGTTGATTTGTGAATTTGGACATTTTTCTTTGTAGCTGGCGTTTGCACTTTTCAAAACTAATTTTCTTATTCATTTCCCGCAACCTAATATGAGTGCGAGTTCATGATAAACATAAAATTATTTCAAATGGATTATTTAGGAGATAATTGTTGATTAGTACGATCTGCAACTTTGCTAAAAATCATGTTTTTGTTCGAAAATTTTTCTTTATGAAATTGTAAAAAAAATTGGTTCAAAATTTTCTCTATTTGAAGCAGTTTTGTTGACGGGCTGATTAAATTACCTCTAGACAAAAACTCTAACCAATCAGGAACGGTGGTTTTGGAGCTCGTTAGAAATTTTGTTTCTGTTCCCAGATCTGAATCTTTATATTTTTGTTTAAATCTATGAGCCACATAACCAGCAATGTATTTAAGTTCCTCTTCAGAAATATTTTATGTAAAAGTGAACTGTTCATATGAATCCAAGAGCTGTGTTAAATTTGTGTTCAGTTGGAAATCACTTAGTTTCATTCCAGTTTCAAGCGTTTCCAGTATTTCAGGTGCTATAAATGTGTAGCTGTCACCCAGATCTTCACTATCAACAAACCTTTCACTTACTGATTCATCTGGAAGTATATTGGGCAAAAAACTTTGTGAAATGCACTGTTCGTTCATTAATGGCTGCACTAAAGGCTCTTCCATACCACCATCTTCTGTATTTTTATTCAATGTTGAAGAATGTTTTCCCAAAATATACCATCGTAATCGGTATTTTAGTTTCAAAGGTGTAGGGTGATCATTCGTGGAACTCATCCCACGTATATAAGAAAAAAAATTCGAAAATATCTTGGTTTAATTTATAAGTAATTATATATTGTGCACCTAACCAAGATTTTTGAAACGGAAGCAATGAAGTATGCTTTACAACTCGCATCTGTAACATGAATTCAGTCATATCTTTAAGTATAGTTTGTTGGTTTTCATATTGTGCCGCAACTCCAAATGCATTCACGCCAGGATGACTTCCGTATTTTGCTTTAGAATTAAATACATGATGATAATAATATTTAATAATAATATTCATTCAATAAAGATAGATACAATAATACATGAAACGATACACTAATACATAGGAAATAATTACACTGAATTGAATAAACTGTTTAGGTCACTGAAGTAGTTATTATTACTACTTGTATTGTGACTAGAAAACATGAACAAATCAGTTTGTTGTCGAATCCAGTGAATTGTCAAGTTCAGTAAGTTGTCCAATCCGGTAATAAGTTGAATCCAGTGAATTGTCAAGTTGTATAGTAAATTTTTAGGGGATACCATATCAATTGTTAGACACTGCCGAAATGGATACTGTTAATTATGATAGAGTTTGATTTGATATATTGCTAAAGAACTGTCAATCTGTTTCAATAATCCCTTTCTTAATTCGCTTTTTAAATACATTGTAACATTTTGAACTTTTTATATCATCAGGTAACAACACATAAATTCTTGCTGCTATATAGTTAGCATTTCTTTGACGAATAGTTTTTCCACTGCGTGGGAAAACGATCCCCTCATATCTCCTAGGATTGTAAGAATGTTCATGATGTACCAATTTTATTTTACTTTGGAATACAAACAACAATACTTTTTGACTGAAAATTTGACGTACGTCTTTTACCTAGGCATCTATCCCCCAAAAAACCCATGTGCTCCACACCATGCAATACATTTGGTCGTTGTGTTAGAAAAAAACTGCGCAGCTGGTTTCACTTTTTGTCTTTGAGATCCATGCAACGTGAGGTGGTACTGACTTAATTTGAACAAAATTTCCAACTTATCCTTAGATGCTTCCAAAATATTTTCGACTAAAGTTCTATTGATAAAAGGTTTGTTTAAAACGAATCTGTTGTCCAAACAATTATTCCTGGCAAGTTTCAATAAATGGGGAGCATTAGCAAAAACAAATACTTTAAAATTGCTATTTACTGGATGCTAAAAGTAACATTTTTTGTCATAATCCACACCAAGAGCTGTCCATAATGATTGATTTGTTGGACCCATATCGCACGTTATAGAAACAACTGTGTAAAAAATATTAAAAAGTTTTCATATAATGACGCAAATTATTTCTTTGGCCATAGGTTGATCGCACGCATAAAAAATAGGCTGGTTCCAGGGAGAAAACAATCCCCTAGCGAAAATTACTTGTGTTGTTTTATGGGGTCCAATAACGGTTTGTGTGACTGGATCAATGCAAATTTTATTTGAAACATGAATTTCATCGAAAGATAGCACTGTAGTACGTTCTTGTTCAGTAAATTCTTTTCCCTTTTGTTCCATCAATTTTAGAATATCTGTTAGTGGCCCCGGATCTAAGTTCAGTTTTAATGCCCATCTCCTCAATGTACTAAGTGCAGGAAAAAGATAACCCTTTTGACGGAGATACCTGTTACCCTTTGGTGATACTGCACGAAAAGCCGTTGTAGCAGATATATCTTCTGCAGTACACTTAACGTGTTTTTTTTTCAGGATTAATAATTCTTTTCAACTGTCCCGGAGTAAAGTAACTGCTCAGTTTTGGCGTATATTCCTCATAACTTGTTTTCAGCATTTCCCTATTTTTGATGTAGCTATCAGAAAGAAGTTTCTTTAACGATTTATTCTCCAGTTCTAATTTTTCTATTTTTTCTTTCAACAATGCTATTTCTCTAACGTGAGGCTCGTCTTTATTAACAGTCTTGATAACAGGCTCAATTTCATTGATATTTATTTCACTTTGGATGGGTGGTTGGGAATCACCGTTTTCTGTTGAAGTGTTAGTAATACTACAATTGAAAATGAAATGAAAATCAATGAAAATCTAATATTTTCATGTACTTACACAACGATATTGCTGTTCATTAATAAAATTTGATCTGAGAAACTTTGTCGCGCACTTTTTTCCGCGAGATCCTCTCTGATTGTACGTTTACGCTGAGTGTTTTTAAAATTTTGTAAATTTTCAGGCAAATTCTCAGTAGGAATCACGTCGACTTTCAAATTTCTGGCGTTCAATGAAGAACACAGTAATAATTTTTGTTTTAGGGAAACTTCACACTGAGCTGAGTTAAAATACAGTCAACAAATCCTTGCTAAAAATAAACGTGTTACTAGTAGGTTTTTTACCACAAACCAAAGTTAACCTCAGTTGTCAAATTCTCAAATAATAATTACCGTTCATTACGTTGAAATGATCCTGCCTTCGACAAGCCCTCATCCACTCCTTCCGTAAATCTTAATTTTTTGGGAATCTGAAGTACTTAAAATCAGTGCCTTTACGGCTATAACTTTTACACCCAAACATAGCACAACCCGACATTTTGATTAGTATTGTTTTTAAAGCACAACTAATAGGCGTCTCAGTAGTACAGAGAACCTTATTGACCTTATATAATATCAGCAGAAAATACAGTATAAAAACAAAAACTACTTAAAACCGACTAAAACAGAATGCGATTCTGTGAACCGTGAACGTATATGCTCCCCATCTGACGTCAATTATTCCTGCGCACTAGAGAACTGAGTTCAGTTTCCCAACCGAGCACACCATACAATAATACTCCCACCACTCTTAGGAGGGCTAATTTGGTCAGTGGGGAGTCACCTGGAAAAACTTAAAATACTGAAGAGTCCGCGCGCCAGTAGCGGAAAGTTAAAGTTTGATTTTTGTTGATTGATTGTTCAAACGCTATTTTTGTAAAAAAAATCCAAAATGAATTAAAAATTTCCTGTGGTGTAATTTTAGAGGATTTACGATTGTTTTTGATTGAGTAATAAATTTTCTGAGAAATGCGAATTTTTTCTTTTTGGCGAAATCCATAACAGATGTGTAATCTGATAACGTAATATTTGTCTTCCGTTATTAAATCGTTTATTGAGTATATCACGTGTAATAGAGACATTTTCGTTCGTTACAGATAATCTTTTAGTCCGGGAAAGTAAAGTCGAAAAATCTGTTAACTATCAAAACTTTCCCATAACTCAATTTTCATTTTTAAATAAAAATATATTGACCCAGCATCACTATTCCAGATTGTCTAATAATTTCCACTGGAGCTTGCGACGCAGCTTGCAAGCACAGCTCAGACCACCTAAAATTCAAGTGATTTATGCTCGTGTCATTCCTGGATGTATTCTTACAAAAAAATCGTGGAGATGAGAATTGAAGCAAATCTTATGCTCTTGAAGGTGACGTAAATAGTTTTTTGAAAAAAAAATTCCGATCTTAAATTTTCCAAAAATTGAAAAAATTTACGAAAATTATATTTTTGGTTGGTAATTATAAATGAAATATTATTATCGAGGTCAAAACATTGATAAACATAGAGATAAAACTTCTAAAAATTTACATTTTTTCAGATTTGGAAAATTCAATATGGCGGCTGCGCAAATTGGAAACAATTTTTTTTTTCAATCGCGTCTAAATTTATGAATATCAACGATATTGAGAGACGGTTTGCTGCAATCGACAGAGTGAGAGTTATTCTTTTATAAATATCATAAACAAAATTTTTAAAATATTTTTTACATAATTTTTTAGAACATTTACCGAAAATAAAAATTTTTACATCTAGTTTTTTCTCATTTTGGCGATGAAAAATTTGTTTAAAATATGTTTTCACATTATAAAAATGTTTGTTTTTGAAAGATGAGTATTTTGAAAAAACATTTTTTCAGATGCGACTTTTACAACCTGAGATAAACAAATTGGAAAGTCTGCTAGATACTGTCATAATATTAATTAAAATTTCCAAATTTTGATCACTTCGCTAGGTTGTTGAATCCCAACTCAACTTAAACACAATTTTTCATTTATCTACCGTTAATTGGTCCATTCAAAAGAGAACAGTAATCCTAGCTCGCTCGGCCAAACGGTGCGGTGGCCGCTGCTTGGCTGGGGGGTCAGCGCTCATTCTCTTCGAACGCCCAAAAGACCCTTACTAACATGACTGACGACGAATTAAACATTATTTCGAATTATTTTACCACAGGGTGCTCTACTACTAGATGTGGTTGTAAAAAAGTTGGCATACATTGTACGATATTATGTAAAAATTGCGAAGGCAAAAACTGTTGTAACATCGAAATTGTAAGTACGGTTTTTGACAATGACGAGGATGATAATGAATCTCTGAGTGATGAGCTGAATTTTGATATGACTCAATTACTTGATTGTGAACTTGCAATTGATAGTAGCAATACTATCGATGAGGATTTGTTTGCTAATGATAATGACGAGGAAAATTGTACAGAGCCATTTCCTCAGAGACCAAAAAGGGCGAGAATTTGTAGAGAATAGATGTAAATTTGTAAATAAATATTATTCTTAGTATCTACGTTTCGAATAATGTATAATATATATAATAAATGGATTAATAGATATAAATTATAAATATCATTGTACCTTATTTCTAGCAATATGTAATGTTTGATAATAACCATACTATTAGCAAACCACAAATGCAAAATGTTAACAAAGGAAACCAAAATAAAAGCTTGAGCTTCGTTCAACTGCGAACGAGCGCTGACCCCCCACCACAACGCCAAGCAGCTGCCGCCGCACCGTTTGGCCGAGCGAGCTAGGATTACTATTCTCTTTTGAATGGACCAATTGACGGTAGGAAAATGAGAATTTATGTTTAAGTTGAGTTGGGATTCGACAACCTAGCGAAGTGATCAAAAGTTGAAAAATTCAATCAATATTATCACAGAATATAACAGACTTTGAATTTGTTTATCTCAACTTGTAAAAGTCGCATCTGAAAAATTTTTTTTTCAAATACTCGTCTTTCAAAGACACACATATTTATAACGTGAAAACATATTTGAAACAAATTTTTCAACGCCAAAATGAGAAAAAACTAGATGTAAAAATTTTTATTTTCGGTAAATGTTCTAAAAGATTATGTAAAAAAAGATTTAAAAATTTTGTTTGTGTTATTTATAAAAATATAACTTTCACTCTGTCGATTGAAACAAACCATTTCTCAATATCGTTAATGTTCATAAATTTAGACGCGATTGAAAAAAAAAATGTTTCCAATTTGCGCAGCCGCCATTTTGAATTTTCCAAATCTGAAAAAATGTAAATTTTTAGAAGTTTGCCCTCTATGTTTATCTATGTTTTGACCTCGATATAAATATTTTATTTATAATTACCAACCAAAAATATAATTTTCGTACATTTTTTCAATTTTTGAAAAATTTAAGATCAGAAAATTTTTTTTTAAAAAACTATTTACGTCACCTTCAAGAGCATACGATTTGCTTCAATTTTCATCTCTACGATTTTTTGTAAGAACACATCCAGAAATGACACGAGCATAAATCACTTGAATGTTAGGTGGTCTGAGCTGTGCTTGCAAGCTGCGTCGCAAGCTCCAGCGGAAATTATTAGACAATCGAGGAGAGTGATGCTGCGTCAATATATTTTCATTTAAAAATGGAAAATCAATTATGGGAAACTTTTGACTTTTATTTCTTACTTTCCCTGACTATTTGTACTAACTGTAAGGGTTCGTCTATTAGAAATGATTTAAGGTAGAACAACTTTTTCGCATTGGATAGGTGATTGTTTTTTGTATTTAATGCATCAAATTCTGAATGATTACCAAAAAATCTATTTATATTGACTTCTGGCAATTTTATATTTCACGAAACGTCATTATGAATAGCTTGCTCAGAATCTTGAGATGTTGGGAGTTGAACTTTTGTTTTAATTATTCAAATTGTACTAATAATTGAATTTTAGAATGCAGTCCTAGTTGTCAACGAGGTCATCAATTTCGCTGACTAAATAATCTATTTCGTTCTGAGAAGAACTATACTCTCCAAATTATTTATTCAAATTATTAATGATATATAGCATTCAAATTAGCAGCGATAAGATTGGTTTGCAACCAATTTGATTTGGACCTTAGCGGTAGACCTTGATTTTTTGAATTGTTCTCTATTCTAGTTTAAGATGTAAAATTTTGTTTTTTGTTTAAGTACCGAAAGTGCGTTCTAACTTGTTTAAATAAGGTTCAATTAAAATGTAATGATCGGGATATATTCATAAAAAATAACTGTGTGATAAGACACGTGTCTGTTATCATGAAAAATATATCTATGTGAAATTCTACGTCACAAAAACATCGTGATTATAACAATAGTATTGGGTATAAACGTAACTATTGCTTATATGCCTTTTGAATGGTTCGGTAGTTTCTGGCAAAAACATTTAAATGGCAACAGAAAGCAGGTAATACGCGTTATTTCAATATTTATAAATTGTTGAATACGTGAGTTTTGTATCAATGTAAAATTAGTTCTTTGGATAGCAATTGTTGAGTTTCTAATTGCATGCAAGCCAAAAACAAATATTATTTATAAATCCATATTCTGAGTATTTATTACAATTTGTAGGAAAATGTTTGCTAAAAATGTATAGAAACATAATTGCTAAAAATGTCTAGGAAAATATTTGGTATCTTGATTTGCTGATGCTGTGAAGAGACATATGCGGATGAATTTTTTCTTCTCGAAGGAACATATGCGGATAAATCCCACTCCTCGAAGGAATATATGTGGATTTGTCCGGCTCGAAGGAATCATGTCAGGATTTGGAGGGAACTTGGTGAATTCCCATCGTCTTCCGAAAGAATGACAACTTTACTGATCGGGCTAAA
Organism: Galeruca laticollis; assembly: GCA_963921935.1. NCBI lineage: Eukaryota > Metazoa > Arthropoda > Insecta > Coleoptera > Chrysomelidae > Galeruca > Galeruca laticollis. The sequence goes on along the minus strand of OY998175.1, from coordinate 270,845,891 downwards.
AGTGGACTGAATTCTTTTTGGCGGCTGGTTTGCGAATTGAGTCCTTCGTGAACATTGATGTCGAATGAAACTTAGACGTAGAATGTCTCAATTATATTTACATGATAAAAATATTAATCTTTATACAACATCCAGTAACAACTTTAGAAATAATCATGTTTACTTTAATTCGCTTTTAATTTGTAATATGCATTTGCTAAGAAATATATTAGTAAATTGAATAACTTGACTATATACACGTTATATTGATTTGAAATAGTGAGTTCTGAAGAGTCGACCTACTCGTTAGATATTATGATCAGATTGTGTGTACAATTCATTCGATAAGGCTTTTATATTATTGAATTTGTATTGTGCTTGTTTTATTATTAGCCCCACCGCAAGTAGGTATGAAGGGTAATCTGAATTTGTATATATATATATATATATATATATATATATATATATATATATATATATATATATATATATTATATTACCAATTCTTGGAAAAAGAGGTCTCCATTACTTTAATTATAAATAAATTACCATTCTCACCACAAACATTCTGTGAAAGTGAACTTGGTAAAACTAATGAAGCACAGAGTCCTTAGAATTTCAAATGGTGTCTTCCACAATAAAAATCTTAACATTTTATTCAACCTTTTCTTGGATAACTCCTATCCAAGAACTATACTTAATAAATTATTGTTCATCACCTCTAATACCATGGAACTGCTGGCTGATGATAGCCATCCTAACTTGGCCCAAATGGATGTTGGCACTGTTACGACCCCTGCTCCTCCAATTTTCGCTTCCTTTCCATACATTAAAGACATTACTTCGAGACTTGCCAAATTGTTCCGGGTATATTTTAATTTTGAAATGGCTAACAAAACAGCTCTAACAATTAGATCAATTTGTACTAGAGTTAAAGATAAATGTCCGTTAACTTCTCTTACTACTGTTGTGTATAGCGTTCCATGTGGGGACTGTGATAAACAATATATTGGTCAGACTACAAGATCACTTTCTAACCGTATTATTTCACATAAGAGTGATTGTAGATTACATCCGGAACGTTGCGCTTTAGCGAATCATGTGCATTCTCTTGACCATCGTATGAATTTTGAAGCTGTGAAAGTATTGGCGACTGAGTCTAACAAGATTAAGAGATCATTTTTGGAAATGGCCTATATTTCACAATTTAACAATGTCATTAACAAAAAAACTGACACAGACCACTTGAGTGAGATTTATTCCTTTTTGTTGTATTTTAATTACAACTATAACCTTCCTTCCACAAGTGACAATTACGCTCCACCAATTGACACTACACTTTTTGCAGATAACTAGCATATTTCCACATCTTCTGTTGGGTGCATTGGTGTTGGTAGATGCACCCATTATGACTTTATTATTACACACACACACACACACACACACATATATATATATATATATATATATATATATATATATATATATATATTACATAATTATTATTTCTACTTTAATAATTACTATATTAATATTATTAATTTTATATTCCTTAATTGCTTTGGTTTTTGTCTTCGCAGCTGGTGATGAGTCGCATTGTCCTCTACCGTATATGTTTTGTTGTTATACGAACCTCTTACTATTGGAAATATATAATTTCCTCTTCTTCTTTCTTATGAATGCAATATTCAACCCCACTGCATTCTTCTTTTCCATCTTAATTATTAACTCTCACAACGGAGGCCATCCTCGTTTGGGTACTTGATGTCATGTTTATCTACTCATCTAATTGTTGGCATCATTGACTGTCAATTAAACCCTTCAATTTAGAAGGAAAACGATATCATTTCCTGGCCGGCTTTTGACAATAAAAAAGCACTCGTGTTCGTGTCTGCAAAATGGTGTTAGATGTTGGCTTTTTAGTCATCTTAATGTGATTGTGCTATTTTAAACCTTTGTTAGTTAACTGTTTCATATTTTAAATATCCGTAGTTTAATTTTATACAACATAATAAAGTCTAACCTCAATTCGGAGGTAAGTTCGCACCTGTTGCGATTTCTTCCTTATTGTATCTTGCTTAGTAACTACAGTATCTTAATGCTGTTTTTCCCATTTCAGTATACCTGATGATGAGGACAATCATCCTCGAAAGCTCGAAAATTTTCCGTTAAGAGTACACATTTTTTTCCCCTTTCTCTTGCTGCATACCCCAATCTTCACCAGTTTTATTATATATATATATATATATATATATATATATATATATATATATATATATATATATATATTATATATATTCATATATTTATATATATATATATATATATATGTCCAAGAACTGCAGATGGAAGGTATTTCTAGAAAATCTCACACCTGAAGATAATTCTCTCTGGAAAATAACTGAACATCTCAAAAATAAATATAATAAAATTACAAAAATTGTCGGAAATGGACAAACCATCATGGAAAATTTTGAGAAGTAAATGGAGAGCATTTCCAAAAGAACTCTACATACAATACGTTAAATATACATCACCATTATAATATATCACAAACAGTTCAAAACCTCTTACACAAATCACACTCAAAAACTTAGCAACTAAGTTTGGAATCTATTACTATCCATTGATTAAAAAATTAAGCATCCCCCGAGAAAAATGGTATACCAAACTAAATCATCAAAACGGCTAATGACGATATGCTCAAGATAGTCAATATTATCTCTATCATCAAAGGCAATAAAAAACCTTGTTATGTGGATAATTACAGTCCCCTATTCAAACACTATAGCAAACATCATAAACAAAATCAGTCTCAATGAATCAAATTTTTTACTGATTAACACATGATAGTACTCCCTAGCAATACAGTTTCAGTGGTGGATAAAGCATAGTTGGTGGTTACCATTAACATCCAGAAAGTCTTTGATCCCGTATGCCACGAGGGACTAATGTATAAGTTGATAAAAATGACATTACCTAACTATTGAATCAAAAGAATTCACTCTTATCTCACAGACCATAAATGTTATGCAAGTATAAACGAAGGATTTGCGTGACCATACCCTATACAAGTCGGAGTTCTCAAAGGATCAGAACCATCACCTTTACTGTGTTCCATTTCACTAACGATTTACCATTCTCCCCACAAATCGTAACAGGCATGTACGCGGACGGCAATTGTTTTGTATCGTCAGCTAAATCACCAGATACAGCACCCCAAAACATCCAATCACACTTAAAAACACACATTATTCCTTATTTAAGAGACAACGAACTAGCCATAAATTCCTCCAAGATAGAGTACTTGTTACTTAGGAGGATATCAAGGAAAAATAGCCACTATGTATCAATGGGTAGAATATTACCCCTAATAATACTTTAAAATTCCTAGGCTACACCGTACCCTACCCTATTATCTGCAAGCATAATTTTCTCACAAAAGCAAACAAACTTTTGATATATCAGCAGGTCGTGAGACAAATATTAACATACGCTGCCCCAACTTATTACTCTGCCACAAAGTATAACTACCACACATTTCAGGAGGTGCAAAACAATTGTCTTATTCATATTCTTATTACGCTCGGGGCCAAGTCTTAGTGTATACTATACTATTAAATACTGGTACAAATTCAAACCATTTTCACCAAACGTCGATATCATAATAAAGATAATGAATTAGACCAAATTTTTCATTAAAGTATTATTATTCATTTCATGAATATTCAGCGGTTCTGTAGGCCAATAAGGAAACATTAAAACTTCAAAAACTTTCATAAAACTTCAAAAACCTCAAAAACTTCAAACCTTAAAAAACTTATACTTACGTAAGAATTTAAAAATTCAAAAATTTCAATAAAATTCCAAAAAACTAAAAACTCAAAAATCCCTCACATTTTTGTCGCTAAGGAACTTCATCAAATAAAATAAAATGTAAATTGCTGACAATTTATAATTACTCAAGGTGTCACTCTTACCTAGTGAGGCTTTTTCCTTCGAGCAGAAATGATTTATTTCCTTGTGAAATCAAAAAATAGACGAGAAAACATGAAATTATTTCAGAATGTTCCAGCACGTCATATAAAAACAAAGTAATGCACAATCTTCAAACATTGGTGATAACTTATTTATCTTTATTCAGATTCTATAAACAAACTTTACCTCAATATTTAGTGTTGAAAGTAAATTATACGTATTCATTATGTGTTTGTAAATTTGATTTAAGCTATCAGTATCTGATTTTTTTGTTTACTGTATTCTCACTCAATTCAATAAATATCATTTCGCTTAAAAGACGTTTGTGATAGTTAATCTCTTCATCTAGAATGTTGACGGTTTCAAAATCAAATTTGTGATTTTGTTCAAATGCATGGGTTGCTAGTGCCGTTTTTTTCTGATTTGTCCCTATGTTTTCCATCACGTGAGTTCTTGTGGGCATATATTCTGTTTTTTAAACGTTGCTTGGTTTGACCAATATAACATCTATCGCATTCCAAACAATTTATTTTGTAAATAAGTTTTGATTCATAGTCTCTTGGTAATTTGTCCTTCATAGAGGAATAAAAACAATTTTCAGTTTTTGTATGGTAAAATACGATTTTTGTTCTTTCTGTTTGTAGTAGTAAGTGTTTCAATTTTTCCGAAAGACCCTTAACATGAGGAATTTTAAAATATCTATGTAGATCTCCAGAAAATACTGGTGTTAAACTTCTCTCAATATTTTTATTAATCATAATATTTTTATTAATTATAATATTTCAAACATTAAGGGCATTAAGGCCTGTTCCGAAATCATAAATTAATTCTATAATAATAGCTTCCAATTTCTATCATTCGGACTTAAAGTTCACAATAGAAACAGAAAATTAGAACTCCATTCCATTTTTTGATTTGTTATTACATGATAATATGGTTGAGTTCAAAGAAAAAATGCTGCTCAATGTTTATCACCTTAATGTTTTTAATATTATAATTCATAGAAATATTGAGAGAAGTTTAATACCAGTATTGACTGAAGATCCATATAGATATCTTAAGATTACTTATGTTAAGGGTCTTTTAGAAAAATTGAAACAAATACTACAAACAGAAAGAAGAAAAATCGTATTTTACCATACAAAAACGGTAATTTGTTTTTATTCCTCTATGAAGGACAAATTACCGAGAGACTATGAATCAAACCTTATTTACAAAATAAATTGTTCCGAATGCGATAGATGTTATATTGGTCAAGCCAAGCAAATGTTATAAAACAGAATATATGCCCACAAGAATTCATTGATGAAAAACATAGGGACAAATCAGAAAAAACAGCATTAGCAACCCATGCATTTGAACAAAATCACAAATTCTACTTTGAAACCGTCAACATCCTAAATAAAGATACTATCACAATCGTCTTCCAAGCGAAATAATATTTATTGAATTGAGTGAGAATACAGTAAACAAAAAATCAGATACTGACAAATAAAATAAAATTTACAAACACATAATTACCAAATATACCAGATTAGAAAACAATCGATACTTACTCAATAAATAATATATATAATAAATAATTTTTGGTTCTCCAACAATTACTAAGGATTTTTCGAGGACACATTGTATTTAAAAAGCTGTTCCAGTCCAACACAATTAGTAGTTTTTTTTGCATTTTTCGTTTATCAATGAATACGTATAATTTACTTTCAACACCTAATATAAAGGTACAGTTTGTTTATAGAATCTCAATAAAGATTAATAAGTTATTACCAATGTTTGAAGATTGTGCATTACTTTGTTGTCATATGACGTGCCAAAACATTCTGAAATGTTTTCTTGTTTTCTAGTATATTTTTTAATTTGACAAGAGAATAAGTCATTTCTGCTCGACGAAAAAAGCCTCACTAGGTAAGAGTGACACTTTGAGTAATTTTAAATTGTCAGCCATTTACATTTTATTTCATTTGATGATGTTTCTTAGAGACAAAAATGTGAGGGATTTTTGAGTTTATAGTTTTTTGGACTTTTGTTGAAATTTTTGTATTTTCACATGAGTATAAGTTTTTTAAGGATTTGAAGTTTTAATGTTTTTATTGACTATTTATTAGTCATAATCACCATTTGCATGTATATCTTTGTAGCCTTGATAAAGGATTGAAATTAATCCGAAACGTCCGCATAGTGGAAAATCTGTTTTCTTATTATCCTACAGAACCGATGAATATTCATAAAATAAATAATACATAAGGATACGATCACAGAAGTTGCAAGTTTTATTATAGTAACATGTAGGAGTCGCCTAAGGTGTATAAGAGATACTAGTAGGTACTCTTAATGAGGCAAGAACAATAAAAAATGTGGTAAAATAATTTTGATTCGTAGGTGACTGTGATTTCAAATTTAAATATTGTCCCATATTATAAAAAACTTTTCTAAATAAATTTTCGAATAATGTCGAAAATAAGGGTAGTTTACTCTTGAACAGAATCCCTATTTTTTGTTCTCCCCTGTACACGGTCTGAAAATTATTTATTTCAATAACTCAATTGCCAATTTTCCGCAATGTGTCAATTCTATCAGAATAAAAATTTCTGACGAATGGAAAATAAAAAACGTTTTCTTATGGTGCAGACTTTTTGAAACGCGATGTGTAATTAGATTCTTCTTCTACAGACACATTAAATAATCTGAACAATATTTAAGAAGCACCCTTAAACTCTGATATTATTCACTTATACTAAAAAGATACCACAGTTGTGCCTTAGTGCAATGAATATTTTGAAAACTATATGGTTCTTTGATAAGGAAGATAAAAGGCGAATGATATAGATTTTAAATTGAATATAAATAAATTAGAGAACCTGTATTGAATATTTTGATTTGTATTGCAGACCTATTATCAATATGAAGATCGCTATTATTATATTACTCTGCGTCGCTGTGTCAGTAGTAAGTACAATTTATTTAATGATTATATATAATTCTAACTTTTCCTAGTACAATAATTAACCACATGTTCTTCTTCAAATTGATTGAGCGTTAGCCAATAATATCAATATTATGTCAATAAAATGAGTTCTAGAAATTTCAAAGAATGAAAGCTTGCTCAAACATCTATTTTAAATAATTATCTTGTACCAAGGGGTGTAATAGCATAAATAGAGTATGTTGGCTCCATATTTGGATATAATGAAATAATTTTCATGATAATATTGGCCTCAATCTTTTTTTTTCTTTATATGTCTATTCTGTATCTGCGTATTTATTTTGAAAGTGAAATCATGCTTTCGCCACGTTTTCATTTGTATATATTATAATATCTGTCGTCCCATTTATCATTCTTTAATGCCTTATTATCTACACAAGCTTCTTCATTATCTCATTTTGTTCATACGCTTTTCGTTTCTGCGCTTTCATTTATTTCTTAGAGCTGTTAAACATCAAACAGTGTCTGCTTCATCGTTTCTCCTTCATTCACTTCTCTTAATATTCCCTGCATAGTATTCGAAAAAAAACGTCCTCTGATTATTCTTACCTCTGTGAGAAGCCCTCTCGAAGGAACAGCACCATAATACATCTCCTTAACATACTTGTGACCGAGAGCTGAATAAATATCATTGCACAATCACCGTATTATTCTGATTTGGCTCCGGCTGATTTCTTTCTTCACCAAAACTTAAAAAAACTTTCCCATGCATCAATTTTAAGTAAAAAAAGGAATAAAAGGAATGTATTCAAATTAATTCCTAGAAATGCTTCTTTTCTCAAGCGTATGAGACATTTTATCAAAACATTGTTTAATTTTCTAGGTTTGTGTCAGTGATGCACATAAAGAAAAAATAAAGGAGGTGGTGGACTACTGTCAAGCTAATCCAACTACCCGTGTACCTGATGAGTGGTTGGATAATAAAGTCCTTGTGGGAAAAGCTGACCAGGCAGGACCCCATATATTATGCCGACTTCAAAAATTAGGTAGTTACAATAAAGATGGCGATGTTGATGTTCCAGTGTTTAGAAAAGATTTATTAGAGTCTTTTGAAGATCCAGTCAAAGTAGATAAGATAGTCGCTAAATGTGCAAGGAGAGAACCAAACTGGTCGGCTGAAAAAACTGCTATCGAAAGTTTCAAATGTGTAATGAGTTTCACTTGAATTTTCTGTAAAATCTTTGATAACTGTTCTAATACATTCTGTTTAGCAATTAAATGCTCTCTTTATTGATTATTTCTACTTAATACCTGTAGGTGACAAGTTATAGATATATTTGAATGGGTTAGTTTTCAGCAATGGATAAAAACATAGCTTTCTAGAAAAAGAAAGGAATAAGTAACAAAGAAATAGTTGTATTCAGATCAGTACAGTTAAACGTTCGAAAACGATAAACTTGCTTTCAAGAATTAAATTTCATTATTATAGCGCTAAAAAAGTACTGACTACAAAAATATGGTTTTCTACAATTTATAGGTTTAATGACAGCCAAATTTATTACTGGGAAGTGAACGTGAACTAAATTAAATTTGCTTGGCTTCGTTTTACCAAATGTTAGGAATTGTATGTGAACAGTACAACCTGGAGCGGATTCTAACAATAATGTCCCATGGATGGGTATGTTGTCTTTTGTTTCTTGGCAATCAATCATGGCTACTTCCTCAAAGTGTGGTGACAAGACATTGTCCATCGGAAATTTTCGTTATTAGAATTCTGTGTAGTCGAACACAAAGTGGTCGACAGGTTTTGACCTCTGCTTTATAGGTGAGTAATTGGACAGCACAGGGCGACTCTTCTGTGGTGAAGGATGGGTACAGGAAATTAATTTTTCAAATTTCAGAAAATTTTATAAAATTGGTTCAAATGGAAAAAAAATTATATTAGATTTAAATTCCAATTTTTTCATTCCTTTTAACAAATATGAAGGATTTACTATCGAGTTATGTAGTGTATTAATTTTAGCAAAAGTGATAGCAGTTTCTATTTTTTCCCAAATATCATATATTGTTTGGTGGAACATAGTAATTTGACTTATCGATACAAATGATTGGAAATAATCATAATGATAATTTTTTGAAAGAATATTGTTCTTTTATTTCATATTCAATCGCTTCTACCCTCAGTTACAAGTTCAATTGATTGTGTGAAGTATTGGAAATTAAAGTGTTGAATCTCTTACTCGTATTTTCTAAAAGTGCAATGTCATTAATAGAGCTTATTTTCAATTCATTTTGATTTTCATGTAATTGTCTGATTTGACCTTCATAATACCCCGCATCTTCTTGATCTAGATTACCAGTTATGCATTTTATATGTGAACCTAAAAGGTTTAATAAACCTCGTTTAAACCTACTGTCAGTTTTCAAAATCGGATTAAGTTGTTTAATGTGTGTTTCTATTTTATTTTCCACGGATAAAGTGGAATAGAAGAATTTTCAAACTCAGAATGATATCCATGGTGAATTTTGGAATTATTATGTAATTCATTCGATTGAGTTCTTTTTATCAAGAATTCAGACATGATTTAAGTTGAGTTATATATTTGTACAAAAGGCCAATAACTAGTTACTAATTTAGTTGTTCCTAGTTTATACAGGAGGAGCCATCAAAATTTGGGTAATAATTGAAATGTGTGATTACCTTTAACATTGAATGAAGCCTGTGAGGAGATATATCTTATTTTTACTAAGATCCAAGTATTTTTTGGATCGAGTAGTGTCAAAGTATCGCAGGAACCTTTTGAAATGTTCCAGCCCGGGAAGGCACCGCCAGAGTGCTTCTCTTTCGGTTTCCTCTTTCTTCCGAAACTCTTCCTTATAGGAGCATTTTCCTACACCACATGAAAACTCCGGGCCAATAAATAGCGTCTGTACTCCTTTCCTGGCAATTGTATTGGCCTCTTCATTTCCCGTGATTCCCGAGTGGTCAGGAACCCAGACTAAAGAGACCCTGTTATTCTTGCCTAATTCATCAAATTTCAGCGGCACTCCCATTCCAACTTTGAGTCAATGACATGGGAGCTCAATGCTTTGGTAGCTGCTTGACTATCAGAATGGATCGATATGTCACATTTCTGATAGGTTCTTAATAGGTTAATTTCCTCTCATCTTTCGATCTCAAGTATTTCTGCCTGAAATACTCTCGGGAAGAAGCCTAACGATAATAAGTATCTGGTGCCAGTACCAAATACTCCAGCGCCTGCTCCATTGGTGGTTTTTGGAACCATCTGTATACAATCTAATGGTGTTTTCTTCGAGAGTTTGTGTGGTGTATTCCCTTTCCCAGTATCTCCTCTTATTTAGCATCCTAGTGAAATTCTTTTCGATACTTACTTTCTTGATCATTTCGTCACTGGGAAGATTCGCTGATGAGATGTATTTTGTTAGATAGGACCAGGCTCCCTGATTTTTAATACTCTCATTGCCCGAACGTTCCTTATATATTCTAAGAAATGCCTCTCGGTCAAATCTTTCTGTCACTAGATGTAGGGGTGTGAGATCTGTAATGATCTCAAGTGCCCCGGTTGGACACGTTCTCATAGTTCCAGTAGTACACACACAGGCAAGCATTTGAACTTTGTCGAGGGTCTTCCTCGTGCTGTACTGACTTGCTTTTGTGTGCCAAACTATTGCCCCAACATTGACAATATTTCGTTTTTCGTATCGAATTGCGGTATTTTTAGCTTTTGTGGATTTATTGCGGTTTGCAGTAAAATTTGAGTAATACGAGTATTAGTCACTATTGAATGAGATAATTCCAACTGTTCTGGATTTTATAGTGATACCCAAAGAGTGAATTGTTACTTGTGATATTGAAAGAAAATGTAAGGTTATCTAAGGTTACAACAAGTTATTACTAAAATATAATTTCCACAGTATACCGAAATAAACTATCCGAGTAATATTGTATACCTGTTATTTATCGTCACAAAAAAATTATCTACCTAGTATTTTTTGAGAACTGCTGGAGTGAAAAAAATAAATGAATAATCGTTGCTTATATAAAACGGAAACGTCCAGGCTAAGTGAAAGAATTACAGCGATTAAACTATATCTGGTGAAAAATAATTGAGAACTGTACCTCAGCGAATAGTATAAGGTTCTTCGTAATATTGTTTCCTTGGTCATATACTAAAGCCAAACCCGTGAATAGGCGCCACCGAATTTTAGAAAATATATAGTGCTGAAGGCGATCGTAAAAGCAACGTTATACACGTAGCTGAAACGCGTAAAAATATATTTACATAAATAACGTATAACTAAATGGTCCAACTAGTACAGCCCAATCGTTTGATACTTACAAGGAAATCGGCAATACGCATCGCCAGTTACAAGTAAATAAAAAATACTAGTAATAAATATCTATTATCAAAGAAATATCGTGGGTATGAAACAAAAGAATGATCGATTTAGTAGTTGATCGAGTTATACGTCTTTACATGAACCACCGAAAAATGATATACACCACACTTATCAATCCTTTGATATGGGATTTCAGCTCAAATCGAGCTGCAATTGTTCAATTTTACTGACATACAATTTAAAATTACTAGATATAACTAATTGATAATCACTTAATAATCGCGAGTGATAATGAGAATCATAAAACGATAAGATAAGTATTCAATGTGAAGTGTTTCAGTAACACTAAATTCTCTGTTATACTTAGCTGGATAGCACGTTTCGGGTTCTAAACAAACACAAGGTCACAATCGTGAGTAGAAATCTGGTAAATCTCCAGGAATTGTCTCGGTTGGGAATATTCTCAAATAGTATATAGCAGATCGAACCAGGTGTGAAATATGGGACAAAATGCCATCCAGATAATCAAAATAGTCCCAAGTAGAACCCGAAAATATAAGAGAAATAAAACGTAGAAGTAGGAAACAAAATCTTACAACAAGGAGAGACAATAATCAATCTCATCATCTACAAAGTTGTAATTTGTGAGAACTTAAAATAACTCGCCTCAATTTATCAATTAGGGTTCTCCAATTTCCAATGTCCAGCCACGTGATACAATGAAAGAAAAGCCTCCACCAATAGGCTCACAAAATGGCGGATTCTTGCAGGTGTTGAAAGGAAGTTGATTCGATCTTAGTGAATCGTGGTTCCAGTGCAAAATAATATCCCTTAACGGCGGAAAACCGACTTCCAAACTAATTTTTTACTCAAAATAGTCGGATTTCCAAACAATTCGTGCAAATTCTATCCCCTAATTGGGGTTAACGAAAATTAAACCAAGAAAATAACACGAACAAAGCACCGAACCGTTTTCGTTGTCCAAACCATAAAATACTCACCTTATTTTATTTTGTTAGATAGGACCAGGCTCCCTGATTTTTAATACTCTCATTGCCCGAACGTTCCTTATATATTCTAAGAAATGCCTCTTGGTCAAATCTTTCTGTCACTAGATGTAGGGGTGTGAGATCTGTAATGATCTCAAGTGCCCCGGTTGGACACGTTCTCATAGTTCCAGTGGTACACACACAGGCAAGCATTTGAACTTTGTCGAGGGTCTTCCTCGTGCTGTACTGACTTGCTTTTGTGTGCCAAACTATTGCCCCAACATTGACAATATTTCGTTTTTCGTATCGAATTGCGGTATTTTTAGCTTTTGTGGATTTATTGCGGTTTGCAGTAAAATTTGAGTTATACGAGTATTAGTCACTATTGAATGAGATAATTCCAACTGTTCTGGATTTTATAGTGATACCCAAAGAGTGAATTGTTACTAGTGATATTGAAAGAAAATGTAAGGTTATCTAAGGTTACAACAAGTTATTACTAAAATATAATTTCCACAGTATACCGAAATAAACTATCCGAATAATATTGTATACCTGTTATTTATCGTCACAAAAAAATTATCTACCTAGTATTTTTTGAGAAATGCTGGAGTAAAAAAAATAAATGAATAATCGTTGCTTATATAAAATGGAAACGTCCAGGCTAAGTGAAAGAATTACAGCGATTAAACTATATCTGGTGAAAAATAATTGAGAACTGTACCTCAGCGAATAGTATAAGGTTCTTCGTAATATTGTTTCCTTGGTCATATACTAAAGCCAAACCCGTGAATAGGCGCCACCGAATTTTAGAAAATATATAGTGCTGAAGGCGATCGTAAAAGCAACGTTATACACGTAGCTGAAACGCGTAAAAATATATTTACATAAATAACGTATAACTAAATGGTCCAACTAGTACAGCCCAATCGTTTGATACTTACAAGGAAATCAGCAATACGCATCGCCAGTTACAAGTAAATAAAAAATACTAGTGATAAATATCTATTATCAAAGAAATATCGTGGGTATGAAACAAAAGAATGATCGATTTAGTAGTTGATCGAGTTATACGTCTTTACATGAACCACCGAAAAATGATATACACCACACTTATCAATCCTTTGTTATGGGATTTCAGCTCAAATCGAGCTGCAATTGTTCAATTTTACTGACATACAATTTAAAATTACTAGATATAACTAATTGATAATCACTTAATAATCGCGAGTGATAATGAGAATCATAAAACGATAAGATAAGTATTCAATGTGAAGTGTTTCAGAAACACTAAATTCTCTGTTATACTTAGCTGGATAGCACGTTTCGGGTTCTAAACAAACACAAGGTCACAATCGTGAGTAGAAATCTGGTAAATCTCCAGGAATTGTCTCGGTTGGGAATATTCTCAAATAGTATATAGCAGATCGAACCAGGTGTGAAATATGGGACAAAATGCCATCCAGATAATCAAAATAGTCCCAAGTAGAACCCGAAAATATAAGAGAAATAAAACGTAGAAGTAGGAAACAAAATCTTACAACAAGGAGAGACAATAATCAATCTCATCATCTACAAAGTTGTAATTTGTGAGAACTTAAAATAACTCGCCTCAATTTATCAATTAGGGTTCTCCAATTTCCAATGTCCAGCCACGTGATACAATGAAAGAAAAGCCTCCACCAATAGGCTCACAAAATGGCGGATTCTTGCAGGTGATGAAAGGAAGTTGATTCGATCTTAGTGAATCGTGGTTCCAGTGCAAAATAATATCCCTTAACGGCGGAAAACCGACTTCCGAACTAATTTTTTACTCAAAATAGTCGGATTTCCAAACAATTCGTGCAAATTCTATCCCCTAATTGGGGTTAACGAAAATTAAACCAAGAAAATAACACGAACAAAGCACCGAACCGTTTTCGTTGTCCAAACCATAAAATACTCACCTTATTTCTCGTCGTTTCCAAAGAAACGTTGACTTCAAATCAATCATACGAACAATATCCAGATATTTAAAATTCGAAATATCCAAAAGTCCGTTAATAAAAAATATTAAAATATAAGCTTCAAATTATTCCAGTTGGTAAGCGTGTAGTTGTCGAGCACAATGGAGAAATACAGGAAGTACGTCCAAATTTCCTAAATTGTCCTTCCTTATCGCCGCTTCACTAAATAATTATACATTTTGTGAACAAGAAAGACCCTGCTTGTAGCAAAATATTAATTAATACGAGAGCAGATGTCTATATTAGTCTACAAGTGATTACATATTTAGAAAAGATCAAGAAGAACCACAATTACCTACAAGAAATGAATGTGCAGTTTTATTTCTATTGTTTCCTGGGATTTATCGAAATACAAATTTAGAAGTTGTTTAATTATTATTGAATCAAAGAAGATATTTAAGAAATAAATTAAGTGTTTCTAATTCTAAACAACTTCGATAATGTCGAAAATGAGGGTAGTTTATTCTTGAACTAAATCCTTATTTTTATTCTCCCCTGTACACCGTTTGAAAATTTAGAATTTCGACAACTCTATTGCCACTTTTTCGCAATGCACCAATTTTCAACAATCATAAAATTTTCTGACAAATGGAAAATGAAAAGATTCCCATATGATGTAGACTTTTTGAAACGCAGTGTGTAACTAACTTCCTCTACAGACCTATTAGATAATATGAACAATATTTAAGAAGCACCATAAATCTCTGATAGTCACTCATACTAAAAAGATGCACCCACTTGTGCCTTTGTGCCATGAAAGTATGTTATGTTTTTTATGATAAGAAAGATGAAAAGTGAATGATATGAGTTTTAAATTGAATATAAATAAATTACATACCGTATCGTATACATTGATTTGTCTTGCAGCCCTAAGATCAATATGAAATTCGCAATTATTATATCATTCTGCGTCACTGTGTCCATAGTAAGTACAATTCATTTTATGATTTTATGCAAGTTTTCCTAGTACAATAATTATTAGCCATATGTTCCATAACAAATTGATAAGCATTTGCCAATAAAATCAATATTATGTCAATAGCATCAAACATAGTAACTTTGGGGAATGCGAACTTGCTCAAACATATCTTTTAAATATATTACCTTGAACCAAAATGCGTAATAGTATACTTAAAACATTTTGGCTCGTATTTGGATATAATCAAAAATTCACTTGATATTATTGGTCTCAATCATTTTGTTTCCTATCTGTATCTGCTTATTTAGGTTGAAAATTAAGATATAATTATGCCACGTTTGCATTTGATTATATGGTAACATCTGTCATCCCATTCTTCATTCTCTCTTATCTGCCCAATTTTTTCATAACCCCATTTTGTTCATACGTTCTTTTTTCCTGAACTTATATATATTTCTTAGAGCTGATAATATTATTTATCATCTTCATTTCTTGAGTTACCGTTTGTCGTTCATTATTATTTGATCTTCCATGTAAACTTCCACATCAAATAATGTTTGCTTCATTGTTTCCCCTTCAACTACTTCTTTAAATATTGCTAGTATAACAGTCAAAAATGAAACCAAAGAAAATCCTATACCTTTTATTTAGTTAGTTGTCTGATTTTAAATTTTATTAGTTTGAGATACCTTCGAATATCAAAAATAATTCCACAATTTCACCTTCTATAAATCAATAAAACACGTAGTGACTGTGAAGTCCATTTACTTCTGTAAAAAGCTGGATATCTTAGATACAGTCAAGAGAATTGATCATCCGAGAAGCTCTCTTGAAGGGACTTCATAATGCACCTCTATATATTTGTGACTGAAATCCAAATAAATCGTATTCATTCATTACCGTATTTGTCTGACATGGCTCTCGCTGACTTTTTTTCTCCCACCAAAACTTAAATTACCATTTTGAAGGATCAATTTTTAGTCAGAAAGAGATATAAAAGACGAGTATTTAAGTTGATATCTAGGAATGCGTTGAGAAATATTGATAATCAAATTATTCTTAGGCGTAAGCGTATTTTCTCATAAGTTTGATCCATTTTATTGAAAAAATGTTCAATTTTCAAAGACTGTCTCACTGATGCATAGATCGCAAGAATAAAATTGTTGGTGAACCAAAGTCAAGCTAATCCAACTACCCGTGTACCTGATGACCGGTTGGATTTGAGTGTCCTTGAAAAAAATGTAGAGCAGGCAGGACCCCATATATTATGCCGACTTCAAAAACTAGGTAGTATCAAAGAGAATGGCGACATCAATGCTGCAGCACTTAAAAAAGATTTATAACACGCTTTTAACGATCTTACCAAAGTAGATAAGGCAGTCACCTAATGTGCAAGGAGAGAACCACACTGGTCGGCTGAAAAAAACGCTATTGAAAATTTCAAATGTGTCTTATTTCAATTGAATTTCCTGTTATTTATATCTTTGATTATTGTTTCAACACATTCTTTTTAGCAATTAAATCTTTTTTATGAATTATTTCTGCCTTATACCTGTAGGTGGGACTAGTTCAAGATATATTTGGAAGCGTTTGTTTCCAGCAAAGAATAAAAACATTGCTTTCTAGAAAAAACAAAGGAATCTATGACAAAGAAATAGTCAGAGAATTGGACATACGTACATATCGACAACCATTCAACAAAACTACAAATTAATTAGGAAAAAAAAACATTTGAGCTTGCGATAAAGCAATTTGAATCCTTATCAATTTATAATCAGTTAATTTCATAGCAATAGTGTATATCAACATTATGCTATTTAATATTTCTTTTGAGTATTGTATTGACAATAGAATTGATATTTAGCTAACAATACTGTACTCAGTTCAGTACTTTTCTTGTCAATTTTTGTTCAGAGAATGCTTTCTTATTCCTCTTCAGTCATCTGCAGAGTTACTCCTAATAAAGTAGTCACTCCTTATATTCTCTATTATTCCGAACAGGCAAAGAGTTCCCAACTAAAATAAACGTTTTCAAAGATTGAAACTAACTTTTCCACATCTGTGAGATGCCCTGAACAATATTCTATCATACAATTATTGTTATTTGTATACACTTCGGGCGATGAATCGCGCTAACAAACCGAAATTTCTCCAGAAAAATAACCAAAAATGTAGTATATCTGGATTTCTAGGACCCACCGTACTCGCTCTAGTCAGCTGAAAATCAATAGGGCACATCTGTGGGACACCTTGGAAAATATCCAATTTCAAAATTAGTCACAAGTATACACTCCGGAGGCTGTATCGTGCTAACAATCTGAAATTTTTGCAAAAAGGACCAAAAATGTGACACTTCAGGGACATTAGAACCCGTTGTACTATATCTGTTGAGTTGAGAATCAATAAGGCTCATCTATTAGATGCCTTGAATAATATTCAATCATCATCGGATGCTCAGTAGCTTTCTCACTAGTCCGGCGTGGCAAACTCGATCGAAAGCTTTTTGACCGTCCATGAAAATAGCGGCAGGACAACGTCGTTGATTTAAAGCTCGGGTGATTATACTTTGAAGGTTGCTGGTGGCTTTCTGACAAGAGTGGCCTGGCCTGAATCCAAATTGAAATGCCGGAATTGTATTGTGTTCAGTACAGAAGTCCCAGATTCTTTCCTTCAACAAACATTCAAATAATTTACCTAGGACGCTGATTAATGGAAACGGGCGATAGGATTCAGGCTTTGTAGGGCCTTTGCCGGGTTTGGAGATGAGAACTACGTTGGCTGATTTCCAACAACGAGGTAAGTACGAGAATGCCAGACAGACGTTCAGCAAGGCACAGAGCGGAAGAAAAATTTCTTCTGGCAGATTTTTAAGTGCCTGTCTCGAGATTCCGTCGCCTGTTGAACTCCTTCGATTGTAAAGGGTGTAAGAAGTGGAGAGTTCTCATTTAGTGGAATGTGAACGTATGGGCTTCGTGTTATGTTGCGGGTAAGGAGGTCTGTTTCGATGGCAAAGTCCCTGAGAAATCTTTGATGGTCAAGTGGTGTAAAGACAGGTTGTAGTTTATTTTTGAAGGCGGTGGCTCTATTTTCTGTCCTTGCACTTCGAGATATGATTCCACCTTTCTCTTGAAGCCGACGAGGTGGTAGAATTTTTGCCAAAACACGCTCTTGTCTGAATTCTAGTCCAGCTGTTTCGGTCTTCCATTTCCTTTGCTTTTATGCATTGATTTCGTACCGAACCTGGGCGTTTAGACAGTTCCATTGTGTCTTGACAGCGGGGTCTCGAGTTCGAACGTATAACCTACATAACTGTCTTTTCTGACGGATTTTGGAAGAATACGTGCCGAAAGAGCATGAAAGTTGGTATTTATGGTGGTGAGAGGTACGGCGATGTCTTGTGCATCGATTAAGAGGGATTGGAATTCCTCTGCGTGAGTATTTATATCATCAGTACTCTGATGAATGACGGGATGTGGCAAATTAGTAGAGACGTGGTTTGCGAAGGAACCTCAATCGGCTTTTTGGAAATCGCAGAATGTGAAATTTGTTGACGGCGGAGGTATTGAATTATATAATGAAGTTTTAACCAGTAGTGGAACATGGTCTGAGGTGATGGGGTCGCCTATAAAGCATTCATCGTCCATGCGGGTGAGTAACCTGTCAGTGCAGATTATGTGGTCGACAATGGAAGAGCCGAGGTAACTTATTAGGGTTGGATTATTATTTGTAACACCAGAAATGAGAAGTGAGACGAGCTGGTTGGCGAGTATTCCGCCGTTTGGGTTGGAGTACGTATCACCGAAAAGAACTTTACGTGAGTTTAAGTCACCCATTATTTTGGCACGTGATAGTGTGGATGTATATTCGGGGAGGTTGATTGATAATTGTTGATTGGGATGTTTGTAATACGAAAAGAAGGTCGTCGTGGTATTATTCCACGATATGTGGATGGTTATGCAATCCAGGTTCGGTTGAGACCGAAGTGCAGGGAGTGGGTGTGGTAATGCGGGGAGTACGTTTTGGCCGAGAAGTCCATTGCCGTGACAGTAGAAGTTCCTGTCTAGGTGAAAATTGGTATAGCCAGCGAAGCGAGGGGAATTTTTTGAAAGATTGTCGGTGATAGAAAGCATTTGTATATTTTGGGAGTGCAAGAGGTGTTTGAGAAGATGTCGCTTTCTCACTGGACCTTGGCAATTCACGGTCCCGATAGAGAAGTCTATGACTTAATTTTGGCGTTTTGTCGTGAAGGCAAAGTGAACGCGGTTGCCTGCGCCAATTACGACGGTACAGTTGTAGCCGTAGAAAGAGGGGACGGGGTGAGAGAGCGTCTCAGCCACTAGGCCACGGGCTGTTGGGACGGTGTTCATTATCGTCGTTGCTAAAATCTCAATTAAGATTTTAGTGTCGATGGTAAAGTCTAATGAGATTAGTGGTTTTTCTAGGGTGATGGGAACGGTCTCTTTGGGGGGTTTAGGTGCTTCCAACCGCTTTGGAGATCTGGGGTGGTAGGCGACGTGCGAGCCGCCACAATTTTTACAAATGGGTTCATTTGCCTCAGGGCAATTGTTTGTGGTCAGATGCGCCATAGAATGGACATACCGGTTTGGCCTTGCATGACTCGGCAAGGTGACCTGTGCTGGTGAATCTTTTGCAGTATTTGGGTACTACGGGTAGAGGGTTGGTTGGGTTGGAGGGTTGGGAGGGAGAGACCGTGAAATTTGATGCCGTATGAGAGGGCACAGTGGTAGGCCATTTCGGAATCGGTTAGGACTCGAAAATGGAAGTGAGCCGGTTTTGACGGCGGGAGATGTTTCGCCAGGATCTGTTGAGTAGGAATTTGAGGTCGTAGATGAGGATATCCTCGAATTCTTTGTTGGAAATGGAAGTGTCTAAATTTCTGCAATCAAATGAGAAGGTGGGTTTGCGGGTTCTTAATTGAGATCTGGTTCGGGGGGTAGGGTTAAGCCGGACAACGATGACTTGGTCGTCGCCGATGGTGTTTCGAAGCTTTCTTGAAGAAGCTTCGTGGGATATGTTGGCTGGTATTTCAATAAGGACGGTTCAGTTTAAGTAAGTTAAGTAGGAGATTTTTCCCCTCAACAGCTCATTTGTGTTGAGGAGGTTAAAATGCTCTCGCTGGGAGACGTATTTTTGAGGTAGTTGGCGGATGTTTAATGACTGAAGAGGTGTCTTCTGAGTTTGTTGGGAGGTTTGTGGTTGTTGGGTACGGCGGGGTTGTTGCGGTGGCTGTGGTTGCTTAGTGAGTGGGGTTGTTGAGTTACGGTGGGTGGTGGTGGAGGGTTCGGAATTCTTCGGTTTGGCTCCCAAGAGAGTGAAGTCCTCTTCTTGTTCTTGGCGGTTGACAGTTGGAGGGGTGGTAGCTTGTCGGTGGTTGGGGATGCTTGAACATAGATGCGGAAGTGAACGGAGCAGAAAGTTGCTTTGGTTGTTGGGGGGTTGTTAGTATTGGGGGTTAGCGGACAAAACCCGGACATCGGACTTACTGCCGGAGGGAGTTATCTCCCCGGCTAATGGTTTCCTGAACCTTTTGTCTGCCGGTTAGTATGTATATTCACCTGATAAATATTCCGTCTTCCGTTAGCTGGATGATAGTGGAGCTCTTCTTGTTGAAACCTCTTCGTGAACGCTCTTATCTGTGACTATTTTAATTCTGGTGTGATTATTAATACTCGTATTTTTCCCTATAGCAATATCTAATGTGCTAGGGGATTGGTTTGCTAAAGGGAAGAATTATGGTGTATCGGTGTTCAATATATCACAATCTAAATTATCGCAGAAGTTAAGTTGATTACTTCCGTTTGTGTTGTAGTGCGGCAAGTGGGGATCCCACTGTGGATGTTTTAAGTTGAGATCGCCTACTATCAGCACCTTGTTGTGGGTATCTACTATGTTAAACAACTCTTCATATTTTAATTTTGTGCTATGGAGGTTATATGCTCCTACTATTTTGATTTTATTGTCAAAAAGTATAGCGATATGCTCAAAGTGAGTTTTATCTTGTAACAGGAGTTTAAATTGATACCTTTTCTGATTGATAATGCGATACCGGCACCTTTGGCATCGCCTTGTCTAAAGAGACGATATTCTGGGTTACTGAAATTGATTGAGTTATTTGGTTTGAGGAACGCCTCGATCAAGAAGAATATATCTGATTCGTGAGTGTCGAGAAAATGTCTGGATTAAGTGGTGTTTGTTACGTACTCCTTGTACATTACAAAAAATTATTTTGAGATTCAATCTTTTTTGAAATCCTGTATTTCAACCTACATGCCTAGATGTTGTCGATGTTAGTTACAAAGTTATTTTATATGGTAAACAATTCCATTTTGTTGGAGGCCTTCCGCATCTCTTGAAGTAAGTCTTGTAGGGCTCTGGAAAGTTCATCTAAATAAACAAGAGTTCTTAGTTCTCCGAACATGCTGTTAATTCTTGTGAACTGACCGATTGCATGTTGATTTGTGGTGGTCTTCGCTTGGGGATGAAGGTGAGAGATTTGAGAGGTTGTGAGGGAGGTATTTTTGGTGCGTAGGCTGGGAAAATTTGCATTATTGTTTATTTGGTTAGTCCAGGGATGCGTTGTAGGTAAGAGAGCGGGAATTCATTTTGTAGGGGTGGGTTCGGTTTTTTAAGTTAATGTTCTTCTCTCCTCCATCCATACTCTTCGCTTAACGGAATCTGGACAGATTTCCGCGTTGTTGGGATGATCTCCATTGCAATTTGCACATCTCGATGGCATGGTTCTTTCCTTTGTGTGTCAGGGTGTAAGGTGTTGTTCGGCACATTTGAGGTTGCGCTGCCCCAAAGCTGGCAAATATGGCAACAAATAATCGGCTTGGTTTGCCGTCTGTGCTCCCATTGCACTCTGGTATGCTAGATGATTCTCACATTTTTGTTCAGAAAATCTAAAGTTATTTTTGAATTAGTTACTATTCGTTACATAGGTCTTCCATTTGTGGTTATTCTGTACTCGTCTTTTCTTTCTATTTTATATATGTTTTGAAGCTCTTCTTTGATATCTGAGATATGAAGTCCCTCTGCGAGGCCTTGGAGGACAAAGGCATACAAGTTTTCCTCCTTTCTCGAGTACGTATGATATGTCACCTTATCTCTGCTTAAAGCTATTTGTAGTGTTTCAAAATCCTCTACATCTTTGGGAAATACAATAGAGGAATTGTTTGTATAAATTATCTCGAGGTTTTCGAATTTCTTCTTTTAATTTTGCTACTATATCTATGTGGGCCGAGGCGTTTCCTTCAATTACTTTTGGTGGACACGTGATGTTGTCTTTTTTCACTGGAGTAGGCTTATTTTTTTGAGATTTAGTTTGTCGACAATTTCTTCATCCGAGCCGAGGTCTGCGGCTTATAGTTTTCTTTATTGATTTTTTTTTCGTTTTTTTTGAGTATTGTTTGTTTTTTGTGTTTCGTCTTCAGATGCGTCTGATAGTGAATCGAATCTATTTTGTGTTTCAATAGTATGCGGTTTTTGGTTTTATTTGAGATATTATTAAGCGTTGTGAATCTTTCCGCTTTTTCAAACCCTGGCGGAGGGACTTTTACGGTTTCCATATGTACAGTTTGAGATACTGTATGTATCGCATATATGTCCTCTGTCTGTTGCGTATTTTTCTCGTTTGGTGCCATTATTAGATGCCTAGCAACTATCGCTAGATTTTTACTTGTTAGTTTTGTGTATTTCGAGATAAAATTATCAACGGGTTGATTGTTACCATTTTCCGCGTCTTCTACTTCCTGCGCCCATGACATGTTAGCGGCAGCGTGGATTTGGACAATTGTTGTGGTAATATGTGTTTGATACGCACGCTGGGTATCTTCGGAATCCCCAGATGTATTAATATTGATATTTGATCAAATAGTATCTTCTTTCATTTGTTTTCTAATATTCTGGCTATTTGTGTTTGATTTATCTGGCGTCGAGGTACAATTTGTATTATTGCCGCGACAAATATGTATAGATAATTCCGAGTGATTTATATTTGAATTCGAAAATTCGTTTTCTGATGTGTTGTTTTTATCGTTAATATTTGACAGTTCTGGCTTATTTACTGAAGTTTCACTGTGCTTTTTGTTTTGTCTGGTTCTAGACACTTTTTTCCGTTCCTATATAGTTTTCGATTAATTCTATACACTTTTCGGAGATTTTTAGACACTTTTTTTTGTGTCCTATACACTTTCCATTTTGTTCTGGACACTTTTTAATGGTGCTTTGCTGGTTCATAAGTTCTATGTTCTTTTGATAGTGTATCGACGTCTAGGGTTTCAAGACAATTTTTAAGAATTTTTATTATTGTGTCTAAAATATTTTCTGGACTGTGTGTGTTTTTCGTTATGTTATCATCAATCAGTGATTCTTCGTCTATATAAGCTATTTTGGGATAGCCTTTATTCTTTCAATTTCATTCAATATTTTTATTTTTAATTGTGGCTCTTTCGTTTGAATATTCTTCCAAAATTTGAGTATTTTTATTTCAAGGGATGGGACATGGATTGTCATGTGCAACGTTTTGATTTCTTTCCCTATCACTTTTAACAGTGATGATTTTTTTTAATTTTTGTTAATCTTTTGACTTTTTCTTCTGTGACTAATTTTTTGACGTACCTTTTAATTCCGTTCTGGGAGAGATTTTTACTGTCAATGGCGGCTTTATACATACACTGTTTTGTCACAAGTTAAGTTTTCTCTGTTGGAAAGTTCTGGTTTTAGACTAATTAGTTTATGAATTTTCTCTCTTAATCGTTGGGTATATTTCGTCGAATTCGGTTTACCTGTGAGATGGTAGCAAGGAGAAATCAATGAGTTTAACTCTTAGTGTTTCAAATGAAACTTACTGTTTCGAGTTAACTCCATATTAAGTTTAATTTAAAACACTAATATGAGTAGATTCCACAAAGTAAGGGTTGATACAGTTGAGTTTAAGTCTATTGATTCCTTTGAAGAAACACTTTCAATTTTATCGATATTTTAAAAAAATTAGTAGATTTATAACTCCAGCTTCAAAAATTCGATACGTTCACTTGAATGTTGGCACAGGAAGTGGGTTCATATAGTAGTGCGGTATTTTCAGCTTTTCTGTATTTATTGCGGTTTGCGGTAAATTTTCAGTTATATTATTTTGGAAGAAATTGTATCCTATCCGATTAGGTAGAGTTTGTGCAACAAACGAGGTATAACTATCATTATCCAGAAGCATTTGATTGTAATTGGTGTGCAATGTTTGGTTTACATTTGTAGTTTGGCAGTGGCTAAGAGTACGTGATGATTATTTGTAGAGAGCATTGACATATTATACTGATGGAATGGCCCGCCTACCGCACAATCGATGGCATCGCAGTGCGAGAGAGAAAGATCGAGGAGGATAGCGCTAGAAGTGGCAAAAATATTTTACAATGTATAGTTACGATATGGTTTTATGTGTTACTGCGTGAACATTTGTTATATATTTAAAATAATTTTAAGAAATATTTGAAAATGACTTCGTGTTCATCTTATACCTTTACTACAAGGTCGAAAAAAGGCGAGAAAATAAAATTTCACAGGTAGGTATAAACAATAAATTTTGTATAAGTTATAGGTTTATTAAGATGATTGTAAATATTACTCATGTTCTATAGATTTCCAAAAGATCGCAATTTAAGTAATGGTTACACGCTATTAGAAGAGATAATTATAAGACAAGTGATACAGCTGTTATTTGTGAAAAGCATTTTAGAGTTGATGACCACGTATTATGTTCACGGAAATCGGGTATTAGAAAAGACAGCAATTCCATCACAGTTTGATTTTCCTGCTCATTTGATCAACGTTATCAAAAAGAGAAAACCCGTAACAAGAATACCTTAATGTAAACCAAGACGAAGGTGCTTTTCCTAAAAAAAATATAATTAAAATAATATTTTTAATATAAACATTCGAATACTTTTTATATTACAATTTTAATATACCTAAGTGTACATTTTTAGGGGATGCTGTTGCAAGATGCAGAACTGATATAATTTCTGAAGTGGAATCTATGGAAGTCGATTCATATGTACTAGAAGTTAATATAAGCCAGAAGATCCAGTAAACAATAGCATATTATCCAATGAAATAAAAACATGTTTGAGTGTGGAAAAAAACAAGTTGCAAGGTAAGACTCTTAAATAGTTGACCATTTAAAAAAATACCTTCAATTATGCATTTTTTGTATTTTTAGTGAAAAACGAGATCCAATAGTCTTTGGAGAATTTCAGGAGTGATTTGGAATTTCCAGAAAAGAGGAAGAAATTTTGGAAAATTGCCAATCAAACTGTTTGTAAATATAAAAAAATGAATAATTATTACAAAAAAATCGATTTAGTTTATTTTGGACCATTTTTTTACCTATCCTGTTCGACTTGCAACCATTCTAAATGCATTTAATTCAATTATCGAACATGCACCAACTTTTAGCAATATTTGAATTTTTACTGAGCAATAAAAAGAATTCCACGTTGCACACTTATATGACCACACTGTATAAATAGACACGTAATAATATATTTTCATGAAAATGCATCATCTTTTTCGTAATGTATAACAATAATAATTGTATATTTTCCATTTATATGTAATAAAATGATTTTTTAATGGTTGTTTCATTATTTTTTGGGTGATTTGGGTTTAAAATAAAATTAAAGATATTAATAAAACATAGTCTGTTATTTATTTATGAAACTAAAATATTCATTGAAGCATCTAATGCAGTTACAACAACTTTTACTAATAAGAAAATAATTTTATAAGCACCCTTTATAATCTTTATATGCTTTCTCCGTGTTTTCTGCCACACCTAGTTCTATCTCTTTCTAGTCTCTTCCGCATTTTATCTTACAGCGTTTACTACCGTAGGCCAGTCCACTAGTATAATATGTCAATGGTAGAGAGTGCTGACAACGAAGATGTCACAGCATGGCAATGAATTTTTGTTTTGTGTAAAATGAGGTTTGTGGTCATATTGATTTATAGAAAAATGCGAAAAAGTTTGATGTATGTGGTTTGGATTGGCATTATTTCGAAACATGATATTTCGAATGGCAATTTGTACATCCGTTAAGTTTTCTTCATGTAATCAAAGTTATCGTTGACTGCTAGAGTCGAAAATAACTTGCCATTCAAATATTTTGTGTTCAGAGGTATCGCAACAAACACATTGAACTTAGGAAGTAAAATATTTGGTAGCATTATTCGCATTTGGACCACGATTAGTTTGTAAAAATATTTTTTGATTTTCAGTAAGGTTTTTGTTGTTTGAATTTGAATTGTTTTGATTAGTATTTCTACTTTCCGTGAAATTTGAGATGGTGCATCGGTCCTCTATAAATTCGCAGTTTCGCAATCTTGAACCTTCCGCTACCGGCGCCTATTTTGTTAACACGATTACTGGCTGCGGACTGAGATTCCGCATATGTATTTTAGCCCTTTTATGTTATGTGATTGTTCAATTTTGAAACATTTTTAGTTAAAATTCAAGGCAAAAACGGTATTAACAAATTCATGTATACTTTCAATAAAACATGTTTAAATTATTTAAAAGACATACATTTAACAAATTCACAAAATGGACAAAAATAAATAAACCATTGATTTTGAACACAAAGGAAAATTAAAACATGATAAAATCAAAATATTTCGTTACAAAAGTTTAATCTCGAAATACATTCTCTGCAGATGCAGGTTATGTGCTCTAGACATATGAACTTGCCACAAGTTTTACATGTGATTCGTGTTGGTCTATTTTTTTTTCTCTTTTCTGGAGTTCGGTGCTGACAACGAATGTGTGAACACTATTTGTGTCAGCTCCTATATTTTTCAAATTTAACAGTGTTTATTGATCAAAGTTAAAGTCAATTACATACAGTATAGTGAATATTAGTGCTCCTCCATCGGACAAGTAAGTCAATTTTGACTAATACCACATAAACTCGTGAAAAAAACCCGTTTATTTGTAATTAACCTGCATCATTTTATCTACTTACTACAAAACCGGTCGAATTTCGCAGTTTTTCAAGTGATATGATAAATATAAATTAGAATACAGGCCCGCATTCAGGCACCTAGCAACAATTATGGAAATTATATCCGGCGAGACTTCTGACTACAGAAGTTCTCAAAACACCTACTCCTCAATCACTCAACAACAGTTTCTAAAAAAAGACCAAGCAATAATATTTCCCGCAAGTAATAATTAAAAAATTCAGGATTATTTGATAACACTTGGAGAAATTATCCAACCAAAAAATATTTTATTTTCTTCAAAATTATCTCACAACCGCATGTGTATATACCTAACCAGTACCACGACAGTCGATAAATTCATGACCGAACATGATGGAAAAATTAAAATGAATGGCGAAATTGTACAGGCCAGAAGACTTGTCACACCAACAGTTCGACTTATACTATCAAATGTGAGCCCTACAATACCTCATAATCTGATAATAAATGAATTGAATAATTCAGGCATCAAATCACTTTCCTCGATGTCATTTTTAAGAATAAACTCAAATCTTCCTGAATATAGCCACATATATAGTTTCAGTTGGCAAGTATTCATAAGCCCACCAACAAACTCATTACCTGAATCAATTTCAGTAACACACGACAGCACCTCCTATAGAACATTTCTCTCAGACTATTCTCTAGTATGTTACACTTGTAAAAAATCAGGATACTTAGCAGCTAATTGTCCAATACAGTCCGTAACACCAAATAGTCAAACCAATACATCTCACTCACCTACTGCACAATCTGAAGCACCTCTCAACAATCCGCAATCAGCTAGCGCCGAGGCGAATTCCCAGCAGTATAACTGCGAACCAAAAACTCTCACCACAATCCCCCCACAACACCCATTATCCACCCCCAATAATATAGAAAAACCAGAATTATCCCAAAAACACTTATCTATGGAAGTTTCTGTATCTCAGAATGCGTCAAAGCGTACATTCGATGAAATCACCACACCGTCCCCGCAACCTGATGCCGAAGAGAACACATTGCAAACAGATCCTTTCAGCAAGCCAACCGAAACAATCCTCAAAAAATCAAAAAAGAAAAAAGACGCAGCTTCCACGTCGGCACTTATGGAACCCGTAAGACAGACTATCGCGGAACAGAACCCCCCTTTTGTTCTGGACTTCGATCAAATATCGGACCTTCTTGAAAATGTATACGGATCCCTTGATCCCGTAAGCATAGTTAAAGACTACACAACAGACTTCACCGCTCTAATACACATGTTGACAAATATTTACCCACATTTCAAAGGCAGATGCATAAAAACTAGATGTACAAAACTAAAAAAGAAACTTTTAATACAACTCCAAATGACCTCAGACACGGAGGCCTCAGAACCAGATAGTGATTCCTCACAACGATCCAGCTATTAACTTTCCCGTTCAATATGTTCACTTCAATTTTACAGTGGAACCAAAATGGTTTCATTGACATACTTTCGGAGCTACATCATATATTACACCAATATGAATCTAGAAAACTAACTTGAAAGACGACAAAGTTCAAGCTTTAAGCCAATATCCGAAGTTCTGCAAACATCGTAATAATTCTCAGAGAGCAAGTTGCGGAGTCACAATTCTAACACTCAATACCATCGAAGCTCAGGACATTCCTCTCCAATTAAACCTAGAAGCGATTGCTATCAAAGTTCACGATACAAACGACATCCACATCTGCAATTTATATTTCCCACCCGCACTTCAACTCAATCAACAAGATTTTAATGATTTGCTAGAGCAGATACCCCAACCAAGAATCATCGTAGGGGACTTTAATGCACATAACTCCAACTGGAGATCATCCTCTTCAAACACTAAGGGTAAAATGGTAGAACAAACAACTGATCGGCAGAACCTTGTTATTTTGAGTGATGGAAGACCTACTAGATTCAACTTTCAAACTGGAGACTCTTCGTTTATTGATCTTTCGATCTGCGATCCAACATTGTTACCAATACTAACTTGGGACAGACTAGACTACACATACAATAGCGATCATTATCCAATCATTATAGACAATAACTCCAACAGTAGTAGTGACAGCCCCATCGCTCCCGCATGTGTTAAAGTAAAATTGTACTTTATATGTTAATTGTTCTAAAAGACAGTCGGTAGTCGTTACCTTGACTACAAATAAATGATTTGATTTTAATTTTAATTTTTCTAACTTGTCAGTCAAAAGCGAATAGTTATGTTAATTTACTGAATAAAAAGTTCACATCAAGATTAAACTGCATTCCTTGTATTTATTTTAATTGGTTATGGGCCCAGAACGCTTAATTGTGTACTAGAATCGTTTTTATTCAAGAAAGAATAAATTCGTATAAGAAACGGTTGGATTGTGAAGTATCGTTGAATAGCCACAGATGGATTTGGCGAAGCACATCAAACCCTTGGCCGGTGAGGCAGACTGGCCGATCTGGAAGCGGAAGATTCGTGATCTGCTCGATTATCATGAAGGTGCATTAGACGTTATCGATAACAAGATTAAAAAACCAGAACCTCTAGCTGACGGCGCTAGTGCGGCTAAACAAAAAGAATTCAAAGAGAAGTATGATTTCTTTCGAAAGGCAAATAGCTACGCAAAGTCTATGATTGCTAGCTCAGTTACAGATGCGGTGTATGAGAAAATCATCGATAAAGAAACCGCGCGTGATGCTTTCGAGGCCCTTAAAGAGCAGTTTGAAGCGACATCCAAGGATCAAGTTTTTCAAATTTGTGATTCATTTTTCGCTTTTAGTTGGATGTTAGGTGAGGACGTGTCTACACATTTAGCTAAGTTGAGAAGTCTTTGGAGTGATCTCAACAACGGTCTCACTGCTCGAAATGAAAACAAGTTACCAGACTTAATGCTTGTGTGTAAAACGCTCAATATTTTACCTGCTGCATTTGAGACATTTAGGTCCAGTTGGATGCTGCTCACCAAAGACACAGAGAAAACCTTTGACGAGCTGACTACACAGTTGTGTATGTTCGAAAGAAATTTCAAGAAAAGCACCAACAACGACAAATTTTCTCAAGAAGCTCTAGTGGCAAAAGGCGAGACGCAAAAACAAGACGCGAAAAAGAAGTCGAGAGCAGGTACAACCTGTAATTATTGTGGTAAGAAAAACCATTGGGTCAGTGAATGCAGAAAGTGGATCGCAGATGGACGACCATCCAAAAATAAGTCCGTTAATGACTCTCAAAACCAAGCTAACCACAAAAATAACCAAAACAAATTTCAGAGCAATGCTGTTGAGGTTAAGGAAGGTCTTGTGTTGTCATTTTCAGAGATTTTCAATACTGAGATCAACACTACAGACTGGTGGATCGACAACGGTGCTACAAGGCACGCAACGAATAATTTCGATTTCTTTGTAGATTTTGAAAAATTCAAGAATCCGTGTGGCATAAAGGCTGCAGGAAAAGAGCTTTTGCAAGCAGTAGGGAAAGGCATCGTAAAAGTTGTATCAACAGTGAACGACGAGCGATACATCCTAACCTTGCACGATGTTTGGTACGTTCCCGACATATCGAAGAATTTGTTTTCTGTTCTAGCAGCTCAAGACAGAAACCTAAACAGTATGTTTGAATCAACAGCTACGTGGTGCTCGCTCAAAGTGAATAACAAGATACTGCTAAGTGGAGTCCGAAATGTTCACGGAACACTATTCAAAGCAGCTATCAAACCAATTTTTCCCGCTGGTAATGTAAGTTTCAATGTTGCTGTTACTGATAGTTCTCAATTACAGCTGTATCACGAGCGGTGGAGACATCAGGACAAGCAGCACGTGAAAAACTTGTTACAAAAAGAATTGGGTATTAACGTCAAGTTAGACAGAGAAATTTGTGAACCGTGCGTTTACGGTAAGGCCCATCGTTTAGCTTTCGGTACTAGAAGAAAAGCAAGCCAACCTGGAGAACTGATTGCTACAGATTTATGTGGTCCTTTTGATGTATCATTTAGCAAGAAGAGGTATATGGCCATATTCAAAGATATGTTCACTAAATTTCGATATTGCTACATAATTGCAGAGAAGTCTGACGTCACAGCAGCTTTACAGTCAATGATTGCTCACGCAAAACAGCAAGGTCATTCGATTAAGGCGCTGCTGAGTGACAACGGCGGCGAGTTCGACAATGTGGAGGTCAAGGCTATTCTAGAGAAAAATGGAATTACGCACAGATTGACAGCTCCGTATACACCACAGCAAAATGGTTGCGTTGAACGAGAAAATCGCACAATCGTTGAAATGGCTAGAATATTCAAGTACTCCAATCCCGACGTGAAATTTCCTGAAGCCATTTGGGCAGAATTAGTCACTACAGCTACGTACGTATTGAACAGAACAGGCAAATCATCAGTAGACGGTATGAGTCCTTACGAGCTGTGGATTGGAAGTAAGCCGAGAATTAAGCACTTACGCATCATTGCATCAACTTGCTACGTTCATATACCTAAAGAAAAGAGAAGAAAAATGGACGAGAAAGCAATCAAGGGTTATTTGATAGGTTACGATAACGATGAAAGATACAGAATTTATGTCAAGGAAGAGCACAAAGTTATTGTCTCAAGAGACGTTCAATTTCGCGAATTAACGAGAGATTGCGATCATGAGGTTCAGTTACCACTCAAAGATTCTCATTTACAGAAAGATAACACCGAGGAAAATCCTGAGGTTCCAGTCGAACTAGAAGAGCCTTTGGAGTACCCCGAGATACCAGCTCAACAAGATGAACCACTTGAGTACGAGTCGGAAAACACGGAACCTGAATCGGCAACCGATGACGAGGAAGAGCCAGCGACGCCCTCGCCAGTACCTGCAAGAACTTTGAGAGATCGCTCGAAGTTGAGAAAGCCAAGTTACCTACAAGAATATGCACACATTGCTGAAAACACTGATTTCATTGACACGTATGTAACTCCTCAATCATTCCAAGAAGCTATTTCAGGTAGGGAAAGTTTACAGTGGAAACGAGCCATGGATGATGAGATGAAATCGCTCAATGAAAATCACACATGGAAGCTGTAAACTTTGCCACAAGGAGCAAAAGCGATCCCATGTAAATGGACCTACAGAGTTAAAACCAATCCAGATGGTTCGGTCAATCGATACAAGGCAAGACTAGTTATAAAAGGTTTCAGTCAACGCTACGGCATTGACTATAGCCAGACCTTCAGCCCAGTAGCAAGAATGGCAACTATTCGGTCGATTTTAAGCATAGCTGCAAGTGAGCAGATGCATCTAGCACAGTTTGACGTATCTACAGCATTTTTATACGGCGAACTTGAAGAGGTTATTTACATGCAGCAACCAGAAGGCTACAAAAACGGTACTGATCAGGTATGTCAACTTCAAAAAAGTTTGTATGGTTTGAAACAGGCTCCAAGATGCTGGTTCAAACGTTTTGGCAAGTATCTTATCAGTCTCGGCTTCAAAGTTAGTGATGCAGATCCATGTTTGTTCATGCGAAAAGAAAATGACAAAAGTATTATCATGGCTCTGTACGTAGATGATGGATTAGTTGCCGCAACAGATCCTCAAGATTTGAAGATTTTCTTACAAGATTTAAGCAAAGAATTCAAGATCACTTCACAGAAAGCTTCATACTTTTTAGGGCTAGAAATTGAACAAACAGATGATTACATTACAATTAATCAACAAGCTTTTGCTAAAAAGATTCTAGAACGTTTCAATTTTTCAGATTGCAAACCAGTCTCTACGCCAATGTTGAAAGCTTCTGAGATTTCTCAATCAGGGAAAGAAAATTCCAAAGCACATAATTTCCCTTACAGACAGGCGGTCGGAGCTCTCATGTATTTGATGCTAGGAACTCGACTTGACTTAGCATACAGCGTTGGATTTTTATCAAGATCACTGGAAAATCCATCTTTGGAAGATGCAGCTCGCGTTAAAAGAGTTTTCCGCTATGTAGCAGGCACATTGACGAAAGGAATAACCTATACTCGTAAGGTAAAAAGGGGTATTCTTGAGACTTTCAGTGACGCTGATTTTGGAGGATGCACGAAAACTGGTCGCTCTACTTCTGGTGTCGTAGTTAAGTATGCAGGAGGGGCTATTTCATGGATGAGTCAAAGACAACCTACGGTAGCCACTTCCACTACCGAAGCTGAAATTATTGCAGCAAGTGAAGCAGCTAAAGAAATTATTTGGCTCTCAAGATTGTTTAAAAATATTGTAACTTTAAAGCAAGTTCCAATAATTGAGGTCGACAATACAGCAGCAGTGCGTTTAAGCGAAAATCCAGAGTTTCATCGACGAACAAAACATATAGCCATCAAGCACTTCTTTATTCGAGAGAGGGTAACCGAAGGCGAATCAGCAGTTCAACAAATATCTTCTGAGAATCAACTGGCAGATATTATGACGAAGCCTTTGGGTGCAATACGATTACAAATATTACGCGATAAATTGGGTTTAAAGTAACATAGTGGGTACTAAGATGTTTTGTTTGTTTATTTCATTATTATTACAACAATTAACAAGGGAAAGTGTTAAAGTAAAATTGTACTATATATGTTAATTGTTCTAAAAGACAGTCGGTAGTCGTTACCTTGACTACAAATAAATGATTTGATTTTAATTTTAATTTTTCTAACTTGTCAGTCAAAAGCGAATAGTTATGTTAATTTACTGAATAAAAAGTTCACATCAAGATTAAACTGCATTCCTTGTATTTATTTTAATTGCATGGAATATAGAAAATGCAGATTGGGATATTGTCTGATCCTCAATTGAAGATGAAATCGAATACTGTACAGTTTCTACTGACATAGACGAATCACTAAAGCACTTTACAAATATGATCATAAATTCCGCAAATAAATCAATCGGAAAAATGAACTATCATTATAAGAAACGCGCTGTGCTATGGTATGCTGAACCGCCATAGAAGCTAGCAATAATGCCTTTAATAAATATGAACTACTAAAAACAGTACAATGCAAAGTAGAATTTTTCAAACTGCGCACAAAATCCCGGTATACAATAAAAAACGCGAAACGCTAATCATGGGCTGACTACGTATCATCACTAAATTCAGATACACCAATGACCGAAATTTGGAAAAAAGAGGAATATCTGGCATAAAAGGCAATAATCACATTAACAGACTCGGGGTCCAAGGCCACACTTTGAATAACAACTATGACATAGCAAATTCCCCCGCTAATATATACGAACAGAGTTCCAAAGAAATCAACCAGAACACATCACTTAACTTTCACAAAGAATTCCAAGATCAAAACAACTTTGATATTAGGGAGGAAAGAAATGATCCACTAAATTTACCTCTAACCGTGGCAGAATACCACATAGCATTATCAAGCTTCAAAGATTCCTCTCCTGGACCTGATCCCATTCCTATAATTTTCCTTAAGCATTTTCCCGAAAGAGCTCATAAACATATACTCCAATTATTCGATATATTCTGGTTACAACATAAATTCCCAAAAACTTGGCGAGAGTCGCTAATAATCTCCATACATAAATCTCGAACTCCGAAATCAAATCCCCACTCTTACCGCCCTATTTCGCTCACATGTATCATGAGCATATTAATAGAAACGATGATTAACAAAAGATTACTATGGACACTTGAAAAACGCAAACTAATAATACCGGCACAGAGTGGCTATAGATCAGGAAGATCAATATTAGATAATATCATTGTACTTGAAAGCGAAATCAATGAAGCGTTTGAACTAAAAAGTAAATGCTTAATGATATTATTCAATATTACTAAAGCATTCGACACCGTCTGCATAACTATATTATTAAACAGCTACGTAGTTGGGATATACAGGGACATTGCCTATTCTTCATCACAAACTTCCTACAAGACAGATCGTCTAAAGTTAAAGTAAACAACACAATTTCTGACTTAAAATTTCAAAAGAAGGCATTCTACAAGGTTTTGTACTAAGCCCGACCTTATTCATAATAGCAATGAACGATGTTCTACAAGGATTAACAACGCCACTTAAAGCCCGCTTATATGCCGATGACCTGGTCGTTTACTGCAAAAGTAAAAACCTTAAAAACAGTCAGAAAATCGCACAAGAGTTCCTCTCCCATTCAGAATATTGGACAGAACGAACAGGCTTCATCTTTTCAACCCAGAAATCGGAACTCATTATTCTTTCGAAAAAGAAAACTCCAGAGCGCGTGAATCTACGCTTCTATGGAAAACTTTCACAAACTGAAACATCTGTTACATTCTTAGGAATGACTTTTGATGAATCTCTTAACTGGAAATGCCATATAAATAATCTCCTCTTGACATGTCAAAAATGACTGAACCTCTTAAAAAGGCTGGCTAATAAAAATTGGGGTGCTGATCGAGAAACTCTGCTCACGCTTTATCGTACATTAATCAGGTCCAAGTTAGATTACGGTTCAATTGCCTATACGACAGCGACTAAATCACTCTTAAGCCGGATAAACAGCATTCATAACACGGCCCTTCGGATGATAACAGGGCCGTTCTGCACTACACCAGTTGAGAGCCTATATAGTAAAGTTGGAGAACCATCTCTAGAAGACAGAAGAATGTACGTAAGTCTAGTGTATGCAGCTAGAATAAGGCAAAATCTCTCCAATCCTACCAGTCAAAATTGCACCACAGAAAACTTCCCCAACCTGTTCCAAAAGCCAAGAACCTCCAAACCTTACTATGTCCGAAATAAAAACTACCTATCAAAACTTAGCTACTCACTTCCAGAATGCAATCCCAATGAACTAAGTTCAATTCCACCCTGGCAAATCAAAACTCCAACTTGCATCACCAGTCTTTCTTCCTATAATAAATATCATGAAAACTCCTACATTATTAGATCTATGCTAAACAGCATACTAGAAAAGTTCTCTGACTACTTCCACGTTTATACTGATACCTCAAAGTCTTCTAATAAAGTCGGAGCTGCGGTAGTGAGCACAAATTCGACCCACATGTTCAAGCTCTCACCAACCTGCTCCATCTACTCAGCAGAGCTGTATGCACTATATGAAGCATTAATCCTCAT
Organism: Galeruca laticollis; assembly: GCA_963921935.1. Classification (NCBI taxonomy): domain Eukaryota; kingdom Metazoa; phylum Arthropoda; class Insecta; order Coleoptera; family Chrysomelidae; genus Galeruca; species Galeruca laticollis. The sequence goes on along the minus strand of OY998175.1, from coordinate 270,809,624 downwards.
AACCATCTCAGTTTTTCGTATTCTCTCAGCGCAATTAAGGCCTCACAATGCACTTATACAGATCATCCCATTGTGACCAAAATAAAACAAGAACTCTACTCTGCCGAACAAAGCGATAAGAATGTTATCTTCATATGGATACCATCCCATATAGGAATTCATGGTAATGAAGAAGCAGATAAATACGCCAAAGAAGCCGCAGCCAGTGACACAACCGAAACTATAAGACTATCAGTGAGTGCGGATATAAAATGTACAATAAGATCTAAAATAAACAGTGCGTGGGAAAATCGGTGGAAAAGTGCTACAACCAAGTTGAATGAAGTAAAAAAGTCAATAAAGCCCAGGTCTGTGTTACCTAAAAATCGTCGAGACCAAGTCCTACTGACTCGACTACGCCTAGGCCACGCCTAGACACATAGTTATCTTTTCAGTAAAGATCCTAAACCAAAATGCAACTATTGCAATGAACTACTTTCCGTGAAACATTTACTTACTCAGTTCCCGCAATTAGCAGCGAAACGACAACAGGCCCAACATCCTTCTGGTGAACTTGCAGACATACTAGGATCATCATGTAATGTGCACAATTTAAAAAATATATATAGACATTATTTTATGTCCTTCTTTTTGTTAACCTTAATGACGCTAATGACCCACGCGGTTGATGCGTATTATTGAATAAAAAAAAATAGTATATTGTTTTATTAGGAGTAAAAGTATAACTTTTTGTGGCGAGTCTGAATGTTTGATGGCCGAACTTTAGTGAGGCCCACAATTTCAGACGAGCCACAAAAAGTGCTTTTGCTCCGAATGAAACATGCTATTTTTTTCGCAAACGGCATCCAGACTATAGAACTAATTAATATTTAAAAAAAAATTCGAAACGATTGTAACGAAGTTGATAAATTCAGAGAATAATAATTATAAAACTGCGTACCACATTTCCGTGGTTACTGGTTTTGTGATTGCCAAGTCAAAAACGAATTTGACAGTTCCATAATATTTTATAATGTCAGGAATATTGTAAGTGATTTAAAGCAACAATTGGACTGTGCATTTTTGGTAAGTACTTGAGCATCAAAATTTCGTTTGTTGTAGTAATGTGTACTGAAATTTTCTTTTAGATTATATTATGTCGGATTCAGAACCCAACTGTACACCGCCCGACGTTGTTGACATTGCTAAGGTAGCTACGAATGATTTAATTCCAACTAAGTCAAGTAGAGTTCATATTCATGCTTACGAAAGATTTCTCACATGGTGCAATGATAAAAACATTTCAAACTATTCGGAAAATGTGTTACTAGCATATTTTTTTGAAATGACAACTAAATTAAAAATGAAGAGTTCAACAATGTGGTCTCAGTATTCCATGATAAAATCATTACTGAATATTAAACATGGATTAGATAGTAGCAAATATATGAAACTACGTCTTTATCTGAAGAAGCAGAATGAAGGGTATACTCCCAAAAAGTCAAAGGTATTCACAAAAGACCAGTTTGAAGATTTTTTAAATTATGCACCTAATGAGCAGTATCTAGGAATTAAGGTTAGTTATAATATTCTAACCTGCATAAATACAATCAAGTTTTTAAATACATACTACTTTTAGGTTGTTCTAATAATGGGCGTATCTGGAGCATGTGGATGCGATGAAATGGTGAACATGACAATAGACGATATAAAAGATTTAGGATCTGTTATTCATATAAAGATTCCTGATAGTAAATCCAAAAAGCCATGATCGTTCACAATTATTGGAGAAAAATATATAAATCTTTAGAGAAAATATACTTCTTTACGTCCACACGCTATAGAAAGCCGACGCTTTTTTTTGAAATTTCAAAAGGGAAAATGTTATCGAATGGTCATGGGAATTCATACAATTAGTAACGTACCCAAAACAGTAGCAACTTATTTGAAACTACCGAATTCAAAAGATTACACCGGCCATGCGTTAAGAAGAACTTCAGCTACTTTGCTAGGATGGAGGAGCTGATATTACTTGTTTGAAACGGCATGGAGGTTGGAGGTCGAGCACTGTCGCTGAAGGATACATTGAAGACTCTTCGTCTAATAAAAAACAAACTGCAGAAAAAATCTTGATGTCGAATTCTTCTTCACTGTACCTGAATGCAGCTTCTCATTAGCGAAATTATGTCGACGTTGATGTAAAAGAAGAAACAACAAGTAAGGAGTCACGGGAAGTTATGTCGATGAACTCTTTCAACTCTGCACAAAATTCGCTTGAATTGGAAGTGAATAAATCAGGTAGTGGATTAAATATGTGCGGTGCAACCTTAAATAACTGTAATTTTACTATTAATAATTATTATCGTTAATAAAGTTTAAAAGTTCAACTAATAATTATTTTCCCTGTTAAAAATTCTACTTTTTTGTACGGCCGTCAGCGTACAAAAAAGTACTTTTTTGTCCGCTCACGGCCGTACAAAAAAGTGGCGTCTGTGAAATCATACTTCAACATCATGAATTGACGTTAATAATGTCTACTTTTTTTGACGTTTGCGGAAAAATAATATTTTTCTGCCACAGAATGCACATTGGCCTCTGACGTTTGTGCGGTCCACGACTGGCTCTGGGTTATGAATTCCTAGTATTTTTTTAATTCTGAAGGCTATAGTTTTAGAAGTATTACTTTGAATTGCTGTATAACGTAGACAATTTTCTGCCAATTTTGACTGACGCGAGTGAATGTAAAAATTTTCTTCGTGGTACGTGTTGGTCTGGATTTTTGAAATTATATAATACCAAAAAGTTTACCCCAGCTGTACTCAATAAAGAATAGAAAATAATCATCGGACATCGGTTGGTATTTCTAGCACAATTATAAGCTACGCAAAATTTATCGAGGGTGTCTATTTCACCCTTAGTTCCTTTATAATCTATTATTATCTCCGGTTTTCCTGTATCTAAATCCACTGTTCCATCATGGTGTAGACTAAATACAAACAACACTTTTTTTGGTTAATATAATGTCAGAGTTATATCTTTATCAAAAGCAAACCTACTAGAACTTAATGGTCTTCCAGTAGGTTTAGAGAATTCTAAAGGTAACTCTCGTTTTATTTTTTCGTAGATACCTACCCAAAGAAGTAAGTTTGTACTAACGGAATATTTTTTTAACCAATGAAATACTAGGAAACAAATTGTCACATGTTACATTTCTTTTAGAATTTTTGATCGGTTCTACAAGCCTTTCAACAACAGGAGAAGGAAAATTGTTGAGAGCAGAAGCACCGACAGGCTGTGTACCCAGATAAACCTCCGGATTATAGCAGTAAAATGTTTTCGAGTCAACAATTGCAAAAATTTTCAAACCATAATTATTTGGTTCACTTGGTATATAAACACAAAATCCAAATCGCCGACGAAAAGCTTTCAGTTTTTTATCTATGGTCATGTTTTGGAATGGCGTATACGCCGATATACACTTCTTGACAAATGAGTCGAACAAATATCTGCTGGAAGCTAACTTATCGGATTTTTGTCTTTCAGTGCGAGTTCAGTTCAGTTTGAGTACGATAATCAAGCGTAAATGTTGCAGTAGGATATGAAAGCCAAATATTGACATACATAACACAAATTGTTCTACACCCGTTCCACTATTGTTCCATAATTCTTCCGTGTTCAAACTACCAGATTTCAGCACTTCTACTAAGTGGAGTAAACTAATCAACGCTTGGATTTCAACAATATCAGTTCCCTCCACATTCCGTTTTCAACTGTATCTTTCTTTATATTTTTCAATGTGTTTGTTGGTGTACAATTAGCCCAAGCATGTGCGAGTCGAAAAAATACTGTCAAATATCATAATAAATTTTTAATTTATTTACTGCAGGTCCAGGAAGACGAGTTATAATATTCTTAGCTCCGGCTTTGGTAGAAGGAGGAACACGTTTTGACAATTTTGTCGATTCATCTTTCCCAATGAAAACATGTTCCTTTGAAATCACTTCCTCCTTCTCTTCGCTATCTGAAATTTCTGTTCTGTATCTGAATAAATTTTCTGTGCGTCCAATCTGTCTACTTCTTCTAGATCTTCATCGTCATCATCTGCAACATCTTGTACTTCTCCTTCATCTCCCGACAGACATTCCAACATCTTATCGTACGATCCTATTTGAAAGTAAACACAATTTGAATAAAAGTGAAAAATTAAAAATGTATTCACCCCTAAAATTTTTCCAAGCTTCTGTTGATCAACCAAAAATAGTACACATCTTCTGACAGCGGACTGTCACTACGCGATCTATTCTAAAATCTAAACGAACGCACCCAATTATCTCTTGCGTCGGAAGAATACTGAGTTGGTTCAAGTCAAAGTATACTAATTTTTTCAGTGGAGTGTTAGCTGGAAACACATAAAATACTGAAGAATCCGCGCTCCAGTAGCGGAAGGTTAAAGTTTGATTTTTGTAAATCGATTGTTCAAACGCTGTTTTTGTAAAAAAATCCAAAATCCATTAAAAATTTCTTCTGGTGCCATTTCAGAGGATCTACGATTGTTTTTGATTGAGTAATAAATTTGATGAGAAATGCGAATTTTTTCCTTTTGGCGAAATCCCTAATATTAAAATTCCGCGCCATGTAGGTTCCAGTTCTATTTCCCGGATTGAGCTACATGGGTTTTGTGACGCCTCACAAGTTGGCTATGCTAGTGTTGTCTACTTCCGAATTCTCGAATCTTCTGGACTTGTGAGAACGTTCTTAATTTGTGCGAAATGTCGAGTGTCTCCATTAAAAACACAATCTATAGCAAGACTTGAACTTATGGGTTCCGTTTTATTGGCCGATCTAATGCACTTTGTTAAAGAAAGCTATAGTGACCTAGTCGTTTTTGATGCTATTTATGCTTGGACAGATTCTATGGTAGCTCTTGCTTGGTTATCTTCATCTCCACATAGATGGAAAACATTTGTAGCTAATAGAGTCAGTCATGTTCAAGATCTCATTCCCCCCTCTCTTTGGTATTATGTTCCATCTTCCCAGAATCCAGCTGACTGTGCTAGTCGAGGTCAAACCCCAGCACAGCTCTTAGAAACTCCTATTTGGTGGTCAGGTCCTGAATTTTTAGCTCAGTCTAGTAATACATGGCCTACGCAGACTAATAACAAATTAAATTTATTTGAAATCTCTCAGGAAGAACAAAGGGTTATACTATCTGCCTGCACTTCTTCTGACAATTTCATCTTCACCCTTTTAAATAACTTTTCCTCTTTATCCAAGATTAAGCGAATAGTAGCGTATTCTCTCTTTTTTATTAATAGCTTAAGGTTACAATCTCAGTCTCAAATGAGCGTGGATGTAGATAATGCCTTCAAAATCATTATAAAATGTGTTCAGCGACATACATTTTCTGACATTTTTCTCAAAATTAAACACAATCAACTATTACCTAAGCCTTTTAGAAAACTCGCCCCTTTCATTGACTCCTTTGGGTTGCTTAGAGTTGGTGGTCGAATCAGAAATTCGGAGTTTTCGTTTGATGTTAAACATCCTATTTTGCTACCCAAATCACACCGACTAACCCACTTGATAATCGAAGCAGTTCATCAGGAACACTTTCATCCAGGTTTAAAAACATTACACTATTTATTATTACAACAATTTTGGATTTTATCTCCACGTAGTGCAATTTATAAATGTCTTTCAAGTTGCATTCGTTGTTTTCGTTGCAAACCAAGATCTTACAACCCATACATGGCTGATTTGCCCTCTATAAGAGTTTCTCAAGTCAAGGCTTTTTCATCAGTTTGTATTGATTTTGCTGGTCCATTTTCACTTTCGATGAGTAAACATAGAGGTGCAAAAACCTACAAAGGTTATGTTTGTGTTTTTGTTTGCACATCCACAAAGGCTATTCATTTAGAAGCTACTTCAGATTTGAGTTCTGAAACTTTCTTAGCCGCCTTTAGACGCTTTATCGCTCGGCGTGGAAGATTTCTCACCATTACCAGCGACCAAGGCACAAATTTTAAGGGTGCTAATATCGAACTCCTTGACATGGCTAAAACTATCGCGCAGAAATTGGCCATTTCTTGGAATTTCAACCCCCCCGGTAGTCCACATTTTAATGGCCTCGCCGAGGCGGGAGTAAAATCGTTTAAAACTCATTTTTATAGAGTCTTAGGTACTCAGATACTATCCTCTGAAGAATTCTACACCCTGTTGTCGCAGATCGAAGCACTTTTGAATTCACGCCCGTTGTGTGAAATTAGTAGCGATCCAAATGATTTACAACCTCTTACGCCGGGGCACTTTCTAATTCTTGAACCCCTCACTAGTCCTATTCCCGAGGTGGATCTAACGCATTTATCTTTAAACAGATTGAATCGATGGCAATTGCTGCAACGTATGCGGAGTGACTTTTGGAAGCGTTGGTCGCAAGAATATATTCATTCTCTCCAAGAGAGATTTAAATGGACCCAACCTTCACATCCTATTGTTAAAGGTGGTTTAGTTTTAATTAAAGACGAACAAACGCCTCCACTGAATTGGGAACTTGCCAGAGTTATCGATGTGCACCCTGGTCGGGACAATGTGGTTCGTGTGGTTACATTGAAAACCAACCACGGCGTTATGCAACGCCCTGTGGTAAAAATTTGTCCCTTACCGATTAATTAATTTACTCTCACTATAATTAACTAAAGTAGTTAAGTCGTTTTTTTTTTGATTTAAGCGCGGGAATATTCTATTTATTTTTTTTCTCTCACTTTATATATATATTTTTTTTTTCTTTATATTCCATTTGGTTAAAAAACATTCGTTTTGGTGGGGTGAATGTTAAGGAATCACTTGTATTTTCAATTTTGCCGCTAAACGCATCATTGGCGCATGATTGATAAACCGTCGACGTGCCCAGAAGGCAGTACCTTGTCGACATTCGCACGGTATACATGATTTTATAAAACCACCGGTAAATTGTTTGGACGAGATTCGGTCAAAAGAAGTGTACCAAAAACGACATCGTCAACCCTCCCAGGCGCCTGGATACGACGGCAAGACAGCTTCATCAGGTAGGAGCCTTATATATATATATATTGTTTTTATTTATGCGTTGATGATGTGCTATTTTTTTTGGTTAATTAACTCTTCGAAATACAGTCCATTAGTCCATTTTCATATTTCCAACCCTTAACACCTATACTAGTTTCCTTCTTTCTCTTATTCTTATGCTTTCTCAGGCGTCGTATTGGAGTTCTTCATGTACCCATTTTTTCCACTCTTTTCTGTCCCTGGCCAATGCCTTCATCTCTCCTAATCTTTTTCCTTTGCTTTCTCCAATTTCTTCAATCTGATCTATCCATGTCCTACTGGGTCTTCCTCTTTGTCTTTTTCTTGATATTCCTATTTCTATAACTTTTCTCGCAATTATATCTTGCTTCATTCTCACTAGGTGGCCATACCAAATTAATTGTTTCTTTTCATATTTGATATTATTGTTTTTTGATTAGTTATGCTTCTGATTTCTTCGTTCCTTACTTTATCCCATTTTGTTTTACCTGCTATTTTCCATAAATATTTCATTTCCATTGCATTTATTTTTGTTTCCTGTTTTTTCTGTATTACCCAGTTCTCACTAGCATAAGTTGTAGTTGGGACTGTAATTTTGTTGTAGATTTCCAGCTTTATGTCCATATCAATGTGTTTATGGCTTAACATTGTTCGATTCAAGGACTAATATAATATAGTTGATTTATTTGCTCTGTTATTAAGTTCTGCATCTATTTTCCCTTCTTCTGTTATGATACTTCCTAGGTGATTCTAAGTTGTTACTTTTTCTAATGTTTTGTAATTACATTTCAGTTCCTTACAGTTACTCCCCTCTCGCTGTTTTTCATTTACTATAATTACTTTGGTTTTTTCTGTATTTATTGTCATTTTCATATTTCCTATTTCTCTTGCCAATAAGTTGATTAGTTTCTGCATTTTACTTTTTGATTTTGTTATAAGTACAATATCGTCTGCATACAGTATATTACTTAATCTGACCGGCACCATGTTTCTGTACCCTATTATCATGTCCAGATTTCCTCCTTGTCTTTTTATTTCCTCCACTATTTTGTCCATTATAATGGCAAACAACAGTGGGCTTAAGCTATCGCCTTGTTTTATACCTTTTTTCATTAGAAACACTTCCGATCTTTGACATCCTATCTGCACTCTTAATTTGACTGTCTCGTATGGCTTTCAATTATTTTGATTAGAGCTTTCGGTACTTCTAAATCTTCCAACACCTCCCAAATTTTTTCTCTTTTCACTGTGTCAAAAGCTGCCTTCAAGTTAATAAATGTTAAATACATTTCTTCTCCCGCTTCTATGATATTATCAATCAGCCTTATTAAAATATATATATTATCATTTGCTTGTCGTCCTTGTCTAAAAGTTGCTTGTTCCTCTTCTAATCTTGTTTCTACATCTTAATCGTGTAGATTTTGAAACTGGTTTGGGCTAAGCATATTGTATTGGCAGTATGAGGTTATTTTCCCAATCTTTGGGGATTTTTTAAGTATCCCATGTTTCCCTGCATATGAGAAACGGCCAGTCTTTTCCTTTTTCTCCTACCCATTTTATCATCTCTGGCGCTACTTCATCCTCCCCACTGGCTTTTCCTATTTTAAGTTTATTTATAGTCACTTCTATTTCTTCTATTTGGATTGCATGGTATTCATGTTCATCCCATTCCTCCACCGCTATCTTCGTTGTTTTCTTCTTCGACCTATTACTAAATTTGTCTTCGTAGTGTTCTTTCCAAGTCTATAGTATTTGATTCATTTCGGTCTCCAATTCGTTATTTTTATGTTTTATTGCTCTTATATCTTTTCCCTTACTTCCTCGTAGTCTTTTTATTGTTGTCCAAAATTTTCTGTTATCTGATGCATGTGTCTCTGACATCCCCCCTAGTCTAAGATGTAAAATTATGTTTTGTAATGAAATTAACTGTCTCGAACCTTACTTCGTGGAATCCACTCATATTAGCGTTTTAAATGAAACTCACTATCAAATTGAATAAAATAACGAAACCAATTAGACCTGTAGTTTCTTATGTTAATGCTCCCTATACTATATTGGCTAAAAGGCTTAACAATATACATAATAGTTACGGATATGCATCTCAGTACTCAATTAGAAATTCAATCGAACTAATCAGAAAGTTGAAAGAAACCAACTTGCAAGGTAACTATAAACTTATTTTGTTTGATGTTACTAATATACACATAGCAACATCCAACGGTTATCCATTACATATGATAAAGAAACTAATTAATAAAAAAGAGGAAAAAGTGGTATCACAACTAATATCTCCTAAACAAAGTGATGAAATAAAAACTTATAAAACTATCACATGCAGGAAATATTTCTAATACTATTTCAAAGATAATATCTTCAGCAACGAATACAACAATTTCTTTTAAAAAGGAAAGTAACGTTAGTACAAAATTGTTAAATGTAAGAACAGAGATACCAAAATTGAAGAAATCAGGTACATATAAACTCAAATGTCCAGAATGTAATGCTATCTATTTGGGTCAGACACTTAGAAATTTTGAGATCCGATACAGTGAACACTTACGAGCATAGAGATTAAAACAACCAGATAAATTCCACTACGCAAAAAATCTACTTGACATCAATCATTCATTGACACCTAACACAAAACTCGAAGTGCTGCATATTTGTGAAAAGAAACAAGAACTGGATTTCCTTGAAGAATTGGAAATTAGAAGACATTTAAGAAACCCGCAATATGAAGTTGACAATGAACAGATAAATGTCATTGCTCAGTTATACTGATCTTAATTGGGAAAATGATATCCAGGATATCACCATAGGGCTAATAATATCTAGGCTTAAATATTTGTAATATCACATATTCTTCTTTTACCTATTAACATATATCAAGTCAATCACAAGTTAGGTCACTTCTTGGTCTAGCCAAAAATAATTACTAAGCATCAGGTAGGCATCAAATGAAATGTAACTTCTGTCATTCTGACGATAATATTGCTTTATCGAAACAATTGTCAATTTTTTAGAATTTTGAACAATTTTCATTATATTGTGGAATTAGCTAGACACAGTGAGTTTCATTTAAAATACTAATGATTTTTTTTGTTTAAGTACCGAAAGTGCATTCTAACTTGTTTAAATAAGGTTCAATTAAACTATAATGATCGAGATATATTCATTAAAAATAACTATGTGATAAGACAAATGTTTGTTATCATAAAAAAATATTTATCTGAAATTCCACGTCACAAAAGCATAGTAATTATAACAATAGTATTGGGTATAAATGCAACAATTGCTTATTTGCCTTTTGAATGGTTTCTTATTTTGTGGCAACAACATTTAAATGGCAACAGAAACAGAAAGCAGGTAATACACGTTATTTTAATATTTATAAATTGTTGAATACGTGAGTTTTTCTATGGCATTCAAGCCAAAAACAAATATAATTTATGGATCCATACTTTGAGTATTTATTATAATTTGTAGAAAAATGTTTGCTAAAAATGTCTAGGAAAATATTTGATATCTTCATTTGCTGATGCCGTTAAGAGACATATACGGATGAATTTTTTTTCTCGATGGAACATATGCGGATAAATCCCACTCCTCGGAGGAATATATATAGATTGATTCGTCCGGCTCGAAGGACTCATGTGAGGATTCGAAGGAAACTTGGTAAATTCCCGTCGTCTTCCGACAGAGTGACAACTTTACTGGTCGGGCTAAAAGTGGACTGAATTCTTTTTGGCGGCTGGTTTGCGAACTTAACTACTCATGTATTTTGGTAGTTCACCTAATATTAATCAATTATGCATCAGACTAGATTAATTTGTATTTTTTATTCTTGAAAATTATTTTTGGTTGAATATTTCCACCGTCAAACTAATAAAATTTCACCTAATGTTTGTTCAAATAATGTTTGGCTAAAAGTATCATAAATAGGTAACTCACAAATTAGGTATAGGAAATGCTTAAGAAATAATAAAGTGCCATACAATACAATTTCATTGCGGTACTAAAATACAGGGTGTTTCATTTAGGAAAACGCAGTAAATGATCATTCCGATTTATGACCAATCCTGTATATAAAGAACGAAGATCGCGCTATGTTAATAATTTTGGAGAATAGTTTTTCTTATTTATTTAAACAATCAACGGGTGGGATAAATTTTAAACACACGGTATGGCTACTTACTAATTTATTTAAACACTAAACTAATCACTAACACTTAATTTATATATACTCAATATATCCACTTAAACTAATTTATATGAACACTTAACTAATTTATATTCACTTATTTACTGTTTGCTATCTTGGTGTATTTATTTCACTAGATCACTTTATCAACCCCCCCATCCGCTGATCAGTCCTTTATTTATTTTAAATCCCTTTTTACTTGAAAATTCCGGACTGCGGCTTACACACAAAAAGATAATTGGTTCTGGTCTTTTCTAGATAAGTCTGGTCACAAAACACAAAAACAATGTTTAGATAAGATAGTCCTAAACAGTTATAAAAAAAACCTGGGTATCCACCATAATTTTAACTTTTATACCTGGCTCAGACAGATTTCGGATTTAGGGACTATACCAGTGTGCTGTTTCGTAACATTACCCCCTTCTTAAATGGAAGTTCCTACTGGAACTTTTGTGTAGCCGAGACTGGATGTTTGAATCGGCAACTGGCCTGATTTCTACATTTACCGATCTTGTGGAAATAGCAGGGCACCGTCTTCATCGGATACTGATAACGTGGGTTGTTGCTGCAAATTAATATCTGGACACCGGTATCTCTAAAGATAACCTCTACCATGTTCCTGATGATTCGCCAATCCAACTGGTTACTCGCTATCTTAGGCATAGCCAGTTTCTTCACGTTGGATTCCAACACATGGTTTCGGGGGTTTCGAAGTGCTTCCCACACATCGCGATAGGTAGATCGATTTTGGAATTCATTTTTAGTTACCACGTATAAGACGTACCGCGAATTATGTTTCAGTTCCAATGTCTTGCCAGGGGCTGGAATCTGGTCTTCAAGTTTTTCTAATCGCCCAAACTTTTTTCGAAAGACGGTGGCCAACCCTTTTGCGTTCTGGATTCGGGCGGGGATGTGATTCCATATCTAGCTTACCCGGTACCTCCATACGTGTCCATAACTTTCCCTAAGGTAGGGTCAGACACATCTCGAATAAGGTTTACTCCTTCCTCCAGGTCATGGTCTCCTTCGAATGGCGCTAGTCGGTTTTGGTGAATTACTTTTGGTTTTCCGTTGGGGATCTTGCTTATGCGATATATAATATCATTGATCCTTTTATTGATTAAGTATGGACCTTCCCAGGATTTTTGTAATTTTGGAGAAAATCCTTTTCTCCTCGTTGGGTTGTGTAACCATACTTTGTCCCCTTCTTTAAAGCCGCCTTCTGTGGCCTGCGTGTCGTACCGACTCTTCATTCTGTCACTGGCAGCTTGAAGATTTGTTCGAACTAATTCATGAACATCGTCCAGCCTTCTTCTCAATTGGATTGCGTAGTCTTCGCCTGCTAGATCTTCCCCAGGCCGGCAGCCAAATTCCAGGTCACAAGGAAGCCTCATTTCACGTCCAAACAGGATTTTCGCCGGTGTTTGACCCGTGGACTCATTGACGGCAGATCGATAAGCCAATGCGAATAGGGAAAGATTCTGGTCCCAATCTCTCTGATGGCTGGATACAGGTTTTTCTAATGGTCCTGTTCATTCTCTCGACCAATCCATCTGACTGTGGATGTAATGCTGTTGTCCTGGTCTTCTTCATTCCCAGCTTCTCGCAAATCTCCTGGAATTGACGGCTCTCAAAATATCTTTCCTGGTCACTGTGGACTTCCAAGGGCACTCCATATCGGCTGATAAATTCTTTCACCAATACATCTGCTACAGTTGTAGCGTCTTGGTTGGAAATAGCGTAAATTTCCACCCACTTTGTGAAATAATGCATTACAACCAGTATGTATTTGCTACCGTTTTCTGTCGTCGGAAATGGTCCAGCGATATCTGAAGCAATCCTTTCGAAAGGGCTTCCAACATTGTACTGTTTTATGGGTGCCTTTCTCTTGCGATGTGGTCCAATACTCGTAGCACAAGTCGTACATTTCTTACACCAGTCCTTCACATCGTCGCAGCTGTTCATCCAATAAAACTTTTCACGTACTCGCTGAAGGGTTTTCTTCACTCCCAGAGGACCTCCTGATGGACTGTCGTGTAACTTCTTCAGTACCTCAGCTACTCTTGTTCTCGGGATAACTAGCTGTCTCCTCATTTCAGAACCATCATCGTTTCCAAGGACTCCCTTCTTCCAGGACAAGGGAGTCCCACTGAGCCCAATACGCCTCGAGTTTCAGTGGAAATTTTGACACTTCTTCCCAGGCAAGTCGCCGATTTTCTTTCTTCCACTGCCAAATCTTCTTAAGGCAAGGATTATTCCCCTGATCCTCTCTGATCAAGGTGGGTGACCCTTCTTCCACCTTGTTCCAGTGGGAGCAGTCTGTTGGGCACGACCGTCTAGACAGGGAGTCAGCATTTCGGTGACTCACATCAGCTCGATATTTGATGTTGAAATCATACTCTTGAAGTCGTTCAATCCATCTAGCAATCTGGCCCTCGAGATTCTTAAACTGCATCAACCACTTGAGTGCTGCATAATCAGTCCGGTTAAAAAAATTCCTACCATAGGGATACTGGTAAAAGTGTTCCACGGACTTCGCTACTGCCAAAAGTTCTCTCCTTGTGACGCAGTAGTTTCGTTCTGGTTTGGAGAGTACTTTACTGAAATATCCCAGCACTATTTTTTGTCCTCATTGGATCTGTGAGAGCACTCCACCAATTCCTACGTTGCTTGCGTCAGTGTCAAAACTAAAGTCTCCCTCTGGTAATGGATATCCTAATATCGGAGCCGAGGTTAAATGCCGCTTCAAGGTTTCAAAAGCCGTTTGACAGTCTTCGTCCCATTGGAAAGGTCTTGATTCTTCTGTAAGTCGAGTTAGAGGCTTGACAATATCTCCAAACTTCCTGATAAATCTTCCATAATACGTGCAAAAACCAAGAAAACTCCTAATTTGATATTTGTCGGTTGGTTGCGGCCATTTCTGAATGGAAGCAATTCTCTCTGGATCCACCGCCAGTCCTTCATTACTCACTATATGACCTAGATAGTTGACTCGGTTTTGGAACATCTGACATTTCTTCGGGTTTAACATGAGCTGGGCAGCTTCGAGTCGTTTGAATACGTCTTCCAAATTCTACAGATGTTCGTCAAATGTCTTCCCCAGTACTACGATGTCGTCCAAATAGACCAGGCATGTCTTCCAAGACAACCCTCTCAAGACATTTTCCATGAGTCTTTCAAATGTCGCAGGCTCATTACAGAGCCCGAATTGCATGAAGTTGAATTGCCATAATCCAGATCCGATGGTGAAAGCAGTTTTTTCTTTGTCTTCTGGATCCATTTTCTCTTGCCAATAGCCAGACTTTAGTTCCAAGGTGGAAAACAGTTTGCTGCCGGCCAAAGTAATTAGCGTATCGTCAATTCGAGGCAGAGGATAGCTGTCTTTCTTCGTCACGTTGTTAAGCTGGCAATAATCCACGCAGAATCTCGTAGTTCCATCCTTTTTCTTGACGAGCACTACTGGAGACACCCATGGACTAGTAGATACTCTATTACTTTTTCTTCTGCCATCTCTCGAATTATTCTTTCAGCTTCCTCTCTCAACGCTCGTGGGAGTCTTCGAGCTGATTGCCTAATTGGCTTAGCATTACCAGTATCGATTTTGTGGTTGACGGCTGATGTTCTACCATTCTTTCTTCCTTTTGGTACGAATAAGTCTCGATACTGCAAGAGAAATTCTCTCATTCTCTTTTTTTCAGCTGGATCCAAAGATTGACCAGCTACTGATAACATTTGTTCGAATCTGGTAGTAGAATTGCCAGTGGTCGTTGTTTGACAAACTATAGACGTCCATGGTACGCAGGATCCAATCTTGGTTTCCTTCTTGATGGCGCCTGGGTAATCATTCACGTTTATCACACGTACTGGGATCTCTTTCGCCGACGTAACCAATGCTTTCTCAATTAGTACTCCTTCGCCAACCTTTTCGTCGTGGTTGCTTGGCTCCATCATAACCGGTGTACCTTCCTTCATGATTTCATGTAGCCGTGCTACTATCATGGTTTCGCTTCGTGCAGGTAGAACGGTATCTTCCTGTACAGCTGCCAACACCGCGCTGCCTTCATGTGGATGCAGGAACACCTCCTCGGAACCCACCTTAATGGTTCTGTTTCTGAAGTCTTATTGGAAACCATATACATTCATTACGTCCATTCCCAGAATCACGTCTTCTTCAATATCAGCTACGATTACCGTATGCGTGAACTTTTCCGCGCCAACTCCCAATTGGATTTGTGTTTCCCCGTGAACGTTGGCACTCTCGCCTGTGGCGGTCCGCAGTCCCAGTCTCGTTGGTAGAAGCTTTTTCTTGGGTTTTATTATCTCTGGTCGTATAATGGTTCTAGTTGCCCCAGTGTCAACCAGCAGAGCATATTTCTTGCCATTTACTTCGCCATCCACATATACACTGTCGATGCGACATCTGAGAGAAGCTATCAGTTAGATAGGGTCTTTGGATAGGTCATGGGTCGGTGCTGTCCCCTCGTAGCCGACCCGTTCTAGTTTTCGTGTGACTGGCGTTCTTGGTTTGCAGGAGTCTTGGGGCATTTACATGAACTACGTACATGCCCTAGCTCGTCACAATTCCAGCATCTGATCTTTCTCGGCTTCTTGTACATCATACATATTAAACTGACGAACTGGTCAAATCTGTCTTCATCACCTTTTTCTTGGATGGCCCTGATTTTGTTATATCCTGAAGCCTTCGTTACTGCTTCATATTCAAGGGCAGCTGTCAATGCGTCGACTAATGTTTTCGGATGGGCTAAACGAAGCGGCCTCTGCATATCGGGGTCACGTAAGCCATCAATAGAGGCCTGGATGACCAGACATTCCATCATGTTCTCTGATGCTGACGGATAAGCAAATCGAACTAGTCGGGTCATGTCCACTTCATATTCTTGAAGGGATTCATCACGTTTCTGCCTTCGGTTCTTCAGTTGCAATTGGTACAAATGTTCTAGATGTTCATGACCATATCGCATGTCCAACGTCTTCTTCAGCTGCTCGAAGTCATCCGTTTCTTTCAAATATATCGTCTGGAGTACATCTGAGGCATCTCCGCGAATCGCGATGGTTAAGTTCACTGCCTTCTCTCTATCGGACCAATTATTCACTCTAGCGGCTGCTAATTTCATTTATATAGAGATTAATTACACACACGTATACGTAGTAAAATTTTCGCCCAACGTGGGGCTCTTTTCGAAATAAAACAGGGAAGTAAAATTGGCACCCAAAAACGTGGGGCTCTTTTCGAAATCAAACGGGGAACTAAAATCAATAGTCAAGAAGCGAATCATAAATCTAAAATGAGGGAAACTAGAAATAGTAGAAATAGAAAGGAGTCACAAGAGGAGATGGAAACGGAAATATTCGAAGAAAAAGATAGGGAACAAGAATTGATAATACAAAAGGCAGGAGAAGAACAGATATGTACAAAGCTCAAGAGATGCTGACACAGATGATGCATATAATTAAAAAAAGGCCAAGAAGAGAGCAAAAGAAATCAAGAGTTAAATCAAAAATATCATGAAGAAACTAAACGATATCAAGAAAAGACTGAAAAACAATACGAAGAAATACGAGAGATACTGAGGCAAGAAGTGCTACAACTCAAGGAAACAATTAATATTTTCAGACAAGAGACAAAAAGGGATCAAGGACAATTTAAAGATGAAATAAGACAACGTGGCGAGCAATCCCATAAAGAAATAGACAGAGTCAAACTTGTTATACATGAAAATCATGAAGATTACAAAAGAAATAAAATACAGATTTTTGAGGATTTAAGTAACATTGGAAACAAACTTATACAACAAGATAAACAGATAATAGAGGTGAAAAATGAAGGCATTGTACGATATCAAGAAAATTTAAGTAATGGAGTCTAAAATTCAACAAAATGGCTGGGAAATAAACAAAATTGAAACTATCATCACTGAGAGAACAGAGAAGAAAAGTGAAGATGAAATTGGAAGAGTTAGAGAGCTAGAAGAACACATAAGAAGTTTAGAAAGAAAATACAATACGGAAATTGAGTCTTTAGTAAAGAAAATACTCAATAAGGGGAATGAATATAGGGTGACTAATTATAATCATTCACCAAATTATCATAAATTCGATGAGGATATAAACAAAATGCATCCAGAAGTATTTTTAAAAATTATATTCAACAAAATTAGATACATGAACTTTGTGAAATAATGCATTACAACCAGTATGTATTTGCTACCGTTTTCTGTCGTCGGAAATGGTCCAGCGATATCTGAAGCAATCCTTTCGAAAGGGCTTCCAACATTGTACTGTTTTATGGGTGCCTTTCTCTTGCGATGTGGTCCAATACTCGTAGCACAAGTCGTACATTTCTTACACCAGTCCTTCACATCGTCGCAGCTGTTCATCCAATAAAACTTTTCACGTACTCGCTGAAGGGTTTTCTTCACTCCCAGAGGACCTCCTGATGGACTGTCGTGTAACTTCTTCAGTACCTCAGCTACTCTTGTTCTCGGGATAACTAGCTGTCTCCTCATTTCAGAACCATCATCGTTTCCAAGGACTCCCTTCTTCCAGGACAAGGGAGTCCCACTGAGCCCAATACGCCTCGAGTTTCAGTGGAAATTTTGACACTTCTTCCCAGGCAAGTCGCCGATTTTCTTTCTTCCACTGCCAAATCTTCTTAAGGCAAGGATTATTCCCCTGATCCTCTCTGATCAAGGTGGGTGACCCTTCTTCCACCTTGTTCCAGTGGGAGCAGTCTGTTGGGCACGACCGTCTAGACAGGGAGTCAGCATTTCGGTGACTCACATCAGCTCGATATTTGATGTTGAAATCATACTCTTGAAGTCGTTCAATCCATCTAGCAATCTGGCCCTCGAGATTCTTAAACTGCATCAACCACTTGAGTGCTGCATGATCAGTCCAGTTAAAAAAATTCCTACCATAGGGATACTGGTAAAAGTGTTCCACGGACTTCGCTACTGCCAAAAGTTCTCTCCTTGTGACGCAGTAGTTTCGTTCTGGTTTGGAGAGTACTTTACTGAAATATCCCAGCACTATTTTTTGTCCTCATTGGATCTGTGAGAGCACTCCACCAATTCCTACGTTGCTTGCGTCAGTGTCAAAACTAAAGTCTCCCTCTGGTAATGGATATCCTAATATCGGAGCCGAGGTTAAATGCCGCTTCAAGGTTTCAAAAGCCGTTTGACAGTCTTCGTCCCATTGGAAAGGTCTTGATTCTTCTGTAAGTCGAGTAAGAGGCTTGACAATATCTCCAAACTTCCTGATAAATCTTCCATAATACGTGCAAAAACCAAGAAAACTCCTAATTTGATATTTGTCGGTTGGTTGCGGCCATTTCTGAATGGAAGCAATTCCTTCATTACTCACTATATGACCTAGATAGTTGACTCGGTTTTGGAACATCTGACATTTCTTCGGGTTTAACATGAGCTGGGCAGCTTCGAGTCGTTTGAATACGTCTTCCAAATTCTACAGATGTTCGTCAAATGTCTTCCCCAGTACTACGATGTCGTCCAAATAGACCAGGCATGTCTTCCAAGACAACCCTCTCAAGACATTTTCCATGAGTCTTTCAAATGTCGCAGGCTCATTACAGAGCCCGAATTGCATGAAGTTGAATTGCCATAATCCAGATCCGATGGTGAAAGCAGTTTTTTCTTTGTCTTCTGGGTCCATTTTCTCTTGCCAATAGCCAGACTTTAGTTCCAAGGTGGAAAACAGTTTGCTGCCGGCCAAAGTAATTAGCGTATTGTCAATTCGAGGCAGAGGATAGCTGTCTTTCTTCGTCACGTTGTTAAGCTGGCAATAATCCACGCAGAATCTCGTAGTTCCATCCTTTTCCTTGACGAGCACTACTGGAGACACCCATGGACTAGTAGATACTCTATTACTTTTTCTTCAGCCATCTCTCGAATTATTCTTTCAGCTTCCTCTCTCATCGCTCGTGGGAGTCTTCGAGCTGATTGCCTAATTGGCTTAGCATTACCAGTATCGATTTTGTGGTTGACGGCTGATGTTCTACCATTCTTTCTTCCTTTTGGTACGAATAAGTCTCGATACTGCAAGAGAAATTCTCTCATTCTCTTTTTTTCAGCTGGATCCAAAGATTGACCAGCTACTGATAACATTTGTTCGAATCTGGTAGTAGAATTGCCAGTGGTCGTTGTTTGACGAACTATAGACGTCCATGGTACGCAGGATCCAATCTTGGTTTCCTTCTTGATGGCGCCTGGGTAATCATTCACGTTTATCACACGTACTGGGATCTCTTTCGCCGACGTAACCAATGCTTTCTCAATTAGTACTCCTTCGCCAACCTTTTCGTCGTGGTTGCTTGGCTCCATCATAACCGGTGTACCTTCCTTCATGATTTCATGTAGCCGTGCTACTATCATGGTTTCGCTTCGTGCAGGTAGAACGGTATCTTCCTGTACAGCTGCCAACACCGCGCTGCCTTCATGTGGATGCAGGAACACCTCCTCGGAACCCACCTTAATGGTTCTGTTTCTGAAGTCTTATTGGAAACCATATACATTCATTACGTCCATTCCCAGAATCACGTCTTCTTCAATATCAGCTACGATTACCGTATGCGTGAACTTTTCCGCGCCAACTCCCAATTGGATTTGTGTTTCCCCGTGAACGTTGGCACTCTCGCCTGTGGCGGTCTGCAGTCCCAGTCTCGTTGGTAGAAGCTTTTTCTTGGGTTTTATTATCTCTGGTCATATAATGGTTCTAGTTGCCCCAGTGTCAACCAGCAGAGCATATTCCTTGCTATTTACTTCGCCATCCACATATACACTGTCGATGCGACATCTGAGAGAAGCTATCAGTTGGATAGGGTCTTTGGATAGGTCATGGGTCGGTGCTGTCCCCTCGTAGCCGACCCGTTCTAGTTTTCGTGTGACTGGTGTTCTTGGTTTGCAGGAGTCTTGGGGCATTTACATGAACTACGTACATGCCCTAGCTCGTCACAATTCCAGCATCTGATATTTCTCGGCTTCTTGTACATCATACATATTAAACTGACGAACTGGTCAAATCTGTCTTCATCACCTTTTTCTTGGATGGCCCTGATTTTGTTATATCCTGAAGCCTTCGTTACTGCTTCATATTCAAGGGCAGCTGTCAATGCGTCGACTAATGTTTTCGGATGGGCTAAACGAAGCGGCCTCTGCATATCGGGGTCACGTAAGCCATCAATAGAGGCCTGGATGACCAGACATTCCATCATGTTCTCTGATGCTGACGGATAAGCAAATCGAACTAGTCGGGTCATGTCCACTTCATATTCTTGAAGGGATTCATCTCGTTTCTGCCTTCGGTTCTTCAGCTGCAATTGGTACAAATGTTCTAGATGTTCATGACCATATCGCATGTCCAACGTCTTCTTCAGCTGCTCGAAGTCATCCGTTTCTTTCAAATATATCGTCTGGAGTACATCTGAGGCATCTCCGCGAATCGCGATGGTTAAGTTCACTGCCTTCTCTCTATCGGACCAATTATTCACTCTAGCGGCTGCTAATTTCATTTATATAGAGAATAATTACACACACGTATACGTAGTAAAATTTTCGCCCAACGTGGGGCTCTTTTCGAAATAAAACAGGGAAGTAAAATTGGCACCCAAAAACGTGGGGCTCTTTTCGAAATCAAACGGGGAACTAAAATCAATAGTCAAGAAGCGAATCATAAATCTAAAATGAGGGAAACTAGAAATAGTAGAAATAGAAAGGAGTCACAAGAGGAGATGGAAACGGAAATATTCGAAGAAAAAGATAGGGAACAAGAATTGATAATACAAAAGGCAGGAGAAGAACAGAGATGTACAAAGCTCAAGAGATGCTGACACAGATGATGCATATAATTAAAAAAAGGCCAAGAAGAGAGCAAAAGAAATCAAGAGTTAAATCAAAAATATCATGAAGAAACTAAACGATATCAAGAAAAGACTGAAAAACAATACGAAGAAATACGAGAGATACTGAGGCAAGAAGTGCTACAACTCAAGGAAACAATTAATATTTTCAGACAAGAGACAAAAAGGGATCAAGCACAATTTAAAGATGAAATAAGACAACGTGGCGAGCAATCCCATAAAGAAATAGACAGAGTCAAACTTGTTATACATGAAAATCATGAAGATTACAAAAGAAATAAAATACAGATTTTTGAGGATTTAAGTAACATTGGAAGCAAACTTATACAACAAGATAAACAGATAATAGAGGTGAAAAATGAAGGCATTGTACGATATCAAGAAAATGAAGAGAAAATTTAAGTAATGGAGTCTAAAATTCAACAAAATGGCTGGGAAATAAACAAAATTGAAACTATCATCACTGAGAGAACAGAGAAGAAAAGTGAAGATGAAATTGGAAGAGTTAGAGAGCTAGAAGAACACATAAGAAGTTTAGAAAGAAAATACAATGCGGAAATTGAGTCTTTAGTAAAGAAAATACTCAATAAGGGGAATGAATATAGGGTGACTAATTATAATCATTCACCAAATTATCATAAATTCGATGAAGATATAAACAAAATGCATCCAGAAGTATTCTTAAAAATTATATTCAACAAAATTAGATACATGAACAATCAAATAGAATTTAAAGAAATAATCCGAGATAATTTAACTGACAATGCATTTATTTGGTTCTCTGGAAGAGAAAACGAAGTAAATGATTTCGATACATTTGAGAAGTGTTTTCTGAGCTATTTCTGGGAAGAGAATGCTCAAACCATAGTTGGGGAACAAATGTAGTTCGGAAAATATGATGCTAAAATACATGATACGATTAATATACATGCAACTTAATTATTTGCAATTGCACAACATTTAGATCCACCAATGAGTGAATCTGAAATCGTAATGTTTATCTCTCGTCAATATAAACCAGAGAATGCAGAAACCATTGCAATTCCTAATATTAAGACAATGAAGCAATTAAATAATTATTTATTAAGAATTTAAAGAAATAGTTCCAATAGAAATACAATTGATCAACAAAATATTAAAAATAACAACAATAATAATACAAATAATACACAGGGTGTAGATAGATATTATCATATGCATAATAGAGATTATAATAACCAGAACGAAAACAATTGGTACGATATTGATACAAGTGATAATTACATTGCAAATAGATATCATTATAGAGATAACGATTTTACAAATTATTCAGAGAACAGAAATAGATATAATAAAAATTATGACAATAATTACAACAAACAAAATAACAATCATTACAACAAACAAAACAATAATTACAACAGACAATACAACCAGCAAAGATCATAGGAACGAAGGCCAAAGAAACCGGGAAAATGAGGAAAGAAACCGACAATTTAATCATCAAAGATATAGTCAAAGTGCAGAAAGAAGTATAAATGGGGATATGAATAGAAACAGAAACACAGAGAATCAAAGAAGAGCATTTTAAAACGAAAGAGATTGTAGAAGAGACGGTTATGACAGAAACGGTACAAATAACACAACGACGAACAATACGGCAGTAATGCCGGATTTTCAATCAATTACGAGTGGCATAGAAAAAAATCATTGTATATTTGTGGGTATGAACATCCCTGCGAATTCATTAAATTATATGAAAATTTGGAAAGTGAAGAAACTACACGTCTCGTATATATATATATATATATATATATATATATATATATATATATATATATATATATATATATATATATATATATATATGGTAATTATAAAGAAAAACAAATTGTGATTATGATAGATAGAGGTTCAAAAGCATCGTTAATAAAGGGAGAATTTTTAATAACAAATCCAGAAATAAACAAACGTATTATAAAAATACCGATAACTACACTGGTAGGTGCAAAGAACAGAAGAACAGAAAATTATATGGAGTTAATAAAATAATGTACATTGAAATAAATATTTCATCAATGATAGTAAGTTTACAATTATTAGTGGTACCAAACTTAGATGTGATAATTGTGCTTGGACATGATGAGCGTGGAGAAATGGATATATATATATATATATATATATATATATATATACATATATATATATATATATATATATATATATATATATATATATATATATATTATAATATATCCTATGTTCTTTAATAATATTTGCCCCACGTTCGGGTGACAAATTATAGTATATCTAATGTGTTTTACTAATTTTATTATATTCTATATATGAATATGAATTCATATGATGCTGAATTTAATTTGTAGCTGTCATCACAATTTGTGATAATAATTACACTATTGTGAAAATACCTTTACCTCTAAATATAACCTATAACATTTTTAATGACAGCAGTTGTCAAATTAATATGCCCAGCTAAATAAATATTAAATTTTATATAATGAAAGATAAATCAATACAACACTAATCAACTCACTCTTTTCTCATGGAGGGATCAAAGATTTCAACTAATAATTCAAATTTGTAAATTTCCAAATAATATTCTAAATTACGTATCACACTACTCAAATCTACAGTAACTGTTTATCCAATACACTATAAGACAATTTAAATTATCTTATGACATATATGAATTTACTGTCAGGAGATTAACTAAATGTCACTTATTATACTAAATTTTCTATAGTATAAAAATTATCAAATATAATGAAAATGAATATGAAAAGAGAGCCAAAGAGATTTGGAATTCAAATTTATATAATATATTATCAAAATAACACTTACAAAAATTAAAACTCTTCAAAAAATATCATAAACGCATAAACAAAGATAGAATTTTCTATCAAACCTTAATATTAAAAACAATCTATATTAGAAATTTCCGATCTAAATAATTTAACCGAAAGTTCAAAATGTCTAAATTTATACTTGATATCTGTCAATGTAAAATACGTAAATTTTCTTGTAAATTGTCTGTTCCCAAAATTGTCTGCACTTGACGTAGAATTTTATATAAGTAACGTTACTATAATTTAATCATAAGATGCATCTATTTTCGAAATAATTTTGATCAAAGGCCTATAAATTCTCGAAAATAGTATACAATATGGACTGGACTCACCAAACTGGATACTAGAAGATCTCGTACGTATTCTAAAACGTATTTTTAGAATTTCCGGAACAAACGTTTCCAAATCAATAATTTAGAAAACGCGAAAACCACTTGCACTTTAGCGGTAATTCTTTGTGAATAGTACACGCACTGGCTTTACAAAAGGCAGGATATGTTGAACTGATAACGATTATATAAATTCCCTAATATTCAAAATTAAATTTGAGACAACTCTTATTATGATGTTGTCTCATGGGGATTTCAAATTCAACTAACTAAAATGTTTCAATAAATAATTCTCTTCTCCTTTGGTTAACTAGAATTCTTTTTTTTTTAAATTACAAATTCACGGATTTATATACCAAGAGAAATTTTCATTATTTTATTTATAAGTGCCATTTGCTAATAGAGACATCTGTATTCTGGTTTTTCAAATCGGTTTAAAATCTATCTGTCATTAAGTCTATTCTGCAGTAATGTCATATGAAATTGAAATGTCAAATTTTATTAGTATATTGAACCTTTCAAATTATTGATAATACAGTGTGTATTACTAGTATTACATCTAAATATGCATATTTTCTTTATTTCAATGTTTCCTATAGAATTTAGATAGAGGATATGTATTAATATATATATATATATATATATATATATATATATATATATAAATATATATATATATATATATATATATATATATATATATATTAAACAATGTTTTATATTGTTATTAATTTCAATTTACCATATATTTTATTTATTTTTAATTTGATTTTGTGTGTGGTTAGCTCAGTTATTAATTAATTATATGAGATTGTTCGGGAGCATGAGACTCATTCAACCCTTCGAGTTCTGGTTTTGTTTGATTTATTATTCTTACGTTGATAAAAAGAAACACAGTACTTTCAATGATTTAATTTTTTTAAAGAAAATTTTATTTGAATATTTATAAAACAGTTACGCCTATGACATTACCAAACAATAGTCATGAATGATAACATATACCATCCTATGCTCAAATAAATGCCAATGGATGCGAGAGAAACCGAACGTTTACTTTATGATGCTGGTGATGGAGTTTGCATGAAAGAATTTATGTTTGGATATTATATACATATAGATGATGAAATTGTTCAGAAGAAATGACTTATAATTGATTAAGATGCATTTTTCTTATACTATTTGAAATGAAGTAAGTACAACCATTGTTTTATTACAGAATTACAAACATGCATGTAGGTCTTTTTTAAATAATCCGGAAATTTTATCTATTGAATAAACTACATAAAGTTTTTTATTTCATTTATTTTTTAGTTAGATCGATCATATAGACGCAAGGATTATTATACACATGGAAATAGTCTCTGAATTTATATTAGGAAGTTATTATTATTAGTGGCCAATAATATTTAAAGAAACACTGACCTGAAGTCTGGAATCTGGAATCTAACTCGTCTGGCAACAGGAATACGCTAGTCCAAGCTGCTTAATTTCTGGAGAATTTGTGATATTCTCAGGAAAAAACTGGATATATACAGATGTGAGTGTTCGTAGTTTTATATTTACAAGAAATCTATAGCTTTGATAATTATATTTTGTGATTTTACTTGAATTTTGTTGAGAAATTGTTCATTACCTCCTCTCTACTTCGACGCCAAAAACCAACTCCCTACGCTTCCACTCGATCGTCAATTTTTTAATCAACAAATAAACTATTGTTTCTCAGCTCACTAATTTTCAATAAAGTTTTGTTTCTTTTCAATTTATCGAAATTTGTCCTGTCATTTTACACCAATCACATTCTTTCTGGAGCTGTCCAGCTCTATTCACAATTACTTCACTCTATGAAAGTTCTGGAAACACATATGAATGTGAATTTCACTGGAAAATTATCTGTTTTTTTTTTAATTCAACGAATTTCAATACAACAAGTCTTTTTCAAATAATGAAATTCATTGTTATATTCCGATATTAAAATGTCTAGTTTTGTTTTGATATTTGTGACAACTTGAAAATAATATTTACATTTATGAACATAAATCCTTTTATATGACATATACATATCTTTTGCTTTTGTTATTTGAACTATCCAAATACTCTAGTTGCAAATATTCACTCATATCCATCACCATTTTATGATCCACTACTCCATAAAATTTGATATAAAATGTTGACGTATATATATCTTTATGTCATTGATATTTATATTTTCTAAACTTTTCTAATTCTTCATACTAAATATGAATATTATTTCTATTCTTACTGTTTAACTAATACTTATTTTAAATTAGATCACTGATACTTGTTTATTTCCAGATAAACAGCTGATTCATTCATGATAAACAAACATCCATATTGGCAGATTTAATGTTCTCCTCTATACTTGTTAAGCGTTTTCAAAATTTAGACAATTATTAAGGTAATTTCTTTATATTTATTGTTACTCTTTTTAATTATTATAAACAAATTATTTAATATATTATGACTTTATATGAATTTTTACTTATGATTGTGGTTTTTTAATGTGTTTTTAACTAACATAGTTTCAATCCATTTTAAGTACTAAGCACAAAATATTCTCAAACAGCTGATGTTCTTTAATATATAAGATATATGGTTCAATATATATATATATATATATTATTGTGTATTATAAATAATGCCTCTACGTTGGGAGCTATTTTATTATATATTTTTAATTAATTTTATTATATATTTATTAATAATGATTGTATGGGCGCCAGAATTGGTTCGCTTTCTACGAATTCCCAATTCAAAGATACTACACAAGTTAGGAAATATTATAAATTTGTTTAACTTTTAACATTGTATCTCAGGGATGAGATTCGGCACTTGGCGATCGTCAGCAACAGGAAACTGTAGGTAAGATATCAAAGAAACGCAAGACGAACATAGACAAATGATTTTAATTGAACATATTTATGTAAATAACGAAATTATTGTGAGTTAAAAGTTTATAATTCATATCAAACTCAATAGAAAATTATTGACGAAATCATCGCACAAAAACGCTTTTAATAAATTATTAATATTATTGAATTCCAACGTATCAAGTAAGTTTCGCTTGATTACTTATTTTACTAAAAGTTCTGAATGCATTCACAACGACTCAACCTCTACCTTCGCTATTATTAACCTTGGCGTCGTGTGTTGTGGTACTCTGTGATGACTATTATTCAGTTTACAAAATGAAAGAAAAAGCAATGTGTTTAGGATGTATTATCATAATTTGATGTAAAAATTTGGTGAGTATTAATTTTTTTAATATGTGTTTAGTGTTCTGTGTCCGATACTTAGTAGAGATTGAATATCTAATACTAATATTTTTACTGATTAATAGATACCAAACAATATAACCTAACATATAAATATATCAAAAATGTTTTATAGGAGAAATACACTATATACATGAGTAATAGAGTTTATGGTTGGTTCTTCTTGACCCTGAATGTGGTGCATCGGAGAAAAAACGATCGCCTATGATCGAATAA
This sequence comes from Galeruca laticollis, assembly GCA_963921935.1. Taxonomy (NCBI): domain Eukaryota; kingdom Metazoa; phylum Arthropoda; class Insecta; order Coleoptera; family Chrysomelidae; genus Galeruca; species Galeruca laticollis. The sequence continues at coordinate 270,781,803 of OY998175.1, read as the reverse complement.
GCGAAATTCAGATGTGGAAAATGATGTGATGTGAATTATTTCATCAGTAGAAATATCTTATCCACAACAAGATATGTGAATAGTTATCGAAGATTATATTAATAAAGGTAATTGTTCATCTTACCATATCTAGACGCTATCACCATTTTTTACACTTATTTATTTATATACGAGTGATAAATTTTTGTTTGTTTATTGTTCAAAACTTCACTAAACACTTTGGTTAACCTTTTTACTTGATATATTTTAAATTATTATAGTTTTTATAAAAATTTTGAGGAAATAAATTCAACACGTCCTCCATTTATCAAATTTACACCGCGTCTCTCAAGCTCAAAATCAACAACCTTCCAATGTTTTTTTACTTTTGTTTTTCATCGTTCATTTGTTGATAAATAAACATCATTGTTATTGAATCAAAATATCTGTTTCTGCGTTATAGTAGACAAATTCACTTTGTTTTTATGCACTTCCACTGTCACTCCGAAATACTCTATTCGAACTAATAACAGAACGTTATTTCGCGTTGATATTTGACCTTGAAGTTTTATACAATTAATTGAATAGTTTATGCAATATACAGGGTTTCTAAAAGTGTCTACTAAATATTAAATTATAATAATTGAATTTTATTTCAAATTCATGTGATACCATATACAGTGATGATCATAGTTATGTATAAAATTTATGTTTGACGTAATTTACTTGTTACTATTGTATTTTCAATATCTTGAATTATACTTTTAAAGAAAAATAGTTACAAAATTAAATAGTAATCTTCTATATAATTTTATCAATTGTATTCTATTTGTAAATATTTCTTGTCATATTTAAGCTATGTTTTTTATGGATTATTTCCTTTTATCGAATATTCACTACTACTATTACTTAGATTCACATTTCTGAGTGATGTTAATGATTCAACATAACCTAGTAGATATATTTCACTTTAACATTCCCTAAAATTCTATAGAATTATTCTTGATTCGGCAAGAATATTCTATAGAAGTTTACCTTGATTTTTTTTTCTTTGATTTCATAATTATATATTACTTATTTAATTAATTCCCCAGTTTAATTCTTTCTTAATTTCATGAAGAAATCTTTAAATTCTCATGATTAACTTATGCTTAGTCTATTAATAAATTTTAATTCCACTATTTCTAATTCTTAGTTAAGATTGACTAAATTAAATTAATTTATACTTGATTACATAAATAATATTTCTAATTCTATTGTTTCTTAAATTTTAGTTACGACTGGTTGGTGTTAAATTGATGCAGCTGGTTTATATGAAAAATTCCACGTTCTCGATGAGTGTCAGGATGTATCAACTTATAACTATTTATACCATGACTGGTTTCTACTAAATAAGGACCTTCATAAGGTAACTGTAACTTAGAACATATTCCTTTTTTATGATTAGGTACTCTTAATGCTTTTATTATTACCAAGTCACCCCTTTTAAATGTTTACTTCCCCATTAATCTTGAATCCTACATACTTCCTGCTTTCCGGATGTAGTGGTATCAGCCAGAAGCTGTGCTTCAAATCTAGCTTAGAAAAAACTTTAACTTTACTTATCTTTCCTAATATCGATTCGATAGTTAAAGGCGATTCATACTCGGGCATTGTACATTTATTTAAATTTCGTGCATCAAGGCAAATCCTTAAATCTCCATCCTTCTTCTTCACTATAACAACTGGATTGATATACGAGGTAGTACTATGTTCTATAATTCTATCTTCTAATAATTTATTTACAGTTTTCTTTACATCTTCTTGATATTTGTAGGGTATCGGATAACTTCGCTGTTGGAATTGTTGATTTTCTTTCATTTCAATTTTATGTACATAATTTCTTGCAATTCGAGATTCCTCATTAATTAAATTCCTATGTCCTCTCAGTATTCCTTTTACTTCATTTTTCCATTCTATTTTTCCATCTATATCCAAATTCCATTCCGGCATATTATTATTATTATTTATTTCTCCATTGCCATCAAGCATCATATCTCCACTCATTTTTCCTTCCTGCCTATAATCATATCTCTTCTCCATATCATCTTCAAATTTCTTATTATAATTAATACATTTATCTACTTCTTCTACTAACTCTTCATTCTTCCTCGAATTATCATTTTTCTCTTCATAATTAAAATCAACTTTCTCTTTATTAAAGATTATGTACATTTCTTCATAATTAATAATTGCTTTGTTTTCATATAAGATATCCGATCCTAACAATAGTTCGCATTCCATATTTTCCACTACTAACAGTTGTACCATAGTTTCTCGTTCTTTTAATCTTAATGCTACAGTTATCGTAGTATTTGAAGTCGTTAGTTTTCTTTGATTTATGCCGATTAAATTTATTTTTGGCACCTTGACGAAATTTTCTTTTGATATTGTCAAATCATTTACAAATTTATTATTTATTAAAGATATTTCTGACCCGGTATCGATTAATATTTTTATGCTAGTGCCTTCTATCGTTCCGTATATATAAATTAATGTTTCATTGTTTTGTTCTAGCTGGTCCTGTACCTTTAGAAATTCGCGTGGGTGAACATAGCTGCACCAACTTAACTTACCATATTCACCCTCTAGTGAAAAAACTGTTGTTCCGTACCAGAAGATGACACGGGAACCACAACATTATCATTATTATGATTATTGCTATTTGTATTAGTTCGATTAAAGTCTGTGTTACGATTAGTTGTGTTTCTTTCTAGGCTGTTCGTCCTGTTAGTTCTTGTGTCACGTCTTATATTATTCGTCCTTCTTATGTCTCCGTCAGAGTTTCTTCTTTCTCTTCTATTATAATTATTATGCTGTCTCCTATCTGGATAATTTGTGTACCTGTTATTGTTATTATTAGTCCTATCGTTATTTCTGTCATATCGTCTATCATTGTTATTATTGTTATTTGTATTGTTGTAATAGTGATTATTATTTTGTCTATTATTGTTACTTCTATTAAAGTCTCGTCTATCGTTGACGTTTCTGTAATAGTCATCATAGTCACATCTATTGTTGTTGTGCACCGTTCTCTGTACTCGGTTCAAATAGTCTAGTAAAGATTGGAAATTTGTAATATTTTGTATTGCTATACCTTGAGTAATATTGTCATTAAAATGTCTAGATAAGAATATTATAATTTCTTGTTCAGAAATTACTGGCTCTAAATATTGTGCCTGAGAAAATAAAGACAAAGCATAGCTACTCATGTTGTTGCTTCTTCTACTATCAAATTTTCCAAAATATAACTTTTCCCTAACATAGCCTTGTTCTGTTTCCCCCCAGTATTGTTTCAAAAAATTACTTTCAAAATCGTTGAAATTATTTATATTTACATCATTACATGTGAACCAAAGTAATGTTTGACCCTGCAAATGAGATCTAATTGTCTCTTTCAAATCTTCTATCTCTCTGATACCTTTTAATTTATTTTTAAGATATCTCAAGAAAATTTTTGGATGCATTTTTCTCGTATCCCCGTCAAATTTAAGATTACTTTCCCCATGGTTATAGATGTAATTTACCCCTTGAGTATTGATGCTTGGATTCGTCTTGTTTTTTATGGTTTCATATTCTTTTTCTAATTCCATCATTTTCTTCTTAAAGTCTTCTTTAATTTCCCTCTCCAATTTTGTAAAATCTTGTGCATTCCTATCTTCCTTGATTTGTTTTAACTTCTTGTCCATTTCCCATATTAGTTCTTTCTGAGTTTTTAAATTCATCTCCTCCGCAATCGATAAATTCAACTGGATGCCTTGTTCTACATCATCTATCATGGCATTGGTTTTCATGATGTTTCTCTCCATTTTGTCTATCTGTTCCTTTCCTTCTTCTCGTAGTTTATTTCCCATGTCTTCTATCTCTTGCTTCCGGATGGTGCCTTCTTGTATTAAATGTCCATATAGTTTATTCATTTTCTCTTCCTGTTCTTTTTTATGTTCTTCGAACTGTTTCTTCATTTCCACCATATGTTCTGAAAATGTTTCTTCTTGTTTGTCTAGCCTTCTGTTAATTTCTTCCTTTGTACTTTTTATTTCTTCTTGTATATCTTCTTTGGTGTTTTTGATGACTTCTTTGGTACTCTTGATGTCTTCTTTGGTGCTTTTGATGTCTTCTTTAGTGCTTTTGATGTCTTCTTTGGTGCTTTTGATGTCAGCCATCATTATTTTCATCATATTTATCAACTCTTCATTTTCATTTGGTTTAGGTTTTGTATAGTGATGAACTTCTTCCACCATACTGTCTCCTTTCTCCAGTTCCGCTGCTTCTTCAGCTTGGATAGCCATCGTCAAACGTCCCCTTAGTACTTGTTTGTTTCCCTTTGTGTCCATGTTCCTGGATTTCAAAAGTTCCTTCAAGTCTTCTACTGTCAGTTCGTCGATGTTTATTGTTTTGTCTGCCATTATAGTTTGCAAAATTTCCTTTAGATATCTCAAAAATATTATAACCTGTTCCTGTTACTAGTTTGTTGAACGAGCGTTATTCCGGTCGTTTAACAATCGCCATACGTTGGGCTTGCCATTTTATTGTGTATTATTATAAATAATGCCTCTACGTTGGGAGCTATTTTATTATATATTTTTAATTAATTTTATTATATATTTATTAATAATGATTGTATGGGCGCCAGAATTGGTTCGCTTTCTACGAATTCCCAATTCAAAGATACTACACAAGTTAGGAAATATTATAAATTTGTTTAACTTTTAACATTGTATCTCAGGGATGAGATTCGGCACTTGGCGATCGTCAGCAACAGGAAACTGTAGGTAAGATATCAAAGAAACGCAAGACGAACATAGACAAATGATTTTAATTGAACATATTTATGTAAATAACGAAATTATTGTGAGTTAAAAGTTTATAATTCATATCAAACTCAATAGAAAATTATTGACGAAATCATCGCACAAAAACGCTTTTAATAAATTATTAATATTATTGAATTCCAACGTATCAAGTAAGTTTCGCTTGATTACTTATTTTACTAAAAGTTCTGAATGCATTCACAACGACTCAACCTCTACCTTCGCTATTATTAACCTTGGCGTCGTGTGTTGTGGTACTCTGTGATGACTATTATTCAGTTTACAAAATGAAAGAAAAAGCAATGTGTTTAGGATGTATTATCATAATTTGATGTAAAAATTTGGTGAGTATTAATTTTTTTAATATGTGTTTAGTGTTCTGTGTCCGATATTTAGTAGAGATTGAATATCTAATACTAATATTTTTACTGATTAATAGATACCAAACAATATAACCTAACATATAAATATATCAAAAATGTTTTATAGGAGAAATACACTATATACATGAGTAATAGAGTTTATGGTTGGTTCTTCTTGACCCTGAATGTGGTGCATCGGAGAAAAAACGATCGCCTATGATCGAATAAGCGAAATTCAGATGTGGAAAATGATGTGATGTGAATTATTTCATCAGTAGAAATATCTTATCCACAACAAGATATGTGAATAGTTATCGAAGATTATATTAATAAAGGTAATTGTTCATCTTACCATATCTAGACGCTATCACCATTTTTTACACTTATTTATTTATATACGAGTGATAAATTTTTGTTTGTTTATTGTTCAAAACTTCACTAAACACTTTGGTTAACCTTTTTACTTGATATATTTTAAATTATTATAGTTTTTATAAAAATTTTGAGGAAATAAATTCAACACGTCCTCCATTTATCAAATTTACACCGCGTCTCTCAAGCTCAAAATATATATATATATATTTAGTTGACATACAAGGTGGGCTCCTCCCATGTTAAATCTGAGGTATAAGTGAGCTCCGCGGTAAAATGGGCTCCGATATACGGAGCCCAGTTTACCAAGTCCTAAAAAACAAATCAACTACCTTATATTTATGTCTAGATTGATTTGGCATAGTTTTTAGAAGGAGCTAATTTTGGCCGTTTTCGTGAATTTGTATATTTTTGTAGTGCGCGTGTATATTTCTAGATGGCGATATGTTGAAAACTTGATATACATTTTATGTTATATTTCTAGGTCAAAGTAGGATCCGATAACTTTGGCACCACTGCAGTTGAGTACCCCATCACTGTAGCGGTCAGAGTAAGCTCCTTCTAGTATTATTCTACTAAATTGGTAAAGACTTACATCATCGGTTATTTCTTGTTACAGTTAAAGTATTATTCAAGAAAATCAAAGCTATGAGTCTATTTTTAGATATATATTTAGGAATGAGATACGTATACCATGCAAGGGCTCACAATAATTTGACATTTTCAACGATTCGGTAACGGGAGCTTTGGAGTTGGCTGTTTTTTGTTTTAGATATGAATGCAAATTATAATTATTTTAATTCATTTAGATAACATAACCTCTGTCATTTTGAATCTTGGAAGTAATTTTAATAAAAATATTCAAAACATTTCAATTACATTGTATATCTTATTGACTCGAGGTGATAACAATTTTTATTATATTGTAAATAGAAACTGTGAAATTTATCATCTACTTTTTCGGATTATAATTTTACTGATTTAATAGATAAGTTCTTCTTGAATTATAAAATGGCTGATTAATCACGATGTTTATTTCATTGCCTTTTGTTCCTATTTAGGTTTGAGTTTAATTTGGCATATATATTTTTGTTTTTTTCATTATGTTTATAGATTATATCTACCGGCTTTAATTTTATGGCAAGATAGACTGAATGAATATAACCAAATATTACGTTAATTACATATAGAGACTGTTAGACTATACCAAAAAAGAGGGGAAAATTACCTAAGCTGAAGCCTTCGGATATCCTGAAAATTTTCTAGGAAATAGGACTAAAGGAAATACTTTAGCTGCTCAGACTTTCCTCAGGAACTAAGTAGAAAAGGAGGCACAATAGATCTCTTAGGTCTCAGTGAATGTCACCCCAGTAAACATTCATACATACACGATACCAAAAATTATTTACTAAATATATCTAATTTGCATCCTAACTGAGCTAGAGTTTTTTCCAATTCTAGCTTTTATATCTTGTACACATACGATGTAAACATCAAAATAATGAAATTATGAGAATTTTAAGTGTCCAAACACAACAAAAATTCGAGTTGTTTATAAATACCAGAACAAACATTATACTTGTTCAGCCCCAGTATATTTTAAGAGCTAAAAACTTATCATGCTTCGCTACACTGATTCTTAAAATGGAAAATACTAAGAACAAATTATTTATTTCTGAAGCTAAGTATCCAAATTATAGCTTGATATTGATAAACACTCTTCTGTTTTGGTTGATTCGACATAATTTTGAGATTACTAATCTAATTAAAAATCGAGAGCTTCCGCTCGAGGGCTTTGATTAGTTGACTATTAATATAACATTCCATTGACCAATGAAATTTCATAAATTTAAAAAAAAAACCAATCGGTAATAATTAATAGCAACTATTAGCGACTACAGAAATAGTAACTTTCATTTGTAATCGTTGAATATAACTTCAAATGATTCTGACAATTTTGGCAGTAATTAAATTGTCATATCATAATGAAATTTGTCCACGGCTGTTTGATAATTGATAATGTTTACATTTTACGTGTGGAGCTCCCTAGGAATAATGACGTTCATTATTCACTAGTCAATAGTAAGTATTGATAATCAACAAATCCCAGACAGGCCGTCGCAGGGCGAGTTCCAGCGACTACAATACAGCTGATAGCTAGTATTTTAATTATTATACTGAATTAAAATTACCAGAAAGTTTAATATGAAAAATGAATCAGACGGTGAAATGAGTGTTACCCTGCCGAACATAAGGGAAGCAGCACAAATATGTAGACTCATTAGCTTGTACCCGCGACTTCGTTGACGTAGATCGTCAAATTAAATATTATGCTGATATGTAACTTATCTTGCTGCAAAAAAATCGTTGTTTTTTTTAATTCAAACAAATTCAATATTTAAAACAAAACAAAGTGGAATTTTATTATTATATATTATTGTGAAGTTAAATAAATTTTTGCAATTATACATATCCACACATGTAATAGTGTGTGCGCAACATAAATGTAGTTCAGCTCGTAAGTTTGAAAAACTCCAAAACTATGTACTTTTTTTAACTTTACTACTCCATATCTAGCAAACTAGGGTAAATATAACATACCAAAGTCCTGAAAAATGGACGCCTCTTTGCATAAAACAGCGCGAAATCTTTTCAGTATATATAGCAGTTATTTCGGGCTCCAGTGGAGTATAAACATGAACTATACAAGGCACGTGGTTAGACACAATTATTGTATAATTGTTATCTGTATTGTGTGAGAATGTCCACGATGACGTTTCAATTTAAGAGAATATTAAATTTGGCTTTAAATCGGGTTCCAGATTGTAAGTATTTTTACAAAGTGTGTGATGACAAATAATGTTTATATTATTACTTTTAGAAAATAAGTCAATTTTTCTGAAACATTTTTACATTGTTTTCAAGCTAAACAAAAGCCATCATAAAACACATCCACAGTGTTTTTGAAAAAGTATAATTTTTGTGGAAGATTGAATTACCATATAAAATCTGCTATTACAAAGCTGGTCAGAATTAAATACATTAATAAAATATCCAATGGAAAACAAAATATTTTACTTCTTAAAACTTTTCCATATCGAGTAGGACGGCTGACTGTATCTGAAGAACCAATAATCGCTGATAGAGAAATTACTGAAAATTGGATTTAAAATAAAGTATTATGTATTATGGAATATCAACAATACCTCTTTTGTTATCATCAATCAATTCTAAATTATTTTGAATAAAAAATCCTCAAATAATTGGTGTACGGAAGGACAAAATAAATGAATTATTATAACCCGTTTATTTCAATAGAATTTAACAAAATTGGTTGAATTTTTCACCAAATGATTAACAAATCGGATAGTTTCAAATCTCTTTACGGAGATATTCAACAATTTCATCATTTCATTTCAAAAGGTTTAACAAGGTATTTAATTTCAATAGTGATAAAGTGAAACAGAATTTCAATTTTTCTTACGAGCACGAGATACTTTTAACAAATTATGTTGCATCTGTATATGCTTTTTATGGGGTGTTCCATTTAGAATTGTTCATGTGGTAACTGGAGGTACCTATACCTCCTTACCGATACCCAGAAAGTTTTATTATAAATATTATAAAACGATTTAATCCCGTTGTATTGACACCTTCCAATATTTTCGTGCGTACTTGGCAAACCATTCACATATGCATTTAGTGGTAACATATTTCCGCTATAACCAGAGGCGTCCAGTGGGATAGAATAAAAATAATAGTTTTTAATGTATATTTTCTTAGAGTGAAAATTTGATGAACATCAATATGAAAAGATCATTTGAGATGGAATCAACTAAAACTTATAAATTTCATAACCAAATTAGCAAAATAGTGTTGACTAGTGCGAAATAAGGGATAAAATAAAATTAGGCATTATAAACATTCCATTTAATCTCGAATAACTTGAAAACTTCGTACTGTATCGCATAGAGACAGGAGGTTAATATTCACGTAGAAAGTAACTGAGTATTGAGAAAACATGCTGAAATCATTTTTATGATAGTGGCGTAGATTGTAGGGGGAAAAGAAGTATTTATCCCTACCGCATGCCTCTAGTGATAGAGGAAAATTATATTTTACCACTAATTGAAGTATCCTGATATATTAAAAGTGGAAGGTGTAAAAACAATGGACTACAATCATTTCAAATAATTATGATATAACACCCTAGATCTCAGTAAGAAGGAATATTTTACTGAAGTGTTCTCGAATCTTCATATTTTGTGCTAATGTTTCTCCAGTTACTATATGGACAATTGTAATGAACCACTCTGTATAAATATGACTGTTGTACAAGTGAAAAACACCATTTTTTACGATAACGTCAAAATTTTACTAAATTATGTTAAATCTGACGTTTTTACGTAGATGTGAGAGGTTCTGTGTTTGCTTGTATTTAGTTTATGTAGCTTTAATCACCTAGAACGATCGGAATAACTAATTTAGTGAAAATAATGAAAAACTGTTACCTGAACTTTTATAAGTGAGAATGATAAAAAGGTTTATGATAACCCTGAAAAATATGGTGGTTTAAGGGTTGATGTATGCGGTTGGAAAGGAATGAAAAATTGTATTCCTGCTATTTACAGTGAAAGGTAAAGTCGTACGAATAACTATCCAGTGGAATAATTGTAGATACTAAAAAAGTCTACAATTCTTCAAACACATGCTCAAATCTTCTTTTTCTGTGTTGTTTTTCTTTGTCGTCAAAATAATTTAATGTGGACGAATTTAAGTATACGAGTATGTACAATATTTCATATCTCAAATGAAATTATTTTAGTGAAAACAATTAATAAGCTTGCGAGATATTTATTTTTTCTGGTCTGAAACACTTTGTTGAAGAAAATTGAACTGTGAAATATCATGGTACAGAATAACCATAAACATCCGTCTTAAGCGCAACAAAGCGGTACAATAAAAGGTACTTCGAAGATAGGGCGTAGAAAAATGACTATTAATATACAAATAATAATTATTTTTTAATAAATAATAAAGACAAAAAAATCTCGAAAACCATTAAATTCAGGCATAGGGAAATGTTAAGAATATATGGTTGAAATCTAATATAGAATTGAGGCGACAAAAAAATATGTTTGCCATTTAAAAAAACACAGTTATTACTATTATTCATTATCCAAAATTCACGTTAATTATTCTTCACCCTGTATAAAAAATGAAAGATGTTGTGACTACCAGCTCTTTAATTCTATAAAATTGAGCTTTCTCCTGAAATGCTACTTCAAGTTTTTCTAAAATTTCGTACTTGGATTCAGGAAATTTGTTTAAATCATCTAAACTCGGTAACTCACCCTCTTGACTAAAATTTTCCTAATCTCGCCGTGTTGTAGGTTCATATTTATTGACAAGTAAATAAATAATTAATCTGTCCCATGACTCTGTTTTTTTTCCTTAACTTTTTATTGAACGGAAATGTTTAGTTACTGTATCAAACAAATTTCTAAAATCTTTGTGTAATTCACAGTTTAATTTAGGATGCTCAATAATACTGTGAATGTGGATGTGAAATATAGACCTTTATTTTCAAACCTATCTACTAATATCTGCCAGGCAACTTTATAATTAACTGTTGTTACCTCCACAGACTGTGTAACATCAAGAACACTTTTATCTAGCGAAGATTGTAATTGTTAAAAATTTTGTATAACATTTAAAGATTAATTGTTTTCAATTAAACTGGTAAAAGTATTCTTAAATCCTAACCATAAACAATAATGTCCATTAAATGTTGGCAAGGTTATATGAGGTAAGTTAGAAACACTACCAAGCTTTTTTGAACCTGCTTCAGACTGCGCCTCTGAGTTTGTACCTGATTTATTATAAAACGTTTTACAAAATAATTTGGCTCTACCAAATGCATTATAATATTTTGTTTCAAATCCCAACTCATCTTGATTCAGTTCTTCACCATTATTAAGTAATATATTCGAATGTAGAATTATTTCACTGAATTCACTTAAACAAGGTTCAACATTTTCTAAACGACTTTCTATATCAACAATTATTTTATCATTCAATTCATCTTTATTAAAATTTCACGAAGTTTTAGTTGCCTATAAATTCCTTTCCTCGGATATTTTTAAACTCAAACAGAAAATAAGTAAGTACCCTTACCTTATAAGCCCTTTGGAAAACCGGTGGTGGAACGATCAAACTATCAAGCAATGTGGTTTTCCGATTCTCTGCGGGAACTTGTTGCTTCCTTATCCGCCATTTTACCGACACATTTGGATTTTTACAATAATTGGGGTTGCCTAAAGTCTTACAACTCGCACTAATTTATTATAAATATAAATGAGAGTAAATTAACATCTGTTGGTTTACGGCAGTCATGATGGCAAAAAGTCAACTACTACTTTTACAATGTTGTCAGGTGTACGCCTTGACACTTTCGGCATGACTATTCAAGTCATCAAATCTTGATCACTGTACCAAAAATTACATCTTGTTTATTAACATACCGAGTAGGAAATATACTATGCTGCGTCCATTTCTTCTAAAGATAATCTGTTACTTCACAACATACCCGATAAGTGCAATAAAGCTATTACTTTTTCTTTACCAAGAAAGTCATTTATAATCGTCTTCGCAAGAAGACTCTGCTGTCTCATTAGATCCGGAGCTTTCCTCTCTGGTTTTAATTTGATTTCCTTCTTCTTATTCACTGTCTGATTCCGAAAATTGAAAATTGAATGTTGGAGCCATTATTTCATGTAAAACTTAAACCAATTACATAAAAATAACAAAATATCGAGCGCACGCATTTAATAAATATGACCCAATTACTGGATAATTTTTGTGGGCTAGAAAATACTTTGTACTTTCTCATAATGTTATCCACTAGAGATCGAAATTTCAGACTTTCACACTTTGAATTTGCAACGTGTTCGGGCGCATTGATCTGAGAAATCTATTTTTTGAGAAAATTATAGAAACGAGCACAGATCAAATCACAACATACACTGATCTGTTACCCACGAATTTGTATTAGAATATGCGGAGGGCCAACTTTGCAGCTTAACGCGATTCAAAATATTTCGAGCATATGCCTCTCAGATAAAATGTGCACGACGGAGGGTTAAACTGCAAGCATCCGCTGTGGGACTCATACACTAATTACCCGAACCTCAACGGAAATACGCTCCATAGATTCTGCGGTATCTTCAATTACAACAAAATCAACTGTCTCGACCCTTACTTGGTGAAATCTACTCATATTAGTGTTTTGAATGAAACTCACGGTTTCTAGTTAATTGTGGAATTAACTAGAAACCGTGAGTTTCAATTACAACGTCTATAGCACTGACTACCCCATACACTTTCCCTATTCCATCCTTACACACTTGAACTAGCTATTGGATGCAATGTTAACAACATAACTAAAATGGAGACAATTCCCGACCATGAGGCATAGAACTAAAAAAGACAACCCCAAAAAAAGTCCACGAATACACCACCAAAAGCTGGATGAATTACAGAAAGTACACAAATGAAAACATAACAATCACTGACAAAAGAGAAAACACATATCACCTAACAAAAATTATCAATAATCTACAAAATATAATTATCACTTCCAAAGAACCCAACATACAAGACGTTAAATACACAACACCATTATAATATATCACAAGCAGTTCAAAACCTCTTACACAAATTACACTCAAAAACTTAGCAACTTACTTTGAAATTTATCACTATCCATTGATTAAAAAATTGAACATTCCCTGAGAAAAATGGTATCCCAATCTAAATCATCAAAACGGCTACTACACCGATATGCTCAAGATAGCCAATATTATCTCTATCATCCAAGGCAATAAACAACCTTGTTATGTGGATAATTACAGTCCCCTATTTAAACAATGTAGTAAACGTCATAGACAAAATCGTTCTCAATTAATTACATATTTTACTGATTAACACAAGATAGTACCCCTTAGAAATCCAGTTTAAGAGGCGGATAAAGCATAGTTGGTGATTACCATTGTAATTCAAAAATCCTTGATTTACGTGGATCAGTTGTGACTTCGCTGACCATTTTTGTTGTGGGTTGGCGTTCACATCTCGACTTCCATTTGAAAACACCAACAAAAAGTGCGATCGCAATTACGATGTAGAGGGGTATAGACCATGCATAGGCGTAGGTGTGTGGAATGTTTCTCAAACTAACTTCTTCCATTCGATTTTCTTCTTTTATGAGTTGGTGAACTTTGTCCAAGGAAATGTCTTTAATTTTCATTTTTTCAGAGTGAATTCTCCCTTCGTTTTCGATCTTTATTTCAGGAAGTAGTAAATGTTGGACCTGGGACGACATCTTCGTGTTTGATGAATACGTTTCTTAGAGTTTGGAAGCTACAGCGGTGGTAGTTCTATAAAATAGGTGCCCTTTAGAGATATGAAATCAGTTTTTGTACCAAGGGAATTTGATTTTCGTTTCTTCTGGGAATACTGCGATGTAATACGCTGAATTCATACTTTCGATGATTGCGTTTTCTACGATAATTGGCACTGGTACACATTTCGGTTCATCTTCAGTTCTTAGTTGCAACAATTGGTGGATACATTATTCGGATTGGGCATCTACCATGCGTTTTTCGTTGGGGCAAAAATACAGTTGATGGATATTTTCCCATTCTTGATCTTTGCACTCGTACTAATCGCCTTGCATTGCCAGAAAAGGCTTAGGTGGGATAAGGACCGTGTTATTTTTTGTGGGAATAGAATACAGGTGAAAATAAGTATAAGTTTCGGGTTTAACTAAGGGAAAGTGAATAACGAAAACAATTCTGTCCTTAGAGTAATAATAATCAACGGTTAAAATGTTATAGTATTTGAATGAATTTTGAGAATCACTGCCAAAGATTTGGGTATTAATTGGATAATATTTGAGTAATGTTTTAACTATGAATTCCTGACGTTCTATCTTCAGAACACTATAATGCAACGTTTCTATTTTTGCAAATGCAATAGAATTTTCAATATTATCCAGTATTTCTATTACTATTTTAAGTGCTGCTTGCATTTGATCAAGAGTATTTTTTGCTAGGAAATAAGAGGAAAAATCATTGACAAATTTTTCAAGTTCAGAACTCTGTTATCTCTTCTTCATTTTGTTTTATTAGTGAGATACTACTGTTATAATCGTATATAATTAACTGGTTAATGATATTTATTTGTTCAAAGTATTTGCAATATCTTTTTGATTCGAACTTAATAAAACAATGGCATCATCGTAACGTTTGCCATCTTCTGTATCTAAGTTACCAGATATGCTTTTAAATATTGTTCCTAAACCATTCAAAATTCCTCTCGTAATTCTTTTACTGCCGTGTACAAAGTTTAATTTTTCTTTGCATTGCTTCATTTGATATTTTATTAAATTAATCCAAAATTTAAGTTCATTTGGAAAATCTTGATTTTTGATATTAATCACCTGCAAAACATTTTCGAACTGATTTGTTATATGAAGTAATTCGGTTTCTATAGGGTTTAGATCAAAGTAATGATGGGTAGATCGTAATCTAGCCTTACCTAATTTGTACGGGAGTATGCCTGGATTGGACTCCAAACTAACAATTTTGATTTCCTGTGTCTGCCTTGCTACTACCAGCGATATGAGGATTCTGTAATGGTAATGGTAATGGTGTAATTTTTTGATTAGCAAGTTATATTTATGATAGGTGGCGGTGACTAATTTTTGTTTGCTATTACGAGGTGAGATTGTTTTGTAAGGTTTAACATTGATTTTCTCATTTTGTTTTATTGGTTTGGCTTTAAATCTAGGACTAATTTTATTAGGAGCATTAGTTTTATGATATGCTAGTGCACCTGGGTCGTATGTTAGTCTTTCCCAACATATTTGACTTCTGATTTGCCATGTGTTCATTTAACGTTTTATAAATTTCAGCGGTAGTTTCTTTATTTTAAGTTATGTAATTAGAATACAATTGTTGATTAATGTCAATATTAAGAGGGTTGTTTGTATCTAAATGTCCTGAAATAATTACTATTGGACGTAACTTTGTTGCACTATGAATGGAGTTATTATATCCTAAAACTGCATAAGGCATTTGGTCTAAGTTATTGAGATTTTTATGAGTTTCTTGTATAATTCTAATATGTTCAATTAAAATTGAGTGAAAACGTTCAATTATGCTATTAGAATTTGGATTCAATGCCGTAGTATAATGAAGTTCAATTTTGTGTGATAATATGATTTTTTAATTCGGTACCTCTATCAATTACTAACATTTTAGGTACACCACAATGAGTAAGAAGACTCATAAAAGCTTTAGCTATATGTATTGCGGTTACTCCTACTTAATGATATGCTTGCGCGTATTTACTAAATCTATCAATAACTGTCAAGCATTTTTGTCTGTTAATTGTGCAAACGTCTGCGTGAATTATTCCAAAAGGTTTATTAGGTGTTGGTGTTAATTCTAATTTTTGTTTTGGGGGATTCCTGTCATACTTCATCTTTTGACATAGCTCGCAATTATCTATATATTTTGTTACAGTACTTCTGATATTTGGCCAATAATATTTACGTTTAATTTCTATTTCAGTTTCATGAATTCCTCTGTGATTGTTCTTACGTTCATGATGCATTTGTACTATTTCTGTCTGCGAATTGTGGCCAATTACATCTTCTAAAACATTGTTACAAATAATGGCTTTTGGAGCTGCTGGTGAATGAAATATTATATTAAGAAATATTTGATTTTGAAAATGATTAATTGTCGTTTCTCATATGGGAATTTCTAATATTGGATTTTCGTGACTAGTGTGTATGGTGTCGTCATCATTGTCTGGACATAATTCATTAATTATATTTTCTATGTCAGTGTCTGTTACCTTGGGGGTTTCGTCAATATTTCCCTACAATTGATTCATTATCGAAAGATATATCTTGTTGATCATTTTGTTCATTGTTACTGTCCATAGAAATATTTTTGTTAAAATCGTTCATGTATTCAAAAATGTCATTTGCATTGATTTTGTTTATGTTAATTCGAAAGAGCATGTACATTTTTAATCAAGGTTCCTTTTCTATAAACAATTTGATAATCGAATTGTTCTAGTTTCAATCTCCATCTCGTGAGACGAGTATTGTGCTCTTTTATTGAGAAAAGCCAATGTAAAGTTTATGATCACATTATATTTTGAATTTTCGACCGTATAAATAAGGCCGAAAATGCTTCGTATCCCATACAATCGCGAGTAACTCTCTTTCGATTGTACGATAATTTTGTTCTGCGTGGTTTAGCGTCCTTGAGGCATAAGCCACAGGTCGGTTTTGGCCTAAAGGACCTTGTGATAGTACAGCACCTATCGCAAATCCGCTAGCGTCAGTTGTTAAGATAAATTTCTGTGTAAAGTCAGGATATAATAAAATAGGATCGTTACTGTTCGGAACACGTCCGAAATATTATTTTATTTGAATTAGATAGGCCGGGACTGTCCGTCAAAAAATTGATTCATATTAGAAGAAGAAGAGAAATGTCAATGTAGTGTCAATCAATTATTCCACATACGCAGAGCGTTACTTCCCTTAAAAAAAGAAATTTGTAATTTCATTCCTAGCGCGGATAATTATAGTAGATAATTATTGAAAAAATTCAATGTTTGAAGTGAAAAAACAAATTGTAAGTACTTAATCATTTCAGTTACATTTAGTATTCGAGCTGAACTACCAATTTTCTGATTAAAGCGGCGTAGTAACTTTGTGAATAATTATATTTTTGTCAACTTTAAATGAATAAATCAATCATCCTTGTCAGAAGTTAATCTTGGACGGACTAGCGTTTTATTTGGAGATTTTCAATCCACTGTCAAAAATATTATCGAAGAGAAAGTTTGATAAATTACCGAAAGTGTCAAAGTCAAAACCATCAAAAGGCCGTCTTCATCATATGGTCATTCGAGCCTAGATGCATTAGATAATTTCTGACAAAATAATTAGTTGTTCATCGATCATTTAAACCGTATTATACAATATTTTCTGACAAAAATAGTTCCTGTTTCTTTCTGCATTGTATTGAAAAATACAACGACCTTCCAAGTGGCGATTACAAATATTTTCTGGGTGAAAATATCTCGTTCCTGTTTCGTTCCTGATCTCCATTAGGCAATTTGGAGAATACTGCTGTTGTGTTTATTTTTAAAATTTGTTTTTTTATAATTAGATTAAGTTTCTTACAGATATATTGCTTATTTCAAGGTAGACAGCTCATTAGTAATCAGTAATATTGTTCTTTTTAAAGAAATTCCAGGGCCGTATGTTAAATAATTCGAACTCAATGTCCATGAATTGAATAAAAATTTAATTTCTCCCATTTAGTTAGTAAATTAATTAATAAAAAAGTTGTGGCAAATATTCCAGGGCCGTACTAGACAATTTCCCATTCCATAGCGACTTATTTGTTTTGAATGATATCGCCTACATACTGTTATTGACTGTTTAATGATATATTTTATTTTGATTTCGATTAGTTTCTTTCAAGAAAGAAAAACTTTACGTTTGTAGTGCTTCACATAAGGTCGCTTCAACATTAGTGTCGCATCAAAAGTTTCGATTTCGTGTAGTGAAAGCGAGCGAAAAGTGCATTTTCCACAGAACCCTGCGTGGTTCTTACATTTTTAGAATAGTTGTATAATTTCTAGTTTTGATAGTTTGAGTTTTTCGTTTCAAAACACACAATGCAAGCCTTTCTAAAAGCTAGAAAGACTGCTAAATCCGCGATCACACAAACCCAAAATTGGATTATCGCAAATATAGATTCTGAAACAGATTTTTTCCTTCTTAAGACTAAATTAGATGAATTGGAGTACAGGATAGTTAAATATAACGACGCTCAAAATGAAATTGAGGATTTGGACGTTAATAAAAAAGATACGGGAAATAAAGATTCATATCAAGATAAATTTGATAGATCAATTGCTTGTCTTAAACAAAAAATTCACATTTTGTCTGTACCTCCTACTCCAGCTCCGCATCCGAACCTTAATCAATCCGCCCCAATAACAAATGAGCAACCATTAGGGGTAAAACTTCCCCAAATTTCTATACCCCACTTTGCCGGTGATTACAGTAAGTGGGATCCGTTTTATCAATTATTTACAGCCTTGATAAAGGCAGCTAACAAATGTACAAAGGTTAATTTACCTAAAGTCCTATTTGAAAGGAGAACCGTTATCTCTTATTGAATCCTTAGGAAAAACCAATGGCAATTTTGAAATTGCAGACAATATTTTAGAAAGTAGATACAAAAACAGTTTAGCTATTATAAATTCACATTTAAATTCAATAATAGATATTCCTAGCATAACTAAATGTACACTATTTTCCTCAAGAGAATTTTTAGTAATTATGCGAAAAAATTTAGACTCCTTAAAAAATATAAAATGTCCAACTCAACATTGGGATATAATTGTCCTTAACATCCTTATAAGAAAGCTAGACCATGGCTCTAAAAGAGAGTATCAATCCAATAGAGATTCAAAATCAGATCCTACTTTGAAGGAATTTTTCGAGATTATCGAACCTAGATGCAACACCCTAGAATCCTTGAGTACTCATTCACACTCCGCTTCAAATGAACTGAAAACCGAAAAAGGTGCCGCAAAGGCAAATTCCAAAACGTCGTTACATGTAAAAAACGTGTCTCCTACTTTACCTACGAGTAAACGACGAACTTGTTGGTTTTGCAAAATTATTGATCACGATATCTACAAATGCTCCATTTATTCCAGACTTAGTACTGATGAAAAATATCAGTTTCTGAAGTCGCAATCCTTATGTTTCAATTGTTTGGGGGCAAAGCATTCACTGACAGAGTGAAGGTCTAGAGGTTGTTCCTTATGTTGCAAAAAACACCACACACCCCTTCACCGAACTTCTGTATCAACTAATAGTTCTCCAAATGTCCATAATTCCAATTATAGTCCGAGAGCGTTTTCTAGTTCACAATATAGTACCGGAGCTATTCCTAGGAATGTTGAAAATTCCAATTCTAACCAAAATCGGCGAGCAGTCTTGTCAATCGGCACATCCTAACGCTGCAGATGCAATACCTTTCCGAAATGCCGAGCCTGAAGCTCATGTTAATGTTTCTCCGCCCTCGGGGCCATTCTCCCTCTTTGTAGATCAAGGAGGTCCCGAAGTTCTATTGGCCACAGCGGTCGTACATGTTCTTTCCGATAATGGTAACCTTGTTAAGGCTAGAATAATTCCGGATAACGGGAGCCAATGTTCTTTCGCTACTGAAAAATTCGTTAAAAGAATGCATCTTAAAACCTATGATAATCCAATCCAATTTTCGGACAAAAAATGCACTCCTACAATTTCGAACAAAATGATAGACATTTTAATTTTCTCCAATACTAAGGAGGATTATAAACTCAAAGTTTCCTGTGCAGTTCTTCCTGTAATTACTTCTATGTTGCCTACAATTCCGTTGAATAGACATAAGTTGAACATTCCTCCAATGTTCAAACTGGCTGATCCAGATTTCCATGTCCCGTCCGATGCTTATTATGAAATTTTACTTCCGCATATCTATCGACTGGGTCCTAAACTTCCTACTCTCCAGCTGACAAGATTTGGATGAGTAATTGGAGTTTGCTGAACAAAACTTCGTTCAGACATATGTCGGATGCCCCGATGGTACTTTCCAAGTTGATTTTCCTTTCAAGTTTACTGCCGAGAAATCTCCACTGGGCGACTCCTTCAATATCGCAAAAAGCGATATTTCAACTTGAAAAAACGTTTCCAAAATAATCCAGAATTATTTTCCATATATAAAGAGTTTATTGACGAATACGTGTCATTAAAATATGCCACGTATGTTCCCTTTGATCCTAACATTAAATCTACTGAGATTAAATACCTCCTTCCACACCACTGTGTAATCAAAGATTACAGTGAAACCACGAAACTAAGAGTAGTTTTCGATGCCTCTAGTAAAACTTCTACAGGTATCCCCTGAAATGATATTCTTCACAAAGGCTATCAAGGGCAACCAGATTTGTATGATATCCTATGTCGCTTTCGGCAATATTCTTATGTTCTAACCTGCGACATCCAGGAAATGTACCGCCAGGTCAAGATGAATCCATCTCAACTCCACTTCCAAAACATCGTGTGGAGCAACTCCCCACAAGAAAACCTTAAATGCATACAGCATTCCACAGTAACTTACGGAATTACTTCTTCGTCGTTTCTGGCAACAAGAGTTCTAAAGGAGCTCGCATCCACTTCAAATGGATTTTTTTAGCCTAAAAGGCACTGCTAGAGCAAACCTATGTCGACGACATACTCTATGGTACAAATTCGCTTTCCGAGTTGGAGGAATCTTACTTCCAACTCAATAGCTTACTCAACTCTGCTAGATTCCGCCTGCACAAGTGGTTGCTCAATTCCTCACAATTCAAACAAATATTTTGTGATTCTTCTGACCCAAGTCAATATGAAATAAAATTGGAAGTAGAATGTGTTGGGATTGTCTTGGAATCCTTTTTCTGACAATTTTGCTATTTCCTTACCGAAAATTTCTTATGATGATATTCCCTCCAAGTGCAAGGCTTCATCAATTACTGCTCAGATGTTTGATCTGTTAGGTGTGCTGGGTCCTTACATAGTAGTAGGAAAAATCTTTCTACAACAGTTTTGGCTAATTGAGCTTTCCTGGGACGAACCGCTCCCTACTGAAATACGTCAGAAGTGGAAACACTCTATTGATTCCATTGAATATTTAAAGCCTTTAAAAATTCCTAGATGTCTATTTTCGGGTCAGTCTGTTGTAAATATCCAAATCCACGGTTTCGCGAATAGTAGTCAACGAGCCTATGGAGCTTGCTTATATTTCAGAACCATTTATGCCGACAATTCTGTCACTTCCATGTTACTTACATCCAAATCCAGAGTCGCACCGCTGAAAACGATTACTCTTCCAAGATTCGAGTTTTGTGCAATGGTATTGCTTACCAAACTCACTCAAAAAGTCCTTAACATTTTTGGCAATTCATTGGATTTTGAATCCATAAATTTGTGGACAGATTCCCAGATAGCCTTGTACTGGATTCAGTCCCATCCTTCTCATTGGCACACCTTCGTGGCCAACCGAGTTTCTCAAATTCAGATGTCGCTGCCACAAGCTCAATGGAGGTATGTTCATTCTGCTAAAAATCCTGCGGACCCGCTTTCCAGGGAAGTATTGGCTCCCGACCTACTAAATTCCAAGCTTTGGTGGTGAGGTCCTGATTTTCTATCCCAAGTAAGTTTGGACTTATCCAAATTTCTCCTTAAGTCCCCTCCAATCGTTGTGTCTGAGCAAAAGGCACCTCAGCTCCAAGTACTAGCTGCTAGTACTGATTCAAAAAATAGATTTTGGATTCAATTGTTTAAAAAATTTTCTTCCTTCAGCAAATTGCTACACACAGTAGCATATGTTTTCGATTCGTATCAAACTCAAAGTGTCCGGTCCTTTATCCACATATGAAATAAATTCTGCTTTATTGCTGGTCCTTCGAAATTTGCAGTTCAAATGTTTTCCTAAGGAAGTGTCTGAACTAAAGTCCCTTAAGCCTATATCCGACAAGAGCATATTGGCTCTTAATCCTTTCCTAAATGAGCAAGGACTTATTTATGTAGGATGGCGTTTGCGGCACGCAGACATTCCCGACCTTCAGAAGCACCCTGTGCTTCTTTCTGCTAGGAATAATGTGGTTTCTCTCCTGCTCAAGAGAGAGCATATCAGATTGGGTCACGCTGTTGCCCAAGCTGTCCTTGCCAATGTACGCTTAGAATATTGGCCATTGAATGGAATCCGAGAAGTAAAGAAGGTTATTCATGAGTGCATGACCTATTCTCGTTTCCGAGCAATAGCCGCTCAACAAATTATGTCCGACTTGCCGTCAGACCGAGTTACCCTCTCTAGGCCCTTTGAAACGGTGGGGGGCGACTACGGTGGTACTTTCAACATCAGGTCCTCCCGTCTCCGAAAAGCTCCAAGCATTAAATGCTATATGGCTGTTTTCGTGTGCATGGCTATCAAAGCTGTGTACTTAGAACTTGTGCCATCCCTATCTACTGATGCATTTTTGTTGACGTTGAAGCGTTTCATTTCCCGTAGAGGAATTCCATTTGTAATTTATAGCGACAACGTTACTAATTACGTAGACGCTAGAAACCACCTCCGAGAATTACGCGAATTTTTCGCTAACTCCAAGTTGTCTGAAGTACTAAAAGTCTTTGCATCCGAAAATAGCATTGACTGGAAATTTATTCCACTCCGCAGTCCTCACTGGGGGGGCCTGTGGGAAGCTGCGGTGACAGGAGCAAAGAGGCACCTTTTTGCGGATTATCGGTAACGCGCAACTCACATTCGAGGAATTGAACACTGTACTGCCATTCTATATTCCAGAACTCTGAGTCCTCTATCCAGTGGCCCAAATGACTAAGAGGTTTTGACTCCCGGCCATTTTCTAATTGGTCGTAGCCTAATTTCTTACTCTGTAATTGACAATATACGCCTGCCTGTAAATAGAATTTCGTTCTGGCAGAGATGTTCCCGTATACAGCAGTATTTCTGGAAGAGATGGACAACTGAATACTTAAATCGTTTGCAAAATCAGCCAAAATGGCTAGCTCCTTCCAAAAATATGCAGGTCAATGATTTGGTATTACTGAAAGAAGATAGCGTTCCTCCATTGAAGTGGCTTTTCTATATCATATCTGGCCCTGACCAAAGGGTTCGTGCTATCAAGCTTCGCACCAAAGACGGTGTCTTCTTCAGACCTATTGTAAAGGTCTGTCC
The DNA here is from genome assembly GCA_963921935.1 of Galeruca laticollis. Classification (NCBI taxonomy): domain Eukaryota; kingdom Metazoa; phylum Arthropoda; class Insecta; order Coleoptera; family Chrysomelidae; genus Galeruca; species Galeruca laticollis. Next base: position 270,758,355 of record OY998175.1, on the reverse strand, counting down.
ATGTCCAAGCGCAGAATTATAAAATGTATCCAAGAGCTCTTGTGCGTTATCAGTTCGCAAAATAGATCCTTGTAACTAGGAGCTATTTCCCCTAGTGTTGTTTTTTTTGTTGTTGTGTATTGAAATCAGGGATTTCAACAGGGCGGGAGTATGTTAGGAACACGTCCGAAATATTATTTTATTCAAATTAGATCGGCCGGGCCTGTCCGTCAAAAAATTGATTTATATTAGAAAAAGAAGAGAAATGTCAATGTAGTGTCAATTAATTATTCCACATAAGCAGAGCGTTACTTCCCTTAAAAAAAGTTTGTTATTTCATTCCTAGTGCGGATACTTACAGTAGATAACTATTAATAAAATTAAGTGTTTTGAAGTAAAAAAAGCAATTGTAAGTACTTAATCATTTTAGTTATGTTCAGTATTCGAGCTGATCTACCAATTCTCTGATTAAAGCGGCGTAGTAAATTTGTAAATAATTATATCTTTGTCAACTTTAAATAAATAAATCAATCATCCTTGTCAGAGGTTAATCTTGCACGAACTTGCGTTTTATTTGGGGATTTTCAATCCACTTTCAAAAAGATTATCGAAGAGAAAGTTTGATAAATTACCGAAAGTGTCAAAGTCAAAACCATCAAAAGAAGGTTTAGTAATTTGTGGAAAGTTGGGTATGAATTTTCTATAATAACCTAATATACCTAAAAATTATTTTATTTCTTTAGTCGTTTGTGGAATTGGGAATAATATATTAGCTTTAATTCTATTTGGGTTCAGTTAATCACCATCTTTTGTAATAATGTGCCCCAAATAAGCGGTTTTCTTTCATTGAAAATTCACATTTTTCTAACTGAATTTTGAAATGGCACTCACAAAGTCGTTGGAATACCTCTCTCAAATTAACCATGTGTTCTGGTAGTGATGTCTTATAAATTATTATATCGTCGAGATATACTAAGCAAATTTCTCCTAGTAGCTCTGAGGATGTTGTCCATTACGCGTTGAAAGGTAGCTGGAGCATTTCTCGAGCCATAACTCATCCTTAAATACTCGTAATGCCCATTTTCTACAGTATACGCTGTTTTTTGTACGTCGTCTGGGTGCATCTCGATTTGGTGCAAACCCTATGCCTAATCCAATGTTGAAAATTAGTCACATATACCTAGTTTGTCCAGAATTGTATCTATGCGAGCAATTGGATATTTGTCAGGAAAGGTTTTCTCGTTGATTTTTCTATAAACCAGAACGATTCTCCACTTCTTCTTGCCAGAAGCGTCGACTTTCTTTGCTACGAGCCATATAGGCAATATCCATGGCGAATTACTCGGCCTAATTATATTTTGTTCTAGCATTTTTTCTTTATGGACGTATACTTCAAGTATAAACTGGAATTTCATCAGTAGTATGAATTATATGTTTAATTTCGTTTGTAAAAGTTAACTGACTTTGGTATTTAAGAAAGATATCAGCGTATTTCCTACACATATTAAGAATTTCTCTCTTTTCTGCGTCATTTAAAAGGTCTGTTCTAGTGAAATTGTCAATTTCGTCATATTTATATTTGTCATTGTCAATTTTAAGATCAAAATGGTACATTTCAAAATTATTTTCTATAGGAATACTATTAATAGGATATAAAATAGTGAAATTTGTATCGTCGTCGGAATTGTTACAAATTTCGACAGTTGCCCAACTGTTATTAGCGACTGAGATACATTCAGTTATTATACAATTGCCTAAAATTTGTTGAGGTATTAAAATTTCTCTCGTGAGCGTTGTGACTGGAATAACAATTTTTGTAATTTTTTTACCTGGTATTATTGGTTGGTGAATTGGCATTTCTTGATTTAATTTGTGAATTTGGAAAATCATTATTAATTCCGAGTGATAGTAATAAATCTACTCCGACTAAACCATCAGAAATACAATGAAATTTATACTCATAAAATGTTACATTTTTATCATCGTTGACATCTGAGAATACCGGTATGCTTACAGAAGTATTATGGCGTGATGAACAGAAGGACGTTGAGACAACGAAAGCTTCATGACTTTTAAAAGAAATATTTATCAATTATTTCTGGAGATAAAAATATTTAGTTGCACTGGAATCGATTTATAATTTTAGTGGCGGATTTTTTATAGTAATATAAGATAGTTCTCTTTTATCGGATGAATTAATATACGGTTTTGAGGTGATTGTACTTGAGAATGATTATTATTTTGTCTAGTTGTAGTTGTCATAGGTACAGGTCTGGGCCCGTTATTTGGATTATAGTTTGGATTTGATTTCCAAACAATTTTAGGTTCTGTTCTGCTGAATACTTGTGCATTAGAAAAATAACTTTGATTATTATTGATTGGTCTGGGTTGATCAGGAATTGGACCTCGTGGGAAGTTATTATTTGGTTGAGGATTATCATTTTGAAAACTAGATTGTTGTGGTTGAGGAATTCTTTGATTAAAATTGAAATTGTTATTTCTATCAAAGTAACGAGAGTGATTTGGAATTTCTGAATTGTTTTGTACTTGATTGAATTTTGGCCTAGTTTGATTATTAAAATTTTTAGACTTCGGTTGAAAATTAGAATTATTTTGGAGATATCTAATATTATCTCCTTTTTTCATGAAATTTATGGTGTCTAGCATAGTTTGAGGTTCTTTTCTACAAACCATAATACCATACGAATTTCTTAAACCTGCTAAAAATACTTGTCAAGCTTGATTATTATACATATTTTGCTTAAATGCACGTGTGTTTCTATCGTTTTCATGTTAAGGTATATAGTTCGAAAAAGTATGCAATACTTTCCTAACTTTATCATAAAATTGGTACGGGGATTCGTTATGGACTTGAGTTATTCAAATCAAGATATAGGCATGTTTCATCTCTAGGATCACTAAAAATTCTAATTAATTCTTGTTTTATTTGATTTATTGTGGTACACCCACTAATGTTAATGACTTCTTTTGCATTTCCTTCTAATTTACTCATTATAGTTCTAAAAATTATAATGTTTTGGTAATTATCAGCATTTGTAATATCGTAGAAATGATTTACAATGCTATCGATACTTTCTCAGAAATATTGTAGTTCATTCTGGTAACCATCGAAATTTGGAATGATTTCGGCATGAACTTTGCTAAAATTGGGAATATTTGCCGTTTCTGAGTAATTTTCGTCTAAAGAAAATGAATTAAAAGTATGAGCAAGTATTTCTATTTCTAAATTACTATTAGATGTGTTGTCAATTAAATTTAACTCTAGTCGTTCTCGCTATCACTGAAGGAAGAGGAAGCACTAGAGGAGTCTGACATACACAATGAATGAAAATAATTTAACTTACAGTACGGTCTTCATTTGCCCTTGGTCCTGGACTTCTTAGGGTTGAACTGGATACTTTTCTTGGTTTGATTGTCACTTCACTATTGAGATAGTTAAAAGTTTTCCGCGTTGGATGACTTTCGTGACAATCCTACTGACTGCGCCAAATATATGTTTCGTTACACGAACTTGGTTTTTAATAACTCCTACTCACTTAAGAATACAAAATATCGACTTTCAAAAACAGTAAAATATATTAATTGTATAAACAGGATGCGTAGATGAAAAAATAATATACAGACTGAATCGTATTTATATGTTGAATGTGCTGAGATTGCACCAACGGTCGTTGCAGTACCGGAACCCAGTGGATACGTTAGCAATATACAGGATGGAATTTGCCTCAGAAACGGCGTATGCCGATGTAATTTATTTACGGTCTGAGGACGGGAGTGGTAAGATCAAAACACATTTAGTGTGGAGCAAAATCCGGGTAGCTCCTCTCAAAAAAATCTCTTTTTATGTGGGGCCCTATTGTTGTCTGAATTAATGCATTTCGTACAGACAAATCTTCTAGATTCCTTACATATTAGAAATATGTCCAGTTACACAGATTTCGTCATTGTACTTTCTTGGGTACGAAGCTCTCCCCACAAATGGGCTACTTTCGTTTCAAATTGGGTGACATTGATCCAAGAGAAGATTCCTCCCTCTATTTGGAGACATATTACGTCCGCTGACAATCCTGCAAACACTGCCTCAAGAGGCATAGTCCTTCAAGAAATTCTCAAGAATTCCCTATGGTGGGCGGGACCTTTTTAGTTATGTGAACCTTACGATGGTTGGCCTACCTCTCTATCTAAATTTGAAGTTTCCGAAGTTTCTGAAGAACTACGTGAAACTGCTTGTCAAGTTGAATTAAATCAATACCCTATTCATATTATTTTATCTCATTTTTCATGTCTTGAAAAAATACAACGAATAATTTGCTATGTACTTAGATTTATTCTTATTGCACGTAATCCCGTTAATGCACGATTTGATTCATTTTCAGAAAGTGATTTTGATAATGCTCTTGTCTACCTCATAAAATTTACTCAATCTCATGCATTTGCTCGTGAAATATCCTTTCTTCAGAAGAATCTTCGTGTATCAAAGTACTTGCGAAAATTAAGCCCTTTCTTGTATGATCAAGGACTGCTCAGAGTGGGCGGTAGACTTGTTTACTCTAGTTTGTCCTCTCATAAAAAGCACGCTATTCTTTTACCCAGTAGTCATATCTTCACGTATCGACTTATAGAATACTATCATCGGAAATATTTTTATCCTGGATTGCAAACTCTCCACTTCTTACTTCTCCAGAAGTTCTGGATCCTCGCCCCCAAACGGTCGATTCGTAGAGTAATCTCCCATTGTATAAAATGTTTTGAAGTTAAAACTACTTCATCTCAGCCCTCAATGGGCATTTTACCCTCTGTTATTATCTCAAGTGAAATCCTTCTCAAATGTTGGTGAGGATTACGGGGGACCTTTTTCTATAACGCTCGGACGATCTTGTGGGGCCTTATCTCGTTCTGTTGTTTGTATCGCTACAAAGGCAGTTCATCTAGAATTGGCGCCAGACCTATCCACAGATACCTTTGTTGCCGCGCTTCTTGGCTTGATTGCTCGTCGAGGTTCCGTTAATAATATATACAGCGATTACGGAACAAATTTTGTTGGGGCTCGTGAGCAACTGGACCAAGCCATGCAAGGTGCTACTGGAAGGGAGCCCAGTAAGTGGCACTAAATCAGTTTAAACTCACCTCTCTAGGGTTATAGGCGATCAGATCCTCGCTTACGAGGAATTATATACGGTTCTGGTGCAAATACAGGCCATTCTAAACTCTAGACTTCTCTGTCCAATTAGCTCTGGTCCTCATGATCTCCTTCCACTCACTCCAGCCAATTTTTTAACTTCCACACCTGTAGGTACCCTTATAGATCCTGACATATAAGATATAAAGCTAGGGCGTCTCTCTCGTTGGCAGCTGGTTCAGAGAATTCAGCAAGATTTCTGGACCAGGTTGCATCGAGAATATATTCATACGCTTCAACAGAGGAGCAAGTGGACACTTCTGGGTACTTTCTGATGAAAAGGATACCTTAGTTCTTTTAAAAGATGAGAATTTGCCTACTTTAAAATGGTCACTGGGTCGTGTCACAGAAGTTTACCGCGGCTCGGATAAATTCATTCGGGTTATCACATTGCGCACCGCGCAAACAGTTCATTCCATTTGATTCAACGCGTGCAAAAAGGATAACAAGTCACCTTATCAGAAAACAGGTGATTCCAGCTTCTTGAAAACACGTCTACTCCTCATAAGAATAAGTAGACTCAGGCATTGGAGTAAGCTTATTTTTTGAAGACCAAATATTCATTTAGAGACATGTTGAAAAATACACTCCCCGTTTAAGGATAATAAAAGTATTTTACCTATAAATACACCCACTTTTCACAAAAATCCACAACAAGCTCTTCCCGAATAAACAAAAAATTAAACCATTGTTTGCTTAAAATAAGAAAAAATCATATTAACGACCGATGCCCAATAACCGTAATATTCCTGTTACCGAATTAAATGTACCTCACTGTGATTTAAAGAAAATTGCCAGTATAAAGGCTATTAACCATGGTGCAAACTACAAAACGATCTCTAATGATAGAAATTTTACACTATGAGAAAAATTGGGACAGAATCGCTCACAGACTATAATTTGTTCCGATTCAGCAATTTTGGTCTTGGACAACGTCTGCTACCCTTAGGCATTTAAATTGCATCCGAGAATGCAGTAATAATGTCCCGGAGCCGTCAAATTTCCAAATTTTAACACAATTTATTTAAATCGTTTATTTCATTCACACTATATACGGTATGTCTCAAATGTTCGTTTTCCACTAGTTATTTTTAATATTAAAAAACTCTGTTGTCTTGAGAGATAGGGAATTTTTTTTATAACAAATTGATAGGGAGTCAAGATATTCGCATTTTGAAATTATTTCGTAATATACAGGGCGTTTCGTAAAGTCATATCATATCAAAATTATGTTTTTTCAAATGAAACACCATATATTTTATTGAATTTAAATTCTGCTCTTCTTTCCTATTCCAGCAATATAAGGTTTTGGTAGGTTCTACAGGATACTTTGAAATATGGTGTTTCCTTTGCCACACAATTAATTTCTTTTTTTTTTAATTTTCATTTATTTATTCTCATTATATGTAAGTTTTAGTTAGCCGTTTCACTCAGTGAATTCAATTTAAATGTCAATTTTTCTTTATCTCTCTTCTCATGTTATATCATTGAACGCCAATTAATCTAATCATTATTATTAATTTCTATTTAGTGCTAAAATGTTCCATTATGGTGGGCGGCATGTTCAATGCCCACAGCAATCATTTAATTAATTTTTGGAAGCATTTAGCATTGCCCCCAAATTAAAACATAGTTCGGCTTCCTGTTTCTTCATATGATTTTTTATTTTTTGCATCTCTTTTATTGCCGGTATCAATCTATGCATTGAACTCAATATAAAGAAAAAATAATACAGTCCACTTATTTCCCGCCCATACTGTGTTTCAATGTATATTTCTTGAATTTTTCGAAAATAAATTATTCAAGAAAAAATAATTGCATTACTACAAACCATTATTTACTGTAAGATAATATATCTCGGAACATTAATTATTTCCTAAATTAAGACTAATCATGTTAGCTGATACACACTGCATTTTTACACAGAACATTTTTATATATAAGATGTACCAAAACAAAAGATGCAATAAGGGCGTTAGACATTTGGTATATATTTCCTATATACAGGGTGTAGTCATAACATATGTCATTTGTTAATTGCACAGTCGTTATGGCATTATTTTGGGCAAGCGACGGATCAGTGTTTTTAACGGGTACAGGGTGTAGTAATAAAGTTACCGTATTTATATAGGGTGTAGTCGTAAAAGATGCTATAAGGAGCGTTAAAAATTTATCTCTGTTATTATTGATCAGATTTTGGCAGATGGCTGGATTTGATTTTAATGTTTCGATATTTCCCCGAAAAATTAGGGAATATTTGTTTACCATGAGATATTCAACTTTATCCTCGTAAATGTTTGTTGTTCTATTTGGTAAAAATACTTGTACCTCTTCTAACACAAATGGTACTACTTTACCAAAACGAGTGGTCACCGCATGGGCACTAATAATTGGATATGGGGTTGAGTTAATTCGTGTAGTCTTCTTGCTCCTTTCCTCTCTATAAGAGACATTTTATTTAGTTCTTGTGAATCCATCTGGAAAAATAGGGGAAATGAAGAAATTCAAATACAAATAATCATGAAAAACTTACTGCAATAACATTTATCACAAGTTCAGCAACAACTGCAACTATTAGTGTTTTTAAATGAAACTCAAGGTCTCTAGTTAATTCCACAATATGATACACGTTATTGAAAATTCTAAAAAAATGACAATTGTTTCGATAAATCAATATCATCGTCAGAATGACAGAAGTTACATTTCATTTTATCCCTACCTGATGTTTAGTAGTTATATTTGGCTAGACCAAGAAGTAACCTAACTTGTGATTGGCTTAATATATGTTTATAGAAAAAAGAAGAAGATGTTATATTACAAATATTGAAGCTTAGATATTATTAGCCCTATAGTGATATCCTGGATATCATTTTTCCAATTAAGATCAGTATAACTGTGCAATGATATAGAAAACCAGGAAAACTATATCTGCCATACTTTGCACTTTGCACCACGATTTGAAAACCTATCAGACACTAATTTTACAAATAGTGAAATAGAATTTTTAAATAAAAGTTTGAAGTACAGCGTACCACCTAAATTTACGAATAATATTAAACAAATTATAGCTACAGAATCAGAAATAGCTTTAAAATATAATTCAAATAATTTTCTTTATGAGAAATTAAAAATTGCCAATTTAATCAAAAATATTGAACCTTCAAAAGTTAAACGTCTAACAAAAAATGACATTTCAGTTTTAAACGCAATAAAAAAGAAGATTGAGAATAATAACCTAACAGTTACAAAATCTGATAAAAGGAACGCTACTGTCATTTTGACGACTGAAAATTACAATTCCAAAGTATATAACTTTATAGAACCCAGCGATGTAAAAGTTCTTAAAGTAGACCCAACAAAGAAGTTTTCTAATAATGTAAGGGATATTGTTAATAATTCAAATTATCTTTTAAATGATTACGAAAAGAGGTCTATCATACATAAGAATCCTCATTGTCCACAATTATATGGAAAAGTTAAATTACATAAAATAACGAAACCAATTAGACCTGTAGTCTCTTATGTTAATGCTCCTAATAATATATTGGCAAAGAAGCTCAACAATATACTCAATACTTACGGATATGAATCTCAGTACTCAATTAGAAATTCAATAGAACTAATCAAAAAGTTGAAAGCAATCCACTTACAAGATAACTATAAACTCATATCGTTCGATGTAACTAACATGTTTACTAAAATTCCTTCTAAAGAATGTCCAATACTTGTAAGAAAATTACTAGAAGATGAAAATATTAATCCAGGAATAATATCAGATATATTTTATTTATTTGATGTATGCAATAATCAGAATTATTCCACTTTTTACAATAAGATATATATTCAAAATGAAGGTTTACCAATGGGAAGCCCTATATCACCTATTTTAGCAAACATTTTTATGGACAATTTAGAAAGAAAGATCTTTGAAAGTAATATTTCGAAAAATATTTTATTTTGGTATGGATATGTAAATGACATATTTGCTTGTTTTATGGGTAGTGAACGACAATTAGATGTATTTTTCAACCACATCAAAAATTTACACCCGAAAATTAAATTTACATTAGAAATTGAAGGAAATAGCTCAATCAATTTTCTTGATTTAAAAATTCAAAGAGTTAATAATGTACTTGATTATTCAATTTACCGAAAACCAACACAAACTGATGTAACAATTCCATTCAATTCTAACCACCCTATGTCACACAGACTAGCAGCATATAATTCAATGATACATAGAGCTTTTTCAGTTCCTATGAACAAATGTAATTTTGATGGAGAGATTAATACAATTAGACAAATAGCAACATCCAACGGTTATCCATTAGATATGATAAATGAGCTAATTAGTAAAAAAGAGGAAAAAGTGGCATTACAACTAATATATCCTAAACAAGCTGATGAAATTAAAACTTATAAAACCATTAAATATGCAGGAAATATTTCTAATAATATTTCAAAGATAATATCTTCAGCAACGAATACAACAATTTCTTTTAAAACAGAAAGTAACGTTAGTACAAAATTCCTCAATGTAAAAACAAAAATACCACTATTAAAGAAGTCAGGTATATATAAACTCAAATGCCCAGAATGTAATGCTGTCTATTTGGGTCAGACCCTTAGGAATTTTGAAATACGATACAGTGAGCAGTTACGAGCATACAGATTAAAACAACCAGATAAATCCCACTACGCAAAACATCTACTAGACATCAATCATTCATTGACACCTTACACAAAACTAGAAGTACTGCATATTTGTGAAAAGAAACCAGAACTGGATTTCCTTGAAGAACTGAAAATTAGAAGACATTTAAGAAACCCACAATATGAAGTTGTCAATGAACAGTTAAATCTAGGGAATTCTCCACTAATAAACTGTCTTCTTAAGTGATAATTGTAAAGATCAGCAGATATAGTTTTCCTGGTTTTCTATATCATTGCACAGTTATACTGATCTTAATTGGAAAAATGATATCCAGGATATCACCATAGGGCTAATAATATCTAAGCTTCAATATTTGTAATATCACATTTTCTTCTTCTTTCTATAAACATATATTAAGCCAATCACAAGTTAGGTTACTTCTTGATCTAGCCAAATATAACTACTAAACATCAGGTAGGCATAAAATGAAATGTAACTTCTGTCATTCTGACGATGATATTGATTTATCGAAACAATTGTCAATTTTTTAGAATTTTCAATAACTTGTATTATATTGTGGAATTAACTAGAGACCTTGAGTTTCATTTAAAAACACTAATATGAGCATATTCCACGAAGTAAGGGTCGAGACAATCAATTTCATTAAAAAATCTTCGAGAGAAGATTTGACACGACTGTACCAAAAGTTACTACAAAAACGTTACAAAGCATCACAAAACATTTGATTTAACCAAGAATGCCTTAGAAAAAAGGTAATACCAAATTATGTGAATATAAAATGTCACACTAAAACACCACAAGCACAAAAAGCTATAAAATGTGCTCAACGAGTTTGGATAAAATCAGAATGTAAGAAATGGTTCAAAGTTATAGACTACTTAGACAACTACATAAAAGTTGTACATTCAGAACTCACATTCCAATTACGTCCAGTAGAATTTGACTGTTTATGTGACAAAATAAGAGAAAATGTCAGCACGATAAAGCATATGAAATTTAAGAAACAAGAAAAGAAGCTACAGAATCTTGAACACACACAACATAAATATCAATACTCAAAACATCATGAAACTGTAAGTACCTACATACCAACACACTTTGCACCACGATTTGAAAACCTTTCAGACGCTAATTTTACAAATAGTGAAATAGAATTTCTGAATAAAGGTTTAGAGTACAGCATACCACCTTAATTTACGAATAATATTAAACAAATTATAGCTACAGAGTCAGAAATAGCTTTAAAATCTAATTCAAATAATTTTCTTTATGAGAAATTAAAAATTGCCAATTTAATCAAAAATATTGAACCTTCGAAAGTTAAACGTCTAACAAAAAATGACATTTCAGTTTTAAACGCAATAAAAAAGAAGATTGAGAATAATAACCTAACAGTTACAAAATCTGATAAGGGGATCGCTACTGTCATTTTGACGACTGAAAATTACAATTCCAAAGTATATAACTTTATAGAATCCAGCGATGTAAAAGTTCTTAAAGCAGACCCAACAAAGAAGTTTTCTAATAATGTAAGGGATATTGTTATTAATTCAAATTATCTTTTAAATGATTACGAAAAGAAGTCTATCATACATAAGAATCCTCATTGTCCACAATTATATGGAACAGTTAAATAACATAAAATAACGAAACCAATTAGACCTGTAGTCTCTTATGTTAAAGCTCCTAATAATATATTGGCAAAGAAGCTCAACAATATACTCAATACTTACGGATATGAATCTCAGTACTCAATTAGAAATTCAATAGAACTAATCAAAAAGTTGAAAGCAATCCACTTACAAGATAACTATAAACTCATATCGTTCGATGTAACTAACATGTTTATTAATATTCCTCCTAAAGAATGTCTAATACTTGTAAGAAAATTACTAGAAGATAAAAATATTATTCCAGGAATAATATCAGATATACCTAATTTATTTGATGTATGCATTAATCAGAATTATTTCACTTTTGACAATAAGATATATATTCAAAATGAAGGTTTACCAATGGGAAGCCATATATCACCTATTTTAGCAAACATTTTTATGGACAATTTAGAAAGAAAGATCTTTGAAAGTAATATTTCGAAAAATATTTTATTTTGGTATAGATATGTAGATGACATATTAGCTTGTTTTATGGGTAGTGAACGACAATTAGATGTATTTTTCAACCACATCAAAAATTTACACCCGAAAATTAAATTTACATTAGAAATTGAAGGAAATAGCTCAATCAATTTTCTTGATTTAAAAATTCAAAGAGTTAATAATGTACTTGATTATTCAATTTACCGAAAACCAATACAAACTGATGTAACAATTCCATTCAATTCTAACCACCCTGTGTCACACAGACTAGCAGCATATAATTCAATGATACATAGAGCTTTTTCAGTTCCTTTGAACAAATGTAATTTTGATAGAGTGATTAATACAATTAGACAAATAGCAACATCTAACGGTTATCCATTAGATATGATAAATAAGCTAATTAGTAAAAAAGAGGAAAAACTGGCACTACAACTGATATATCCTAAACAAGCTGATGAAATTAAAACTTATAAAACCATCACATATGCAGGAAAGATTTCTGATAATATTTCAAAGATAATATCTTCAGCTACGAATACAACAATTTCTCTCAAAACAGAAAGTAACGTTAGTACAAAATTGTTATATGTAAAAACAAAAATACCACTATTAAAGAAGTCAGGTATATATAAACTCAAATGTCCAGAATGTAATGCTGTCTATTTGGGTCAGACCCTAAGGAATTTTGAAATACGATACAGTGAGCACTTACGAGCATACAGATTAAAACAACCAGATGAATCCCACTACGCAAAACATCTACTTGACACCAATCATTCATTGACACCTAACACAAAACTAGAAGTACTCATATTTGTGAAAAGAAACAAGAACTGGATTTCCTTGAAGAACTGGAAATTAGAAGACATTTAAGAAACCCACAATATGAAGTTGTCAATGAACAGTTAAATCTAGGGAATTCTCCACTAATAAACTGTCTTCTTAAGTGATAATTGTAAAGATCAGCAGATATAGTTTTCCTGGATTTCTATATCATTGCACAGTTATACTGATCTTAATTGGAAAAATGATATCGAGGATATCACCATAGGGCTAATGATATCTAAGCTTCAATATTTGTAATATCACATCTCCTTCTTTTTTCTATAAACATATATTAAGCCAATCACAAGTTAGGTTACTTCTTGGTCTAGCCAACTATAACTACTAAACATCAGGAAGGCATAAAATTAAATGTAACTTCTGTCATTCTGACGATGATATTGATTCATCGAAACATTTGTCAATTTTTTAGAATTTTCAATAACTTGTATTACATTGTGGAATTAACTAGAGACCTTGAGTTTCATTTGAAAACACTAATATGAGCATATTCCACGAAGTAAGGGTCGAGACAGTCAATTTCATTAACTGCAACTATATTCTAAAAGTTTAGAAATATACTTCTAATTATGGTTTTTAAACATGATTTAGAGACACGCAAGCAAACACTACTAACTTGTTGACTTCTCGATGATGACTGACAATTTTGTTTGATTTTCCCCAACGGTCAATGTTATATATTAAACGTAAATTGTGGAAATCTCATTCTAAAAAACAGCACCATTTATCAGAAATTGTTTGAGATAAGAAAATATTGGTTTCCTGTGTAAAAATGTAGTATGTATCAGCTAACATGGTTAGTCTTGATCTAGGAAATGATTAATGTTCCGAAATATATTATCTTACAGGAAATAATGGTTTGTAATATTGCAATTATTTTTGCTTGAATATACGATATTTGAAAAATTCAGGAAATATACATTGGAACACAATTTATGATGATAATACTCTGGGAATTAATCTTTCTTTGTACGATTTGTAATATAATTTTCGATATTTAAATAATTGTTGTTGCAAAAATGAATTATGAATTATTTATATCGAGCGAAAAAATGCGAAAACAACGAGTTATAAGGAGGTTTTCCTCACTAAATAACATTCACTCAATTATATCAAGTATTAAATAACATCATTTGTGTCAGAGTGGAATATAATTACGAGTACAATGAATGTAGAACGATATAGAGATCAAGCAGTGCACTTTATCATTGTTGAAATAAAATATATTCAATGAGAGAATGTTCATAAGAATATGTAAATATAATGTCGACTTCTTCCAGCTGATTTACTAAATTGGTCACTGGCCAGGTCAAGAATTAAATTCACAGGTGCGTCAATTAATATGCGCGTTCGGTACCTATGGTCTAGACTTACCGAAAAAGATAACGAATAAAAATGTCGGCCTCAAAAGGAATTTCATTTTATCAACAGGTGTTTAAAAATTATTAAATCATAAATAGTGGGATTTTAAGGGCTGAAAATATCCTGAAAAATCCGGCCCGAAGGACTAAGATGTATGGGCGGGAAATAACTATACTCTTCTGATAACAATCTAAACTTTTCATTATAACAAAAAAAACTCATAATCACTTCTGTAACCATTGCGTATGTCCAAAATAATGCCATTTTACTCTCTGCCCATCTAACTGATGCGTCGCTTGCCCAAAATAATAGCATAACGACTGTGCATTAAACAAATGACATATTCTATTACTACGCCCTGTATATAAGGAATATATACCTTCTCCACAAATTTCTAACGCCGTTATTGCATATTTTTTTTGGTACTTCTTATATATAATAATAACATATCACAATGACGTTTGATCGATGTTGACCAATAATAACAGAGATAAATTTCTAATGCCCTTATGGCATCTTTTTATGTTCTATATATGAAAAATATACTACGCTTCTGCCACAATTATTAAATGTAACGAACGCGCGCGCATGTTTTTATAACTCTTATAGCTCCGTCTCGCATTAAATTGTATCGTGATCCAATAGTGTAGTTGGAATACTCGTGGAATTAATAAATTCGACACGGTGGACCGTTGGTTCGAATCGCCGTCAGGATGAAACATTGTTTATTCAATTAAAAAAAATTTCAATGCTTTCGTCACAAAAATTAAGTCACACTATCCGAGAGCGCAGTCAGCAAATCCAACATGGCCGACTTCGGTTCTAGAACCGTTCTAGAACTCTCATATTCCGACTTCCGTTCTAGAACTCTCCTAGACTATCTACTTATTAGTCATAATCACCATTTGCATGGACATCTTTATAGCCTTGATAAAGGATTCAAATTAATCCGAAACGTCGGCATTGTGGAAAATCTGTGTTCTTATTATCCTACAGAACCAATGTATATTCATAAACTAAATAATACATAAGGATACGATCACAGGAGTTGCAAGTACTATTATAGTAACAAGTAGGAGTCGCCTAAGGTGTATAAGAGATACAAGTAGGGTAAATGCACCAGTGAATGAACAAATTGAAATATATCTGAAATTATTAAGAATATGGCGTCTTTCTCATAAACACTGCGATATCCCTCATGGCGTGCAACATGTTCCTCTTAACGTAATACTTCGTTAGTTCAAGTCAGTTGTTATGAATGAACGTACCGCTGTGTTTTTGTTGACAATATTTGAGAAACGTATCTGTTATTGGAACGATACTAAACAATAACCAGGTGAGCAATAGTACAGAATAAGATATTAACAAATGAGATGTGTTGTGTGTCGTCATTATCACATCAATCAATTGATTTCAACGGATTTTATCGAAAACCTAACCTCAAAATACACCGAAATCGTTATTGAATTCAATAACTTGAGTGTTTATTCATTGGTGCATGCGGTTAACCCAGTAAACGAACAAACTGTTCATTGATTGGGATTTTACGTGTTATTCTAGATTTCATCGATCTAATCCTTATATACTCGTTCAGGAAAGCTGTTTGACGGGTTCCGTTAAAAAATGTCTCCTAAGCTTGCTGTCTAGTAAATAAACGACTTTGTTCATTCATTGAATCATAACATAGATCAATGTTGCTCTAATGAATGAACAATTTATTCTTACTCTGTTTTTTCTGATTTCATATTTTTCCAATCATTTGACAGAAATATGAAAGGTGGAAAGTCCAAGTCAGAATATCAGAAAAAGTATGTAAGATTCCGATATTCTGATGACTGTCTCAAGAAGGCCGTGGAAGCAATAAAAAAAAGGAAATTACCATCAATGCGGCCAGCAGACAATATGGGATTCCGAAAACTACACTTTTCAACAAAACCACTAGAAAAGTTTCCACGATTCGAAAAATGGGACCTCCCACCATTTTGACTTCTGAAGAAGAAACAACTTTAGAAACTTGGATCCTATCCAAAGCTCTATTAGGATTTCCCATGCATCCCGATGAGGTGAAGGAGTCAGTGCAGCTGATGATAGGCCTGATAAATTAGTGGATGATAGACCGGGTAGGAAATGGTTACATCTTCTTTAACAAAGACATCCAAAAATAACCACAAGAAATACAGAATTAATATCCAAGGCGAGAGCTGTAACAGAGGAAAATATTCGAAAATGGTTTCAGGAGATAAAGGAATATTTAATTGGAGGTGGCGTTGAAGACATCCTTTCTGAGGCTGATAGAATTTTTAATAGGGATGATACCGGTTAGCAGACTTGTCCCAAAACTCGAAAGCTTCTGGGTCCCAAAAATTACAGAAATTATTATGAAATTGCTAGTGGCCCAGAAAAAGAATGCCTAACAGTTCTCTGTACATTTTCTGCCTCAGGAGAATCTGTTCTACCTATGATTGTGTACCCGTACAAGCGTATTCCAAGAGATATTGCACAAACTGTACCTGAGGAGTGGGGTATTGGCCGATCAGATATAGGATGGATGACGAGTGCAACACTATACGAATTTATTGCGAATATTTTCTTCCCTTGGCTTCAAAAAACAACATTAAATTTCCTGTTTTACTATTGCTTGACGGTCATAAATCGCATATCAATATGGATTTGTATAATTTCTGTGAGAAGAATAATACTATACTGCCTTCTGCCCAATGCAACACATATCTTGCAACCATGAGACGTATCAGTATTCAAGTCACTCAAAGGACACTGGAAAAAGAACATTTTGAAACATAAACAGAACACCAATACATCAGTTGAAAAAATACCATCGCCTCCCTTTTTCAAAAAGCTTTTGAAGAATCGATCAAACCGGAAATCATCAAAAACGGTTCCAGAAAATGTGGATTGTTTCCATTTAGTGCAGACGCTGTGAATTATTCCCAA
Organism: Galeruca laticollis; assembly: GCA_963921935.1. Classification (NCBI taxonomy): domain Eukaryota; kingdom Metazoa; phylum Arthropoda; class Insecta; order Coleoptera; family Chrysomelidae; genus Galeruca; species Galeruca laticollis. The sequence goes on along the minus strand of OY998175.1, from coordinate 270,741,242 downwards.
TACATTTCAACAACGAGACAGCAGCTTGACCTAAATTGTGACAAGGAAGTTTCTGTGACCAGAGACGAATATGAAACTGTTCTGAAAGTCATTAAACATCATGTAGATTCAAAAACTTTGATGGAATTCAATAGTGCCTGTGAAGGTAAAAAAGCAATCGACATTCAGTTCTACAACTTTTGGAAAATATGTAAAGAAGCAACCGATGCCGATGGAACGAATAATTTGAGAAAAGCTAATGGAATGAACCAAGAATGTGAAGAATCCTTCGAACAAAACTCGCAGAATATTACTAATTTTGACATACCGGATATACGAGAACACACAACAGACTTAACAAATGACCTGTTGAACCTATCATTGGAAATTGATGGTATTCTCCATCCAGCTAACATATCTGAAAATTCAACAATAATATTGAATATGGATAGATCGAAAGATATAGAAAACGTTACCATAGAAGAGATTGAAAATCCTGAAGATATATTGGACGGTACCAAGCAAGAGAGTATAACTAATAATGATACTCTAATAGAGGGTTACGAGAAAAAAAACAAGTAAAACAGATGATCTGAATGCTTTAGAAGAACTCAAGATCTCAGATAAAATAGAAGTTGTGATAAATAACAGTAGTATCGATTTCCATAATCAAGAGCCGCAGAAGCCGAAAACTACCAGTGATGTATGGCTACAACATCTTAATTGGCAAAATATTGAAAAAAAGTGTGGCAAAAGGAAACAGGCATCTCTAATGCCGTTTGCCATCACTTCCAAAAAATGGAAAGACTATACAGATACAAAAGAATCCGAAAAAAAAGAAAAAGAAGCTGATAAACTGAAACAAAAATCAATTAGAGAGAGAAAAAACCAGAAGCAACCACAAGAAGAACCGCGAAAAGAACCAAAGCACCACCAGCAACAGAAGGTACCTGTTTACAGGCTGATATGATCGATACTGGCAATCAAGATAAAAATCCTAGTGTTTCTCAAGATATTACTGTAGGAAATTATGTTATAATAACGTATAACAAGAAATATTTTCCGGGCATAGTAGAAACTATTGACAATGATGAATATGGAGTCCGCGCTATGGCACAAGCTGGTCTTAATACTTTTAGATGGCCAGATTGTGTTGACCAGATATGGTACAAGAAGTCTTCTGTTGCAGAAGTGATCGAACCACCTAAGCTTATTATACGTGCCTCCTACGAGTGTCCCGAAATTCGTGAATATTCTGATAATATCAATCCGAGCAATATAAGGAATATACTATCTTCCCCAGATGATGATATCAACAGGAATGAAAATGGAGAAAAAATAAATGATTCACAAGAAATTACTATTGGAACTTATGTCATAATAATGTATAACCACAAATATTTTCCTGGAGTAGTGGAAAATGCAGAACGTGATGAATATGAAGTTCGCGCTATGACACCAGCAGGTCCCAATACTTTCAAATGGCAAGAACGTGTTGACCAAATATGGTTCAAGAAAACTTCAATTGTGGAAATGATTGAAGCACCCAAGCTCAAAGACGTGGTGTTTTCGAATGTCCAGAAATGCTGAAATTTTTCTGAAATAATATTGTATCACCATATGCTGTGTTGTCGTTGATAATTATTGATTGAAAATAGTTCAACGTCTATTTTCGTCATAAGTTCATTCATTGGATCAGCCATATTCAATCAATGGCAGCATTCGTTCATTTACTGGGGTATAATGCAACATTTTACATTCCATTTTACTTTTCCGCCAACCTATCTAATATGCGAGAAAAGTTTTGGTTTACCCACAAAAAAGTTGGAAATTTGAAAATTTTTTTTGAGTTATTTTCACGTTATCCATCAACAACAACGCGAAAATACGGTTTTTAGAAAAAAAATCCTGTGTGTATGTCGTCGTCGTTGTCGTCGGACACTTTTCCTTGCAAGACTTGTTAGCCAGATACAGCCTCCAGAGTGCAATAAGTCACCAATTTTATGATGGAATATTGTTAAGGACATTTTACAGATAAACCCTATCGATTTTCAGCTCACCAGAGCCAGTACAACGGGTGCTATGGTACTTGAAGTACGACATTTTGGCGTTTTTCGAGAAATTTCAGTTTGTTAGCACGATACAGCCTTCGGAGTTCAACAAGTCACCAATTTTATGATTGAATATTATTCAGGATATCTCACTGATGAACCCTATTGATTTTCAGCTCACCAGAGCCAATACAACCGGTGCTACAGTACTTTAAGTACGATATTTTTGTCATTTTTGGAGAAGTTTCTGTTTGTTAGCACGATACAACCTTCGGATTATTTACAAGTGATGAATTTTATGATTGAATATTATTCAGAGCGTCTTAAAGATGAACCCTATTGATATTGAGTTCACTAAAGCCAGTACAACGGGTGCTGTGGTACTTGAATTACCAAATTTTTGTCATTTTTGGAGAATTTTCAGTTTGTTAGCACGATACAGCCTCCAGAGAGTATACGATTGATCAAATTTATGAATAAGTATTGTTCAAGTTGTCTCACAGATGTACCTTATTGATTTTCAGTTGACTAGAGCGAGTTCAGCGGGTCCTATAAAACTAGATATACTAAATTTTTGGTTATTTTTGGAGAAATTCCGGTTTGTTAGCACGATACATCCCCCGAAGTGTATACAAGTAACAATTTTATGATAGAATATTGTTCAGGGCCACAGATGCGGAAAAGTTAGTTATAATCTTTAAAACCGTTTATTTTTACTAAGTCTTAAACTGTCTACTTCTGTAACTATCGTATGCAACGTGTTCACTATTTCATTGAACACAAAGTGTTATTTTTGCTGGAACTGAAAATCAGTACGGATGGTTTATGAAAATACAGTGGAATTCAAAAATGTCTTGAGTGTTCATTCACGTGTATTTAAAATAAAATAATGGTAGAATAATTTTGCAACGTTGGTAACTGTGATTTCAAATCTAAATATTGTTTCGTTTTATAGAAACTTTTTTTCTAATAAATTTTTGAATAATGTCGAAAATAAGGGTAGTTTACTTTTGAACAGAATCCATATTTTTTGTTCTCCCCTGTACACCGTTTGAAACTCAATTGCCAGTTTTCCGCAATGTTATAATTTTATCAGAATAAAATTTCCTGTCAAATGGAAAATCAAAAAGTTTTCTTATGTTTTTGAAACGCGCTGTATAATTGGATTTTTCTTCCACAGACACATTAAATAATCTGAATAATATTTAAGAAGCACCCATTAACTCTGATATTCACTTATACTAAAAAGATACCTTTGTGCAATTAATATTCTGAGAACTATATGGTTTTTTGATAAGAAAGATGGAAGGCGAATGATATAAACTTTAAATTGAATATTAATAAATTAGAGAACCTATATTGAATATTTTGATTTGTATTGCAGACCTATTATCAATATGAAGATCGCTATTATTATATTACTCTGCGTCGCTGTGTCAGTAGTGAGTACAATTTATTTTATGATTATATATAATTCTAATTTCTCTTAGTACACTCATTAACCACATGTTCTTTGACATATTGATTGAGCGTTAGCCAATAATATCAATATTATGTCAATAAAATGAATTCTAGAAATTCCAAGGAATGAAAACTTGCTCAAACATCTATTTTAAATATATTATCTTGGACCAAGTGGTGTAATAGCATAAATAAAATATGTTGGTCCCATATTTGGATATAATGAAACAATTTTCGTGATATTATTGGCCTCAATCATTTTTTTTTCTTCATATGTCTATTCTGTATCTGCGTATTTATTTTGAAATTTAAAATATGCTTACGCCACGTTTTCATTTGATTATAGGTCTGTTCCAACCAACACAAAAACCGTACAATTACGATACAAACCCAGTTGACCTGCTGATTAGTGAATATAATAAGTCTGTGTAATTCACATCAAATTTGCTGCGTTACTGAGATTGTACGGTAATAAAATGGTATTTACTCCGGTTGGAACAAACCTTATATTATAATATCTGTCGTCCCATTTATCATTCTTTCATGCCTTATTATCTACACAAGATTCTTTATTATCTTATTTTGCTCATACTTTTTTTGTTCCTGTACTTTCATTTATTTCTTAGAGCTGCTACACATCAAAAAGTGTCTGCTTCATCGTTTCTCCTTCAATTACATCTCTTAATATTCCCTGCAAAGCATTCGAAAAAAAAACATCCTTCGATGAATCTTACCTCTGTAAAGTTCATTTACTTCTATAAAAAGCAGGATATCTCAGATACAGTCAACTGAATTGATCACGTGAGAAGCCCTCTCGAATGGACACCACCATAATACACCTCCTTAACATATTTGTGACCTATAGCTGAATAAATATCATTGCACAATCACCGTATTATTCTGATTTGGCTCCGGCTGATTTCTTTCTTAACCAAATCTTTGAAAAACTTTTCCATACATCAATTTTTAGTAAAAAAAAGATAGAAGGCATGTATTTAAGTTAATTCCTAGAATTGCTTATCTTCTCAAGGGTATGAGCCATTTTATCAAAACATTGTTTAATTTCCTAGGATTGTGTCAGTGATGCACATAAAGAAAAAATGAAGGAGGCGGGGGACTACTGTCAAGCTAATCCAATTACCCGTGTACCTGATGAGTGGTTGGATATTAAAGTCCTTGTGAGAAAAGCTGACCAGGCAGGACCCCATATATTATGCCGACTTCAAAAATTGGGTAGTCTTAATGAAGATGGCGATGTTGATGTTCCAGTGTTTAGAAAAGATTTATTAGAGGGTTTTGAAGATCCAGTCAAAGTAGATAAGATAGTCGCTAAATGTGCAAGGAGAGAACCAAACTGGTCGGCTGAAAAAACTGCTATCGAACATTTCAAATGTGTAAATAGTTTCACTTGAATGTCCTGTAATATCTTTGATAACTGTTTTAATACACTCTGTTTAGCAATTAAATGCTCTCTTTGTTGATTATTCCTACTTAATACCTGGAGGTGACAAGTTATAGATATATTTGAATGGGCTGGTTTTCAGTTATTAATAAAAACAGTGCTTTCTGGAAAAAGAAAGGAATCAGTAACAAAGAAATAGCTAACAATATTGTATTCAGATCAGTACAGTCATGCGTTCGAAAACGGTAAACTTGCATTTAAGAATTAAATATTATTATTATAGCGATACAAAAGTACTGACTACATGGTTTTCTACAATTTGTAGGTTGAATGAAAGTATTATATTTCTTGCTACGTTGCATTGTGCAAGAATGTGACTCCCTCCATCCCTGGATGGAAACACATCTCTCATGGTGTGGTTTTAGGACATCAAGCGACAACTTCTACTTCCCCTTCATTGATGGTAGAACGCACAGATTTTTCTTAATATCCAAAATCCTAGAATGGAACCCAAGGATAAGTATAACAGTAATGTCCATATACTTGTTCTGGAATAGTAAACTGGAGTGTCAATATTTTCTAAATTTTCCTTTTGAACTTGTAGCTTGGTTGGAATTTCTTGATTTCCTTTTAAACTGATACTTCTTAGGTGCAGTGATGGTAGATCAACTTCTTCATTTTATTTTCCAAAATTCACAGCCAAATTTATTACTGGGAGGTGAACGTGAACTAAATTAAATTTGCTTGGCTTCGTTTCACCAATTATTAGGAATTGTATATGAACAGTACAACCTGCTTATCTTCTCAAGGGTATGAGCCATTCTATCAAAACATTGTTTAATTTTCTAGGATTGTGTCAGTGATGAACATAAAGAAAAAATGAAGGAGGTGGGCGACTACTGTCAAGCTAATCCAAATACTCGTGTACCTGATGAGTGGTTGGATATGAAAGTCCTTGTGGGAAAAGCTGACCAGGCAGGACCCCATATATTATGCCGACTTCAAAAATTAGGTAGTTTAAATGAATATGGCGATGTTGATGTTCCAGTGTTTAGAAAGAATTTATTAGTGGCTTTTGAAGATCCGGACAAAGTAGATAAGATAGTCGCTAAATGTGCAAGGAGAGAACCAAACTGGTCGGCTGAAAAAACTGCTATCGAACTTAGCAAATGTGTAAAAAGTTTCGATTGAATTTTCTGTAATATCTTTAATAACCGTTTTAATACAGTCTGTTTAGCAATTTAAGGCTCTCTTTATTGATTATTTCTACTTAATACCTGTAGGTGACAAGTTCTAGATATATTTGAATGGGTTGGTTTTCAGTAATTGGATGAAAACATTGCTTTTCAAAAAAAGAAAGAAATCAGTAACAAAGAAATATCTAACAATATTGTATTCAGATCAGTATAGTTAAATGTTCGAAAACGATAAACTTGCTTTTAAGAATTAAATTTTATTATTATAGCGATACAAAAGTACTGACTACAAAAGTATGGTTTTCTAAAATTCATAGGTTTAACCTTCCGTTGGTCGCGCCTTAATTTATGAGGCAAATAGTCGCGCCGGTCTCCTAGACCGGGTTTAGTTAAATTGGGAATTAGTGAAAATAAATGTGAATTTTCATGTGAGCTATAGAAAAACATGCTATATTTAGATTTTTTAATATAAATCAAATAAAAGTATTATGTTGTTACGAAGAAACATAGCAGGTATTACATATTTAAGTAACGTAACATAAAATAAACTACATGGACCTTAATTAGTACAAAAATAATATGAACTTTCCATTTTATATAAATAAATATTGAATACATGGTACAAAAACAACTCAACTACATTGTCGCGGCAAGTTTGACAAATAGCGACAATGTGCTCTAAACACATATAAGTACTGCATTTAAAACAACAATACTTGGTTTTTCGGTTTTTTCTCCAATCGCAATAAGCGCATCTACTTGGTCTAACATTTTCTACTGGTACGTCGGCTGGTGGGTCGGAAAAATCTAGCAAACGGGCCCTTAAACTTCGCGGAAGATTAGTCTGGAGATCACGGACTTTCAAATGGGGGCGAATAAGTTTTTCGGACAACATTTTCAAAAAAAATCTTCTGGCATATTTGGTATCTGGATGATTGGAGAAGTAAATTACTTGCGAGTTAATCCCAGTGACATTTAGAATCAGATAGAGTAAAACCATTGGCCATCTCCGCGTAGTTCTTGAACAATTATAAGTCGCGATGAGTTTGTCCACGACGTCCACACCTCCTTTTGTTGAGTTATACGTAGTGATAATAACCGGTTTCTGATGGTCTCCTGTACTTTCATCTATATCATCGTGGTGATGCATAGTAGAGAGCATAATGACATTCTTCTTTTTTTTAGGTACATATGAGACGATGGTACAGTCTTCAGTAAAACCAAACATGCTAGTATGTTTGGGTCTTTTTGCAGGTTTTGAAAATTCATCGGGTAATTCCCTTGTGTTTTTCCTAAGGGTTCCAATGGAAGTCAGTTTATATTCTGTAAGTAATTTTCGAGCTAAAGGGACCGAAGTGAACCAGTTGTCCATGGTTATGTTTCGATTGGAGCCCGAAAGGTGTTGACAAGTTCTAAGTACTATATCTTCTGGCTTATTAGACATTTCTTATGGCCCTTCTGGCTGCTTTCCAACATAAACTTCGAGTTTTGATGTATAAAACATCTTAGCATCACATAAGGCGAATAACTTTATGCCATATTTATTGGGCTTTGATGGTATGTATTGCCTAAAGCTACATCGCCCTCTAAAACCAGGCAACATTTCATCAATCGTAACATACTCAGACAAGTGATCCGTTTTGACAGTTTTCTACAAACATATCAAACAGACTACGGATCGGAGCTAGTTTGTCAGTTTTCCGCCGTTCTTCACGTGTATTTTTATCGTCGAATCTGAGGCACCTTAGTAAAAATCGAAACCTTTGCAGTGACATTCCAAGATGTAACATTTCCACGCCATAATCATTCCTGTCCTACAAATCGGCGGTATTTGTCTTGTTTGAGCCTGTAATTCCAGCCAAGTATACTAAGCCAAATAAGGCTCGTATTTCTACGGAATTGGTGGGAAGCGCATCTCTATCTCTGGCATAGTTTGATCTGATCGACTCAATGAACGTGTTTGTTGAATCTACAATTAATTGAACCATTTCCTCATTTATGAAGTAGTTAAATATATCAAAAATTTCTTTTAGAGGTTTAGTTACTGAAGTACATCCGGGTAATCTTTTTATTATGTTCTCTTTTCTTGTTCTCACAGTTTTACGACTTGGTGGATGTTTCTTCCATACCGATCCATCCTTTCCTAAAAACAAAATATAGTAGAAACTTAACTAAGAATATATTTTAAAATTAATACCCTTATAATATGGCAAAGGTTCACTATACTCTGCTTCTTCCGTGTCGCTAATTTCTTGTTCGGTATCCGTGTCATGATCTGATTGCTGCTCGTGATCAGATTCATCACAATCGGATTGGTCATCGCAAACATCTGCCACACTTTCCTCGTCAAACGCTTCTTCCATCAACTGCCTAAGACGGGCTTCTTCTTGCTCATAACTCGCCATTCTTTTGAAAATTCGCTTTCAGAGTACACATAAATAATGTATCACTAATAGTCGCGCCGGTCTGAGATTCTGGGAAACGCCCTAACACATACCACCTTACTCCCACGGCGCTCACTTACGTACTGCCGCTAAAAGAAAGCTGCGTTAGGAAGGTAGACGATCCCCGCTATCTCTCACTCCGATATTTAGAAAAATAGGCATTAGTTTATTATGCTCCGGTCCCTGAGACCGGGCGCGACCAACGGAAGGTTAATGAAAGTATTATATTTCTTGGATGTGGTTTCAGGACATCAAACGACAACTTCTACTTCTCCTTCGTTGATGGTAAAAGGCACAGATTTTTCTTAATATCCAAAATCCTAGAATGGAACCCAAGGATAAGTATAACAGTAATGTCCTTATACCTACTTGTTCTGGAATAGTGAACTGGAGTGTCAATATTTTCTAAATTTTCCTTTTGAACTTGTAGCTTGGTTTTAATTTCTTGATTTTCTTTTAAACTGATACTTCTTAGGTCCAGTGACGGTAGATCAACTTCTTGATTTTATTTTCCAAAAATCACAGCCAAATTTATTACTGGGAGGTGAACGTGAACTAAATTGAATTTGCTTGGCTTCGTTTTACCAAATGTTAGGAATTGTATGTGAACAGTACAACCTGAAGCGGATTCTAATAATAATGTCTCATGGACGGGTATGTTGTCTTTTGTTTCTTGGCAATTATTCATGGCTACTTCCTCAAAGTGTGGTGACAAGACATTGTCCATCATCGGAAATTTTCGTTATTAGAATTATGTGTATACGAACACAAAGTGGTCGACAGGTTTTGACCTCTGCTTTATAGGTGAGTAATTGGACAGCACATGGCGACTCTTCTGTGGTGAAGGACTTGTGAGCTTCTTCACATATATACTCTTTGGATTGTAGGTAAGTACGGGCTTGGTCCATATATGTATGAGCGACATCAGTAAGTGCAAGGAAGGGTTTATAAGGATGGTGGACGTAGAATTCAGAATTGTTTCCAAGGATGGGTATAGGAAGTTAATTTATCAAATTTCCGAATATTTTAGAAAATTGGTTCAAATGGGAAAAAATCTATATTCGATTTAAATTCTAATTTTTCCATTTCTTTTAACAATTCTAGAGGATTTACTATCGAGTTATGTAGTGTATCAATTTTAGCAAAAGTGATAGCAGTTTCTATTTTTTCCCAAATATCATATATTGTTTAGTGTAACATAGTAATTTGATTTATTACTACAAATGATTGAAAATAATCATAATGATAATTGTTTAAAAGAATATGTTCTTTATTTCATATTCAATCGCTTCTATCCTTAGTTACAAGTTCAATTGATTGTGTGAAATATTGGAAATTAAGGTGTTGAAACTCTTGATCGTATTTTCTAAAAGAGCAATGTCATTAATAGAGCTTATTTTCGATTCATTTTGATTTCCATGTAATTGTCTGATTTGACCTTCATAATGCTCCTCATCTTCTTGATCTACATTACCAGTTATGCATTCTATATGTGAACCTAAAGGGTTCAATAAACCTCGTTTAAATCTACTGTCAGTTTTCAAAATCGGATTAATTTGTTTAACGTGTGTTTCTATTTTATTTTCCACGGATAAAGTGGAATAGAAGAGTTTTCAAACTCAGAATAATATCCACGGTGAATTTTGAAATTATTATGTAATTCATTAGTTTGAGTTCTTTTTATCGAAAATTCAGACATGATTTAAGTTAAGTTATATATTTGTACAAAATATCAACGACTAGTTACTAATTCAGTTGTTCCTAGTTTATACAGGAGGAGCCCAGTGTAATTGTTTAGGCTTGACGACTGAGGTGACGACGGCGAGTCCGCTTAGCCATCTGAAATTTTAGGCAGTATTTTAGTTTCATTGATGAGCACAATATTTTTTTTTTGGGTTTCCATTTTTTAAGACTGTGGTTAGAATGTAGGGCACGTTAAATGTACGTGTTAATTTGTCTGTCCGTCTTTCAATTTTCATATAAACTTGTGCACCAACTTTAGGTCTCATGCACACGATTTATAATTTTTTCTTTTGCATTTCGTGATTCTTCATGTACTTTAGTATATAAAGCTCTGGTAATATTTTTAAAAGAATTTATAGATTTTGTATAAGTTTGTGCTGGTATAAGTGCCATTGGATCACAGCTATTAGTGTGCTCTAATACTAATTCATGAGGTGTATACCGTGTACTACGGTGATTGGTACTAGTGGTTCGCACGAGACCAACGAGACGAGATTTTCACAGAGTCTTGTCTCGTCTCGCCAATGCAATGATAAGTCTCGTCTCAAGTCTCGTCTTGCAGCCTCCAGCCTAGTCTCGTCTCGTTTCTCGTACGAGAGTTTCGTAAAAATATCGAAATCTCATCATTAATAATCTTATTGTTTCAGTGCAATAAGGAATACTTACTATAATATAAGAGTCCGAAGAGAAAATTAGAATTGTTGAGAAATAACCTATATTTTAAAGTAATACAACTAAAGAAAATAAAACATAACATTATTTTATAAATGAAGTAACTGAAAAAATCGAAGGTAAAAACAGCCCTTAGCCCTCTCGGTTGCAAATGTTTTTGTTTTTCACCCAGTCGTTTATACAAAACAAACATCGTGCAGATTCATTGTTGAGGCGATTTCTATGTTTTCTTATAGTTAATGCAGCACGTGAAAATAATATTTCCGCCGGGACTGAAGTAGCCGGTATACTTAAGAGGAGTCGTGCCATTAAACTTAGAATAGAAATTCAGAAGCATGCATTTTTCACCAGTGTGGTATATCTATTTCTTTATTACATCGAGGCATAGAATAATATTTTCGAAGCTCCTGCATCCATTCTCCTTCTGCATGCGAAGGGTTCACTGCATACAAAACATCAAAATCACTATATTATCTATTAGTATATCGATACATACTACCACCATAGGTAATGTGACGTACTTCTCTCCTCCGAGCTTTTTGGAAATAATTTGAAAGTTGACTATTAATTTATGCACTTCTTCTAGCAGAATCCATTCATTGTCCATAAGAGCATATTGTTTTAAATCAACAGCATTTTGACACAGTACACCAAGTCCATATCTAGCTTCAAGAGCTACTTTCAACATATTATTACCAGAATTCCAGCGTGTTGGCATATTCAACACAGGTGTTATTTGGCGAGAATTACCAGTTGCCTCGCACGCACTTCGGAATTTAATTGAAATTTGTTCTGACCGTTCAATTTTCAAAAAGAGAGAACATATTTTACATAGTGCATTAGAATTACCTTCAATTTCATCAACTTCGGCTTCCTCATCGACACTATCATCACTCAATTCTTCATTTGCCTCAGAATTCAGTTTCACCAACTGGAACAAATCTTGCACGGCCACAATAATCACATATCCAAAACATCGAAAATGGCAGTCCTCTACATTTAAATCGGGAATAAATTCCTGAAGTTCTTTAGTAAAAGTTGTATTTGTCATTATCCATTGTTATTCCTTGAAGTTTGTGGATCAAGCCTTCAGCGTCTATACATTTGAAAAATGTGAGAGCGATATCTTTTCCTGTATGTTTTTCATGGGCAGGAACAAAATTTAGAGCGATCGATTGCAATTCCCAATTGTCATCTATAAAATGCGTTGTAATTCCATAATATGATCTGCCGATAATGAAGGTCCAGCGGTCTATAGTAAATGATAATTTCGAAGAATTGTTTGTCAACATGTCGGTCATTCTTTGCTTTAGGCAGTGGAATCGTAACATTGCTAATCTTCTCAATTTATCCTTTTTTGGAAAATCCTTTCCAGATATTTCTTGAAAAAAATTTTGGGTATCTTCGTCATGGAAGGAATTAGAAGGTAAATATTTTTTTACGATCCAATAAACAATCGCCAAGTCAAAATGATCCTTTTTTGGTTTCACTGATGAAGTCTGAAAATGATAATAAGTAATGTGATAAGACCTTTTAAAACGGACGGAAATCAAAATATGGTACATTTATGATACAATTGCTAACAGTGGCCTTTTATATTGTGAAATAAGCGTCCACGAGTGGAGCAACTCTGGAGGCAAAATAAAATCACTTTTAACAAATGTATCATACAATATTCTTTGACACGAAAGTATAATAAAAAATATTCAGACGATATTTCAACGTTGGATTCATTTTCGTATTGTTGTTTTATGTTTTAGTGATGTTTTTCATATCAAACTGACAACTGAAAAATAGCATATTTTGGTTGTCAGTGTCAAAATATCTATTTATGTAACCACCTGCGAAATGACACAATTCGTGTAATGCAATAGATAATTGATGCATGAATAGTTCTTTCTCTACTGTCTATTTTCTGCTTTTTAGTATAGTGGTAGTAGTTAGTATGGCTGGAGTAGATTGCAATCACTAAAAAAAACCAACGGCACCTAATGTGTGGAATAACAATACAGGCCCACATTTAAAAAATAAATGTTAATGATGGTTCTGAAAAAACAGAAACGTTGTGAGTTGTGGGCCTTTTCGAAAATGTACCTTTATCGTTTTTTTTCAAAATATTTAAAAACCAAAAATTTCTAAAATCACGCAGCAAGCGCTATTTAATATTTTATTACTAACTAAATTACACTTTCCGAGATCGCAATATATCAATCCATTTTGAGCACACTGTATATCAAAATCTAAATGGTTAAAATATAGAAAATATGGTACCGTATAGCCGATTCTCACATTATCTATCTCTAATAGTTTTGAAATAACAATACATGTAAGCCCAATTTGATCCACACTGTATTTTAATATTACTTGATTATCAACTATTGCAACAACTTGTATAAATTCATGGAAGCTCCGCAATCCACGTGGACATACGTGCGACAAAACGCAAAATCTTTGGCAGTAAAGTGATAAATCATCATTTAAATGTCGGCGTATCAAACTAAATTGATGCAATTCCTACCTCACAAGGTCTCCCAATTACTCTAGTTGCATCAACTAGTGCTACCTATTTAGCTACTTGTTCTAATGTTGAAACTTCAGTCAACCTTCTCTCTCGTGTAAATAGTACGGTATTGTTGTCTACCGCTATGATTGATGTTAAAGATAGCCAAGGTCGTTATCATTCTGTTAGAGTTCTTCTATATGGCACTTCTTTTCTGCTAAATGTTGTAATAAACTGGGCTTGAAGAACTGCCCTTATCTCTTTGGAGATAAGGGGTGTGGGTCAGATCTCTTCTCAGGCTTCACAAGGAGTCACTTCTAGATTCCTCACAGATTAGAAATGTGTCCAGTCACACAGATTCCACCATTGTACTTTCTTGGGTACGAAGCTCTCCCCACAAACGGGCTACTTCAGTGTCAAACTAGGTGACATTGATCCAAGAGAATATTTCTCTCTCTATTTATAGACATGTTACGTACGCCGACAATCCTGCAGACCCTGCCTCAAGAGGCACATTTCCTCAACAAATTCTCAAGAATTCCCTATGGTGGGCGGTACTTCCTTGGTTATGTGAACCTTACGATGGTTGGCCTACCTCACTATTTAAATTTGAAGTTTTCTGAAGAACTACGCAAAACTGCTTGTCAAGTTGAATTAAATCAATCCCCTATTCATATTATTTCATCTCATGTCTTGAAAAAATACAACGAATAATTTGCTATGTACTTAGATTTATTCTCAATGCACGTAATCCCGCTAATACACGATTTGATTCATTTTCAGAAAGTGATTTTGATAATGCTCTTGTCTACCTCATAAAATTCACTCAATATCATGCATTTGCTCGTGAAATACCCTTGCTTGAAAAGAATCTTCGTGCACCAAAGTACTTGCGAAAATTAAGCCCTTTCTTAGATGATTGAGGACTGCTCAGAGTGGGCGGTACACTTGCTCACTCTAGTTTGTCCTTTCATAAAAAGCACCCTATTCTTTCACCCAGTAGTCGTACCTTCACGTATCGACTTATAGAATACTATCATCGGAAATATCTTCATCCTGGACTGCAAACTCTCCACTTCTTACTTCTCCAGAAGTTCTGGATCCTCGCCCCAAAACGGTCGATTCGTAGAATAATTTCCCATTGTATAAAATGTTTTAGAGCTCACCCTACTTCATCTCAGCCCTTTATGGGCAATTTACCCTTTGTTCGTTTATCTCAAGTGAAACCCTTCTCAAATGTTGGTGTGGATTACGGGGGCCTTTTTGTATAACGCTCGGACGATCTTGTGGAGCGAAAACTTATAGTGCTTATCTCGCTCTCTCTGTTTGTATCGCCACAAAGGCTGTTTATCTAGAATAGGCTTCCGACCTATCGACAGATACCTTTGTTGCCACGCTTCGTCGCTTTATTGCTTGTAGGGGTTCCGTTAATAATATATACAGCAATTGCGGAACAAATTTTGTTGGGGCTCGTAAGCAACTGTACCAAGTCATGCAAGGTACTACTGAAAGGGAGCACAGTGAGCGGCATTTTAATCCTCCCTCAGCACCCAATTTCGGAGAGCTGTGAGAGGCAGGCATTAAATCAGTTAAAACTCACCTCTCTATGGTAATAGGCGATCAGATCCTCACTTACAATGGAATTATATACGGTTCTGGTGCAAATAGAGGCCATTCTAAACTCTAGACTTCTCTGTCCAATTAGCTCTGGTCCTCATGATCTCTTTCCACTCACTCCAGCCAATTTTTCAACTTTCACACCTGTAGGTACCATTATAGATCCTGACCCACAGGATATAGAGCTAGGGCGTCTCTCTCGTTGGCAGCTGGTTCGGCGAATTCAGCAAGATTTCTGGACCATGTGGCATCGAAAATATATTCATACGCTTCATCAGAGGAGCAAATGGACACTTCCGGGTGCTCCTGTTGAGAAGGATACTTCAGTTTTCATAAAAGATAATAATTTGCCTCCTTTAAAATGGTCACTGGCTCGTGTCACAGAAGTTCACCGCGGCGCGGATAAAGTCATTCGGGTTATCACATTGCGCACCGCTAAAGGTAAATTTAGGCGACCTGTTTCAAAGGTGTATCCGTTACCACACAATTGATTTCTTCTTTTTTTTTAATTTTTATTCATTTATTTTTTCTCATTATATGTAAGTTTTAGTTAGCCGTTTTACTCAGTGAATTCAATTTAAATGTGAATTTTTCTTTTTCTCTCTTCTCATGGTGTATCATTGAACGCCAATCAATCTAATTATTATTATTAACTTCTATTTAGTGCTAAAATGTTCCATTTTGGCGGGCGGCATGTTCAATCCCCACAGTAGTTATTTAATTAATTTTTGGAAGCATTTAATATTGCCCTCAAGTTAAAATATAGTTCGGCGCGTGCTAATTAGATTTTAGGCGGAAGCCTTAGAGTAGCGTTTGTACGGTGAACAGTACATGTTGTCGGCCGTGGTAAAAATTATTTTTACCTTTAAATTAAGTGTGTATCTCCAGAATTTAGAATCCACGTGGTGGTCATATCTTCATTCTCAGTCGGTATCGACACGAAGACCTACAAGAGTAAGTGTTATCTGCTTCCTGTTTTTTATATGATTTTTCATTTTTTGCATCACTTTTATTACCGGTATCAATCTATGCATTGAACCAAATATAAAGAAAAAATAATCCAGTCCATTTATACCGTGTTCCAATGTATATTTCCTGAATTTTTCAAATATCATTTATTCAAGCAAAAATTATTAGTCTTAATTTAGGAAATAATTAATGTTCCGAGATATATTATCTTACAGGGAATAATGGTTAGTAATAATGCAATTGTTTTTGCTGGAATATATGATATTGGAAAAATTCAGGAAATATACATTGGAACACAATTCATGATTTTATTATACGGAGAATTAATCTTTCTTTGTACAATTTGCAATATAATTTCCGATATTTGAATAAATGCTGCTGCAAAAATGAATTATGAATTATTTATATCTCGCGAAAAAATGCGAAAACAACTAGTTATAAGGAGATTATTTCTACTAAATAACATTCACTCAATTATATCAAATATTAAATAATATTATTTGTGTCAGAGGGGAATATAATTACAGTATAATAAATCTAGAACGATATAGAGATTGAGCAGTGCACTTTATTATGGTTGAAATAAATTATATTCAATGAGAGAATGTTCATAAGAATATGTAAATATAATGTGTACTTCTTCCAGCTGATTTACTAAATCGGTCACTGGCCAGGTCAAGAATTATATTCACAGGTGCGTCAATTAATATGCTCGTTCGGTATCTATGGTCTATGGTCTGATAACGAATAAAAATGTCGGCCACAAAAGGGATTTAATTTCATCAACAGGTGTTTAAAAATTAATAAATCATAAATTATGGGATTTTAAGTACTGGAAATATCCTGAAAAATCCGGCTCGAAGGACCAAGATGTATGGGCGGGAAATACATGGACTGTATTATGTTTTCGTTATATTTGGTTCAATGCATATATTGATACCGGCAATAAAAATGATGCAAAAAATAAAAAAATCATATGAAAAAACTGGAAGCAGATAACATTTACCCTAATTATGACAGTAGGTCTTCTTGTCGATACCGACTGAGAATGAAGATAGGACCACCACGTGAATTCGAAAGTCTAGAGTTACACACTTAATTTCAGGTGAAAATAATTTTTACTACGATCGACAACATGTACTGTGTACCGTTCAATCGCTACTCTAAGTCTATCGCCTGCAATCTAGTTGACACGCGCCGAACTATGTTTTAACTTGGGGGCAATGCTAAATGCTCCCAAAAATTAAATAAATAATTGCTGTGGGGATTGAACAAACACAATTTATGATTATATTACACGGAGAATTAATCTTTTTTTGTACAATTTGCAATATAATTTTCGATATTTGAATAAATGCTGCTGCAAAAGTGACACATTCGCTCCAATTGCTTTATCACTTTAATCTTATACTCATAAAACGAAATATCTGTATCCATTTCTCGAGCACTTTTAGTAAATTCCTCCAATTTGCGTCTATACTCTTCTGATAACAATATAAACTTTCCATTATAACAAAAAAATCATAAGCACTTCTGTAACCATTGCGCATGTCCAAAATAATACCATTTTACCTCTGCCCATACAACTGATGCGTCGCTTGCCCAAAATAATACCATAACGACTGTGCATTAAACAAATGACATAATTTATGACTACGTCCTGTATATAAGAAATAGCTTTTCCACATATTTCTAACGCCCTCTTTGCATCTTTTTTTTGGTACATTCTATATATAAAAATGCTATATCACAATGACGTTTGATCAATGTTGACCAATAATAACAGAGATAAATTTCTAATGCCCTTATGACATCTTTGTATGTTCTATATATAAAAAGTATACTACGTCTTTTCCACAGTTATTAAATGTAACAAACTCGCGCGCGCGCATGTTTTTATAACTCTTACAGCTCCGTCTCGCATTAAATTGTATCGTGATCCAATAGTGTAGTTGAAATACTCGTGGAGTTAATAAATTCAACACGGTGGTCCGTGGTTTCGAATCGCCGTCAAGACGAAACATTTTTTATATAATTAAAAAATATATTCAATGCTTTCGTCTCAAAAATTCCGTCACACTATCCGAGAGCCAGCAAATCCAACATGGCCGACTTTGGTTCTAGAACCGTTCTAGAACTCTCCTATTCCGACTTCCGTTCTATAACTCGCCTAGACTATCACTTATTGAACATAATCACCATTTGCAGGAGGGGTGGGAGTCGCCGAAAGTAAAGTAATATGGTTTTCTTACCTATATGGCGCACCACCTCCCTTAACTCATATCTTTAGGAAATAGGAATAAAACAGCACTGGTAGGCATAAACAAAACAGTGACAAAACGCTTTTTTTCAATCGTTTTTATTTTCAATAATAGCATGTTGAGTATAATACAAAAAAGTACAAATATTACAACGAAATACAACTCTTTCCTTATATCTATTAGGCGTATGTTTAATTTTATCTATTTTTATCCTAATTCTATAACTTGGGTCCATTTTTGCAAATTCTCTTTCCATCCAGTAGTTTGAGCAATATAAGATTTCCGAATTCTCTAACTTTAATATGTAACGAAGTCTCTCTCTGTGTTTCACTTCCTTTATAGCTGAAATTACCATTTTTGTTCCTTCGGCAGTTTCTTCTAAGCGCTGGCAAAACCTTAATTAAATACGATCTTTTATCGTCTGCATAGTAATGTTTTTAATTTGGGCCATATCTTCTTTTGTAAAAGGAATATCCTTCCATACCACCGTAGAAAACTTTAAATTTTCTACCTTAGCGAATGTGTTGCCTTGGTAAGACGTGATACCATTTGTAGTGAATGCTGCAAACGTTTCTTCTCTAGGCAAACATATTATCTCCATACCATTATTATAAAGTATTGTAATATAACCATCTGCAATAAGAGCTTCTCTATTGTTGTAAACACTTGGAAAAATATTTTTGTAGTATCCCTTTTAGAAGTAGACATTTTTTTATGGCATCCTTATCCGCTAAGACACCAACATAAGTATATTTGTTTTTATTGTTTATGGTAAACGCTGACACTGTATACACACCTGCTGGGTCTAGGTTTATCCAATGGCTATAAAAATAGTTTTCTAATCTCTCTCTCAATTGTGTTATCTTCTCTTCTTCCACCAGAAGACCTCTATATTCTTTCTTTATTGCAGTTGTCTTTTCGAGAAAATCCAGCTTCCGCCTCTTGGTATCTAGCTCATCCATTTCTGGTTTTCGTTTCCTCATCGATGTAATGTAAGCTTGCGACAGAGGGTCGATTTCTTTAATCTTATGAGGAGAAAGTTTGTTTGTTTCATAAGTTCTCTTTCTTAAAATACGTGCAACCAAATTGTCTGTAGAGATTAGTCCGGCGTCCTGTATGTCAATATCCTCCGGTATAGTAGAAAATGGGGTGCTGGACATAGAAAAGTAAATCTCTCCAGCTTTAATGTAACACTTTTGTATAATTCGAACATTGTCCCTGTTCTCCTTTTCTTCTACAATTTCTATATGGTCAACAGGCAGACAATTAAAGCTGCATGCAGACAGAATGAAATTTATAACCTTCTTCCTTGTGTCGGATTCTTTTGGTAAATTTATTCGTAATCCCGTCAACTTTCTTGTATTGCTGTTGTCCCAATAAACATATCGCACCATATTGTTAAACACAAGACAACAGCTGTTCTGTAGATTCTTGGTCAACTGTGTCCACATTTTTTCAAACTAAACAGAGTATAATGGAGAATTTTGGAAGTACAACTTATTATCTTGTAGCAAAGTTATGCAATCTTCTAAAGGACTGTAGCCATCTCCATGGGAATTTCCAATTGGATATTTATATATTGTAGCTTCTAATCTGGTAATACCATACTTCTTGGCCAATGCAGAAGAGAAAGTTTCCTTTAATCTTGCGCCTGGGCGGCTGACGAAATCGATAATATGGTTTCCAATGCTCTTATTAACTCCAGGACTGGTTATTTGACAAATAAATTGTTGTTTTATCGTCGAAACCTCCTGCAAAATCCTGCGTTATGTCTAAGTCCATTAGATAGTAATCTTCTTTCCGGAGTTGCTCCTATAAATTTGGTATTTCTATAAGTAGCCTGTTGAGTCCGCCAATTCTACTTTGTATGGAATGCACACAGGTTCTTTATGTTTTCTTTTAATAATTTCCAAATCTTCTCCGACTACTTCTTTTGTTCCAATGGCAAGCGGGTTGTTACTTAGTAAGAGGAAAGGCAGCTTAGCTGTAAGACCATGTTCCGCAGAAACCAATTCCAGATAGCTGGTTTAACAATAAATAAGAACAAAGGTCGGAAAATTTGTAAAACAACGATATCTTCGAAAGTTTTATTAGAATATTTATACAGGTTTAACAAAACTTATACACAAAATACAACTCTTTCTTTGTTTCTATTGGGTGTATGTTTTAACACGTCAATTTTTATTTTTATCCTATAATCTAATTCTATTTCTTCTAATTCTTGTTCCAACCAGTAATTCGAAAGGTACAAAACATCTATATTATATAGTTTTAATATGTACTGGATTGTACCTCTATGCATAACTTCTTTAATTCCAGATATTACCAGTTCTGTACCTTCTGAAAATTCTTCTAGTCGATGACAATCCCTAAATTTTATGTTATCCGCAATTTCTTGCATTGTCACGACGTTAACCCTCTCCACCTCCACATGGGTGAATGTATATTTTTCCATGCGCCTGTGTAGTTTACGATTTTGGCAAATGTGTTATCGTTAAAACTCTTATATCCATTTGTAGTAAAGGTAGCAAATGGTTTTTCGGTTGGCAAACATATTAATTCCATTCCATTGTTATATGGGAATGTGACATAACCGTCTGCAACAAGAGCTTCTCTATTATTGTAAACGCGTAAAAACGTATTTTTGTGGTCACCCTTTAAGAAGTAGACGTCTCTTTGCCCTTCCTTATCCGCCAAAACTCCTACATAGGTATATTTATTTTTGTTGGTAACGGTTAACGCTGATACGCTGTATGCTCCAGAGGGTCCTAAGTTTTTCCACCTCATGCAGAAATAATTTTCTAGTCTCTCATTTAATTCTGCTATCTTCTGTTCTTTCTCCAAAAAATGTTTATATTCCTTTTTAACAATAGCTGTATTTTCTAAATTCTCTATCTTCCTTTTCTTTAATTCTGTTTCCTCCATTTCTAATTTTCGTTTCTTTTCAGATAATACAGAAATATGGGAAATTGGTGTTATTTCTTCTAGCGCAAAAGGCATTAGCTTACTATTTTTGTTCACCCTCTTTCTTAGAATTTTGGGTATTATATTACATGTAGATACTACTCCGAGCTCCTGGATATCGATATCTTCCGGGATAGTGCTAAACAGTGTGGAAGACCGAATAAAATATGTATCTCCAGCCTTGATATAGCATTTTTGGAAAATTCGAACATTTTTCTCCTTATTACTCGTATCTTTTACGATCTCTATATAATTATTAGTTAAGAAGTTAAAACTAAATACAGAAAGGCAATAATTTACAACTTTTTTTCTTGCGTTGGGTTCCATTGGCGAACTTATCTGTAGACCGGTTAATTTCCTTTTATTAATGTTCCTCCAGTATACAAATTGCAGTATATTGTTAAATTCACGACATCAACTGTTTTGCAGACTTTTTGACAACTTTGTCCACATTTAAGCAAATGAGATAGAGTGTAATGGCGCATTTTAGAAATAAAGTTTGCTAACCTCCAGTAAGGTTATACAGTCTTCTAAGCAATTGTGTTCCCCTGTCTTGTTATCGGCTATGGAATAATTATATATGGTTGTTTCTAATCTTGTAATTCCATGTTCTCTGGCTTAAGTGTTGGAAAATGTGTCTTTTAATCTCTTATCTGGACAGTTCACAAAATCTATAATATAGTTACCAATGCTCTTGTTAACACCAGGACTGGTTATTTGACAAATAAATTTGTTGTATATTTTAACCCTCGCGTTATATGTAAGCCACGTAGAACAATCATTTCCGACTGTATTATTATTATTTACAATTACGTTACAATTCTCCCGATACACTCCATGTTTACGAAAGTTGTAGTTACTTGTTAAGTAGTTTATCATTTCTTCTTGTTAGAACACCCCACAGAAGTCTTGAGTAATATCGAGGTCAAGTAGATTATAGTCTTCTTTTTGTAATTGTTTTAATAATTCGGGTAATTCTTTTAACAGTGTCTCCACATATACATCTGCTAGTTCCACTTTGAATGGTATACATCCAGGTTTATCATATTTTTTCGTAATTCTTTCCATACTTTCCCCAAGAACTTCTCGAACGCCTTTGGCCATTTGTCGCTGTGCAAGAAGAAGGGTAGCTTGGCTTTAACTCCGTGTCTCGCAGAAATAAAATCACCAAATTTTCCTCGAAGGTAACTGTTAAATTTGCCACAAATTTCTTCTTTTACATGTCCACTTCCTCCATTACAGTCTTTCGAACCGCATAATTTTACTACCATTATATTGTCACAGAATGGATCCGTTATCGGTCTAAGTGCTTCTCTCAGTAGCTCTTCTCCTTCCGTGTAATCGATATTTCCAATATCCGTAATTAGATTGCCTATATTTTCTGTTAGTAACCATGTTCCGAGTCTGTCGTTAGTCGGTTTAACCTTTCTCCCGTATAACTCGCTTACACTGTAAACTCCGTTATATGACATGTTAACACTTCCACGATTTGCCGATTACTAAACAGGGTATTGCTTTAGACGCTCTTATTTATAGCAATCGTGGAAAGTAGTTCGGTTATCTTCACTTATCTTTGGAGAGTATTGCAGAACAAAAATACATAATGTGACAACTGCGGAAGGTGGCAAAAGAGTGAGGAGGCGATAGGAGTGGGGGTCGAGAAACCCGATCGTGGAAGGTAAGGTAATCTCAAATTTTACCTATATGATAAAATGTTTGTTTATTCAGTTGCTTTTTATTTAGATTTAAGCTACCCCATTTTTCTTAATAGACGTTATCAACGGACTGAGCAAGGGTGACGTCATCAGCATGGTACACTAGTGCCCTTATGGATTTACATGTTTACCACTTGTCCATATCCTCTCTTCTTCATAATGTTGTTTATTCCACTTCAATCCGACCAATAATAACAGAGATATGTGCTAGTTCCCTTATGGCATCTTTATGACTACATTCTGTATATAAGCATGCTCTACCTATCACAATGACGTTTATTCGACTTCAATCCTACCAATAATAACATAGATAGATGCTAGTGCCCTTATGACATCTTTATGACTATATCCTGTATATAAACATGCTCTACCTATCACAATGGCATTTGTTCGACTTTAATCCGTCCAATATTAATAGAGATATATGCTAGTGCCCTTATGACATCTTTATGGCTACATACTGTATGTAA
Organism: Galeruca laticollis; assembly: GCA_963921935.1. Classification (NCBI taxonomy): domain Eukaryota; kingdom Metazoa; phylum Arthropoda; class Insecta; order Coleoptera; family Chrysomelidae; genus Galeruca; species Galeruca laticollis. The sequence goes on along the minus strand of OY998175.1, from coordinate 270,717,798 downwards.
ACATGCTCTACCTATCACAATGGCGTTTATTCGACTTCAATCCGACCAATATTAACAAAGATATATGCTAGTGCTCTTATGGCATCTTTTTTGTACATCCTGTATATAAACATGCTCTACCTATCACAATGGCGTTTGTTCAACTTCAATCCGACTAATAATAACAGAGGTATATGATAGTGCCCCTATGGCATCTTTTTTGTACATCCTATATAAAAAAAGTTCTACCTATCACAATGGCGTTTGTTCGACTTCAATCCGACCAATAATAACAGAGATATACGCTAGTGCCCTTATGACCTGCGCAGAACGCTAAAATACATCTTTTACGGCTTGTCTTTAACAGAAAACATGCGCAGCATACGGAAAAAGTAGCTTCGCTACCACCAGCCACCCACGGCCATTTTGGCATCCAGCCGCGTGACCCTTGTCACCCACCAACGCAGCACAATCTACGACACCCTATCATCGTAGTGACGTCAAAAGCGCCCCATTTGAATCTCCCGCCATCGCAGCGCCATCTACGACACCCTGTCGTGGTAGTGACGTCAGAAGCGCCCCATTTGAATCGCCCGCCGACTTCAATCCGACCAACAATAACAGAGATATATGCTAGTGCCCTTATGGCATCTTCATGACTACAACCTGTATATCGAACGTGTTTCAGCACATGGTGTATGCGCACGGGGTACAAGATTGCTTACGGCCGCCTCATGATTGCCGCATGCGCAGATCGAATTGAGTCAAAAATGACAACGATGGACCTTGGCGATTTGCCATGTTATTTTACATAAGGAATGGTCCAGAATCCGTGTTGCTCATTTACTGTGTAAAAATGTGGTGTGTATCAGCTAACATGATTAGTCTTAATCTAGGAAATGATTAATGTTCCGAGATATATTATCTTACAGGAAATAATGGTTTGTAATAATGCAATTATTTTTGCTTGAATATATGATATTTGAAAAATTCAGGAAATATACATTGGAATACAGTTTAAGATTATATTACACGAAGAATTAATTTTTCTTTGTACAATTTGTGATATAATTTTCGATATTTAAATAATTGCTGCTGCAAAGATGAATTATGAATTATTTATATCGAGCGAAAAAATGCGATAACAACGAGTTATAAGGAGATTTTTTTGACTAAATAACATTCACTCAATTATATCCAGTATTAAATAACATCATTTGTGTCAGAGGGGAATATAATTACGAGTACAATAAATGTAGGACGATATAGAGATTAAGCAGTGCACTTTATTATTGTTGAAATAAAATATATTCAATGAAATTGACTGTCTCGACCCTTACTTCGTGGAATATGCTCATATTAGTGTTTTTAAATGACACTCAAGGTCTCTAGTTAATTCCACAATATAATACAAGTTATTGAAAATTCTAAAAAATTGACAATTGTTTCGATAAATCAATATCATCGTCAGAATATTGACGATGATATTGATTTATCGAAACAATTGTCAATTTTTTAGAATTTTCAATAACTTGTATTATATTGTGGAATTAACTAGAGACCTAGAGTTTCATTTAAAAACACTTATATTCAATGAGAAAATGTCCATAAAAATATGTGAATATAATGTGGACTCCTTCAGCTGATTTACTAAATCGGTCACTGACCAGGTCAAGAATTGAATTGACAGGTGCGTCAATAATTAATATGCGCGTTCGGTACCTATGGTCCATACTTACCGAAGAAGATAACGAATAAAAATGTCGGCCACAAAAAGGATTTAACTTCATCAACGTGTATTAAAAAATCAATAAATCATGAATTATGAAATTTTAAGGGCTGAAAATATCCAGAAAAATCCGGCTCGCAGGGCCAAGATGTATGGGCGGGAAATAAATGGACTGTATTATTTTTTCTTCATATTTGGTTCAATGCATAGATTGATACCGGCAATAAAAGTGATGCAAAAAATTATATAAAAAAACAGGAAGCAGATAACACTTACCCTGATTATTACAGTAGGTCTTCTTGTCGGTACCGACTGAGAATGAAGATAGGACCCCTCCGTGAATTCGAAAGTCTGGAGTTACACACTTAAGTTGAAGGTAAAAATAATTTTTACCACGATCGACAACATGTACTGTGCACCGTTCAAACGCTACTCTAAGGCTTTCGCCTAAAATCTAGTTGGCACGCGTCGAACTATGTTTTAACTTGGGAGCAATTCTAAATGCTTCCAAAAATTAATTAAATATTTGCTGTGGGGATTGAACAAACACAATTTATTATTATATATATAATTTTCGATATTTAAATAAATGCTGCTGCAAAAATGACACATTCGCTCCAATTGCTTTATCACTTTAATCTTAAACTCATAAAACGAAATATCATTTCTCGAGCACTTTTAGTAAATTCCTCCAATTTGCGTCTATACTCTTCTGATAACAATATAGACTTTTCATTATAACAATAAAAATCATAAGCACTTCTGTAACCATTGCGCAAGTTAAATTTAATAAGTAAATAATATACTTTTAAAAATGTTTAATTGAACTTTTGATTAGTTACAGTTGATGTTACCAGTATGAATGATTTCTTTTTAAATTACAAAAATAATGCTGAATAAAGAATAAAAATATATGATAAGAAAATTATAACAATTGTGTAAACAGGATGTCTCCACGTGTTTGCTGATTAAGGTTAAAATTATAAATCCAATAATGTGGGAAACGTCCTGTCAGCAATTTAACAATAATATTATATGAGTTCAACAGGATGTCTCCATATGACTCCTCCCCCCTTTGTTAAAGGCACGACCTCGTGGCTTTGGCTCCAATAGGGATTGGGGTAGCTTCATTGGTTCACCCTGGGATTGTTCTGGATTTTTTATTTTTCTAAAATATGTTCTATACAGATACAAAAATAGAAGAATTGCTAAAATGAAAATTATTATTGTTGTTATTCCTAAATGGCTTTGATGAAGTTCTATAGGTAACAAATTTGGTTCTTGAAACTGTGGTAGTAGCTTGGTTGGATCGTCCAGATGTAAATTGTTGATGTTGATTTTGTGATGAATTTCTGCGGATTCATTGAGGCTGGGCCATTCTTGAGTAAATGTTTTATTGGATCCCATCCAAGTATGTTTTTGAAAAGAATAAATACACTCATTGTTTCCTAGTACGATGTTACATTTTGATATTTTCAATGATTTAAAATTTTGTTTGCAATTTTCATTGATGGTAGTAGTTATCTTCTCCGAGCAAATTATTGTATTTCCATTAGTTATATGTGTGAAAAGTGAAAAGTCGTTTTTCACTTAAGCGTAGTTGCAGAGTGGAAGGTCTTCCAAGTTACAAGGGTCCTCGTGTGGTTCCTTTTCGCGATACCAGAACGAAAAGGTCTTCTTGCATTCTTCGTTTGTCCATTTTGTTGATCCTTTGGAATTTAATGTGAAGGCGTATGGTGATAGAAGGATATGATTTTCTTTAGTTGGAGTAGGGATAATTTTTGAAATATAAAGTAATTCATCGGCTAATCTGGGTATTTTAAGAGTAATATATAAAGTTTTTGAACTAAACATAAGATTGACTTTGATTATTTCTAATAAAGTAGAAATATCGGAAGCGATTTCATTGTGAGAATGAAGAGTATGTAAATAGTTAGGAATTTTTTCTAATTCCCTTTTTTTAATTAATTCTACATTCAAAATTTCTTGGTTACTAAATGATATTGTTCTTAGTGAAATTTGAATATAATTTCTTAGGTCTCTAATTTGTTCTAGTTGGATATGAATAATAATTTCGTTATTCAATCTATCATTTAAAGTATTTCATTCTCTTAGAACGTTTCCAGCATAATTTTGTATTTTACGTAGGTCTGTTTGCCAGCGTTGAGTAATCTGTCCTTCAAATGAATGCAACTTCGAAATTTCAGTCATTAGTTTCTTTTCATTCAAATTGTTTTTTTCAAATGTATTTTGAATTTCGATTAGGTCGTTTTGATCAACATTTCCTGAAATATATTTTACTACTGTACCTAGGCCGTCTATTAGACCTCTTTTAATCACTTTATTTAATCGAGCATACATTCTAAGTGTATTTATATCTTCTGAGAGTAAGTCGATTTCTCTGATATAAATTTTTGCTAAAGTTATTGTTGAATCGTCAAGTCTACTAACTAAATGAACTTGATTTAATAATAATTTACTATAGGAGTTTTCCATTTCTTCAATACTTATACTAAAATAAATCTTATGATAATTGGTCTTATATTTAGCTAATCCTAAACTATCTAATATGTAACCTGGGGGTTCAATTGTTTTGACTTGAAGTGCCTGGGTGGCTATCTTCATGGTTAACCAGGAAAGATTCAGTATTTTTTATCATGTGTTTGCTAACCTTTTAAGATTTTTGAGAAACTAACTTATCGTTGGATTGATTTGTGTCTACTAATATTTTCTTATACTTAGGTTGGATTTTATTTCGTGGTTCCATATCTAAATATACGACATCTGTTTTTGGGATATCGTCTGTTCGTTTACTATTAATTTTATTCAATTGTTCGGTTCTTTTTGTTAACTGGTTTTGATAAAGATCGTCGAAAAATGGCATAATTTCTGTTTTTCGATATTCGTTGTAATTTTGGAATACTTGTTCATGGGGATCTATGTCATGAAAATTTAGATTTTTGTATGGTCCATAAAGAAGTGAAAATGGGGTAAAATTTGTTACTGAATGAATTGATTGATTATATATAAGAATACCAGTTGTAACTAAGTCGGTGATATTTTCTTTTGATTTTTGTCTTAGGATTCTTAATTTTTCGATTAAAGTTGGATTTGTTCTTTTTATCGGAGAATTACCGGTATGAGATTGAGGTGTTGTATAACGAATTTTTACATGAAAGAGTGACATGAATTCTTTAAAGGTTTCGCTAGTGAATTCTCTGGCATTGTCGATTTTCGAAAGGTCCTTTAGAAATAAGTGGGCCGGAAAATAGAATTTTTCGAGGGTTTCTATCATATTTTAAGGTGAGACATAACTCGCAATTATTAACGTGATTAGTTACTAATTCTTGGACTTTTGGAAAATAATACAGAGACTTTATACGTTTCGTAGTTTCTGTGATACCGTTATGAGTTTCTGAATGATAGTCTGAAATTAATCGGACTTGTTATTCCTTATTAATTATGCCTTTCAGAAAAGTATTTGTTCTAATGATTTTTACGTTTGGTTCCAAGATTTTTGAACATTCTGTAGAAGCAATATTAAGTTATGAATCATTGGGGCAGTATATATAGTATGTTTTTGTGGGATAAACTATTTCTAAAAACATAATACTTATAACATTATAGTCGGATCCTTTTTCTAAAAGTAAGAATATAGCGATTTTTCCCAGATGGCTTAGAATAATCTATGTCGTTTTTGTCTCCGTATTTTAGGATCATTTGAAAATAGGCGGAATTTAAGGTTTTTTCTGAAATTGGGAAACCCAAAATTGGATTTTCTTGTGCGGAGTGTCTAGTTTCGCCTGAAGCGGTACTTTTGTTATCATCGGATATTTTACTTAAAATTTCGTTAGCATCACTTAATGCTAGATTTGGATCGGAATTCGCTCTTGCCATAGTTGAAATGGCATCGATATCATCAGGGTTTTGTTTGAAATCTCAAGTACTTGTTTTTGAGTTTGAGGGAAAAATAACTATATCGCTAATTATATTAATTTTTAGATCACGTTTATAAAGTTTTTTATCGATTGCAAGGTCTGCGGTTCAAGTCTCGATAATGCATCAGCGACGTAATTTTCTTTGCCATTTTTGTAACTTATTGCAAAATCGGATTCTTTCAACTTTAGTTTCCATCTTATTAGGCGTTGATAGGGTTCTTTCAGAGAGAATGTAGCCAGACGAGTGGCTTATGATCAGCTTCAATAATAAATTTTTTGGAATATAAATATGGTCGGAAATGCTTACAGCTATCGATTATAGCTAATAGTTCTTTTTCGATAGTGTCATAATTTCTTTCAACTGAATTAAGTGTTCGAGAGTAAAAGGCTATTGGATGGGAATCTTGGAAAAGTACGCTTCCTATTGCGATATTTGGAGCGTCGGTCGTTAAATTAAATGTTTTTGTGAAATCGGGGTATGCTAAAATAGGAGAATTACAAAGAAGTTGTTTCCATTTTTGGAAAGCATTGAGGTATTCTGGGTCGTTTAAATCTAATTTAGATACTTTTTTAAGATATTTATTTATTGGGTAGGTTATTTTGAAGAAGTTTTGAATGAATTTACGATAATAGGAGAGCATGCGGAGAAATGATTTCATTAGTTTTTCATTTTTGGGGAAAGGAAAATTTTGGATAGACTTGATTTTATCTGGATTTGGTTTAATATCATCAGGGGTTATGACATGGCCTAAAAAGGCAACTTCTCTTCTGAGGAATTCTGATTCGTCTATTTGGACTTTCAAATTATATTCTTTAATTCACTGAATATTTGTTTTATATGAAGGATATGGTCTTGACGGAACTTCGAAAATATTACTATGTCATCCATGTATACGAAACATTGTTTATAAAGAAAAGGGTGGAGAATTGTGTCCATGACACGTTGAAAAGTGGCAGGAGCATTTTTTAGGCCAAATGGCATACGAGTATATTCGTAGTGGCCATTATCTACTGTAAATGCACTTTTTTCTGCCGAATCTGGGTGTATTTCAATTTGGTGAAAACCTTGTGCCAAATCTAAAGTGGAAAAGTGAGTACTTCGACCAAGATTGTCGAGAATTTCATCGATACGAGGAAGGGGATATTTATCTTCGATAGTTTTTTCATTTAGTTTTTGGTAATCGATAACTAATCGGATTTTTTGTTTCCACTAGCGTCCATTCGTTTGGGGACGAGAAAGGTAGGGAAACTGTACGGAGATATACTTGGTTTAATTATTTTATTGTCTAGGAGCTTTTGTATCTGATCTTGAATTTCTTGTTTCAAATGGTAAGGGTGTCTATATGATTTTTGATAAATCGGTACATCGTCGACTGTTCTAATGTGATGTTTAAATACATGAGTAAAAGTTAAGTCGGAGTTTTCGTTATAAAATATATTTTTGAACTTTTTACAAAGAGAAATTATTGCATCTTTTTCTCCGGGATTCAGATGATGTGTTCGAAGAAGTTTGGTAATATCAATATTATTATTATAAGATGATAAAGGGATTGTTTCATCAAATTTCGATAAGGGTTGGACTGGAAGAGGTTCATGAAAATTTATAGAAATATTATTTGAAGAGATTTCTTGTTCTATAGGTATTTTACAGCAACCGTCTTTTGCTAGATCTATACATTCAGGTATTATTATGTTGTTTAATATTAATTCTGGAAGAACTACTTGTCCATCATCAATATTCACAGGAATATTTAAAATTCTTTTATCTAGAGATTCAGAATAAGAGGTAAATGAATTGGGATCGACTTCCAAATAGAATGGTATTTTATTAGAATTAATTTGTAATAAATGCTTTTCGATATTAATAAGTGCCTTTAATTTATAAAAGTCATGACTACCTATTAATGCATCGAATCTACCGTGCCAAGGTACGATAAACATATGGAACATGTATTTAATGCCGAATTCTTTCAAAAGAGGGTATTTGCGGCTAAAATTGCCATTGTAAGTTGTTTTAGTTGATTTAACGGAAAATTTTCATTCATAGATAGAATCTGGAAATAATCTATAGGCTGGTTCTGGGTTTATAATGGAATTGCTTGCACCGGGGTCAATCAACATTTTTAAGTCTACATTTGAGAGGTATATAAATGGAAGTTTAGCGGCTGAATTTATATTATTTATATCAATTCCGAGGCTCGTAATCAAAAATTTTCAGTTTCATCGTATTGTTTGTTTCGGGGGTTAGCATATGATGATTCATCAGAATTTTCGTCAGTATCTTCAATATTGAACAATTCTTCGACAACTACGTTCGAAGGTCCTGCTTGTCTAAAAGAATTTTGTTGTGGAGGTCTATAAGTATTTGCTGTAGATATACTCATTGATTTTGATTATTAGGAGATTGTGTTTGTCTATTATTTGATTAATTATTTGGTCTTAGATAGTTATTTTGGTGATGGAATTTTTGATTGTTATCATTATATCTATTAAATGGTCTATAATTACGGTTTTGCGGAACTTGTGGTGTTTGAGACGAATTTTAATTATTAAATGAAGGTTGGTTTCTTGGTGATTGCTTCTAATGAAGTATTATGTCTTGGAGGTGGGCGATTTCTTTGACATTTTTGAGATCTAAGATCAATTTTGGATCTTTCGTTGTCTTATCTCCTACATTCGTACAATGCTTATTCTAGAGATGGAATTGATATTTGAATAAATGATCCCTGTAGGGGTTTAAGACACCTGCTTTAAGTACCATAAGGGCTTGGTCAGTATACATATTTTCCTTAGAAATTCTAACTTCTCCGTTATCATTATTTATAGCTAGGTGTTCTTTAAGTACTTGTAATTTTTGAGAAATTTTGTCATGAATTTCGGAGTATGATTGAGAATGAGTTTGAATAGGAGTATTTAAATCGTGTGCTAATATTTCTTCAGATCTAGGATCGCCAAAACGAGTGATGAGAGCTGTTTTTAAATTCGACCATTTATCAAAAGATCTATTAATGATTATGTATCCAGCTGAACCTAATAATTTAGATTTTACTTGCTCTAACAGAAGATTGTTGAATATATCATTATTTTCGGTTTATGAAAGAGTTAAATATTTTTCAGATTGTATTAAATAATATGCTGAATCTTTAGAACCACCGTTATATGTTGGGACAATATTGCTTGCTAAATATGATTCGATTTGTGAAATTGCAGTAGACATCTTGGTATTAGTATTTAAGTTGTGACTTAGAGGTAATGGAGATCTGGATCGACGTACAGATGATGGAGGTTTGGATCGATCACGATTTCGTGACATTAATAATATATTAATTTTATACAACCATTAAAATTGGAATTTTTAAATTGCAATTCAAATAACACTTATATTGTAGTAAAAAAAATATTATAATATTCAAAACAATTATTAGCCGATAAATAATAAAATTAAAGGAAAAACTTACAGGAGGATGCACTGAAGGATCATCTGCGAGCTTATTCCTTGTCTCTAATTCTCTGAAGGAACTTGAGCCGTCTTCTTGAACAACCGTCTTCTTCACTGGAGGAATTGTCGGGTTGGAATCAGCCTTTTCACACATCGTAACTTGTTTCACACAGTATATTGGTTCGGATACTATCTTAATTTCTTGATAGAAAACGTAGACATTCTACAACACAAAAAGGGTATTTTCTACTGACAGTATCCGGTTCGCAGCGCCAGTTAAATTTAATAAATAAAAATTATACTTTTTTAAAATATTCAATTAAACTTATGATTAGTTACAGTTGATGTTACATGTATGACTGATTTCTTTTTAGTTTACAGAAATAAGGAAAATGTAGTATAATGCTGAATAAAGAAAAAATATATATGATAAGAAAATTATAACAATTGTGTAAACAGGATGTCTCCACGTGTTTGCTGATTAAGGTTAAAATTATAAATCCAATAATGTGGGAAACGACCTGTCAACAATTTAACAATAATATTATATGAGTTTAACAGGATGTCTCCATATGACTCGCATGTCCAAAATAATGCTATTTTTCTAACGCCCTATTTGCATGTTTTTTTTGGTACATCCTATATATAAAATGCTATATCACAATGACGTTTGCTCGATGTTGACCAATAATAACAGAGAGAAATTTCTAATGCCCTTATGGCATCTTTGTATGTTCTATATTTAAAAAATATACTACGCCGTTTCCACAATTATTAAATGTAACTAACGCGCGCGCATGTTTTTATAACTCTTATAGCTCCGTCTCGCATTAAATTGTATCGTGATCCAATAGTGTAGTCGGAATACTCGTGGAATTAATAAATTCGACACGGTGGACCGTGGGTTCGAATCGCCGTCGAGACGAAACATTTTTCATTTAATTAGAAAAAATATTCAATGCTTTGGTCACAAAAATTACGTCACACTATCCGAGAGCGCAGCCAGCAAATCCAACATGGCCGACTTCGGTTCTAGAACCGTTCTAGAACTGTACTATTCCGACTTCCGTTCTAGAACTCTCCTAGACTATCTATTCATAAGTCATAATCACCAATTGCATGTATATCTTTGTAGCCTTGATAAAGGATTCAAATTAATCCTAAACGTCGGCATAGTGGAAAATCTGGATACGATCACAGAAGTTGCAAGTATGATTATAGTAACATGTAGGAGTCGCCTAAGGTGTATAAGAGATACTAGTAGGGTAAATGCACCAGTGAATGAAGAAATTGAAATATATCTAAAATTATAAAGAATATGGTGTTTTTCTGTAAACACTGCAATATCTCTCATGACGTGCAACATTTTCCTCTTAACGTGATTCTTCGTTAGTTCAAGTCAGTTCTTACTAATGAACGTACCGCTGTGTTTCTGTTGACAAAATTTGAGAAACGTATCTGTTATTAAAACGATACTAAGCAATAACCAGGTGAGCAATAGTACAGAATAAGATATTAACAAATGAGATGTGTTGTGTGTTGTCATTATCACATCAATCAATTGATTTCAACTGATTTTATCGAAAACCTAACCTCAAAATACACCGAAATCGTTATTAAATTCAATAACTTGAGTGTTCATTCATTGGTGCATGCGCTGAACCCAGTAAACGAACAAACTGTTCATTCATTGGGATTTTACGTGTTAATCTAGATTTCATCGATCTAATCCTTATATACTCGTTTAGGAAGGCTGTTTCACGGGTTCCGTCAGAAAATGTCTACTAAGCTTCCTATCCAGTAAATGAACGACTTTGTTGATTCATAACGTAGATCAATGATGCTCCAGTGAATGAACAATTTATTCTTTCTCTGTTTTTTCTGATTCCATATTTTTTCCAATCATTTGACAGAAATATGGAAAGTTCAAGCCATAATATTAGAAAAAGTATGTAAGATTCCGATATTCTGATGACTGTCTCCAGAAGGCCGTGGAAGATAAAATAGACGTAGTAATAGATAACAGTAGTGTCGATTTCCATAATCAAGAGCCGCAGAAGCCTAAAACTACCAGTGACGTAGGGCTACAACATCTTCATCGACCAAATATTGAAAAAAAGTGAGGCAAAAGTAAGCAGGCAACTTTAATGCCGTTCGCCATTACTTCCAAAAAATGGGAAGATTATACAGATATAAAAGAATCTGAGAAAAAGGATGAAGCAGCTGAGAAATTGAAACAAAAATCAATTAAAGAGAAAAAAAAGCAGCCACAAGAAGAACCGCGAAAAGAACCAAAGCACCACTAGCAACAGAAGTTACCTGTTTACAGGCTGATATAATCGATACTGGCAATCAAGATAAAAATCCTAGTGTTTCTCAAGATATCACTGTAGGAACTTATGTTATAATAACGTATAACCAGAAATAGTTTTCGGGCACAAAAGAAACTATTGACAATGATGAATATGAAGTCCGCGATATGGCACAAGCTGGTCTTAATACCTTCAGATGGCCAGATTGTGTCGACCAGATATGGTACAAGAAGGTATTATTTTGCAGAAGTGATCGAACCACCTAAGCTTATTAGACGTGGTGCCTACGAGTGTCCCGAAACTCGTAAATATTCTGAAAATATCAATCCGAGCAACATAAGGAATATATCTTCGCCAGAAAATGATATCAACAGGAATTAAAATGGAGCAGAAATAGATGATTCACAAGAAATTACTATTAAAACTTATGTCATAATAATGTATAACCAAAAATATTTTCCTGGAGTAGTGGAAAATGCAGAAGGTGATGAATATAAAGTTCGCGCTATGACACCAGCAGGTCCCAATACTTTCAAATGGCCAGAACGTGTTGACCAAATATGGTACGAGAAAACTTCAATTCAAGCACCCAACCTGAAAGACATGATTTTTTCGAATGTCCAGAAATGCTGAAATTTGTCTAAAATAATATTGTATCACCATATGTTGTGTTGTCGTTGATAATCATTGATTAAAAATAGTTCAACGTCTATTTTCGTCATAAGTTCATTCATTGGATCAGCTATATTCAATCAATGGCAGCATTCGTTCATGTACTGGGGTATTATGCAACATTTTATTCTTTTAATAAGTCTCAAACTGTCTACTTCTGTAACTATCGTATGTAACGTGTTCCCTATTTCATTGAACACGAAGTGTTATTTTTCTGGAACTGAAAATCAGTACGGATGGTCTATAAAAATACAGTGAAGTTCAAAAATGTCTTGAGGGTTCATTCATGTGCATTTAAAATAAAATAATGGTAAAATAATTTTGCTGCGTAGGTAACTGTGATTTCAAATCTAAATATTGTTTCGAAAATAAGGGTAGTTTACTTTTGAACAGAATCCATATTTTTTGTTCTCCCCTGTATACCGTTTGAAAATTCAATATTTCAACAGTTCAATTGCCAGTTTCCCGCAATGCACCAATTTTATCAGAATAAAATTTTCTGACAAATGGAAAAAAAAGTTTTCTTATGGTGCAGACTTTTTGAAACGCGCTGTGTAATTGGATTCTTTTTCTACAGACACATCAAATAATCTGAACAATATTTGAGAAGTACCCATTAACTCTGATATTCGCTTATTCTATAAAGATACCACACTTGTGCCTTTGTGCAATGAATATTTTGAGAACTATATGGTCTTTTGATAAGAAATATGAAAGGCGAATGATATAGACTTTAAATTGAATATAAATAAATTAGAGAACCTGTATTGAATATTTTGATTTGTATTGCAGACCTATTATCAATATGAAGATCGCTATTATTATATTAGTCTGCGTCGCTGTGTCAGTAGTGAGTACAATTTATTTTATGATTATATATAATTCTAACTTCTCCTAGTACAATAATTAACCATATCTTCTTTGACATATTGATTAAGCGTTAGCCAATAATATCAATATTATGTCAATAAAAGAATTCGAGAAATTTCAAGGAATGAAAGCTTGCTCAAACATCTATTTTAAATATATTATCTTGGACCAAGGGGTGTAATAGCATAAATAAAATATGTTGGCCCCATATTTGGATATTTGGATGTAATGAAACAATTTCCAGGATATTATTGGCCTCAATCATTTTTTTTCTTTATATGTCTATTCTGTATCTGCGTATTCATTTTGAAAGTTAAAATATGCTTACGCCACGTTTTCATTTGATTATAGGTCTGTTCCAACCAACACAAAAACCGTACAATTACGATACAAACCAATTTGACCTGCTGATTAGTGATTATAATAAGTCTGTGTAATTAACATCAAATTCGCTGCGTTACTGAGATTGTACGGTAATAAAACGGTATTTACTCCGGTTGGTACAAACCTTATATTATAATAGATTCTTCATTATCTCATTTTGCTTTTTCCTTTCTGTACTTTTATTTATTTCTTAGAGCTGTTACACTTCAAACAGTGTCTGCTTCATCGTTTCTCCTGCAATTAAATGTCATAATATTCCCTGCATAGCATTCGCAAAAAAAACATCCTTCGATGATTGTTACCTCTGTAAAGTTGTGACCTAGAGCTGAATAAACATCATTGCACAATCACCGTATTATTCTGATTTGGCTCCGGCTGAGTTCTTTCTTCACCAAAACTTTACAAAAAAATTTCCATGCATCAATTTTAAGTAGGAAAAGGAATAAAAGGCATGCATTTAAGTTAATTCCTAGAAATGTTTATCTTCTCAAGGGTATGAGCCATTTTATCAAAACATTGTTTAATTTTCTAGGATTGTGTCAGTGATGCATATAAAGAAAAAATGAAGGAGGTGGGGCACTACTGTCAAGCTAATCCAAATACCCGTGTACCTGATGAGTGGTTGGATACTAATGTCCTTGTGGTAGAAGCTGACCAGGCAGGACCCCATATATTATGCCGACTTCAGAAATTAGGAACTTTTAATAAAGATGGCGATGTTGATGTTCCAGTGTTTAGAAAAAATTCATTAGAGGCTTTTGAAGATCCAGTCAGAGTAGATAAGATAGTCGCTAAATGTGCAAGGAGAGAACCAAACTGGTCGGCTGAAAAAGCTGCAATCGAACTTTTCAAATGTGTAAAAACTTTCCCTTGAATTTTCTGTAATATCTTTGATAACTGTTTTAATACATTCTGTTTAGCAATTAAATGCTCTCTTTATTGATTATTTCTACTTAATACCTGTAAGTGACAAGTTACAGATATATTTGGATGGGTTGGCTTTCAGAATTGGAAAAAAACATTGCTTTCTAGAAAAAGAAAGGAATCAGTAACAAAGTAATAGCTAACAATATTGTTATCAGATCAGTACAGTAAAATGTTCGAAAACGATAAACTTGCTTTTATGAATTAAATTTTATTATAGCGATACAAAAGTATGGTTTTCTACAAATTATAGGTTTAATAAAAGTATTATATTTCTTGCTACGTTGCATTGTGCAAGAATGTGACTCCACCATCCCTGGATGGAAACACATCTCTCATGTATGTGGTTTCAGGACATCATACGACAACTTCTACTTCCCTTTCGTTGATGCTAGAACGCACAGATTTTTCTCAATATACAAAATCCTAGAATGGAAACCAAGGATAAGTAAAACAGTAATGTCCATATACTGGTTTTGGAATAGTAAACTGGAGTATCAATATTTTCTAAATATTCCTTTTGAACTTGTAGCTTGGTTTGAATTTCTTTTAAAATGATACTTCTTAGGTCCAGTGACGGTAGATCAACTTCTTGATTTTATTTTCCAAAATTCACAGCCAAATTAATTACTGGGAGGTGAACGTGAACTAAATTAAATTTGCTTGGCTTCGTTTTACCAAATGTTAGGAATTGTATGTGAACAGTACAACCTGGAGCGGATTCTAACAATAATGTCCCATGGATGGGTATGTTGTCTTTTGTTACTTGGCAATCAATCATGGCTACTTCCTCAAAGTGTGGTGACAAGACATTGTCCATCGGAAATTTTCGTTATTAGAATTGTGTGCAGTCGAACACAAAGTAGTCGACTGGTTTTGGCCTCT
Source organism: Galeruca laticollis (assembly GCA_963921935.1). NCBI lineage: Eukaryota > Metazoa > Arthropoda > Insecta > Coleoptera > Chrysomelidae > Galeruca > Galeruca laticollis. The sequence continues at coordinate 270,702,666 of OY998175.1, read as the reverse complement.
GCTTAATAGGTGAGTAATTGGACAGCACATGGCGACTCTTCTGTGGTGAAGGACTTGTGGGCTTCTTCACATACATACTCTTTGGATTGTATGTAAGTACAGGCTTGGTCCATATATGTATGAGCGACATCAGTAAGTGCGAGGAAGGGTTTATAAGGACGGTGAACGTAGAATTCAGAATTCCTTCCAAGGATGGGTATAGGAAATTAATTTTTCAAATTTCAGAATATTTTATAAAATTGGTTCAATTGGAAAAAATTCTATATTCGATTCAAATTCTAATTTTTTCATTTCTTCTAACAAATCTTGAGGAGTGTTTTTAAATGAAACTCAAGGTCTCTAGTTAATTCCACAATATAATACAAGTTATTGAAAATTCTAAAAAATTGACAATTGTTTCGATAAATCAATATCATCTTCAGAATGACAGAAGTTACATTTCATTTTATGCCTACCTGATGTTAAGTAGTTATATTTGGCTAGACCAGGAAGTAACCTAACTTGTGATTGGCTTAATATATGTTTATAGAAAAAAGAAGAAGATGTGATATTACAAATATTGAAGCTTAGATATTATTAGCCCTATGGTGATATCTTGGATATCATTTTTCCAATTAAGATCAGTGTAACTGTGCAATGATATAGAAAACCAGGAAAACTATATCTACTGATCTTTACAATTATCACTTAAGAAGACAGTTTATTAGTGGAGAATTCCCTAGATTTAACTGTTCATTGACAACTTCATATTGTGGGTTTCTCAAATGTCTTCTAATTTCCAGTTCTTAAAGGAAATCCAGTTCTTGTTTCTTTTCACAAATATGCAGTACTTCTAGTTTTGTGTTAGGTGTCAATTAATGATTGGTGTCAAGTAGATGTTTTGCGAAGTGGGATTTATCTGGTTGTTTTAATCTGTATGCTCGTAAGTGCTCACTGTATCGTATTTCAAAATTCCTAAGGGTCTGACCCAAATAGACATTCTAACGATGATATTGATTTATCGAAACAATTGTCAATTTTTTAGAATTTTCAATAACTTGTATTATATTGTGGAATTAACTAGAGACCTTGAGTTTCATTTAAAAACACTAATATGAGCATATTCCACGAAGTAAGGGTCGAGACAGTCAAATCTTGAGGATTTAATATCGAGTTATTCAGTGCATAAATTGTAGCAAAAGTGAAAGCAGTTTCTATTTTTTACCAAATATCATATATTGTTTGGTGTAACATAGTAATAAGATTTCTCACTAGAAATGATTGGAAATAATTATAAGGATAATTGTTTAAAAGAATATGTTCTTTTATTCTATATTCAATCGCTTCTATCCTTAGTTACAAGTTCAATTGATTGTGTGAAATATTGAAAATTAAGGTGTAGAAACTCTTGATCGTATTTTCTAGAAGTGCAATGTCATTATTAGAGCTTATTTTCAATTGATTTTGATTTTCATGTAATTGTCTGATTTGACCTTCATAATGCTCCTCATATTCTTGATCTACATTACCAGCTATGCATTTTATATTTGAACCTAAAGGGTTTAATAAACCTCGTTTAAACCTACTGTCAGTTTTCAAAATCGGATGAATTTATTTAATGTGTGTTTCTATTTTTTTTCCAAAGATAAAGTGGAATAAACGAATTTTCAAACTTAGAATGATATCCATGGTGAATTTTGAAATTATTATCTAATTCATTCGATTGATTTCTTTTTATCGAGAATTCAGATATGATCAAAGTTGAATTATATATTTGTACAAAAGGTCAATGACTAGTTACTAATTTAGTTGCTCCTAGTTTATACAGGAGGAGCCCAGGATAATTGTTTAAGCTTGACGACTGAGATGACGACGGCGAATCCGGTAAGCCATCTGAAATTTAAGGTAGTATTTTAGTTTCATTGATGCGCACAATAATTTTTTTTGGGTCTTCTGGTTCTAATTTTTCATTTTCTAAGACTCTTTTTGAGATATAGGGCCCGTTATATGTACGTGTTAATTTGCCTGCCCGACTTTCAATTTTCTAATAAACTTGTGCACCAACTTTAGTACATAGTGTCTTTTTGGTTCCATTCACACGATTTATAATTTTATCTTCTGCATTTTGTGATTCTTCATCTTCTTCAGTATATGAAGCTTTGGTATTTTTTGATGGGAATTTATATATTGTGTATAAGCTTGTGCTGGTATATGTGCCATTTTATCACGGCTATTAGTGTGCCCTACTGCTAATTCATGAGGTGTATACCCTGTACTAGAGTGATTGGTACTGTCGTAAGCTGTAATTGCAGAAGGAATGAAAGAAAGGACATCGGTATCTTTTTCATGTTCTCTTAACAGCCGAATATGTTCACTTATAGTAGAATGATATCTTTCTACTGGTCCATCTGATTCGTGCTGGTAGAGTGTTGTGAAATGAATAGTAAATTTATGAGATATTAATAGTTCTTTAACAACGTCATTTTGAAATGCTGTCCCTTCATCAAAGACAATTTGTTTTGCGACACCAAAAAAGGAAAATAATTGCTGATATAGAAGTACAAACATATGGCAAAGCTAGCCCAAACTTTGAATTTTTTTTTAAAATTGTTAAAAATCCATGAGTTCCCACTTTATAAGTGTCAATGTATATGATTTTGAATGGTTTCAAAGGTATTTCAGGTAAAACTAAAGGTTTGTTAGGAGGCTTTCTATTATATTTTGTACTATGACAAATTTCGCAAGCATTTATATAGTCGGTAACATCTTTTTTGATTGATTTCCAAGAATAGTTTAATTTCAAGTTTCTGCAATCTCTCTATGAATTGTTTTACATTTCCGTTTGTATTTCATCATTGTATTGCGTTCTCCCGGTTGCACGTTATTCACAATTTCAGTGCATTCAACTTATTTTATTTTTGTAAAATGTTTTGACCCACCCTTTTGTAAAATGGGACGAAGTTCGTTAGATAAAAAATGTAGGTATGAAGTATTTTTACAAGCATTTTCGCTAAGAAACTCTGTGATTACCTTCTCGTAAGCTGGAAGTGATTTTGTGACCGTCAAATACTTCAAAGTTTTATTTAAGATAAGGCAAGTATGGGGATTCCTTTACTATTAATTGAAACGATCCATGATTTATAATATCATCTAACAATGAAGATCCTTCGCTATCAGACGTATCATTTTGTTGGCCTTGCCATTCATTGTTTTCTAAATGTTGATTAATATCTTTTTGAATTATTACTGGATTATTCACTGGTAGTTGTGAATCAATAATTTCGAGTTCCTTTAGTGTATTATCCAATTCTACGGAGTCGATATTATCGGGGTTTAATTCTCCCAAAAATTCATTTATATCGAGGTCAATATGTCCGGGAATATTTAGGTTTGATTCAGTTTGTGAAGTATCAAGCTCAATTCTTGATAAAGGATCTGCAATATTATTTTTTTCTGGTTTATATTTAATGGTATAGTCAAATTCCTCAAATTTAAGGCGGGATCTTTTAGGTTCAATAACCACACTAGATGACGATGATCTGCCGATTCATTTTGCAAACCCAGACAATGGCCAGAAATTCTTTCTCGATTGTTGTATATTTCTGTTCTGTACTATTGAAGGTTCCCAAGCGTCCACTATGGGATAATCATTAGGGATTGTACCTTGTGACAATACAGCTACGTTAGAAGCATCAGCGGTTAATTTAAAAGGATTATAAATATCTAGGTATGCCAAAATTGGAGCATTTATCAAACGTTCCTTAAGGCGGTTCAAAGATTTTATAAATTCTAGAGAATATTCTACCGAAGATTTCTTTTTAAGACACAAAATAAGGGGTTTTCGCAATTTTGTCGAAATTATTTATAAAGCGCCTATAATTACCAGCTAAACCCAAAAAATATTTAATTTCCCGTTGTGCTTTAGGCATCGCAAAGTTTTTTACAGTACTCATTTTGTCTGGATTCGGCAATACGCCTTCTTTAGTAATTCTATGACTTGAATACATTACTTCGGTGTGCAAACATTCAGATTTTTCTAACTGTACTTTCAAACTAGATTGTCGTTACCGTTCAAAAACTAATCTTAGTATCTGTACCTGTGTTCTATGAACGACGACGCGATACACATAACAGATCTCATTTTGAAAACCTCTTAATACATTACTCATAACCCATTGAGAAGAGACAGGTGCCTTTTTTAGTGCAAAAGATAACCGCAAAAATTCGTAGTGTCCTGTCTCTATCGAAAGTGCAGTTTTCAAGACATCACCAGGATAAATTTCGATCTGATGGTATCCGTTAGCTAGATCTAACTTTGTTAAATACTTGGCATGCCCTAGTTTGTCTAAAATATCGTTTATGACTGAAAGTCGAAATTTATCATCGACAGTCTTCTCATTAAGCTTACGATAGTCTATTACAATTCTATATTTCTTTTTATCGTTTAAATTTAATCACTTTTTCTCGAATGCCTTATTATACCATCCGATAACATTTTACTTATTTGAGTATTTACCTCTTTTCTATAAATTTGTGGATGCTTATAGTTTTTTCTATATACTGGACTATGATCAATAAGATTAATTTTGTGCTTCATTTGATTTGAATATGTAAGGGGTACACCCTCAACATAAAAAATATCCCTATACTCAAAACAAAGATTTTTAATAGCATAATACCCTTCCTTATTACAATGATCTAACCTAAGCTTATTCATGTTATTTTTTTGTGAACTATCAAGTTTATCTTCATTTATATCCAATTTTTCGAAACAATTCAAGTCTATAGTAGATTTCAATTCATTTTCTTCAATTTACTCTACTTGATAGGGTTCAGTAAAAGTTATTTTAACAGGATTTTCAGTACTATTCGTAATTACAGTCGAAGCAAATGAATCTAAAATTTTTACTAGAGAATTAGGAATTTCAGCTTTTCCAAAATTAACATAATTTAGCATACCTATCCCGATTTGAGCTGAAAACGATACAAGTCAATACATCGTGAGGCGTTTCACAGGTAAATTTTCTAAAATATATATTAGCACCAATGTTTTTTTTTCAAAATCATAACCTATTAAGCCATAAAAATTTGGGGAATAATTGAAATGTGTGATTACCTTTAACATTGAAGGAAGCCCGTGAGGAGATATATCTTATTTTTACTGAGATCCAAATATTCTTTGGATCGAGTAGTGTCAAAGTTTCGCAGGAACTCTTTGGAATCTTCCAGTCCGGGAAGGCACCGCCAGAGTGCTTCTCTTTCAGTTTCCTCTTTTGTCCAAAACTCTTTCTTATTGGAGCATTTTCCTACACCACATGAAAACTCCAGGCCAATAAAAGGTGTTTGTACTCCTTCCCTGGCAAGTGTATTGGCCTCTTCATTTCTCGTGATTCCCGAGTGATCAGGAATCCAGACTAAAGAGACCCTGTTATCCTTGCCTAATTCATCAAGATTTGTTCGGCACTCCCATGCCAACTTTGAGTCAATAACATGGGAACTCAATGCTTTGATAGCTGCTTGACTATCAGAATGGATCGATATGTCACATTTCTGATAGTTTCTTAATAGGTTCATTTCCACTCATCTTTCGATCTCAAGTATTTCTGCCTGAAAGACGCTCGGGAAGGAGCCTTACGATAATGAGTATCTGGTGCCAGTCCCAAATACTCCAGCGCCAGCTCCAGTAGTGGTTTTTGAACCATCTGTATACCATCTAATGGTGTTTTCTTCGAGAGTTTGTGTGGTGTATTCCCTTTCCCAGTCTCTCCTCTTATTTAGCATCCTAGTGAAATTCTTTTCGATAGTTTCTTTCTTGATCATTTCGTCACTGGGAAGATTCGCTGATGAAGATGTATTTTGTTAGAGAGGACCAGGCTCCCTGATTTTTAATACTCTCATTGCCTGAACCTTCCTCATATATTCTATGAATTGCCTCTTGGTCAACTCTTTCTATCACCAGCATTGCAACCAAAAATTCTAAGATTTCCAACATTTGGTTTACACTTATACCACAACTCTGAAGGAGTTACGTTTCCTAAATTTGTTGACATACCCCTATTCATGACATAATTAAATGTCAAAATTGCTTCACCCCAAAATTCTCTGGACATACCTGAGTCCACTAATATTGCCCTAGCCCTTTCTACTAAACTTCGGTTTTCCCGCTCGGCCTTTCCATTTTGTTCTGGTGTATAAGGACAAGTATAGTCTAATATTATTCCCTTGTTTCTGCAAAAATCAGTGATGTTGTCTGAACTATACTCACCACCATTGTCAGATCGGATTTTTGATATCTTACTGTTAAATTTATTTTCAACCATTTGTACATACTCCTTTAATTTCTGAAAAACTTCACTTTTGTTTTTAATTAAGTATACAACAGAAAAATTTGAAAAGTCATCAATAAAAGGTATGAAATATTTTTACCCATCATATGTTAAAGGGGTAATAGGTCCACACACATCTGTATGTATTATCTCCAATAACCTTGTGCTTTTTGTACGAATACCAAATGGAAAACGAGTAATTTTACCTGCAACACAAGGCTCACAAAATTCTACATTTCTATTTATTACTTATTTCTTTATTCCTATAACCATTTCCTTCTTAATAATTTGTTTTAACCCTGTAAACCCTACATGAGCATAACGCCTGTGCCATTTTATAAAATCATTATTACTTTCAACATTTAGACACTCAAATGGCTTTTTCAATTTAAAAGATATTCCATATAAATTTTCCTGATACCCTGACCTATCAATCTATGATTTTTGTCTAATAACTTTACCTTTGCATCCTCAAATGTAACAGAAATGTTTGCAGACTCTAATTTTTTGACAGATAATAAATTTTTCCTTAACATGGGAACAAAGAATACATTTTTTATATTGCATTCAATTTTATCATTGCCACTTAAAACTACTATGTTTCCTATACCTACAGCATTTAAATAAGATTCATTTTTTGCTATTGCAATCTTTATAGGATTGTCCAACATTATTAATTCAGAAAAATATTGTTTATCGCTAATCATATGGTCAGTACAACCTGAATCTACAAAAAAAGTTAAATATTCTTTACTAGAACCCTTATCTTGATCGTTACCTTCCATATCTGTCATAAAACATATTTTATTTTCATTTTTCTCATCTTCTAACAATGTGTTATCTTCTACTTGTTCTTGTTGTACTAAATTGGTTCTGGGATTGTTGTAATGGCCTGCTTGACCTCTAAAACCTCTTTGAAATCCTCTTTCTGTTTGAAAACTTCTATTTCTGTAAAATCCTCTTCCTCTATTTTGAAATGTTCGTTTCTCCAGATTCTGGTTGTTAAATTGTTTGTTCCTATATGTGGGGCATTCTCTTATGTAGTGACCATTTTGCCCACATGAGAAGCATGGACCTTGACATACAAATGCCGTTAAATTCACATTTGATATACTACTATTTGAGTTTACGGTATTCAGTTGTCTTTTATCATTTTCAGCTAACAATTTTGATTTTACAGTTTCATATTCAAGCTCTGGTATATTTTCTAATACAGTAACCACGGTTTCGAACGATGGTGGCAAACTTAGTAACAAATTGCATATAATATCATCTTCTTTCACTTCTACTCCAGCATCTTTTAACTGTCTTGATATTTTTCCAAATTCTTCTATAAATGTTACAAGATTATTACTTTCTTTTAGCTTCATAGATAATAACTTTTTCTTCAAGAACAATTGTCCAGGTAATCCCCTTCTTTCGTACTTATCTTTCAAGACCTTCCACATTTCCAAAGCATTTTTACAATTTCGTAAACTCTCAATTTGTGAATCCTCAACACATTGGACAATCAGACATTCAGCTTTATTGTCTTTTTTCACCTCGCTTTCTTTTGTCGGATCAATAGCGGCTAGCACACAATCATTCACGTCATTCTCTGCTTATATTAGTTCCATCCGAAATTTCCAATTCCATTTAACGGCTCGATAAGGTAACCTTTTCCAATTCCTGACATTTTCTTCTTATAGGTATATTCCCGGTTCAGTTTTTTTACCACGTGTTCACACGTAACCTCAAACTTAAAAACTTTAAAATTAACTTCTTCGAGAAAATGTTATCCCATTATCTTCTCTGGGCCCATAACCTTTTGTTATTTATTAAAGCAATATGTTTTGTTTTATTATACGCTTTATTATATTTAATCCACTCTTACAAAAACCACACCTTGACCCATTTATTACAGTACTTGTTCACCAATTGACATTTTTGACAACTGTCATGGATGAAGGAATTGAGCCGCGCTTAAGGCTTATTCACAATAAATATTTCAACATTATTCACTATTGAATGAGATAATTTTAACTGTTCTTGATTTTCTAGTGATACCCAAAGAGTGAATTGTTACTAGTGATATCACAAAAAATGTAAGGTAATCTAAGGTTATAACAAGTTATTACTAAAATATAATTTCCACAGTATACCGAAATAAACTATCCGAATAATATTGTATACCCGTTATTCATCGTCACAAAAAAATTATCTACCTAGTATTTTTTGAGAAATACTAGAGTGAAAAAAATAAATAAATAATCGTTGCTTATATAAAACGGAAATGCCCACGCTAAATGAAGGAATTACTGCGATTATATTATATCTGGTGAAAAATAATTGAGAACTGTACCTCAGCGAATAGTATAAGGTTCTTTGTAATATTGTTTCCTTGGTCATATACTAAAGTCAAACCCGTGAATAGGCGCCACCGAATTTTAGAAACTATAATGCTGAAGGCGATCGTAAAAGCAACGTTATACACGTAGCTGAACGCGGAAAAATATATTTACATAAATAACGTTTAACTAACTGGTCCAACTAGTACAGCCCAATCGTTTATTGCTAATTAGGAAATCGGCAATACGCCTCGACAGTTACAAGTAAAAAAAAGATATTAGTCATAAATATCTATTATCAAAGAAATATCGAGGGTTAAAACTGTTAGGGTACGTCAGTTTGGTAGAGCATAAAAGGGGTTGTTAGATATATTTCTTTATTAACCTATAATAATTATCTACAATTAAAACCTAAAATTCTGTACAATAAAGATATATACACAAAGTTTATTGGTCCTGGAGGCTGGTAATCCCTCTAGGGTGGTCGTCGGAATATATTTCTCGGCCGTCCAACTTCCTCGCGGGGACGTCAGGTTCCTATAACCAGAAGGGGTGTGTGTGTCAGGGTCGAGATCCCGCGTTCAACGCAAAACGTGATCTCGGAAGTTTGCTTTCGTCCCGGGCTCAACGCGCTCCGGAATTTCGGCTAATCGGGAAAGGCCTCGGTCCAGCGCACAACACGCTGCAGGGCTCGACCTAGGGTAGTTGGCGTCCGTTCTAAGCTCAACACGCTTTAGGACTTCGTCCGATATGCAGGTTCGCTCAGCGTCTAGCCTCGAGTTCAACGCATATCGAGGGGTCAACGAGAAGCGGGATATTTATGTGTTCCCAATTCCGAGCCAACACGCTCCGGAATATAGTGCAACACTTCGGTTATTTTCAGTTGAAGCTTCCTATCGTTATTCTACGTAAGGTAGAGCTTGCCTGGTATATCGCAGAACGTATGCTTTGGTAGTATCGGTCAAGTTATTAGCAAAAAGGCGAAGGTGCTGCCCTCTCGGTGCTGGGTGCCCAACTCCGTCTAGTTTGCTTTGCGTAGAGTTCTGTTTTCTGATTATTTATCGGGGTTATTTTATGTTCAGAACGACTGTGTCGTTACAAAACAGAAGAATAATCGATTTAGTAGTTGATCGAGGGCAAAGACAGACACGGCGGTTTTGACCGAAGCGTTTATCGAGTCGGTTTTAGAGTCAATGCGTCTTGTAATGTGATATAACAGTGTAAAACATACAGCGGTCCGTACCGCCTCTGTATTTTTAAACCGCTTCGGTTGGTCATTCTTGTGAGAAATCGAGTCGGTTTTGTTTATCGAAGCGTTGGGTGGTTCTTTGTATTTAGGTACGTCCGTGCACACGCACGTGGTTTTCTGCTCGTTTTCTACATAAATGGATGGAGAGAGAGTAGATGTCGAGAAACTAATAAGTGAAATAGAAAGTCGACCTGCACTTTGGAATATGAGAGAAAAAGGGTACAGTGAAAGACATTTAAAAAGAAAGTGTTGGGAGGAGATTATCAATCTTTTGGAGGAAACAAAGAAGTTTGGTAAGAAATAAACTTTTAAAATATTGAATATTGTATTAAGAAGAATGTAAAACATATTTGTTTAATTATTTGGACGAATTTGCTTAACAAAATATGGAGCATATTTATCTCTAGCAGATAACGATAATGAATTTCCCCTATGCAGTGTATCTGGCAGTAAACTTTGGAGATTTGTTTCTACATCTAAATTCTCGTCATGTGATCGAATACCATCTCTTGTCCTAACAAAGTTATGTAACACGCAAGCAGCTTTAACAAGAGTTCCAGTTACATCAATGCCAAGATCAGTAGGGTGGTGAAATATATGCCATTTATTGGCTAAAATTCCAAAACAACAATCAATATATCTTCTCGCTCGAGATAATCTAGCGCTAAACGTGTCTTTAGCATTCGTCAGATGTTTTCTTCCATAAGGTCGAATCAAATTTTCCGATAAATGGAATGCTTCATCACCTAACATAACAAAAGGGCATTTTTCATTTGTATTATCAATAGTTCACGGTGCAGGAAGCCCTAATAAGCCCTCACATAATTTTTCATGAAATTTTGAACGTTTAAATATTCCTGCATCACTTGATTTACCATACGATCCTACATTTATGTAAGTGAAACAGTAATTAGCATCACACATTGCAAACAATACTGTCGAAAAGTAATGTTTATTTTTATAGTACATGGTTCCGCTGTTTGGGGGTTGCTTAGTCCGTATGTGTTTCCCGTCTATTGCTCCTATACAATTGGGAAACTGTGCAAAAGTTTGAAATCCTCAAGCAATTTGAATCCACTTCTCTGTTGAACACTGAGGTATAACTTTTTGTGCTAATTCAGTCCATATTACTTCATATACTTCTTTTATAATCAAATTAGCAGTAGATCTACCAACACCAAAATTATAATGCGAACCAAACATTAACCAGATGCCAAATATCTAAAATATGAAAGATATATGATCAAAACCTACATACTATAACAGTTGTGTTTTTGTAGAGGTGACGAATTGCATGAAAAATGGAAACACATTTGGGACAACTTTGCAAGATTCGTACAAGAAAGAAAAGAAAAGTCGGGAGCTGGAAGGCGTCAAAAGGCCCCTTACATTTACTCGCAAAGGTTACAATTTCTCGTGGATGTAATTGGTCCTAGAAAAACCACCAATTCTTTAGAGCCTACCGACAATGAATGAACTTGGGTCTCCTGAATTGAAAAATGATAGACCGGAAACATCTACGCCCGTTTCAACTACCGTTATACGTTCTATAATTTGTAGAAAAAGATTGAACGCTATGGAAGACCGAATATTAAGTTCACTCGAGAATTACGAGAAACGAGCTAACAGGCCAGTTGTTGAAGATGACAATCACCATTTTTTTTATTTAATTAGCACCATTTCTTGCCTCACTTCCTAGACATCTCAACACAAATTGCAGACTGAAAATCATGCAGATTTTATGCAAGTATGAAACAATCGCCTCTCAACGAAATTCGATAGCACCTTTACCAACATTCCATCAAATATCCCAGAAATTACCGATTCAACAGCAGAGTCATTCAACCTTATCTCCTGCACATTCCCCTAGTCAATCTTTTGTATCATACAGTCAACCACCACAACAAAGCCAGTTCGATCAAGCATTATCAAATGTGTCTACCCAGTAGTATACGACATCATTTTCAGCGCCATCGCCTGCTGCATCAAATTCTTCACCTGTTTCAACTTTTCAGTACGAAGACGATAACACAGTTTAGTGTTTTTAGTTTTGCTTATAAATGTAAATATTAAATGAAATTAACTGTCTCGACCCTTACTTCGTGGAATCTGCTCATATTAGTGTTTTAAATGAAACTCGCGGTTTCTAGTTGATTCCACAATATAATAAAAGTTATTGATAATTCTAAAAAATTGACACTTATAAACTGTCTTCTCAAGTGATAATTGTAAAGATCAGCAGATATAGTTTTCCTGGTTTTCTATATCATTGCACAGTTATACTGATCTTAATTGGGAAAATGATATCCAGGATATAACCATAGTGCTAATAATATCTAAGCTTCAATATTTGTAATATCACATCTTCTTCTTTTTTCTATGAACATGTATTAAGTCAATCACAAGTTAGGTGACTTCTTGGTCTAGCCAAAAATAACTACTGAACATCAGGTAGGCATAAAATCGAATGTAACTTCTGTCATTCTGACGATGATAGTGATTTATCGAAACAATTGTCAATTTTTTAAAATTATCAATAATTTTTATTATATTGTGGAATTAACTAGAAACCGTGAGTTTAATTTGAAACACTAATGTAAATATTGTTCAATAATATGTAATGAAACTGTATTTGCTTACCAGAGAGCTATTACTTTTTCCATACAAGTATTTATTTTTTCTTATAATATGGTCAGTTATTCCTCAAAAATACCTCGTGATATTCTAGTGAAATTAAAAAAATTGTCTCGTCTCTTCCTACTTCGGCAAACAGTGTATGAAAATGTCCTTTTTGTTGCCTCTCTTCAATAATTGGATGTATCCACATCCTTCGTTTTCGTTGTTTCTTCCTATTTAAGTTCCAATACAGATGCAGTAATGACAAGTACACTACGTCGTCATCGTCCATCCTGCACTACTATCTCACCGAAACAAAAATCGCAAATGAAACCGTTCTAATGTGTTTTGTTACACTAGAAAGGTTTCTTTAACGATTTTTGTTTCGGTGAGATAGTAGTGTACGATCACTTTATCTGTATTGAAAAGTAAATAGGAAGAAACAACGAAAACGGTGAATGTGGATACATCCAATTATTTAGATGTAGAAACAAATCTCCAAAGTTTACTGTCAGCTACACTGCATAGGGGAAATTCATTATTGTCACCTACTAGAGACAAATATGTTCAATATTTTGTTAAACAAATTTGTTTAAATCATTAAGCAAATATGTTTTACATTCTTCTTAATACAATATTTAATCTTTTGAAAGATAGTTTCCTACCTAACATCTTTTTCTCCTCAATTGTGCTGTCTTCATGAACCAAAAGATTGATGATCTCCTCCCAACACTTTTGTTTTAAATTCCTATGACTTAACCATTTTTCTCTCATATTCCAAAGTGCAGGTCGACTTTCTATTTCACTTATTAGTTTCTCTCAATCCATTTCTGTAGAAAACGAGCAGAAAAACGTGTGCGTGTGAACGGACGTACCTAAATACAAGGAACCACTTAACAATTCGATACAAAAACCGACTCGATTGCTCACTAGAATGACCAACCGAAGCGATTTGAAAATCCAGAGTCGGTACGGATCGCTGTGTGTGTTTAACACATTATGTTACATTACAAGACGTATCGACTCGAGAACAGACTCGATAAACGCTTTGGTCAAAACCGCCGTGTCTGTCTTTGCCCTACGTTCTTTGTTATACTTAGTTGGATGGCACGTTTCGGGTTCTGAACAAACACAAGGTCACAATCGTGAGTAGAAATCTGGTAAATATCCAGGAATTGTCTCGGTTGGAAATATTCTCAATTAGTATATAGCAGATAGAACAAAGTGTGAAATATGGGACAAAATGCCATCCAGATAATCAAAATAGTCCCAAGTAGAACCCGAAAATATGAGGGAAATAAAATGTAGAAGTAGGAGACAAAACCATAAAACAAGGAGAGACAATAATCAATCTCATCATCTACAAAGTTGTAATGTGTGAGAACTTAAAATAACTCTCCTCAATTCATCAATTAGGGTTCTCAAATTTTCAATGTCCAGCCATGTGATACAATCAAAGAAATGCCTCCACCAGTATGCTCACAAAATGGCGGATTATTGCAGGTGTTGAAAGGAAGTTGATTCGATATTAGTGTATCGTGGTTCCAATGCAAAATAATATCCCTTACCGGAGAACCGACTTCTCAACTAATTTCTTACTCAAATTAGTCGGATTTCCAAGCAATTTGTGCAAATTCTATCCCCTTATTGATGTAAACGAAAATTAAACCAAGAAAATAATACGCACAAAGCACCGAACCGTTTTCGTTGTCCAAACCATAAAATACTCACCTTATTTCTCGTCGTTTCCAAAGAAACGATGGCTTAAAACCAATCATACGAACAATATCCAAATATTTAAAATTCGAAATATCCAAAAGTCCGTTAATAAAAAATATTAGAATATAGGCTTCAAATTATTCCAGTTGCTAAGCGTGTAGTTGTCGAGCACAATGGAGAAACAGAAGAAGTACGTCCAAATTTCCTAAATTCTCTTTCCTTATCGCCGCTTCACTAAAGAATTATTATACATGTTGTGAACAAGAAGGAACCTGCTTGTAGCAGAAGCAATTTCGATAGATCGGAGAGTCTTAGATTAATACCAGCCGTTCAGAAGGGACACGTGTTTTACTGATCACCGAATCATTTTTAGATTTATTAGGTATACAGAGTGTCCAAAATATTAATTAATACGATAACAGCAGTCCATATCAGTCAACAAATGATTGCATATTTAGAAAAGACAAAGACGAACCACAATTACCTAGAGGAAATGAATATGCTATTTTATTTCTATTGTCTTCTGGGATTTATTGAAGTACAAATTTAAAAGTTGTTTAATTATTCTTAAACTAAAGAGGATATTTAAGAAATAAAGTAAGTAATAATTTTCTTCAAAATGGAGATCATAACAATATTTTTTTCAATTCTAAGCAACTTTTATATACATTTTTTCGATAATGTCGAAAATAAGGGTAGTTTATTCCTGAATCAAATCCCTGTCTTTCATTCTCCCCTGAACACCGTTTGATAATTCAGAATTTCGACAACTCAATTTGCTACTTTTTCGCAATGCACCAATTTTTATCAATCATAACATTTTCTGACAAATGGAAAATAAAAAAGATTTCCATATGATGTCGACTTTTTGAAACGCAGTGTGTAACTAACTTATTCTACAGACCCATTAAATAATCTGAACAATATTTAAGAAGCAACATAAATCTCTGATAGTCACTCGTACTAAACAAATGCATCCACTTGTGCCTTTGTGCAATGAATATTGTGAGAATTATCTGTATCCTATCAAATGGAGCATAAACAAATACTGTACGTTGAACAGTATGTTTTGGTTTCTTATGATAAGAAAGATGAAAGGTGAATGATACAAATTTTAAAATGAATATAAATAGATTACAGACTGTATCGAATACATTGATTTGTCTTGCAGCCCTAAGATCAATATGAAATTCGCAATTATTATATTATTCTGTGTCACTGTGTCCAT